>CM048841.1:82892135-85292135 GCA_026545765.1 Plantago major
TGACTCGGGATGTCGTTCTCCACGGACACTTAGCATAGGAACAAGCAAATAACATTTGTGATTGAATGCAGAAAAGTAAACAGTTGATCTCAGAAAGAATAATCGAATTGCAGTAAACCCTAAATTGCTTTGTTGTAAATCAATGATGGACAGGCATAAAGGTTCCCGAACCCCCCCCCCCCCGGCTAGCTATGCTACTCCCAACTTCCTAGTTAAAATCTTGCGTGATTACCTCTAACGACATCAGGGCATAATACTATGGTGTTCAAGGCGCAGTCGGCACGAGTACCCCTACTCAATTCAATGAAACTACTGTGTCAATCAGCAGAACATCACACCACGAAGGATGTATAGAGTTGTATAACCATGATCTACGTCTAATAACTATTCCATTAACATATGACGGTATGTAAAGAAGTAGCAAAAGCAGAGTTACGGCGGTTCGCCTTTACAAAAGAAAGTTAGCTACTCATAGTAATCTAAGAACATAAATAAAAAAAAAAAAAAAACTAGAGAAGAAAGGAAGAAGAAGCTTAGTCTCTGATGTCTTCGTGCTACTGCTTCTGGGGTTTCCTCCTTCTGGGTGCCTGACGGGCAGCGGTTTTGGAGTTTCACTTCCCCGAGGACTAGTTCTCTCTTAGGAGAGCTGCTTTGTGAGCTACACTTGTGTAGAATTATGAGACCCCTGAGGTCTTATTTATAGGTGAAATCTTGAGCTCAAACTGCCATTCTTCAATAAGGAAGGTTTAGGAAGGCGGACTCTAGCCTGACAGGCCAGGAGAATCAGCCCAGGAGGTTTCAGAACCTTCACTGCGGTCGCCTGTGGACTGCTGTCTTCGATTTCTTCAGCTTTGAATCTGTTTTCTTCGTTCTTCAATTTCGGGCTTCGTAACTTCGTTTCCTCGAAAAGTGGTCTTCTATAAAGTTGTTGCATCTTCAATTATCTTCGCATTGGTTGGTCGCATGACATGTTTTGACTCCTCGAACTCCGTGCAATGGTCAATCTGGCGTATTCACTTCCTTGTCCCGATTTGGCACAATTATGCTGTTTTGGTGCCTGAAATCGTGCAAATCCTCAAAAACGCGATCATGACCTACAGAAAACACGCAAAGTTGGTAATTGACCATAAAACGATAAAAATACATCATCTTAGGCAAAAAATGAGGGTCTAAAAGCATGCTATATCGCACATTTCATTGTCACATCAACAATCAAGAACATGAATGGTTCCTTCATGCACTCACCGGGGGGCAGGTTTACGTTGTACGGTGTGAGCATCACTGGCCAACAAGAGTACTTCCTTTCACTTCCAAACGGGTTAAAATCATCCGTACAAAGCCCCAATCGTACATTTCTAGACTCGGCTGCAAACTCCGGATATGTCTTGTCAAACTCTTTCCATACCGGTGAGTTTGATGGATGCTCCATTCTATCCCCTGCATCTGCCGGGATTACTCTCTCCTTGTTCCACCGTATTTTATTAGCACAAGCACTTGAAGTGTACAACCTCTTTAAACGTGGTGCTAGAGGGAAGTACCACATTTTCTTATGTGGGAGATTTTTCTTCTGATGTTTCTTTGCAGCCCCCTCCTTGTAACGCTTGTATCGGTCCTTACCACAGAACTTGCACTCCAGTAGATCTACATCATCCCCCCAATAGACCATGCACATATCTGGACAAAAGTATATGGTTTTCATAAGCAACCCCATCCCCCGCATCTTTTTCTTCGCTTGGTAAAAGTTGGTGGGAATTAGGTTTTCTTCAGGGCAACACTTCGATAACAGCTGTAGGTAATTATAAAAGATCACTTCAGATTGCCCACTCTCGGCCTTACAACTCATTAGCCGAGACAACAAAGACAACTCGGTGTGCTTCTTACACCCCGGCCAAATCGGCTTCTTCGCTGATTCCAACACGTCAAAGAACACCGGATCCTTGGGATTCGGTGGCTCGTCCACATCCCCCTCGATTACAGTAGTACTAGTGTTCCATAAACTCTTTGCCCGCAGCATTAAACACAATTTCTTCGAACCGGTCATGAAAAGCATCAGATGTAGCCGTATTTTGATTACTAGATTTCTCATTTTGCTTCTTTCTTCGACGCTTCCTAGTATGCTCATATGACATGAACGGTGTTGCTGTCTCACCATGATGATTCCATACCTCATACTGAGGCACGAACCCATTACGTTTCAAGTGCTCGAGGAGGCAAATATTGCTTGTTCCTACATTTGTTCAATTTGCAAGGGCACTTTATCACCCCCCCCTGCTCAAACAAGCAGTCTGTGTCTGAGCAAATGCGATGAAGGCTTCAACCCCTTCCACAAAACTAGACTGAATTCTGCTATTAATAGTGCGACGGTACATCCATGAACAATCAGGATTCATTGGATGATTAACATGACACGTCTGAATTTATTAGATTTATAACTATATGCATTACGTATTGAATTTCATTACAATTCCAATTCCTGGTCTATAGTTACATTGTTAATTATAATACGTTTAAAATTTTATGAATTACATGCATTTTACATTTAAAATTTATTTTTATAAATTTTAAATTTCCAGTTAACTATTAAAATTATGAATTGTAGATTATAATAGCTGTAATTCTTTCTAAGTTAATACGAGCCAATTATACTACAACCACCAAAATCACTAAATGGTCTCCAAACACTCAACCAAATCTTTCTAATCCTACTACATATACGAAAATATCAAATTAAATACCATACATACTTACAAACATCCTAACATGATACTAACAATTCAATTTCACAATAAATCTATCAATTGCACAACCTCAAGCTTAACCCACTACTTAATATAAGCTAAACTAGCTAGTAGAAACTTCTAAAAACATACAATTGCTTGAAATTAGCAAAAATCCCAAATTTAACAAAGTAAGGGTTTTAGACTAATACCTTCAATTACGGAAAAAATAGCCGAAGAAGGATGAAATTGAATGGCCACCCGACTTCCTTGTTCAACGAGCTTCGAAAAGAGTCAAAGATTGGCCGGAATATGGGGAAGAAGGGGAAGAAACAAGAAGCAGAAGTGAAATGGGGAAGAAGGGCTTATGCCCGTTTTCTAATAGGTTTAGCGACAGATAGCCGTCGTTAACTACTATTTTTTATTTTTAAAAAAAAATTTAGTCAACCTAATTAGCGATGGATTATCTATCCGTCTCTAATATCTGTCACTAATTAGAGACGGATAGATAACCCGTCGCTAATTAGCGACGGACTACCGAATTATTAGCGACGGATTGAAATCGCTCAATCCGTCACTAATCCTTAGCGATTCGTCACTATTTATCGACGGATAATTTTCGTCTTAATTTCGCAGTTTCCTTGTAGTGCATGTTATCGTGTATATATGTGTATTCCTGGGGTGGAGGTGCGGTGCCTTATTATACAACTAGAACGTCAGAACATGTTATTGTGGCATCTAATTATAAATAATTGATGAAATATATAAATGTAAGTAATATCGTTGTTTTTTATAATGGATTGCCCTTTTTTCGACTTAAATTAGGGTTTAGGTTAGTGCGAATTGATCTGTTTTAAATCAACTGGAAGATGGATAAGAAAGAGTAGCTATCCTTGTTTTTTACGATAAATTGATTTGGTTGTGGTTGAATTAGGGTTTGAAATTTAATTGGAGAAGGAGAAGACTTGAATTTTTTAATTAATGAAGAATTGATTTTGTTAGGATTTCATTCGGACTTGTAATTTAATTGGATTAAACAGATTGGTTTTTGTAACTAAAGTCTAATTTACATACTTATTACAAATGAGTCTAATTTAACTTAAATTAAGTACTCAATTGTACAACTCTAATAGTTGTCCACTTATATATATAAATAAAAAAGATATTGTAATATACACCATACGCACTCGGGTGCAATGAGTCGTAGCGAAAGTAAGAAAAGAAGATAGCCATCGATACTGAGATCATTTGTCCACTAAAAACACGGTGGATCCGGTTTGTACTTTTACCGTGGTCAAGACTTTTGACAAATTTCATGGTTAATTTTGGGCCCGGGATGAACTCCGATCACCAATTAACCCGGTTAATCCGGCAGGTTTGCCAACAAAAGATTTCACCCAGTAAATGGAAGTTTGCCTACACAAATAAACTACTTGACCGAAAAGGTGAGTTCTAATTATAATCTCAAAGATATAATTAATTATATTTAGGTCTAAAAGTTTGTTTTTTCTAAAAGTTGTTCCAAAATGTCATTATATATAAGGACCTTTATGACAATTTTTTTGACAAAATTGATAATATCACGATAAGAATGGTGTGTTTGTTGGGAGATGGTATATAATAAACTCCGACTAAAAGTGGTAGTCGAATCAAGTTACCGAAGCAATATGGCAAATTCATTAGTTTGAGTTAAGGCATAGGAGATCTAGATCGAAAAGATTATTACATCTTTATCAGTTTCTCATATTCTCCTATAAACATCTACTCTTATTTCTTTGCCTTCAATAAAATAAAAATGTCAAAGTTTGACATGTCCCGTACAGTTGTATAGAGGATCCGCATATCGAATCTCCTGGAAAGCAGAAATGCTGAAGTACCAGTCCACAAAAGCCTTTGTTATCGTCTGCAAATTAAACAACAATTTATTAGTAATATACTTATAGACATAGTTATTAAATGTGGTTAATTAATTTACTAGTTAAAGTTTGATTTCATTAAGTTAATATACTTGCCACATTTTTCACAAAGGATAGTTCGTTCCAACGATCATCGTAATAGACTTGTCCATGGAGAAAACAAGAGTCTATATAATATCCTATTTTTATAGAATCATCTGGTTTTGGCAGTGCTTGCAAGAACTCTTTTATAAATTCTGTATAAAACGATTATATTATATATTAACTTCTGATGATAAAAAAATTGGATAACTATTTAGTTAAAAAGAAGTATTATAGTATTACCATTAATCCCATTTTTAAGGTTTGGTTTGCAGGTATTTTACCCTCAATGCAACCAATCCAGTCGGTGTACTTCGGAAACACCGTGTCTTCCAGCTGATTAAACAAATTAAAGATCATTAGTGTAGTGCTAATAAAAACCCATATGGACATATGTCACATATTATAAGTTGGAACTTGGAAGTTATATTCTTAAAAAAAGGACTGAGAGATTTTGCTTCAGTAATTATCATAATCAAACTAGAAAAAAAAAAACGAATATACAACTTGTAATCATAACTTCTTTACCTGGTACCAATCGAACTGCGAGTGTACCAAAAACAACGGGGTTTGCATATCTTCAATGAAATTTTCTGGAAAAATACACTGGAAATGTTTTGTTTGTAAAAAAAAATTAATGACATATGAAGATTAATGGATAATTTGAATCACGTAAAATGAAAAAAAATACTAGCTAGTTCGGGATTCATTTTCGAAGTGAATTGGTTGCAAATTTCTCATGCAATGTCATGCTTTTTTCTTATGCAATTCAGATTGAATTATGAATGATAATTGTCTTTAAACATGTTTAGTAAGTTATATTGCAAACTTACCGCAATACTTGAGCATATTTTAAGATCACAGCATGTTATCATTAGGTTCAGTCGAAGTATATATGGAGGTATTAAATATTTATTACATATAAAATTAATTGCATTTAAACCATTGAACTGTGTGCACGCCTATTAATTAATACATAGCATACATTATTTGCCTCACTCATTACAATTAATTTCACTTCCTCAATTACATCGTTCTTAAGAAGCTTTAGTTTTTATTTTTGTTAGAATACTTTTACTTTTTAATGTTTTTTGTGTTCATAGTTGTTTTGAACTTTGGGACTGATTGGAGGAAAAAATGATCCATTTTCTAAGCATTTACAGAAGATTAGGAGTTCAAGGCCATGCATTGATGATTTGGCGTGCCTAGACATGCCAGAGGAGTGTTGCGGTGTGCCATGGGGCACAGAGTAAGCCAAACTAATAAAAGTTTGGTTTCATTGAGTTAATATACTTACCACATTTTTTCACAAAGGGTGGTCCGTTCCAGCGATCATCATAACAGACTTGTCCATGGAGAAAACAAGAGTATATAATATCCTATTTTCATAGAACCATCTGGTTTTGGCAGTGCTTGCAAGAACTCTTTTCTAAATTCTGTATAAAACGATTATATTATTAACTTCTGATGATAAAAAATTGGATAACTATTTAGTTAAAAAGAAGTATTATAGTATTACCATTAATCACAGTTTTAAGGTTTGGTTTGCAGGGTATTTTACTCTCAATGGAAGCAATCCAGTCGGTGTCGTTTGGAAACACCGTGTCTTCCAGCTGATTAAACAAATTAAAGATCATTAGTGTAGTGCTAAATAAAAACCGATATGGACATATGTCACATATCATAAGTTGGAACTTGTTATATTCTTGAAAAAAAAAGATCTGAGAGATTTTGCTTCAGTAATTATCATAATCAAACTAGAAAAAAAACGAATATACAACTTGTAATCATAACTTCTTTACCTGGTACCAATCGAACTGCGAGTGTACCAAGAACAACGGGGTTTGCATATCTTCAATGAAATTTTTTGGAAAAATACACTGGAAAAGTTTAGTGTGTAAAAACAAATTAATGACATATGAAGATTAATGGATTATTTGAATCACGTAAAATGAAAAAAATACTAGTTCGGGATTCATTTTTGAAGTGAATTGGTTGCAAATTTCTCATGCAATGTCATGCTCTTTTCTTATGCAATTCAGATTGCATTATGATGATAGTTGTCTTAAAACATGTTTAGTAAGTTTGTAACGACCCGGACCACTAACAACACATGCCCTTTCCCGCGCACTTTTTCCTCACTCGTGAACGAACCGGAATACTTCTCAGTTGGTCATCCATCCTAATATTGCTCCAGAGCAAGCACGCTTAACTCTAGAATTCTTATTGGATTCACGAAAAAAAAAAGGTGCACCTTGTTGGTATGAGTAGCATTCTCAATCCATTTAAACTCTTTGGATTTGACTTGAAACATTGGGGCGTTACAAAGTTATATTGCAAACTTACCGCAATACTTGAGCATATTATTTTAAGATCATAGCATATTATCATTAGGTTTAGTGGAAGTATATATATATGGAGGTATTAAATATTTATTACATATAAAATTAATTGTATTTAAACCATTGAACTGTGTGCACGCCTATTAATTAATGCATAAGATACATTATTTGCCTCACTCATTACAATTAATTTCACTTTCTCAATTACATTGTTCTTAAGAAGCTTTAGTTTTTATTTTTGTTAGAATAATTTTACTTTTAATGTTTTTTTGTGTTCTTAGGTGTTTTGAACTTTGAGACTGATTGGAGTAAAAAATGATCCATTTTCTAATCATTTACAGAAGATTAGGAGTTCAAGGCCATGCATTGATGATTTGGCGTGCCTAGACATGCCAGAGGAGTGTTGCTGTGTGCCTTGGGGGCACGGAGTAAGCCAAATGGCCGCTTGGATTAGCGATGAAACCGTATATTGAGTCAGAGACATGAATATTTCAGATTTAGATCTAAATCTGAAATTTTATCTGATTTTTCATAGTGTCATCCAAGAAATGTGTGGTAGCTACGAATTAAACACCCCATGTATTTATTTGATTCGAAGCATGCGAGTTGCTAGGATTCAAATAAAGAACGATTATATATATTATTATTTTCTTGTGCATGCGAGTTACCCATGGATTTTATATGTATGTATGTATGTATATATATATATATATATATATATATATATATATATATATGTATGTATATATATATATACTATTCTAAAAGAGAACTATCCAAAGGTAGTTGTTACACCAATCAATTTAATTTTGACCAATTGATTAATTTTGACTTCAAATTTTACCTATACAAATCTTTACTATTCTAAAAGAGAACTACCCAAAGGTAGTTGTTACACCAATCAATTTAATTTTGACTCCAAATTTCACCTATCAAAATAAAGCAAAAAAGGAAAAGAAAAAAAATATATAAAGAAGTTGCACATCATCTCCCACTACTCCCACCTATTATAATTACCAAAATTTATATTTTTATTAATAACTCATATAACATTATATATTATGATTGAATTTATAATTAACTAAGTATAAATTTAAATATTTATTATGCTAATGTTTATGTCATGCATATGAGACACTCATTTATTTGGCACGTGAAAAACGTGCACAATTTTACTAGTAAAGCTAAAAAGGAAAAGAAAAAAAAAAGAAGGGAGTTGCACATCATCTTCCACTACTTCCACCATTATAATCACCAAAATTTATATTTTTATTAATTACTCATATAATTAACATACATTATGATTGAATTTTTAATTAACTAAGTATAAATTTAAATATATATTATAATGTTTATGTCATGCATATTTAAATTTTAATATAAAGCTCATTTATTTGGTACGTAAATTTTCACGTGCACAATTTTACTAGTATATATATATATATATATATATATACACACATACTAAGAGCCAATGTTGTGAGGCGAAAAGCGTAAACAACTTTAAAAATTTCAACTCTTCCTCCGCTCACCCCACACGCAGCCTCTCCTAACCGCCGTTTGCGTATTATCCAATCGCCACCTATACTGGTTCCATACAGAACAGTTGTGTGTTTTCCGAGCAGACTCGTGCCCACCTGCACCGTATCGCGCCTATTAAGACCCTTGCCAAGTTGTTCACTGAAACTGATTACTCAAATTCACAATCATTTTCAGTAACGGTGGCTTCATCCAAACCTCAGGTATATTAATACTTCAGTAATTAAGAGTTTCTCTGAGTGGCCTCTTCCAAAATTCATGCACTGATTCATGTTTGATCAGTTTTTATAGATTTTCTTCAGTTATGTTATTCATTTGTCCTCTTTCAGTGGCTTCTCCTCTTGTCAATCCAGTATTGAATTGTATTTTATCTGCCTGTTGTGTTCCTTTCAAGCAATTTTTTTTTTTTTGTTTTATAAATTTCAAACAAGCTTTGGTATCATCGTTATGGATTCTGTAAGAATCGACTTATCGGAAGGGAAATGTATTCTCTGATTAGTTTTCGATTTGGTGGCTCCCCTGAACATATTGTTATTTATGCGCTTTTTGTTTAATGGAGTTCGAGCAGCATAGCTTCACTGTGCTTGATATCAGGTGTTTTATATTTTCTACTCTAAATCCCTTAAAGGCCAGTTACCTATAATGCCCTGTGGCTAGATATATGCATATTTTAGCATTTAATGTATACACCCTCTTGCCAGAATTCAAACTAAGGTTGCTAATAGTACAACCCCGTCCTTACACCTGAAGAGCACTCTGCTCATGGTGTTCCTTTCCCTTTTTTTTTTTTTAATAAATTCCTTACGTCCTACTTGCTGGTCAGATTGGTTCCTCGGCTACTTTGGCTCTGCTCGAAATGCTGGCCTTTGCAATTGGTCGATTTTGCAAAGACATCCACGGCAAGATCGTCAATTCAACATAATCACTGGCTCTTTTACATTCATGTAGGGTCTAATTTTCCCCAACCAAGAGAAATATACACCCAAATAACTGCACACAAAATTGGGTCAGGTTTTCAGCAGGTGCAAATAAATTCTCCTCTTAAGCAACTAATGTAAATAGCAATGCATATGCTTTGCTGGTAAAACTTGAAAGTCCTCGCCAAAGCTCAATGACTTTTCAGGGCAGTCTGTTATTGTTATTGCTGGTCATTGGACCTTTTAATGCACTAATTGATTGCATTATTATTGCCGATAGAGAGCAAATTTGATACTTGTATAACCTTCTAGATAGTTGGACTTGAGTAAATGGTAAAGATTTAGTTCAGTTGGTCAATGATTAATAGGTCCTATAGTTCAGTAGTGTTAGTCCAAGTCTTGAGTGAATGTGGCTGAAACAGACATCCAGGAATGTGGACTTAAGCTATCAATTTTTATGTGCTTCATCATCACATTTCTGCTCATTATAATTGAAGTGTGTTTGCATCATGACATGTTGTAGATGAAAGTGGTCTTAAGCAGCAGTACATTAATGAATTAGTGTCTTTGCCTGAGTTCGGAAAGAACCCTGGGGTCTGTGCTTCGTTTGGTCTCCTACAGTATGCACATCACTTTCTGTTTGATTACCTGTATTTCCACTTCCAGTAGGTGTCTTCATATTTTGTCTATTGATGGATCTACTATGGGATATAACCGCTACAGTCTCCTAAACGTTAACTCACATTTTTTCTCTGCTGCAAATTTCTCTTCCATTACCTCCAATATTCGCCTTTCTTCTACCAAAATTTGTTCTTTCACTACAGTTTTTAGCAATTTGTACTCTTCGTTAGTTTTCCGCACCATAATATTGACGGTTTCTGAATTACTGATGTGCCTAATTGCTTGAGCTTCTGATGTAGTTAAAGTTCCCGACTCCAGCTGTACTGATTGGTAGGTAAGCTCCAATCTGAAGAGTATGCCTCTTTATTTGCAAAACTTGCATAAGTTTCGATCTCCTCACTTTTGATTTATTTTGGTTTTCAAATGGTTCATCCCTTCCTGTGCCGTGCGCACATCTTGATTTTTGTCATTGACCATAGTGTGGAATTTGAGTTCTTCCTCCTTGCTGGACTTTATGCACATATATGTAGTTCCAAGCTGAGCTTGAACCTCCTACATGGTTGTGTTTCCTTCGGTAAGTCTGTCTCTCACACTTGCTAGCTATGCTTGCATCTTTCGAAGCTCGTCAATGAGCTAGCTATGCTTGCATCTTTCGAACCTCCTACATGGTTGTGGTTGTGTTTGCTTTGGTAAGATTACATTGCATCATCTTTTACTTGCTTGAGATTTTCCTTCCACTTTTCTAGCTCCTCTGTTTTGGCTGTCAATAAGTTGCCGCGATCTGTGGTATCTTTATGATATTCCATTTGCTGACATGTGTATTATCTGCATATATGTTTCTGCTTATGCTGCTTATATGTATTTATAGTGTGTTCCATGGATAAGCAAGAAATATATAACTAGAAAAAGTTGGTTGAAATTTTCTTTCTTGTTCTAAATATATTAGTTTACAGCTGATTGTAGCCTTGTTGTCAAGGGTGGACCTGCCCATGGGCTTAGGTGGTCTCAAGCCCACCCGGAAAATTATGTACAAAATATTATATGCATAGTTTTATATTTATATACAATGTGGTCTAGTGGTTAGAATGAGCTAAGTTCTCTTGGAAGGTCATGTGTTCTACTCCAAGTGCCGTCAAATTTTATTCCTTTTTGAATTTCTTGTGTATATATTAAGTATTAACTCCAATTTTAACATTTAGCCCCTAATATTTCTGAAACCTTAGTTATAATTTAAACTTTAAGCCACCAAAATAGCAAAAAATTCCAATATTTTGGATCCAATTTATTTTATTTTCACACACTATAGTGTTATTCTAAAGTTTAATTTTTAGATGGAGAAAAATAATAAATTGACTATACTATCATTTTGAATTAGCCCACCCAAAAATAAATTTCTGGATCCGCCCTTGCTTGCTGTCTGTGTCTGTCATATCTATCTAATTACATGCTCTAATCTGTCTTACATTTTGATGCTTATGCCAGTACTACGGCTCGCTCAATGCATGTTGTGTGGTTGTTTAACTTGACTAATTAAATTTTTTGGCATGTTAAGGTTATCAGCCTACTAAACACTATATATCTCTCATGGAACATTCTGTTTCCAGAGTTATTATAGTCATAATTTAGGAATATCTAAGAATAACTATATATTGAAAGCAATTAAACATTTGGTGGACCACCAAGATTGAAGATTCAATGGTTGACAATGTGATGTCAAAAGCTGAGCTATGGTAAAATGAAGAATCTATATTATATGCATATTACAAACTGTATCACAAATATATCAAAGAGGCTTTGTTTGTTGTTTACCCAAATGCCTACCAAGATTTGGCATCATTGTCTTATTGATCGTAACGTTCATAGCATTCTCCATTAGCTCTATAACCTAGCTCTTCAATCATGAGTTCTATTAAATCTGTACCCTAATAAGATCAAATATGAGATGTCTCAAAGTCTTTTGGCAAATTATGGTATTTTTACTCACGATAAGTATAGGATATTTTCAAAAAAAATTAGGAGCTGGTTTCTGGATGAGTTTGCTTTGAAAGTATGCAGAGTCAAACTAGATCTCTATGCTGTTCCAGTGCAGCAGAGTGGATTTGTAAACCGACAGGCATTTTCATTTTCCCCGTAGAATTCAACTTGGAACAAGGATTGTAGCTCTAGAATTTAAGAATGGAACTAAAGAATAATTCTAGATGATTGGCCTGCAATGTTTTTGCTCTCCTTTTCTTCCCATTCAGATAGATTGAGAATAAGATTTATGTTCAGCTATGAATTGAGAAAAAAGATGTTGCCGCACAATGCTTTTCTTATTGATGACTGAAGGAATTTATACAAGTTGCAGAAGTGACAAACAAGGCAAGATGTGAAGAGATTCTATATAATCTGATATATATGGGCAAATATCTACAAGTAGATTAGTAAGGAAATGAAATCATTTCCTTCATGAATAGAGTAGCATGTTGGGACTTTGGTAGTTCTTTAATCTTCACTTGTAAGCACAGATAAAGTCCACTATTTTTCATTTTTGGTTGGTTGTTCTGTTTGCTTCTTTCTTCCTCCTCTTGACAATTTTTATTTTTTTAACTAACTGGATGAGTAAGACAAAGTTGAATTTTGGACTCAATTGGCTCCTTAAGCTGAATGACAAGGAAAATGTATCGTGGATGAGAAATAGAACATCACACCATAAGCCAATCCCTCTACTTTTGATGGTTCATTATCTCCCCGCAATTTTCAGACGAGAAATATATTATTATTATTATTATTATTATTATTATTATTATTATTATTATTTAAGGTGTAATTTACTGAGGGACGTACATTATTGTTTTAATGGGTCCTTGAGTCGTCGAAAATTAGAGATCAAGAAAGTTGGCTCTACACATGGAATCATAATAGCCTCTTTGGGCAAGCCTATGATACATGCCCCCTCACGGGTAGGTCGCGGTTAGTCGGCTTTACACATGGAATAATGATAGCCTCTTTGGGCAAGCCGAAATTATCATCGGCTGGGCACCCATCATCAACTTAAGCCTGCTCTGATACCATATTAAGTTGGGTCATCATCCCTTTAAAAGGCCTTATTAAGGGGAGAAGGTTATCCACCTTATATGTTGTTTGCATGATCTAATGGGATATTCTAACAACGCAGTGGGCAAAGGTGAGGATACTCTCTCTAAATTATTGGGAAGGGCAGAAGAAATGATGTTGCGCTTCAAAAAAGCAGTCGCTATGGCCTATGGCACGGACATTTGGAAGGCAATCCACTGTGGACGATTTTGACCTGAGGTCTGCTATGCGTAATAAAAAAAATTGAAGGAAAATGAGGAAGATAGCAGCCCAAAAACAATAGAGACAATGCTTCTGTGATCTACTAACAATGTTACGGTGCTTTCATGTTACGAATGTCTGAGAACTTTAACTTCGGTTACGTGTAGCAAATGCGGCGAGGTTCCTCTCGTAGGTTTGTAATTAGAAAATGTTATTCAGGGAGTCATTGATCGGGAGAAATTAGTATAATTATTAAGGTTGTAAAATATGTTGGTGTGTGTAAACTATGATACCAATGATTTGCAAAAGAACTCTTTCTGAGCTCCACACAATTCTGAGGTGTGCCTTGAAATGTGACTTTCATAATCATTGACGAATTTACAGAATATGACAATTTAACAAGCTCAATATATGTATTTACGAAAGTTATTGTGCAAAGCAAACATGGGCACCGCGCTTTATATAGAGTACATCATCAATTCATACACATGCGAGTTGCCATGGCTTTGATTATGTATATAATAGTTATCAAATGTTTTTCGCGAATATGATGCGAGTTACCATGCGAGTTGGTAAACACATTCGTAGATTATGCGATTTGATCTATGAATGGGTATTTTTATGGGAAACACTTGTGCAAAAATGTAAAAAGGTCACCATGCACACGATCTGCGATGCGATTTCGCCCATCAGTAATAACTAGTATGGTCACTACTCACTACACACTAACACTTTAGCTAACACCAAATAGGATATGAAATACGAAAAGCAAGAACACCAAAGTAAGTTTCTAGTATATTATATTACTATAATCCATCGAGCCCGAAGGAGAAAAATCCACTATAATGTAATAACGGATTGCAAAATCAATCCTCAACCTAATCAAAGAATAATGTTGGGAATCTAAAACAACTAAGCATATAGGTCGGACTACCAATCTTAATCTAGAAATCTAACAATAACTATGAAGTAGATTATTAGACAAAACTTAGAAAATTGTTGAGTACGTGAGGTGTTGTGGATACACTATCCATGCTGCTCAAAACTCACGTACCCCATGATTAACTTCTGCCAGTATATACATCATCACTTGTTCATTCGCAAGAAGGGGATTCCATCTAAAGGTATGCTTCAAATCTTGTCTTGTTCACAATAGAAGCTCTCCCAAAAGATCTATTCTAAATATTCTCTTCAATTAATAAAGAAATAATTCTTCCTATCAGACTTGCATTCCTCAATCAAGCTTATACTCCATAATTGCCATCCTCTTTGACCTTTTAACTTATTTAGAACCTGCACAATGAAACTAAAATCGTGGAATCCAATTAAGGTGAATAAAGGCAAAATATAAACTTAATATACAAAGAACAAAAGTGCAAAAACAAATTGTAATCGACTGTTGTTGTAAAAACACCATCTGACAACACCTGCACTTTCAGATTCTAACACTTAAACTTGACATACTAGACGACGGGGTGATCGAGATGACAACTAATTTCATTATTGGGGTCGTAGCTCTTTCCTGGTTATGTTGGAATTGATGGTTGTGATTGTGCTTTCTTGACTACAACTTAAATTACTTGCCATTTTTTCCATTAAAGAGCATAGAGGGTGCAGGGGCGTTGGCAATTATAGATGCATTTTTCTCCTTTGGATTGACGAGAGTACTTTAAAAGGGACGCAAACATTGTTTCGAATGAAGGAAGCTTGGGTGAGGCTTTTTTGAGACTTTGGTTATTTGGTTGTGTTTATGGACCAAGGGTGCCATTTTGGCTTGATTAATAGTTTGTAGGTGAAGTTTTTGTTGTTTGGATAGATGGTTTTGGTTTGTAATTGTAATTTTGTTTATAAATTGTACTCATATTGCATCCCTTATGCTCGTGTAAACCTTATTGATCAATGAAATGTATTTTGTCGTTAAAAAAATGTTTCATATCCATACGATTATGTTGTGTTGGCTGCCAAATTGTGCTGATTCACCATGATTGTGTTTACCAAGTGAAGAGACGGAAATTGAGGGAAAAACAAAGCCAATTGCCGCCTATATTCTTCTTCCTTTTACCCTAGCTCATTTACCCTCCTCCCAACGTTTACTTCTCCTTGCTTGACACATTTACTGCTTTGCTCTAAACAAATAAAGAGGGCCATATTAAATGCAAATTTGAATGCAAAAAGATGTCATTAAGAGCTCTTGATGAATTGCACATGTCATGCCTGATTATGGTAAGGCAAGACACTTTTTTTTACCATATATAAGCAGAATTATGTTGTTATTATTGCTATCTAAACCTATTGTTGTATTCATGATAAAGTTGCATTTTTTATATGTTTTAGTTTATGTATAGAACATACATATGTGTTATTCTACCAAGTTACAGTTGGGAGTAAGAACATATATGTATAATTGTACCATATATACGCAGAATTATGTTGCTATTGGTTCATAATGCATGTTTTTTGTTTGTGTTCTTACTACACATAATACTTCAGTAGACATAACAGTTGTGTGCAATATGGTGGGATGTTACTGGAAAAAACAAATATGTGGGGGGAAACCTAGTTAAGTATGATTATGTGGATTTTGTTGACTTTTCATATGATAAGATAGAAGCTTTTGCGGACTTGTGCAAGGTAGGGAGTGTTAGAAGGTTCTACAAGTACTCTAGGTCCGTTTGTTTCATAATACCAATTAAGGGAGAATGTCAAGCTTATGATTTTGCAGTGGATTAACTAGAGATTAGGGGAATGAATTTGTTTGTTGAGGGTATTAGTAAGGAAGATACAAAGTTGAAGGAAATGATTGACAAGGGTAAGATATAATGATTGATGACGATGTTGAAGTGAAGGAAATCAAGAAGGAAAAGGTTGAAAGGGTTAAGAGAGAAATGTGTCACGATGAGAGTATGGATATTTAACAGAATAAAGTCTCAATGGGCATATTTGCAGTCCATTTGCTAAGTTGAAACTGCAAAAATCCATATTTTAATTACCTAGGAGATTGGGGTTAAAAATTGTTAAAAGTAATATGATTCCTCAGCTGCAATACTATTTTGCTAAAACTATCAATAAAATCGACTGGCCCGTTCTAGATGATGATGTATTCTCAAAGTCTTAAAAACCGTGCTTAGGAACTAACCAAATAATGAATTCATTAGAAGTTAGAACAGCTTGATTGGACACTCATAGATGACTTAGGCGGGGTGCAAGGTTTAAGAAGATTGATACCCTACATAGATGGCCATAGTAGCATTGTATCGAATCAATGTTTTATAATATTATATAGTATAAATATATACTAAATTATGTTCAAGTTTTAGTATGTTAAATTCAGATTATTTGGGAATACTTCATGTAACAACATTTTACATTAAATTTTTGAATTTATGCATGTTATGTTAGTGTTCTCCAATTTATATTTTTCATTAGACATCGCCTTTTCTTATTGCAAATTGTTGATGTATTATGCAACTAATTGAGGAGAGAAGGCTCAATTATATCATTTGAAAAAAATAAAGAAAACAAAAATGCGGTTAACAGATCAGGGCTAACCTCATCAACAAACTCCTAACGTAGACTGCAGTCTAAAGTCTCTATTATCAAAGGTTACTATAATGGTGAGTTTTATTTGATAACTTTTATATGAGTATAGATATGTATTGGTAGAAAATTAGTGGAATTTAAGTTTGCATCTATGAATGATCCACGTTTTTTTTTTGTTATAATAGTTCCTTTACCTGGAGTCATTTCATGGGTATCACCAGTAGTTCAATCAAGATTATGTACCATCATACTATTATAGATGGAGCCCTAAGCTTAGGAAGAATAATTCGTCCTCTTGGTCAAATGAGCAATCTCACAAACGAAATCTGGATTTAATATGTGCTTAAAATTTATATTAGCAATTCATAAAGACGTTTTCTACACTAAATATTGAAATTCAGAATTAGGTCAGTATATTGATTTTTAAAGATAAATTTTATTACAGGTGTATGTCTGGCAGGTATTATATACCATACACCTTTTCAGCCATTACTGTTTTGTTTCTGATATGTTTAGGTTTTTAAACATCAAACTTCAGTTAATTTAATTAATTAAACAATTACATTTTTAATATATAAAACATTTTCATATTTACGATAGGTGGAGGACCATCTGGTATATTTCAAATGACACCACTGCATCATATTGTCTATTCATGAGCCAATTAGATATTTTATATGTCAGATTTCTATTTAAATTAATGTTGCCATTATTTTTTATAAAATTTCACCTCTGAATTATATAACAATGCTTCTTATTAGGTGTATCATCAGACCATGTCGTTCAGTCGTCCAATACACCACTAATTCCTGCAAGTTATCTAAGACAGTGTAAGTACTATATTCATAAATTTCCTTACCCTTTTCTATTCTTACTATTTCAAAAATGAAATAATGATCAACAATCTTACTGATAGTAAATCCGATTTCATGCAGTCGTCAACCCGATTAGCAATTACAATTTCACAGCAAGAACGCCTATGCTTCCTATTCAAATTGGTAATTTATTTAAAACACTTTAGATTTTTTATATGTTTAAATGCATGCATGGTAAAAATTCCCTACATGAACAAGTGGTACTTCAAATGCAACAATTCCACTATTGGGAAGTATAGATGCAAGTTCTACTATTATCAACCCAATCAGGCAAACGGGAACCCAAGACCAGCTGAATCACTGCAAAGAAAAACAACCTAGAAAGGATCTTGGTGTTTTAAAATTTGTGTCCAACAATTTGAATTTATCTGAGTTCAGTACTGTTGTTTCAGCAAACAATGGTTAGTCGTTATTATTTTATGTATATATATAATTGCTTTGATAAAGCACATCTACATATGATTCTTAATAATGAAATTAAATATGTACTGGCTTATGCATCACATGAAGTGAAGTGGGACGAGGAAAATAGAATCCCTCCTCATAATGCATCTATAGATGGGGATACAGCCAGAAGACGTCCAGAGGTGAGATAAGGCAAGAGGCCTTTAGAGACACCAAAAGTAAATCAAACAAAAATGCAATCCCTACAAAATTCGTTCGGTACAAACAGTGATTATAGTTTGCATAATATCATTCATGAACCAATCCGGTCGGTCGAACCCCTTCGAGTTAATCCCATCAAACCATTAAAAAAAACCTGGTAGGAAACTCATTTTGTTTGACTTGAGTATTTTAGACAAACCACACAAGCCAGCCAAACGAGGTATGAAGCCTATATCACCTAAAATTCAAATGGTTACATGCAATATTGCAGGTGAGGATGCATACCTAAACAAGTATTTAATGTTAATATCTTCATTTGTCTCATACATGTTCAATTGATAAACAAAACTATGTATGTTTGTGTTCCTTTTCAGAAATGTCAAAACAACTGAATCCAAAAGCTAAGTCTAGGCGTGCTTCAAGGAATGGTTCACCTCCTTCAACTAAATCATTAGTTTTACATATTTAATAAATTTATTCCACAGTATTCATTATTAATTATGCAAAGATAAAAAAAAGGGTGAATTTCATCCAGTACCCCTTTTAGATGTTCTAATTACACTTGGGTACCAGTTAGATCAACAATAACATGCAAGTCCTGATCGATATAAATCAATTACATGTAGGTCCACGAATTTGACTTTTGGCGAATTAAAACCAGGAAAAGTCATTTTTACCCCTGCTTAAATATCAGCTTTTAGTTTTAGCCAAACAGGCTTAACTTATTGATGACGTGTAGACTTGGATGTAATTGATCTTTTTACATATAATTTATATTTAAATCTATTATTAATTAACTTGTATATTAAGATACCTTAATTAGTGGTTGTATGTAAATGTTCAGGAGGGCCCCATTTTGATTTTTAAACATTTTGGAGGTTTAATTTCAATTTTCACCTATCAAACATATAAATATAAAAAGGTTGAAGAATAGTTTACAATTTCTAGAACTTCATACTTGTTTTTAAGACTTAATGGCATCTATTTAAATAATGAGAACTTCTAAATTACAGTAGTAATCCCCAGGGCTCATCTAATTCTTAAAAGGATGCCCTTTCAATTTTTTAAGACCCTCAATTAAGTCCCTGTCAAATCCCAAAAATTTTAAAAACTTTGTAAAATTCCAAAATAAAATCATTCTTACACGATTAGGAGGGCATGGAGAGAGATCAGTCCAATCATGATTGCTCTTCCTATTCTTCCTATTTCAAATAATCATATTTATAATTTATTAATTTTTATTTAACTTTATTGGAAACTCCATGGCAGGAAGCACGGAAGCTCCGTCGGAGCTTCCATGAACGTGAAAGGGATAAAAAAAAATTTAAAAATTTAAAATTGAAAATATGGGTTAATTGATACTGTATTTTTATTTTTTTTCATTATTTTTTAAACACATTTATGTTTTTTTTTGTAATTTTTAATTTTTCAATGCCTTTTCAGTTATCAATTATTTTTCAATACCTTTTTTAAAATAATTTTTCTGTTATTTATTTATTTTTCGTAATTTTTTATTTTTTAAATTATTTTTCAGTTTTTATTTATTTTTCATAATTGATAAAAATTTTAAATTATTAATTAGTTTATATTTATTATTTTTCACTCACATATCTCTAACAAATCACTTTCACCTTCCTGGAATGGATGGAGCTTCCATGGAAGTGAAAGGAAACATGTGTTAATTAATGTTATATTATTTTTCAAATTTGTTTATATTTTTATTTTATTTTTCTTAATTTTTTATTTTATAAACATTTTTATGTCATTATTTATTTTTCAATTTTTATTTAGTAATTTATGTTTTATTTCTTAAAATCATTTTTCTATTTTTATCCAAAAAAATATTTTTATATTATTTATTTATTTTCATATTTTTTTAAATAACTTTTCTAATTTTTATTTATTTTTCAAAAAAATATTTTTAAAATATTTTTTTCTGTTTTTTATTTATTGTTCATAATTTTTTATTCAACCTAAATTATTTTTCCATTTTTTATTTATTTTTTGGACATTATTGTGTATTAAAATCGAAAAGGGAGTAAAATAAACTAATGACCTGTTTGTTTGTCCACTAAGGAATTTCAACTTATAAGTTGGTCAATAAAAAACCAGTTTTTTGGACTTAAATGTAATTGTTGAACTAAATGGTGCTTAGATGCAATGTCCCTATCTAACCGGGGGGGGGGGGGGGGGTATATTTAATAACCCCTAAAAAAAGCATTATTAATTGGGCAAATTTAATTCAGGTCACCTGTTAGATTTCATAATTACACATTAGTACCAATTATATGAACAATAACGAGTGGAACCAATTAGATTGAACACAATTACATTTGAGTCAAAAAACTTGACAAAACTCGAATTAAAACCTGGAAAAGTTAATTTTACCCCTCTAAGATTATTAGATGGCTGAAGTGGCCAAACAATCACACATTTTGACAACTTGCAATCTAAGATCTGAACATCTAATTCTCTAATGGTCACCCATGACGTTCTAAAAAATCAAACCACAAGCCCCCATACTTTTATTTCAATTTCAAAAAACTCCCAACTTCAAACATAGATCAAATCCAACCTTTGAACGTCAAAATATAATCCATTTCTCATGTTCAATCGAAGATTTTCAGCTCCGATCTCATAAACAAATGTCTGGGTGGGGGGTCAATGTAGTAAGCCCTTATTAATTCTGCAAAGAAAAATAATGGTTGAAATAGTAGGTTTGTAGTCTCTCCCGGACAATTATTCACTAAATGAATGTGCAACATATTGGGACGTCGGTGATCCAGAGTATAAATGTGAACATCTCAAGCGGAGCAAACCTGTATGAAAATCTCAAGCAGAGGCGGAGGGTGGACGACGGAGGAGATGGAGATGGAGTGATGGTCGATTCAGTGGTGGTAAGCAACTAAAAATGGATCATCAATAAATTCCCAAAACTTTGCAAACTTTAAACTATTTCCTTTTTGAATGCAAAGTAAAGGGAGATAATTGCAAAGATTAATGGCATAGTCTACCAAACCAAAGAAAGATGAAGATGAGAACGGTGAAGAAAGAAAAACAACTGATGTCTGCTATAGGTTAGAATGAATCAATTTTGACGAAGATAGGGAGGAATGTTCCGACTTAATAAGATAAAACAATTAAAAAAATTATTTTTCAGTTCGGTTTGAACCGAATCGAAAATCGATGTTATTAAAATCTCAGAACCGAAAATCAAACGGAATAACTTAGGTTTCACCTAAAAACCGAATTTTCTGTCCGTTCGGTCTACTTTATGCTCAATCCTATAACTGACAATGCCACATATCATTTTATAGTTGATGAGATGTCATACGACATAGATGCCATGAGATCAGAATTCGACGGGCTATACCCACGTTTGACTGGCGAGCAGCGTAAAATTTACGATAAGATTATGAATGCAGTTGACGGGGCAGAGGTGGAGTGTTCTTTTTATACGGCTACGGTGGTACTGGTAAGACTTTTATTTGAATGATGTTGTGTCTAGGCTTGCGGGCTAGAGGGATAAGTACTTCCAGACGCATCAATTAGTATTGCACCACTCTTGCTACCTAGAGGTAGGACTGCTAATTCTAGGTTTGGTATACCTATTGAGTATCACAAGGAATAAACATGCATCAAGTTGAAGCCGGGTTCTGATGTCACCCGCTTACTTAAGCAAACCAGACTTATAATTTGGGATGAGGCACCGATGAACAATAAGCACTGCTTTGAGGCACTTGATATGATTTTAAGAGATGTTATGGAACGTCTAGATGATCCTTTTGGTGGCTTGGCAGTTGTCTTCGGTGGAGATTTCAGGCAAATTTTGCCAGTTGTTCATGGTGGTAGCATATACGATATTGTAAATGCCTATCCTCTTCGAGACTGTGGGATTCATGTGAGGTTCTTAAGCTCACAAAAAGACATGCAATTACAGGTACACTGTTAAATTTGCCATTAATATCATATGAATTCTTCTGTTATGTTGTTCTTTTTATTAACACCTTTTTTTTTCCTATTCAGTGTGGGTCATCAGCTACTGAGATTAGTGAGACTAAAGATTTTTCTGAGTGGATACTACAACTTGGTGATGGGGTTGCAGGCGAACCTTAAGATGACGAGGTTAGGTAGACATCAAGTTACCTGGTGACATACTCATTCGTGAAGAAAGTCATTCTATTTCCACCATTGTAGATGCACATATACTTCTCTTTTGTGAAATGGCACAAGGTTCATAGTTACTAATCTTATGAAGCATATCATTGAGGCAAAGATAATATCTGAAATCAATGCAGCCCAAAAGGTTTTCATTCCAATTGTGATGATGAGCTAATCTGACAACACGAAGTTCCCTATCAATTTTGATATGGGATAGGTCCCCATATTCGCCTATTTTTATATGACCATAAACAAGAGTCATTAGAAATCTCTCTCACACGTCGACTTCTACCTCCTTGACTCGTATTCAACCATGGTCAGTTATATGTTGCTCTCTGTAGAGGTACCATGAGGAAGAAATTGAATGTATTGATTTGCGACGAAGATGGTAAAACATATGACACGGCAATCAATATGGTTTATAATCGTGTTCGACAAGTTAAGAGGTAATTTTGTCTATTATGTGTATAATCTTCAGGAAATGATTTTAACACTAAGTACAATTTCACTAATTCACATTCGGCACCTTTTTTTACAGGTATTTATGACATTTGATGCAAGGTTGAAAAGATTAGACTATGCATTTTTCACATTGTGTTTAATATACTCTTCAACTTCGACATGTTATTATACAATGTATTCATTTCTTATTTTGAGTTTGGTCTCCATGCCCCGTCAAGTATCGATGGGCCATTAACTAGTTATGATAATATGAAATAACTTTTCTGATACACAATACATCACTTGTTTAACCATCCAGTTGAAGCCAATCTATATTAATACACCTGAACTAACACACATTTTAAGATCCAAAATTGAACACAAATCCAACTAAATCAAACAATACAAAAACAAACAAGCTATCAAGAAACTGAAAAAGGAAAAACCTTTGGCACGTTTAGGATCAATATTCCACAACTCAGCAAGCTCATCTTCTCCGCCTTCCGATCCCATTTACTCTAAGCTGATTCGAATTCCCAAATTCGAGAAAATCCAAAAATCACGTCATCCAGAATTAGGGTAATGTTATACCAAATGTAGATCGTAAAATCAAAGTCTTGATTTGGTGATTGTCTCAATCTTGGGAAGAACGTATGTTCGTGGCCATTGCGATTTTAAGGTGGGGCGTTATTTATATTGGGAAATTTCTGTAGGTCTCCGATAAATTTGTTAATAACACTTTAATCCCTCTGATTCTAACAATAACACCATAGGCAGAATTAACAAATCAATTACAACACAGTCTAAAATTCAAATTGCTACCAAACACATCCTTAATTTGAACTTCTAAACAATTTACATTTTTATTATAAATTTTCATTTTATTATAAAATTAATCTAAACAATTTGTATTTACTCCCTATAACTTTTTTTCTATTTTCAAACTTATCAACAAAAATTGCAAATAATCCTCTTAACAAATTTAATAATTATTTTAAATATAAAAGTTTATTATGAAATAACAAAAGCTTACAAAACATGATGAAAAATAGAAAATAAAGAAAATTGTAACATAAAATATTTATTTGTTAATAATTTTGAGATTTTCTTATAAGTTTTTGCTATTTCTTACTTCCTTCCCCGCGAGACAAGGTTACCACTTATTTTTAGGCCAATATTGTAAGCACCAATTACTTTTTTAATAAAATAGTGTAGTGGTTGCACTATATTGGAAGTTACTATTGCTAATAGTATTACTATTTTGTTTAGGTTACAATTGCTAAAAGTATTACTATTAGGCTAGTGATGCTTGCTGTGATTTATAATTTAGAATGTTGTTTGTATTTGTATAGTCTGGATCCTAATGGAACAACTCTGCTTTGACATTGTTTGTAAATAAATGAGAAAAATATGCTCTTTGTTCAAATAAAAGTATTTTTTTGAAAGTTATGAATATTTTATATATTATGGTGGAAGAAACATTTATAAAAAGGCGAGATTATATTTGAAATATCATTTTATTTCATTTTTGTA
Organism: Plantago major; assembly: GCA_026545765.1. Classification (NCBI taxonomy): domain Eukaryota; kingdom Viridiplantae; phylum Streptophyta; class Magnoliopsida; order Lamiales; family Plantaginaceae; genus Plantago; species Plantago major. Next base: position 82,916,701 of record CM048841.1, read on the forward strand.
ATCATTTTATGTTATTAGAACTAATTTAAAAAATTAGATTTTTATTTAATTTATCTTAGTTTTAACGTTTAATGATTTAAAAATGTTTTTTTATTTATAAATATTGCATATTGGACGCTCATGAAAGGGAAGAGAATGAAACTAGAAAATGTGAAGGTTAAAATAAGACCATGTTTGGAAAGCAAATTTTGAAAGTAGAAAATGGACTAATCTGTTATTGTTGAAATCAAAGGGACCAAAGTGTTATTACCCTATATATTGGGGGACCTGTGGTAATTTTTCCTATTTATAAATGTCTGTTCCCAGTACAGCTCTAATATGTGCACAAAGCCAGCCTTTCTTAGGCACTATCTAGACTAGGGGTTGTTAACGAGTCGATCTGAGCCGTACCGAGTGTTGGTAAATAGGGCATGATCGTCCAGACAAATTGAGTGATATCGAGCACGTTTTTTTTTATCAACCATTGAAATTATGTGATCGTTCAAAAGTTCGCTGAAAGTGCAATTTATATTGCACTTGTTTTGTTAATTCGGCCTTTCTTCGTTTATTAACCGGTTCAACGTTTGTAGTTGTTTTTCTATGATTATTTTGTAGGATATATCAAGTTGGGCCTCAACATGCTTAATGGATCACGATTGGTTATTGTAGCAGTTACTGAAGCAGGCACTGTAGCAAAACGGGCACTGTAGCAAAAAGGAAAATAAGAGGAATAGGCGTGATGGGCTTGAAGATTAAAGGATCCATAATTTTTGTAAGGAAGCTGCCATAATGATTCATGGAAGAATATTATACTATAAGGAAAGTGAGATTTAAAAGAGATTGATATCTAGAAGACTCCTTATACCATTAATACATCAAAGGAAGTTTCCTTATCATAGAATCCAAGTTGGTTTAGACTTGGGCCTGCTGACCGACTTCTTCCTTCCTGGACGTCAGATGTTGCAATTATATATATTGGAAGAAGGAGGCGTTGCAAGGCGGCTGATGCGAAGAACAAAAAAGAGACAACATCATATTGTTTTAGCGTCTTGCTTTACTAGACCTTTACCTCGGTGTTTACTTGTGAGTGTTCTCTAAAGATTGAGAATTACTCTAGTATCATTGAACTAGAATAGGTTTTTCTTATCTGTTCTAGGTCTAGTTTTCTGTAAGTTTAATCAATCGTTTGTGATTGATTTAAACTTCTTTTTGTAATTCTACTTTTCAAGTTTAGTAGAAGTTTTGCTACGGCACCGTCGGTATCTTTATATACCGGCTTTAAAAATCTCGTGTTCAGTTTTATTCCGCTGCACTTTATTGAGTTCTGTCGATTACAGTTTACTGTTGTCGTAGTTTAGTTGAACACTGTTCACTGTTGTCGTAACGGTGTTGACTCAACATCAATAGTCAACATCGTTCAAAACTGTCCAGAAGTACCAATCCCGGTCCTACAGTTCTAACAAGTGGCATCAGAGCCAGCCACCTAATTAATTGGTGTCTGGATTTGGTACTACTACGATGGACGCTATCAATTCAAGTGTCAATGACTACATGCTAGATGGGTCGAACTACCACTACTGGAAGATAAGGGTCAGAACCTACATCAAATCAATTGAAGGGCGTGCATGGAAATCTGTTCTTGAAGGCTACACGTGGCCTACCATAGGACTAGATGCTGATGGAGATGTTGTTCCAAAACCTGAAGCTCAATGGTCAGGTGATGATTTTCTTGCTAGCTCTTACAATGAAAAAGCCTTGAATGCAATTTTCTCTCATGTTGATCCTCATATGTTTAAACTCATACAAAATTGCACTACTGCTAAACAAGCTTGGGATTTACTCCAAAATCATTGTGAAGGTGATAATAGTATCAAACAAACTAAATTGCAACTTCTTTGGTCTAAATTTGAAAACTTGAGAATGAAGGAAGAAGAAACAATTGATTCTTACTTTGACAAACTTCTCACTATTTCTAATGATATTCAACTTCTTGGAGATGCCATGTCAAATGAACAATTGATTTCTAAAGCTGTTCGATCTCTTTCTTCAAAGTTTGATATAAAAAGAACGATTTTGGAGGATACTCAAAATCTGGCAGCTATGGATTTTCATACCTTGATGAACAATTTAAAGAATTTTGAAATTCAACAAGATGAACGAAAAGGTACGAAAAACCATAGTATGTCTCTGCACTTAAAATCGAAAGTCCCTGAGTCTGAAAGCAGTAGTGACGATTCTGATGAGATAACTGAAGAAGCCTATAATGCTTTAGTTAGAAAGTTTAATAAGCTTAGGTTTAGGAAAAATTCTAACAAAGGATCTTCAAGTAACTCAAAAGGCACTAACAAGTTCAATAAAAGTGTAAGCTCTCCTGGTTCGAGTCCTGCTCAACTTAGCAAAGTTAGATGTTTTGAATGTCAAGGATGGGGACATTATCAGAATGAATGTGCTAACACTCTTCGAAAGGAGAAAAAGACCTTGCTTGCTTGTCTCAGTGATGTGTCAGGTGATGAACCGGAAACAGATGATTCAGAAGAGAATGTTGCAGCTCTGTCCTCTGTTTTGGACGATGTTGGAAATCAATGTTTAGTCAACACTGAAGACTCAACATCATCGCAGATTCTTTTCTTTGATTATGATGATTCACAGACTTGTGAAGAGATATTCAGTGGAAACTTTACTGACTCTGGGAACTCAATATCCACTAACATCCTCTGTTTGCATGGCTCAGTTGATTTGTCTGCAGATCTTTCTCTTGAAGAAGAGTTCACTGACGAACAAATAGTGGAAGAACTGAAACAGATGTATGAAGATCTTCTTAAGGAATGGAAGAAGCTTAAAAAGCTCAACAAGAGACTTGCAAAGGAGAATAATAGTCTAAAGGAAACCACTGTGAAACTAGAAGTGGCATTGACGCGCAAAGAAGCAGAACTGGAAAAAGTAACATCTGAACTTAATAGAGAAAAGAAAGTCATTGCCAAGTGGAACTCTTCTACATCAAAGCTTGACTACATGCTTGATCAAGACAACGAAGTCTTGTCGGTCTAGGTTATACAGGTAACTTTGACTCCTCTTTTGATAATAAGATAGGGTGCAACATGCATTGCAATTCTGACTTGAATGATTCAACTAAAATGCAAAACATTAAGTCTCTGTCTGATCTTGTCAATGCTCCCATTTTTGTCAAAGAAAAAGGTAATGTCACAGAAGAGACCAAAAAGACCTTTGTGTGTCAATATTTTCTTAAGATTGGTCACTTAAAACCTTGCTGCTTTACTTTTCTGAGAGATCTAAAAAGAGGCAAGATAGAGAAATATGTGCAGAATTCCAGCTTGAATGTTTCAGTTTTAAAAACAGAAAAATCAAAAGTGTCGATTCCAAAATCCGTCAATGAGTTGCCTCTGTTAAGCTGAATGAAAAGTCCAATGTTGAGTCAGATGTTGAGTCAACATCGACTTCAACAGCATCTGATTCCAGGATCTCTGTGTCAAATTTTCACCATTATGTCCCTAGTCAGAAACAAAAAGGGTCTGGAACTGTAAGAAATACGAGAGAAAAGGTGAAAAGAGTTTGGACTCCTAGGGAGAATATAATCTGTAATGTTGCTTTCTCTATTGCTACCTCTCCTAACAATGCAGGAAAATGGTACTTTGACAGTGGATGCTCACATACGACCGCACCTTAAGTAATCTGTCTAACTTTGTCTCTCAAAAAACTGGGAAGGTTACTTATGGAGGGGGTTACAAGAGTCAAATTCTTGGAAAGGGTATGTTAACCCTTGAAGGTGTTCCCAACTTGCAAAATGTCCTTTTGGTTGAGGGACTTACTGCTAACCTTCTCAGTGTCAGTCAATTGTGTGATGATGATTTAAAAGTCAAATTTAACAAGCATTCTTGCAAGGTGTACACTTGTAGGGAGAAAGTTGTTGTGATGACAGGTACTAGATCTGCTGATAACTGCTATGTGGTGGCTGATCCCCACAAATGCAATGTGGCAAAGGATGATGAAGCTGTGACATGGCATAAGAAACTTGGCCATGTGAACTATAGGAACATGGAAAGGCTCATCAAACTGGATGCGGTTAGAGGATTACCGAAGCAGTCTGGGAAGCAAGTGTCGATGTTGCCTAAAAGGTAAACAAACCAGAGCTGTGCATACATCCTTGCAATCTGAAGGGCAGAAAACAGGTACATCCAGTTGCTTTGAACTCTTACATATGGACTTAATGGGACCAATTGAGGTTGAAAGTCTAGGTTGTAAGAGGTACATCTATGTCATAGTTGATGATTTTTCTCGATTTACTTGGGTAAACTTTTTAAAAGAAAAATCTGAAACTTTTGATTCCTTCAAGAAATTGTATGCTAGGTTTAACAATCAATATGCTACTGTTGTTCAACGCATTAGGTCGGACCATGGTAGGGAATTTGAGAATCAAACCTTTGCTGAGCTTTGTGACAAGAAAGGAATTTTTCATGAGTTTTCTGTACCCAAAACTCCACAACAGAATGGAGTGGCTGAGAGAAAGAATCGGACCCTACAAGAAATGGCAAGGGTTATGTTAAGTTCCATGAACCTCTCAAAAAGATTGTGGGCTGAAGCTGTAAATACAGCGTGCCACATAATAAATAGAGTCTACCTTAGACCAGGAACTTCTACCACTCCTTATGAGATTCTTAATGGCAAGAAACCTAATCTTAGGTACTTTCATGTGTTTGGGTGTGTTTGCTATATTCTCAATGATAGAGAACTGTTGGGCAAGTTTGATGCTAAGAGTGATAAAGGGATTTTTGTAGGTTATTCTCTTAATAGCCATGCATATAGAATATACAATTCTAGGACACAAACAGTTCAAGAATCTGTTAATGTTACCTTTGATGACTCTATGTCTTGTGAAAAACAGCAAAATGAGATGTGCATCTTGTAAAAACAGATTCTTGAATCGAAGCAGTACTAAATCGGATCTGAGTTACGGACGATTCCCCGGATATTGAACCGCACAGAGAAGATGGAGGCAATGTTGATCACAATGTTGACTCAACATCGCACCCAACATTGCAGGGGGAGAGCTCATCAGATGAATTTGTCTCAGAACATGAAGATGAGCCTGTTCTGGAATCAAATGTGCCACTGGATTCCATAAGACGTGATCCACCTCCAAGGATTCGCAAAGATCACCCAAGCACTCAAGTCATTGGTGATCCAAGGGTAAGAATGACTCTTAGGGGAAACACCAGAAAGAACTACAAGGAAATGCTACACAATGCAACCTTGTGCCAAACGGTAAGTTCTTCTTGTTTGTTTCGCTTATTGAACCCAAGAATGTGAAAGAAGCCTTAAAAGATGAGTATTGGATAGAGGCCATGCAAAACGAACTGCACCAATTTAAAACCAATGAAGTTTGGTCTTTAGTGCCTTGTCCTCTAGAAGTGAATGTCATAGGAACAAAATGGATATTCAAAAACAAAAGTGATGAAAATGGGGTAGTTATTAAGAATAAAGCTCGTCTTGTTGCTCAAGGTTACACTCAAGTTGAAGGAATAGATTTTGATGAAACCTTTGCTCCTATGGCTAGATTAGAATCCATTAGACTTCTACTTGCTATTGCGTGTGCTTTAAACATTAAACTGAAGCAAATGGATGTTAAGGGAGCCTTTTTGAATGGCTATATTGATAAAGAAGTTTATGTGGAACAACCTAAGGGCTTTGAAGATCCAAGTCACCCCGACTATGTGTATAAACTAAAAAAGGCCCCGTATGGTTTGAAGCAAGCTCCCCGTGCTTGGTATGCTCGATTAACTGATTTTCTAGTTGATTTTGGTTTCAAAAAGGGGGAGGGAGATGAAACTCTGTTTATCCTTAGAAAAGGACATGATCTGTGCATTGCTCAAATATATGTTGATGATATTGTGTTTGGCTCAACTAATCTCTCTATGGTAGATCAGTTTGTGAAAGCTATGACAGGTACCTTTGAGATGAGTATGATAGGAGAACTCAGCTATTTTCTTGGACTTCAAATCCAACAGAAGGAAGATGGTCTATTCTTGTCCCAGGAAAAGTATGCACGAAATCTGATCAAAAAATTTGGGCTCGAAAGTGCCAAACCGTGCAGTACTCCGATGGCTACATCGTTGAAGCTAAGCAGAATCGATGTTGGGGAGGATGTTGACCCAACATTGTACAGATCAATGATCGGAAGTCTCTTGTATCTATCTGCCAGTAGAGTATCATGTTCCCAGTTTGCATGTGTGCCCGGTATCAATCTAACCCAAAAATCCCCCATTTAACTGCTGTTAAGAGAATCCTTAGATATATATCAGGAACTGTTAATCTAGGATTATGGTTTGCATGTGATACAAACACTAATCTGGGATTTAGTGATTACGATCAATGGTGATCTAGATGATAGAAAATCCACTAGTGGAGGTTGCTTTTATCTTGGTCCAAATTTGGTGTCCTGGTATAGCAAGAAACAAAACTGTGTGTCACTTTCGACTGCTGAATCTGAATATGTAGCAGCCGGAAGTTGTGTGTCCCAACTAGTTTGGTTGAAAAATATGCTACATGACTATGGTCTACAAAGTGCTACCCTCTTGATGTTCTGTGACAACCTTAGTGCCATACATATTTCTAGGAACCCTGTTCAGCATTCTCGCACTAAGCACATAGATATTAGGCATCATTTCCTTAGGGACTTGGTCAATAAGCAAGTGATTGACATAGAACACATCGACACAACAAACCAACTTGCAGATATTTTTACCAAACCCTTAGATAGTGAGAGATTCTTCAGTCTCCGGAGATCTCTCGGTATGTGCTCTATGTGACTGTCAGTGTTGAGTACCAATGTTGACTCAACATCACGGTCAACATTGGAAGTTTAGTACGAGTGATGCTGTTGTTTGTTTTTTCTTTTTCGTCTACTGTGTGTTTCTGTGCTCCTGTGCTTCTGTACTTGTCTTTGGCTGATCTTGTTTTGTAGCTTACAGTGGTGATGCTTAGGGTCTGAAAGGCTGTTTGAAACCAAGGTTGAAAGGGGTCGAGTCTCCTGTGTGTTTGCTTTATGTAAAACCCACTTTTGCTGCTTTTTGACTATTTTTACTCGTACCTTGACTCGCACTTGACATTGCCTCCTGCTCTTTATGCTTAATAAATCTAATGAATTATGATAAAAAGGGCTCGAAGTGTTTCCGTCGAGGATCGTGTTGGGCAGGTTTCAAATACTATCCAAATATCGACGTGGCCAATGTGTCATATGTCGTGAGGGTTGATGGCTTTATCTTGAAACCGCACAAAAGTGCCGATTCTCGTAATACTGCCGGTTCACTTTCTGAGTACCAAATATTACCCAATATGGTCAAATGAGTGATCTTTATGCCATGAGACGTGTGTTTGCCTAACTCCGCATAGGCTTCGGCTTTGGAGCGGATTCATACGTGTTCCAATTATTTGACATGGTTCACGGTCTCATGGTCACCCCCACTCAAACTTATGCTAATTATTCAATTTACTCTTTGAGGCAATGTTGGGTGTGTTTCTTTGGTATTCCTTTCTCTTTCTGTTTTGCCTGCAGCATCAGTGGTGTTAATCAAATCTGCACATTTTGAGACTTGGTTTCCTGGCTGACTTACATTAAGAGTGGTCTGATTTCCCGATGTTGTCACCAATGTTGAGTCAACATTCAGGTCAACATTATTTGTCTTTAAATCTTGGTTACTTAACCATCGTGCTTTTATTTTTTTACATGTGTTTTTGGGTTTGAGGGGGAGTAGGTCTAAGGTGTTTTCTTCGGGTTTTTGGGTTTCTGCATTCCTGTACTTGCATTTCAAGTCACTTTCTTTAAGATCAAGATTTTTGGTCAACCTCCCTAGGGTTTATCTGATTACGTTGACTTGATGGAAAACTGTTTTACTTGCAACTTTAATCTTTAATTAACAGTTGTGCACAGTTTTTCGTTGCTTTGATATATATCTGCAGGAATCTACCTTGAAGCAAACCCAACAACACCCATCATGACTTATCTTGTAAGTGTACTTGACCATCCGCTCTTCACATCACGCCTCCGGTGACCATCCACTCTATTCACGACATCGCCTTCACCGATAGCCTTTTGCTACTTTCTTTGTCGGTGTTGACTACAATGTTGAGTCAACATCGTTCGACAAAGATTAGTACTTTGTCTGCGAGTCCTCAACAGTTACCAAGATGGTGAAGTTTACGTAAAAGAACTTTGTTTTCTTTCTTTCCTCACAAAAAAGGGGGAGAATGTTTGTACTCTTGGTTTTTTGTATTAAGGGGGAGTTCTTGGAGCAAGGGGGAGTTGCTTGATATTGTCTTGAATTTTCCTACTAACTACTTTCAGGTTTTTGTGAAGAAAGGCAAGAATTAAGGGGAGATTGAAAGTGCAATTTATATTGCACTTGTTTTGTTAATTCGGCCTTTCTTCGTTTATTAACCGGTTCAACGTTTGTAGTTGTTTTTCTATGATTATTTTGTAGGATATATCAAGTTGGGCCTCAACATGCTTAATGGATCACGATTGATTATTGTAGCGATTCTTGTAGCGTAATCGTAGCGATTCTTGTAGCAAAACGAAATTGTAGCAAAAAGGAAAATAAGAGGAATAGGCGTGATGGGCTTGAAGATTAAAGGATCCATAATTGTTGTAAGGAAGCTGCCATAATGATTCATGGAAGAATATTATGCTATAAGGAAAGTGAGATTTAAAAGAGATTGATATCTAGAAGACTCCTTATACCATTAATACATCAAAGGAAGTTTCCTTATCATAGAATCTAAGTTGGTTTAGACTTGGGCCTGCTGACCGACTTCTTCCTTCCTGGACGTCAGATGTCGCAATTATATATATTGGAAGAAGGAGGCGTTGCAAGGCGGCTGATGCGAAGAACAAAAAAGAGACAACATCATATTGTTTTAGCGTCTTGCTTTACTAGACCTTTACCTCGGTGTTTACTTGTGAGTGTTCTCTAAAGATTGAGAATTACTCTAGTATCATTGAACTAGAATAGGTTTTTCTTATCTGTTCTAGGTCTAGTTTTCTGTAAGTTTAATCAATCGTTTGTGATTGATTTAAACTTCTCTTTGTAATTCTACTTTTCAAGTTTAGTAGAAGTTTTGCTACGGCACCGTCGGTATCTTTATATACCGGCTTTAAAAATTTCGTGTTCAGTTTTATTCCGCTGCACTTTATTGAGTTACACAGCCATTCTTGTTGTCATAGTTAGTTGAACAACATTCATTTGTTATCGCAGTGTTGACTCAACATCAGTAGTCAACATCATTCAAAACTGTCCAGAAGTACCAATCCCGGTCCTACAGTTCTAACACTCGCGAGCAAGGCTCGCGAGCTTTTGACAAACGGCTAAATAAAATAATAATTATTTAAAACAAGAGGTATTTGTGATATCATTTTTTTCGTTTGAACAATTATACCCTCGGATACAAACCACCAATAAAATGATTTCATATTGTTGTTATTGCAATTTCATACATTATTCTTATACTCCTTTTAACTCTCAAGCACCACTTCGGATGAGACATGATTTATGGGCGACACTTGTAATGGTGATCCACATTCTCTATTTCTTGAAAAGGATAACGATCGTAGTACCAATCACCAACTGCTTTAGAAACGGTCTGTAAATTAAACAAAGAAAAAAAAAAGGTTAAATTATTGGGCCCTATATTACTTAACTAAATGAAGATTTATGAATCCTTTGAGTTTCTAGAGTTTTCATGAAATACATAGCATGTTGATAATACTATACTGCAATGCATTTGTATAGACATATAATTTGATTTCCATATTTTAAGAAAAGAACAGCGTTGTTTCTGGCATATACCTCAAAATAAAATAGGTAATTTTCTTGTTAAAAAAATAATACAGGGCAATGTTTTTCCTTCTCTAAAATTAATACGAAATTGTTGGGAAGAAAAACATTTTGCCTCATATATAAGGTTTGGTTTTCTAAAGTGTAAAAGTTTGATGTTTTTATGTGCCAAGTGTTTAAAACTTTATCTGCAGATTTCAAAAATGTCCATATAGAGCGCAAAACAATATTTTTCCAAAATACATTATAATGAGACTTTAGGCTATAAATTAACGAGGCAAGTTTGTTAAACACTAATTAGATGTACCGTGTTTTTAATTGTGGGTCGCCCATTCCATAAATAATCATTGAAGGAATGATCATGAGTGTAACAAGAGTCGATGTAATATCCTCTTGAGAAAGAACCGTCATGTTGTGGTAATGTTTGTAAGAACTCTTTCCGATACTCTACATTGAACATAAACATATCGATTACAAGTAAATTAACACTGACTTTATATTACGATTAAAACATCATAATTAAGACAATGGTTTAATAAGGACTAAGAGTTTATTACATACCTTGAAGTAATGCCAAAGCATTTTGATTACATGGCTTTATATTGTTTCGACAATCAGACCATGCATCCTTAGTGTTGTTCGGAGGATAATACACCATGTCTTTTAGCTATATTAGAAACAACATTAGTTTAACCATCAATCCCAAATTTGAATTCTCCAATTAATACTAATATACTACCGGGATCCAACATCAAATGAGAGTGTAGATGTGAGAGGATTTATAAAGACGCACGCACTCATATGTTAGAGGGTTATCATGGCGATTCAAAAACGGATAATATCATGGAGATGTGTGTGGCTGAGTTATAGTAGTTTCAGTGCACAAGGAATATAGTCGTCATGACAAATCTATTCAATTGCAATATTCATAATTATCATGAAATCGATAAAACAAATGGTACCTGAACTTGATCAAATTGGGATTGTATTAAAAAAAGTGGCGTCTTGATATCTCCAATAAAATTTTCCCCAAACATACACTGAAAGAATATGTCCAAAGTATGATTGTTAATTAATCTATATGACAGAGGCCAAAGTTATGAAATGGTGAAATCTTGATAAAGTAAAGTACTTTTACCAGTTCAGGATTCATTTTGGACGTGCATGACTTGGGCAATAATTGTGCTGTTTGCTGCATTTAAAAAAGGCTTCATTAGATTTTTTTTCTTTTAATTATAGTTTCTCACTTCCCTCATATTAATATTTGAAAAACTGAATGTAATAAAGGGCTAAGAATATTACGTGAAATTTAACTATGCCCGCGAAGTATGTTGGTGTGTACGAAGGTAGCAGAGTTTCATTGCTGTAAAATAAAGGGTACATATTAGTGAACATAATCAATATGCGACTTAATCAGTATATATATTCATCACTGGACATTTATATGTTGAAGCTTACTAGTGGAAGAATAAACCACTTTCGGAAATGCATTTTACTCGCGGCACACTAGGTAGTTGTGCTCGAAAGTCATCACATTTTAGCATAGCGCCCAAAGCACCCGCTGATCCACCCATCAATATAGCCTATATCAAGAAACAAATTCCTCATATAAGACTAAAGTGTGTCATAATTTTACTAACCAGCGTAAATAAGAATGATAATTTTATTCTCATACATTCTCCGCGCTTTCCATTCCTTTCTTCTTGATTTCCTCTATAACGTAGTTGAAGATGCGAGCTCCTCTCAAATGAAGGTTAGTTGTCTGCAAATAGTGATGGCAAGTTTTAGTTAAGCTATGTATTTTCTCAATATTCTAAGTGTAATATAAGAAAACATTAATATATTAAAACTCATGGATAAAGGAGAACCATTGCAAAGAGTTTACTAAGTTAAAATGTCACTTTTTAACTTGAAACATTAGTTAAAATTTCAAGTATTGAAATATTAGAAGTATATTTAATTGCACCTACCTTATCAACCTCTTCCACATCCGCAGTATAAGAAGCACCGTCACAGTATCTTACAAACACTTTATTCCAATTGTAAAAATCTGAAATTTAACACAAATGAAGGCAAAGTTATTTAGAAATTAAGTTCAAATATAGCATGGATTATGCAAGTTTTAGCGAGTGATTAATGTAGCTTAATTACTTGGATTAGTCTCCATTGATGGGCTTAATATGCCCTGGAAATCAACTGTCCTTGACATGTTATTGGAGCTTCCTAATGTCATGTTGTATACTCTATATAAGCACTGCTGTGTGGAATAACACCAAGCACCGCCCTATTACAAAATTAAATTTAATCAATATATATATTCGAGTTAAAAGAAATATAACTTCCAATCCAAAGTGGATTGGATCCATCACGGACCCATTCAACAATACTTACTGAGCCCATATCCCAACTAAACCCAAATCTCGATCCAGTGAATCTATACATAATATTTTACGGATCAGATCCGATCGTATCAGATTGGATATGGATCAAATCCGCATATCAGATGCAGAAGATTATACATCTGGCCTATCTTTAAGTAGAAGGCTAACCTCAAGCACAACCATCCAGTTTTGAGCTCCCTCTCCAACACCTGGAAGGTAGTGGTAAGCCGGTGGAGTCCCGTCCAAGCAAACTTCAAAAATTTATTGTAACATTACCAAATTATTAACCAAACATAAATAACATGACACTGAATGTTTTCATAGGAAATTATTGTATACATATTAACATATATACCTGCTCCTTTAGCTACAGCGTCTTGCATAATTGTAATGCTAACGTTGTAGCCATGGACTTGAACATTAAGTACTACAACGAGTACAAAGATGACCAACTTCATCCGGTGATCAGCCATGGCGTTCAATCTGTGAATAAAATCGATATAAAATGTTCATGCATGATAAAAACCAAGGAAAACAAAGTTTGGTATATTTTCTCATGTTATGCACATATCCTGTGATCACCATACTCTGTTTCTAATAGGAAATATCCCCTAAAATCTTAAAATTACGCAAAGTCACATATGATTAGACAGGGGCAGAACCAGAAGGGGACAATAGAGTGGCGTTCGCCCCCTTAAAATTTGAAAAAGGAAAATTTTATATGTAATGTTTTCGTTAATTTACGATTCCAGCCGCCACCACCACCCCCCCCCCCCCCCCCGGAAATAACCTTATATATTGTGAGGAATTATTTGTAAAAGTGACAAAAATATTTCCCCTTGAGCAACAAAACGTGACAAAACAATTGTATATTGTGAGGAATTATTTGTAATAGTGACGAAAATATTTCCCCCCTGAGCAACAAAACGTGACGAAACAATTGGATATTGTGAGGATTATATTTGTCACCGTAACTATGTTTTTTGTGACAAACAAAAATCTCCTCACATAAAAGCTATTGTGAGGGTGTTATGGTGACAAGCCTGTGACGAAGTTTTTTCGTCACAATAGTGTTTTCGTGAAGAAAATTTTACTTTTTGTGACAAAAAAATTCCTCAACGTAAATGTTTTTTCTTGTAGTGATCCCACATTGCTTGTGAGAGGATCTTGCAAACAACATATAAGTAGGATAACCCTCTCCCCTTAATAAGACCTTTTAAGGGGATGATGACACATCTTAATATGGTATCAGAGCAGGTCCAAGTTGATGCTGGGTGTCCCAGCCGATGATTATTCCGGCTTGCCCAAAGAGACTATTATGATTTCACGTGTAGAGCCGACTAACCGCGGCATACCCGTGAGGGGGCGTGTTAGAATATTCCACATTTCTTGTGAGTAGATCATCTAAACAACATATAAGATGTATAACCTTCTCCCCTTAATAAGGCCTTTTAAGGGGATGATGGCTCAATTTAATATGGATGCCCCAGCCGATAATTATTCTGGCTTGCCCAAAGAGACTATTATGATTTCACGTGTAGAGCCGACTAACCGCAGCATACCCGTGAGGGGGCATGTTAGAATATCTCACATGACTTATGAGTAGATCATCCAAACAACATATAAGATGTATAACCTTCTCCCCTTAATAAGGCCTTTTAAGGGGATGATTTAATATGAATGTAAGATGATAATTCGAAACATTCAAAGAGTTATTATTACCTTGCCCAAAGATATGGCCCAGCTTAATAATTATAATCAATTTATTACAGTGATGAATATTACCTGGAGAACTCCATGTGATCAATCCGGAGAAGGCTGAGAGATAATGGTTGCACATTTTTCACTTTATAAATGGTATATGCAAATTAAAGTTTGCAACTTCACTTCATCTAACCACAGGAAATTTTATGGTTCTCCAACGTTTGTGCTTTTTTATATTGTTCTCCAATATTTAAAGTTTTTCAACCACTAGTCAAACATGCATTAGCGCCCTTAGTTTTTTATATACAAAACTATCAAAAAAAAGTTGCGTTAGTTCGTTACCTTCTAAATTCTACGAACGTGACTTATTAAATTTTAATACATAGCTAGAGGTCTTCTGTGTCCATAGACTTCACGTGACAATTCTAAATAATAATTCATGAATTAGTAAAATTAAATTATGCGGTAAAATTTAAATTGTAGAAGTTTGCAACATTACAAAGTTAAAGTAAATCATGAAATTGAAAATGATAGATGCACTTCTGATAGTGGACGGCAACGCTCCACTGCAATTAGCTTAATATTATACCTAAAACATGTTTTAGCAAGAGACAATCGTATTAACTGACTGAATAAGCTATATGCACGTGTCATGACTTAAATATTTATCTTAATACAATGCAACTAACTCTTCTTTAAAGTATTTAACTAGAGAGTTCTTCTTTAAACTATTAACTTAAACTTGTAACTTCTTTTGATTCATTCTCTGTAGATATCTTAAAAACTAATTATCTTGATTTCAAGGTCACTTGACATCTTGAGGTACTACCCCAATGTATTGTAGCGTCTTGAATCTATTAAGCCTCTGTTATTTTCAACTGAAAACTCATTCAGTTCAGTTCAGTTCAGTTCGTCTTCAGTTCAGCTCTCTTAAGTTCATTAAATTCATATAATAATAATAATAATAATAATAATAATAATAATTATTATTATTATTATTAATATTTTATCATTTATTTACACAACCCATCTTTTGTACGAGGAAAATAAGAAAAGTTATCCAATTGAGATATTTTCAACCTTTTTCTTTATTTCTTTCTTTTTAACACGACTTTTAGTAGATCAATAAAATAAAAAGTATAGTTACGATTCGAATTACCCTTCTTTTCTACCGTAAAAGTTGAGTTAAAATAAGAAACTACAGGAACCTGAGAGTACCAAAAACTCCAAAACAAGTTAAACCAAACTAAAGTCGAACCAAAACGACATTATCACAAATATTGAGAAATGGCATTTATTCCTCCGTATTAGTTTCCATGTTATCTTCCTCGGACGCTATATTACACTAACAATCGATTTTTCTAAGGAGAATTTTTTTCTCGAACTTAAATTGTAAATTACTTGCAAATTACGCACAAAAAAGTATAAAACAAAGTTATGTTAGTCAAATATACTTAATTTATTTTTATAATATAATTTTATTATATTCTTTTGTCGTGTAATTTGTAGTAATTACGATCAACGTCGAAAAAAGTCTCCTTATGAATTTATTAATGGACGGATCAAGATTCATTATTATTAAAAATGGGACAAATGTAATTTCTTGATTCGTTTGATTTGATTCGTTTGATTTCATCGTTTGATTCGGTTCCATTCGATTCAAGAATTTTCAGTTGAAAAGAACAGAGCCTAAGTATGTTAAATCTCTTGAATATCCTGAATTGCTACAAATGCTAAGATGGTTCCTTACATATGAGCCACTTAACTCTCAAATTAAAATCTTTCTTTAGTTTAAATCTTACCACGGTTTCTTAAAGTTAATATATGTTATTACAAATAGAATTATGAATACCTAGTCTAATGTGTATGCAAACCTATGAAATAGAAATCATTGAATCATAATAACATTGGAGAAATTACATGGACACCCCTTTTTAAATGTTGTAATTATAGATTAGTATCACTTAATTAGTCAAACGATTATGGTTTGGTACAATTAGATGTAAAACAATTACACTTTAGCCCACAAATTTAACTTTTGGCAAATTAAAATCTGGAAAAGTCAATTTTGCCCATCTCAGATTATTGAATTTTGGAAGTTACCAAACAATAACACATTTTGACGAATTGTAATTCAAGTCCTGAATATCTAATTTTTTTATATTTGTCACGATAAGATTTCGAAAAAGCTCAAATAAGTCCCCAAACTTCTATTTCAATTTGTAAATTATCCCCAACTTCAATCCGAAAACACAATTGAAAGTTCAAAACAGTTAATCGAAATCGGAGATGTAACACCTCCGATTTGGAGCTGTTACAGCTCTAAATCGGAGTTGCTACAGCTCCAATGGAGCTGCTATTTATTAGAAGAAGAAGATGGTTTTTTTTTTAATTTTATTTTCTTTATTTAAAATTCCATAAGACCATATTTAGTTGTTTCAAATGAAACAACCAAATTAAGCTGGTCAACAGATTTGAATTAAACTGTAATTATTCGACTAAGTAGTACGAATCTGAGAGTGAACGTTCTAAATGGGTAGCCCTATGTAATTATTCATGATAACATTTTACCAAACAATAATAATCTGGAAAGAAGATGCAACTAACAAATTAAATTAATCTTGCAACACCATTCTAATCATCAAGTACATCAACAATTACAACGATTACAGTAACAAGCACAACTTAAATACAATCCAAAAGAATTACAAATATGCCATCAGAGTAATTAATTGGGTCCGGTTCATGTAACACACATCGTCACATCACGATCTATTACCAAAAATAAATAAATAAGTGCACTTGATAATCACAACACAAACCGTTCAGCAGTAACATAGAAGGCAAGATAATTACTACAAACCAACAAATTAAAGTAAAACAACAATACATGGTATCAGCTTGAAAAATCAGAGTATACGAGAAGACATTGTAATAGACTGAATATGATCATGATTCATGGCATCATGAAAATACATGAAACCTCGACTCAGCTAGATGAATTCTTTAAAGAAACTCACATGCAACATAAATTATAATTCAACAATCATCTTAGAATGAAAACTTGCCTTGGTTAAAGAAATTCCTTCACTTATGAAACACTAATTGTATCGCCATTCTAGCCTAGCTCTTGATCCTTCCCTCTTGCTTGCTATTTTCCTTATCTGGCCTTCTCAAAGCATTAGAAGCTTCAAAATCATAGATGAAAGGAAAATGAACTTTTGTTTTATTTTCTTGGACAAATAGTGCAGAACTGTGGAAGTGAATGGGAGTAAGAAGAAAGAAATGGATTTTGCTCCCTTTGGTTGGCTAAAAGCCTAAAACTGGTCTCAATAGTGAAAATCACATTTTGTCATCTCATAACATTTTTGTGACTATTGAGGGTGAATTAAAATAGGAGTCATTTAGCACAATCAACTTGGGATTTTCGTTTTTGGGCATTTTTGTCTTTCTCAATATTAATTGTTGGCCAAAGATCCAATGTGAGAATAAAAAAAACGACCAAATGGAATATGATTTTGGACTTCAAAGTCAAGAACCAAACAAAATCCACCACCAAAACCCAACCAAACCGGATATAAAACCTCCCAAAACCCTTCCTTAAACCCAATGTTTATAAATAAGATTAATGAATCAATTACAGCTCGTTTGGTATGCTTAATGGACCGGTTTTGCTGGGTTACGGAAGCCCATTTTTTTGTTTAGTTTATTCTGCAATTGGGCTTAAGTGGGGCACCTGACCGGCCCAAAAAAATCGGACAGGCTTCTCATTGGCTGGAGCGGACTACGTGGCAGGCCAAGGTCCAAAACTCAGGCTCAAAAAAACGTGGGTTTTGTAGACGGACTGAAATGTGGAACGAGTCCACGTCAGATGAATTCGTGTAATTCGTCAATTCGCGCAAAAGTTTATGCCAAATTTGTCCTTGTGAGCTAGGGTTTCACTACATATTACCCATTCATTTCGCATCTGGGTAAAAGCTGTCCAAGAAGCTGAGAGGGAAAAATATTGGCGTTAACACTTGAAAAATCTTCCACCGACTTTGACTAAGAGGTAAAACATTCTTCTTAACTCCAGTAAACTGATTAACTTATATTTGGGTGTAATTTTATCCTGCACTGGCCGTTTTCCACTATGGTTTCCGGATTAGGGTTCATGTTTTCAAGTATTCTCATCATCCTACAACGTACAAATGTACCCTATGTTCGTTATTACAGATTGATATGAGTAGTTTGTTATTTGTGTTTTATTGAATTCGTTAATTGTAGTAATTTTTCTGGTTAGGTTCATCTGTTGTTAACAACTAATGATAAACAAAATTTGCATACAAAGTATATTATTTTTCACAATTTATGTATCAGATGTTTTCAATCATGATTGTAAGTATGAATCGTGTTATGGTTATGAATAAATCGGCCAGGGATGGATATAAGACAACAACAGTTACTCGTTATGATACTCCACTTGAGTAACATGTCTATGGAATTATTCGTGCTAGTATGTATGTTGGCTTTAGAGGTTAACATGGCCGTATTCCGACTGCACTTGGTCGAACCTGAGAACAGGGCAAGATACAATATGTATTACCGCCTTTATAGCCAACTTGATCGGAACTTTTGACTGTTTGTGGAGGGTGATGTTGCTTGCATAGATAACCTACGTATAGCAGAACATCAGTGATGGACAAATGCTTCATGAAATTTTATTCCAGCAGCTTCCAATTTTCTGTTGTTGTTATTCTATGTTGTTATAAGTATCCACTGGGAAACGAAAAAAGTTGCTCCTTCCCAATATTTGCCATAATCGACATTTTTCCCTTCACTTAATCTTCCCCGCATAATGTCATGGTTAATACACTTATCTTACTTGGTTAATCTCGCTTATTAATTCAATGATTACCTATCAGTTTAATTTTGTACCCTTATAGTAGTTCAAAGGGATGTTTTAGATGTACAAATGGAAGTCAAAGTCGTATACTATTACTAGTGTCAAACAATTTAATAAACGACGTGAAACAAGAGGACGTAACGTTATAGGTAGCAAAGTTCGCAATACTTCATTTCTTACGATCACAAGTAGCACAAATAGTACATCGAACTTCATACGACAATAACACGAACAAAATAAGGTAATACTCAAAACACTTGTCCTCCAAAATAAAACTTGAAACGAAATAAACATTACGCAAATACATATTCAAACCAATCATTTCATTCGGACCACCTGAACATGCCAAACTAGGTGATCTTCAAGGTCCTCCTCGAGCCGAATTGTGTCACCAACTTTGAGATTGTGTACAATTGCAAAGTCTTCCCACCCATGGGTTATCCTAGCAGGATTGGTCCATTTATGTACCACTAATGGGAAGTGCCTATTATGCTGGCAAACTAAAGTGGTAGGAATGTGAGAATTGACATCACAATTATGGGCAAATTCCATCAAAACACCCTGCGATTGGAACAAACATATGTAATTGATGTAAAGTTGACGGGATAAATAGTCGTTTAAAGGATTAGGTATGAACTCGAAACGTTATTACCATGAGGTAGCGGCCTGTTACATGCGACTTGCAAATCGATGCTACGTAAAATGGTCCGCCATTGCCCCTGGTTCCCTCAACCTTGTTCTGGGCGGCATATTTTTTAACCTTGAATGTCTCAGCATCCATAGTTGCCACAACTGGATGCTTTCCCTTGTAGTTCGATTTGCCTAAACAAATTAAATTAATAGTAAACATTTTTTAAAGTACGAATTGAATGCAGTTTTATCTTAGGAGGGGTTGCAATAATTACCTCTTCGACGACTGCTTGATCCTTCCTCAACGTAGTTATGCTCCTTGGTTTCCTGAGTTCCTTCCATGGTGTCGGACTCGTACTTGGTTGACTCTTCGGATTCATTACTGTCATCACCCGCTTCATCGCTGCTATCGAAGTCCACATTCAAATCAACCACCATGTTATGTTTTGGGTGCGGATGTTCGTAATGCTCAACACGACCTCGTTTGTCACGAACTACAACTTCAAAAGTCCCATGACCTATGAAGATGAACGATAATGTGTCGCCCTCTTCAATGCCATAAAAGTCCAGGAAATCACTCCACCCATCATCGAACCATGACCTGTTTGCAGACCGTCTAACGGATACTTTCATCGGTTCCCCACCAAACAACTAATTTGACTGAATCATGAAGGAATTTGCCCCACCTGTTTGTGAATTTTAGTGGTACAACCTGCATTGAAACCAAAAAAAAAAAAAAAAAAAAAAAGTGTAGGCTAAGCCAAAAACACAGACAAATCTGGTATTCGTAAGAAAAGGTCCAAGAGGTTGGAACACTCACAGCAAACTCTAGATTGTTCGACCTAATGACCTTCTCGAAAGTAAGGTTTTCAGAATCCATTTGTTCGTTGATCGGAGTTAGCCTGTTGTAGATAAATGAGGATAGAGAAAGGTATACAGGAAGGTGGTTTTTATAGTGAGAAAACCCATTAATTATTAGTGGTAAAGGGGAATGTGAAGGGATACAATTAGTTTCTTGGAGGGATACAATTAGTTTATTGGAAACTGTCAAAATTAAATGGAGACATTTTTACACTTAACAAAGTCGTCATAAAATCACAATTAATTCGGTACTAATAATTATTACAGCCGTAATCGGACTACGTTAATAAGAATTCCCTTCTCAAACCGACCAACAATTCGGACTAATAAATTGTAGATCACACCTGCATACGTAAACCGTAAATAAAAATTATTCTGTGACAATTATTATACAAGTTCTAATTCATAAAGTTCATGTTTTTGTAGAATTAAGCTATGTTTAGAAACATTAGTACCACTTAAACCAAGTTGTATTCATAGATTTTTATAGTAGCACGATACAAAAGTTTCCTTGTTATGGTTGAAAGAAATAAAACAACCTTATTACCGAAGAAACTTAGTAAACAAAGTCATGCCGATTTCATAATATGTAGCACCGGTTGGAAGACAGGCAAAGTTAAGGCACGAATGACCCAAAGTTGAAAGATACCACGTTTGACGAGCCCGCGAAATCTTCACCACTCTCTCCAACTGCCGGCTTCTCATCTGTGTAGTCATCATCACCCTTTAACTCATCAAATGTGTACGTTTAAAAACAACACACTAAACGAGAGGGATGAACAACAAACGTATAAATCTACTTGAGAGTGAAACAACACACAAAAGTAGTGGGTAGGAACTGGGAGATTAAGATCAACCACCCATGCGTTGTGATAGACTCCTGCCTCGAAAAAAGGACCTCGTCCAGTAGAACTGAATGAATCGCTGTAGGTATCGGCCTGGTAAAGGCCCAAGCCCAAGCCAGATGGTGCACTGTGTTCATTACGAATAGATGCGGACTCCTCGGTTACCAAAGCTCTGCGAACATTAAGAACACGTGTGTTAGATGGCTGCCCAACTTGCAGTCCACCACGTCTACCCAAGCCAAGTTGAAACTGAGCATTATTCCTTGGTGGGCAACAGCGACGGGGAGGAGTATCAACATCAGAAGAGCTGATGTTGATCACATTTGGGAGTCCAACATAGTCAGCTCCAGGTCTAGGCCCAAAAATCTTGCAAATGTCATTCCAATTGGACTCGCCTTGGTAACGATATGCTCGCCCGTAACGGTAATTTTGTGAACCGGAAAGCAGTTAGCTCGAATGAATTAGATTTTAAATTCAACACTAAGCAGTTCTTTAAATGTGAAAAATTTAGTTGCACGTATAACCTGGAAAATTTCCTTCCATGTGGTGTCCGTAGCAGTTAGAACGTTAGCTTCAGCATCGTAATAAACCCCGCACATCAAGATAATATGTGCAAAGTCAATGTGTCGATTCTTCAGCATAGAATACCTTTGACGAATTGCAGTTTTGCCAAACTTATCACCGAATTGTTTGATCACAAGCTTTTGAGCACGCCAAACAGCAGTAGAATTCTCTTGGATCACATTTCCAGTCTCTTCTGCATGTACAGCTAGTACATTCACGAATAGCTCTTCGGAACCAACACACCACACACTAGTAGAAGGGTAAAAAACTTTTCTTGTGGCTCAGTAGTCACCATTTCAACCTGAAAAGGTACAACAACTAATTAGAAACCACTCCACATATAAGAATATAAAGAATAGCAAGGCATATAATCCAAGTTGCACAATTAGAATTTTCATTTCAGATTAATCTTTCTTACACTCTTGTTCTGCTATGGAATATATGTTAACCAGCAATCCCTTTATATAGACTTTTGAGTGATGGGGTGATGTTTCAGTAAAATGCAATATAAATTAAAATGTTAGGTAAATCTCATTTTGAATTTAATTCATTTCACTGTTTGAGCTATCAAGTCAAAAGATGCAACATTATGTCTAGTATGAAGTACGTAAACTGTATAGTATAACATCAACTCCGGAAGTACACCACCAGATTTCCGGGTACCCCCCATGGCATGTGCTGTGTCAAATCCACTCTCTATTAGACATATTTTGTTGTAAAAATAGCCCTAAGGTGAGTAGTAGAGTTATAACTTCACTTATGTATGTAGCAAAATTTCAGAGGCACATATTGGTACCCTATATGTTGGTTGAAATGTAGTTTTGGCAACAACTTATAACATATATTGCAAGGAAGATAAAATCATGGCCATTTTTACCGCACAAGGATCACAAATAATTAATGTCACATTACGTAAGAAAAACCATTTCTACAGTCGTTCAAGGAATATAAGTTTGCATAAACAATGCAAGCAACACTTTTGCCTAACTCAAATAAGTACGAATATTACTCTCCTACTACTACGTTACACATTCCTGCTTAAACTAAACTACAACAATTTTCAACGAACGAATTACTAACAACAATTAAACAACCAACTAAAATAAGGTACGCCTAATACGACCACAAGTTCTCATTATTTAGTACCATCCTATCTTTCACACTTCAGGGGGGTCGACAACTCATCATCAGACTCTACATCAGTCGACATCACATCTTCTACCCGAAGAATAGCACATATGCCAATGGAGAATATGTTGCATAGCTGGTACATGTGGCTCTCTTGTGACAGCGGTGAAGCGACCATACTCTCATTCTGCATAACCATGAAAGGTAAAAAATTAGCTACTACTACACATTTCGTTACACTTTTAATAGGAAAAACAAATAAACTGAACCATCATACCCGGCCAGCCAAATTACGCCAATAAACTCCTCTAGTGTGGACACTGTTTCTCCTTACAACATAAACCACACCTGAAGATTCAATAAACCTCTGGAAGGTTTGGAAACGCTTCCTCATTTTGGGCAGTGATCTTATTAGAGAAGCAATACTTATAGCCCGACTAAAGTGTGCACTTAAAATAGCTACAGAGGCACGCAGCTCAGCAACCACACCTGCTTTTGTTTGCAATCCGGTCCGGCAAGCAACACGATCAAGAAGCCTAGCAAGTAATATGTCTTCATCTCTAACCCACCCAGTTCGTGTTAACATCGTCCTGTTCGAGATTCTCAATGAAACATCCATCTGCAAATCGAGAATGGGTACATAAACGATACGATTTACGCCACTAACCTTCTATCGGGACAATCATAACTTACGTATACAGGTACAATCATTGTGTAGATCCAAAAGTAAATAACAAAAAATTAAAATTCATAATAAACAACAATAAATCCCCCAAACTGCGTTTAGAACACAACTCATTGCAGACAACCATTGAACAATTTCCGCATATTGAACTCCACTTTCGCTAAATATAAGCTGAGATGACTAACAAAACAAGATGCAATTGCGTATTCTAAGTTTAAGCATTTTAGAACATAACTTCACCCCAAGCTACAGTAGCCATTTAACGAAAATTGGTATTCTTTGATTTCTGGCTAATAAAAAAAATTGAGGATATTTACTTTGTGCGAGACTGGACGTTTGGGGCCCGATCCGGTAGTGATAGCCTTTTGCCGGAGGAGTTGATTCGCCCGAGAGTGGAACACAATCGCCCGCCAATTCCCTTGCAGCCGATGCTATTTTCAATTTTTATGAGGGAGAAGTGTGTTTTAAACAAAATGAGGCAGGGGCAATTCGTCATTTCCAATTGAGACCGGGGTAAAACGTCATTTCCCCTGTGTACAGTAGGGGCTTTATGGTAAATCCACGGACTTGGACATGCTGCTGGGTTTGGCAAGGCGAACCAAACACAAGCCGAATTGGGCCTTAAAAATAGGTCCAACACTAGGCCTGCCAAACCAAACTCAACATTGCCTTCTACTGAGCCCTTTACGAAAAATCATTCTCCAGAAATAAAATAGTGTTTTGGAATAGCTTTTTGTCTTCGTCCATACCGGATACCAAACGTGCCGTTAGTGTAGACACTTAGGATGTTTGGTTTGAGAACACAAATTTGGCTAAATTGCAATATGCTTTATGAATCAGTCGTGTGATCGATGACGGGTAAAACGCCACATGAAAAACACACGGTTGCAATTTGTTTTTGTGAAAAAAAAAAACATCAATCACAATAATTCCTTTCCATTTATAGAAAACATTCAGGTTGAGAAACGGAAAACAGACCAATCAAATTATAGCTTAAACTTCAGAAAACTACAAAACCTATAAATTGGGGAGTACAAGTATTTAGGCTATAAGTACAAATATCTGTTCTCGATAAAAAGCGCTACGTTTTTGGCTAGTACATAAACACTTTGACTTGTTTTATATCTGCTACTACATCATTTCTTCTTTCCTTCAATTACGACCTTGTACTTTAGTGTTAGATGATCTCAACTCGATTCTTCAATTAAAATTCTGGAGGTGTTTCACATAAGTCAGATGTTTATATTATGGGAATATTGAATGTTCAAAATTGAAAACTTCATTTTTGACAGTCGGAAATTCGAGTGATGCTTATTTCCCAGACTAGATATATAAACAGCTTGAGCCTTGAGGAAATTGACAATTATAGGATTGTGGAATGATCTGAAGCAGAGTGGTAGAAATGTTGGAAGGAGAACTGGAATCCTTGCAAATACTACAACATAAAGCCTAGTTTGTTTCACTTTTGGAAATTACCATTTCTCGCAACAGACTGAGTTGAGATAATCAGTTTATGTGTGGTTTGGTTCAGTGAGAAAAAATAATGTGTGGACTAAAGTTGAAGACCTGTATGATGATTGATGATGGTAAATTATTCAGTTTAAGTTCATGTTATTCCAGATCCCGGAGAGAGATATGCCATAACTGCTTGAGATGTCTGTCTATGACTCTATGCCTGAAATATGTAGGTACTATTCCAGATCAACCTTTTGCAAAATCGTGAAAGATTTCTTGACAAGAAGTGTTATATGTGTTGCGTCTTTTCATGTTAATTTGTCTGTTCATAACTCATAAGTACAATATGTAGTTGGTGAACTAATGAAAATTGACTGCCGAACTCTTTAATTTCATCTTCAAGCTTTGTTACAGATAATTTACATCAGTGCCAGCTTTCTGGCTTACAAACTTGCTGAACATAAAACAAACATTCAAAAAATGGACTAATTGAAAGAATATATCGCACCCGTGCCATTGTTTTAAATTTCTAATGGCAGGTGATCATCGTACTAAGCTTCATGTAGAAATTCTTCGCCTGTATACGTATGACCTGGCGAAGAAAATATACAAGGCGAACCCAACCGTACTAATCCCTGCCAGCAGCCAGTAAAAGTAGTCAAGATGTGCATGATTCAGGTTGTCCGCGAACCAACCATCTTGACCATTTGCAGAAGTGGCATTCTGTATGAACGATACGAGAAAACTGCTCAAGAGACTACCTATGCCCAGGATACTGAGGTACATTGCAAGACCGATACTTTTCAGATCACAAGGGATTTGATCGTAGAAGAATTCCTGAAGACCAATCATTGTGAAAACATCCGAGACTCCAGAAAGAACATATTGCGGTGCCAACCACAATGCGCTCATTGGAACCATGGCATTCGGCATGTCTACTAGACCATATTCCATCGTGGTTGTTAGACGCTTCCTCTCAATAATTGCTGCATAGATTATGGAAACCAAAGACAAAAACAACCCAATTCCGATTCTTTGAAGCATTGATATGCCAGCAGGCTTCTTGGTAATAGCTCTAGCAATGGGGACGAAAACTCTGTCATAGAGTGGAACGCAAATGATAAGAGAAACAGTGATGTAATACTGCTGAAGTGAAGCAGCTGGTATTTGGAAGGAATTGACATAACGATCCATTGTAGCGGCTTGCTTGGTGAAAAGAGTCGAAGGCTGTGCATATACAACAGAGTATCCCAAAACTGTGCACCATATTGGGACTAGCCTAAGAATCGACTTGGCGTCTTCAACATCAGTAATACTGCAAAATTTCCCATCTTCTAGTAAACCATCATGAGCAATCAATGCCTTGTCAAGAAACCTATTGCAAATGAAAAGAAGATCATCAGTAAAATTGATCACAATGTTGGGGTGTTGCGAAAAGGATAGCAAATCGATCAGATTTGTAACAAACTTACATGAATTGAGTGTTTTCCTTGGGGAGAATAGCACAAGCTTCCTCATCATCAGATAGCTCAACTGAGGCTACCCGCCAGTTTTTTGCAGCTTTGACGAAAACTCGATTAATTCTCACAAACGGATTCTGCCCATCTTTGTTAACACGAAACCGGTATGTTGGAGTTCCAGCCAAGAACACAATCAATGTCACACACATGACAACTGCAGGGATTCCGAACCCGAGTTCCCAACCTAGATTCTCTTGAATGTATGTCAGACACAATAGAGGCACCAAAATACCTCCAGAAGAGAAGCAATACCACCAATTGAAGAAGGAACTTTTCGCTTTATTTTCCTTTTCATCTTTTTCATCAAACTGGTCAGCTCCGAAAGCTTGAACACAAGGCGTATGGCCTCCTTGCGCTAATGCGACTAAGTAGAGGGAAAAGAAGAAGAACAGGACTTGTAGCTGGTCAGGTGAAGAAGATTTGGAAGGGTTGAATGAGTTGAATGAAGCTGATAGAGACAAGAACGCCAGACCCTGTAAAAAGAACAACATAATTAGCTCTACATCTTAATTTCAAAGGAGGTGAATCAAACTCAGTTCTTGCTATCACATACTTAATTTACAAACTGAGTTATTCTTGAACAATCTCAATCTCAGGTGAAACTCATTTTATAAAAGACAAAGAGAAATTTTCAGGAATAAGGCTTAAATAAGATACTATTGTATACCTCAAAGCATATAACAAATGTTTTTCTCTATCTCACAAAGTTTTTTTTTTTTTTTTGTATTATTGGATATTTTATTAGTCAACAAGAGACCAAAATATCCTACAAAAACAGAGGAATGGAACAGGGGTTTAATCCAGATTCTTACCAGTTACCACACAATTCAAAGATAAAATTACTACTTTACTAGCATACTATTCAAATTCAAAGTCCGTCATTTTGCTAATTTGAAGTCTTGCAAATACTCTAAACATTTCTATAAAACATCCAAAACAGTTTAAAACTAATACGTAATCTGGAGAAAGTAGCTTATGAGTTATGAAACTTACGGTGATGTAAAGTATACAAGCAACAATAATCGTCTTGTATCGAGCAGAGAAAGAATCTGCAACTAAGGCTCCAAGGATAGGCAAAAGCGACGCTGTTCCATACCAAGCATTCAAAAGTGATGCAGCAGCTGCAGTGGATTGGCCTAATGATCCCGTCAGATAGCTCACTAAATTCGAACTTATTCCGTAATAAGCAAATCTCTCCGCCACTCCAACACCTATTCGAATACCACAGTATCAGAAATCAGATTTGCTACAAGGAACTTAAAATTACTCAATTAATCATACAATTGAGTGCCTATGAACTGTTATAGAATTACCTATGATGAATGCGGATGATTTCCAGCAGCCGGATTTGGACCGGACCGAGGGGCGGTTTTTGTAATCTACTGAACCGCAGACGAAATCATTATCGATGAGAGGTGTTTCGACTTCAGAGAGATGATTATCTCCGGTGTTTTTTGTGATGACTGTCATATTTTGTTTTAGCTGTGTTGCAAGTGTTGATGGAGGGAGATAGAAGAGAGGTGTGTGGTGGTTTGAAAAGTGTTTAAGGAAAAGCAGAGTATTTATAGGGTGATTAAGAGTGAGTGATTGTGGGGGGGAGGGTGTATGTAACTTACAGTGTGCTGCTCTTTTTCGCGGAAGTAAGTATTTTAAAAAAATTAAAGAAAAAGTTGATTTTATTGACTGACGAATGATGATATTTATTAGACCGAGGAAACTAATATTAGTTGGAATTCAATATTGACGTCTTTCTCCTCTTGTCTTTTTGTCCCTTGTTCATTTTACGAGTCCCTCATTCGTAAAACGATAAATTAGAAAGTAAAAAAGAATCTTAAAACATGAAAAATGCACAAAAGAAAGAAGAAAAAGACAAAAAAGGGAAATGAAGTATCACTATCTTCTGAATGAACTCCAAATTGAAATTGAGTTCAGTTGCATTTTTTTTACAGAAAATAAACAAAAATTCAATAACCAAATACTCCGAATGACAATTAAATAATTTAAAATAGACCTATCTATTTTGTTAGGAAAAACATTGATGTATTTAAAGTTTAAAGAAAAAAAATTATATATATATACCAGTGTTTTAATTTTAACTAAATATCCTAAAACTTCATTAATAAACTTAATGTTTGTTGTTTTTAATACTTATATTATAGAGTGTGTTCCGGAATACTCACACATATTTTTACCATGTTATATGAGGCACAAGGCGATTTTAAGTAAAATATTAATTAAATTATCTATCCAAGATGCCCCATGTTTTAAAGAAATACTTCTCCAACTAGTGGAAATTTGAATACAATGAATTTGGAGTTGTCAATGATGAAGTTGAATACCTTAATTTTCATGTTATTTAATTAAATTACTATTATAAAAGGGAATACTATCACGTAGTTAGCGGACCAACTTTACTTTTTCCTTTTTTACCCCTCATCTTAATTACTTTTTTCCTTGCAATATATTATATGGTTTAATCTTATTAAAAATTGCACTATAATTAATAGTTCTACAATAATGTAAATTATTACTAATTAAATAATTTTTTTCAACAATATTAATAAGTTGAAAGTTCGCACGCGAGTACCGCGTGCCAATTTTTTAGTTTAATTAAAAGATTTAATTTATGAAATAATTTCATATTGTATGGAAAAGTTTTAACTTACAAAGAATTAACTAATTAACTAATGTATACTACTCAAGCATAATTAAATTAGGTAGGTTACAGGTTTGACAAAACCCCCAATTATAATGTGTGGTAATACCGAATTGAATATCAGATAAGTACCAACTTTCTTCAGAAAATATATATATTATAAGTCAATGCAAATTGCGTAATATAACTTCAAACCTTATGTTAATCACTTATTAAGATGAGTCTCTCTACCTTGAGATGGATTTTATTTTATTTAACTTTTCGTGTAGATATATAATAACACTTACTGTAATGAACCTAAAAAAAAAAAAAAAAGATTATCAGAAATGTGTACCATACTCATTTTCGCAAATAAATTTCAAAAATTTACACGTTTCGTCCATTAAAAAAATGCAGAATGAATAGCATAATTTAGTACTTGAGCCACCATACGAGGACCAGGTTTGAACCTCAAAAAGTTTGAACACTACTCATGTGTAATTTATAGAATTAATATGGCGGCGGCCGTGAGGTTGCTTGAGAGATGGTCGGATTACAGATTGTTATTCATGTATAAGCAAAGCAATCAGGCAGCAGATTGCTTGGCTAACTTTGGTGTAAATTTAGGGTGCAATTTTCAGTCTACTATGCATTCAAGACTAGGTGTACTTTTGTCTAATACGTGGGATGTAGCTCCTACTTGGTTAGAAAGCGTAATATCTAGTAAGGCTGCACAACGGACGGATACGGATATATCCGATCCGTTTGACCGGATCCGGTCAAACGGATAACTAAAATGTCTATCTGTTATCCGATCCATTCAAAGCGGATCGGATAACGGATAAATCCGTGGATATCCGTTATCCATGAAACTTAATTTAAAAAAAAAAAACTACTCCATTTTTCAACATTTGCACAATAGAAGAGCCCCCAACAACAACAAAACAATCCATTTTAGGAGAACAACATAAAAAAGAAAAAGGAGAGAAAGTGCAATTTGAATCTGCGGGACCAAATCAGACAAAACAGAAGTCGTAGGCGGAAGACGGTGGACCAAACCTGGAAGTCGGAGTCGAGAAGTCGGAGAGGGAGAAAGGAGGAGCGGAGTCGAGAAGTCGGAGAGGGAGAAAGGAGGAGCGGAGATCGGAGCAGAGAGGCGGCGGAGGAAGGAAATTGAAGCAGAGACACGAGAAGAGGAAGACGAAGCAGAGACACGAGAAGAAGAGGAAGTGCGAACTGCGAAGACAGGAAGAAAATCGGCGATTCCAATCTGAGAGAGCGGCGGAGCTCCGATTTCGATCTAAGAGAGAGTCAGAGAGCGACTGAGTGTTGGTATTGGAGAGAGTGAGACATTTGCAGAAGACGAAATGTGTGTTTTGTTGGTGACCTAATTGAATTTATGTATATGTAATTATGTATAATTGTAAATTATTTAAAAAAAAAGGGATAACGGATATCCGGCGGATTTATCCGTTTTATCCGTTCGTAACGGATAGACGAAAATCGTATCCATTATCCGATCCGTTAGCCAACGGACCGGATCGATCCGATCCGTAAATGCGGATAAACGGACCGGATCCACGGATACGGATGAAATGAGCAGCCCTAATATCTAGTGATAAACCAATTCAACGTCGTGTCTGATACCGGCTAGTGGAAGCAGCTTTGTCTTGTAATCTCTATTGTCTTGGTAATACATAAGTTTTAGTTTTTTAAAAAAGGTAATCATATGGAATTATGTGATAATTTAGATTATTACATAATTTGCTTTGGATATTAGGTTATCCTTTTTGTTCACGCATTCTTGATTCACTTAAACAACAAAGCCACTTTTGAATCATTTCCTGATTAAAAAAAGAAAAAGAACGCACAACTTACATAATATACATGTACTACAACAATGTGGCTAATAAAGACCCTGGGAGTGAGATGATCTGGCGTGAAGGACGATCAAAGTGTATTGAGTCCAAATATATATGACGTTCGTTTGTTTTTAAAACTGATTTCGATCACATTGCCAATTTTGTTTGGCTTTATCTGTGTTGTGTAATATTATAAACTGCGTGGACACTAATGTCTCCCACCCACTTGACCTTTAATATTTCAAATGTGGCAGGAGTCAATTTTCATATTTTTAGAACCCTGCGGTACAACTTCTTAGATACTGTTATTTTTTGGGATAAGCCTACAGATTAGTCAAGATTTATATTATACTACATCTAATCTTCTTATTATGTCTCACAGTCTCACTAGCACATTAACTGCAAGTCCATGATATGTAAGTTGGTTGTTATATAAAACTATTGCGCGCATCTCTTTATATCGTATGATTTTGTGATGAAATTACCTATGTTAAATCACTAACTGTTAGTGGCTCAATTATCTGAAAATATTTGTCACTATAATAAACGACAAAGATTCGATAAAGGATTTCCATCTAAGTGTTCTCATCAGATTGACGAGGATACGTATGGTCCAATCCTTGGAGCAAAAGGGCTGCTTCCAGGTGTTGTTTGAGAGTGATTGATAAATGTTTACGAGAAAACATCGTGCTTACCTAGCATGCGACTCTAAGATACCGTATTTTAACATACATTTAACAGATGAATAGTAACTTAACTTTAATTGATTTGTGAAAAAATTATATTTAAGATAGAGCTAATATTCTACTTCATCCGTTCCGATAAATGATTCTCACTTGCTTTATTGACCAACAAAATGAGGAAGTGGAAGACTTACATTGAAAAACTAGAATGAATAAAAATTGATTAGAGTGTTTTTAAAGTGAAAACTTGAGTATTTTGTGAGGCTATTAGTTAAGTGGGGTTGAAAGTAACATTACCAATGAAAATGAGAAGTTTTGTGTAGTACGCTAAAATGGCAAAATGGCAAGATTTTTATGGCACGGAGTAATTAAGTATGAGATTTATATGGTTGTTATATATTATGTGTAGAGTGAAGTGATGTGCATAAGACTTTTAAAATTATTTGAATGGTTTTAAAGTTATTTGATTGGTTAAAGTATTCTAATTGTTGGTTCGGTAGTGTATGAGGATGGTAAACAAGATAATATAAAGAATTGCTGAGCAAAGGCAGAGCCTATTTCTATAAGACTTTATCTGCCCTGCTCACGGTTTGCTTCACAGATAGTCTCCTAAGATAGAACAACAAGTAGTGAATTAGTGTTCTAGCACTTGAACAACTAACTAAAGAGAGAAGAAAGAAGGATTGAATTTCTGTGTGTTGAAAATCTGAATCTGGGGGTCTATTTATAATTTTGAAGAGTTGCAGTCTGAATAGATGTAGCTTTTCGCGAACAGGTCCCTACAGAGATTAAAATTCAAACGGATACACCTGTTTGAATTTTCCTGTTCAGTTACACCCCTCAGCGAATGGACAGATCCGTTCGCTTAAGCCCAAACCAATTAACTGACGCATCTGTTGGGCTTAAAATTTAAGACCGCGACCCGCGAACCCCCGGACCCTCGACCCAAGGACCGGAACCGGCTCCTGGCGGAGCCAAGCAGGCGCGTATGTCAAGTGATGGAGCCATCTAGCTCCTCTCCCTTCCAAAACCATGGGTGCTCCTTGGGGCCCAAACACTTAAGCAAGTCTTGGACTTATAACTAGTTCCTTCTTTCTCAATTTTAGCCATGTGGGACTTCTCCCATTTCCAACTCTTGGCATTCCACATTTAATGCACCAACCAACACACTTTGAGCTTCAATTACTCTTTCAACTTTTAATGAATTTTAGTAATTCTTTCTCAAGTGCAATCTACTACTATAGTAGATTATTCACTTTCAAAGGAAACGCCATTTTCAACGTGTGGAGCCCCTTTGGTTTAGGTGCAAAAGCATGGACTAGCCTCATTGTAGACTAAAATTCTAACAATCCCCACATGAAAGAAGATTGATGCTCACAACACAAGGGGTGCTCCAGCCCAGAAGTTCCTGCGAAAAATCATATTGCATCGGGATCGATTGTCAATGACATTGAATCGTCCCTAGTAGAATACCATCGGATTTACTTGCCACCCGATGGACGTGGTGCCTTGAACCGGTCGGCATTTTGTATAAACCAAGACAATGATATCAACACAATAATTCTCCTTATTGTCTCATTCTGTTGGTCCAGATAACGGCAAAGTAAAAGACTGGGGGGGGGGGGGGAATAGTCTTTTAAAACTTTGTCGATAAAAACCATTTCTCAGATATCTGTGTAGATATCTGATATTTAGATTTAGAGCGCGGAAGACTTAAGATAGATAAGTGCAGAAACAGTTAAAGTGTGTGTGTGTGTTGCTGAAATGTAAGTACAGAAAAGTAAATAACACAGCAAGTATAGTGGTATCTGGAGGTGGCGTAATCCTCCAACTAATCCACTTCGGTCTTCCAAAGACCTAGAATTCACTAGAATAGATAATTGAGGTCACCTTACAAAAATCCTATGGTTCCCAACCAAATGTTCCCCCTGAGTTGTTCCCCGGCTTTCACAGCCAAGTACTTCGTGTACTCAGAAACCTTTTTGAGCTATTCCCTAGCTTCCCAAGCTAAGTACTTCATGTGCTCAATAACCTTGGAGTTATTCCTTAGTTTCTCAAACTAAGTACTTTCTGTACTCCACGCCAGTGATGGTGTTGGTTTTGGTTTGAGTTGTCAGATGAGCTTCTTTAATAACTTTTCAGTTAATCAGATAGCTCTGTGAATCAAGTGTACTTAATACACTTTGCAATGTATGGTTTACTGACCCAAGTCTTAGATAAATGTTCTAGAGAATGAATCTCAGATACTTGATCTTTCAATTCAACTCTTTCACAGATAGCTGTGCTTGTTTAGGATTAGGACACTTAGAACTTCAGTGCTACTTAAGATCAAGAGCTTTGGTCGCAACAGAAAGCTTGAGAGTAAGTAGTTTGCTTGAGAGAATGGTGTTCAGTAAGTTCTGTGTTCAGCGTGTCTTCTCAAGCAGTCTAAGTGTTGATATTTATAGATGAATTTGAGTGCCGTTTGAATAGTATCCGTTAGGCTTAAATCAAATTCAAACTATTGATATCTGTGTATAGTACTGTAGCAGGTTTGTCTTCTTCTTCAGAAGCTACCGTTGCTTTTGTTCAGACATCTCTGTCCGTGCATTTAATGCATTGTACTATACTTTTGTCCTATAGTGCCAACGGAATTATGCTTTGTATCAGAGACAACCTTGATCAGAGTTCTCTGATTCTTTGCACATTCTTATCTTTAACTTCAGATACCACTTTTATTGAAACAACTTTGTTTGCAATATATATATTTCTTTTTCAGAAATGTGGTTAAAGCTCAAGGTATCTGAGAATAGATATCTGTGGACACTTTCCTTGTTTTCAGATAGACCTTTTATTTCTCAGATATCTCTTGTGACACAGTTTGTTTAAAACTATTCGTGTCTTCAAGATATCTGGCCAAGGTATCTGTAAAAGCTTTGATAATCTTGTGCAGTCTTCAAATCTTCAATGTCGTTGAACTTGTTCTGCTTGGATGTCTTCTTCTTGGTCTTCTCTTCATAAAATAAAAATTACATTTTGAGACCTAACATCCTATACAAGATTAGCTAGACTATCATACTTAGTGGGTTTCCTCTTTTACAATGTTCAAGTGAACCAAGAGTACTAATCACCTTTCTGAGACTAAGATAAGTCATCATGTTGCTGATCAAAATCTAAACAAATATTTCTAACAAAATATCTAACAAATTTCCTAACACATTCCTTATTCTCAGTCCATTAAAGGCCTTGGACTTCTTGGATTCTTAAGTGTTCCATTTGAAGCGGCCTCTCGACTTCACACTTAAGTAGGTGATCTCGTTCTAAGAGCATTCCTGCCAATGCTCTGCTCGGAAGCTAAAGGGATTAAGAATCCTCTTCAGAGATCATTAAGACTCATCCTCCGCCCAGACTACAGGAGCACTTAATGTCTTTCACGGGAATGGCGCAAATGGAGTGTAGGTATAACTCCTAAGTGCTTTTATCTCAAAGTACTAAACTTCACGAGGCACGTACTGGTCCTTTACAGCTTAGTTGTCCTATTGAACTAAATTCTTGGGATCTCCAGTCAGTATGGTTGGGCTGCCACCATAAATTTCCTTAATGAGTGGGTCTTAAGCCCATTCCCCTAGACAGGCATTTTCCTTGATCTCTAGGTAAAGCTTTAGTTAGCGGATCCGCAATGCTATCCTTTGATTTAACGTAATCAATAGTGATGACCCCGTAGAGATCAATTGCCTAATGGTTTTATGTCTACGACGTATGTGTCTAAACTTGCCATTGTAAATGTTGCTTTATGCCCTTCCTAATGTCGACAAGCTGTCGCAGTGTATTGTTACGGAAAGCATAGGCTTATCCCAACAAGGGATGTCCTCTAAAAATTCTAGAAGCCATTCAGCTTCTTCTCTAGCTTTATCCAAAGCTATGAATTCCGATTCCATTGTGGATCGGGCGATGCAAGTTTGTTTAGAAGACCTCCAAGAAACGGCCCAACCACCAATGGTAAATAAATACCCACTGGTGGACTTGGTGTTTGTACTATCAGATATCCAGTTTGCATCACTGTATCCTTCCAATACTGATGGATATCTCCCATAGTGTAATCCATAGTTTATTGTGTACTTTAAGTAGCCCAGTGAGTGATACAGTGCCTTCCAATGGCCACTTCCTGGATTACGCGTAAACCTAGCCAACTTATGGACTGCATATGCAATATCTGGACGAGTGCAGTTCATTAGGTACAATAAACTGCCAATTATCCGAGCATATTGTCCTTGGTTTACAGGATCACGAAAATGTTTATCTAAACATTGACTCTTGCTCATTGGTGTTCTCACACACTAACGGTCGAAGACCTCATATCTCTTTAAAACGTCTTCAACGTAATGAGATTGTGATAGCACCAAACCCTCGGGTGTCTTAGAAATTTTTATTCCTAAAATTAGATCTGCCACACCCAAGTCTTTCATGTCAAAATGTTGTTTCAACATTTGTTTGGTTTTAATGGATCAAGTCCAAGCTACTTCCAGTTATGAGCATGTCATTCACGTATAAGCATATCATAACAAATGACTCAGCGTTCCCTTTCACGTAGACACACTTATCACACTCATTAATAGAAAAGCCTTTTGACCGCAACGTGTTGTCAAACTTTTCGTGCCATTGTTTAGGAGCTTGCTTAAGTCCGTACAATGATTTGACAAGACGACAGACCTTCTTCTCTTGTCTGGAACCGCATACCCTTCAGGTTGTTCCATATAGATTTCTTCATCTAACTCTCCATTTAGAAAAGCATTCTTCACATCCATTTGATGTATTTCAAGGCCACACAAGGCAGCAATGGTTATGAACAATCTAATGGAAGTTAACCTTGACACAGGCGAGTATGTGTCAAAATAGTCAAGACCTTCATTCTGTCTATAGCCCTTGACTACTAGACGAGCCTTGTTCTTATCAATGGTTCCATCTGCTTTATACTTGCGTTTGAGTATCCACTTGCAACCCAATGGTTTATTTCCCGGAGGAAGATCAACCACTTCCCAAGTATGATTTTGCAGTATGGATTCCATTTCGCTCTCAATGGCCTCTTTCCAAAGAGCAGCTTCAGGAGTGGACATCACCTCTTAGATTGTCCTAGGTTCGTTTGCTACCACGTATGTAAGAAAACCAGGGCCAAAATCTTTCTCAATCCTTGCCCTTTTACTTCTCCTTGGTTCAACATCAGGAACCTCAACATTCTCTTGATGTGAACCTTCAGGTTCCCCCCTTAAACCACTTGGTTCAGGAATTTACTCATTTACTATTGGTTCAGTTATTTCTTCACTCGAACCTATATCATAATCTCTCTTACGAGTGATTAATTCTTTCTTTTCCTTCCTAGGAAAGACTTCTTCAAAGAATTATGCATTCCTTGATTCAA
Source organism: Plantago major (assembly GCA_026545765.1). NCBI lineage: Eukaryota > Viridiplantae > Streptophyta > Magnoliopsida > Lamiales > Plantaginaceae > Plantago > Plantago major. The sequence goes on from CM048841.1 coordinate 82,953,761, forward strand.
TTACTGTACCCTCATGGATAACAGGAATAATGCAACTTATGCACTAAGAAGCGATAAGCGCTACTGTTATTTGCATATCCTATAAATATGTAGTCTACAGTTTTAGGTCCAATTTTTACTTGCTTTGGTTTAGGTACTTCTACCTTAGCCAAGCAGCCCCACACACTTTCAAGTGTTTGTAAGAGGGCTTGTGACCCTTCCGTAATTCATATGGAGTAACATCACTATTTTTCCGGGGTATTCTGTTAAGAATAGTAGTAGCCATGATAATAACGTCCCCCCATAAATTCTGGGGTAATCCAGAGTCCAATAATAGTGCATTCATCATCTCCTTAAGAGTACGATTTTTGCGTTCAGCAATGCCATTAGATTGAGGAGAATAAGGAGCAGTTGTTTGATGAATAATTCCAAACTGGGTGCAATATTCTTCAAATGGTGCTCCATATTCCCCACCTCTATCACTCCCAAATACTTTAATTCGAGTGCTAAATTGATTCTCAACTTCAGTTTTGTAGTGTTTAAATGCTTCTAAGGTTTCATCCTTACACCTTAGCAAATAAACATAACAGTATCTTGTGCAGTCATCAATAAAAGTACCAAAGTACTTTTTCCCTCCTCTACTTTGCACAAACTTTAAGTCACACAAGTCGCTGTGAATTAATTCTAGAGGAGTCGTGGTTCTGTTCACTGAATGAAATGGTGCCTTTGTTAGTTTTGCCTCCTCACAAACCTCGCATTTACTTTGAGGGTTGATTTCAAAGGACGGCAAATGTTTCGTTCTGATTAAATTTCGAATTGCTTTGAAGTTTGTATGCCCTAATCTATGGTGCCATAAATTAGAAGATTCAGACAAGTAGGTAGAATCATTTATTTCATTGCTCTCAAAGGAGCAAACAACAGACATTACAGACATCTTAAAGAGCCCATCACACATGTAGCCCTTTCCTACAAACAAGCCTTTCTTAAGCAATACAAATTAACTAGACTCGAAAGTCATCTTAAAACCAGCCTTGACCAGCAGCGGCCCGGACACGAAATTCTTGCGGATATCTGGAACATGCATCACTTCATTCAGAATGAGATCCTTCCCAGAAGTCATCTTCAGAACCACCCTTCCAACTCCTTTCACCTCCGAAGTAGCATCGTTCCCCATTAATAACTTCTTATATTTCACTGGAGAGTAGGTAGAGAAGGCACCCCTGTCAGAACATATGTGGTGAGTTGCACCCGTATCAATCCACCACTGCCTTAGGTTTTCAACCAGGTTGGCTTCCAAGACAACAACAGCAAAGGAATTGACCATATCCTCCACCATAGGATCATCTTTTGCTTCAGCAACATTGGCCTTATCCTTTTTAAGGGAGTTACAATCTGCCTTGATATGCCCAGGATTCCCCTGAGACTTCACGTCCCCCTCACGCGACTTGCACTTCTTGTTGAAATTCCCCTTGGACTTCCCTTTCCCTTTGGAATCAACCAGGTGAGCCTTCGCTTCCATGGGCTGCTTTCCTTTGCCCGGAGCCTTTCGGTTGTCTTCCTGAATCTGAAGCTTAATGATCAACCTTTCAAGTCCCATTTCCTTGGTCGTCGACTTGAGATAACTCATAAATTAATTCCATAATGGTGGCAGTTTCTCAATCAATGAAGCAACCAGAAATGGTTCATTAGGCTTCATGCCTTCCTGTTCCAACTCGTGGAGTAACATTTGGAATTCCAGAACTTGACTCATCATAGACTTATAGTAAGTCATTTTGAAGTTTAGGAACTTCCCCACAATGAACTTCTTATTACCAGCGTCCTTAGCGCTGTACTTTCTGTCCAGTTTCTCCCACAAGTCCCTAGCAATGCTTGCAGTTCCGAAGGCAGTATAGAGAGCATCAGAAAGACAGTTGAGAATGTAGTTCTTACATAAGAAGTTGCTGTGAACCCAAGCATCATAGGTCAGTTGCCTCTTCCGGTTGTTGTCTTGTGTAGCCTGAGCATCCTCTAGAGACATGGCATTCGGATCAGTGTCCTGCATGATAGGAGGAGTAGGAGTTTCAGCATGGAGGTAGTTCGCCAACCCAATTGTCGTCAGGTAGAACAACATCTTCTGCTTCCATTGTTTGAATTTGGAGCCCAAGAACTTCTCTGATTTTTCCCCATGGTTAGGAGCAGCATTGACACGAACAACAGGAGCAGCAGTGATTTCACTTCCAGTAGCAGCCATCTTCTACACCTTAGGGATAAAGTCTTAAATTGTTGGTTCGGTAGTATATGAGGATGGATAGTATACGGAATTGATGGGCAAAGGCAGAGCCTATTTATTTAAGACTTTATCTGCCCCGCACTGGTGCTCACGGTTTGCTTAACAGAGAACTTTTCAGCCTGCACTGCGGCGGAATCAAATCAATCAAAGGTAAGGTTGGGTTAAAATTCCAGATAGTCTCCCAAGATAGAACAACAAGTAGAGAATTAGTGTTCTAACACTCGAACAACTAACTCGGGCGAATTACTACAATAAAGGAAGATTCAGGCTTTTTTAGAGAGTTAAGAGAGAAGAAAGAAGGATTGGATTTCCGTGTATTGAAACTCCGAATCTGGGGGGTCTATTTATAATTTCGAAGAGTTGCGGTCTGAATAGGTGTAGCTTTTCGCGAATAGGTCCATTCAAAGATTAAAATTCAAACGGATACACCTGTTTGAATTTTCCCGTTCAGTTACACCCCTCAGCAAATGGACAGATCCGTTCGCTTACGCTTCTATTAGGCTTAACCAAACACAATATGTTTCTGGCCCAAAAAGATTATAGTCAACTCAAGACCGCGACCCGAGCACCCCCAGACCCTCGACTCGAGGCCCAGCTCCTGGCAGAGCCAGGCGGAGGCGTATGGTCAAGTGATGGAGCCATCTAGCTCCTCCCACTGCAAAAAAAACCTGTTTTAGCGACGGATAAAACAGTGCCGATCCGTCGCTAAATCCGTAGCGACTGATAATCCCCCGTCCCCAAACAACGCGTCACTATTTTTTTTGCGATGAATAAGTATTCCGTCGCCAAATAACGACGAACTGGCGACGGATTAATCCGTTGACCATTCCGTCCGAATTGGCGACGGGTTACTTATCCGTCGCCAATTTGTTACGTAATTTAGCGACGGATTAAAATTCGTCGCTAAATCCCACCACTAATCCGCCCTTAATTCGCTTGATATTAATCCGTCGCTAAATTCAATGGGCTAATTCGCCCTTAGTTCGTGAATTTAGCGACGGATTTGATTCCGTCGCTAAATTCACTTTTTTTGTATTTTGAATTTCTGTTTCACATTTCACCTGTTTTTCCACATAATATAATCATACATAATATACCCGAAACAATATAAATTATCCATAACAAAGTCTAAAGTATGCAAGCACAAGTAGCTAGAAGATGAAATAGTGTCAAAGTATATATGTAGCATAAACAATATAAGTCTGATGTAACTAAGAATTAGGAGGAGGCAGTGGGTGGTACTGGAAGAAGTCTCGAACATCCGGTCAAAGCGCCCATCCATTGAGCCATACGAGTTCGCTCTCAAGCACTTGCTGGTAAGCTGCCTTGGTCGCAGCTATTTCCTCGTGGAGATGAGTCATCATCTCTTAAACCTGGTCCTGTGTGAAGAGATTAGATCGCGATCCTGATCCCTGGGACACTGAGAAGCTACTAGAACTCTTAGAAGGGCCCAAACTTCCCAATCCATATGTTCGACCCTTGCTGTCCATTGGGTTGACCTCAAAGAAGATCTGGTCTTGCTCTTCAATTGACAGCTCATGACCGTCGATCATCCTCTCATCCATCCTCCTCTCCACCTCACTCTGCAATTGTAAATTGCATACGAAATGAGATGCAATTTTAGGAATCACTTTAAAATATACAAATACAAATGTTAACCTTAAGAAAGAAACGTACCGCAATATGCTCAGCCCTCATGTTAGTCCAAATGCCATTCTTTGGCTTAGCCTTCTTGAAGTGGTATAGAGCACTCTTCGGCTGTCCTCTATTGGCCTAAAAAAACATATGTGCAAACAAGTAGTTAGTTGATTGAAATGAAAGCAAAAAACTGTTATGTATGATATTGCAAGTCATAAACAACATATTTACTAACCTTCATCACGTGATCTCAGAATAACAACATGACCCATAGTGATGTCCGGCGCGTCTGTACCATCTCGCTCACCAAACGGTTTTTTCTGTTCTTGTAAGCTTGATTCTGGACAAAGGGATCCTTCCAGTACTCCTCCCAAAGTGCCCACTCGTCATCCCCCACCCAAGTTGGTTGTCTGCGTGTCTCCTTCATTTTGTAAACCATTTTCCTATAGATGTCTGACCCTAAAGTCTCGAAAACAGAGTACAATTGGGACACCAGGGCATTGGGAATGTAGTAGTCTTTCTACAACAATTCCATTCAAAGTAAAAATTACACAAGTTTAAAGAAAGATAACAATTTAAATATAACACCAAGTTTAGTGGCTAACATACCACTCAAATGACACAACAAGTTCATGAATGGTGACTAACACATCAAACCAAGCTTAGTGGTAACATACCACTCAAATTGTCCTAAAATTGACTAACACAATGGTGACTAACATATCACCCAAGTTCAGTGGCTAACATACCACTCAAATGACACAACAAATTTATGAATGGTGACTAACACCCAAGTTTAGTGGTTAACATACCACTCACAGATATAGTGGCTAACATACCACACACATTAACACAACGATTAAAAGAACAAATAAAGCATTCATTGTAACATTTAAGCTTACCCGCAGCTCGTCGAAGTAAAAGTGCTTCATCCGGTCCGAGATGTTTGTCCACTTCTCGCCTCCCTGTCCCAGCATCTCCCTCCTCCCCCTAAAGATTTTGCCTATTTTATCCGAAGCATCCGGTGGCCAAAACCTGTTATCAATGAGACAAACAAGAAACGAATATTCATTAGTAAAATCATGTAACATATATTTATCTTAAGTGTATGTTCTACAAATGCATAATACTTACTTGTTCCTGCCGTAGGGGAACAACACTGGCTTCCCCTGGAATGTAGCACCATCAGTCAACGTCAGATAGGGACACCCGTCAGAGGGCTAGTCACCAGGAGAATGTGACGTGTAGGCCGGTGGAGCTCCCACCAATATCATATCCGACTAGAGGACTAGTAGCTCCACTCGCTGGTGTACTACCAGAACCCGATGGACTCCCCCTAGTACCCCTACACCCGGGAGGAAGGTATGTGGACTTCCTTTGGTGCGGCATCTGCAAGAGCATATACGAAATTGCAGGAAAAAATGTGTTAGTAAAGAATACATGAATATGCATGTAAAACATATAAAAATTTATCGAATCAAAATTACTACGTACTTACAAACATCCTAACATTATACTAATTAACAATACAAATTCACAATCAATATATCAATTGCACAAAGTTAACTAGCTAGTATATTATAGTTCCCATAAACATACAATTGATCTAATTAGTCGAAATTAACAAAATTCCCAAATTTGTCAACAAGTAAGGGTTTCAAAACACTCAACTAAATATTCCTAATCCTACTACATATACGAAAATATCAAATTAACAACCCTACATACTTCCAAACATCCTAACATTATACTAAAAATCCAAATTCGCAATCAATATATCAATTGAACATCTCAAAGTTAACACACTACGTAATATAAGCTAAACTAACTACTACATACTTACAATACACATGCAATTTCTCAAATTAGTCAAAATTAACAAAATCCCCAAATTTGGCAAAATAATGGTTTTAGCCAAAATACCTTCGATTAAGCGGAAGGAAGACGAAATTGATTGAACACCCGAACTTCTTGTCCCACGAGCTTAAAAAACACTCCAAAATTGGCCGGAATGGCAGAGATTTGGTCGGAATTGGCGAAATTGCGAGAGACAAAGAAAGATATGTAGAAACGAAAATGGGGAAGAAAAGGGGATCAGCCCCGTTTCTATCCCCACTTTAGCGACAGATCGCTATCCATCGCTAAATTCATTTTCTTTTTATTTTTTTTTCTTTTTTTTAATCTGGTCAACTTATTTAGGGACGGATATAACGACGAATATTTTTATCCGTCGCCAAATAGCGATGGGAATATATCCGTCGCTAAACCTAGCGATTCGTCGCTAGGTAGCGACGGATAAAATCCCCCATCGCTATTTGGCGGATTTCTTGTAGTGTCCCCCCTTCCAAAACCATGGGTTCCCTTTGGGGCCCAAACCCTTAAGCAAGTCTTGGACTTATAAATAGTTCCTTCTTTCTCAATTTTAGCCATGTGGGACTTCTCTCATTTCCAATTCTTGGCATTCCACATTTAATGCACCAACCAACACACTTTGAGCTTCAATTACTGTTTCACCTTTCAATGAATTTTAGTAATTCTTTCTCAAGTGCAATCTACAACTATAGTAGATTATTCACGTTCAAAGGAAACATCATTTCCAACGTGTGTGGCCCCTTTAGTTTAAGTGCAAAAACATGGACCAGCCTCATTGTAAATTAAAATTCTAACACTAATAAATGAAAAATAAAGTGAGTGAAATACAACAGGTACCGAGATAAATTTAATTGAGGTGTGAATGGTATGTGGATGAAAATGAATACGGTTCCTACTCGATTAAAGTTGCTAATCAAACACATTACCTACTCGGTTAAAGTAAGCTATAATCGTTTTGCAAACAGTCGATTCATACCTGACTTTTCTTTTGTTAATCCTTTATTTTCATCCAATTGCCATTCGTTTTACTCCCAATTGCACTGATGTAGTTAATTTGTTGGCAAAGATTGCTACGCATCCTAAAACGACAGTTGAAAATTTGCCGAATATGTAATTTAAGTGTATATTACCATTGACATCTCTGAGATTTAGGTGGCCCTGTGCGAACTTTCAAATGAGGCCCCAAGTAATAAACTAATAATAATAATAATAGAAAACACATAAACAGATGAACTTTAACCGAAGCAATAATATATTTTAAAAATCATCGCATACAAGTTGTTGAAATTATCTCACAATACAAAATTAAAAACAACTAAAAAATCACTTGAAAATTGCAACTCTTCTAGCGTTTTTTGAAGCAAAATCATCAACTAAAATTATATTAAAATTTAAACCACAAACAGCAACTGCGTAGAAACAATTATAAAAGAAAAGAGACATGAATCAAGAAAATACCGAAAGCGAAATTGATCATGTCGAAGTCGTCGAAATCTGAGTTACAAGAAGCCATCGAGACGCCCCTCGATCATTCACGAGTGATGTCGAACTTCGCCCAAAAGCCCCAACCGAAAATCAATTTCGTGCCAAATTTTCTGTATTCTGTAATGAGTGGATGAATGAAAGAAGATGATTGAAGTTGGGTAAACCTAAATTGAAATACATCTTATTTATATACAAAATTAAACGGTAAAATAGAGGAATTGATGGATAGATTAATGGAGATTGAGAAGAAAGAGGGATAGAGGAAGAAGACAGAGGAGCAACGGCCGGATTAGTTACGCAGAAGACGAAGAGTCTGATGGCCGGAAGATTTTTGGCGTGAAGCCTGAATTGATGAATGGAGACAAATCACAATTTAGTTCTTTTTTTATTTTTTTATTTTAAGTTTAATTAATTGATGTTATGATGTATTACTACTCTACTAACCTAGGCCCTAAGAGCTAAAATGCACAATTAAACTTTTTGCAAGATCAGCCCTAATTATGTTTATTTTTTATTTTTTGTTTTATGTTTAATTATTATTTTTTTAATGTATAATTATTTTTTTTAAATTTCGGAAGTCTAGTATTGTACTTCACCAGCATGAAACTGGAGGCCCCTAAAAAAGTGTGGTCATGTACGATCGAACTTATCGCACATGCTAAAAGACGCCACTGTATATTACATATACAAAAGTAAAAAAGAAAAGGAAAGATGGAGGAGGATATGTGTGAATGACATTCTCAGATGCACCACGCCTTAAGAATCCTATCCTCTCCCACCATTTGGATGTATTCATGAATTTTATTTTTATGAAAATTGCACAGGGGGCAAAAGCAATAAAATGATAAAATAGATTGTAACACAGAGAATTTAAATCCACGAAATATGTAGAAACGATAGCAACAACTATCGATACATGACAAGGGTCAGACTCAGATGCATGGTTAAAATAAAAAAGGACACAAAATATGACATCTTTTTTATAAACATAAATATGAATAAACCATTACTATAGTAAATGAATATAGATATCGACTCTGAATCTGAACGGACTAACTCAAAATACTACAGGCTCAAAAAAACGTTAAGAAATAACAAATCCCATCCGCTTATGAATATCGCTTCTTATAAAAGAAAAACAATTGGAGTACACTATAAGGCTATATATTCTATATAATCCACAATCCACTTATTTCAATGAAGGATCCGATTCCGAACCTCCTATCCTATCCTATGTATGTTCTAATTGAAGATAGATGAAGTATTAATATTTTATTACCAATTGAACCGTGATTCATTGTATTGGATACCAAAACTGGAGCGATAGGGTTCGAGAATTCGAGTGTTGCAGTCACGTCAAGAGTCTCGCTAGGAGGCTAAAATGATTGATTGAACCAAGTTGCATAAATAGTCATTATAGTTTATAATGCTGCAGGAACACTTATTTTAAGATGATCAATTTGGTTATCACTAGTTTATTCAAATTTGTCACATGTTAGTTTTGGTAGGTTTCATAGTGAGTTTCCCATTGCTTTTTATTCTCCACTAAATGTGACTAGATGCAGGCACCTTGTTGAAATGTCAAACACAAAGTGAATCATAACTATTCATAAGCAAGCCTTATCCTCAGGTGAATGTAAACTAGCCCCCACTTAGTATACGTGCTAGAATCAGCTAATAATATACTGCAACTTAGAGCTATAAATATTCAACTCACACCAAATACTACCACATACTCCCTCCGTTCCAGACTCAACTTTCCATTTAACTTTTTATGGTCAGCACCGTTCAACTTTAAGTTTAATTTAATCACATATAATACCTCTAATGAATTTTAAAAAAATATATAATGAAAATTTAATATGTGATATTTAATAATATCAATTTTTAATTTTTTTTTACAAATATGATTTATTAGTAATTTGCAGACATAGTTTGTAAGCGTTGACCATAAAAAATCAAATGAAAAGTTGAATGTAGGACAGAGGGAGTATATAATTAAACACAATGTGCCACAAATTTGATTCCGGGAGGAGTTTGTGTCTGTTATTAAGAAGGTATTAAGTATCTCCTTTTGACCAATTAATCCACTCTTGTGGGTTACACTTCATCCGTTCCGAATTCAACTTTCTACAAGTTCGGGTATAAATTTTAAAAGAATATATGGTGAATGAAATATGACCCTTAGCTCCGCAAAGTGCAGAGGCGTATGCCATTCGTGCGGCGGTTCATTGGGCGATTTTACAGGGATTGGACGGTGTTCACTAGTTCACTGACACTACAAAAAAATTGGTCTGTAGCGACGGATCTATACAAGGATTGGACGGTGTTCACTAGTTCACTGACACTAAAAAAAAACTGGTCTGTAGCGTCGGATAGATCCGTCGCTACAGACCAGCGATCTGTCGTTCCAGCTCTGGTGACTGATAGAAATTCCGTCGCCCAACTGGAGATGTGGCGACGGATAAATAATCCGTCGTCCAATTCGCGACGGATTGGACGACGGATTATCATTTTTGACTTTTTTTTTATTTTTCTTAAAATCGATTATTGGCGACGGATAGAAGCGCCCGTCGCCCAATATATTATTGGAATTAGTGACGGAATCTGAAATTTCGTCACTAATTTTTTTTTTTAAATTTTGTTTTTTTCATATTAATCCATGTTTTTCGTAGTTCACCTATTTAATCAATATAATATTCGTTAATAAATCAATAATACGGAAAATGTTTCAATAAATGATAAATAAAAAATGTAATATCCGAATAAGTCTAAATTATCCGAACAAGTGTAAATATAATAAATTCGAACGTACATAGTACATATACATAACTAGCTACCAGACGGGGTGGGTCTTTGGCCAAGGACATGAATCGCTCCATCTGTCAGAATCAAGGCGCTCGTTCTCCTCCCTTCGTTCTCTGTCGCGCCGCTCTCTTGAGTTAAGTGAAACACTGTTCCGGACACGATCGCACCATTTTCGAGACCTGGTCCTGTGTGTAAACCGGACGTCTAGACTGCTGGGATGATAATGAGGAGCACCCCGGACTAACCAAGCTCAAACCGAGGCTCCCGAGTCCATATATTCGTCCTTTGCTGTCCGGTTTGTTGACCTCTAGGAAGATGTTGACAACTTGTTCAGTTGACAGTACATCACCCGTCTCTTCCTCCTGCCTCGCTACCTGAGCATCAACCTCAGCCTGAAATCGTAAATAGCAGATATCATGATCGCCATCGTTTTCAAAAATAACTTGTAATAGTGTACAAATATGAACTTTAAGCAACATAAACATACCGCAATAGACGAGGCCCAATAGTCGGTCCATACCCCGCCCTTCTGCTTGGCCTTCTTGAAGATGTCATACTTGGATGTCACCTCCCCCCGTGACATCTGAACAACATATATAGTCAACAATTTATCATCTCACAAGTAATAGAGCAGAGACACAATACATACACGTAATGCTAGATTGAAAAAAAAACATATATATACTTACCGATTGGTAATAATCAGTGAGAGTAGATCGCCTCCCAAGGTGGTGAATGGCCCTTCCTGTCGCATCGAGAGGCGCCTTACATGCATTGATGTAGGCATTATCCTGAACATCGATTCGGGCCGATGGGCATCCCAAAGGGCCCACTCCGCTTCATCAACCTGTGGAGGCATTGGGCCATTCCGATCCCGAATGGCCTTCCAAGTACAGACCATATCCCTGTACAGTTTAGATCGCACAGTCTCGTAAACACGCCAGATCTGTGGGATCAATCTGCTAGGAATGAAGTACTCCTTCTACATTCCCAATTTCATACCACATCTAAAGTCAATACATATATAACGTCACCATGTTACATCAATTTAATAAGATACAACAACATAACAGATATGGTGACTAACATATCACCCAAACAAAGTGGCTAACATACCACTCACATATAGTGGCTAACATGCCATTCACATTGTCCTAAATTTTACTAACACAATGGTGACTAACATATCACCCAAGTAAAGTGGCTAACATACCGCTCACATACAGTGGCTAACATACCACTCATATTAAAACGATTATAATAACAAATAAAGGAATGCCATATTTTAACTTACCCTCAGCTCATCAAAGTACTCGGCCCTCATGCGGTCCGAGATGTGAGACCAACACTCACCACCCTGCCCCGGTGGCTCTCTCCTGCTCCGGAAGATGTCACCTAGTTTGTTGTGGACCTCCCAAGGCCATAAACTGTTGTCAATGTATAAGATACAAGAAACAAATACATATTACATTAGTACAACAATTTATACTTGTCAACTATCATAATTTATATTTTACATATTTAAGAAGAATGTATAATACTTACTTGGCAGGACCAATAGGAAAAATCACAGGCAACCCGTCCCACATGACGTTAGGATTCAGTGGATCAATACGAGGTAGAGACAATCGTCATGGTCGCCCTCCAGTATGTGTCCGGGCTGAATGGTAGAGCCCCTGCTGATATCACCTGTTGGGGTCTCAGAATCCGAGACTCCGCCACGACTACCAGAGCCCTCCTCGTCTTCTACCTCACCAAGCACTATCATGCGTCATGGGGATAGGTGGACTTCCTCTGTCGCGGCATCTGCAAAAACATGTAATAAATACAATAAAATGTGTTATAGTACGAGTTATAATACAGAACAAATTATAATAACACATATAATTACTTAAGTGTTATCAACTACTAACTAGTTATAATACACATAATATACCGTTATCGCCGTCCTCTAAGTCTACATATTGGTCCTCATGCAGATCAAACAACTCATCATCTGCTTCTATGAGATTTTCTGCTTGTTTATCGACATCCTCTTGTTGGTACGAGTTGGTAATTGAGTCGCTTTCTCAATGTACTCCACTTTCGAGCGAGCACGAATAGGTACCGCAGCTAACCATTCCGCCTTATCGCTTTCTCGCTGATATTCAAGAAACACCACTTGTCGTGCTTGAGTCGCCGTAATAAATGATTCATAATTGGTTCGACTCTTCTTTTTCACATCAACCATTTCATACTGCTCGTTCTTCCTCGTACCTCCTGGATTAGGATCATACCACTCAACATCAAACAAGAAGGTTCGTTTCAATGGCAAGCCGGAATATTCAATCCTCACTATTCGTTTTAGCTTCTCGTGGAAATCAAACAAAGCAGCGTCTCCATAATCTTCTGCACCCTTAACACACACCTCGGAGTTGCTTGTCGCCATGGCCATGTTACATTCAGTCGTGTGGAACCTAAGGCCATTGACTATATAACCTAGGAATGTGTATTCCTTTTTGAATGGCCCCTCTGCGAGAGCCTTTAAGTATATGCATGTGACGTTGTTAATAGAATTCCGGACATAGTCTTGGAACCAATCTGGAAATTCTGTTGGAATTTTTTAGTCAAGTAGTTCCTCTAGTGTATCCTCTGTCATCTGAGGATTTTCTTCCAAACAACGCTTTTTGAAAAAACTGCAAACATTGATTCGATGATAAGTCTATAATTGAAGTAGAGACTTACGTAGCTATATTAAAATTTAAAGAAAGTGTTGCTCACCTCGCAAATAGTATCATATACTGGTCAACCTCAGCACAATTCGTGAGGACATAATATTGAGCTGCTTTCAACTCCTTATCCGTAAGATATTCTTTCTTAGCTGCAGCAAGAGGTCTCCCTGATACCCTGAAGACAGATAGGGAAAACTCATCATCCGCTTGAACTTCAAATGTGTCTGCGTTTCGAGCCGGCCTTGATGTCTCCGTAGGGACGTGTTCATCAAAGTAATAAGAGCAGAAGGTTGCAGTTTCCTCTCGAATGTAGGCATTGGCAATCGATCCTTCAGGTTTACCTTTGTTGTTGACATACTTCTTCAATTTCCCCAAGTACCTCTCGAATGGATACACCCATCGATCGAACCGTCCAAAGAAGTCTCGCTTCATGTGGAAGGTGAACCGGCAATTGCTCCATAGAATCAAACCAGCTCGGTGGAAAGATACGCTCGAGCTTGCATAGAATCAATGGTATGTTCCTTTCAAGATTTTCCAACACTTTGTCATGAACCACCCTTGTGCCTAAATTTTTGAAAAATAAGCTCAACTCGGTGATAGCAGTCCATACATGTTTCGGTAGCAGCTCTCGAAATGCTACCGGGATAAGCCTCTCCATGAACACATGACAGTCGTGGCTCTTCATCCCATAAACCTTTGTCTTCTTCAAATCCACACACTTCTCTAAATTTGAGGCGTAATTATCTGGGAAACTCAATGCCCTCACCCAATCAAACAAAATTGACCTAGATGCGTTGTCAATTGTGTAGCCCGCTTTCGGCCACTTACCATTCTCATCCTTGTTTGTTAACTCAGGCCTTTTACACCACGTAGACAACTCGGCTCTAGACTTCGCATTGTCCTTTATTTTTCCCTCAATGTTGCAAAGTGTATTGAATAAGTTCTCAAACACGTTCTTCTCAATGTGCATGAAATCTAAGTTGTGACGGATAAGAAGACTGCTCCAATAAGGCAAGTCCCAGAAGATGCTTCTCTTCCTCCAACCACATTTTTTACCAATTTTCTCGTTATGCTTCATCCACCCAAGTTAAGTCACCTTCATAAGACCCAACCTATCAATCTCCGCAAGAATTTGTGCACCAGTAAGTCTTGTCGGGGCTTTTTTGTTGACGACTTTATTTTTCAAGAATTGATTCTTGTTCTTCCTGAACGAATGGTCACTTTCTAGCAACCTACGATGACAATCAAACCAACAAAATTTTCCACTACCCTTTAGTCTAAATGCATCAGTATCCTCCAAGCAATGTGGACATGCATATTTTCCTGCGGTTTTCCTTCCAGATAGCATGGAGTACGCAGGAAAGTCACTCACGGTCCAAGGAAGAGCTGCTCTCAAGGTGAAGTTCTTTTTGGTCGACACATCATATGCAGGGATACCATCCGTCCACAACTCGATCAGCTCCTTGATTAGGGGTTGCAAGAAAACATCCAATGTTAGTCCAGGATCTTTCGGCCCAGGCACCAACGCAGTCAGAAACATGAATGGCTCCTTCATGCACTCACCGGGGGGCAGGTTGTACGGTGTGAGTATAACTGGACAACAAGAGTATTTTCGTTCACTTCCAAACGGGTTAAAACCATCCGTACAAAGTCCCAATCGTACATTTCTAGATTCGACTGCAAACTCTGGATATGTCTTGTCAAACGATTTCCATGCGGGTGAGTCTGCTGGATGGTCCATTCTACCATCTTCTGCATTATCCGAGATTACTCGCTCCTTGTAACACCACATTTTATCCGCAGAAGCACTTGAAGCATACAATCTCTTCAAATGAGGTGCTAGAGGGAAGTACCACATTTTCTTATGTGGGAGATTTTTCTTCTGTCGTTTCTTTGCAGCCCCCTCCTTGTAATGCTTGTACCGTTCCTTACCACAGAACTTGCATTGTATTAGATCTGTATCCTCCTCCCAATAGATCATGCACATTTTCGGACAATAGTCTATGGTTACCACAGGCAACCCCAAACCCCGCATCTTTTTCTTCGCTTGGTAAAAGTTGGTGGGAACTAGGTTTTCTTCAGGACAAAGGTCCGACATTACGTCAACCCATTCATTGAAGCTCGTTTCAGATTGTTAGCCATTACCCTTACAACTCATTAGCCGATCCAACAAAGACAACTCATTGAGCTTACACCCCGGATAAACTGGCTTCCTTGATGATTCTAACAAGTCAAAGAACACCTGATCCTCGGGATTCGGTGGTTCCTCCACCTCCACTTCGGTTTCAGTGTTAGTTGTGTCCATGAACTCTGCCCCTGTAGCATCATACACCATTTGTCCGACTCGAACTCGAATAGCATCGCCTTCAGATGTAATTTGTTCCCCGACTTGTTCATTTTTTCTCTTCCTTCCACGCTGTCTGTATTGATCATATGTATTGGACGGTGCTGCTTCCTTACCATGATGATTCCATACCTGATACGCTGGCAGGAATCCATTTTTCCTCAAGTCTCGGATCATCACCGTAGGAGTCACGTATTGCTTGTTTCTGCACTGTTTCATTGCACAAGGGCACTTTATCAACCCATTCTTTACACAAGCCAGATTTGAGATTGCAAATGCAATGAAACCTTCAACCCCTTTCAGAAAACTCGATTGAACTCTGCCATTTAGAGTACGACAATACATCCATGAACGATCGATATTCATTGAATAATTAGATAATAACCTGACACATTTGAATTCATTAGATCGAGGTCTATCATTTACGATAATAAATCAATTTCACAATAATTCAATCAATTGCTACTTAATATAAGTTATATTAGATTCAATCAATTGTTACGGCATTACATAATATAAGTTACATTAGCTTCAATTTTACCAAAATGTTTGGTTTCATATATCAACTAATGATTACTAGTTATACAAGCCTAGAGACAAAACGGATAAAACTCATCATTCTCTTGCAGCCCCCTCCTTATCACTTGTGACGCTCCATACCACAAAACTTGCATTCCAACAGATGTACATCCTCCTCCCAATACACCATGCACATGTTCCGACAAGTACAAACGTACTCAATAGGCGGCCCCAAACCCCGCCTCTCCCTCCATTGGAGTTATGCCATGGACGGTGCTTCCTCACCATGATGAATCCATACATGATACTCATGCATGAATCCATAATGTCGCAAGTGCTCGAATACTGCTGTAGGAGTCATAAATTGCTTGTTTCTGCAGGTTTCCAATGTGCAAGGACACTTTATCAAACCCCAGTTGCACAATCCGGACGTCCCATGGCAAACGAGATGAAACCTTTAACCCCTTCTACAAAACTCCTAGAAACTCTGCCATTTACCGCCGTACGTTCGTCCATCCATGAACGGTCGGAACATTGTATACTTTTTTAACCTGACACGTTCCAATTGATTAGATTGTATTTAATTTATTAGATCGATTCCAATTCGGATAAGAAGATTGTAGAGATTAATTGTTAATTATTATACATTCCTTATAAATAAATTATTAAGTGTTCGATATGTTACAAAATTTATTAAGTATTTTACTACTACGAGTTATAAATTATAAATTACACGTTAATATAATCAACAAATTATCCGTCGCTCAAAACACTTAACTACATCATCGTAATTTAGTACATATTCGAATTTATCAAATCAACCAAAACTACTACATGCATACATACATATCAAATTAACTAAACTAACTACATACATACTTAACATACATATCAAATTATACATACATATCGAATTACTACATACATACTTAACATACATATCAAATTAACTAAACTAACTAAACTAACTGCATACATAATTAATTAACATACATACTTCACTACATACATACTTATCAAATTAACATACATACATATTGAATTATTACATACATTCATATCAAATTACATATACAAATCAAATTAATCAAATTACATATACAAATCAAATTAATCAAATTACATATACATATCAAATTACATATAATTGATCAAATTAACTAAACAAGCTACTACATACTTTATATAAACATACAATTGAGAATAAGTAGTCAAAAATCAAAAAAATCAAAAATTTCCAAAAGTTAGGGTTTAGCCAAAATACCGTTGATTCCGAAGAAAATAGCGGATGAAATTTGAAATTGATGGAAGAAACGAGCTCCTCGTCCAACGATCTTCGAATTGACACCAAGATTGAGAAGAATCGTCAACAATTGGCCGGATTTGACGGAGGAGAAAGGAAGAAAAACGGAGGAGAAAGGAAGAAGCAGAAACGAAAATGGCTTCTGCTTCAGACCTCCGACTAAAACCCTTCTGGGCCGACGGATACGTATCCGTCGGCCCAAAGGCCGATCCGTCGCTATGGGAGCGACGGATAGTTATCCGTTGCCCCGTAGCGATGGATAAATTATCCGTCGCCTTTTTTATTTTTTTTAATTTTAAATATAAATATTAACGATGGATAATTTATCCGTCGTTAATATTTAATTTTTTTTTTTTAAAAAAGTCAAAGTATGGGCGACGGATTAATAAAATCCGTCGCCCATATAGCGACGGATAACATTATCCGTCGCTAATAAGCGACGGATAACTATTATCTGTCACTAGGTTTGGCGACGGATTTTATCCGTCGCCAAACCTAGCGATCCGTCGTTATGGCCTTTCCGTCGTTTTTTGACAGTATTCTTGTAGTGTGATTGTCTTTCTTTAGTTAAGTTGTTTAATTCTTTAAACTTTGATTTTTCCATAGTTGGCCCTATTTTCACAGACATTAAAGCGTTAGTTAGCTATTTTATTTGGTTTAGGTTAGATTTCGTGCCGTGTGGTGAAAACTCGCTAGCAAAGCTAGCTCGTCGTGCGGTTCGATAGTCAATTTTTTATGGATTCGTGTACGGTTTTTTCTTATTGATTTGTTTCTCAAAAAAAATATGAGAGATGGTAATAACGTATGAAAAAATTGAATAAAGTAGGAGATCATAGTGAATAATGTATGAGAGAATGAATAAAGTAGAAGAAATATTTTTCATTTGAGAAGTTGAAATTGGGACGTACCAAAATAGATTGTGAGAATTTGAATCGGGACGGATGAAGTATATAATAACGTTAGGGTGAAGTTTTGAGAACTTCAGGGATGTTATCTGCACTGATTGAAAACTAAAAGGATTGTTTTGCAATTTTACTGATTAGTTGCAACAGATCGGCTCTTACTAACCGTTGGGACATTAATTTATTAAGACTGCGGGTCATCATCTAACGGTTCATGCTTCTCTATTGAACAACAAGCTAAGAGACACTCGGGTAGGAGGATTCATTGCAGTTCGGTGCTTGGCAGACAATGATATCCCGAGTAATGAGTCGATTTGTACTTGTCGGAGCTACGATGAACATATGTAACTAAAAGGATATAAATCATACTGGCATAGTCATCTCTTTACATGCCACCTTAATTGCAGTATATATGTGAAAATGAATTTTTATTTGGGTTGTTTGATGTAAGTTGGGACCGGTTGATACTTATCGCAATCCATTCCTTGAGGGAAAGAATTAGTAAACTAGTTTCCGTGACAAGGTTTTTTCTTAAGCAATGAATTAATTCACTACAAGACATACTATTGCCATTTTAATTTAAGTACATTGTAGATGACTCATGGTATTCTCGAACTAATGAAACCCCCGGATAGTGACAATTTATAAAATTAATTCCAATATTGTAACCTCCCATAAACTAGAATATAAAGATCAAGAATGCTATCTTTTTATTTTCGAAAATTTGTCAATAATAAAATCTCTAATATTCTCACTAGTCAATTTTTCACTGCACGCATAATTGACAAGCATATATCACATGAAAAACAATTTATAAGTAACCGCACTCGGCCTAAATGACCCGGCCATTTAATGAAGGGTAGTATAGCTTAACTATGTTCCCAATTAATAAAAGTGAATGGTTCTATCATAAATGTACAAACTTTTATCCTTATTCATATGCTTTTTTTTCTCAGACAAACTATGTTGCCATCAAACACACATGTTTAATACATTCAAATTTTAATGATTTTAGTACAAAATCATATTTAATTTTTCATTCATACCCTTAAATATAAATTTTGCAAGTCAAACATATCAAAACCAACTTAATTTAAACATCAATTAATATATTCAACTTTCCACATTGTTCAAAATATTTTATTGCTGCAAAGGTTCATACATCATGTTTCATCTGTTGATAAACAAGTCTACAAGTGCAGATTATGAACATGTCCATATACCACGGACATATGTCAAGATATACGGACATATATGTCAAGACTTCAAGACGTATATACGAAAGAAATCGATATGTATCTAAAAGTGTCAGATTGTGAACATGTCCATGTCCGTTAATGATACAGACATATCATGTATTTACACGGACATATGTCTGAAAGCATATTGATATGTGTCTACAGTTACATTCTGCATTTACTCCAGTTCAATTAATGTCTTCATAATAAATTTTGTAACTGATATTGGGAAATGTATATATGATTGTCTCTTCATATTTATCAATAATCAATCCTAACTACTCATTTAACTATGTTGTACCAAGATCAATAATAAAAAAGTAGATTGTCTCTTAATCAATTTTTTTCTCCTGAGACCCAACATTGTACCCCTCCATGATAACCATTAGGTAGTGATGAGTGATGATGACTACGATAATATATAAATTATAATGGCCACGCATAAGCTCCATTGCTATGCAACAAAACAAGCAAGTTAAAGAAACCAATGTACATATGTCATGCATGCATGCTCCAAACTTAAAGTTAACTCTAATTGGAATCCAATGTTCATTTGGTTCAACACTTATACTCCTTGCTAAGTTCAACTTCTCAAAGTTGTTAATAATCGCAAATGAACTAGAATATGTTGTAATTATTTAGCCAAGCTAGGACATGAAGTACTAGAAGATTGGAAGGGTTGCGTTTTCTTAAAAGAAGCCCCTTTAATTTATCCCTGAACAAACACTCAAAACTCTTGGTTTAATTGTACATTTACGTAATGAAAATGGAAAGTGGTGTTATATGAAAGCTTACAAAGGAATAGCTAAACAAGCAGGCACGTAGCCCAGTTGTTAGTAGTGACATAATCCTACGTATATACATTAAGCCTTAATAATTTGTTAATAATTCCTTATGGTCTAATATTAGGACTGAAATGTAAACTAATCCTATTTCCCATGATGATTCTCTCTAGAATTTTCCTCTCCATGTATAAAATAATTTTATGACTTTCGTAATGCGCTCATACTTTTGACCTCTTCTTTTTGTTAAATTAAGTGCAATTATTGCAGAATCGGAATTGATTAATGACGTAATTGTCCTATCAATAGTGACGACTCGGTTAATTAATCACACGGCCTGCCAAAGTATAGTATATTTAGGGATGGGCGCGGGACCGGTGCGGGACCGGTGCGGAATTATATTTCGGGTACCCGATAATTCGGGTTTGATATTACTAGTAAAATTGTGCACGTGAAAATTCACGTACCACATAAATTAGTGTCTCATATGAAAATTAAATATGTATGAACATTGTAATATATATTGATACTTATACTCGGTTAATTATAAATTCAATCATATAATATATGTTATATGATTTATTAATAAAAATATAAATTTTGGTGATTATCATAGGTGGGAGTATGTGTAACTTCCTTCCTTTTTTTCTTTTCCATTTTAGCTTTATTTTTATAAGTGAAATTTGAAGTCAAAATTAATTCAATTAGTCAAAATGAAATTGATTGGTGTAACAACTACCTTTGGGTAGTTCTCTTTTAGAATAGTAAAGATAAAATTCATCCCAATCCCGATCCTATTTTATGCGGGCACACGCAATCGGGTAATCGTAGAAAATCGGATCGGGATCGGACTACCCTATCGAGTATTCATTTTATGTATTTATTTATTTTATTTACAAACCAACTATTTTCAAATATTTGTAAACGACCAAAAATTAAGTCGATTAAGTAAATATATATACCGGTGATAGTTACTTACGTATGTTACTGTAAAAGAAAATAACACACACACTCCAACTGATTGCAATACAAGAGCATTAAGGATTTTTATTATATCGTTATGTAATCTATGACTCTATTAGCAACCCCACTCAATTCTCTAGACATGTTTTGTGATACTACACATACTATACAGTACATACACAAAATCCATGTACGACTTCACCCTAACATATTAATAAAAGTTTTACCTTGGTATTCGGGCACCCGTCGGGTTTCGGGAATAAATTATTTATTTCCAAACCCGACCAGCACACCCGATAAAATTTTCGGGAATATACTGTGCGGGTACCCAATTCCGAATTATCCGACCCTATTGGGATTTTGTGCAATAGGGTCGGGATGGGATTGGGATTACCTGAACCCTTTTTCCACCCATAAGTATATTAGCTTTAAAGTTTTAGAAACGGTTTAGATTGCGATTAAAGTGCGGGTTTAATAGAGTTGTCTTTTTTATTCTGTTTATTATATGATTTTAAAAGGCAAAGTTATAGGAGGTGCAACTCTAAAAATATATATTGATTGAGAGACTACTCAATCAAATATTACTGATTCTAGTACAAGAGGTCACATGATATTACATCCATGCCCGGAAGTTTGAGGCAATAACAGGTCTGTGATGCCCTTAGATGTTCTGGGCCGCACGCGCGCTACACTGATGTATTCAACGAGTCTATAGCCTTGGTCGACAGGCCCAGATAATCTTTGAAATTACAGGATAGATCATTGCAATTGTTGGTCTTGAACGAACCAGACATATGTCTACTATTCGATGGACATATATCTACTATTCCATGGACATATGTATGCAGTGACGCTCCACATTTGGATTTTTATGGACATATGTCTGCAGTGAAGACGACCTGGTATGAAGATCGCACACATATGTCTCGAGCAAGAAAGTTTTCTTCTCAATGCATGTCTGCAGTGTTTTACCACATTTTGATAAAGAGATCTTATCAAATGCTTAACATTTTTCATTGACTCAACGCTTAACAAACAGGTAAAATTTGTAGTATGTTTGTAAATTTTACAAGCCTACCAGGTAAATTGAATGAATAGTTTTGCACTTTCCACACTGCCAAGATTACAGTAGGTATATACATGACATTAGACAGACACATAGTGTGGTTATTCACATATTGCAGTGGAATATAAATAAATAGAGAAGAGTCACTATTCATATTTAGAAGATGATCTACTAGGATTCAGATCTAGTATGTAATTACATAAGACAGTAGATGAATGCAAGAAAATGGAATGGTGTGAAGACTACTCTGTATTGCTCTTACATGTATATGGACCACCTGCATCATCAAAAAATTAGTTCATTCAGTGGTTGCTAATGTTACAAATTTGCTGCCTTCTTCTTTTTAGAATTTGCACTGTCACATATATATGATCAAGTATGGTCTTTGGGACTGACTTTATTACCGACCTTAACTTCAGGCTATGCCATTCGACAAAGGACGGTTCCTGGTTACTTCCAATCAACAAAAAAGGGATCTTAAGGATGCCGACCCCTGGTCCGAGGGAATCCGACTGTTTGTTGCTGACACCTCTGATGCTTCTGTATTGGTCATTGCCGGATTGATTATGTCCTATAACCTTAAAACCCCAATTCACTAGTCAAGACATTAAACTGTGAAATTAAAAGTAGAGAGTGAAATCAGTGCTGACTTCAAGAAGGAACGGATGGACTGAGACTGTTGGACAGTTACATTGCATTTATTGAACTTCATTTATTGACAGGCATCTCCGATTGATACAGTTACAAAGAGAAGGGTAGGAGTGTCTCTTTAAATTTACCAAGAATATTTTTTTACCACACATTCTCATAACTTGTACCAGGTTCTAAAAACAAAACGCGTATTGTCTCTTGATCAATTATTTCTTTGAAGATTGTGCCACATTCTAATTTTGCCATTTTAAAAATGTTGAATAGTACTTGTTTTTAATACACCTACTATTTTTCTCTCATGTTACTTTTTTCATTTATTATAACAACTTTAAAGTAAGCCAATCAAATAACAATTAAACCAATTCAATAATATTAAAAAACTCCCACACACTCTATATAACAAACCCTATAAAACCTATAAAATTTCAACTCTATTCCAAACAAAAAAATTTACAATTCAATTAAAATTTAATTACTATTCACAGTTACAATCCGATCAATTTAAATCGCATACCAAACAATCACATAGTCATGCGAGCTGATCACGCAATCTCGAACGCTCTGGTTCGTTTGTCGATTCATCATATTCATCGAATCGGAAAAGTGAAGGTGATTGTAGGAAACAAAAAAACTCGAACACTATTCTACAACGTTCTTAGAGAATGGGAGAATTTAAATAAATGGGGAAAAAGTTGGATATCGTCTAACCTCTATATTCCGAATCACACTCCAAAAACGAATAAATCACACTCTGAAAATGAACAAATTACGTTGCAAAAAGTAACGACCGTGTTCCAAAAGATTAAAGCACCAGTGATGTATGATTCTCTTGCGAATTCATTCTCCTGGATTCCAATGATCCAAAACTCAAAGTGGATCGAGGATCGTAAACCGCATTCAAGTTCCGAGCATTCCATAAATTAAATCGCATAACCCTAATTTGGATTGTACACTTGCTTTCACCATCAACTCATAATTGTCAAAGTAATAATATTTGAGGAATGACCCGGCCAATCAAGAAGAGAATCACATCGCCAACTAAAGGGACATGACTATCGGTCTACACCAGAGACGGACATGTCAACTAGGTTTTTAAGTGCAACAACTTATATATACGGTATAATTGTCAAAGCGTTTGTAGCCGAGTGTCAAACTGAGACACTCCGTATTTAAGAGGTCACAGGTTCGATCCCCGAAATGGGTGATTATTTTCTCCGTATAGAGAATTGGTTGAAATGTTATTAGAGATTATATTGATGATAAATTTGTCCAAACCTAAGAATTGTAATTGTAATATTGTATTTCTAAAAAAAATATACGGTATAACTATTTCGAAGATTAATCTATTAAATCAATATATAATTGGGATTTACATGAATGCCATCTTTTTGGCAAACAAGGATAATAAGCATACAAAAAAATAACCATGGCTCACTAGCTTGTACACCGTACATGAATTCATGAAATATTAAAATGAATGATATTCCACTCTTGCCATATTTGTCATGGCAGGTGAATGATCCTAAAAATCTTCAGGCAGAGTTCTTCTCCTGTACACATAAGACTTGGCAAAGCAAATATAGGCAACAAATCCAAATGCACTTATCCCTGACAATAACCAGTAGAAGTAATCCAGATGTGCTCGGTTCAAGTTATCTGCAAACCAACCATCTTGACCATGTTGTGCACTCACATTCTGGATGAATGATACCAGAAAACTGCTCAAGAAGCTACCGACACCAAGTATACTCAGGTACATTGCTAGGCCGATACTCTTCAAATCGCACGGGATCTGATCGTAGAAGAATTCTTGAAGACCAATCATAGTGAACACATCTGATACACCAGACAGAACATATTGCGGTGCAAGCCACAATGCGCTCATTGGAACCATTTCATTCGGCATGTCAGTTAGGCCGTATTTCATTGCGGTGGCAAGACGCTTTCTTTCAATGATAGCAGCGTAGACAATGGAAATCAGGGATAAGAAAAGCCCAATTCCGATTCTTTGGAGCATTGTTATCCCGGCTGGCTTCTTGGTGATTGCTCGGGCTATTGGGACGAAGACACGGTCATAAATTGGGATGCATATAATCAGGGAAACGGTAATGTAGTATTGTTGAAGTGAAGCAGCTGGGATTTGGAATGAGTTTACGTGACGATCCATTGTAGCGGCTTGTTTGGTGAAGAGAGTTGAAGGTTGTGCGTATACAACGGAGTATCCTAAAACTGTGCACCAGATTGGGACTAGCCTAAGAATCGACTTGGCATCTTCAACGTCAACAATGCTGCAGAATTTGCCATCTTCTAGTGAACCATCGTGTGCAATCAATGCCTTGTCAAGAAACCTATAGCAAATCAAAAGAAAACAGCCATAAGACCATGAGTTTCAAAATGTATGTCCAGCATTTAGCATTCTTGTTGCGAAAAGGATAGCAATTAGAGAGTGAAGAGATATATATAGGAGCTTACATAAATTGAGTATTTTCCTTGGGAAGAATTGCACAAGCTTCCTCATCAACAGATTGCTCAACGGTCTCAACTCGCCAATTCTTAAGAGCTTTAACAAAAACTCGTAGAATTCTCACGAACGGATTCCTTCCATCTTTGCTTACACGAAACCGGTAAGTTGGAGTTCCAGCCAAGAACACAATCAATGTCAAGCACATTACAACAGCAGGGATTCCGAATCCAAGTTCCCAGCCGAGATTCTCTTGAATGTAGGTCAGACACAGAAGAGGCACCAAGATACCTCCGGAAGAGAAACAATACCACCAATTGAAGAATGAGCTTTTCGCGTTGCATTCCTTTTTATCTTCCTCATCGAACTGGTCAGCTCCGAAAGCTTGAACGCAAGGCGTATGGCCTCCTTGCGCTACTGCGACCAAGTAGAGGAGAAGAAGAAGAACAGAACTTGTAGCTGATCAGGTGAAGAAGAAGAACAGTCGGTGCTGATTGCATTGTTCTTGCAGTTGGAAGAGTTGAAAGAATTGAATGATGCTGATAGAGACAAGAAGACCAATCCCTGTTTTAATTAAGAATCAGAAACAGAACATGATTAATAAGATATTAATTGCAAATGGTATGAATGGTATTCAATTTTGGACTAATAATTAGTGACTGCTTTCAAACATTTAGAACTTAAACGTACCGTAATGTAGAGCACGCAAGCAACGACGATTGTCCTGTATCGAGCAGAGAAAGAGTCGGCCACTAAGGCACCGAGGATAGGCAAAAGTGATGCCGTTCCATACCAAGCATTCAGCAGAGACGCAGCAGCAGCAGTGGATTGGCCTAACGAACCGGTCAGATAGCTGACTAAATTCGAACTTATACCGTAGTAGGCAAATCTCTCCGCAACTCCAACACCTAATCAAATTCATCGCACAAATGCAATAAATAAAAATGCACTTGGCATAAAACTTTTATAAAGTCATTATTGATTAGTTAAGTACCTATGATGAAGGCAGATGATTTCCAGCAACCGGATTTGGACCGGACAGAAGGGCGGTTTTTGTAATCGACGGAGCAGGGGACGAGTTCGTCTTGGAGAAGGGGAGTAGAGATTTCATCTCCGGTGGTTGTTGTAATGACAGTCATTTTATCTGAGTTTGTGTTGGTGTTGTTAAAGGAGGGAGAATGAGAAGAAGGAATTGTGGTTTGAAAAATTGTGAGACATTTTGCGAGAATTTATAGTGTTCCTTTTTCCTGAATGTGTTTAGGATTCATTGCATTGTGGAAGTGCAGTCTTGACTGTTGACTGTGCCAAGTGTGGTGAATTTCGTGGATAGTAGTTCAGTGGGGCAAAACGATGATTATTCATATATTATTACATTTTGGCTCTGATCAGATGTTTAATTTCTGACCAATTAATTGTCCGCCAATTTAGATCAACCATAGTGGGTGAGAAACTATCTTTATTTAACCATTTGCATTTTTGCACCATATCTAATCTCTTTTTTTTTTTTTAAAGGTAATGCATTTAGGCAAAACAACGATTAGGTTACAACCGATATTTGGACATTTGCTTTCTTTACCACAAACTTATTACCTCGATGAGTTTATTTTCGTAATAAATCTGTTAGGTGAACGCCTAATTGTTAGCTGATAAGCTGGGTAATCTGATAAGTTTGTCCAGGAAACTTATCAGAAAAATAAAATCGATTTGTTTTCATACCAGTATTTTAAATCGTCACCCCAGTAATTTTATCAACTATCAGCTACCTTATAAGCTAGTTTTACTAAACAGGACCATAAAGTACGTCTTTGGAGATTAAACACCGTAATCAAAGTGGGCAACACAAAATGAAAATTTCTTGTACTAGAAATATTAAAATCAAAGATTTGTTCTTTCTTTTTGTCCAAAAGTCAGTACTCTTCTTGATTCATTTGCCAATCGATCTGTAACCTCATTTTGCTCTCTACCCAAAAGTTATATCCACTGCTCCAATCTGCTCCATCAAGTTTGTTGCTTCATTGAGTAAGATTGTTTTTTTTTTAGTGTCAAACACGTTCATACAAAAATATATATTCATACTAAAAATTTACCAGTACATATATATTTCGTTTCATTTATTATTACTAAATTTATAGTACTATTTGGACACTCCTCATCAATGAATATTTCATGGTCGATCCATCTGCGCTGATCTTGCTAGTCTTGTTGATTACTAGATTGGATTTTGAAAAAATGGTGTAAAACTCAAGTGGATCTGTACAAGGATTTATTTTGATCTAGTGAAGATCTAGTTTGTACATATATGTCCAATAGTTGAACATGGAGCCAAGGGCAGACAAAGATCATTTCTTGCACTGAAATTTACTCCCTCCGTCCCAACTTCATCTTCCCGCATTCTGTTTTGAGCCATCCCAACTTCATCTTTCAATCCCTTAAATGAAAAATCTTTCCCCTACTTTATACATTATCTCTCATAATTTATTCACTATTTGTCATACTTTATTCACTATTTTTCCTACTTTATCAGCATCTCTCCTACTTTATTTACTTTTCTGTTGAATCTTGTGCCCGGGCCCGCGGAAAGATTAAACCGGGACGGGAGAGTATTAACTTAAGAAATACTGTCACATTTTGTATAATAATTAATTAAATAAGTAGTTTGTCGTGTACTTGAGTACATGTTAAATGAGCACGTGCAAAACTAGATGGGCATCGTCAATTATTTGAAATTCGAATTGTAGTATAAAATATAATTCAGTTAGAATCGAACTGAACAGAATGAGTTTTCAGTTGAAGATAACATAGCCTTAGTATTAACTGTTGGTGCAGATGAATATATCATGAACATCATTCATGATATTGCTATATTAAATCATTAGTTTTAGAATATTTATAATTACAAATTCACTGGACTTTTTTTTTTTTTTTTTTCATTTGTAATTTGATAGGTTAGGTATATACTGTACTACTTCCTCCGCCCTGAGATCTTCACACATTTCACGTATAATTTTAGGTGAAAAAATTAAAATAAATCATAAAATATAGGAGAGTCCCGAAAGTCCGCTTTAAATGTTAAAACTAGACAATAATACCTTTTTTCTAGACTTGGTTTTTTATGGTTTTTCGCGGATTTTTTGGTCCGGATACATTAAAAACGGGTCAAGTATAAATAAAAAATTTACCATATTCCTAGACAATATAATGTAAAAACTAGAGAATTTCTAGCATAAACTAGAAAATATAATGTAAAAACTAAACAATATAATGTAAATTTAATATCATGTAGAAACTAGAGAATCCTTTCATAAACTAAACAATATAGTGTAAAAACTAGACAACATAGACAATTATGTTTCACTGAGTAAATTTCTGGATAAGTAATAAAATTAGACAATTCATTTACAAAACTAGACAATATCATCATCAGTTCAAAAACAATAATTTTTCTTCGATTGCTTTAGTTTATTCAGAGCATTCTTCTTCAAATCATCCAATACACCCTCTTCAAAAATAATCATCAGCAGAAGGTCTCTTAGATCCTTGCAAGGAAATGGAGTTCCTTGGAACAGCTCCATATGCTTCATCAGAAAAACACCAGAGTTAGAAGTTTCAAGTTTACCAGTCAAATCAAGCTTGACAATTTATACAAAAAACATAGAACATTTATACAAAAACTAGAGAATCCCTCTCATAAACTAGACAATATAATGTAAAAACTAGAGAATTTCTCTCATAAACTAGACATATAATGTAAAAACTAGAGAATTCCTCTCATAAACTAGACAATATAATGTAAATTTAATATCATGTAAAATCTAGAGAATCCCTTTCATAAACTAAACAATATAGTGTAAAAACTAGACAATATAGACAATTATGTTCATGTTTGATAATAAAACTAGACAATATTTCCTAAAAACTAGACGATATCCTCTAAACTAGACAAATATGTTGAGATCAGTTAGTAAATTTGATAGTTGAAGGTGAAGGTGAAAATGTAAAAACTAGAGAATTCCTAGACAATATAATGTAAAAACTAGAGAATTCCTCGCATAAACTATACAATATGATGTAAAAACTAGACAATATAATGTAACAACTAGACAGTTTCACACAAAAAATTCAGAAAAATCTATACCATGAAAAACTAGACAATATATGCAAGAAACTAGACAATTTATGCAAGTATTTATGAAAGACTTTCTCCATCCAACGAAGAAAAGAATTCTGGATCCACTCAACATTCTTCTTACTCATACATAAGTACACAACTAAAACACCAAACTCGTGATATTGCCTCTACTGTCCATAAATCACTATCACCACGCTTGATCTAAGCAACACATTTTTCATCAAATTTAAGCACGTGAAGCAATCGGAACAGTCAATTTGGCAGATTGCTAATACAAAATGATAGGAGATTATGAGTTCAGGCGAAATAGAAGGCAGAAATCATACCTGAAATTAATCTGGATCAAGCAAATAGGGAGGAATATGGTGGTAATTCACTCCGATCGATCTCGATCTCAACTCCTCGGATCGATCTCCGATCTCAACTCGTCCGTTCGATCTCCAATCTCAACTCCTCATTTTGACTTCATAAACAATCTGTCCACAAGTTCGATTCAAACAAATCTAAAACGGAGAATATGCAAGTTAAAATAGTAGAATGAAACCAAAATGGAGATGATGAGATACAAACAGAACATCAAAACTGAAAAAAATAGATCGGATAATAAACAAACATACCAAATCGGAAAACAATGTTGAGAATCTGAGCATCTGCAACTTGAATTAGCAAAATCGAACCAACAACATTCCTTCAGCTTCATCTTCTTCCGACTTTTCAGCTTCGCCTTGAGTAGAACCACTTGTATCCTTCTCCACCACCTGATTCTCGTACTCCTCGATGGTTTCCTTCTCTGAACTCACAGCAAACCGAAGATAGGGTGAATCAACACAACAAAAAACTCCCAAACCCTAACTACACAGGTCATAATTTGATCGCAAAGCTCAAAACGAAGGAAATCGATGCAAAGGAAAGAGAAACGGAAGAATTCTCGGCGGAAAAGTGAATCTCGAAGTGAGAATTGAATCGATTTGCAGAGAACCGATTTGAGAGAAAACGTCTGAACACTATAATGAGAAGAGGAATTAATGGAATAAAAAAGGAAATAAAGGGAAAAAGGACCTTTTATACTGAATATGGGACATTAACCGCTCGACCCGGATCCAGATCCAAACATTCGACCCGCGAGAAAGGATCCGCGAGAAAATATGGGCAAAATGGACAAACCTTAAATATAGACAATTTTATGTGAAACATAAGGGTCTCTCTGGACTCTCCAAATGTAGTAGGACTTTTATGAGACTTAGTATAGTTGGGAATGTGTAAAAAGTGGCAAAAATGTGTAAAAGGTAAGACTTTTTATTATTTGTTGGGTGGGTAACCTTTCCAATTAAGTAATGTTTGAAGTTCTATAAGACGACTAAAACTGACAAATGTATGGAGTTGTGCGGGGCGGAGGAATTATGCGATATCATAATACTTCTTTTGGTTCGAATTTCAGTACTGGATCACTACAAAAAAAACCGCGAAAAAATGACGGAAAGGGGCGACGAATTTTATCCGTCGCCCCTATAGTGACGAATCGCTAAGGCTAGCGACGGATTTACACTTTACGACGGATAAATGTCATCCGTCGCTACAGAGCGACGGATAAAATTATTCGTTGCTCTGTTAGCGACGGATAATTTTATCCGTCGCTAATGTGTTGACTTTTAATTTTATTTTAAAAAAATTCAAAAATTTACGTCGGATAGATTATCCGTCGTAAATTATTTAATTTAAAAATAAAAAATAGTGACGGATAAATCATCCGTCGCTAATTTTTTTTTAAAAAATAAAAAATAAGTTATGACCGACGGATAGCTTATCCGTCGGTCCTAACGACGGATCACTATCCGTCGTAGTGATCCGTCGCTAGAAAATAGTAAAAATCGGGACAAAAGCCCCAATTTTCACCATTCCGGCCTATCTTGGTGTCAATTCGAAGGTCATGAGACAAGGAGCTTGGGTGATCGATCAATTTCATCCTTCTTCAGCTATGTTTACTGCAATTTGAAGGTATTAGGCTAAACCCTAACTATTCTAAATTTGGGATTTTTGATAATTTGGATAAATTGTATGTTTGTAAACAATTATGGTAGCTAGTATATGTTATATGAAGTAGTGGGTTAAGCGCTTGAGGTTGTCAATTGATTGATTTTGTTGTGAAATTGATGTAGTGGTGTTTGATTGATTAAGCTTGATTTTCATGTTTGATGTTTGATTGATTAAGCTTGATTTTCATGTTTGATGTTTTTGTATATGTATTACGATTAGTGTTTTGGAACCCTAATATTTTTACAAATTTGAGAATTTTGTTAATTTCGACTACTTTAATGTAAGTATATATATCAAATTAGTATTACTAGTTAATTAGTATAATGTTAAGATTTAGTTAATTAACTTTGAGATTGCTATCACTTAGATTGTTAATTAGTATAATGTTAAGTAGTTTTGATTTGATAAATTCGTATATGTACTAGATTACGAGAATTTAGTTAAGTGTTTTGAGACCATTTGTTGATTATATTAACGTGTAATTTATAATTTATAACTCGTAGTAGTAAGTTGTTGAAATGGTTAAAATACATGGGAAATTTTGTAACATATCGAACACTTAATAATTAATCATGAAATTATAAGGAACGTATAATAATTAACAATTTATCTCGACAATCTCGGTAGAATTGGAATCGATCTAATCAATTAAATACGATCTAATCAATTGGAACGTGTCAGGTTACAAAAGTATCTAATGAATTCCGACCGTTCATGGATGTACGATCGTACGACGGTAAATGGCAGAGTTTGTAGGAGTTTTGTAAAAGGGGTTAACGGTTTCATCACGTTTGCCATGGAACGTCCGGCTTGTGCAAATGGGGGTTGATAAAGTGTCCTTGCACATTGAAAACCTGTAGAAACAAGCAATTTATGACTCCTACAGCGGTATTCGAGCACTTGAGACGTAATGGATTCATGCCTGAGTATCATGTATGGATTCATCATGGTGAGGAAGCACCGTCCATGGAATACCTCAATGGAGGGAGAGGCGGGGTTTGGGGCCGCCTATTGAGTACTTTTTTGGTTGTCGGAACATGTGCATGGTGTATTGGGAGGAGGATGTAGATCTGTTGGAATGCAAGTTCTGTGGTAGGGAACGTCACAAGTGGTGAGGAGGGGGCTGCAAGAGAATGATGAGTTTTATCCGTTTTGTCTTTAGGATTGTATAACTAGTAATCATTAGTTGATATATGAAACCAAATTATGGTAAAATTGAAGCTAATGTAACTTATATTATGTAATGACGTAACAATTGATTGAAGCTAATATAACTTATGTTATGTAGCAATTTATTGAATTATTATGAAATTGATTTATTATCGTAAATGATAGACCTCGATCTAATGAATTCAAATGTGTCAGGTTATTATCTAATTATTCAATGAATACCGATCGTTCATGGATGTATTGTCGTACTCTAAATGGCAGAGTTCAATCGAGTTTTCTGAAAGGGGTTGAAGGTTTCATTGCATTTGCAATCTCAAATCCGGCTTGTGTAAAGGATGGGTTGATAAAGTTCCCTTGTACAATGAAAAAGTGCAGAAACAAGCAATACCTGACTCCTACAACGGTAGTCCAGCACTTGGGAAAAATGGATTCCTGCCTGCGTATCAGGTATGGAATCATCATGGTGAGGAAGCAGCACCGTCTAATACATATGACCAATACAGACACCGTGGAAGGAAGAGAAAAAATGAACAAGTCGGGGAACAAAGTACATCTGAAGGTGATGCTATTCGAGCTTGAGTCGAACAAATGGTGTATGATGCTGTAGGGGCAGAGTTCATGGACACAAGTAACACTGAAATCGAGGGGGAGGTGGAGAACCACTGAATCCTGAGGATCAGGTGTTCTTTGACTTGTTAGAATCATCAAGGAAGTTGGTTTATTCGTGGTGTAAGCTCACTGAGTTGTCTTTGTTGGCTCGGCTAATGAGTTGTAAGGCTAATGACCAGCAATCTGAAACGAGCTTCAATGAATGGGTTGACGTAATGTCGGCCCTTTGTCCTGAAGAAAACCTAGTTCCCAACAACTTTTACCAAGCGAAGAAAAAGATGCGGGGTTTTGGGGTTGCCTGTGGTAACCATAGACTGTTGTCTGAAAATGTGCATAATCTATTGGGAGGAGCATGCAGATCTAATACAATGCAAGTTTTGTGGTAAGGAACGGTACAAGCGTTAGAAGGAGGGGGCTTCAAGGAACTGACAGAAGAAAAATCTCCCACATAAGAAAATGTGGTACTTCCCTCTAGCACCTCGTTTGAAGAGATTGTATGCTTCAAGTGCTTCTACCGATAAAATGTGGTGGCACAAGGAGCGAGTAATCTCGAATAATGCAAAAGATGGTAGAATGGACCATCCAGCAGACTCACCCGCATGGAAATCGTTTGACAAGACATATCCAGAGTTTTCAGCCGAATCTAGAAATGTACGATTGGAACTTTGTACGGATGGTTTTAACCCGTTTGGAAGTGATCGAAAATACTCTTGTTGGCCAGTTATGCTCACACCGTACAACCTGCCCCCCGGTGAGTGCATGAAGGAGCCATTCATGTTTCTGACTGCGTTGGTGCCTGGGCCGAAAGATCCTGAACTGACGTTGGATGTTTTCTTGCAACCCCTAATCAAGGAGTTGATGGAGTTGTGGACGGATGGTATCCCTGCATATGATGTGTCGACCAAAAAGAACTTCACGTTGAGAGCAGCTCTTCTTTGGGCCGTGAGTGACTTCCCTGCGTACTCCATGCTATCTGGAAGGAAAACCGCAAGGACTTATGCATGTCCACATTGCTTGGAGGATACTGATGCATTTAGACTGAAGGGTAGTGGAAAATTTTGTTGGTTTGATTGTCACCGTAGGTTGCTAGAAAGTGACCATTCGTTTAGGAAGAACAAGGATCAATTCTTGAAAAATAAAGTCGTAAAGAAAAAAGCCCCGAGACGACTTACTGGTGCACAAATTCTTGCGGAGATTGATAGGTTAGGTCTTATGAAGGTGACTGAACTTGGGTGGATGAAGCATAACGAGAAATTGGTAAAAATGTGGTTGGAAGAAGAGAAGCATCTTCTGTGACTTGCCTTATTGGAGTAGTCTTCTTATCCGTCACAACTTAGATTTCATGCACATTGAGAAGAACGTGTTCAAGAACTTATTCAATACACTTTGCGACATTGAGGGAAAAACAAAGGACCATGCGAAGTCCAGAGCCGAGTTGGATACGTGGTGTAAAAGGCCTGAGTTAACAAAGAAGGATGAGAAAGGTAAGTGGCCGAAAGCGTGCTACACAATTGACAATGTATCTAGGTCAATTCTGTTTGATTGGGTGATGGCATTGAGTTTCCCAGATAATTACGGTATATTATGTGTATTATAACTAGTTAGTAGTTGATAACACTTGAGTATTTCTGTTCTGCATGAAAAATGGTTACATGTGTTATTATAATTTGTTCTGTATTATAACTCGTACTAACACATTTTATTGTATTTGTTACATGTTTTTGCAGATGCCGCGACAGAGACCACGCACTTATCCCCCCCCCCCCCCCCACACACACACACACAGTCAGCCGCATGATAGTCCTGGGGCGAGAACAGGGTCAGAGGGGGTGAGGGCTCTGGTAGTCAGAGCAGCAGGTCTCGGATTCCTGAGACCCACCAACAGGTTCTAGCAGCAAGGGCTCTACCAGTCAGCCCCGGCACAGACAGGAGGACGATTGTTCCTACCTCGAGTTGGATGCACAGAATCCCAACGTTATGTGGGACGGGTTGTCGGTGATTTTTCCTTTGGGTCATGCCAAGTAAGTATTATACATTCTTCTTAAATATGTAAAACATAACTTATGATAGTTGACAATTATAAATTGTTGTACTAAAGGAATTAATATTTGTTTCTTGTATCTTATACATTGATAACAGTTTATGGCCTCGGGAGGTCCATAATAAACTCGGTGACATCATTCGGAGCAGGAGAGAGCCACCGAGGAAGGGTGGTGAGTGTTGGTCTCACATTTCGGACCGCATGAGGGCCGAGTACTTTGATGAGCTGCGGGTAAGTTAAAATATGATATTCCTTTATTTGTTATTATAATCGTTGTTTTAATATGAGTGGTATGTTAGCCACTGTATGTGAGTGGTATGTTAGCCACTTTATTTGGGTGATATGTTAGTCACCATTGTGTTAGTAAAATTTAAGACAATGCGAGTGGTATGTTAGCCACTTTGTTTGGGTGATATGTTAGTCACCATTTATGTTATGTTGTTGTATCTTATTAAATTGATGTAACATGGTGACGTTATATATATTGACTTTGGATGTTGTATGAAATTGAGAATGTAGAAGGAGTACTTCATTCCCAGCAGATTGATCCCCCAGATATGGCGTGTTTACGAGACCGTGGGGTCTAAATTATACAGGGATATGGTCCATACTTGGAAATGCATTCGGGATCGGAAAGGCCCAATGCCTCCACAGGTTGATGCAGAGGAGTGGGCCCTTTGGGATGCCTACTGGGCTCGAACTGATGTCGAGAATAATGCCTACATCAACAAACAGAATCGGGCGTCTCAGTCTGAGGCAGCAGGAAAGGTCGTTCACCACCTTGGGAGGCGATCTACTGTCACTGATTATTATAAATCGGTAAGTATATATATGTTTTTTTTTTCAATCTAGCATTACGTGTATGTATTGTGTCTCTGCTCTATTACTTGTGAGATGATAAATG
The DNA here is from genome assembly GCA_026545765.1 of Plantago major. Classification (NCBI taxonomy): domain Eukaryota; kingdom Viridiplantae; phylum Streptophyta; class Magnoliopsida; order Lamiales; family Plantaginaceae; genus Plantago; species Plantago major. Next base: position 82,989,639 of record CM048841.1, read on the forward strand.
GTTGACTATATATGTTGTTCAGATGTCAGAGGGGGAGGTGAAATCCAAATATGACATCTTCAAAAAAGTGTCAAGGGCGGGATGTGGGTGACTCTGTACGAGTCTATTGCGGTATGTTTATGTTGGTTAAAGTTCATATTTGTACACTACTACAAGTTATTTTTAAAAAACAGTAATTGATCATGATATCTGCTATTTACGATTTCAGGCTGAGGTTGATGCTCAGGTAGTGAGGCAGAGGAAGAGACGGGTGAGGTGCTGTCAACTGAACAAGTTGACAAAATCTTCTTAGAGGTGAACAAACTAGACAACAAAGGACAAATATATGGACTCGGAAGCCTCGGTTTGAGCTGGGCTAGTCCTAACTACTCCTCATCATCATCCTAGCAGTCTAGACATCAGGTTTTCACACATGCCCAGGTCTCGGAGATGGTGTAGTCGTAGGTTTCAGAACATGTTGCACGGCTAACAGAAGAGATTGAGCGGCGCGACAGAGAACGAAGTGAGGAGAACGAGCGTCTTCGGTTATAGATGGAGGCTTTCATGTCCCAGTTCGGCCAGCACCCACCCCCCTCTGGTAGCTAGTTATGTTTATTTGACTTTAGAGTATGTACGTTCGGATATATTATATTTACACTTGTTCGGATAACTAAAACTTATTTGGATCTTCGGTTTGTTAACTTATGAATGATTTATCATTTATTAATACATTTTCCGTATTCTTGATTTATTATCGAGCATTATATTGATTAAATAGGTGAAATACGAAAAACAGGAATTAATATAATAAAAAAAAAAATTTAAAAATAATATTTTGTGACGGAATTTGAGATTCCGTCACTCATTCACACCAATAATGTAGCGACGGATAATTATCCGTCGCTACATTTAGTGCCCGTTTGGTTTGAGGGATTTTTTGGGGGGTTTTTTGTCCGAATACCCTCAAAAATCCAGTCTGGTTGCCTTTTTGTCGGCCCAAAAAAATGGATTATTTGGAATAATCCAATTTCTCCAGCCCGCCTCAAGACCTCAAATTTGTACATGAATAATCCAATTTCAAATACCTTCTATGAGGAGGTATTTACTTTTGGATTATCTTCTTTGTAGTGAAATGTCTAATTTTATACAAACTTCTCATCAATTACTAAATATGCCATCCCAATCCAAGAACACCATTCGATTCACATCAATGCACTTTTTTTTTCCTTCCTAATTTCCACCTTCCATTTATTCTTTTATATTTTCCTAGTTTTGCACTCTTTCTTTTTCATTTTTTCCGTTTCCTGGTTTCCACCTTCTTTTTTTTTTCCCAATGGTTTCCTAGTTTTGCACCCTTTCTTTTCATTTTGTACCCCTGTAATATTTATTTCTCTTTTCTACTCATTTACTCATTAGACCTTTTATACTTTTATTTTTTGGCGTATCTTATGTATTTACATCAAAATTAATTTTGTTTGTTTAATAGTATAACCAACTTTTTTATAAGAATGATTAAACAAAACAATACTAATAATTAAAAAAATTGGTTAGAGTTGCTTACGCGAATGACGATGATAATTTAGAGTTGTCGGTTCAAGAACGTTCTTTCTTCATCATTTTTTTAAAAAAATATTCTAGCATATTAAATATGTGCAAATTTTGACAGAATATAGGCGGAGTATATATGTGTTTTGAATACAAAATATGCATCGTTAATTACATATATGTGAATTTTTTTTTACTTTATATATCATAAAAACAACATTTATAGTTCAATTCGTAGAGTCCAACCAAACAAGATTTTTAGGCGGAAACCCCCAAACATAATCCAATTCCTTAAATGGGCCGAATAATCCAGTTTTGCAAAATGAAATACCCCTTTTCAAACCAAACGGGCACTTAGTGACGGAATTTCAAATTCTGTCACTAATTCCAATAATTCATTTAGCGACGGATAGAATCCATCGCCCACTTTAGCGACGGATAAAATTTATCCGTCGCCCACTGTAGCGACGGATAGAATCTATCCGTCGTCAATAATCGAATTTTAAAAAAAATAAAAAAAAGTGAAATTAGATAATCCGTCGCCCAATCCGTCGCAAATTGGGCGACGGATTATCTATCCGTCATGACTCCGTGACGTTAAATTATTATCCGTCGCCCCATCCGTCGCTAGAGCTGGGGCGACGGATCGCTGGTCTGTAGCGACGGATCTATCCATCGCTACAGACTAGTTTTTTTTTAGTGGATGCTGAATTATCTATTCGATTATCTTTAATTATAAAATGGTTTATAATTCAATCATGCATACTTAGATATTTGCTTACTATGAGTTAAATATCAATTTGAACAAGACTTTCTTTGATTATAATATTTTGTTTGTTACAATTGGCACGTGTTATAAAGGTAAGGTTAGAGAATATATTTATTTCTCTTTCGAAAATGAAACTTAGATCAGTTCGACTTCGACATAACGTAGACTATGAAAATTTGAAGATGTTACAATATCCCACATATCATATCATCCCTTAAAAAGATCTTATGTTGTTTGCATGATCTTCTCACACGTTATGTAGGATATTCTAACAAAAGCTGATCTTAATTTTATGGTTGATCCATTCTCTAAAGTCTAATAGCTCAATTATCAATTATCTTTATTATTTTTTAATTAATTTTCCTCGTGAAAGTATCGTCTTAGATGAGTATGCAACTTTGTCGTGACAATATAAAGTAAATCAATTTATATACTCGATAAGATAATTAAAGTAAAAGTTATATTAAAAGTGAATATAAACTTTTACGATAATCACTCACTAGGAGAGACTACACTATCAATTTTCACATATTTAACTGCAAATGTTATATGTTTACTTTAAGCATGTTGTGTTTAATAAACATATAATATATTACATTAACTATATTTTTAAATTTGATGTGATGATTTTATAATTAAAGTGAAAGGTAAGAAAACAAAAGGAAGGCAATTCCATTTTTGCTTTTGGATACAACCCGGTGACTCTTTGTTCCTTATTCCTGAGAGTTTGAGATATCTATATGATATAATCATAACACTATTGATGAGATGGGCCAGGCTGATCCGATCAAATGGACTATGCCCAGCCTGGAAGTATACAATGGGCATTATGGGTACAAATTTAAACCAATGGGTCTGGCCCATCACTAACTTTGAAGGTCTTAGGTCCGATGTGGGGTCCGGCCCTACTTTTTTTTTTTTTTAGTAATACAACAAACTATATGCATTACACTAAGCGAAAAGTACAAACGCTCGTGACTATACGTGAAGCATTAAACACGAGTCTAGTGCGATACATACATAGATCCGAAGCTTGTAAATGGGGCTAATCAAGCCGGACAACTATCCCAAACAAGTAAAACTGGTGAAGCCTGGTCGGTACTATCTAGACTATTAACATGAGACATAATACTATAACATTATATCTAGAAGACATGCTAGGTGAACTATCGCGTTTAGCTAGAGTATCGGCTATGCCATTCGCCTCACGGTAGACAAAAGAAATATGAACTTCATGGAACCCGAGAAGATGGTGGCGCAGCTCATGGATCAGCTGCTGGTGCACGTGTACTAGGTCATGCATCCTGCATAAACATGCAAACAAATAGTGAGAATCAGTTTGTATAAAAAATTTATGGATACACCTTTGAAGTGCTAGTTTCAGTCCTGTGCGGAGAGCCATAATCTCAGCTACATTATTGTATGTCCATCCTATGTAACTACTTCCAGCTTGGATGAACTCTCCATTCTTGATCCTGAAAATACAACCAATAGCAGCTCCACCTGGATTACCCAGTGCGGAACCGTCAGTATTAAGGTAGATAAATTCATCATGGGGTGGGTTCCAAGCGCAAGGAAGCTCAGTTTTAGGATATTTTTTTTTTATATAGTTATATAAATATGCATTCAACTAATTTAGTGATTTATTTATGTTATATAGTGTAATAAACATTAAGATAAAATGATATGAATAATTATTTAAAATCTTGAAATGAAGAAAAATGAAAGTGTTTTTGACTATGAAAAATATATATATATTATATGATACATAAATAAATGATTGTGGTACAACTCACAAGTTTAATAAGGAATAATTTATTTAAAAAATGATTAAAATCATAACCGTCTGCGTGCTAGAGATACATGTTTGTAGCTAAAATCATTTAAGCTACATAACCATAATACAAATGACTATGCAAAATATACAAAAATGTCTACAATATTTTTTTTTAAAAAGTGCATGATGGCCTGGGCCAAGATCGTGCCAAACAGAGTCCGGCCCGACCCGTTGCCTTCTCTAGCTATTGCACAATATAAAAAGTCACCCCATTGTGATAAGTGGTTAGTACGGACCAATTCATCTCGTGTAGTGGTTTTAAACGATTCAAAGTGAGCTAACACATCTCATAATCTTAATTTAGCTAAATCTCTAATTGAATCTAGATTCTACCTGTTTAGAAAATGAGTCTAAACTCGATCTACTCGTAAAAAGCTTAGTGTAAAATATAAAATACTATATTTCAAAAGGAAAAATCAATATAAAAGTAATGTATAATATAAATATACTAACCGAGCACTATCAAATCGAGTCTAACTCAGCTTGTTAGGTAAACGAACACAAAACAACGATTTAGTTCGAATCAAATTAATGAACTTAAATTTTGATGAATCAAATCGAATACTCTCATTAAAATTCTAACTCGCATAACAACTATACATTGAGACATAGTAATTTGATTTGTTAAACTTTTAAGTATACCAATCTATAATGCTTTGTTAAGGGTAATGTGTTTGATTTTATTTGTACCATGTGTCGCAAATATTACACCGTACATAAACGTATCATGACACCTTAAATAAACAAGAATAAGTCTATTAGGTCAAAGTCTTGAAAAAGGTAAGATTTTCCTAAAAGATAGAAAAAATTAAGGTTTTTTTTTGTTGTTTTTGCGATTTTTTTGGGTTTTAGCGGTTTGACCGGCTGAGTTTATTAAGAAACTGCCGAGACACACATTTTTCGTTATGCTTTTAATAGATTATGTTATTGTTTTAAGTTGTTAACATTGAAAGTTTCAGTTATAGTTTTATTTTGTGAATGTTTTAAAAGATGATGTGATAGTTTTAATGCGTCGGTATTGTATGTTTTAATTATAGTTTTAACCTCTTTTGTTAAATTTTTAAGAAATGGTGTGATGGTTTTAAGGAGCTGCATGATAGTTAGATGGTTTGTTATAGTTTTGAGTGACAATCTAAAATCATTCAGAAATATCATTAAACAAGTCTAAAAGTTTCAGTGATGCCATTAAAACATCAATGAACAAGCTTATAATAAGCTACTTGAATGGTCGTTACAATGTCGAAATAGGTTTTTTTTTCCAATTAAACATTTTGGTGGACTTCAGCTTCATGCCTTTTGTATTGGCACGAACTGGATTCAAAATAAGTTGAGACTGGTTTGTTGCTTGAGATACGGTATTTTCAATTGAGTGCCTGTTGCTTCAATACTGTAGTGACACCTTGAGAGTCATATCATCAAACTCGAAGTCAACATCAACACCTGCTTAAAACATTCACTAACTGGGTTAAAAACATAACAACACCCAATAAAACTATCACATTCGTGCTTAAAACAACAACAAAGCAGGAACATGCAACGCAAGCTAAAAACAGTAACATTGTTGCTTAAAACCATAACAGTGACTACCATTTGCTTCCGGTGAATGAAATGTTTGTTTCTCAAAAAAAAAAAAAAAAAAAAAACTGTGACTCTTAAAACTATAACAACGTAACACAAACTAAAGACAGTAATAATGCTGCTTAAAGCAATAACAATGAGTCTTAAAACTATAGTAATGCCACTTAAAACTATAACAAAGCATGAACGTGCAACACAAGCTAAAAACAGTAACATTGATACTTAAATCCACAACAGTGACTGTTAAAACTATAGCAATGTCTCTTAAAACTATAACAATGCCTCTTAAAATTATAACAAACCAGAAACATGCAACACAAGCAAAAAAAACAGTAATATTGATGTTTACAACTATGACGGTGCCTCTTAAAATTATAAAAAAGCGGAAACATGCAACACAATCTAAAAACAGTAACATTGATGTTTAAAATCATAACAGTGCCACTTACAACTATAACAATGCCTTTTAAAGCTGTAACAAGCAGAAACATGTAACACAAGCTAAACACAGTAACATTGATGTTTAAAACTATAGCAATGTCTCTTAAAACTATAACGAGCAGAAACATGCAATACAAGCTAAATACAATAACATTGATGCGTAAAACTATAACAATGCATCTTAAAACTATAACAAGCATTAACATGCAAAACAAGCTAAATACAATAACATCGATGCGTAAATCTATAACAATGCATCTTAAAACTATAACAATGTCTCTTAAAACTATAACATAGCATAAACATGCAACAAAAGCTAAAAACCATAACGATTGTTGTTAAAACAGTAAGGAACGTACGGATTTGCTGTTCAGATCTGATATATTTCCAGATCTGAACATATTTTCGGGAATTATTTTCAGATCTGACGAGATAGCTTCTTCATTGTTCTATATTTGTGGATTTGAACATTATAGCAACTAGATCTGAAAGTTTTAAACAACAAATAATGAAACTGAATCAAAAATCATGAAAAACACACAAAAAATTGCACAAAACACACACAAAACTCAGAATAACACACAAACGCACACAAAAAATGAGAGGTTTTTACCCGATTCATGTTGATAGAAGCTAGTTAGATCAAATCCGGTGGAAACGGCGAAGTTCCGGCGAGAAAAAGGTAGATGGGAGAGAGATTTGCACAAAACACGCACAAAACACATTTGGTGTGTGTTTTTTCTTTTTTCCAGGGTTTTGAGCCCTATTTTGGTATATATATAGGCAACCGGTCCGGTTTGATTTACATTAAAACCGCATTCTGGTTCATTTGACATGAAAATCGGACTTTCGTATGTAATAAAAAGTCTTGATCTTTACTATACTTACTCATCTATTAGTGTTGAGGGTAAGATCCCCCAACTACTTAGAGATTATTCGACCTCACAGGTAATGGCCAAGGTAAGAAGCTCCGTACTGCGTAAGAGCCAGTGTGTGAGAGCCTGCGACCCTAAGCTCGGTGAGAACCTGCACAAGTGACTTGAGTGGGGGGGGGGGGGGGGGGGGTAGGACCCGGTTTGCTAAGTGTCAAACCGGTTGGAGACTTTACTCAAGAGAGACTGAAGATCTGCTCTGTATAATGCTCGGGATTAGTTTTGTCAGATGACTTACTTTAACATGGGGAAGTGTGCCATATTTATAGGAATTTCTCAAAGAGAAGGACTCCTCTGGATCGTGCCAAGTGTAAGGCCTTGATCGAGCCACCAAGGCTTGTTTAGGCCCATGGCCCAATAATGACACTTAGCCCATACCATTTTGGGCTTTTAGGGGTAGTTTAGTCATTATCAAGAGAGTTTTAGAGGGTATGACATAGTCTGCCGTGGGCCAAGGTCCGAAGAGGTTGGTCCGGACGCTTGGTCCGGACCGTATTGGGCTGTTTATGGGGAACTTCCCTAGGTTCGCCCAACTCTTCCGATTCGGACCTTATGGCTCGGATCTCCCTACTCTCTAGTGCCAGTTTACTTGGTTGCTTGTGAGATTGTCATGTTGGGTCCGAATGATCATCGGACCTGAAGGCCTAGGGTCGGAACCAGTATCGTTTAAGTACTCTGTCCCTCTTCTAGGGAGGGTCGGACCTGAGGGCCTAGGTTCGGACCCCGTATTGCTCAAGTCCTTTGTTCTCTCTTCTAGGGAGGGTCGGACCTGAGTGGGTCGGACTGGAGGGGCCCAGGGTCGGATCATTGTGTCTCGGATCCTTTAGACAACTTGGGACGCCTTAGGATTCGTTCTAAAGGCGCCTATGACGGATTGGACATATTTTCGTATCAACATATGTCCCCCTAGTTTCCAAGTATCTTAGTAGAAGATAGTTGTGGAACTATTGGTTGAGACCGATGAGGATGGGTCGTTCCTTGGTCCAATCCGCCTCTCGTAAGCATAAAAAATGTGTAATTCGTGCTTCGTAAGGTCCTTAACTTAGTCTCTCTCCCCCCCCCCCTTTCTTTTTTACCATTGTTGCTGTCCGAGGGAAAAGGTTCGGAGTGCAACAAAGTTAAGAAAGAAAAGGGTATTTGTAAGCGAGACCAAGTGTAGACTGAGAACGTCGGCATTGTACCTTTGGTAGGTTACGAGTTAATCCTTAGATGAGTGTCCTATCCGAACCAAACTCTTTTGTAAAGAGAAGATCCGAAGGAAAACGTCCGAGTGGACGAGGGTCCGTATGTTGGCAAGTGATCTTTGCCTGGAAAAGTTCCGAGGCGTCCGATGGGTAGTCATCCGAGGCCTGAGTGTTGTCTTCCGCCCGAAAGTGGGAAAGTTTGTTGTATGCGTCTTTGTTATCCCAAGGTAAGTTTTTTTGTACCGATTCGTCATTTCACTTGGTATTTTTGTACTACACCGTTGGATGATTCTTGATCTACGATTGAGATTTAATACCGAAAAATCGTGACGGTTGGAGTTCCAGATATAGCCCTCTATAAATAGGGGCTAAGTCGCTTTCAGTCTTCTCACTTTTAGAGAGAGGATTTTTGTACTTGAGCACGTCCGAAGCAATTGCAATCAATCCGAAGCAAGCAATAAGGGGTTCGTAGTGCGTGGTTCCGTGCGAAGTCAGCTACCATCCATCCAACCATCCGAATACAAGTAAGTTTGCCTCTTTCGTTGCGTGATTCAATTTTCCTTGTTTGTTGTCTTTTCCATCAAGCTGCTCGGATGCACGCCCATGATGCGTAGGCTAGTTAGTAATAACCAATGTTTTGGCTATGTTGACTAACACCGAGTGAACATCTTACTGACTCCGAACTAACTTCGTCCGGTATATTTGCTTTCTTTTCCCCGAATTTTAAAATTTTCTTCTCCTTTTTTAATATACATAAATGGCCTCTCGGACTTCCATCTTAAAGCTTACGAAATTTCTTTCTCCTTTCCCTAGGATGTCCGAGAGTGATAGTCAGAACCGATCCACGGTTGAGGGATATGTCTCCAACGCGTTGTCTCTATCCGACAGCTCCGAGGAGATTGACATTGTTGGTGATGACGAGTCAGTAGAGCTGGAGCAGGAGCAATCTCCCCGTCCGAGCCGGGAAGAGCCCGAGGTAAGCTCCTTGCTTCGGTTAGTTGTTCCGGGTTCAGGGTCTCCAAAGCATCGGGATTACCTGCAAGTCTCTAATGTGCAGGGTGTTGGTGTGGCACAAGACACAAGCTTGCGGACTATAGGAGCTTGCCGTCCGGGCCGTGCTGGGAAGGAGTCCGAACTTCCGGTAGAGATTCGATCCCTCATTCGCAACCTAGGTTATAATTTTAGGAGTAACCCTAACCGAGTTCCGTTCGTTCCGGATCCGCAGGAGCCAAACATCAAGGAGGTGCATGATACCTCCGAGGCACCTCCCGAGTTAGGTATGTTCGAGGAAGGTGTTGAGGATCGGGTCCAAGTAGCTGTTCCCCTTCGGATGGTGGTAGAGTTGGGTTCGTCGTCCGAGGATGATAGAGTGGAGGAAGAGGTTCGGGCTGAGAATGTTGGTTCCGAGGAGGAAGAAGATGAAGAAATACTGCCTGCCCATGTTTTTCAGAGGGAATCTGCTGATCAAGCGGGTACGAGCCACCAGATGACCGAAGAGGAATTGCCCGAGGGGCTCAAGAGGGGTGAAGACGTGTTCCGGGTGATGTTTCCTCGGACAAGGGACGAGGTTACTCACCCTTACTCACCCTGATCTAGAGGGAGAAATGAATGAGGAAGGTACATTGCCCACATGTCCTTCAATTGTGATGGCTGAGGAGGTGGAGGAACTTCGGAGGAAGTATGAGATTCCGGAGTGTGTGGAGATTCTCATTCTGGATGAGTCGCACGCTTTCTACAATCCACCTCCAGGGTATATGTGCGTTCATGAGATAAGTCTTCATTGCGGGTGGCGGCTGCCCGTATCGTCCGAGTTTTTGGAGATTTTGAGCAGGATGGGGTTAAGTCCGCACCAAATCATCCCCAACTCGCTCGGAAACTTGATGTGCTTCGGGGTGATGTGTAAATATAAGGACATCCCGGTTATGTTTGATAACTTCCGGAAGTTATTCAACGTTAGTGTAAGTAATAGAAATACTTTGTTTTATACGTTTGTATGTCGCCAAGCGTATACGTTTTTTGTCGATCCACTCTCTTCGTTGGGAATAAATTGGTGGAAGAGATACTTCTTTGTCCGGCCCGCTTTGAAACAAGGTCAATCTAAAGCGGAAAGGCCAAAGTGGCAATTTGAGAAGAAATTTTTTCGAGGCAGGCTGCCGGACTGGAAACCTCCGGCTCGGAACGTCCCTTTATGGATGAAAGCTCTCCACCGGAATCAAGATCCGGAGAAATACTTCTTCCGAGGGTTGATATGCCAACCTCTTCCGTACCTGGCTGGCTTTTCGGAGCCAAGTTTATGCGATGGAAAGAAGGACTTAAGTAAGTGTTTCCTCCTTCGGGGCACGCGGTTGGTCATCCGAGTCGGTGGTTACTTGCTTTGTTTGTAGTTATAAATTGTAAATTTTTGTTTTCATGCATCTTATTGTCATTCGAATGTGCAGAATTTTGGTTCGAGTACACCATGTCCACTATGCGAGAGTTGAAGTGGAAGCAGAATGCTGCTCAAAGAAAGGAGATGGAGGAGGGTACTCGGACCCAGATCATCAAGACTTCTACTGTGCTGCCAATGGAGGAGCCTCGAATCTGCCGCTTCCGAGCGAGGAGAGACTCGGAGGTCACAGCGTAGGAGGCCTGCATAATACCTACCGGACAAGGATAAGGTAGTTGGTTCGAAGGGGGCCATGAAACCTCCGAGATCTGTATCTCGGGATCCCCCTGCCAGTGGCTCGAGCGCTGCGGTCGGGCAAAAGCGTTCGTCCGAAGGTCCAATCCCTCCGGCCAAGAAGGGCAAGGGAAAGATGAGTGATGAGCCGGAGCTGGATCTCGAGGTGGCTCGGTCAGCCGACTCGAATCGGACCGGATTGCGGAGTTGATCACGCTTTCGCAAGGTTTGTTCGTTTAAATTTCTGATTTGTTGTTTCAACTTTCTTTGGCTCGGAAATGTGTCTCTAAATTTTTAATGTTGGTTGTTCTTAGCTTGCTGCCGCCGTTCAGGTGTGCTCCGTGGTGGCGGGTCGGAGGGCCACACTAGAGGAGGACCTGGCCAAGGCTGAGGCTGCTCGGGCGGTTGAGACGTCTCGGTTGAACAGTCTGTTCGAGCGGCTGAAAAAGACCATAGCTGCCAAGAAGGAGGCCGAGTCGGAGACGGCCAAAATGAAAAGTGCCATCCTAGCGCTGGAGAAGGACTTGAAAGTTCACCAAGATAGCATGGATGAGTTCGTTGGTGTCTCCCGGAGCTTCAAAGATATGATGCTGAATGAGCTGCTAAGGGTCCGGACAAGGGCCGTTCAGGATTTCTTGGGTTCGGACTCCTGCAAATTCTTGCTCGAATCCAAGTATGACGAGGCTCGGCAGGATGGATTCGATGCAGCTGTGGGCTAGTTCCGGAGGAAAGGTTGGATTCCGAGTGGCTGTGACTTGGAGGCTAAAGGCGTTTCTGCTTTCAAAGAGGCCGATGGCTCGGACTTTGCTCCAGAGGGTATCTCGGATGAAGACTTGCTCCAATGCGAGTTTGTGGAGCTGGTCTGTGATGAGACAGAAGACAAGAAGTTCGACTACGGTGGTCCGTATCTCCCGCAGTTCATGCCCCGGTTGCTGATGTCTAGTGTCTTCGTTCCTTTCGAGGACCACTTAGAGCACAACCAAGACTGGTTGACCTTGCCCGGGCCTGTCCAAGGTTTTGATCGAGACTTGGACTTGATGCAACGATGCCCTGCCTTCCTGAAAGAGTTGCAGGCTCGGAGATATAGGAGGTTGGCCCAAGAAGCCAGAGAACGGGAGCAAGCACCTCCGGAGGAGGATGTCGGAGGCCCCTCCGGAACTCAGGCTGGTTCATCCGAGCGGCGGAGAGAGTGAAGACGGGGTATGCCCCGGATTTCTGTAATTGTGAGCCTTCGGGCCTTGAGACAATGTTGTTTCCTTCCTAATCGTTGTTTTGTATAACTCGCTTTTATCTAAGTTACACTTGACTCGGTATCTATGTCATTGGTCCGGGCTCGTTGATGGCTCGGAGCAACTTTTATTATTGGCTTGTGTTATTGCCCTTCCGAATGCATGCTTCTCCTTGTGAATTGAATTTGTAAAACTGATCAGTAACTCAGTTTCCGTTGGCTCAGTTTGTTCGGATAATGGGTCCGAGTCCACGAGGCCAGATTTTTCCAAATGTCAATTGCCTTAAGTAAATTCCCCATTGGTCGACTCGTGGTTCGGTCGGACACGGTGTTCATTCGAATCGTAGCTCCAAATGTTAATTGCCTTAAGTAAACATGAATGATTCGGAGTCGTGGCTCCAAATGTTAATCGTATAGATAAAATTGGTTTACCCAAATCTGTAACAAGTAGGACTAGTTTGGATGTTATCATGCTGCTCGATCCGTAGGGACTTGGTGTACTGTTCCGAACCGTGTTGACTTGCTACGGATCACAGTTGGTATGGAAGTTATCATGGCAGCCTCGGGCTGACGGATCCGAACGGGCAACACTTTAAAATAATTCACTCAAGAAGGCCAGAAATGTGAAGGGACTCTGGGTTGGCCCAATAGCGGCCCAAGTGTTAGGCCCAAGCCCATCGCCGGCGGTTACGGGCCACGTGGCGAGTGATGATTGGTTCTTCACTTATATATACCCCTGGATTGTACGGCTTTTCGTCAGATCATTCCATCCCTTTTATAGTAATAGGTGGTTCGGGTCCTGGGGTCCGGATGTCTGATGAGTGGGTTTATACCACCATTCCTATGCGTGATCTTGCCTTTAAGGGTTTTTCAGTGCTTTGGAAGTCCCTCTGGGTCGGACCATGCTGGGGACGATGAAATCAAGTCACTCGGATTCACGCTCCTTCGGATCCTCGTGCTAATCTTCTTTCTCCGGGGCTGTAGTTCGTACCAACGACTTGAGTCCCGGGGAAGCAGATTAACTCGCTGGTTTCAAGGTTTTTCCAATACTTTTCAAATACTCAACAGCCTCTTCCCTAGATTGCCGGGCTAGTCTTCTTTCTCCGGGGCTGTGGTTGGTAGCAACAGCTTGAGGCCCGGGGGAGTAGACTAGCTCGATGGCTCGGGGGATTACCCAACATTTGCTCATCCGGGGAATTTCACCACAAGCACTTTTCAATCTCATCAGAAGTACCCCTCGGATCAGCGTGCTAGCCTTCTTTGTCCGGGGTTGTAGTTTGTATCAACGACCTGAGCCCCGGACAAGCAGGCTAGCTTGCTAGTTTCAGGAGCTACTAGACACTTGCTTCGGATGCCCAAACATTCATGGATTATCCGCTCCTTCCTCCATTTACCATTTTCTTGTGTTGGGTATCCGTTCTTGAGAAAGTGGTTGTGGTGGAAGTTGCGGAAGGCCCATTGACTGCGCCTCCGTAGCACCAACTGTCTCTCGGCTCGTGTGATTCGGAAGTTTCTATACGAGTTCTTCAGCCAATATGGTCGAACTATCTTACGTTGGTCCGATCGCATCAGTCGCGTTTTGCCAGTCTTGCCTCGGACGCTGGGCTTCGGAGCGGTCATATCTTCGCACTTCGGATGTTACATTATCAACAATTGCTTATGTAATGTAAAGATCGTTGTAGAGTTCCCTTATTTTTTCGTGACTCGGATGTATGTATTCGGAGTGTGCAACCTTGTAATGCGTACTCCTTTGAATAATACAAGGTCTTCTTGCTCTCTTTCTTCGACTCGTTATAATGCTTTATCCGAACTAACTGGTATAAGTTAATTTTGTTTGAGCAATTGGCTTCTCGAATATTTGCTGCATCAGTTGGCTCAGACCTTCTCTGACCGGTCCGAGGCAATCCGTTTATGTGAATGTAGCTTTTACTTCCTTGCAAAAAGTTGTATTGATTTGACGGAAATTCAAGTACAACTGGTGGGCTTCAAGGCCGGATAAGGAAAATGACAAAAAACTTTGATAATTGTCGTAGTCTAATCTCAAAGTGTTAACCTAAGCATAAAACTTTTGCAAATTCTTAGCATTCCAGGTTCTCTTCAAGGCTCGCCCTTGGTTGGCTTCTAGCTCAAAGCTTCCATTGACTCTGGCTCCAGTTACTTTGTAAGGTCCCTCCCATTTGGGCTTGAGTTTCCCAACATTGCTCAGAATATCGGCTCTTCTGAGGACTAAGTCTCCGACTTGTATATCTTTGGGGAAGACACGCTTGTTGTAGGCTCGAGCAGTCATGGCTTGGTATCGAAGGATGTTAGCTAGTACCTTAATTCGTTTGTCTTCAAGGAGCTCAAGGTCGTAGATCCTTGCGACTTCATTGTCAGCCGGGTTGTACTGCTGGATCCTCTGGGTTTCCACTGCTACTTCTGAAGGAATGACCGCCTCAGATCCATAGACAAGGGAAAAAGGCGTCTCCTGTGTACAGGTCCAAGTCGTCGTCCTATGTGCCCAAAGGACCGCGTCGAGATCATCTGCCCAACTGTCTTGGGAGGTCCTCAACCTTTTCTCCAAAATTTTGACGATGGTCTTGTTGGTGGCTTCTACTTGACCATTAGCTTGGGGGTGGCCAACGGAAGTGAAGCGTTGCTCTATTTTGAAAGATTGAAGCCATTCCTTCAGTCTTTCCCCAAAGAACTGAGCCCCATTATCCGTCACTAGGACTCTTGGAAGTCCGGCGGCAGATGATGTTCTTCCAGATGAATGTTCGTACCCTGCTTTCAGTGATGGTCGAAACTGCCTCTGCCTCAACCCACTTAGTGAAATACTCCACTGCCACGATCAAGAACTTCTTCTGATGGGTTCCGCGTGGGAAGGGACCAACTATGTCTATGCCCCATTTATCAAATGGACATGCTATAATTGACGGAATCATAGGGTTGGTCGGGCGATGTGGTACGTTGGCATAATATTGGCAGTCTTCGCAGGCACTAGCGAAGTTGGCGGCATCAGCGTCAATGGTAGGCCAATAGTATCCTTGTCTTATGATCTTCTACGCCAAGGTTCTTGCCCCGGAGTGACTTCCACAACTTCCAGCATGGATTTCCTCCATCACAGTTTTCGCTTCTTGGGAATCCAGGCATCTCATGTGGGTGCCGGTGAAGGATTTTTTGTAAAGATCCTCTCCCATGATGAAGTATCTGCTGGCTCGGCATAGGATCCTCCTTGCTTCTCTAGGATCTGAAGGTAGAGAGCCATCCTTGAGATAGTGGAATATGTCAGTCATCCAGCTTCTTTCAGTGCTCAAGAGGAAGACTTGTCCATTGGAGTTTGCCAAGGAGGAGTCCGTGTGGGTCATCAAGATGACACTTCTCGTGTCCAGAGCTCCTAAGGCCGAGGCGTACTTGGAGAGGGCATCGGCTTTTTCGTTCCATTCCCTGTGGAATTGGTCAAGAGTGAATTCCTCAAAGTGCTCCACCTCTTTTTTGAGAAGTTCCAAGTACTTGATCATGTTAGGTCCTTTAGCGGTAAAAGACCCGGAGAACTGGGATTGCACGAGTTGTGAATCTGTGTAAGCCTTGATTTTTTTCACCTGAAGAGCTCTCGCCATCCTTAGGCCGGTGAGGAGTGCCTCATACTCAACCTCATTGTTTGTTACTTTAAAGTTGAGGGTGATGGCGTATTCTAGCTTGGCTCCTTCAGGGCTTTCAAGAAAATTTCCTATTCCTCCCAATCGTCCAGAAGAGGATCCATCCACTTGTAACGTCCAACAATCCTTGTTTCCCAATTTGCTTTCCGCAGCGAAAGTAGGCACCTTTTCGTCCTCCTGCTTCTTGTCGGAAGATGCAAGTGTCGAAGTGTTGGGTGCCTCGTCTAAGAGAAACATGTGCCTCACCCTTAATGAATCATCCATGGGTTGCTGATACTCAGTCCAAAGCTGGAAACTATTCCCATGTGTCTCTTTAGGCCTGTTCTCTTTTGCTTCTTCTTTCTCCATGGAATCTTTTACTTGGGTGATCATGACATGGCTCACATTTTCCTGTGGACTTTTGGTTCCTCCTTCTGTTTCCTCCGGATAATCAACCAGGAAGTCGGCAAGAACTTGTGCCTTCTTGGCAGATGGAGCTTGATACCCGATATCATATTCACTTAACTCAATCGCCCACTTAGACAAGCGTCCTGACTGGTCTGGCTTACCTAGGACATGTTTGAGTGGTTCATTGGTGAGGACCACAATCCGATGAGATTTGAAGTAAGGCTTTAGTCGCCGTACAGTGTAAACCAGTGCGAAGGCGAGCTTCTCGATCTTGACATATCTGGCCTCAGAGCCCACAAGGGCCTTGTTCAAGTAGTAGATCGGTAAATGGTCGTTGCCTTGTATTCGCACCAATACAGAACTCATCGCTTCATCAGTAGTGGCCAGATAAAGGTAAAGAGGTTCACCCTCTACAGGTTTAGACAAGAGGGGTGGTGAGAGGAGATACTTTTTCAAGTTATCCAGGGCCTCTTCGCACTCCTTTGTCCACTCAAACTTGTCTCCTTTCCTTAAAATCTTGAAGAAGGGTAAGTTTTTCTCGGCGGACTTGGAGATAAAACGACTTAATGCCATCACCCTTCCCAAAAGCTTCTGAACCTCATTGATTGTTTTTGGCTGTGGTAAGTCCAGGATTGCCTTTATTTTCTCCTGGTTCGCGCTGATACCTCTCTCTGTGACCATGTAGCCAAGAAACTTTCCTCCCTTTACTCCGAACGTACACTTTTCAGGGTTCAACTTCATTCCATATTTCCTAAGGATGGAAAAGCAATTGTTGAGATGCTCGATATGCTCCTCTTCAGTCTTGCTTTTTACAAGCATGTCATCCACATAGACTTCCATGGTTTTACCCAACTCTTCTTTGAACATCTTATTTACCAGTCGTTGGTATGTAGCGCCTGTATTCTTGAGGCCAAACGGCATGACCTTGAAGCAGTAGACCCCTCCTGCCGCAAAGAAGGCCGTCTTCTTGATGTCTTCCTGGGCCATCCTGATTTGGTAGAAGCCTTGATATGCGTCCATGAAGCTTAGGAGCGCACATCCTGCAGTGGAATCAACCAGCTGGTCTATGCGAGGTAATGGATACGGATCCTTTGGACAAAACTTGTTGAGTCTAGTGAAGTCATTACACATTCTCCACTTTCCCGGGGCCTTTTCGACGAGGACCACGTTATGCACTCAATGTAATATCTGACTTCTTCGATATGTCCTGCTTTCATCAACTTATCCGCCTCTCCTGCTATAATAGCATCTTCAACAGGCCCGAAATACTTCCTCTTTTGTCGGATATGTTTTACCGTCGGATCCATGTTCAGACGGTGAACTGCGATCCTTGGGTCTATCCCCTTAAGGTCATCTGTGCTCCAGGCAAAGACATCGTGGTTGTCTCGGAGGCATGTGATGAGCTTCATTTCTACTCCTGTGCTCATCTCTGTTCCAATTCGGGTTACCTTCTCTGAATTCCCTTTAATCAACTGGACCTCTTTCAAGGCTTCATGAGGCTCCATCCTGGCAGTCTTCGAGAATTTTTCTTTAAGTGACCCAGCACCAATTTCTTCCTTTGATGGGGTAAGAGCCACAGGGGGACTCCCGAGCCCTTTTTTGACCGAAAGAACGGGTACGGAAGCTGCCCTGGGCGACATGATATAACATTCCCAAGCTTCTCTTACATTTCCCACTTCTTCACCCACGCCGTTTGGGGTTGGAAACTTTACCCTGTTCTGTAGGGGAGACGTAATTGCCTAGAATTGATTAAGTCCCGGATGGCCCAAGATCACGTTATAGTCAAAGGTGCTATCGACTACCACAAAGAGGATTGTCTGAGTCACTCTTGTCGGAAAGGTGCCCATAGAGACTTGTAGTGGTATACTTCCAATGGGACGTACTACAGATCCTCCAAAACCCACCAAAGAAGTATATACACGCCCATATTGAATTCGTCCCAGGTGCATTTGCTCCACGGTCCTCTTGGAGATGACATTGGAAGAACTTCCTGTCTCGACAAGTACTTTGTTGACCTTGTAAGTGGCGATAACCAGAGAAACAACCAAAGGAACGTCGGGGTCCTTGAGATCTCCTCCACCAGATGTTGGTGGGGGGATTTCGCTATCATCAAAGGTGATGGCGTTTGTGCCCTTCAGGGCTGAAGGAGCATAGGCTCTATCGTTGTTTCTCAAGTGTTGCGCGGTCCTTTCCCTTGCATTTTGACTGTCTCCCCCAGTTGGTCCTCCCGCAATGGCATTGATAACTCCGCTATAGGGGAGGTTTTCTATCTCCATATCATCGTGGTACCCTCGGTATCTTTGGGCATGCTGAGGTGGGATCTCTGCTGGAGGTGGCGGTAAGGATCCTGTCGGAGGTTCCAAACCACGCTCCTCCCTGCTTTGTTCATTCTTTTGGTGTCTGGAAGGTTCTTCCTCATATATAGGTTCTTTCAGCTTTCCGCTCCTTATCATCCCCTCTATTTTTGTCTTTAACTGGACACAGTCCTCCGTTGAGTGACCTTTTTGCTTATGGAACCTACAGTAGTCCTTGGAAGCTTTGTTCTTCTTGTTGCTCCTCGTAGGTTTTGGCCATTGTATATCCATGTTTTTCTCAACGATAGAAGCCAAGATGTCGGATCTTGGTCTGTTGAGGCGAGTATACTCGGCGTATCTTCTTGGTGGAGTTCTCTCTCTGCGGAATTCCCTCTTATCTCTAAGTTCCCTTTTTTGTTCAAACTTTCCCTGAGGAGGAGGAGGTTCCTGTCGTACTTGCTCTTTTTCCTTTTTGGCTCCAGCTCTTATCGGGACATTTCGTCGATACTCATCTCCATACAAGACTCCTTCACAGATATATTCCAAGTACTTTTCAGTTGTGATTTCTTCGTTGGAAAGCTTTTTTCTGAGATCATCATTGTAAGTGTTGGCATATAGGTGTCGAACCCGTTCTTTGATGCTATGAGGTTCTACCTGGCGCACTTCGGCATTGAAACGGTCAAGAAAGGTTTTAAGGTCCTCATGCTCTTTCTGGATTATTCCTGCCAGGTGCTCAACTGACCTCTTTCTTTTCTTTGCTTTCTCAAATCTTTTCAGGAAGAGGGAAGCGATATCCGCATAGGACTTGATGGAACCATTAGGCAGTGAGGTCCACCAATCCATTGCTTCCCCAAAGAGTGTAGTGGAGAAGTTGAGAGCTTTCATGTTGTCATTCAGGCCGTTGGTCTCCATCTTACTTTCGTATCTAGTAAGGTGCCCCACAGGACAAGTATCTCCATAATAGTGTTCAAGGTTTGGAATAGTGGAGTCAGGGTGTTTCCTTTCCTTCCTGATCTCGTCACAGAGGATTGGGAGCTCTAAGAGTCACCTTCTCATGTGCCTTCACCATCTTGCTCAGAGTGGCGATTTGCGTTTCTAAGGCCTTTTGTTGGAGGTAAATCTGCTCAGCTGTTAGCTTCTCACCAGTCCTGGGGTTGATGGCCACATCTGGAGGAAGGTCATTGAGAGGAACTATTGAGATGCTCTCCGCCACATGATCTCTTAGTGCATGTTGTTGTGCTCCACGCCGACTAGTTCCAGCTTCATCCACTCGTGGCATCACTGGACTTCTCCCTCGTTGTTCGTGAGAAGCAGCGGCCCTTCTGTTGAGAAGATTCCTTAGATCTTCCGGTTGAGCGTGTTCCCCCAGCCTTTGTTGGATAGGCGATGCTCATTCCTTGATTGTGCGGGTTCAGCTTGTCTAGGAATTGCCAAAGGAGGAGTGGGTTGAGGAGGCTGGAGGTTGTTTGATCCAAAGCATCCTTGAATAATGGTGAGTAAGAGGCCAAACTGATTCTCATTCATCCCGAACTCGCTGGGACGAATGATCTGCCCATTTGGAAGGGTAAAGTTTCTTCCTGGAGGAGGACCATGTGTTCCTGACGGAGGAACTTGTCCTTCGACCCCAAGCACCTGAGTCCTTATTGGCGGATCAGCGACTCTTTCCTCATCTGAAGAGAGACTGGCGGTATGGCCATCGCTTGGACAATCCATCGTATCCCTTGGAGGATTTCCTGCCACCCTTCCTCTCCTAGTGGGAGGTCTACCTCTTTGCCTTGGAGCAGGCGTGCCAATTGCAGTAGCGTTGGTTCTTGCGGACCTTCTTGTTCTTGCCATTACTGAAGAGAACAGAACTTTTCGTAAAGCTTCCCACAGATGGCGCCAAAATGTTGAGGGTAAGATCCCCCAACTACTTAGAGATTATTCGACCTCACAAGTAATGGCCAAGGTAAGAAGCTCCGTACTGCGTAAGAGCCAGTGTGTGAGAGCCTACGACCCTAAACTCGGTAAGAACCTGCACAAGTGACTTGAGGGGGGGGGTTAGGACCCGGTTTGCTAAGTGTCAAACCGGTTGGAGACTTTACTCAAGAGAGACTGAAGATCTGCTCTGTATAATGCTCGGGATTAGTTTTGTCAGATGACTTACCTTAACATGGGGAAGTGTGCCATATTTATAAGAATTTCTCAAAGAGAAGGACTCCTCTGGATCGTGCCAAGTGTAAGGCCTTGATCGAGCCACCAAGGCTTGTTTAGGCCCATGGCCCAATAATGACACTTAGCCCATACCATTTTGGGCTTTTAGGGGTAGTTTAGTCATTATCAAGAGAATTTTAGAGGGTGT
Organism: Plantago major; assembly: GCA_026545765.1. NCBI lineage: Eukaryota > Viridiplantae > Streptophyta > Magnoliopsida > Lamiales > Plantaginaceae > Plantago > Plantago major. The sequence continues at coordinate 83,010,451 of CM048841.1, forward strand.
GACATTGTCTGTCGTGGGCCAAGGTCCGAAGAGGTTGGTCCGGATGCTTGGTCCGGACCGTATTGGGCTATTTATGGGGAACTTCCCTAGGTTCGCCCAACTCTTCCGATTCGGACCTTATGACTCGGACCTCCCTACTCTCTAGTGCCAGTTTACTTGGTTGCTTGTGATATTGTCATGTTGGGTTCGAATGATCATCCGTATTGGACCTAGATAGGTCGGACCTGAAGGCCTAGGGTCGGACCCAGTATCGTTTAAGTACTCTGTCTCTCTTCTAGAGAGGGTCGGACCTGGGTGGGTCGGACTTGAGGGCCTAGGGTTGGACCCCGTATTGCTCAAGTCCTTCGTTCCTCTCTTCTAGGGAGGGTCGGACCGGAGGGGGCCAGGGTCGGATCATTGTGTCTCGGATCCTTTAGACAACTTGGGACGTCTTAGGATTCATTCCAAAGGCGCTTATGACGGATTGGACATATTTTCGTATTAACAATTAGCATGGTTTTCTGTTTCACCGTATGTTTAGGATGAAAACAAACAACTTTTAGGTTTGAGATACAAACATATATATCAGGAGTTTGAGAATAAAATCTGCAGATCTTACACCTGCCTAGCTTGCGATTCGATATTGATCATGCAATCATTCAACTAATTATTTAACCGAAGCATTTTATTGATATCCACTGGAACCATCTTAGCTAGTACCAAGCTCTGGAAGTCATGCTTGAAAAGTTCAAGGAAAGAGCAAAAAGTTCAAAATAAATGGGTGATCACTAAATAAACTAAAGGGTCTTAACTAAACAGTCTTAATTGGATCCTGCAATTATTGAAAACAACTACGTACGTACCAACTAGTAATATTTAGACCACACAGTATATAAAATAACATATACTCCCTCAATTTCAGAGAAAGTGTTACATTTTGATTGGCCCATTAACTGTTTGATTATTAATTACTCATAACGATAATAGTAATAATTTAATAAAATCATATAATAAAATTTTAACTACTAAATTTTCATTATATAATTTTAATAATTTATTTATTAATATCGCTTAAGAAAGTAATGATCAAATGTGAAACCTTGATCGCAGAATAAGAAATGTAACACTTTTTCTGAAATGAATAGATTACATCAGAATTAGTATATACTATTTGATTTGTCACATGCTTCTTTTGTTTTGTTAATTTCATGGTTATCTTAATAGTTATACTATTATTCAATTGAGTGCCCTTACAAGTTGCAAACCACCTTAATTTGGACTAGGTGCAGACACTTAATAGTATGAATCTTGAGCAAGTTGTATATGAGTGCAATTGACCGATTATTGTATCCTATGGGTGTTACTGTCCACGATTAATTGTGAAACGGAAAGACCAAAAATAGTATCTCTAATGTTTACTTGACCGTTGAAACCCCAAATACATTAGTATCTATGTTGTAATTACGAATGGTTTACAAGGCCCGATAGTACAATGTCATGATTCAACTATGATGAGAGTGTAGATTTCAAGAAAATTAGAGCAAGTCATTGAAAATAAAAAACTAGCTACTTATGACTTGCTTAAAGGCTCGAAAATTTAAGATGTTGACATTGACAGGCTATAAATATTATAAATGACATCTACTAGCTATATTACTACTACTAGTATATTACTAGTATATATACAAGAACATTAAAGGGACATGACAATTGGTTCACACTAGAGACGGACATGTCACGAGGATTTCAAGTGTAACAATTTATATATATGGTATAATTATTTCGAAGATTAATCTATTAAATCAATATATAATTGGGATTTACATGAATGCCATCTTTTTGGCAAACAAGGATAATAAGCATACAAAAAAATAACCATGGCTCACTAGCTTGTACACTCGTACATGAATTCATGAAATATTAAAATGAATGATATTCCACTCTTGCCATATTTGTCATGGCAGGTGAATGATCCTAAAAATCTTCAGGCAGAGTTCTTCTCCTGTACACATAAGACTTGGCAAAGCAAATATAGGCAACAAATCCAAATGCACTTATCCCTGACAATAACCAGTAGAAGTAATCCAGATGTGCTCGGTTCAAGTTATCTGCAAACCAACCATCTTGACCATGTTGTGCACTCACATTCTGGATGAATGATACCAGAAAACTGCTCAAGAAGCTACCGACACCAAGTATACTCAGGTACATTGCTAGGCCGATACTCTTCAAATCGCACGGGATCTGATCGTAGAAGAATTCTTGAAGACCAATCATAGTGAACACATCTGATACACCAGACAGAACATATTGCGGTGCAAGCCACAATGCGCTCATTGGAACCATTTCATTCGGCATGTCAGTTAGGCCGTATTTCATTGCGGTGGCAAGACGCTTTCTTTCAATGATAGCAGCGTAGACAATGGAAATCAGGGATAAGAAAAGCCCAATTCCGATTCTTTGGAGCATTGTTATCCCGGCTGGCTTCTTGGTGATTGCTCGGGCTATTGGGACGAAGACACGGTCATAAATTGGGATGCATATAATCAGGGAAACGGTAATGTAGTATTGTTGAAGTGAAGCAGCTGGGATTTGGAATGAGTTTACGTGACGATCCATTGTAGCGGCTTGTTTGGTGAAGAGAGTTGAAGGTTGTGCGTATACAACGGAGTATCCTAAAACTGTGCACCAGATTGGGACTAGCCTAAGAATCGACTTGGCATCTTCAACGTCAACAATGCTGCAGAATTTGCCATCTTCTAGTGAACCATCGTGTGCAATCAATGCCTTGTCAAGAAACCTATAGCAAATCAAAAGAAAACAGCCATAAGACCATGAGTTTCAAAATGTATGTCCAGCATTTAGCATTCTTGTTGCGAAAAGGATAGCAATTAGAGAGTGAAGAGATATATATAGGAGCTTACATAAATTGAGTATTTTCCTTGGGAAGAATTGCACAAGCTTCCTCATCAACAGATTGCTCAACGGTCTCAACTCGCCAATTCTTAAGAGCTTTAACAAAAACTCGTAGAATTCTCACGAACGGATTCCTTCCATCTTTGCTTACACGAAACCGGTAAGTTGGAGTTCCAGCCAAGAACACAATCAATGTCAAGCACATTACAACAGCAGGGATTCCGAATCCAAGTTCCCAGCCGAGATTCTCTTGAATGTAGGTCAGACACAGAAGAGGCACCAAGATACCTCCGGAAGAGAAACAATACCACCAATTGAAGAATGAGCTTTTCGCGTTGCATTCCTTTTTATCTTCCTCATCGAACTGGTCAGCTCCGAAAGCTTGAACGCAAGGCGTATGGCCTCCTTGCGCTACTGCGACCAAGTAGAGGGAGAAGAAGAAGAACAGAACTTGTAGCTGATCAGGTGAAGAAGAAGAACAGTCGGTGCTGATTGCATTGTTCTTGCAGTTGGAAGAGTTGAAAGAATTGAATGATGCTGATAGAGACAAGAAGACCAATCCCTGTTTTAATTAAGAATCAGAAACAGAACATGATTAATAAGATATTAATTGCAAATGGTATGAATGGTATTCAATTTTGGACTAATAATTAGTGACTGCTTTCAAACATTTAGAACTTAAACGTACCGTAATGTAGAGCACGCAAGCAACGACGATTGTCCTGTATCGAGCAGAGAAAGAGTCGGCCACTAAGGCACCGAGGATAGGCAAAAGTGATGCCGTTCCATACCAAGCATTCAGCAGAGACGCAGCAGCAGCAGTGGATTGGCCTAACGAACCGGTCAGATAGCTGACTAAATTCGAACTTATACCGTAGTAGGCAAATCTCTCCGCAACTCCAACACCTAATCAAATTCATCGCACAAATGCAATAAATAAAAATGCACTTGGCATAAAACTTTTATAAAGTCATTATTGATTAGTTAAGTACCTATGATGAAGGCAGATGATTTCCAGCAACCGGATTTGGACCGGACAGAAGGGCGGTTTTTGTAATCGACGGAGCAGGGGACGAGTTCGTCTTGGAGAAGGGGAGTAGAGATTTCATCTCCGGTGGTTGTTGTAATGACAGTCATTTTATCTGAGTTTGTGTTGGTGTTGTTAAAGGAGGGAGAATGAGAAGAAGGAATTGTGGTTTGAAAAATTGTGAGACATTTTGCGAGAATTTATAGTGTTCCTTTTTCCTGAATGTGTTTAGGATTCATTGCATTGTGGAAGTGCAGTCTTGACTGTTGACTGTGCCAAGTGTGGTGAATTTCGTGGATAGTAGTTCAGTGGGGCAAAACGATGATTATTCATATATTATTACATTTTGGCTCTGATCAGATGTTTAATTTCTGACCAATTAATTGTCCGCCAATTTAGATCAACCATAGTGGGTGAGAAACTATCTTTATTTAACCATTTGCATTTTTGCACCATATCTAATCTCTTTTTTTTTTTTTAAAGGTAATGCATTTAGGCAAAACAACGATTAGGTTACAACCGATATTTGGACATTTGCTTTCTTTACCACAAACTTATTACCTCGATGAGTTTATTTTCGTAATAAATCTGTTAGGTGAACGCCTAATTGTTAGCTGATAAGCTGGGTAATCTGATAAGTTTGTCCAGGAAACTTATCAGAAAAATAAGCTAACTGATTTGTTTTTACATACCATGTTTAGTAAATCAGCCACCTGGTAGCTTATCAACTATCAGCTACCTTATAAGCTAGTTTTACTAAACAGGACCATAAAGTACGTCTTTGGAGATTAAACACCGTAATCAAAGTGGGCAACACAAAATGAAAATTTCTTGTACTAGAAATATTAAAATCAAAGATTTGTTCTTTCTTTTTGTCCAAAAGTCAGTACTCTTCTTGATTCATTTGCCAATCGATCTGTAACCTCATTTTGCTCTCTACCCAAAAGTTATATCCACTGCTCCAATCTGCTCCATCAAGTTTGTTGCTTCATTGAGTAAGATTGTTTTTTTTTTAGTGTCAAACACGTTCATACAAAAATATATATTCATACTAAAAATTTACCAGTACATATATATTTCGTTTCATTTATTATTACTAAATTTATAGTACTATTTGGACACTCCTCATCAATGAATATTTCATGGTCGATCCATCTGCGCTGATCTTGCTAGTCTTGTTGATTACTAGATTGGATTTTGAAAAAATGGTGTAAAACTCAAGTGGATCTGTACAAGGATTTATTTTGATCTAGTGAAGATCTAGTTTGTACATATATGTCCAATAGTTGAACATGGAGCCAAGGGCAGACAAAGATCATTTCTTGCACTGAAATTTACTCCCTCCGTCCCAACTTCATCTTCCCGCATTCTGTTTTGAGCCATCCCAACTTCATCTTTCAATCCCTTAAATGAAAAATCTTTCCCCTACTTTATACATTATCTCTCATAATTTATTCACTATTTGTCATACTTTATTCACTATTTTTCCTACTTTATCACCATCTCTCCTACTTTATTTACTTTTCTGTTGAATCTTGTGCCCAGGCCCGCGGAAAGATTAAACCGGGACGGGAGAGTATTAACTTAAGAAATACTGTCACATTTTGTATAATAATTAATTAAATAAGTAGTTTGTCGTGTACTTGAGTACATGTTAAATGAGCACGTGCAAAACTAGATGGGCATCGGGTCGACTTTGAATGATAAACCGGACCGGATGGACTGGGGTTAGGCTCTGTTCTTTTCAACTGAAATTTACTGAACTGAACTGAATTGTAGTATAAAATATAATTCATGGTAATCGAATCGAATGAAGAGAACATAGCCTTAATATTAACTGTTGGTGCAGATGAATATATCATGAACATCATTCATGATATTGCTATATTAAATCATTAGTTTTAGAATATTTATAATTACAAATTCACTGGGCTTTTATTTTTTTCCTTTTGTAATTTGATAGGTTAGGTATATACTGTACTACTTCCTCCGCCCTGAGATCTTCATACATTTCACGTGTAATTTTAGGTGAAAAAATTAAAATAAATCATAAAATATAGGAGAGTCCCGAAAGTCCCCTTTAAATGTTAAAACTAGATAATTATACCTTTTTTCTAGACTTGGTTTTTTATGGTTTTTCGCGGATTTTTTGGCCCGGATTCATTAAAAACGGGTCAAGTATAAATAAAAAATTTACCATATTCCTAGACAATATAATGTAAAAACTAGAGAATTTCTAGCATAAACTAGACAATATAATGTAAAAACTAAACAATATAATGTAAATTTAATATCATGTAGAAACTAGAGAATCCTTTCATAAACTAAACAATATAGTGTAAAAACTAGACAACATAGACAATTATGTTTCACTGAGTAAATTTCTGGATAAGTAATAAAATTAGACAATTCATTTACAAAACTAGACAATTCAGTTACAAAACTAGACAATATCATCATCAATTCAAAAACAATAATTTTTCTTCGATTGCTTTAGTTAATTCAGAGCATTCTTCTTTAAATCATCCAATACACCCTCTTCAAAAATAATCATCAACAAAAGGTTTCTTAGATCCTTGCAAGGAAAAGGAGTTCCTTGGAACAGCTCCATATGCTTCATCAGAAAAACACCACAGTCAGAAGTTTCAAGTTTACCAGTCCAATTAAGCTTGACAATTTATACAAAAAACATAGAACATTTATACAAAAACTAGAGAATCCCTCTCATAAACTAGACAATATAATGTAAAAGCTAGAGAATTCCTCTCATAAACTAGACAATCTAATGTAAAAACTAGAGAATTCCTCTCATAAACTAGACATATAATGTAAAAATTAGAGAATTCCTCTCATAGACTAGACAATATAATGTAAATTTAATATCATGTAAAATCTAGAGAATTCCTTTCATAAACTAAACAATATAGTGTAAAAACTAGACAATATAGACAATTATGTTCATGTTTGATAATAAAACTAGACAATATTTCCTAAAAACTAGACGATATCCTCTAATAACTAGACAAATATGTTGAGATGAGTTAGTAAATTTGATAGTTGAAGGTGAAGGTGAAAATGTAAAAACTAGAGAATTCCTAGACAATATAATGTAAAAACTAGAGAATTCCTCGCATAAACTAGGCAATATGATGTAAAAACTAGAAAATATAATGTAACAACTAGACAGTTTCACACAAAAAATTCAGAAAAATCTATACCATGAAAAACTAGACAATATATGCAAGAAACTAGACAATTTATATGCAAGTATTTATGAAAGACTTTCTCCGTCCAACGAAGAAAAGAATTCTGGATCCACTCAACATTCTTCTTACTCATACACAAGTACACAACTAAAACACCAAACTCGTGATATTGCCTCTACTGTCCATAAATCACTATCACCACGCTTGATCTAAGCAACACATTTTTCATCAAATTTAAGCTCGAACCAATAACATTCCTTCAGCTTCATCTTCTTCCGACTTTTCAGCTTCGCCTTGAGTAGAACCACTTGTATCCTTCTCCACCACCTGATTCTCATACTCCTCGATGGTTTCCTTCTCTGAACTCACAGCAAACCGAAGATAGGGTGAATCAACACAACAGAAAACTCCCAAACCCTAACTACACAGGTCATAATTTGATCGCAAAGCTCAAAACGAAGGAAATCGATGCAAAGGAAAGAGAAACGGAAGAATTCTCGGCGGAAAAGTGAATCTCGAAGTGAGAATTGAATCAATTTGCAGAGAACCGATTTGAGAGAAAACGTCTGAGCACTACAATGAGAAGAGGAATTAATGGAATAAAAAAGGAAATAAAGGGAAAAAGGACCTTTTATACTGAATATGGGACATTAACCGCTCGACCCGGATCCAGATCTAAACATTCGACCCGCGAGAAAGGATCCGCGAGAAAATATGGGCAAAATGGACAAACCTTAAATATAGACAATTTTATGTGAAACATAGGGGTCTCTCTGGACTCTCCAAATGTAGTAGGACTTTTATGAGACTTAGTATAGTTGGGAATGTGTAAAAAGTGGCAAAATGTGTAAAAGGTAAGACTTTTTATTATTTGTTGGGTGGGTAACCTTCCCAATTAAGTAATGTTTGAAGTTCTATAAGACGACTAAAAGTGACAAATGTATGGAGTTGTGCGGGGTGGAGGAATTATGTGATATCATAATACTTCTTTTGGTTCGAATTTCAGTACTGGATCACTACAAAAAAACCGGGAAAAAACGACGGAAAGGGGCGACGGATAATTTATCCGTTGCCCCTATGGCGACGAATCGCTAAGGGTAGCGACGGATTTAATCCGTCGCTACACTTTGCGACGGATAAATGTCATCCGTCGCTACAGAGCGACGGATAAAATTATTCGTTGCTCTGTTAGCGACGGATAATTTTATCCGTCGCTAATGTGTTGACTTTTAATTTTATTTTTAAAAAAAATCAAAAATTTACGACGGATAGATTATCCGTCGTAAATTATTTAATTTAAAAATAAAAAAATAGCGACAAATAAATTATCCGTCGCTATTTTTTTAAAAAAAATAAAAAAGAAATTATGACCGACGGATAGCTTATCCGTCGGTCCTAGCGACGGATCGCTATCCGTCTTAGCGACGGATAGCGATCCGTCGCTAGAAAATAGTAAAAATCGGGGCAGAAGCCCCCATTTTCACCATTTTCGCTTCTGCTTCATTCGTCCTCCTTTCCGGCCTCATTTTGTTTTCTCCACTTTCCGGCCAAAACTCCATCATTCCGTCCAATCTTGGTGTCAATTCGAAGCTCGTGGGACAAGGAGCTTGGGTGATCGATCAATTTCATTCTTCTTCGGCTATTTTTACCGCAATTTGAAGTTATTAGGCTAAACCCTAACTATTCTAAATTTGAAATTTTTGATAATTTTGATAAATTGTATGTTTGTAAACAATTATGGTAGCTAGTATATGTTATATGAAGTAGTGGGTTAAGCTTGGGGTTGTCAATTGATTGATTTTGTTGTGAAATTGATTTAGTGTTTAATGTTTGATTGATTAAGCTTGATTTTCATGTTTGATGTTTGATTGATTAAGCTTGATTTTCATGTTTGATGTTTTTGTATATGTATTACGATTAGTGTTTTGAAACCCTAATTTTTTGACAAATTTGGAAATTTTGTTAATTTTGACTAGTTTAATGTTAAGTGTATATATATATATTAAATTAGTATTACTAGTTAATTAATATAATGTTAAGATTTAGTTAATTAACTTTGAGATTGCTATCACTTAGATTGTTAATTAGTATAATGTTAAGTAGTTTTGATTTGATAAATTCGTATATGTGCTAGATTACGAGGATTTAGTTAAGTGTTTTGAGACCATTTGTTGATTATATTAACGTGTAATTTATAATTTATAACTCGTAGTAGTAAGTTGTTGAAATGGTTAAAATACATGGGAAATTTTGTAACATATCGAACACTTAATAATTAATCATGAAATTATAAGGAACGTATAATAATTAACAATTTATCTCGACAATCTCGGCAGAATTGGAATCGATCTAATCAATTAAATACGATCTAATCAATTGGAATATGTCAGGTTTTAAAAGTATCTAATGAATTCCGACTGTTCATGGATGTACGATCGTACGACGGTAAATGGCAGAGTTTGTAGGAGTTTTGTAAAGGGGTTAACGGTTTCATCGCGTTTGCCATGGGACGTCCGGCTTGTGCAAATGGTGGTTGATAAAGTGTCCTTGCACATTGGAAACCTGCAGAAACAAGCAATTTATGACTCCTACAGTGGTATTCGAGCACTTGAGACGTAATGGATTCATGCCAGAGTATCATGTATGGATTCATCATGGTGAGGAAGCACCGTCCATGGCATACCTCCAATGGAGGGAGAGGCGGGGTTTGGGGGAGTACTTTTTTGGTTGTCGGAACATGTGAATGGTGGATTGGGAGGAGGATGTAGATCTGTTGGAATGCAAGTTCTGTGGTAGGGAGTGTCACAAGTGGTGAGGAGTGGGCTGGAAGAGAATGATGAGTTTTATCCGTTTTGTCTTTAGGATTGTATAACTAGTAATCATTAGTTGATATATGAAACCAAACATTATGGTAAAATTGAAGCTAATGTAACTTATATTATGTAATGACGTAACAATTGATTGAAGCTAATATAACTTATATTATGTAGCAATTTATTGAATTATTGTGAAATTGATTTATTATTGTAAATGATAGACCTCGATCTAATGAATTCAAATGTGTCAGGTTATTATCTAATTATTCAATGAATACCGATCGTTCATGGATGTATTGTCGTACTCTAAATGGCAGAGTTCAATTGAGTTTTCTGAAAGGGGTTGAAGGTTTCATTGCATTTGCAATCTCAAATCCGGCTTGTGTAAAGGATGGGTTGATAAAGTTCCCTTGTACAATGAAAAAGTGTAGAAACAAGCACACGACTCCTACAATGTAGTCCAAAGACTTCAGAAAAATGGATTCCTGCCTGCATATCAGGTATGGAATCATCATGGTGAGGAAGCAGCACCGTCCAATACATATGACCAATAGAGATAGCGTGGAAGGAAGAGAAAAAATGAACAAGTCGGGGAACAAAGTACATCTGAAGGTGATGCTATTCGAGCTCGAGTCGAACAAATGGTGTATGATGCTGCAGGGGCAGAGTTCATGGACACAAGTAACACTGAAATCGAGGGGGAGGTGGAGGAACCACCGAATCCCGAGGATCAGGTGTTCTTTGACTTGTTAGAATCATCAAGGAAGCCGGTTTATTCGAGGTGTAAGCTCACTGAGTTGTCTTTGTTGGCTCAGCTAATGAGTTGTAAGGCTAATGGCCAGCAATATAAAACGCTTCAATGAATGGGTTGACGTAATGTCGGCCCTTTGTCCTGAAGAAAACCTAGTTCCCAACAACTTTTACCAAGCGAAGAAGAAGATGCGGGGTTTGGGGTTGCCTGTGGTAACCATAGACTGTTGTCCGAAAATGTGCATGATCTATTGGGAGGAGGATGCAGATATAATACAATGCAAGTTCTGTGGTAAGGAACGGTACAAGCGTTACAAGGAGGGGGCTTCAAGGAAACGACAGAAGAAAAATCTCCCACATAAGAAAATGTGGTACTTCCCTCTAGCACCTCGTTTGAAGAGATTGTATGCTTCAAGTGCTTCTGCCGATAAAATGCGGTGGCACAAGGAGCGAGTAATCTCGAATAATGCAGAAGATGGTAGAATGGACCATCCAGCCGACTCACCCGCATGGAAATCGTTTGACAAGACATATCCAGAGTTTGTAGCCGAATCTAGAAATGTACGATTGGGACTTTGTACGGATGGTTTTAACCCGTTTGGAAGTGATCGAAAATACTCTTGTTGGCCAGTTATGCTCACACCGTACAACCTCCCCCCCCCCCCCCCGGTGAGTGCATGAAGGAGCTATTCATGTTCTGACTGCGTTGGTGCCTGGGCCGAAAGATCCTGGACTGACGTTGGATGTTTTCTTGCAACCCCTAATCAAGAAGCTGATTGAGTTGTGGACGGATGGTATACCTGCATATGATGTGTCGACCAAAAAGAACTTCACCTTGAGAGCAGCTCTTCTTTAGACCGTGAGTGACTTCCCTGCGTACTCCATGCTATCTGGAAGGAAAACCGCAGGGAAGTATGCATGTCCACATTGCTTGGAGGATACTGATGCATTTAGACTGAAGGGTAGTGGAAAATTTTGTTGGTTTGATTGTCACCGTAGGTTGCTAGAAAGTGACCATTCGTTCAGGAAGAACAAGGATCAATTCTTGAAAAATAAAGTCGTAAAGAAAAAAGCCCCGAGACGACTTACTGGTGCACAAATTCTTGCGGAGATTGATAGGTTGGGTCTTATGAAGGTGACTGAACTTGGGTGGATGAAGCATAACGAGAATTGGTAAAAAATGTGGTTGGAAGAAGAGAAGCATCTTCTGGGACTTGCCTTATTGGAGCAGTCTTCTTATCCATCACAACTTAGATTTCATGCACATTGAGAAGAACGTGTTCAAGAACTTATTCAATACACTTTGCAACATTGAGGGAAAAACAAAGGACCATGCGAAGTCTAGAGCCGAGTTGGATACGTGGTGTAAAAGGCCTGAGTTGACAAAGAAGGATGAGAAAGGTAAGTGGCCGAAAGCGTGCTACACAATTGACAATGCATCTAGGTCAATTTTGTTTGATTGGGTGAGGGCATTGAGTTTCCTAGATAATTACGATATATTATGTGTATTATAACTAGTTAGTAGTTGATAACACTTGAGTATTTCTGTTCTGCATGAAAAATGGTTACATGTGTTATTATAATTTGTTTTGTATTATAACTCGTACTAACACATTTTATTGTATTTGTTACATTTTATTTCTGTTCAGAGCAACAGGTCTTGGATTCCTGAGACCCCACCAATAGGTTCTAGCAGCAGGGGCTCTACCAGTCAGCCCCGGCACAGACAGGAGGACGACGATTGTCCCTACCTCGAGTGGGATGCACAAAATCCCAACGTTACGTGGGACGGGTTGTCGGTGATTTTTCCTTTGGGTCCTGCCAAGTAAGTATTATACATTCTTCTTAAATATGTAAAACATAACTTATGGTAGTTGACAAGTATAAATTATTCTACTAAAGTAATTAATATTTGTTTCTTGTATATTATACATTGACAACAGTTTATGGCCTCGGAAGGTCCATAATAAACTCGGTGACATCATTCGGAGCAGGAGAGAGCCACCGGGGAAGGGTGGTGAGTGTTGGTCTCACATTTCGGACCGCATGAGGGCCGAGTACTTTGATGAGCTGCGGGTAAGTTAAAATATGACATTCCTTTATTTGTTATTATAATCGCTATTTTAATATGAGTGGTATGTTAGCCACTGTATGTGAGTGGTATGTTAGCCACTTTATTTGGGTGATATGTTAGTCACCATTGTGTTAGTAAAATTTAGGACAATGTGAGTGGTATGTTAGCCACTATATGTGAGTGGTATGTTAGCCACTTTGTTTGGGTGATATGTTAGTCACCATTTATGTTATGTTGTTGTATCTTATTAAATTGATGTAACATGGTGACGTTATATATATTGACTTTGGATGTTATATGAAATTGGGAATGTAGAAGGAGTACTTCATTCCCAGCAGATTGATCCCCCAGATATGGCGTGTTTACGAGACCGTGAGGTCTAAATTATACAGGGATATGGTCCATACTTGGAAATGCATTCGGGATCGGAAAGGCCCAATGCCTCCATAGGTTGATGCAGAGGAGTGGGCCCTTTGGGATGCCTCGAACTGATGTCGAGAATAATGCCTACATCAACGTAATGTAATCAGGCCTCACCGAGGCGGCAGGAAAGGCCGTTCAAAGACTGGGAGGCGATCTCATCATGATTATTATAAATATATATATATATTTATATATATATATATATATATATATACATATATATATATGTATATATATATATGTATATATATACATATATATATATATATATATATACACATATATATATATATATTTTCAATCTAGCATTACGTGTATGTATTGTGTCTCTGCTCTATTAATTGTGAGATGATAAATGGTTGACTATATATGTTGTTCAGATGTCGAGGGGAGGTGAAATCCAAGTATGACATCTTCAAAAGGCCAAGTCAAGGACGATGTGGACTCACCTGTACGAGTCTATTGCGGTATGTTTATGTTGGTTAAAGTTCATATTTGTACACTACTACAAGTTATTTTTGAAAAACAGTAACTGATCATGATATCTGCTATTTACGATTTCAGGCTGAGGTTGATGCTCAGGTAGTGAGGGAAGAGACAGGTGAGGTGCTGTCAACTGAACAAGTTGACAAAATCTTCTTAGAGGTGAACAAACCGGACAGCAAGGACGAATATATGGACTCGAGAGCCTCAGTTTGAGCTGGGCTAGTCCTAACTACTCCTCATCATCATCCTAGCAGTCTAGACATCAGTTTTTCACAGAGGCTCAGGTCTCGGAGATGGTGCAGTCCCAGGTTTCAGAACATGTTGCACGGCTAACAGAAGAGATGGAGCGGCGCGACAGAGAACGAAGGGAGGAGAAAAAGCGTCTTCGGTTACAGATGGAGGCTTTCATGTCCCAGCCACAAGACCACCCCTCCGTAGCTAGTTATGTTTATTTGACTTTAGAGTATGTACGTTCGGATATATTATATTTACACTTGTTCGGATAATTAAGACTTTATTGGATCTTCGGTTTGTTAACTTATGAATGATTTACCATTTATTGAAACATTTTCCGTATTCTTGATTTATTACCGAGCATTATATTGATTAAGTAGGTGAAATACGAAAAATAGGGATTAATATAATTAAAAAAAAATTTAAAAAAATAATATTTTGTGACGGAATTTGAGATTCCGTCACTGATTCACACCAATAATGTAGCGACGGATAATTTATCCGTCGCTACATTTAGTAACAGAATTAGTGACGGAATTTCAAATTCTGTCACTAATTCCAATAATTCATTTAGCGACGGATAGAATAATTTATCCGTCGCTACATTTAGTAACAGAATTAGTGACGGAATTTCAAATTCTGTCACTAATTCCAATAATTCATTTAGCGACGGATAGAATCTATCCGTCGCCCACTGTAGCAACGGATAAAATCTATCCATCGCCAATAATCGAATTTAAAAAAAAAGTGAAATTAGATAATCCATCGCAAATTGGGCGACGGATTATCTATCCGTCGCTACAGCTCCAGCGGGGCGACGAAATTATTATCTGTCGCCCCATCCGTCGCTAGAGCTGGGGCGACGGATCGCTGGTCTTTAGCGACATATCTATCCATCGCTACAGACCAGTTTTTTTGTAGTGGATGATGAATTATCTATTCGATTATCTTTAATTATAAAATGGTTTATAATTCAATCATGCATACTTAGATATTTGCTTACTATGAGTAAAAATATCAATTTGAACAAGACTTTATTTGATTATAATATCTTGTTTGTTACAATTGGCACGTGTTATAAAGGTAAGGTTAGAGAAAATATTTATTTCTCTTTCGAAAATAAAACTTAGATCAGTTCGACTTCGACATAACGTAGACTAGGAAAAGTTGAAGATGTTACAATATCCCACATATCATATCATCCCTTAAAAATATCTTATGTTGTTTGCATGATCTTCTCACACGTTATGTAGGATATTCTAACAAAAGCTGATCTTAATTTTATGGTTGATCCATTCTCTAAAGTCTGATAGCTCAATTATCAATTTTCTTTATTATTTTTTAATTAATTTACCTCGTGAAAGTATCGTCTTAGATGAGTATGCAACTGTGTCGTGACAATATAAATTAAAGTAAATCAATTTATATACTCGATAAGATAATTAAAGTAAAAGTTATATTAAAAGTGAATATAAACTTTTACGATAATCACTCACTAGGAGAGACTCCACTATCGATTTTCACATATTTAACTGCAAATGTTATATGTTTACTTTAAGCATATTATGTTTAATAAACATATAATATATTACATTAACTATATTTTTAAATTTGATGTGACGCTTTTATAATTAAAGTGAAAGGTAAGAAAACAAAAGGAAGGCAATTCCATTTTTGCTTTTGGATACAACCCGGTGACTCTTTGTTCCTTATTCCTGAGAGTTTGAGATATCTATATGATATAATCATAAGTATAACACTATTGATGAGATGGGCCGGGCTGATTCGATCAAATGGACTATGCCCAGCCTGGAAGTATACAATGGGCATTATGGGTACAAATTTAAACTTTGAAGGTATTAGGAACGATGTGGGGTCCGGCCCTACTTTTTTTTTTTTTTAGTAACACAACAAGCTATATGCATTACACTAAGCGAAAAGTACAAACGCTCGTGGCTATACGTGAAGCATTAAACACGAGTCTAGTGCGATACATACATAGATCCGAAGCTTGTAAAGGGGCTAATCAAGCCGGACAACAATCCCAAACAAGTAAAACTGGTGAAGCCTGGTCGGTACTATCTAGACTATTAACATGAGACATAATACTATAGCATTATATCTAGAAGACATGCTAGGTGAACTATTGCGTTTAGCTAGAGTATCGGCTATGCCATTCGCCTCACGGTAGACAAAAGAAATACGAACTTCATGGAACCCGAGAAGATGGTGGCGCAGCACATGGATCAGCTGCTGGTGCACGCGTACTAGGTCATGCATCCTGTATAAACATGCAAACAAATAGTGAGAATCAGTTTGTATATAAAATTTATGGATACACCTTTGAAGTGCTAGTGTTAGTCTTGTGCGGAGAGCCATAATCTCAGCTACATTATTGTATGTCCATCTTATATGTAACTACTTCCAGCTTGGATGAACTCTCCATTCTTGATCCTGAAAATACAACCGATAGCAACTCCACCTGGATTACCTAGTGTGGAACCGTCAGTATTAAGGTAGATAAATTCATCATGGGGTGGGTTCCAAGCGCAAGGAAGCTCAGTTTTAGGATATTTTTTTATATAGTTATATAAATAGCATTCAACTAATTTAGTGATTTTTTAATGTTATATAGTGTAATAAACATTAAGATAAAATGATGTGAATAATTATTTTATAATCTTGAAATGAAGAAAAATGAAAGTGTTTTTTACTATGAAAAATATATATATTATATGATACATAAATAAATTATTGTGGTACAACTCACAAGTTTAATAAGGAATAATTTATTTTAAAAATGATTAAAATCATAACCGTCTGCGTGCTAGAGATACATGTTTGTAGCTAAAATCATTTAAGCTACATAACCATAATACAAATGACTATGCAAAATATACAAAAATGTCTACAATATTTTTTTTTAAAAAGTGCATGATGGCCTGGGCCAAGATCGTGCCAAACAGAGTCCGGCCCGACCCGTTGCCTTCTCTAGCTATTGCACAATATAAAATGTCACCCCATTGTGATTAGTGGTTAGTACGGACCAATTCATCTCGTGTAGTGGTTTTAAACGATTCAAAGTGAGCTAACACATCTCATAATCTTAATTTAGCTAAATCTCTAATTGAATCTAGATTCTACCTGTTTAGAAAATGAGTCTAAACTCGATCTACTCGTAAAAAGCTTAGTGTAAAATATAAAATATATTTCAAAAGGAAAAATCAATATAAAAGTAATGTATAATATAAATATACTAACCGAGCACTATCAAATCGAGTCTAACTCAGCTTGTTAGGTAAACGAACACAAAACAACGATTTAGTTTGAATCAAATTAATGAAATTAAATTTTGATGAATCAAATCGAATACTCTCATTAAAATTCTAACTCGCATAACAACTGAGACATAGTAATTTGATTTGTTAAACTTTTAAGTATACCAATCTATAATGCTTTGTTAAGGGTAATGTGTTTGATTTTATTTGTACCATGTGTCGCAAATATTACACCTTACATAAAAGTATCATGACACCTTATATAAACAAGAATAAGTCTATTAGGACAAATTCTTGGAAAAGGTAAGATTTTCCTAAAAGATAGGAAAAATCAAGGTTTTTTTGTTGTTTTAGCGGTTTTTTGGGTTTTAGCGGTTTGACCGGCTCAGTTTATTAAAAAACTGTTGAGACACACATTTTTCGTTATGTTTTTAATAGATTATGTTATGGTTTTAAGTTGTTAGCATTGAAAATTTCAGTTATAGTTTTATTTTGTTAATGTTTTAAAAGATGATGTGATAGTTTTAATGCGTCGGTATTGTATGTTTCAATTATAGTTTTAACCTCTTTTGTTAAATTTTTAAGAAATGATGTGATGGTTTTAAGGAGCTGCATGATAGTTTTAAGATGGTTTGTTATAGTTTTGAGTGACAATCTAAAATCATTCACAAATATCATTAAACAAGTCTAAAAGTTTCAGAGATGCCATTAAAACATCAATGAAAAAGCTTATAATAAGCTACTTGAATGGTCGTTACAATGTCGAAATAGGTTTTTTTTTTTTCCAATTAAACATTTTGGTGGACTTCAGCTTCATGCCTTTTGTATTGGCACGAACTGGATTCAAAATAAGTTGAGACTGGTTTGTTGCTTGAGATACGGTATTTTCAATTGAGTGCCTGTTGCTTCAATACTGTAGTGACACCTTGAGAGTCATATCATCAAACTCGAAGTCAACATCAACACCTGCTTAAAACATTCACTAACTGGGTTAAAAACATAACAACACCCAATAAAACTATCACATTCGTGCTTAAAACAACAACAAAGCAGGAACATGCAACGCAAGCTAAAAACAGTAACATTGTTGCTTAAAACCATAACAGTGACTACCATTTGCTTCCGGTGAATGAAATGTTTGTTTCTCAAAAAAAAAAAAAAAAAAAAAAAAAAAAAAAAAAAAAACTGACTCTTAAAACTATAACAACGTAACACAAACTAAAGACAGTAATAATGATGCTTAAAGCAATAACAATGAGTCTTAAAACTATAGTAATGCCACTTAAAACTATAACAAAGCATGAACGTGCCACACAAGCTAAAAACAGTAACATTGATACTTAAATCCACAAGAGTGACTGTTAAAACTATAACAATGTCTCTTAAAACTATAACAATGCCTCTTAAAATTATAACAAACCAGAAACATGCAACACAAGCAAAAAAACAGTAATATTGATGTTTAAAACTATGACGGTGCCTCTTAAAATTATAAAAAAGCGGAAACATGCAACACAATCTAAAAACAGTAACATTGATGTTTAAAATCATAACAGTATCACTTACAACTATAACAATGCCTTTTAAAGTGTAATGCGTAAATACAAATACAAGCTAAACACAGTAACATTGATGTTTAAAACTATAGCAATGTCTCTTAAAACTATAACGAGCAGAAACATGCAATACAAGCTAATGTATAAAGTTCTCCGAGGCGTAGTGAGTAATATTTAGACCACACCGTATATAAAATAACATATACATCAGAATTAGTATATACTATTTGATTTGTCACATGCTTCTTTTGTTTTGTTAATTTCATGGTTATCTTAATAGTTATACTATTATTCAATTGAGTGCCCTTACAAGTTGCAAACCACCTTAATTTGGACTAGGTGCAGACACTTAATAGTATGAATCTTGGGCAAGTTGTATATGAGTGCAATTGACCGATTATTGTATCCTATGGGTGTTACTGTCCACGATTAATTGTGAAACGGAAAGACCAAAAATAGTATCTCTAATGTTTACTTGACCGTTGAAACCCCAAATACATTAGTATCTATGTTGTAATTACGAATGGTTTACAAGGCCCGATAGTACAATGTCATGATTCAACTATGATGAGAGTGTAGATTTCAAGAAAATTAGAGCAAGTCATTGAAAATAAAAAACTAGCTACTTATGACTTGCCTAAACAGAGCTGCCTGAAAATTTAAGATGTTGACATTGACAGGCTATAAATATTATAAATGACATCTACTAGCTATATTACTACTACTAGTATATTACTAGTATATATACAAGAACATTAAAGGGACATGACAATTGGTTCACACTAGAGACGGACATGTCACGAGGATTTCAAGTGTAACAATTTATATATATGGTATAATTATTTCGAAGATTAATCTATTAAATCAATATATAATTGGGATTTACATGAATGCCATCTTTTTGGCAAACAAGGATAATAAGCATACAATAAAATAACCATGGCTCACTAGCTTGTACACTCGTACATGAATTCATGAAATATTAAAATGAATGATATTCCACTCTTGCCATATTTGTCATGGCAGGTGAATGATCCTAAAAATCTTCAGGCAGAGTTCTTCTCCTGTACACATAAGACTTGGCAAAGCAAATATAGGCAACAAATCCAAATGCACTTATCCCTGACAATAACCAGTAGAAGTAATCCAGATGTGCTCGGTTCAAGTTATCTGCAAACCAACCATCTTGACCATGTTGTGCACTCACATTCTGGATGAATGATACCAGAAAACTGCTCAAGAAGCTACCGACACCAAGTATACTCAGGTACATTGCTAGGCCGATACTCTTCAAATCGCACGGGATCTGATCGTAGAAGAATTCTTGAAGACCAATCATAGTGAACACATCTGATACACCAGACAGAACATATTGCGGTGCAAGCCACAATGCGCTCATTGGAACCATTTCATTCGGCATGTCAGTTAGGCCGTATTTCATTGCGGTGGCAAGACGCTTTCTTTCAATGATAGCAGCGTAGACAATGGAAATCAGGGATAAGAAAAGCCCAATTCCGATTCTTTGAGCATTGTTATCCCGGCTGGCTTCTTGGTGATTGCTCGGCTATTGGGACGAAGACACGGTCATAAATTGGGATGCATATAATCAGGAAACGGTAATGTAGTATTGTTGAAGTGAAGCAGCTGGGATTTGGAATGAGTTTACGTGACGATCCATTGTAGCGGCTTGTTTGGTGAAGAGAGTTGAAGGTTGTGCGTATACAACGGAGTATCCTAAAACTGTGCACCAGATTGGGACTAGCCTAAGAATCGACTTGGCATCTTCAACGTCAACAATGCTGCAGAATTTGCCATCTTCTAGTGAACCATCGTGTGCAATCAATGCCTTGTCAAGAAACCTATAGCAAATCAAAAGAAAACAGCCATAAGACCATGAGTTTCAAAATGTATGTCCAGCATTTAGCATTCTTGTTGCGAAAAGGATAGCAATTAGAGAGTGAAGAGATATATAGGAGCTTACATAAATTGAGTATTTTCCTTGGGAAGAATTGCACAAGCTTCCTCATCAACAGATTGCTCAACGGTCTCAACTCGCCAATTCTTAAGAGCTTTAACAAAAACTCGTAGAATTCTCACGAACGGATTCCTTCCATCTTTGCTTACACGAAACCGGTAAGTTGGAGTTCCAGCCAAGAACACAATCAATGTCAAGCACATTACAACAGCAGGGATTCCGAATCCAAGTTCCCAGCCGAGATTCTCTTGAATGTAGGTCAGACACAGAAGAGGCACCAAGATACCTCCGGAAGAGAAACAATACCACCAATTGAAGAATGAGCTTTTCGCGTTGCATTCCTTTTTATCTTCCTCATCGAACTGGTCAGCTCCGAAAGCTTGAACGCAAGGCGTATGGCCTCCTTGCGCTACTGCGACCAAGTAGAGGGAGAAGAAGAAGAACAGAACTTGTAGCTGATCAGGTGAAGAAGAAGAACAGTCGGTGCTGATTGCATTGTTCTTGCAGTTGGAAGAGTTGAAAGAATTGAATGATGCTGATAGAGACAAGAAGACCAATCCCTGTTTTAATTAAGAATCAGAAACAGAACATGATTAATAAGATATTAATTGCAAATGGTATGAATGGTATTCAATTTTGGACTAATAATTAGTGACTGCTTTCAAACATTTAGAACTTAAACGTACCGTAATGTAGAGCACGCAAGCAACGACGATTGTCCTGTATCGAGCAGAGAAAGAGTCGGCCACTAAGGCACCGAGGATAGGCAAAAGTGATGCCGTTCCATACCAAGCATTCAGCAGAGACGCAGCAGCAGCAGTGGATTGGCCTAACGAACCGGTCAGATAGCTGACTAAATTCGAACTTATACCGTAGTAGGCAAATCTCTCCGCAACTCCAACACCTAATCAAATTCATCGCACAAATGCAATAAATAAAAATGCACTTGGCATAAAACTTTTATAAAGTCATTATTGATTAGTTAAGTACCTATGATGAAGGCAGATGATTTCCAGCAACCGGATTTGGACCGGACAGAAGGGCGGTTTTTGTAATCGACGGAGCAGGGGACGAGTTCGTCTTGGAGAAGGGGAGTAGAGATTTCATCTCCGGTGGTTGTTGTAATGACAGTCATTTTATCTGAGTTTGTGTTGGTGTTGTTAAAGGAGGGAGAATGAGAAGAAGGAATTGTGGTTTGAAAAATTGTGAGACATTTTGCGAGAATTTATAGTGTTCCTTTTTCCGAATGTGTTTAGGATTCATTGCATTGTGGAAGTGCAGTCTTGACTGTTGACTGTGCCAAGTGTGGTGAATTTCGTGGATAGTAGTTCAGTGGGGCAAAACGATGATTATTCATATATTATTACATTTTGGCTCTGATCAGATGTTTAATTTCTGACCAATTAATTGTCCGCCAATTTAGATCAACCATAGTGGGTGAGAAACTATCTTTATTTAACCATTTGCATTTTTGCACCATATCTAATCTCTTTTTTTTTTTTTAAAGGTAATGCATTTAGGCAAAACAACGATTAGGTTACAACCGATATTTGGACATTTGCTTTCTTTACCACAAACTTATTACCCGATTTATTTTATTTCGTAATAAATCATAGGTGAACGCCTAATTGTTACCGATAATTTGGGTAATCGATAAGTTTGTCAGCGAAACTTATCGTAAAAAATGTTAATCGATTTGTTAGATACCACGTTTAAGAATCACCACCCAATTTTTATCAACTATCACCACCTTATAATTGGGCTTTTACTAAACAGACCATAAAGACGTCTTTGGAGATTAAACACCGTAATCAAAGGCAACACAAAATGAAAATTTCTTGTACTAGAAATATTAAAATCAAAGATTTGTTCTTTCTTTTTGTCCAAAAGTCAGTACTCTTCTTGATTCATTTGCCAATCGATCTGTAACCTCATTTTGCTCTCTACCCAAAAGTTATATCCACTGCTCCAATCTGCTCCATCAAGTTTGTTGCTTCATTGAGTAAGATTGTTTTTTTTTTAGTGTCAAACACGTTCATACAAAAATATATATTCATACTAAAAATTTACCAGTACATATATATTTCGTTTCATTTATTATTACTAAATTTATAGTACTATTTGGACACTCCTCATCAATGAATATTTCATGGTCGATCCATCTGCGCTGATCTTGCTAGTCTTGTTGATTACTAGATTGGATTTTGAAAAAATGGTGTAAAACTCAAGTGGATCTGTACAAGGATTTATTTTGATCTAGTGAAGATCTAGTTTGTACATATATGTCCAATAGTTGAACATGGAGCCAAGGGCAGACAAAGATCATTTCTTGCACTGAAATTTACTCCCTCCGTCCCAACTTCATCTTCCCGCATTCTGTTTTGAGCCATCCCAACTTCATCTTTCAATCCCTTAAATGAAAAATCTTTCCCCTACTTTATACATTATCTCTCATAATTTATTCACTATTTGTCATACTTTATTCACTATTTTTCCTACTTTATCAGCATCTCTCCTACTTTATTTACTTTTCTGTTGAATCTTGTGCCCGGGCCCGCGGAAAGATTAAACCGGGACGGGAGAGTATTAACTTAAGAAATACTGTCACATTTTGTATAATAATTAATTAAATAAGTAGTTTGTCGTGTACTTGAGTACATGTTAAATGAGCACGTGCAAAACTAGATGGGCATCGGGTCGACTTTGAATGATAAACCGGACCGGATGGATCAAGCAGCTCGTTTTTCAATTGAAATTTATCGAATCGAATCAATTGTAGTATAAAATATAACTCAAGCAGAATCGAATCGAATCAGAATGAGTTTTCAAGTTAGAATATACCTTAGTATTAACTGTTGGTGCAGATGAATATATCATGAACATCATTCATGATATTGCTATATTAAATCATTAGTTTTAGAATATTTATAATTACAAATTCACTGGGCTTTTTTTTTTTTTTTCATTTGTAATTTGATAGGTTAGGTATATACTGTACTACTTCCTCCGCCCTGAGATCTTCACACATTTCACGTATAATTTTAGGTGAAAAAATTAAAATAAATCATAAAATATAGGAGAGTCCCGAAGGTCCGTTTTAAATGTTAAAACTAGACAATAATACCTTTTTTCTAGACTTGGTTTTTATGGTTTTTCGTGGATTTTTTGGCCCGGATACATTAAAAACGGGTCAAGTATAAATAAAAAATTTACCATATTCCTAGACAATATAATGTAAAAACTAGAGAATTTCTAGCATAAACTAGACAATATAATGTAAAAACTAAACAATATAATGTAAATTTAATATCATGTAGAAACTAGAGAATCCTTTCATAAACTAAACAATATAGTGTAAAAACTAGACAACATAGACAATTATGTTTCACTGAGTAAATTTCTGGATAAGTAATAAAATTAGACAATTCATTTACAAAACTAGACAATATCATCATCAGTTCAAAAACAATAATTTTTCTTCGATTGCTTTAGTTTATTCAGAGCATTCTTCTTCAAATCATCCAATACACCCTCTTCAAAAATAATCATCAGCAGAAGGTCTCTTAGATCCTTGCAAGGAAATGGAGTTCCTTGGAACAACTCCATATGCTTCATCAGAAAAACACCAGAGTTAGAAGTTTCAAGTTTACCAGTCAAATCAAGCTTGACAATTTATACAAAAAACATAGAACATTTATACAAAAACTAGAGAATCCCTCTCATAAACTAGACAATATAATGTAAAAGCTAGAGAATTTCTCTCATAAACTAGACATATAATGTAAAAACTAGAGAATTCCTCTCATAAACTAGACAATATAATGTAAATTTAATATCATGTAAAATCTAGAGAATCCCTTTCATAAACTAAACAATATAGTGTAAAAACTAGACAATATAGACAATTATGTTCATGTTTGATAATAAAACTAGACAATATTTCCTAAAAACTAGACGATATCCTCTAAAAACTAGACAAATATGTTGAGATCAGTTAGTAAATTTGATAGTTGAAGGTGAAGGTGAAAATGTAAAAACTAGAGAATTCCTAGACAATATAATGTAAAAACTAGAGAATTCCTCGCATAAACTATACAATATGATGTAAAAACTAGACAATATAATGTAACAACTAGACAGTTTCACACAAAAAATTCAGAAAAATCTATACCATGAAAAACTAGACAATATATGCAAGAAACTAGACAATTTATGCAAGTATTTATGAAAGACTTTCTCCATCCAACGAAGAAAAGAATTCTGGATCCACTCAACATTCTTCTTACTCATACACAAGTACACAACTAAAACACCAAACTCGTGATATTGCCTCTACTGTCCATAAATCACTATCACCACGCTTAATCTAAGCAACACATTTTTCATCAAATTTAAGCACGTGAAGCAATCGGAACAGTCAATTTGGCAGACTGCTAATACAAAATGATAGGAGATTATGAGTTCAGGCGAAATAGAAGGCAGAAATCATACCTGAAATTAATCTGGATCAAGCAAATAGGGAGGAATATGGTGGTAATTCACTCCGATCGATCTCGATCTCAACTCCTCGGATCGATCTCCGATCTCAACTCAAGTTGATCTGTACAAGGATTTATTTTGATCTAGTGAAGATCTAGATTGTACTTATATGTCCAACTTGACATTTTAATGGTGCCAATATTTGAACATGGAGCCGAGGGCAGACAAAGATCATGATTTCCTGCACTGAAATTTATTATTAACTTAAGAAATAATTTCACATATTGTATAATGTTAATAGAAAAAGAGAGTAGTAGGAGAGTAAGAGTAGAGGAAAAAAGAGAATATAGATATAATAGAATGGAGAGAATGGAGAGTTCATTCTTCTTACAAAAGTGAAAGTATATAGTAGGTATTTATACATGAGAAGATGTATCTCAAAGGCCTAATAGTATATGAAGAGGCAAAGACATCTCCACTAACTAGTACACATTTATCTCTCCATACACTAACTTGTACATTAATCCTCCCATGCACTAACTCTCATTCACTAACTCATTGGCATTTATCCATAACACTCCCCTTGAATGAACCTGAGTTGGTGATGGTACGCCAACGATACATTGCCTCATTAAAAACCTTTCTAAGAAAAAACCCTTTGGGATAAAAACTTAGTCAAGGGAAAAAGAGTGCAGTGCATATCCAACTCCCCTGATCGATGCATCACTGTAATTCTTCAAACTGCTGCAATTCCAATTTTTCGGACCAAGTTCTCAAATGAGATATCTGATATGATTTGGTGAGCAAATCTTCAAATATTTTGTACTTTGATGGAATCTTCTTCTCATAGATAATGGTGGAGAAGAACTTTGTAATACGTGACTCGTCTTCATGTGGAAGAACTTTTTAAATACTTGAAACATCATGTAGTTTCAGTGTTCCATAATATCACTCCATAATATTGTAAGGTTTGGACCAATAAGTACCATGACCTTATCTTTATCACATGTATCAAAGATATGGAGATGTGAAGATAATTATATGTGTTTATAATGTTACCTTGTTAAAAACCTTGATAGGAAAAATTCAATGGGATAAAAAACCTAGTCGAAGGGAAAAAGAGTGCAACAATTGGTCATGTGATGCGCAAAAGTACTCAATGCTTTTCAATCATTATATCATTTACTTGTCATATAAAACATACCTTCTTCAGGAGGTATTGTAACGAATATCAAAATTTCTGTTTGACAAATAATTTAGGTACTTCTGGACCATGTCAATCTCAAGGTTTACAATAAGTAACCTTTGTAAATATTCATTCATATGCTCAAACTTCAGGTTGAGCTAACATTGGTGTAGCCAATACTACTCTTCATGAGTATTGAAATTTTTTATCTCATACTTCAATAGTTCACTTGTGGTGAATTTTATCAACGTGAAGTTGATTATAGAATGAGTATAGAGGTTTCACATATGAAACATTAGTTCCTCAAGAACTTTACTCATTCAATCCATGTTTTCTAACATGATATTTTTAGTCTCCTTTTGGGACTGATTGCCGGAGATGTTATCTCCCCTCATTGAAGTTCTCAAATAATTTGAGTTGTGAGTCAAAACAGTCACTTTCATGTGCACAACCTGAGGGTTGTGTATGAGTGATAACATTTAAGATAAACATAAATATGTAAGCATGCAACATCATGCCTAAGTATACTAGGAAAAACTAAATAATGTAAACTATGCAAGAATAAACATATTCTGATGCAATGTTTAGTATCTAAATGCACATGAAATTTGAGTCGATAATGCAACGGTATCGTATGTATCTCGAATTCGTTAATCAAAAGGACTTCTGGTCTATGAGCTCATTTTTATCATCATCATGATGTCATCGAATGGACTCACATGTAAGATCCCCATTTACATGTCTAAGAATTTATGTCCATCGAATTTCGCATATGCTTATAAATTTCTCAGTTCCATGTATACCGGTATTTCAAATCTCTCTGCTAGATTTTTTCAAGTCAGTACTGATAATTGATATCTAAATATTTTTGTAGGTACCATTCCCTTTCATATAGGCCATCTATTATAGTTCAAATATTTATGCCTTTTATGGCATACATTTCTCTTCAGGAGTACAAACTGTCTTATCTTGCCATTTTCTTGTATTGTACTTAGCATTGGAACCGTATTTCACTGAGGTGAATGAATCATTAGTACAATAGGCAAGATATCTCAATGTACAACACATGTCATTCTATAATTGATATGTAACTCTGTACGCCTCAAAATTGGGTCATAGCGGGTTAACATTTAAATCATAAAATTTCATGTTTGAACATATCTTGATATATATAGTAACATGAAGCTGAATCTTTAGTTCAAGTTTGAACTTTCAAATATATGGGATCAATTCGCTCTACGAATTTGTTTTTACCAGCTTATTCATGTTCTTGCTCCCCTAAGCCGGGAAAACTATGGCTCATATGATAATATAATGCTTAGCTTAGAAATTGATGTATACATACAACTTTTGTATGCTTCAAGCATTAGTTCTCTGTGGAGAACAATATTGTAGGGAGTCAATATATTTACACAGTTGGATTTTCTTGTGCTGAAAATAAAATAGCCCTCAAATTGGATATCATACTTGTGGGTTTCTGGCCACTTATATATCAATCATTGTCAACTTTAAAAGTGTGACTTTTGCTCATTCCAAGATCTCAATTTCCATGCTTAATCTCAATGTGTTGTCTTGCCATAATAATAATTACAACACGAGATAGATTTCAGCACATAATCATATGGAAACTTCAGGTTTCACAACAACGGTTAAGTTATAACCTGATGGCCAAATTTGTCAAATCAAATTTGCATGTCAATATACGCATATATTATCACTTTTGACATGTATACAAAAGTATTTTTAAAACTGGCCAGAATGATGTGACGTAAAGATACAAATCTTTGTCTTTTTTCTATTTGGCAAAACTTATAAGTACTCATTCAATGAGTAAGTCTAATTGTTCTCTTCTGGGGCACAAAGTTTGCTCGTTAAACATGCATTATAATATGTTGATGTACATATAGCTTATATATGTATACTTGTTACGAGCAATAGTTATATGCGTACAAAAATTTTCATTTATGTTTTTAGAAGTCTTTGCTGTGGGAATTGTTACACCTACTTAGCCCCAACACTCCATTCGGAGAGTATACAGAACTTGTCAGGTTTCCACCCAAACGTTCGAACAACAGAATTTAGCATATTATATAAAATTCTTTTTGAGAATAAAATGCTCAATTCACATTCTCCCAACTTCAAGTTGGTGAGATATATTTGATCACTCGTATACTTCTATCAACTTGAGGTTGATGAGTTATATTTTATGCTTGCTTCTGGTGAAGCTTTGATACATGTATAAACAAGCAAAATGTTCACATTCACTTCAGGAATGAGAAGAATCAATTTTTAAAAATTGATTATGATCTTGCAATTAAAGTTTTAAAACTTTATCATTTTCCAGCTACCTCTTGGGGTGTGATCATGGATGCACTTGTATAGATCAAATAATGGTGGTTCATTTTCAATATACCAAATTGTCATTTGCTCATTTTGCAACTCTCTAAATTTTTTCAAGTATCTCCAATCAATTATGGGAAAGGAGAAACATAAATTGTATATGTTATTCATTGTACAAGATGATAACTTTTACAAATAAACTGAACTTCTAGTTCATCATCATGTAAAATATGTATAAACAACAATAGTTGCACTCATATTATAGTACTATGGTCTACGAGACCAAACATTGTTCTTGTGAACTAGGGGCATATCTTTACCACATACATATCAAATTTATAGTGGTCTTCAAGATCCATACTATTTAGTATGCACACAATTGTTACTTCGGGAGCAATAATAAGAATTGTACTTTTATGAGAATGACTTTAAGTCCACTTGCACACATATGATTCTAACTTCAAGTTGGGCAAGTTATAAAGATTAATACTACCAACTTCAGGTTGGAAGTTATCACTTTATTTGCATCACCATCAATAAAATTTCTTAATATGGGTGTGCATTCCATCTCTGGCTAGCTAATCAAGCTAGAATATTGACCCCTTTGTTGATGGGTTTATGACTAGAATATTAATCATATATGGTCCATGATATGTCTGTGGACATATATATTTTAATGAAGGAATTTATGTGATTCCGAACTATCAATTGTTAGCCACTTATGGTGGTTTGGATTTCTTGAAAATTTTGGATAAAATATCCGTGTGAATGATAATTTGACATTCACTTCCTTTTCAATAATCACATCAACTTTTATGATTTCGCATCTCATATTCATTTAAGGGAATATGGTTTTGTATTTTATCACCGCTTGAAAAGCTTAATTCAAAATATGAGTTTGTATATGATTCACCACTAACAAGAAAATTAGAGTGGTTAGATAATATCATGAGAAAAATAAATTCAAGGAAGGAAATTATAAACAAAGTAAAACTTATCTTGAAATATGATAAGTAATAGTTCTATAGTTTCAAAGGATATGTAGCTCCATTGATGGCATCATCCGTATGTTAGCTCCACCGGTACAAACTCGTAAGTGATCATACTAACGTCCATGGCATCATCTATCAAAATTCTTTGCTATGATCACAAGTATGTCATCAGTATGCCATCGTCTAAGGTTTCTTCATGCATTTTTATGATGGAACTACAAGAACAAAGAATTTATTAATTAGTATATGTATTGGCCAAAATTCGCTCTTGTCAACTAGACTAACAGACCGGCCCATCAAGGCTACGGCCCAATCCGCAATCCATTAATGAGTCCATCTTGACTTCATACGCGGGTTGGATTCCAAAAGCCAGTTAGCGAACCCACCTAGTGAAGTCATCCATCCAGCCAATCAGTCCACATGCTACCTGACTTACCCTACCTTGCCAACCCTCTAACTGGTTGACCATCTAGCTAGCTCACCCAGCTCGCCTGGCCTTACACGACCAACTCTGTTAGTCAACACTTAACTAACAGACTAACAAACTCGCATTGCTTGACTGACTCAGTCAGTCAGTAAGCAACCGACTTGTGACCACTCTCCCAACTACATGCGACACGGTCCAACCCACTTAAGGAGTTCCAACAACTTCCCCGAGATTCACGGACGGACTCCAACAATGGGTTAACTATATAGAGAAGAGTGGGAGGAGGTGGAGAGGCATCACATTCTGACTACAACAAACCCTAGCAATCCATCTCTCACGCCTCCATCCCTCAAGCTCTCTGATCAACGCTCTCCACCATCGTCCATCATCATCCACCATCCATAATCAACCTTCAATCATCCGCCGTCATCCATCGTCATTCACCTCTGTCAGACGATTACCAGCTAACTCCCTCCTACAAGGTCAGCTAGCCCACTGTCGGTGCTCGTCCACCACGTTGCCGAACCAACTCAACCAACAGGATAAGTCGACGCTTGCCGTCATCTCTCTCCTACCTCTTTCATTTGATTACGCTGTCTACCTGTCCTCTAACTTGAGCGTCGGAGTCCATACGGTCGGCACCACACCGATGTCACCTTGGAACCTCACGTCTCTGTTTGCTACTGTTGCCTTGCAGGCTGCTGGTGCCCCCTAATTTATAACTCTAATTTGATTGTAGATTTCTGAGTGTCTACAATTTGGTGCCCACCATGGGGCCCCGGCTATCAAAAAGGGTAATCCAGTAGCAACCGCGACACACTAAGAAATCCGTCATGACGCACTCAGACGAATATGTTCTCAAAGAGGTAGAGGAGATGGACGTCACCGCTCAGATCAGATCCTTGGCGGCCCAGATGCAAGTGAACGCCAAGAAGATCAAGCTCCTTGAGGACGAGAACCGCGCTGTCCGCCAGGAGAACTCGCTCTTCAAGGAAAGAGTGGAGTCTTGATGAAACTATAATTTAGAGTCTCATTTAGTCCTTTTTAGCGGTCTTTGTTAGTCTTTGTTTATGGTTTTATAGTGTCTTTGTGCGTTTTTATGCTTTGGTGCTTTGTTTGTATTTTGTAGGATTTTTGTGTTCCGAAGGTGAAAATCGGAGTGAAAATATTGGTTCTAGAGCTTTAAATTTAGAGTAACTGGGCGAAAACGGAAGTGGATTCGGAGTTCGGACGAAGATTTGAGAGCCGTTTTAGCGAAGCTTGCAAAGGTGATGTTTTACGGAGCGGTCTAGCCATTTTGTCCATACCTCTCTCTTATGATGTTCGATTGACCTGAGGTCGGTGGCCACGGAAAGATAATTCAAAGGGCTACAACGTTCGTGCTTTAAGTTTGGCCAAATTCTGTCTGCAGCAAAAGTTACAGAGGTTTTAAGCTCGCCGCAACGAGATTTTACGAGAGCAATTTGGGAGCATAAACAGTGTCTCGCCGGGGCGAGCTATTTTGCCCGCCGCGAGATTCGGCGAGAATTCACAGATTCGGCAGAAAAACTCCTTTTTAGGTCAGGATTAGGTCATCTTTTGCCATAACGTCTTATACTCGATTTTTACATAGAAAAAGCTTCTAGAACTAAGTTTTGACATTGATTGATTGAGACAATTTGGAGCTTGGTTTTATCCTTGATTGATTTATCAATATCGAATTCCTGATCACCGTGGTAATTCTCTATTGTTTATCTCTTTACAATTCGTTCTTGCTCTTGTTTGTCGAATTGTATGAGCTTGCATGCAATTATCATTATGTTTATGTTTATCATGAGCAATATCTTGAAGTCTTTCATCTTTCAATCTATCATGAGTAGCTAAACCACTCCGGACATGTTAGTTGCGTGATAGCTTTGCGTATTCGCTTCTAGGGTTTGAAATCGTTCATATAGGTTAGGCTC
The DNA here is from genome assembly GCA_026545765.1 of Plantago major. Lineage (NCBI taxonomy): Eukaryota > Viridiplantae > Streptophyta > Magnoliopsida > Lamiales > Plantaginaceae > Plantago > Plantago major. Next base: position 83,042,538 of record CM048841.1, read on the forward strand.
GTTCAAAGATCTTCGTAAAAACCTTTCAATTCAATACTCTCGTTCAAAGATTCTCTAAAACGCTTGGTTAAGGATCGTGGATTGACGACCCACGATTACTCTAGTTCAAATATCTTGAAACTCGTTTGGTAAAGGTTGAATTGATAGTTTTTTGTACACCGACCGTGTGACAGTATGAACGTATCCCTAGAGCAAATTAGCGTTGCTTGATCGTAACTATTGTGTTCCTTCTACCTCATTCATTCAAATCAACTACTTTGCATTTTCTGTTTTCTAGTTATTAGAAGTACTCAATCCCAACAAATCAACATTGTTTCGCAAGTAACTGTTTGTTTTCAATCGTTGCGATAGACTAATTGATTCTTTAGCGAACGACCTCGTGGTTAGCATTGTCTATTTACAACGACTGCTTCCTACTTGTTTTCCTAAGTAGTAATTTGTGCAAATCAAATCTGTTGTCCACCAGGAGGCTCCAACATTGAACGCGGCCTCATCTCGCCGACTGACTCATGGCACTGGGGTGGAGAACCCACCACGCAACACGATTGAGGCTTGCCAGCTGACTTTTGAAGTGATGGAAGGGGTGATTCCTGTAACTCCAGTCTCTCAAGTGGTGAGCGCTCCGCCAAGGCCAGCCCTTGAGATCACTCAGGGTACTACCAACAGGAGGGTTTCATTCGAGGGTGCTAACCCAAGGATGAATGACGAATCAACACAACAACGCAACCAAAGCGCAAGTCAGGTAGATCACTTGCTAACCCTCTCTGCAGGTCACAGAAGTAGCAACGAGGAGCTAGCCTCCAAACTGGTGAGCTTGGAAGAGATGATCCAAGGGATCCCTGGAATGCCAGCACCGATCAAGAAGAGCTTACCCAACAGCTTTGCTGACTCTCCCTTCGCCGACGCTATAGCCTTGGTGGAGATGCCAACCAAGTTCACCTTCCCAAGCATGAAGCTCTATGATGGAACGACACCTGCATTTACGACCATGTCTCACAAAGACAAGGAGGATGTTCACCATAGTCATCCCTGTGATCTCCGTGAGGCTTGCATGTGCAAAGGGTTCGTTATACCGATCGGACCAGCCTACAATGGTATACCAACTTACCCAACAATTTCATTTTCTTTTGCCCAGCTTAGTCGATCGCTTTGTGGAACAATTAGAAGTCGTTGAAACTGCTTGACGACTCAGCGTCCGGCAAAGATCTAACAAATCTCTCAGGGAGTACGTCGCAAGATTCAATAAGGAGAAGGTGTCAATCCCCAACTGCAACAAAGACACTGCTGTCAACACCTTCCGCAAAGGGTTGCCACCCAACTCGGGGTTGTACAAGGAGCTGACCATCTACCCCTGTCGGACAATGGAAGATGTGCTCGCCAAAGCATGGGCTCAGATCAAATGGGAGGAGGAGGATGCCAACAGACCCTACATGTCAAGCCAAAGTGTTCACAAGGAGCCCAAGCCTGACAGACGAGTTGAACGAAGGGTTCCAGACTATCGTGCTAGGCCATATCCAACTGAGAGAAGACATGGACCTGTTGTGAATCCACCTCGCCCTCCAATCCAACAAAGGATGACAGAAACCCGAGCACCACCTCTGAGCTACTCCCTCAACATTGAACCAGAGGAGTGTGTAGCAGTCATGAAAAGCATGGGTGACAGAGTTAGATGGCCAGGAAAACTCAGAACACCTCCAGATCAAAGAAACTCCAACAAGTGGTGTCCGTTTCATGGAGACCATGGCCATACAACTGCAGAGTGCATCTCCCTGCGATTGGAGGTAGCCAAGCTCTTGAAGAGAGGGCACTTGACGGATTACCTCACTGACAAAGGTAAAAAGACCCTCGCCAGTCGGCAGGGCACTGATCTGCCTGAGCCCCTTCAAACCAACAAGGTAATCAACGTAATCTCTAGGGGGGGGGGGGTCAGAGATCAATGGCGTCTCATACTCTGCGGCAAAGCGCCACAGTAGGCAAACGGTAAGGCCTGAGCTTAACGCTCACAGAGCATCAGACACCTCTTCGTCTGACTTGACTATTAGTTTCTCAGACCAAGAGTCTAAGTAACTAATCAGTCATCATGACGATGCTTTAGTTATTTCAATTCTTATTGCAAACTGTCTTACGAAGAGAGTTCTCATTGACAATGGGAGCTCTGCTAACATCATTTTCCTAGATGCTCTGACAGAAATGGGCATAGATGAGACTGCCATCCTTCGTCAGCCGACAACTCTATATGGCTTCAGTGGAGAAAGGAAGTACACGGTTGGGAGTGTTACCCTTCCTGTCTATGCAGAAGGCGTCAACCTACCGACGAAGTTCCTGATTGCAGATAGTTCGTCAAGCTACAATTCCATCCTTGATAGGCCGTGGATTCATGAGATGAAAGCAGTACCGTCAACCTACCACCAAGTGATTCGCTTCCCTACCAACTGGGGGGTGAAGGAGATTTTTGGGCAGCAGTGGGATGCGAGGACATGTTACATGGAAGCCTTGAAGCCCAAGGCAGCAGAGTTATAGCAATTACAGCAACTCAACCCCCCAGTTGACCCAGACCAGCCAGGGATGGAAGAGCTCGATGAAGTTCAGACCCAGATTATCCAGATCACAAAGTTCAGATTGGGGCAAGGTTGAGGCCAGAGCTAAGAGAGCAGTTGGTCACATTTCTCAAAGTTCACCATGACTGCTTTGCTTGGTCCCATGCAGACATGATAGGAGTCGACCCAGAGGTTATCACCCACAGACTTAAGGTTGATCCAGATTACCCACCAGTCAGATAGAAACGGAGGAAGTTCGCTCCAGAACGGAACAAGGTTATCAATGAAGAAGTCCAAAAGTTGCTTGATATCGGATCAGTCCGCGAAATACATTACCCAGACTGGTTAGCCAACGTTGTGGTAGTAAAGAAGAAAAATGGCAAATGGCGAATGTGCATAGACTTCACTGACCTCAACAAAGCATGCCCGAAGGATTCTTTTCCACTTCACACATATACATGCTAGTGGATGCTACAGCATGATATGAGCTTCTAAGCTTCATGGACGCCTTCTCAGGTTATAACCAGATATTGATGCACCCTGAAGATCAAGAGAAGACAGCCTTCGTTACAGAGAGGGGGGACCTTCTGTTACAAGGTCATGCCCTTTGGACTCAAGAATGCAGGAGCCATTTACCAGCGCCTAGTCAACCGCATGTTCGCTAGCATGTTGGGGGACACTATGGAGGTGTACATTGACGACATGCTAGTCAAGTCACTGGTCGCCGACCAACACCTAGACCATCTCCGCCAAGCCTTCTTAGTTCTCCGCAGGTACAACATGAATTTGAATCCAGCCAAGTGCTCCTTTGGAGTTTCCTCTGGGAAATTCCTTGGATACTTAGTCACACAAAGAGGTATTGAGGCTAACCCTGATCAAATTCGTTCTATTGCTAACATCCCTTCCCCAGTGTGTTAAAGATGTGCAGAAACTGACTGGGAGGCTAGCAGCCCTCAGTAGGTTCATACCCAAATCATCCGAGAATTGTCGTCCATTCTTTGACACTCTACAGAAGAGCAAAAATTTCCAGTGGACAGACGAGTGTGAGGATGCCTTACAACAAATCAAGCGTTACCTTACCACATTTCCAGTACTATCGAAGCCCAAGGTCGGAGAGACTCTGTTCATTTACTTTGCAGTCTCCGACACAGCACTAAGTGGCGTCCTAGTCAGAGAAGAAGGTGGAAACCAGCTCCTAGTTTACTATGTGAGCAAGTCCTTACTAGACGCAGAGACTCGGTACAGCCAGCTGGAGAAGCTAGTCCTTGCACTAGTCACCTCAGCAAGGAAGCTACGCCCTTACTTCCAATGACATCCAGTCGTAGTCCTCACCAGCTTTCCACTTCGCATTATCTTGCACAAGCCAGATGTTTCTGGTAGACTTTCAAAATGGGCAGTTGAACTCAGTGAGTACGACGCTCTTTCAAATTTCGACGCCATCAAGTCACAGGCACTTGCGGACTTCATAGCGGATTTCACTCCAGCCGAATTAGGTCAAGCGGAAAAGGAGTTATTTTGTTTGCAGGAGAATGACAACTTGCAGTGGAAGCTCTCAGTCGATGGCTCCAGCAATACCAAAGGAAGTGGGCTCGGCATAGTCCTTACCTTGCCAGACGGAGACACAATCCAAAGAGCCATCCGATGTGGATTCAAAGCAACCAACAACGAGTTCGAATATGATGCGCTTATAGCTGGCCTCAACCTAGCTCAGGACATGGGCGTAAAAAGCATTCAGGTACAGTCGGACTCACAATTGGTAGTTAACCAATGGCAGGGATCTTACCAAACCAGGGACACCAAGATGGTTGCCTATCTTTAGCTAGTCAAGGAGTTGCAGTCCTCCTTCGAGGAGTTTTCTGTTTCGCAGGTACCAAGGACGGACAACAACCACGCAGACGCCCTTGCCAACCTAGGAGAAGCCATCCAAACCACAGTGTCAATAACTATTCCTGTAGTGTATGTACAATGGCCTGCAACATGGAAGGGTGAGCCCGCCAACCAGACAGTGGCTGATATAACAACTGAGTCAAATTGGATGACTCCAATAGCATTGTACTTGTCCAACGGAGAACTTCCAAAAGACAAAAGCGGGGCATGGAGGGTGAAGGCAAAGGCAGCCCGCTTCACGCTCCTCGACGGACAACTCTATAAGAGATCCTTTTCAGGATCCCAACTCAGGTGCGTAAACTAATAATGAAGCCGGACATGTTCTGACTGAGTTGCATGCAGGAGAATGTGGCAACCACTCTGGAGCCAGAAGTCTTGCCCACCGAGCACTAACAACCAGGTACTATTGGCCAACCATGAGGGTTAATGCTCTAGACTTTGTGAGAAGATGTGACTCATGCCAAAGACACTCACACATCAGCCATCTCCCACCAGAGAAGCTGCACCCATCCATTGCTCCATGGCCTTTTATGAAATGGGAGATGGACATAGTAGGGAAACTACCCACTGCACCTGGCCAACGAGTATACATGCTGGCAGTAACCGATTACTTCACCAAGTGGGTGGAAGCAGAAGCCTTCAAGCAAGTCCGTGACACGGAGTTAAAAAATTTCATTTGGAAACATGTGATTTGCAGGTACGGAGTCCCCTACGAAATCGTAACAGACAATGGCTCCTAGTTCATAAGCTATGAGTTTCAAGATTTCTGCAAAGAACGGGGAATCAAGCTTACATTCTCCACTCCATGCTATCCCCAAGCGAATGGACAAGCGGAGTCGACCAACAAGACTATCATGAATAGTCTCAAAAAACGACTGAAACAAGCAAAAGGAGCATGGGCAGATGAACTTCCAGGCGTCCTATGGTCATACCAAACCACACCAAGGACCCCAACTGGAGAAACACCATTCAGCATGACGTATGTAACTGAAGCAGTCATACCCATAGAAGTGGGACTACCCATAGCAAGATACAAAATGGCTAGCGAGCAGACCAACAATGTAGAATTGGCACACGAGCTCGACTTGATTGACGAACTCAGAGAAAGAGCCATGATCCGGAGCGCCGCCTACCAACAGAAGGTTGCACAACACTTCAACAGGAACATTCGCGTAAAAACCTTCGAGCAAGACGATTTGGTTCTACGTAGAGTATTCCAGAACACCAAGGAGATAGGAGTTGGAAAGCTTGGACCAAATTGGAAAGGTCCTTACAAGATCACAAAGGTAGTAGGCAACGGAGCCTACAAGCTAGAAATCAAGGAAGGACGACAGATAACCAACAGATCGAATGCCATCCACTTGAAAAGGTATCACTTCTAAGACTACACATTCCATATACTCACGTTTGAGGTTAACTCCTCCTTAAAATCAGCCGACCTGACCAAGGGCTAGCTGGTCAGCTAAACCAGCTAGGCAGGTCGGTCATCCGCCCCACCCCCCCTCAGCCTCCCTAGGGGGATCCAAACTTCTTGTAGCCAACTAGTCATGGTGCCAGTAATTCCACCGCGGCGACTGAATCCATATTAAATCGTCAGCCAATGCTCCAAACAATTACACAACCCAAGAGGTTGATTGTCGGTCATCTACTACTTTGGCAGAGAGACTTCTCTCCCCAATCGGCAAGCAACGACGACTAAGGTGCCATCCAACTTTATCTAATGAGATTGATTTCTCCTCCAAACAACCGACCTGACTAAGGGCAAGCCGGTCAACTAACCCGGCTGGGCAGGTCGGTCTAACGCCCCCCCCCCCCCCTCCCCAAGGGGGTCCAACGTTCTTGCAGGTTAACCAAATGGTCGCTAGACTAACAACAATAAACCATGAGGAGTCGTCGGCTAACCAGAATTATCCTAGCCATTACAAAGTCCAAACAATAAGACAGTGGTCATCCACTCCATCTGGCGCATACAAACAGTCAACATCCATCCACAGTCAAGGTACCAATGCTCATGTTTCATCTATGAGATTGAATTCTCACAACAATCAGCCGACCTGACCAGGGGCTAGCTGGTCAACTAACCCAGCTAGGCAGGTCGGTCATCCGCCCCACCCCCCAAACCTCTCCAAGAGGATAGATTCCACTCATGTTGCAGGCTGACACATCATGAGTACGATTGAAGTAATGCCCACGCGGCGCATCTTACTTCGCACATCTTACTTCCAAGTGATCATCCAAAACATACTGCTCAACAAAGCCAACCATCCATTAGGCTGAGCAACAAAAACACATGGACTCACATCTATTTTGATTGGCTTGCACTTGCTTAATCCATGAGATGCGCCAAAATCAGCTCCATGGTTTAGACAAGTGGAAGCCTTTCAAAATTAATGATCACTACCATACAAAGAATGTCAGCTCCATCCACCTGTTAGCAGGCAGACAAGAGCTCTCTGCCTATTCCAACAATCTCAATCGATATATCGAGTATAGTTGCCAACAAAAATAAACAGATGAGCATGACTTGCTGCCACACCGTTTGTATTCCAATGTATGAACCAAAGTCGCCTTTTGAGATTGATTTCTCTCTAACACAACCGACTTGACCAGAGGTTAGTCGGTCAACTAACTCGACTAGCTAAGACGGTTAAATGCCTCCCCTCTCCAAGAAGGTCCATCACTGAATTCTATAGTTAGGACACAGGGTGAACTCCATAAAGTCAGCCGTCTGACAGATGCAAAGATGGCACCCACTGTAAGTCGATCGACACTCACCGTCTGATGACAAAATGGCACTCCACCGCAGCCGATCGACACCCAGCCGTCTGACAGACGCAGCATGGCACCCAACTACATGAGACACGGTCCAACCCACTTACGGAGTTCCAACAACTTCCCCGAGATTCGCGGACGGACTCCAACAATGGGTGAACTATATAGAGAAGAGTGGGAGGAGGTGGAGAGGCATCGCATTCTGACTACACTAAACCCTAGCAATCCATCTCTCATGCCTCCCTCAAGCTCTCTGATCAACGCTCTCCACCATCGTCCATCATCATCCACCATCGTTCATCACCATCCATCATCAACCTTCAACCATCCGCCATCATCCATCGTCATCCACCTCTGTCAAACGATTACCAACTAGCTCCCTCCTACAAGGTCAGCTAGCCCACTGCTGGTGCTCGTCCACCACGTTGCTGAACCAACTCAACCAACAGGATAAGTCGACGCTTGTTGTCATCTCTCTCCTACCTCTTTCATTTGATTACACTGTATGCCAGTCATCTAACTTGAGCGTCGGAGTCCATACGGTCGGCACCACACCGGTGTCACCTTGGAACCTCACGTCTCTGTTTGCTACTGTTGTCTTGCAGGTTGCTGGTGCCCCCAATTTCTAACCCTAATCTCAAACATAAAAATATGAAATAAAGCATAATGCATGTCGTCGTGATAGTGCTGTCATAATATGAAGACAACAATCAACGTGTGAATATAGATAGTTTCTTGTAACTATCTCCACCACCGGCCACATGAACTGATCTCGTAATTAATTTGATGATTGGAGGTGGTGATGCATCCGTTTGCATGTCTTATGGAAACATCATTCATTGGACAAAATTTGGACAAGATGAAGAGTATATATCCTGTGGGAGTTTAGACTATGGGTAATGGAAGCACTATAATGGGATAAAATCATAGATGGAATATAGGTTGAGCACTATTGATAGTGCTGATAACGTGTTAATAGAAAAAGAAAGTAGTAGGAGGAGAGTAAGAGTAGAAGAAAGAAGAGAATATAGATATAATAGAATGGAGAGAATTGAGAGTTCATTCTTCACACAAAAGTGGGAGTACATAGTAGGTATTTACACATGAGAAGATGTATCACAAGGGCCTAATAGTATATGAAGAGGCAAAGACATCGCCACTAACTTGTACACATTTATCTCTCCATCCACTAACTTGTACATTAATCCTCTCATCCACTAACTCATTGAAATTTATCCATAACATATAATAATTAACTATATAAATATGTCGTGGTGTACTGATCAGTACATGTTAAATGAGCACGTGCAAAAATGGAGGGGCATCATTCGGGTCGAGTTGAATGATAAACCGGACCGGATGGAGTGGGCTTAGTCTTAATTCTTTTACAAGCTTTACTATTTGTCATTTCGGGCTTTTTTTTTTACAAGTTTAACGTTTTCATTTTTCGAAACCCACTATCTCCACTTATTAATTTTTAAACACTCTATCATACTTTATTTGTTCTATTTCTTACTTTTTCTATTATCTCTTTTACTTTTTATCATCTACTTCTTTTTATTATATTTCCTTAAAATTTTGACAAAGTCAAATGATAAAGTTTCTAAAAAACGGAGGGAGTATTTGCTGGTGCACATGAATCATGAACTTATTAAATTATTAGTTTTAGATTTTTTTTAATTTTCCTTTGTTCTACTGATGTCATAATGGTTATTTTAGTTCAACTTTCAGTACCGGATCCTGAATTATCTATTCGATTATCTTTAATTATAAAATGGTGTGTATGCATGTTTAGATATTTGCCTACTATCAGGCCCGCCCCATAAAATCTGAGGCCCTGTACGAAACTTCAATTTCATATGCTATGTTAACACTACCTTATTAACGTAAATTATAATTATGCATTTGTTTTACTTCCTACAATGCATGCATTTAAAATAAAGTGATGAATTTCAAACCTTAAATGGACCCTTAGTACAGAAATTGTGTTCAAATAAAATTTAAAACATTGCGTTTTAAGTGAAAAACTATATTTTAGTTATTTTTTATGAATATAACTTATTTTTGCTTAACTTAAAATGCCTACAACTTCATGTATTAACTGTAAAACCATTATCTCGTTCCAAAAAAAAAAAAAATTGTAAAATCATTAGTCGTCGAATTTTTTTGTTGGATATATTGTAACCTTTTTATTGTCAAATTGGATGTTTAAATTTTACATCAAATGTTTAAGGATGTTAAATTAAATGTTTAAATTTATATTAAACATGTAAGCATATTAAAATGATCTTGAAAATTTAAAAAACAAGTTTTAACTTAGCTCGATGTAAATAAAAAAAAAATAACAACACCATAAACATGAGTTTGCACATAGAAATAAAACAGGAAAATGTTAAAATAATTTAGAAATAAAATGCTTAAAGAATTAAGAAAAAACAAAGTTACAAATATATAACTATAATAGAAAAACTTTAAAAGAATGAAGAAAAAGACAAAAATGTTATAAGAATTAAGAAAAAGGAAATGTTAAAAGAAATAAGAAAAAAGGAAACAAGAAAATGTTAAAATAATTGAGAAATAAATTGATTAAAGAATTAAGAAAAAACAAAGTTACAAATATATAATTATAATAGAAAAACATTAAAAGAATGAAGAAAAGACAAAAATGTTATAAGAATTAAGAAAAAGGAAATGTTAAAAGAAATAAGAAAAAAGGAAATAGTGCAAAGCCACTGGGAGACAGAGGACTTTAGTAATAATTGTACGTTAAAGCTTGTAAACAACTTTAAACATACTCAGAAATATGAAAAATAAAAAAATCATTTTGGGCTCCCGAAATATGAGTAAAAATATCTACTTGAACAAGACTTTATAAATTATAATGTCTTGTGTGTTACAATTAGCACGTGTTATAAAGGTAAGGTTAGAGAATATTTTATTCTCATTCGAAAATGAACCTTGATCATCAGTTCGACTTCGACATGAGGTGGATTAGGAAAAGTTGATACGGATCTTAATTTTATGGCTGAATTATTTTGGTATAACATATAGGATGAAAACAAACAACTTTTAGGTATGGGGATACGAACATATATTAGGTGCGCACAGTGTTGAGAATAAAATCTGCAGACTTACACCTGCCGAGCTTAATTGACGATTCGATCTCATGCAATCATTCATCTAATTATTTAACCTAAGCATTATTGATATTCTCTCGAACCATCTTAGGCTGGACTGGACACTGGAGGATGAGTAATACTCCCTCCGGTCTATTAAAAGCTTTCTAGGTTGATTTTTTTTTTTGAACTTTGACCGTAAATTACATGACAAAAAAATATAATAAAATTACATTATGAAAATAAATCAAGTATATTTTACGAATATAACTTTATTTTATATTTTTTGCGTATAATTTAAGAGTAATTTACGGTCAAAATTTCTAAAAAATGTCAACCTAAGAAGCTTTTATTGGAACGAGGGAGTATGTATTAGGGTTTGGGTTATTACTTGTGCAAATTGCAAAATTATCCCTATATTTATAATATATCGGTTTTCGGTACAAAACTTGAAATTTTTCGGTTTTATACCGAAATATACCGAAAACCGAAATGATAAAATATGTTGTACCGAAAATCGAACCCTTTTTTTCCGGTACGATTTTTCGGTTCGGTTCCGATTCGGTTTTTCGGATTTTTGAACAGCCCTAATCTTAGCTACCAGGCTCTGGAAGTCATGCTTGAAAAATTCTAGGAAAGAGCAAAAGTTCAAAATAAATGGGTGATCACTAAATAAACTAAACAGTCTTATTTGGGTCCTGAAATTATTGAAAACAACTACCAACACCTATATTTAGACCACATAGGAAATAATATATACATAAGAATTAATATATAGTATTTGATTTGTCACATGCTTTTTTGTTTTGTTAATTTCATGGTTATCTTTTAAGTAATACTTACTGCGTCCGTGAAATAGATTTTCATTTTGCCATTTTGAATGTCCCAATTAAAACTTTTCATTTCTTTTTTTGTCAACCACTCACCCAACTAAAACATTAAATGTATTCAAAAATAAACCCACTAACATTATTTTATCCCACTTTCAACTTTAAAAATCAATTTGAGAGACCCAATAGTACTATTTTTTCCATAAGTAATACATACTTTATTTTCTCTATTCAAAAAGTAAAAGCTATTATCGGGACGGAGGAAGTATTATTCAATTGATTGCCCTTACAAATTGCAAACCAACTTAATTTGGACTAGGTGCATACCTAATAGTATGAATCTAGAGCATGTTGTATGAGTGCAATCGACCGACTATTGCATCCTATGGGTGTTACTGTGCACGATTAATTGTGAAACGGAAAGACCAAATTAAAATAGTATCCCTAATGTCTACTTGACCGTTGAATCCCCAAATAGAAGTATGTTGTACGTACGAAGGTCTGATAGTACAATGTGTCATGATTCAACTATGATGAGAGTATAAGATTTCAAGAAAATTAGAGCAAGTCATTGAAAATAAAAACGAGCTACTTCGTTTAGTAGTATAAATAAATTGGGTTGCAAACCTAATACTACTATATCTTGCTACAAATTAGCTGATAAGTTCATCCTAACCAGAGTCGCCTGAAAATTCAAGATGTTGACATGTTATGTTGTAAATGACATCTGCCACTAGTATTGTACACTAGTATATATGCAAGACCATTTTGTTCTCATGCCTAATGAAAAAATGCATATTAAAAGGAATAGTGATTGAAATATAAAAAGACGTTAGGTCAAAATGATTATGGCTGAGGTGCCATGATCCTTCAGGTTATGGGTTCGATTCCCGTCGGAAGTGGATTTGTATTCTAGTGTATGCTAGCTTTAATAGATTGAGTGATGAACAATTACTATGAAATGATTGATATACGAATGATATATATATATATATATATATGAGTACATTTGATGTAACAAGATTGTAATAGTAATATTTAAAAAAAAAAAACAGTTTAATGTTCAATAATTATGATTCTTTACTACTTTAAAAAATGAGTAATTGTGCCGATCTTTCGTCATACGTTTGACTTACTTCCTGTACAACCAATTAAAAAGGGTGGTTCTGATAGAAGCAAAATTATAATTATAGAATGGATAGAAAATAACACAAAAAGGAACCTTTGTATATAATTACCACCGAAATTGTCAAATTTGCTAAATATATGTTTTTAGAGTTCAAATATTATGGTGTGAGTACGACATTAAGGTCCTTTGCTTATGTCAATAGACAAACTACTAATGTATTTTTCTAGCCTTTGCAAGAACTCATTTATCTGAAAGGCAAGATTGACATTAAAATGTTTACCTATAAAAATTTCATGTGTGAAACACTCAAACATTGAGATGATTTTCAGTAACCATGTAATCCAGATTGATCTTGTCTTTCAAGAATAACAGTTTCTCATAAAAATGTAGTTTAATTCTATGCATCTCATATTGCTTTCATGTTCTACTTGAAAGCTAATAGGGGAGATTAATATACTACTCTTGGCATAAAACCGATTTGCTAATACAGCACATGAAAATACTAATGGGCTCAAGTTAGGCCCATGACTTTGAGTGCTGGTGTGTCCATGCCATACTAATCAGCCCATCATATTAATTTTTTCGATTTCCACACATGGATCATAAAACATCATGAAAACCGCCCCTCCAATTGATGGGATCAATATCACGTATAGCTAAAATATACTCCCTCCTCCGTTCCTTTTAAAACTTGTCATTATATATTTTCATATCATCGTTTTTTGATTTTGACATAATATTTAGTATAATAGTAAATAATTAAATAAAATCATATAATAAAAATTTAATTACTAAATTTTCATTATATGATTTTATTAAATTATTTACTATTATCGTTTAAGAGTAATTTGCGATCAAAGTCGGAGACAGTTGACCGGTCAAAGTCAATATAGCAAGTTTTAAAAAAAAACGGAGGGAGTATTAATTAACTTCACAAATATATTTAACATGCTTTATTACATTATCAAACAAGTGATATTTGTAGTTAAATGTGTGATGTTTCTTGCAATAACTTATCTTTAGAAAAATCATGATTTATGGCAGAGCATGTTGGAAACTGGAAATTAGAATATAGGAGGGGAAGAAGAACACTTTGACATATATCAAGTTTAATTTTCCCACCAGAATTTGCTTGTTATCAACGCATGTTTCATCTAGTACAAACTACAAAGCACAAACTTGAACCGTTGAACTCTACTACATATTAGGAGTAACATATTTATACAAAGATACTAGTACTAACCCGTGGCGATGCCACGGAATAGTTCACTTTTCCTATGAGTCGTGTTTGAAGAATGTATATAAAAGTTCAAAGTAAATAAAAGAACCAATAATATCCAATGTAAAAATAATGATCTAACAACCAAACACAAAAGTAGACTAACGTTTAGAAAATACATAAAACCTCCTTATAAACCAAATTGGTTATAGTAGCGGTGGGTTTTCCTTCTTCATTTAAAATCAAAAGTTCAAAACCTTCAAGCCCTTTTTGCTTGTAACTCTCGAGAAGGCATCATAAAGCTGACCGTGGCTGAATACTGGGCTAGGCATATATAGGCCGACATGATCTAGAGATTGTCCTTGACTCTTGTTTAGAGTAGCAAACAAATATAGAAAACTGCCTCCTCTGGAGCCTGACTGGAAATTTCGTGAAATTCGAGGGTGTCAAGACCATCTGTGGTATCAAAATCTTTGATCCGGCATTCTTTCCAGCTATCATCTTGGCCTCTACGACGTGTTTCCAAATTGCAGTCGCGATCAATCTCATTCCTTTACACAGTTCTGCGGCCTGGTCTACGTCAATATGGGACACTCAACTTTCAAACGGATCAAATGATGGGGGATTCTAGATGTCCTAATGATGTTAAGCAATTTAGTGGAATATACATCCTCACGATTGACTATATCATCCTCGTCTGGACATATACTATCGGAAATCAAGAACTCAGAAGCATCACCTGGCAACAAAAACAACACATATTCATTGATCTCATGAACAATCTCATTAGTTGGAGCTAATATAGCTCTGTCTTGAAAGTATCGACCATCATCGATATGATCAATGAGTGAAGGATATGTGCTACGTACTAAACATTACAACGATTGGATCAGTCACATCACGGATGAGTATATCACCGGGTAACTTGAAGTCGACCTCACCATCATTTTCCCCTCCAATGTCACCATCTCCAACATGTAATAACCACTCGATGAACTCCCTAATATCTCTACCTCATATTGAGATATGCCGGCCTAAAATGCATAGCATAATAATAAATGAATAAATATTCAATATAGATTGGTTATAATGACAGGTTGTAGTAAACTAATTCATGCATAAGTAAATAGTCATAAACTTCGACATAATATGATACAATGGACTAACATGTAATCGCATATTCTTTGTTAGCCTCAATACTTGATTGTGACTCCATATAGAGCCGGATGACGATAATGATGCATACACAATATCTTGTCTGCTTCCTTTCGGGATGACCTTTTAGTATTTGTCTAAAGTCAACACCAAATACCACAACCTTGCCACCAAACGGCAATCGAGAAGCATGGCTTTAGTTAACTTTAGATCTACTTCAAGAAAAGAAAATATCTTTAGTTAAGCAAATTGGGAATATAAGAGCAAAGTTTATGCTCAATTCATATAATCAAAACAAAGTAGCACACGATACAACCTTCATAATCGAATTGAAGTGTATTAATTTGCAAGACAACATATAAACATATACTCCCTCCGTCCCAGTTTCATCTTCCCGCATTCCATTTTGGTCCGTCCCAACTACATCTTCCCATCCCTTAAATGGAAAATCTCTCATACTTTATACACTATATCTCCTACTTTATTCACTATTTGCCATACTTTATTCACCATCTCTCCCACTTTATTCACTTTTCTTTGAAATCTTGTGCTCAGACCCGAAAGAAGATGAAAGCGGGACGGAGGGAATAATTAGTAATAAGTATCAAAAGTTTATCGTGAGATTCAAATATTGAAATTACATATCTCAAAGATCCTAAAGACCATGTTAACGACGTTGGCCGTCTTACCGGTGGATTTCCATCTTCACCCAACTCTAAAATTTGAGCCATTTTTTAGTGGTCGCCCTTGGAATGCAACATGCAGCTAGCCGACATGCAGACCAACACAAGCTAAAGATTTTCCTGAACTCTTATTGATTGTCATGGCATAACAAATGCATATAGGGAATTGTCAATGCTACAATCTAATAAGAAACTTAGCAACATGGGACGGAGTGAGCACCAGGCAAGTAATAAATACCTTGAGTCCACGTTCTTGCAATATATCATGTTAACTTCTATGATATGTCTTCCAATGGCGGTGGCAATTAATCTCATCCCATCACATAATTTGACCGACTGGTTTATATTCCTGAGAAGCATCATAGGACAACCAAATTTCAAACAAATGAGATGATTCGATATTCCTGATATCCTTGTTGTGTTAATGAAGTCGACCGAATACACATCTTCTCCATTGGCGATGTCAAACTCATTAGGACATATACTATTTGAGTGCATGAACACGGTGGCATCTACGGGAAACATTTACATGAAATAAATAATAACTTGATGAACAATCTCATTAGTTGGAGCAAGAACCGCCCTATTTTGGATGTACCTGCTATCCTCCACGTGGTCTAAGATCGAGGGATAGGTGCTATTGGAAATAGCACCTATTGGATTCGAGGAAACACGGATTAATGTATCATCAGGCATCTTGAATTCTACCTCGACGTCATTGATATTGTCAACTTCACTGTCTCCAACCCGCAACAAACAATCGACAAATTCCTTTATGTTATGAATCTCGACAGGTGAGCCGCCTGACTGTTATAAAAAATAAGTAAGGCAAACCACTTGAATAAGATTTATAATAATTATAACAAAACATAAAATGATCAAGCCTTAAGGTGCATGTTCTTGTCAAATTCTGAACACGACATAAACTTCATAGATTTCTAGATGAGCAAAGAGATGCATGCACTATATCTTGCCACCTACCTTTTGGAATGACCGACAATATTTGTCTAAATTCGCCACCAATTCAACTACCAACAATCATTTCTCCTCATAATGTCTCGGACTAAGATCCAAAAAAAAAAAAAACATGTTTGTCAGGCTTCTTCCCGTATAATATGCTTTGTCCTGTTCAATAATCGTGTAAGATCATATTCGGGGAGAGTCCTACTACACATGATCGTCTCATCAACATTCAAAGGAATCCTAGATCTCGAGTGAGCAGTACGACTTCCATATAGAAGTAGAGAAGCAATACCACTCGATGAATCTGGTAGAGCAATATCAAGCCTACCACGCAAAGTAGAACATAGGGTTTCCATTAAAAAAAAAGTATTTTCGATACCACCAAAGCAATACAAAGAGAAAAACCCGACATAACTAAAGATACATCTTCCACAATTGTATGGTATACATCTCTCTACTCGTCAGTCAAACACGGATAAAGACAGCTATGCTCAACGACATCATAAGACAACTCTTCAAGAATAAATTTATTCTGACCATCCTCTATCATGATTGCATTTGGTTTTGGCATACCTTTAGTAGGTTAAAGACTACCAAGACAGTGGTAATTCTAACCACCAAGCCCATATGAATAAGAACTTTTGCCGTTGTTGACGAAATTATCTTAATAGCAACCCATTGATTTGAATATGTACATCATATATTTGCATGTATGTGCTCAAGATAATTGCAACTTTTGTCATGCCTATTATGTAGAACATCAAGTAATGGCCTTGGCGGCGTCTTCAATATAGGTAATTGTATTTTAGCTCGACTACAACACAAATTAAATTCAGGTCGAATTCTTAATCTTCTCAATTAGTGGCCAAGCTTCTTGACATGTTACTTATTCGTGCCATGGAAATACCCATGAATAGACTATATTGGAAGGATATTTTGGGATTTTGGTGATAAAAAATCCCTTTAAACTCTAATGTATTACTTTCTCTGCCCGGATCAAGCTTCCCATTTTACCATTTTAGTCGTCCCACATAAATATTATCATTTCCATTTTTTATAACTATTACATTCTACCACACTTAACTAATACACAAATAATATATACTCATATTTTACAAGTTTACCAATCCAATCTTTATTCATTCACTACAAAAATACTGGTCTGTAGCGACGGATCTACAGAACAACGATCCGTCGCTCTGAGCAATGATCCGTCGCCTCCCGGGCGGATGGGATGACGGATAATGTCGTCGCCCCATTGAGCTATGACGGATAGATAATCCGTCGCTCAATTCGCGACGGATTGGACGACAGATTATCTTGTTTGACTTTTTTTTATTTTTTAAAAAATCGATTATTGGCAACCCGTCGCTACATCGGGCGACGGATAGAATCTATCCGTCACTACATTGGGCGACCGATAGAATCTATCCGTCGCCCAATGTATTATTGGAATTAGTGACGGAATCTCAAATTTCGTCACTAATTCCGTCACAAAATATTTTTTTTTAAATTTTGTTTTTTAATATTAATCCCTGTTTTTTGTATTTCACCTATTTAATCAATATAATGCTCGATAATAAATCAACTATACGGAAAATGTTTCAATAAATGATAAATAAAAAATGTTATATCCGAATAAGTCTAAATTATCCGAACAAGTCTAAATATAATATATCCGAAAACGTACATAGTACATATACATAACTAGCTACCAGACGGGGGTGAGTCTTTGGACATGAAAGCCTCCATCTCAGAATCAAGGCGCTCGTTCTCCTCCCTTCGTTCTCTGTCGTGCCGCTCCATCTCCTCCCTTTGTTCTCT
Organism: Plantago major; assembly: GCA_026545765.1. Lineage (NCBI taxonomy): Eukaryota > Viridiplantae > Streptophyta > Magnoliopsida > Lamiales > Plantaginaceae > Plantago > Plantago major. Next base: position 83,060,653 of record CM048841.1, read on the forward strand.
GTCGCGCCGCTCCATCTCTTGAGTTAGCCGTGCAACATGTTCTGCGACCTGCGACTGCACCATATCCCAGACCTGTCCTTGTGTGAAAACCGGACGTCTAGACTGATGGGATGATGATGAGGAGCACCCCGGACTAGCCAAGCTCAAACCGAGGCTCCCGAGTCCATATATTCATCCTTTGTTGTCCGGTTTGTTGACCTCTAAGAAGATGTTGTCAACTTGTTCAGTTGACAGCACATCACCCGTCTCTTCCTCCTGCCTCGCTACCTGAGCATCAACCTCAGCCTAAAATCGTAAATAGCAGATATCATGATCACTTATTGTTTTTCAAAAATAACTTGTAATAGTGTACAAATATGAACTTTAAGCAACATAAACATACCGCAATAGACTCGGCCCGGGAGTCAGTCCATACCCCGCCCTTCTGCTTGGCCTTCTTGAAGATGTCATACTTGGATTTCACCTCCCCCCATGACATCTGAACAACATATATAGTCAACAATTTATCATCTCACAAGTAATAGAGCAGAGACACAATACGTACACGTAATGCTAGATTGAAAAAATATATATATATATATACTTACCGATTGGTAATAATCAGTGAGAGTAGATCGCCTCCAAGATGGTGAACGACCCTTCCTACTGCATCAGGCTGAGACGCCCGGTTCTGTTTGTTGATATAGGCATTATTCTCGACATCAGTTCGAGCCCAGTAGGCATCCCAAAGGGCCCACTCCTCTGCATCAACCTGTGGAGGCATTGGGCCATTCCGATCCCGAATGCTTTCCAAGTATGGACCATATCCCTGTACAGTTTAGATCCCATAGGGAGAGAACACCACCAAGAAGATACGCCGAGTATACTCGCCTCAATAGACCAAGATCCGACATCTTGGCCTCTATTGTTGAGAAAAACTTAGATATACAATGGCCAAAACCTACAAGGAGAAACAAGAAGAACAAAGCTTCAAAGGAATACTGTAGGTTTCATAAGCACAAAGGTCATTCAACTGAGGATTGTGTCCAGCTGAAAACAAAAATAGAAAGGTTGGTAAGGAGTAGTAAATTGAAAGAACCAGTATACGAGGAGGAACCCTCCAGACACCAGAAGAATGAACAAAGAAGGGAGGAGCGTGGTTCGGAACCTCCGACAGGATCCTTACCGCCACCTCCAGCAGAAATCCCACCCCACCATACCCAAAGATACCGTGGGTATCACGAAGATATGGAAATGGAAAACCTCCCCTATAGCGGGGTCATCAATGCCATTGCAGGAGGTCCAACTGGAGGAGATAGCCGGAACGCAAGGGAAAGAACCGTGCAACATTTGAGAAATAATGACAGAACCTATGCTCCACCGGTTCTGAAAGGAACCAACGCCATCACTTTTGATGACAGTGAGATACCCCCACCAACGTCTGGTGGAGGAGATCTTAAAGATCCTGACGTACCTTTGGTCATTTCTCTAGTCATCGCCACTTACAAAGTCAACAAGGTACTTGTTGATACATGGAGTTCCTCCAATGTAATATCTAGGAGAACTGTGGAACAGATGAACCTGGGGCAACATTCAGTATGGGCGAGTATAAACCTCTTTGGTAGGAAGTAGAGATGAAGCTCATCACACGCCTTCGAGACAATCACGATATCTGTTGGTCCAGATAACGGCAAAGTAAAAGACTGAGGGGGGGTGAATAGTCTTTTAAAACTTTTGTCGATAAACACAGTTTCTCAGATATCTGTGAAGATTTTTGATACTTAACTTCAGAGAGCGGAAGACTTTTCTGTGATAAGTGCACGTGCTCAGCAAGATAGATGTAAATACTTTGCAAGGTAAATTAAGCAAGTAATAAGATGCAGAAAGTAAATAAGACAAGTCTTTTTATAGTGGTATCTGAAGGTGGCGTAATCCTTCAACTAATCCACTTCGGCCTTTTTCAGACCTAGTATCCACTAAGACAGATAAATGAGGTAACCTTACAAGTATCTTCTCTTGATTCCTAAATACACTAGGTTCCCAACCAAGTGTTCCCCCTGAGTTATTCCCCGGCTTTCACAGCCAAGTACTTCCTGTACTCAGAAACCTATTGAGCAATTCCTTAGTTTCCCAAACTAAGTACTTCCTATGCTCAGTAACCTTGGAGTTATTCCTTAGTTTGCCAAACTAAGTACTTCCTGTACTCCATGCCGATTAAGGTGTTGGTTAAGGTAGTTTGTCAGGTGAGCTTCTTTAATAACTTGTTCAGTTATGCAGATACCTCTATGAATCAAGTATACTTAATACACTTTGCAATGTATGGTATCTTGTTCTTTACTGACCCAAGTCTATGATAAGTGTTCAAGAGAATGAATCTCAGATATGATATCTTAGTTCAACTCTTTCACAAATAACAATGCTTGTTAAGGATCAGTACACTTAGAACTTTTGTGCTACTTAGAATCAAGAGCTTTGGTCGCAACAGAAAGCTTGAAGGTAAGTAGTGTGCTTGAGAGAACTTGTGAGAGTAATCAATGTAAGTTCAGTGTTCTAAGGTGTGTTCTCAAGTAATCTAAGTGTTGATATTTATAGATGAATTTTTGCCGTTTGAATAGTATCCGTTAGGCTTAAATCAAATTCAAACTATTGATATCTGAGTATAGTACTGTAGTACGTTTGTCTTCTTCTTCAGAAGCTACCGTTTTTTGTTCAAACATCTCTGTCCGCGCATTTAATGCATTGTACTATACTTTTGTCCTGTAGTGCCAACGGAACTATGCATGGTATCAGAGATCTTTATACTATCAGATTTCTCTGATGCTGTGCACGTCCTTTTCAAGAGTTTATCACAACTCCAGATATTACTTGTTGAAACAACTTGTTATAATATATTTCTTTTCAGAAACATAGTTTATATCCAAGGTATCTGAGCGTAGATATCTGTGGGCACTTTCCTCGTCTCAGGAACCTTTTATTTCTCAGATATCCTTTGCAACACTGTTTATTTAAAAATGCTTGTGTCTTTAAGATATCTGGTCATAGGTATCTGGAAACCTTTGTCTTCAGCAATCTTGTGCATTCTTCAAATCTTTAAATCCTAAGTTGAACTTCTCCTGCTGGACGCCTCCTTCTTGGTCTTCTTCAGAAAATAAAAATTACATTCAGAGACCTAACATCCTATACAAGATTTGCTAGACTATCATATTTAGTGATTTTCCTCTTTTACAGTGTTCAAGTGAACCAAGAGTACTAACCACCTTTCTGAGCTAAGATAAGTTATTAGGTTGCTGATCAAAATCTTAAACAGATATTCGTAACAAATTTCCCCCATTTTGATCAGTGAACGATGACTATCTGACCTATTACAAATCTGGATGAGGAAACAATCCACCACTTAATCATTTCTTATGATCTTTCAATTCATATAATTAAGTGCAGAAAGTAAACATCACCTAAATCACAAGGTGTGATCTTTGCTGACAAGTTATCTTTTTATAGATTGATATCTGAGAGTAGGTTCATCAGATATGTTACAATGAGAGTTCAGATAACTTTTTCAAAATAACAATAAGGTACAGTCAGCAAGATACAAGAGATTACATAGTAAATTAGGACAACAGAAGTAACCAAGCTCCAAGTAGACATCCTAATAAACTAGTCTTCAAGTCTTCAAATCTTCAGCAGCTCCAAGGATCAATTTGCATACTCCCTATCTCCAAATCTTTTGATATCATCTGAGTAGTCATAGAGTAAGGTTCTGACCAACATCTCAGTGTCTCTGGCATAACCACATACTTCTTTGTATGATTTGGTGGGATTTTTCTTGGCAAAATGTTTGACCCATAAGTACTTTCCCCATTTCCAGGCATGCTCAACTCTGATAGCTTGAAGTAATCATATATGATCCTCAGATATCTGATGTCACCCTTGTATTGATCTTCAGTCATATAGAATTACTCAAAGGGTTCCACAACAAGTCTTGGCCTTGTGCCTGTTCCAGTGAGGTTTGGGACTCTATGCACATCATCAGGTTTTCCATAAGGACATTCATCATTAAGGTCCTTCCTCATGGCTTCAACTCTCTTGACAACTTCAAAATCCAACCAAGCTTTGACATGATTGGTGTTGATCGAGATTGGCTTTTCTTTTCTCCATGCCATAAGTTGTTGATGGATGGGTACTAGAAATCCTTTTTCATTTACAAGCAAATGCTTGAGTTCCAGTATCCATTATCCATTCCACTGATGAAGTTGAACCCTGAAAAGTGTACGTTTCGGGTAAAGGGAGGAAAGTTCCTTGGTTACATGGTCACGGAGAGATGTATCAGCGCCAACCCAGAGAAGATAAAGGAAATCCTAGACTTACCCCCAACCAACGGCGATCAATGAGGTGCAAAATCTCTTGGGAAGAGTGATGGCCCTGAGCCATTTCATTTTCAAGTCCGCCGAGAAAAACTTACCTTTCTTCAAAATTCTAAGGAAAGGAGACAAGTTCGAGTGGACAAAGGAATGCGAAGAAGCCTTGGATAACTTAAAAAGCTACATTCTCTCGCCACCTCTCTTGTCCAAACCAGTAGAAGGTGAAACTCTCTACCTCTACCTAGCTACTACTGATGAAGCCATGAGTTCTGTATTGGTGCGGATACAAGGAAATGACCACTTGCCGATCTATTACTTGAGCAAGGCCCTCGTGGGTTCCGAGGCCAGATATGTCAAAATTGAGAAGCTCGCCTTCGTGCTAGTCTACACTGCCCGACGACTGAAGCCTCACCAATGAACCACTCAAACATGTCCTAGGCAAACCAGATCAATCAGGACGCTTATCCAAATGGGCGATCGAGCTAAGTGAATATGATATAGGGTACCAAGCCCCCTCTGCTAAAAAGGCTCAAGTCCTTGCTGACTTCCTGGTAGATTACCCAGAGGAAACGGAGGAAGGAATCGAAACTTCACAGGTAGACGTGAGCTACGTCATGCTCACCCAAGCAAAGGATACCCCAGAAGGAGAGAGGGCAAAAGAGAATGAGCCTGAAGAGATGCTCAGAAGTAACGTTCAACTCTGGTCCAGATATCAGGAACCTGTGGATGTGTTGGTCCAGATAACGGCAAAGTAAAAGACTTGGGGGGGGGGGGTGAATAGTCTTTTAAAACTCTTGTCGATAAAAAACTATTTCTCAGATATCTGTGTAGATATCTGATACTTAGATTCAGAGCGCGGAAGACTTAAGATAGATAAGTGCAGAAACAGTTAAAGTGTGTGTGTGTGTGTTGCTGAAATGTAAGTACAGAAAAGTAAATAACACAGCAAGTATAGTGGTATCTGGAGGTGGCGTAATCCTCCAACTAATCCACTTCAGTCTTCCAAAGACCTAGAATTCACTAGAATAGATAATTGAGGTCACCTTACAAAAATCCTATTCTAAGATTCCTTAAACAAATGGTTCCCAACCAAATGTTCCCCCTGAGTTGTTCCCCACGCCCAAGTACTTCATGTACTCAGAAACCTTTTTGAGCTATTCCCTAGCTTCCCAAGCTAAGTACTTCATGTGCTCAATAACCTTGGAGTTATTCCTTAGTTTCTCAAACTAAGTACTTCCTGTACTCCACGCCAGTGATGGTATTGGTTTTGGTTTGAGTTGTCAGATGAGCTTCTTTAATAACTTTTCAATTAATCAGATAGCTCTGTGAATCAAGTATACTTAATACACTTTGCAATGTATGGTATCTTGTTCTTTTTACTGTCTTATGATAATTGTTCAAGAGAATGAATCTCAGATACTTGATCTTTCGATTCAACTCTTTCACGAATAGCAGTGCTTGTTTAGGTTCAGGACACTTAGAACTTTAGTACTACTTAAGATCAGGAGTTTGGTCGCAACAGAAAGCTTTGAGGATAAGTAGTTTGCTTGAGAGAATATGTTCGTGTAAATGTTGTGTCTCTAAGGTTCAGCGTGTCTTCTCAAGCAGTCTAAGTGTTGATATTTATAGATGAATTTGAATGCCGTTGAATAGTATCCGTTAGGCTTAAATCAAATTCAAACTATTGATATCTGTGTATAGTACTGTAGCAGGTTTGTCTTCTTCTTCAGAAGCTAACGTTGCTTTTGTTCAGACATCTCTGTCCGTGCATTTAATGCATTGTACTATACTTTTGTCTTGTAGTGCCAACGGAACTATGCTTTGTATCAGAGACTAGTATTATCAGATTTCTCTGATTCTTTGCACGTCCTTATCTTCAATCTTCATATACCACTTTATTGAAACAACTTTGTTGCAATATATTTCTTTTTCAGAAATGTGGTTAAAGCTCAAGGTATCTGAGAGTAGATATCTGTGGACACTTTCCTTGTTTTCCAGATGGACCTCTTGACTTCTCAGATATCTCTTGTGACATGATTTGTTTAGCAATCATTCGCGTCTTCAAGAAATCTGGCCAAGGTATCTGAAAAAACTATTTCAGTAATCTTGTGCAGTTGCTTCAAATCTTCAATGTCGTTGAACTTGTTCTGCTTGGATGTTTTCTTCTTGGTCTTCTCTTCATAAAATAAAAATTACATTTTGAGACCTAACGTCCTATACAAGATTAGCTAGACTATCATACTTAGTGGGTTTCCTCTTTTACAATGTTCAAGTGAACCAAGAGTACTAATCACCTTTCTAAGACTAAGATAAGTCATCATGTTGCTGATCAAAATCTAAACAGATATTTCTAACAAAATATCTAACAAATTTCCTAACATGATGACTCCCTGAGGGTGAGACATATGTTCCTCCTAGAAGAAGTAAGCAACACTTCGACACCTGCATCTTCCGACAAGAAGCAGGAAGACAGAAAAGTGCCTACTACTGAATCAGAATGCAAACTTGAGAACAAGGAATGTTGGATGTTACAAGTGGATGGATCCGCTACCGGACGAATAGGAGGAATAGGAATCTTTCTTGAAAGCCCTGAAGGAGCCAAGCTGGAATACGCCATCACCCTCAACTTTAATGTAACAAACAACGAGGCCGAGTATGAGGCACTGCTCACCGGCTTGAGGATGACAAAAGCTCTTCAAGTAAAAAGAATCAAGCTTATACAGACTCCCAGCTCGTAAAATCCCAGTTTTCTGGGTCTTTTGCTGCTAAAGGACCCAACATGATCAAATACTTAGAACTTCTCAAGAAAGAGGTGGAGCACTTTGAAGTATTCACTCTTGAGCAATTCCACAGGGAATGGAACGAAAAGGCCGACGCCCTTTCCAAGTATGCCTCGGCCTTAGGAGCTCTAGATACAAGGAGTGTCATCCTGATGACTCTCACGGACTCCTCCCTGGCAAATCTTAATGGGAAAGTCTTCCTCTTGAGCGCTGAAAGGAGCTGGATGACTGACATATTTTACTATCTCAAGGATGGCTCTCTACCTTCACATCCTAGAGAAGCGAGGAGGATCCTGTGTCGAGCCAACAGATACTTCATCCTGGGGGAGGATCTTTACAAGAGATCTTTCACCGGCACTCACATGAGATGCCTTGGTCCCCAGGAGGCGAACACGGTGATGGAGGAAATCCATGCAGGAAGTTACGGAGGTCACTCCGGAGGACGGACTCTAGCGCAGAAAATTATAAGGCAAGGATACTATTGGCCCACGATCGATAAAGACGCCGCCAGCTTTGCCCGTACTTGTGAAGATTGCCAGTACTACGCCAACATACCCCATCGCCTGACCAACCCTATGATTCCGTCAGTCATAGCATGCCCATTTGATCAATGGGGCATAGACATAGTTGGTCCCTTTCCACGCGGAACTCATCAGAAGAGGTTCCTGATCGTGGCGGTGGAATATTTCACTAAGTGGGTTGAGGCAGAAGAAGTTTCGACCATCACTGAAAGCAGAGTACGCACGTTAATCTGGAAGAACATCATCTGTCGCTTCGGACCCCCGAGGGTCCTAGTCTCGGACAACGGGGCTCAGTTATCCGGGGCAAGACTGAAAGAATGGCTCCAGTCTTTCAAAATAGAACAACGCTTCACCTCCGTTGGCTACCCCCAAGCCAATGGTCAAGTAGAAGCCACCAACAAGACCATCGTCAAGATTTTGGAGAAAAGGTTGAGGACTTCCCAAGACAGTTGGGTAGATGATCTCGACGCAGTCCTTTGGGCACACAGGACGACGACTCGGACTTCCACACAGGAGACGCCCTTCTCCCTTGTCTACGGATCCGGCATCCATCCTCGAAGTAGCAAAGAAAACCCAAAGGATCCAAAGAATACAACCCATTGAACGAAGTCGCAAGGATCTACGACCTTGAGCTCCTTGAGAACAAATGGAGTGAGGCTCTAGCTAGCATCCTTCGATACCAAGCCATAACTGCTCGAGCCTACAACAAGAGTGTCTTTCCCAAATACATACAAGTCGGAGACTTAGTCCTCAGAAGAGCTGACATCTTGAGCAATGTTGGTAAACTCAAGCCCAAGTGGGAAGGACCCTTCAAGGTCATTGGTGCTAGGGTCAATGGCAGTTTCGAACTCGAGGATGATCAAGGGAGAGCCCTGAGGAGAAAATGGAATGCTAGGAATTTGCAAAAGTTCTACGCCTAGAGTTGCTTCTCTAAAGCATACTACGTCAGTTGTTGTTTTTCTCTCGTTTTTCTTTTCCTGGCCTCGAAGCCCACCAGTTGTACTTGAATTTCCGTCAAATCAATACAACTTTTTTGCAATAAATGCGTTCTATTCAAATAAACACATCGCCTCAGACCCTTTTCATAGAGAACCGAAGTAGATAACAAGCAACTAGTTCGAAGTAAACAATTATAACAAGAAGAGACATTGCGACACCCAGAATAGCAATTTTTATTCCTCAAAATCCGAACTAGGGCACAATAGTACATTTCATTCGTTACAAATAGTTATTGATGGAAAATTTGGTGTCCGAAGCGGACCGAATATCTCCATCTCGAGTCTGAGCTTCCGGACAAGACAGAACAAGATTCCGGCAGACCTACTCTCCCAACGAGTTAAAACGATACGACGGCATCCGTCTCTTCTTCCCAATCACTCGGTGAAATCCACACAAGAGCCAGTTACTGGCAAAACGCGACTGATGCGACCGGATCTATATCAGACAGTCTGGGTACAACAACAAAAGGAGTCAAACCAAAGAGATGAACAGCACGAACCAATGGATCTCCAAATAATGAGTCCCTACTTCCGCACAAAGGACAAGTTGAATCCGAACCGGATAACTCTGGTACGGCAAGGCAGCTCCACGGTCCCCTCAGACGATCCGCATCTTCCACCACAACCACTTTCTGGTTCGCACCCTCGGGCACCACAAGAAAATGGTAAATGGTGGAAGGAGCAAACAGCCCGAGAATTCAAATCTCCATGCTAACAAGTCTTCCATAATCCTTGGGAACGGCGAGCTAGTCCACTCCTCCAGGGCTCAAGTGGTTGATACACTACAGCCCCAGAGAGAGAAGACTAGCACGCTGATCCGAGAACTATGTCCGAAACTTATATACTGCAAGGAGCAAATATCCCGAAAAATTAACTCTCCGAAGCAACATGCGTGTAATCCCTAGAACCAGCAAGCTAGTCTGCTTCCCCGAGGCTTAAATTCTTAATGCAAACTACAGCCACGAAGAAAGAAGACTAACCCGGTGATCCGAGGAAGAGGCTGACAAGTATTTCAAGAACCTTAGAACCAGCGAGTTAACCTGCTCCCCCGCGGCTCAAGTCGTTGGTACGAACTACAGCCCCGGAGAAAGAAGATTAGCACGACGATCCGAAAGAGAATGATTCTGAGTGACTTGATTTCATCGTCCCAGCATGGTCCTACCCCAAGGGATTTCCGGACCCCCGAAAAACCCTTAGAGGCGGATCACGCATAGGAACGTTCCGGACCACCTATTACTATAAAAGGGATGGAATGATCTGATAAAAAACTGTACAATCCAGAGATATATATAGAAGTGGCAAGCCGATCACCACTCGACACGTGGCACATGACAGTTGGCGATGGGCTTAGGCCTGGACTTGGGCCCAACAATTGGGCCGCTATTGGGCCAACCCGGAGTCTTTTCACCCGCTCGGATCCCTCAGCCCGAGGCGCCAAACGCGATCTGTAGCCCACACTCAACTTTTTTGGAATGTCTCCTTTTTTACCAACTTTCCACAAGTCCAAAACGACTCGGAACAGTACACAGTGTCGCTACAAATCAGGCAAGATTTATGACATCTGAATCATTCCTGTTTACTTAGGGCGATTAACATTTGGAGCTACGACTCGGACAAACGCCTTGTCCGACCAACCCATGAGTCAACCAATTGAGAATTACATTATTTTGGGAAGATTTGGCCTCGTGGACTCGGATCCATGACCCAAGAAAACCAAGCCAACGAAACTTGGGTTACTGATTTGTCTTATAAATTCGACACACTATGAGAAGCATGCATTTGAAAAGGAAATAACACGAGCAAATGATAAGAGTTGACCCGAGCCATCACCGAGCCCGGACCAATGCCATGGATACCGAATCGATTGTGAAAATTCGACAAAAATTATCCATACAAAAACAGCGGTAACAAAGAAACAACATTGTCTTAAGGTCCGAAGACCAGGGTTACAGACTTCCGGGGCATACCCCGTCTTCATTCTCTCTGCCGCTCGGATGAACCAGCCTGAGTTCCGTAGGGGCCTCCAATCTCCTTTTCCGGAGGCGCTTGCTCTCGCTCTTTGGCTTCCTGGGCCAACCTCCTCTCCCTTCGAGACTGCAACTCTTTCAGGAAGCCGGGGCATTGCTGCATCAAGTCCAGATCCCGATCGAAACCATGGACAGGCCCGGGCAAAGTCAGCCAGTCTTGGCTGTGCTCCACATGATCCTCCAAGGGAACGAAGACACTAGACATCAGCAATCGGGGCACAAATTGCGGAAGGTACGGACCACCATGGTCGAATTTCTTGTCTTCCGTCTCATCACAGACCAACTCCACAAACTCACATTGGAGCAAGTCTTCGTCCGAGACACCCTCCGGAGCAAACTCCGAGCCATCGGCCTCTTTGAAAGCAGAAATGCCTTCAGCCTCCATGTCACAGCCACTCGGGATCCAACCCTTCCGCCGGAACTACCCTACAGCTGCATCGAAACCATCATGCCGAGCCTCGTCATACTTGGACTCAAACAAGAACTTGCAGGAGTCCGACCCCAAGAAATCTTGGACAGTCTTCGTCTGGACCTTCAAGAGCTCATTGAGCATCATGTCTTTGAAGCTCCGGGAGACACTGACGTACTCATCCACGCTATCCTGATGCACTTTCAAATCCTTCTTTAACGCTAGGATGGCACTTTTCAGATTGGCCGTCACCGATTCGGCCTCCTTTTTGGTAGCAAGGGTCTTCTTCAGCTGCTCGGACAGGCTGTTCAACTTAGACGCCTCTATCGCCCGAGCAGCCTCAGCCTTAGTCAGATCCTCCTCCATCGTGGCCCTCCGACCTGCCACCACGGAGCACACTTGAACAGCGGTAGTGAGCTAAATCGACCAACATTGAAAAATTAAAAACACAGTTCCGAACCAAAGAAAGTTGACGTACTTCGACAATCAAAAATTCAAGAGACTTACCTTTCGGTGAGTTGCGGTCAACTCCGCAATTCGATCCAGTTCCGTGGCAGTAACCAACCGAGCCACCTCAGCATCCAACTCTGGCTCACTACTCATCTTTCCCTTGCCCTTATTGGCCGGAGGGATCGGACCTTCGGATGGATGCTTTTGTCCGGCCGCAACACTCGAACCACTGGCAGGTGGGTCCCGAGACACAGACCTCGGAGGTTTCTTAGCCCCCTTCGAGCCAGCCACCTTACCCTTGTCCGGGGTGGGTATCGTCTGGGCCTCCTCGCCCGCCGCGGCCCTCCGAGTCTCCTCCACTCGGAAAGTGGCAGCATTTCGACGCTCTTCCATGGGCAGCACAGTGGACGTCTTGATGATTTGGGTTCGGGTACCCTCCTCCATCTCCTTCCGTTAAGCGGCATTTTATTTTCGCTTCAGCTCCCGCATGGTGGACATGGTGTACTCGAACAAAAAATCTGCACATCCGAAGGACAATAAGTTACATGATAACAAAAATTTTATCCACAACTACAAACAAAGCAATAAAGGGACCACCGACTCGGATGACCGACCACGTGACCGAATGAGGAAGAACTTACTCAGATCCTTCTTCCCGTCACAAAAACTTGGCTCCGAAAAGCCAGCTAGATAGGGAAGGGGTTGGCATATCAATCCCCGGAAAAAATATTTCTCCGGATCTTGATTCCGGTAGAGAGCTTGCATCCACAAAGGGACGTTCCGAGCCGGAGGTTTCCAGTCCGGCAGCCTGCCTCGGAAAAACTTCTTCTCAAAACTCCATTGGGTCCTTTCCGCTTCGGATTGACCCTGTTTCAGAGCGGGCCGGACGAAGATATATCTCTTCCACTAATTTATTTCCAGGCAGGAGAGCGGATCAACGAAAAAAGTGTTGGTCCAGATAACGGAAAAGTAAAAGACTTGGGGGGGGGGGTGAATAGTCTTTTAAAACTTTTGTCGATAAACACAGTTTCTCATAAACCTGGGGGTTTCTGATACTTAAATTCAGAGCGCGGAAGACTTTAAGATAGGTAAGTGCAGAAATAATAAGTAAGTGTGTGTGTGCTTTGCTGAAATGTAAATACAGAAAGGTAAATAACACAGCAAGTATAGTGGTATCTGGAGGTGGCGTAATCCTCCAACTAATCCACTTCGGTCATTCTGAGACCTAGAATTCACTAGAACAGATAATTGAGTTCACCTTACAATAATCCTATTCTACGATTCCTAAACAAATGGTTCCCAACCAAATGTTCCCCCTGAGTTATTCCCCAGCTCCTAGAGCTAAGTACTTCCTCTACTCAGATAACCTTGGAGTTATTCCCTGATTTCCCAAATCAAGTACTTCCTCTACTCCACGGCTTGATGGTGTTGGTTATAAGGTTTGTCAGAGAGGCTTCTCGTATAACTTTTCAGTTATGTTTTCAGAGTGCCTAATAGAACAAGACTACTTAATACACTTGTTCAGTGGATGACAGTCTGCTCTTTACTGACCCAAGTAATTGGTGTCCGTTCTGGAGAATGAGCTTCAAAAAGGGTATCTGATAGTTCAACTCTTTCATGAATAACAATCTCTTGTTAAGGTTCAGGACAACTTAGAACTACTAGTGATTCTTCAAATGTAAAGCTTTGAAAGGGTAGTAGAGTGCTTGAGAGAATACTTTGCTTGATGGTAAATTTGCAAGATAGAGCGTTCTAAGGTGTGTTCTTCAAGCATCTAAGTGTGTGATATATATAGATAAATTTGAGAGGCGTTTGAATTGTATCCGTTGTGCTCTCTATCAAATTATATCCTTTTATATCTTGAACTATGTACTCAGAAGTCACTATCTCATTTTTCAGAGAGGACTGCTTAAAGATTTACAGCGATGCATTTAATGCATAGTACTGTTCATTGTCCTTTGGTCTCAACGGATACATGAGCCTTTCTAATGGCTTGCATGCTCCATACTCATGATGTCATATGTCCAGAATCATATCCCGAAAATAATTTAATATACTTAAGAAAGGATTAAGGACATAGTCTTTCTGAGTTAGACTAAACCTTTGTGTCTTCATAAACCTTGTGCAATCTTCAGTCTTCTAATCTTCAGAAAAGTTCCATTGCTAGGATTTATCTTCATGGTCTTCTTGAAATAAAAATTACACTCAGAGACCTATAATCCTAATACAAGATTTACTAGACTAATCATACTCAGTGATTTCCTCTTTTACAATGTTGAAGTGAACCAAGAGCACTTAATCACCTTTCTGGCTAAGATAAGAACATGTGATGAGTGATCAAAATACTAACAGATATTCCTAACAAAAAGTATATGCTTGCGACACACCAACGTATAGAACAAAGTATTCCTATTACTTACACTAACACTAAACAACTTCCGGAAGTTATCAAAAGTAACCGGGATGCCCTTGTATTTACACATCACCCTGAAGCACATCAGATTTCCGAGAGAATTGGGGATGATTTGATGAGGACTTAACCCCATGTTGTTTAAAATGTCCAAAAACTCGGACGCCACTGGCAAACGCCACCCGCAGTGAAGACTTATCTCATGCACGCACATATACCCCGGAGGCGGATTGTAAAAAGCGTGCGACTCATCCGGAATGAGGATCTCCACGGACTCCAGAATCTCATACTTCCTCCGAAGTTCCTCCACCTCCTCGGCCATCACAATCGAAGGGCACGTGGGCAATGTACCTTCCTCGTTCAGTTCACCCTCCGGATCGGGATGAGTTACATCGTCCCTCGTCCGAGGGAATTTCACCCGGAACACGTCTTCACCCTTCTTAAGCCCCTCGGGCAATCCTCTTCGGTCCGTTGACGACTCGTACCCGCTTGCCCAACTGATTCCCTCCGAAAAATATGGGCGGACAACATTTCTTCCTCTTCTTCCTCCTCGGAACTGACATTGTCAGTACGACCCTCCTCCTCCACTTTGTCATCCCAGGACGATGAACTCAGCTCTACCACCGTCCGAAGGGGAACAGCAACCTGGACCCGATCCTCGAGAGGCCGTTTATGTATATTAAGAAAAGGAAAAAATTTAAGTTCGGAGGATAGAAAACGACTCTACCGGACAAAGTTAGTTCGGAGTTAGTAAGGTGTCAGTCCGACGTTAGTCTTGACTACTCAACATATCCGAGACACACTACGGTTATTACCAAACAGGCCATATTTTCAACAGTAGCGAAACAACAAACACAAGGAAATTTGACAACCATTCAGGAAAACAAGCAACTTACTTGTACTCGGATGGTTGGACCGAAGGTAGCTAACTTTGCTTGGATAACTCACTACGGACTTCTTCTCACTCGCTTCGGATTGCTTGCACTTGCTTCGGATGTACTGAAAAAGTCTAAAATCTTCTCTCTAGAATGTGAAAATGGCATTACTTAAACCCCTATTTATAGAGGGTTAAATCAGGAAGCCCAACCGTCACCATTTTTCGGGATTAAATCTCAATCGTAGATCACAATTCATCCAATGGCATAGTATAACAATACCAGGTGAATTGACATATTGGTACAAAATATCTACCTTACGATGACAAAAACATACAACCAACTTCACCAGGCTCAGGAAGAGGACATTACTACACCCTCGGATGGCCAATCTATCTTCTGCCTCGGATCCGTCCCCTTTTTACAAGGAAGGATGATTTACCTCACCATCACACGGACCCTCGTCCGTTCGGATGTCCCTCTTCAGACCATCCCGACAAGGTTGATAAAAACCCTCCCCATTTTACAAGGAAGGATGATTTACCTCACCATCACACGGACCCTCGTCCGTTCGAATGTCCCTCTCCGGACCATCCCGACAAGGTTGATAAAAACCCTCCTTTTTTTACAAGGAAGGTTGATCCAACTCATCATCACACGGACTCTAGTCCGTTAGAATCATCCCTTCACCCACAAAGAGATACAACTCCGACGTTCTCAATCTACACCTAATCTCGCTTACAAATACCCTTTTCTTTCTTAACTTTGTTGCACTCCGAGCCTTTTCCCTCGGACAGCAACAAAAGAAAGAAAGAAAGAAAGAAAGAAAGGGGGGGGGGAGAGATTAAGTTAAGGACTATACAAAGCACGGATTACACCTTTTTTCTACTTACGAGAGATGGATTGGACCAAGAAGCAAACCATCCTTTTCACTCTCAACCAATAGTTCCACAACTATCTTCTACCAAGATACTTGGAAACTAGGGGGACATGTTAATACGAAAATATGTCCAATCCGTCATAGGCGCCTTTGGAACGAATCCTAAGGCGTCCCAAGTTGTCTGAGGATCCGAGACACTATGATACGACCCTAAGGTCCGACCCTAGGCCCCTCAGGTCCGACCCATCCTGGAGGAGAAGGACAGAGAGGGCTTGAACGGTAATAGGTCTGACCCCTCCAGTGGTCCGTAACCATGGGGTCCGACCCGGACGACCATCCGGATCCAACATAACAATCTCACAAGCAACCAAGTAAACTGGCACTAGAGAGTAAGGAGGTCCGAGCCACAAGGTCCGAATTAGAGGAGTCGGACAAACTTATAGGAGTTCCCCATAGACAACCCAATACGGTCCGGACCAAACGTCCGGACCAACCTCTTCGGACCTTGACCCGCAGCAGACTGTATCAAAACCTCTAAAACTCTCACGGTAATGACTAAACTACCCCTAAAAGTCCAAAGTGGTATGGGGCAAGTGTCATTAATGGGCCATGGGCCTATTGAAGCCTTGGTGGCTCAATCCAGGCTTTACACTTGGCACGATCTGGTGGAACCCTCCTAATTGGGGAGAAATCTATATATAGGGTACACACTCCCATGATAATGGTAAGCAATAATCACTTCCGAACCTTAACTATTATAGAGAGTAGATCTTCAGTCTCTCTTGAGTAAAGTCTCAAACCGGTTTGACACTTAGCAAACTGGGTCCTAACCCCCCTCCCCCCTCCAAGTCACTTGTGCAGGTTCTTACCAAGCTTAGGATCTCAGGCTCTAGCGTGTTGGCTCTTACTCAGTACGGAGCTTCTTACTTAAGGATATCTTGGCCATTACCAGTGGGATAGAATAATCTCTAAGTGGTTGGGGAACTTGACCCTCAACACTCGTAAACACGCCAGATCTGTGGGATCAACCTACTGGGAATGAAGTACTCCTTCTACACTCCCAATTTCATACAACATCCAAAGTCAATACATGTATAACCTCACCATGTTATATCAATTTAACAAGATACAACAACATTATAACAGATATGGTGACTAACATATCACCCAAACAAAGTGGCTAACATACCACTCACATATAATGGCTAACATACCACTCACATTGTCCTAAATTTTACTAACACAATGGTGACTAACATATCACCCAAATAAAGTGGCTAACATACCACTCACATACAGTGGCTAACATACCACTCATATTAAAATGATTATAATAACAAATAAAGGAAATTATAATAACAAATAAAGGAATGTCATATTTTAACTTACCCGCAGCTCATCAAAGTACTCGGCCCTCATGCGGTTCGAGATGTGAGACCAACACTCACCACCCTGCCCCAGTGGCTCTCTCCTGCTCCGAAAGATGTCACCTAGTTTGTTGTGGACCTCCCGAGGCCATAAACTGTTGTCAATGTATAAGATACAAGAAACAAATATTTATTACTTTAGTACAACAATTTATACTTGTCAACTATCATAAGTTATGTTTTACATATTTAAGAAGAATGTATAATACTTACTTGGCAGGACCAAGAGGAAAAATCACAGGCAACCCGTCCCACGTAACGTTGGGATTCTGTGCATCCCACTCGAGGTAGGGACAATCGTCCTCCTCCTCCAGGTCCATACTGACCGGTAGAGCCTTTGCTATGACTGCTGCTCTGACTACCAGAGCCCTCACCCCTTCGACTTATCTCACCCAAAGCACCATCATGCGGCTGGATGCGTGGGGGGGGGGGCGATAGGTGCGTGGTCTCTGTCGCGGCATCTGCAAAAACATGTAACAAATACAATAAAATGTGTTAGTACGAGTTATAATACAGAACAAATTATAAATAACACATGTAACCATTTTTCATGCAGAACAGAAATACTCAAGTGTTATCAACTACTAACTAGTTATAATACACATAATATACCGTTATCGCCGTCCTCTAAGTCTACATATTGGTCCTCGTGCAGATCAAACAACTCATCATCTGCTTTTATGGGATTTTCTGCTTGTTTATCGACATCCTCTTGTTGGTATGAGTTGGTAATTGAGTCGTCTTTCTCAATGTACTCCACTTTCAAGCGAGCACGAATAGGTATCGCAACTAAGCATTCTGCCTTATCGCGTTTCCTGCTTGGATATTCAAGAAACACCACTTGTCATGCTTGAGTCGCCAAAATAAATGGTTCATACTTGGTTTTGTACCTCTTCTTTTGGTTCACATCAACCATTTCATACTGCTCGTTCTTCCTCGTACCTCATAAATATTATCATTTCCATTTTTTATAACTATTACATTCTACCACACTTAACTAATACACAAATACTATATACTCATATTTTACAACATTACCAATCCAATCTTTATTCATTAATTATTCTCTTTTTAATTAAATACAGTAATACTTAACTTTCCAGTTTAACAATCCATTATCAATTTTTATTCCACTTTATTATGCTTTATTTAAATAGTACTCAATTTTCCATTTTACCCTAATGTTGTGTTGTCCAATTAAATAAATACATTGAACCTACATTTGTACTTATATTGGTACCTACCTTTGACTTGACTCGAGGTTTGGTTATTATAATAACGTTTCTTCTCCCTCAAATATAAGACGGTGGATTTGATGCATATATATGTAAATTAATTTCAAAATTTATATAAAATTTGAGAGGCGTAAAATATAACCCCGACTTAATGTTAACTTTCCAGTATTCTACTTTGTTTTACCAAATATCTTCTTCCCATATCTTATGTAACGCCCCGTTTCCTTACACGCCAGCACGGTTACTCCCTGTACTACTCACCGGTGATATGTTGGCCCCATTGTACCAACACATGTCCTTTCACGCACACTTTGTCCTCCCTCGTGCGCGTACCAGGAGACGTCCAGATAGGTCACCCATCATAAGATATCTCCAGATTAGGCACGCTTAACTTTTTAGTTCTTATGGATGAATTTCTGAAAAGAAAGATGCACCTTGTTGGTATTAGGAGCGTTCTCAATCCCTTTAAACTCTCTGAAAATTATCTGAAATTTTGGGACGTTACATTCACCCTCTTAAATTGTGTGACGTCCCCGTTGCCCCTTGTCCCGACCAACTGTCCGCCTGTTGTGGATTTTCGGTTGGCTCGGCTCTAATACCATATATAACGCCCCGTCTCATGGCTGGCCTACATTGTTACTCCTCGACTGCTCACCGGGTGATAGATATGTTGGCCTCACTGTACCAACACATGTCCTTTCCCCAACACTTTGTCCTCACTCGTGCGCATACCGGAAAACTTCTCAGTTGGTCACCCATCCTAAGATTTCTCTAGAGCAAGCACGGTTAACTTTCTAATTCTTATGAATGTATTCCCGAAAAGAAAGGTGCACCTTGTTTGTATGATTAGCAATTTCAATTCCTTTAAACTCTCTGAAACGTATATAAAAATTTTGGGGCGTTACATTTTCAATCAAAAATCTTTTTTACTTCCTCCGTCCCAAAATTAACTTCCCGCTTTGCCATTTTTTACGTCCCAAACAAAACTTCGCGTTTCTTTGTTCCTCAAACTTAGTACCCACCATCTCTAACTATCTTCCACCACCTCCAACCACCATTTTCCACCACCACCTCTCTAGGCTCTAACCCCCATCTTCCACCACCTCCAACATCCGTCGTCTTCTTCTTCCTCCCTCCTTCATTTTCTTCATAAATTAGTTATTAAGAACCAATTACTCTAATTATTAATATTAAAATTTATCCGTTAGTTGATTCACTTATTGATTCGTGTAACATAATTTTTCTAAAAAATAATTGATTCATGTTACCAGATTTTATGCAATTGATAATTAGCGAATTCGATGATGATCATAAACATTGCGATTGCAATTTTTTTTTTATTGAATAAAAACATTTGTAAACTTGGCGAGCAGAATAATTAGAATTTCGGTTTGCTTTCGCAATGTAAATTGTAGATTTTAGTTGCACAAATAAAATCTAAATGTGTTGTACTGAATATATCATAGTATAGGCTTTCGAAACCTTTACCCCAAATAAAAATATAGATTTCGATTCATAAATTAAGAAGCAAACAATCATAAATCTAGTACTCCCTAGAACTGAACTTCTCATTTTTTCATTTTGGTCCGTCTCAAACTCAACTTCCTCTTCTTTAAATGGAAAATCTCTCTCCTATTTTATTTATATCTCTCCTACTTTTTTTTTTTAGAATATCAATATGACAATCATATTACATCAAATCAATCAACTGATATATCATTTGATCTAACAACCATTACAAATGCATAAACTATCACAACTACAATACAATATAGAACACAATCCGCACTTAACAGGACTTGAACAAATAACCTCTGAGTTATGGCACCTCACCTAACCAATTGAGCTAGGCCTCGTTGGGCATCTCTCCTACTTTAATCATTATCTATCATACTTTAATTACACTCTTTAATTTCATAATGTATTTACTCACTTTTCTATTTATTCATTATCTATCATAATTTGTTCACTTTATCTTAAAACTTGTGTCCGCACCAACGGAAAGTTGAGTCTGGGACAGAGGGAGTATATTTTATGATGCATTACTTCGTTTATATATAATACCGTACAATAAAATTAAAAAATTAGCAACCCATATTACACTACATGGATTCAAGTATATTTTGAAGTGTAAATAACAAAATCTTTGCTTTTGTGGGTTTTTCCTTTTTTTTCGAATGAGAAAGTCGACACTGACAGAGTTATGTGAGGCATTAGGTTGAGACTTGTGATTTAAGATTGAATGGATAAAGCATTGTGTTTCAACGACATGGACAATTGATCATTGGTGATAATTGGTAGGTTTAAGAGATTTCACACTAATTGGAATGTAGTAAGATTCTATTCCTTCCTTCGCCCTTAACCTTTTGAATACCTTCAGCTACGTACTACTACAATGCCTTAGATTGTGGATCTTCTTGATTACTTAAATCCTTTCCAAAATTAACTTCACTACCAACATCGCCGGAACTCGGGAGTACGCACCTTGTTGCCGCCATCAACAAATTAAGATATGCCAAACATGCACCATTATTACGAATCAAACCATGTACACACAAATCATTGCTTCGCCGTAAAATAGATTCGACGGATCTAATTCTTCTCCTGCCACCTAAATTGATGTAGACAATCCTTCAATATGTAGATGACGCAAGATGCCACACCTGTAACATAAGTTTCGCAATCTCTCATACGTAAATGTGACCATAACTCAATCCCCATTTAACAGGAAATGCGAGTAGCACTTTTTAATAGTCTAGACATGTCTATCTCAACCCTTAAACTCATAGAACAACCCTAGTTGATGTTATTGTCATCCAGATCCATATCGACAAATATATTTTTAAGATTACCTATTAATGGACTGATATATATGTTGTGCTTTTGTGTCGATTTTGCAGTGCTAATGAAAATTTCATTCATCCTACCGATAAATAACTCCGTATAAATACCCATCTTACCCAGAACCAAGAGCCAATAATTGATTCGATATGCAATGCTGAAAATGCAGAATAAGCGAGAATTAGGGATTTACCGTCTAGATATATACAACAGATCCGGAACGAAGAAGGGAGTGAAAAGATGGTCATTATGCCAATATATGTGTTGATGCAAAACATTATGTGTTGTAGCCTTGTAGGAGTATTTATAATGCTAATTGGCAGCGTTCAATGTTGAAGAAGAGTCTCTATAATTTTAAAAATAGAATGTGCTTAATTTTTGGACCATGAATACTAATTGGGTGATATGGCGTTACTTCGGCGTGAACAAATTGTGAATGTCAGCACTTCAAATGCACGTTACTAATTGTGGGCTGAAAATTTAAATTAAATAGGTTGATCACTAATTAATCATGCCCATTTATTGTTAAAAAGTAAAACACATTGGTTGAAGGTAACTGAAGGAACAAACTTAAATGTCAACATGGGTACAATTGTATATTTAATATTTAGCAATTAAAAAAAATACTTTAATTCTATATAGGATTTGAGGAACTCTAGATGGCCTAACCTTTAGAATAGCAACTCACATTTATTATATATATGGATAATTGGAATATCCTTCAAGATAAATTCAATTTTTTTTTTTTTATCCCAAGTTAAAGATCATCAACCAACCAAATTCACCTTCCCTGAAAAGACAATATATAACTATTGTTCTCCCAGCGAGGTACATACCATCGTTTTGAAGTTGTCAGAGGATATCCTCATTCGTGATGCACCATATCCAATTCATGCTGCAATGGTTAATTAATAGCACATGTTGGTGATGATGTATATTTTCAGAACATAGCGATTCATGCACCGACTAATGAGATAGTTCAGGAAACCAACAACTTCAAGTATTATATATTAGCTATAGAATGATGAAAATGGTCAAATTTTAGACAAGTTCGAAATGGAAGTTCAATGTCAAAGAAATCAGACATGTGAAGTTATTTAAGGTTAAGGGAACTTCAAGGATGTGTATGCAAATAAAAGGAAGCTAAAGGACTGGAAAGAAATTTTCCCATAAGACTTTAACTAATGAATTGATTGATCTCTTTGGACGCGGGAAAGCTTCTCAATCGATCAAGTAGTTAGTTAGAGATCGAACGGTTTATGCTAATTGGTCAAGCTCTGTTTCTTATATAAGCTCAGTTTATGTAACTTCCATTACAATTAGCTTGTAATTAATCTTCCATAATTGTTGCAATTCAGTTTATAGAAAGAGTTGAGGAAAGATAATTGTCAAGTGAGCTAGGTTTATATGATTCAATTCCGTTGGACTCACTATTGGAGGTGATCTGTGTATTCGTTTACGCATGGCGATTGGGCTAGTTAAGTATGAATTGATTAGTGAGGTTGTGAGGTTGATTGGAGAGTTGATCTTTCCGAATTTATGTCATTGTTTGTTGTTTGGATTCAAGTCATTCTTGGTTGTTCCACTCAACTTAACAATTACATTTTTAAAATTTTATTCAAGTACTCAAGAGAGCACATCATACGTGCATTCTTTGTTTTACTCTTACTCTCACCAGTATATGTACGTACTATTTCGGCCAAGAACTGTCGGGCACTTCAGAGGTGGCTATCCCGCGAAATGTTTTACATCCACAATTTTCGAACTCAAGACCTTGCTTAAGTAAAGTCAAACCCCTTAGTACCCAACAACCGTTGATGTACATTTGGAATAAAGAACACCAAGAAAACTTCATGAGATGATAAAATGTAACGATAACATGATGACAATTAACCATGTCGACGTGGAAGATGATACGAATTGCACATGAACCGCATTCAAGACCAAGGAGTATTCTCAATGACTTTGATAGCACCAATGGTCACCGTCTGATCATGTGGAGTACGCCTTGGAACCAACGTTACAATGATGGTATCATCACCCTCCAAATCCATGTTATCGTATAGATCTGCAAGTCTGAGGCGAGTAAACGTTTTGATGACAGTAGTATGTCCAACTCCAATTGGCAAATTACTGAAAGACCCAGCGTATGATGCTTTGTCCAACTTGGTGAAGTCAGTGTCTTCGTCATCTTCATCATTCACAAACACATCAAACTTGACGAACCTATCGTTTTTAAGTGTATTTCATCAGCATGTCCCGTCTTGGCCTTGTTAACAACCACCTTGACGGTGTCCTTCAACTTAAGAGGGAATACCGTCTAAACTTTTGGAGCATTTTCTTTGGCATCCCTTATCTTTCTCTTGGCAGCATTGCTCTGTGGCGTACGTCTGCTTTGCAACCAGCAATTAATGTCGGAATGCTCGTAAACATACCCCATCTTTCGGTGGTCTAGACAGTCTTTAACTTGGACACGGACAAGCTCACGATTCTCGTTGTAGAACAAGAATGAGGCCTCAAGGTAGTTCTTACTTTTGATCTTCTTGTCATAATCGGCAGGTAACTCGTTCCAGATGGACCACAACCGGTCCACATTGGCATGGTGGCTATAGAACACCGGATCTCGACCAGCTGAATAGAAGTTGCCCATGTTTTCGCGTAGAGGTCCTGATCTTGGATTTCCAACCAACCAGTGAATATTACTATGTGAGTTACTCTCGATTTGTCCTTGCCCGGCTGTAGTGTCCGTGCTTCCTTGGCAATATGGTGTGCCCATGAAATCATAGACACTGCCGATTCCACTTATCATCTGCGTGTTCAATGCGATGCAGTTATTGATATGCATGGTAGAATCATCCGTTGAACCGGAGAATGAGTAATCAATCACGGAGCCATTCACATTGGACTGATCACGTTTGTTGTCATATATATAAAGCCCCATACACAGGCCCTTGGTCCTGGAACAATGGTGGTATGCTCATACCTTGGGGATTGTCCCAGTTCCAGTACGGCAACGCAAAAGTTGGATCATTAATCAGACTCCCCAAGATCCTCTCGTAGAAATAGAGGTACCACCTGTGGAACGGGAAGAACAGCCAACTAAAGTGAACCTGGATCGGTAGGCCAGTGTCATTTCCAGTTTGATGGTAAACATGATTGCAGTAAGCGCAATGCACATTAGCTTGCATGGTCATGCCAATTGGGTCATTTGGATCGAGCCTTTTCATCTCTGCCACGGCTTTGGCATACTTTCGCATGTCTTCGTCTGCCTTGTGAGCAGGTCTCCTCGTTTTAAGGTTGGTAGGGGGAGGGAATACAAAATCCTTAATATTGTCACTTGGAGGAATGCAACATACGGTACCCTCCGGTAAGGCATCTCCGGTGATGGCATTAACTGGGGTACTACACGAGGTGAAATTAGGTGGCTTTATGGGACCGACCTCATCGGCAAAGGTTGCTTTTGAGCCGTTGATGATGAGGTTCGTGTTGGATCCGATTATAAGTTTAGCTGCAACAAAGGTCAGTATGAAAAATATAAGACAACAGTACAGGAATAAAAAACTATCAACACTTACTGAAACTTGATTACACAAACAAAAACAAAAACACAGGTTCGGATTTAATCACCGGAGCCGAGTGAGACCACTTCCCCTTAAGCTAAATTTGTCCGCCTTTAGTAAGCTTCAGGCCTTCCTCGGACAATTAGCTCCCAAGGTACAACGTCCAATCTCAGCAACCACTGGAAGCTCAGCAGCAGAAGCTCCGTCGAACTTCTGTGGTGAAGAACACTCGAATATCTAAAGTGCAGAAAGAAAAACAGAGAAGAGAAGGGAAGAAGGATTTCTCATGCATGTTTGTCAAGTGAGGGAGTGGTATATATAGCTGTAGAAACGTAACAGCTCTGATCACCATTAGTAGCCAAATTGATGCTGCAAAGATTAATATTCGACCATATTTGCTTGGAATTTTTCAGTTCAAATGTTTCTCCCCCCCTGCGCGCGTAGGAGGTTTGCCATAACCACAACACACACTTGTGACCATGAGTAAACACAAGCATACCTTTATACTACTCTTTCCTTCCATATGTTTCCAATGTGGGACAATTTCAAAAAGCAAGTCTCAACTAGCTTACTTTGAGCCAATTTATCATTCACACCTAGAATTGGTTATCTCTCGTATCTTATACCATTTCGAAGCTTGCGCATCCCACTTCGCAACGAACTAAAGAACATGCAAAACCGAGTGGTGGAACTTAGATAATTAATTGCTCAAAGTTACCCACTTAACACATTATAACACATAACAATTTTTGGCTTTCTCTTGGTTGCCTCTTGCAACCACACTTAGTTGCCTCTTGCAACCAATTCCCCAACAGTTCGATGCTCCCAATCCGAGAACCATCTTCCTCCGGTGGATTTTGTAACTCTCATCATCAGATGGTGGGGTGGATGATGAGGAGTCGTTGACTCGGAAAAGGGGTGGCCTTGGCATGTAGGATAGAGGGCGAGGGTGATCTCGTAATTTTGACAATTTGGATGATGAGGAAAAGCTGTGAAGACGTGAGAGCTGATGAGCCATTGTTAATGTTGAGGGTTGAGAGTAGAACTTAGCTGAAACTGGCTCACTATTTATAAGTTATACTACTAGCTAAAGCGCAACTTAACTACTTGCCCATGAGATAATTAATTCAGTTCAGACCATGTCACCGACGATATTATATCATGATACTGTAAATAACAAAGAATAAGGCTATTAGCATGGTGACATGCATTTATGTTATACGGTATATTTAGGATGAAAACAAACAACTTTTAGGTTTGAGATACGGACATATATATCAGGCGTGCACGGTCTGTAGAGAATAAAATCTGCAGACTTGCACCTGCCGAGCTTAATTGACGATTCGATCTCATGCAATCATTCATCTAATTATTTAACAGAAGCATTATTGATATCCTTTGGAACCATCTTAGCTAATGAGCAACTTAATTAATTGGCCATGAGATCCATGTGGTATATTAGGAGAGAAAGGCATTAATGGTCCTTCCTTCCGTTTAAAAGAAATGGCGTGCGATCTAATGTTGTCATCACAAGACTAGTCCCATCTTTTATTTTGTTCTGACATAGAAAGTACTTTTTGACTAAATTGACCGAAAATGATGAGTTGGCAAGTTAGTCAACAGGTCAAAGTCACCACCTCACCTATCCAGTCATTTCTTTGATAAAAGAAAAGGGAAAATAAAATAGAAAATTCAAAAAGAAAGGAAAAAAAATAAATACCATTTAAAATTCAATAAATACAAAAAGGAAAATCAAAATATTATAAAAAAAATAAGATTAAAAAATAAAAAATAAATAAACAAGTAAAAAATAAAATTCAAAATCTAAAAATAAATAAAGATGCATAGGAACAAAAATAATCAACCAAACTTAAGAGCAAGAATAAAATTAGAAAACGATTTGGAGAATGAATATTTGAATGTTAATTGAGGTTTAGGCTTTTCTTCGTGTGGTTTTTCGTGGGAATCAGTTTGTATTCTTTATTTCACTATTTCCACTATAGTTGACTCTAATAACATTGAATATTTATATAAAATATTTTTTCTGTTTTTCAAAATTCAGGATGAATTTCTTTTATGGAATGTAGTCTCAAAGCTTTAATCTGAAATAGATGACAAGATCTAAAAAAAAATTGCAAGAATTCGTTTTTATTCTTATACATCTCCTAGATTTGGGGTATTTGATTGGGAACATACAGAATCGATCTGAGTTTGGAGCGAGAAGTGGCTCTTTGAGTAAAGAAGGTATTTTTGGTAAATGGGTTTTTCTGGTTATGGTGATGAAATGCAGAAGACCAACAAAAATATTGATTGATGAATTTGAGAGGGTTTGGGGAATCAGGAGGAGAGTAGCGGGTGTGTGGAGGTGGTGGAGGGTGTGTGGAGGAGTACGGTGGTGTTACGCCCTCGAGCTATCGTAATAAAGAATTAAGATGAATTAAGAAGGAAGAGACGAACTTGAGGAAGAACAGACGAAGAAGAATGATTAACTAAAACTAGAACAATTTCATTCATGCAACAAGGTATTTAGACTATTGAGATGGCCTGCAACGGTCACAATCCCAACGTACCAAAAGTGTACGGAAACAGAGAACAATCTGGAAATATCAGGAGGGGTTAGATTCAAAGAATCCACCAGCTCAAACATAGGTTTAACTAGGAAAAGCAGTAGTCTGTTAGATCATCTTGATTTAACGGTGGAGATGTTTCTTCTCTGGCTACTCAGCGACCGTTGGATCATCTTTTCCATCCAATGACTCAGATGCTTTAGTTGTTGTAGTTGTGTCGCTAGTCAATATTTGCGACTTTGTAACATCGATTGGCGCTTTCTTCAGACAAATTATAAGCCGCTTCTTCTTGTTGGCTGGTTCGTTTGTTACAGGCGTAACATTCCCCTTTTCTTGACTTGATCCTGCTCCGTCAGGATCAAACTCTGGGAAAGTTCGAGTGATGAAGGAATGATCTTCCCAAGTGGCATTTTCGGCGGTGGAATTTTCCCAGTGAATAAGCAATTGTGCCACAGCTTGATTGTTACGTGGTATCATCCTTCACCCAATAATCTTCAAAGGTTGGATCTTGAATTCTCCAGTGGATTCGGTGGCCGGAAGTTTGGTGATAGGGACATGCTTCTCACTTATCTTCCTTTTGAGTAACGAAACATGGAAGACAGGGTGTATATTGGAATCAGGTGGTAATTGTAGCTTGTAAGCTACAGTACCGATCTTCTGTATTATGGTGTAAGGCCCATAATATTTAGCACTGAGCTTCATATTCTTCCTGAGAGCAAGAGATGTTTGTCTGTATGGTTGCAACTTTAAGTATACTTCATCTCCTATGGCAAAGACCCTTTATGAACATTTCTTGTTGTTGTAGTATATCATTCTGTTCTGGGCTTCCTGTAAATTGGTCTTGGATAGCTGCACCATTTTGTTTCTCTCTTCAGTCCACATAGCTAACTCCTTGTGTTGTGTTGGGATACCTGTTCCTGCAAACAAATGAGTAGGTGCCATTCCATATAGAGCTTGGAATGGGGTTAGTTTCAAAGCAGTCTGGTAATTGGTGTTATACCAGAATTCTGCTAAGGAGAGCCACTTGCTAGGTTTGTGACTTGTCATGCACCTTAAATAGTTCTCCAAGCATTGATTCACCCGTTCAGTTTGTCCATCGGATTGTGGATGATAAGCAGTTGAAAAATGAAGTTTGGTGCCAACCAACTTAAAAAATTCAGTCCAAAAAGAGCTTGTGAAAATTTTATCTCGATCAGTGACTATGCTAGTTGGCATACCATGAAGTTTAAAAATGTTATCCACAAAAGCCTTTGTAACAAATTCCGCAGTGAAAGGGTGAGTTAATGCTATGAAATGACTATACTTGGTCATTCTATCAACTACTACCATAATAGAGTCTTTGTTGTCGGATTTGGGTAATCCTTCAACAAAATCCATAGATAAATGTGCCCAAGCTTGATCAGGTATAGGTAGTGGTTGTAGAAGGCCAGGGTAAGGTGCATTGTCATGTTTGTTCACCTTACAAACATCACAAGCCTGGACAAATTTGAAAATGTTGCGTTTCATACCTTTCCAGTAAAAGATGGATTTTGCCCTCATATATGTACCTGTCATTCCCGAATGGCCCCCTATTGGTGATTCATGGATGTGTTTGAGCAGTAAATTTCTGAGAGTTTCACTTTGACCAATATAAATCTTGCCTTGGAACCTGAGTAATCCATTTGTATAAGAGTATTCTTGATTTGTGGATGGATCAAGTAATAGCTGGGCTATGATATTTTTTTATTTTGAAGGTGCAGGCGTAACAGGTGGGTGTGTGGTGGGAGATAGGGAGGGGCTCGCCGGAAATGAAGGTAACCAGGGCGAAGCCAGTGGGTCGGTGGTACCGGACTACCGGCAGTAGTCGGAGTGTGTGGAGGTGGTGGAGGGAGTTTTTTGTTTATTTTTTTATTATTCATTTTCTTTAATTTATTATTTTTGAATTTCAACATTATTTAGTTTTTTTTTAAAAAAAATTATTCGTTATTTTATTTTTCTCTCTTTTTTAAATTTGAATATGAATTTTTTTTGGTTATTTTAATTTTCCTTTTTTTATTTACTGAATTTAAATGGTATTTATTATTTTTCCTTTTTTTTAATTTTCTATTTTATTTTCCCTTTTCTTTTATCTGAGAAATGACTGGGCAGGTGAGGTGTCGACTTTGACCGGTTGACTGGCTTACCAACTCATCATTTTTTGTCAATTTAGTCAAAAAGTCCTTTTAATGCCAGGACAAAACAAAAAACGGGACTAGTCTTGACAGGGTAGGCAAACGTGGTACTGCGTGCGCCATTGACCCAAACGGGAGGACCATTGGTGCCTTTCTCCCAGTATATAAGTGGAGTAATAGTTTACTGGATAATTAATTCAAACCAGGTTACCGACGATATTTAGATCTAATTTTTTTTTTTTTTTTTTTTTTTAGTAATAATCGATCTAAGTTCAAAATATGAAACTACAATTATACGCAAACTAATGGTATGGGTTATGGGCAATCGGTTTTACGGTAGAAAACTTGGGATCCGTGTTTAGGAATACTAGTAAATATACACCTTGGTGGTATCCATTTATATATATTCTACTAGTGATTGACCACCGCGATCGCGAAGCACATTATTTTTTATGTTTATATGTATAATAAATTTGAATTATTGAATCTTTCAGCTAGCTACTATATATAGTTCATATTGTATTAAATTTTATTATTTAGTATCCCTCCATATTGCATAATTAAAAATTATACTTTAATCACAAAGTCTCATGAAAAATGGTTTCTAAATAACTTATTTAAAGACGAATTTATGCTAGCAAAAAAAGCATCCATGTGATTTAATCAAAACATCTATGTTGGTAACAAAATGTGTTTTTTCATATGTTTGAAAAAATACCAACATTGACAACATAGACATTTTGAGTAACGACATCGATGATTTTTTTACGACATATATGTAGATAAGTTATCTAGACACCGTATATCATGAGACATACTAATTTGTTTATACTTTTAGTTATACATTTTATCAGGGGAGAAACAAACCATAAACTTTTATACCTTCAACACACATGAGACATGTATATATAAAAACATTGGAAGCGAAAGAAACGGTAACGGTAAAAGTCTTGAAGTATTGAAATTTCTTTAGCCTGAGTAAAGATTGTGAAGAAGATGCCATGAGAAAGAAGCCAGAGAGTCTTTCTGGTCATATTGTTTTAGTGAGAGAGGCTTGCTCAAGATGAAGCGTTTACTCCAGGTGAAAAGAACGAAGATGAGGTCAATTATTATTGAATTTAAATAAACATTGGAAAATTTTATTTTGAAGGACAAATTAGTACATTTACTTGGTACCAAACCTTGAAAGTTTACTCTCTTATAATAGAAAAACTTATAATTATAATATAATTCTACATATAAAATAAGTATAATCATTTTTCAATTTAACATTACCTTCAGTCTGTTTTTTTCTAAAATATCAATGTTACAATCATATTACATCAATTCAATCGTTGCAAACTTATCAATCAATGTATCGAAATTAGAAAACACCATAACACAATATGCATCTGACGGGAATCTAGACCTCATTGGCAATGTAGCTTCAATCTAAAATTGATTACTTGAATTTCGGTTCAATTAATTAAGGTACCGTTTGGTTTGGAAGGAAATGTGCAAATCCAACTGAAATTGTTAACGATTCCTATGTTTGGTATGCTAGGTGATGTGAAATTGTTAACGATTCCTATGTTTGGTATGCTAGGTGATGTGGATTGAACTAGATTTCCTCTTGAAGAACAGGAAATTGCTTTCTAGTGTAATTAAAATGGGTAGAGAATTCCTCAAAATCAATTTCAGGTATTAACAGGTATTGTCTTTTTGGGTTTCTCTGGTGAACAGTACCGGACGGTTTTAACCTCATCAACCATGAAGGAGACACCATTTTTGTAACAGCCCAAAAATTCGTATTTGGAACTTAGACGTTTTAAAGCGAACCAACCGTCAAAGCGGAGTTCGTAAGCATTTTGTGACTTGAAAACTTATCCAGCCCATCACTTATTTAAAGACCAAGCCTATTTTCTTTAACAAGTCCATTTTAGCTCTAACCCTAGTTATTTTCAAAGAAAAAACTTTAGCCAAAATTTTGTTTTCGCGCGCAACTTTCTGCACAGCGCAGTCATGTTCTAAAATAGTTTTCCGGTTCGTTAACCGTCCGATCGAGCTGATTTTTGGAGAGAAGATTTCTAACAGAACGTTCTATATTTTCACCAGACGGATCTCTATTTGGAGTAGTGAGTCATGCAGAATCTGGTGTCGAACAGAGGGTTGTTTTCCAACCGTTTTCAATTATCCCTCTTGTTCGTTTTTCTCAAAGCAAGTTCCCCTAAAGCTCATTCACGTTTATGTATTAATTTTTAGGATTACAAGTTATGTTATATGTAAGTTCCTTTAGATTTGCACATCGTACGTTTATGTGTTTCGTTCATATTATGATGGATGTTTAATTGGTGTATGTGATATTCAATCCTTCAACGTTTCTCTACAAGTTTCAGTGTTTCCCTATAGGAGTCATGTTTAGGGAACACAGATTGTTTGAGATGTTTTTTTTTTAATGATAAGTGGATTGGTGTACATGTCTATGTCTGCCAAGTTGTCCAAGAATCAAGAGTTCGTACGTGGTGTTATTTTTAGTCCCATATAATTAGCAGTCTTTTGAGTTTTGCATTTTGATGCACGTACATGTAGTATGTGTTAGCACTAGATTTGGACTTGTTTAACTTTGTGCATAGAATTCATGTGATTAATCAAAGTGATGATTACCTTAAACAAACTTATCCATATGTTGGCTTGGCAGACTTGCATAGTTATTTGATTTCTGCAAATGGTTTCAATATTTTATATTGTTGTTAATTAGATTCTAACTACCTGAATTGTTCTGGTTGCAATATATGATCATGTTGGTGGCTACTTACTGGTGTTTGTTCTAATGTACTTGTTTTAGGAATATGTAATATGATTATTTTCTATTGATGTTATGTTATGCACACACATTAGTTTATGCATTTCAAAGTTGAGTCTAGGACCATGCACTCATGTTAAGAAGACGTCAAAGGTTTCAAGTAAGTTTCAAAGTTTAAAGAAAAGTAAAGGGCTCGTAAGGACACTGCCCTAAGCATTTGTGGCAATTTCAAGAGTATCGACTAGAGTGTGATTAGTGCTTCTAGTCGTGTTTTAAGAGTTTTAAGAGGCAACCATGGGCTAGGGTAGGACCTTGCGATGCCAAGTGAGCTTGCGATCATATTAAGATTTTAAGCATTTCAAGAGAAAGCTTCAAGACAAGTTTCAAGTTCAAGTTAAAAAGTTTTCAAGAATAACAAGTTCAAGTGTTAAGAGTCAGAGTCAAGTCAGGTGATGCGACAATGAAATGTGCGATATAGCATACTTTTTAGACCCTTATTTTTTGCCCTAGATGCAATATTTATATCGTTTTATGGTCAATAACCAACTTTGCGTGTTTTCTGTAGGCCACGATTGCGTTTTTGATGATTTGCACGATTTCAGGCACCAAAACGGCATAATTGTGCCAAATCGAGACGAGTAAACAAATACGACGGATTGGCCGTTGCACGGAGTTCGAGGAGTCAAAACATGTCATGCGACCAACCAATGCGAAGATAATTGAAGATGCAACAACTTTGTAGAAGACCACTTTTCGAGGAAACGAAGTTACGAAGCCCGAAATTGGAGAACGAAGAAAACATATTCGAAGCTGAAGATATCGCACTTGGCGGCCACCAGGGGACCGCAGAATGCCTCACTGCGGTCCACAAGCGACCGCAGAGAAGGTTATGTTTTGGTTGTGGGCTGATTCCTGACTTGTCAGGCTAGAGTCCGCCTTCCTAAACCTTCCTTATAGATGAATGGCAGCCAGAGCTCGATTTCCACAATATAAATAAGACCTCAGGGGTCTCATAATTCTACACAACTCACAAAGCAGCTCTCCTGAGAGAGAACCAATCATCAGGGAAGTGAAACCCCAAAACCGCTGGCTGTCAGGCATCCAGAAGGAGGAAACCCTAGAAGCAGGACGAAGACATCAGAGACTAAACTTCTTCTTCCTTTCTTCTCTAGTTTTTCGATTTTTGTTCTTAGATTACTATGAGTAGCTAACTTTCTTTTGTAAAGGCGAACCGCCGTAACTCTGCTTTCGCTACTTCTTTATATACCGTTATATATTAATGGAATAGTTATTAATCGTGGTTATACAACTCTATACATCCTTCGTGGTGTGATGTTAAAATCAAAATGTGAAAAAGGGTATGATGTAATCACTTGAAGCCTTCAACATTGCGCCGGTAGTCATGTATAACTGTAAAAATTCACAATAATTTAATTAGTTCGATTGAACAGTAACATAAAAAAAAACTTAATTTTGCACTATAATAACCTGATAATTTTTCCTAACATAAAACAATTACCTCAAAATTTGTCGAACACTTCTTTGTAGACCACGTTCCTTGTCGTATCATAAGTATTACCCTCTTCGTCACAAATTAATAATTTCAATCATTTCCTGCTGGTAACCCTCAATAAAGTAACATATAACTGGCCATGACTGAACACGGGTGAGGGGAGGTAGAGGCCGACGTGTGCGAGAGATTGTCCCTGGCTCTTATTTATGGTCATAGCAAAGCAGACGGATATGGGAAACTGTCTCCTATCAAAATTTATAGGGAACTTTGTCTCGTCTGATGGGCTCATCATCATCCTGGGAATGTAAACTTTTTGACCCGCATTGATTCCAGATATCATCTTTGCCTCAATGATGTGCTTTCCAAGTTTAGTAACTATCAGCCTTGTGCTATTGCACAACTCAGAAGCTTGATCAATATTTCTCAAAAGTATTATCATGCACCCTTCCTTCAGGACAATCCTATGGTGAGGCAGACCAGAGCAATTAAAGTTGTTCAGGAATTCGACCGTGTAAATTTCAGCGAGACCGTTATCAAAGTCATCTTCCCTAGCAATGATGTCTGCGCTCAAATATTCAAAACTATCCCCTGGCATCTTTGACATGACAAACTGATTTATCTCATAAACTATCTCATTTGTAGGTGCAAGGACAGCCCGATGATGAAAATATTCGGGGTCAAGTGATGGATCGGCTAAGTGCTCCAACAATGAAGGGTATGTACTATCTACGATAGTTGAAATGGGATGACTTACTTCTCGAATAAGTAAATCTTCGGGGATCTTGATATCCACCTCGCCATCATTAGGTTCACCGGCAACGCCATCACCGACTTGCAGTATCCACTCAGCAAATTATTTCGTCTCTTGAATATCGAAAGATGACGAACCGGACTGTGTAGCAATAAATTGGATGTTAAAAAACATATGTTCATAATGAAATAAGTATAAGGAGACCATATAAATTCTAGATTAATTACCTGCAATCGCATGTTCTTTGTCAGCCGAAGCACCTCACATGCATCCCATATCCTAGATTAGCAGATAGCGGCGTTCACGATATCATACCTACTTCCTCCTGGAACAACGGGCAAAATCTGTCGGAAGTCTCCGCCGAAGACGATCACCACCCCCACCAAATGGTTCATTTGGACGTCCCATCACATTTCTCAAACTCCTATCGAGTGCTTCAAAACAATGCCAGTGTGTCATTGTAGCCTCATCCCAAATAATAAGTCTAGTCTCCTTAAGAAGGCCAGTGACATTTGAATCATGTATAAGCTTGTTGCATGTCGAGTCCTCGTGAATTAGTAATGGTATACCAAATCTCGAATGTGTCGTCCTACCCCTAGGAAGAAGTAGTGATGCAATACCGCTGGATGCAACTGGAAGTACAATATCTCCTCTTGCCCTCAAACCAGAGCACAAAGTTCTCCATATAAAGGTCTTTCACGTACCTCCGTAGCCGTATAGGAAGAATACTCCTCCATTTCGACCATCAACAGCAGACATAATCATCTCATATATGGCACGTTGCTCATCAGTCAGGCGTGGGTACAAACCATCGTGCTCAGCTCTCATTGCATCTCTATCATAGCACATCTCATCAGCAATGAATGGATTGCATTGTCTATAAGAGAATCGTCCGGCAACGGCATACCATCAAATGAACTTAGACTGCTGCAGTTTCTCTTCAGCAACTTCTCTATTTCCATGAGAGCAATGTTCATTATTTGCTCATCGGTGAGCTTCAAACCTACGTCGAGATTTGACGAACTTTACATTAAGAATTATGTACGAATATTATGTTGATAACTATTAGATGTAGGAAATGATTAATAATTATATAAAATTATTCTACCTGGATTACGGGAATTTCTTCGCTGATTGTATAGAACATCATCTGATAATAACTGCCATGTTTTGTTCCACACTTCCTCAGGCCTCAACATGTTGCGTGATAACAACATAATCGTGAAAAGGTGGCGTAGAAAACTTGCAGATCCCCACAAACTTGCCTCTTTCAAGCCACTAATATACTCTCCATCATCTAATAAGAGACCCATAGCGCCGCATGCATCCTTGTGACACCCGTGCACAACACCCTTCACCGTTCTAGCATCCTCGAAGCAAGTGGCACCCCTAACATGATTCAGCATGAGTCTCATATAGTACATGTCTCCACACGCCATTGGAATATTAAACATTCTACCGACACACTGCTGCTTTATTTTCCTACGGGACCATATTTTCTTATCATTCTTCCAACAATAATAGCGAGGAATTTCACCATAAGTGAGCTTTCGATCTTTAGGATCTACTTTGTTTAGCTCGAACCATTGGAGGAACTGTGATTGTTTAACAGTGGCTTTGTTGACGACATTTGGCATGTAATCACCATCTCTGAAAGGAACAAATTGTTCGTTCTCCAAATGGAAGGACAATCGCTCGACCGAAGGAATCCTATAGTGCAGCAGGAATTCAAATATTCTCCATGATGATTCACAGGCAGACACATAACGGCAATCCATGTGCCTAATGATCTCATCCCCGTTTTCTAGATCAATGAAATTAACCCCAGTTCTATCACTTCCTTTGGATATGTACTTGAAAAGATACTTTATTGATCAATTACTGTTACAGTATTCAATGTTGATGTGCGCTTGGTATTTGAGCATCAGTTGGGGGTTATATGGAACCACATATCTATTTTACATTATATAGTATTAATAAGCATAAATAAACTTTTTGACCATATAAATATATGTAACATAAATTAACGTAGATAAAATAAAATAAATTGGAGTTCATGAGAAGTACATGTTGTCAAGTGAAACGCCATTTCTATTCACTGCCGCACCAGTATCTCTTCTTCTATAGACGTGATATCCATTATCATCTATGAATGTGTGTTCATTAAAACTTCTACGAAAAATTTTGGTGCATCTATTGCTTTCCATGCATGGAGAAGTAGGTTTGGCCAGACCGCAGGGACCATGGACCATGTTGTTTGCAACAACCTCATACAACTCGGGCTCGGTATCTTTGTCGGGTAGGTCGGCACATATATAGTCATCAATGTGGTTTTTAATTCTCTCCTCATCATGTGCCTTGAGAAATAATAATATATGGGCATGATTATTATGGGCATGAGGGAGACCTCGCTTTTGAAACTCAATGGTGTATATCACTGAAATATCATGGAGCAATACATGAACGTTATTATAAATGTGTTGTGAAATATCATGGAAGCAAAAAATAAAGTAAAATGTAATATAAAATAATGCATCAAACTCACGTGCTTTGGGCTTGCCAAACATATGTCAGTCTCTCAAATCCCCGATTAGCTCATCAAGTTTCATCCTAAACACTCGACATTATATATCAGGCCTATCTTCAACTTTTAAGCCAAGGCGCTCAACATGCCTCGTGATTTCTGGCCACTTTGGATTGCACGTAAATGTAATAAACAGGCAAGGATAACCCAAATACTTGCAAATGGCCATGGAATCTTGAAACATTTGTTGAAACCATCTCTTGCCTCCCGTGAAAGTCGAAGGCAATATTAAAGACTTGCCAACAAAGGATGTTTCTGTCTGACCCTCATCTACCGCATTAGTCAATTTCTTGTATGAATCGCCACGAATTTTTGGCTGATTGAAACGAATCCACTGAAGACGCTGCGATTCCATCATCAAATAAGAATCAACAATGAATTGTTGAAATAACCTTCTGCCAAGTATGAGTTGATGACCTTCATTCTCTCTATCTTGTATCCGGAAAGCTAAGAACTCCCTCAAAGTAAGATTAGGCCTATTGCTAAGAACACTTCTTGGAATATCTGTATACCAACCGTCTTCTCCATGGACGAAAAGTAGTGGATATTGAAGAGGGAGGTAGCATGGAAGAAACTCACTTAAAGAAAGAGACATTAGACTTCATAAGCTTAATAAACCAACCCGCAACAATAAGGGAAACATCAACATAATTCAAAGCTTTAATAGAAGTAATTTAAATACATAAATTCCAAATATAAGTCCATGAGTATTTAAATTATGAAGGTCCGACAAAAACTAATATTGCAAACTAATGCCAAGAAGCAAAACAATATTCCCTCGGTCCTCTGATCTTTTGATGGAAAAGGCTAAGCAATGTGAAAAAATAATAAGGAAGAAACAATTCAAAGCTAATAGATATGCAAATCTAATAAGACAGTGTACTAGAGAGATATGATGGAAAGAATTGAGCGAAAACTAGTGGAGTTGGGTTTTTGTTAGTTTATATAGTACTATTAATCTATTATATAATAAAAAATACATATATGCATATATAGGCGGGCGGGTTGGGCGGGTTGGCAGTTTCCAACCGCCCACCCGCCTAAAGGCGGGTAACAATTTTTTTAGCCGCGGACGATTTTTGCAAAAACGCTAACCGACGGGCAGTTGACGGGCGAAATGGCGGGCGGGGCGGACAGTTATTTTTTATGTACACCCCTAACTCTTACTTGTGTCCGGTTCAACATAGAACCCGTGAATCGCCAAATTCTATCACAACCATCCAATTGAACACTAACATCTATATGATTCCTCGAATAGCTCTGGACATCCACACTCATATTTTTATCCCATAATAATGAACTTCTGGATTGTCCCACAGAAGCAACTGAAACACCAAATAAATTTGAACTACTATGTTTTATCTTATTTATTCACGGTTTCCCATACGGGTTACCATAGGGAAAATAAGATTCGAGCGGTGAGCGAGCAACTCTTTAAGAGCTCGTACTGTCGAAGGGCTCCCCCAATTTCTAACAGTTACAAGATAGGCAACTCATTGATCTAGACGGGGTTGCATAGAAACCTCCACCTCTGGTAAAAGGGTAATGTCCATGGTGTAACTCTACTTTTCTTCTCCTTATTTCCAATTCTGGCTTCATCTTCGATCATTTTAGCTTTGAATTTGTTTTTCCTAGGTTTAACTGTGGTACCTATAGGTCGGCCTCGTTTTTTGGTATGAAATTTAGTGGGAGAACTTGGTTGTTAGACCATCTCCAACTGGGGTTGCAAATGTTGTTGCAACTTTTCTGCAACTCCAGCAGAGCTGCAACAGCAGTTGCAAGTTTGGGGTGCTGGGACTCACCCCAAAATTGGGGCAAGTCCAGCGCATGTTTTTTTTAATTTGTTTTGTTTTTTGTTTTCTCTTTGTCTTTTAACTTTTGTTTTCTCTTTGTTTTTTGTTTGATTTGTATTTCTTGTTCTTTTATTTTCCTTTATTTTTTAAGTATTGTAATTTTATTTCGAGTAATGTAATTTTTTTCAATTTCAAATATTATTAATATATTCATATGATAATAATATTTATAAAAATGTAAACATACTTATATATAAGAATTTGCATGTAGTAGCTTAATTTTTATAACAATTATTGTAATTTTCAATTTCAAGTATTGTAATTTTTATTTTCAATTAATGTATTTTTAAAAAAATTAATGTGATTTTATTATAATTAATTAACAACATTTTAAAATTAATTTAAAAATAAATTTTAATAGGAAATGAGAAAATAAAATGAAAAGAAAAATTAAATTTTGAAAGAAATGTTAAAATAAATTTGGACCTCAACTGTCAAGAGAGAGGCAGAAAGTTTGAAAGAAATGTTAAATCTGAAATTCGGGTTGAAATCATTTGAAATGAACCTCATTTGAAATGGCCCAAACTGGCTGGGTACAGAAGCTCTGAAATGGGTCTGGGTGGAGTCAACGTAGAGAGTACATTGGGTGATTGGGCTAAAGTGGTCGGATTTGGCAGAGGCAAGTTGGACTGAAATATTGAGTTTTACCACCTACAAAATCGTTCCATTTTTACCTTTGTTAGTACTAGATTATCATTTACCTTATAAACTTGATAAGTTTAATGTTATAATGGCAAAATTACAAGAGGGGTCTATGCTACACACCTTCTAACAGTTTGACCAAACTTTTTTCGGAAAAATTTAATAGCAGGGCTCTACATGTTACATGGATTTTTATAATCTCACCATTATCAGGGGTTGTAGACATAAATAACCCTTTAAATAAAACTATTACATGAACGTCTGCCTGTTAGCCTATATTATATTCATTGATAGGCCTGTTCAAGTAATTTATTAAAAAAAACTAACTATTTGTTTTATATACTCCCTCCGTTTCGAATTCAACTTCTCGCATTCCATTTTGAAACATCTCAATTTCAACTTCTCATCCCTATCTCAACTATTTTATTCACCATCTCTCATCTTTATTCACTCGATTTTCTATTTTATTAATTATTTTTCCTGATTTATTTACCCTCTTCTTAAAACTTTTGTGTGAACTGACAGGAAATTCAATCCGAAACGGAGGAAGTGCTATACTTCTACGTAAATTTACTTATGAACTAAGTAAATTTACTAAACACTTTCACAAAAATCAACTAGCTAACTATGAGAGACTTTATTCATTATTTCATTTGACAATTCGCCTAATTAATACGCCTAACAGGTAAGAAGATTATGCCTCTACTAAAGGTTATCATAACTAAGTCAAATCAATCGAGCTAGTATTTTAGAACAATGTATATTAGTTCAAAGTTCAAACCTGAGGCAAATAAACTATGTCCCACTGGAGTAGCAATACCTTGTAGCAAAATTCAGGAAACACATTAGACAAACTTTGTACATTATGCATGATATTTATAAGAAATAAAGTAGAGGTTGCTACCTAGCTAGTTTAAAACCAACTGAACAGTAAATGTTTTTCTGGAGAATTTGGGAATCCAGCTAGGAACGTGAAACTAAGCATTCGATGTGCCATTTACTTGGAACTAGTCTTTATTATGAAT
Source organism: Plantago major (assembly GCA_026545765.1). Taxonomy (NCBI): domain Eukaryota; kingdom Viridiplantae; phylum Streptophyta; class Magnoliopsida; order Lamiales; family Plantaginaceae; genus Plantago; species Plantago major. The sequence continues at coordinate 83,101,270 of CM048841.1, forward strand.
GCTACTGATATATACCAAGTACTAAGCTGACATCAGTTTCTTCTCCATTTGTCAACCTCTCTGGAAGTTGCCTGGATAAGTTTCTTCGTATTCACGACTAGCTCTTCAACAAGAGCACCAACCTCGTCCCTGAAATCGACAGGCCAAATTTATTTGTAAAGGGCAGATCAGTAGAAACATTTAAATTGATTATATTGTGGAGAATGTGCATAACTCACTAATACATCAAATTCCATAATATGTTCTTCTCTACACTTACTTCTTAAAAACAACCACAGAAAAAGACAGCAAACCTATCGTTTCAAGTTTCAACTATAGAATTGACACATTTATTCATTGAACTCCAGAAAATCAAACCCAAGCAGTTGATTCAACACATACACTGTTCAGTAAGAAATCAAACCTCTCTTCCAACTTGAATAACCGAATACTTATAGTTCTGCACATAATTACGACATACACATGCAGCAAACTACGTAAAAGAAGAACAAGTAGATAAGCTGCTGCCATATATGAAGTGCGTGCATCATTGACTAATTAGTATATCAAATTTCATAACTATGTTCACCAAAATATTTATTTCTTACAAAAAGCAGTCGCTCATAAACCCAACCATATCACCCTACCCTTGTAGATTTTAGTTATGAAATTTCAGATTGGATCATCAATGTGTAATAATTCTACACATAATCACAATTTACACATGATGCACGCTACATAAAGCAAGCACAAGTACATAAAGCTACTCTCTATATTGAAGCATGTAATTACATCAAATTTCATGCCTATATTCGCATAAGACTCTGTTAGCGTCACCTTAATAGCTAGCTTATCAGCTAAATCAACTTATTTGGCTACTTGGACTACCAAATTCTTAAAAACAACCCCAAAATTGACCATCAAAACTAGTATTTCAACCACCACAGTCACACATTCATTTCACTAGACTCCAGAAGCTCCATTCCAAACAGTCAATATAACACATACACTACACAATAACTAATCAAACTATCAATAAAAATCGAATCACCAACTGGTTATTATAATCTGCAAATACGGCAAACTATATAAAGCAAAAACAAATAAAGCTGATATCGTATACAAAGCATATAGATCACTCAATAATTCAATCAAGTTTAATAACTATGTTCTCCTAAATATTTAATATTATAAACTACCACAATAAAGGACCATCGAAACAAGCATTTCGACCACCAAATTCAAGCTCCATGCCTCCGAAACAATCGATGCACTACATAATCAAACTATCAATACAAAAGCAGAAAATTCTCCAAACATTGATAACTATGTTTTCCTAAATATTTACTTCTTAAACTACCACGATAACCGACCATCAAAATTCAAAACAAGCATTTCCAGTTTTCCACTAACCATACTTACACATTCATTCATTGAACTCTACAAGCTACCACAGGAACATAAGATATAGCACAATTTGCACAAATACTGAATGAGTAATCAAACAATGAATAGAAATATGAGAAAAAAGCTCGAAAACTTACTGAGCAGTAAAATTTCCACGGCCATTAAACACTCTGGTGCCAACATTTGAGTGCCTGCGATACTCATCGTACGCAATCCCCCTTCCAAAACCGTATCCGAACCCAACCCCTATTCCACATCCAGCTCCGAGTCCGAACCCGAGCTGCATACCCGGAATTCCTGGACCGAATCCGGTTCCTCCGATTAGGCCGATAGCTAACCCGAAGCCGCAACCAGCGCCGATGCCGAAAGCCGGACCGATCTTGCCCAATTGGCTCGACTTCATCGGAGGTAGTAGCTTCCATAACACTCCTCTGTTTTCATCGTCACGATTCATCGTTAGACAGAAAATATCAGTTCAATTGAATTCAAGGGCAGTGTTGAATTGAATACATACAGTAGTAGTATTACACAAGCTAAGCAGAATTTTTTTTTTTTTTTGTGGTTTCCAATTTTTAATCCCTTTGGGTAAATTACCTTTGCAACCTGAGTTTTGAGCTATTTAAAAAAGAGTACCTTTAGTTATGAAAATTACATATTATGTACTTCTCCTTTCGAGAACAATTGACACGTTTGATTTTAATCACGGAGATTAAAATGCAGCGTAAATGATAGTGGCAATAACTACACGTGGATTGTAAATTATGCCAAAAAAAACAAATGTGACAATGATATTGTGACATATATAATTGAAATATTATGTCAGTTGTTAAAAGTTGAATATAACTTAGTATTATACAAAATGTGATGAGAAATATCACAAACTCGTAATTGAATGATTCATTTGAAGTTGTGTTTCTTTTTTCTCGCCACACTAGCTACAATCAATTGTATAAATTAAATTCTTATTGAATCATGTTTCAGCGATATAAACCAGGATAGATTAAGTATGCCCTAAACAGATATACAACATTTACACCGTCACACGTATGTTTCCTTGTTGCATTCCTTCCCATTAGTCCCTTCTCGTCACATTTATTGTTTTACTTTTTTGGAGTTACAAATTGCAATCACTTTGTGATATAAAAGCACAAGTGATATATATTTTCACTTTAAAAAAATAATTTGGAGCTGTATTACAACTCCTTCTTTTGTTGTCCGGGTGAATTCTGAAAATTCTGAAAGTCGGAAGCCTAGCAGAGGACTTAGACAGGGGATCATTTATCCCCGTATCTATTTATCCTATGTCAGGATCTTATAACCACCTTTTTTGTTAAAAACTCCCAAAACAAAACAATTCATATGGTTAAGCCCAACTCTTTAAGCCAGCCTATTCCTCTTTTAAGCTTTGCGGATGACTGTATGTTTTTTGGTAAAGCTTCAAATTCCTCCGTCAAAACTCTTTTAAGACTACCCGCATTGGGTGACGGCTGACGGCCACTGTAACGAGATCCGTGACGAGATTTTCTTGCATTGACGCGACGTCAGCCGCCACGAATTTCGATTTTTTTTTTTTTTACATATTTGACATATTGTAAGAGTGTTTAGAAGTTGAAATTAATAAAATAGCATTTTTTAAACTCATTTTATAATTTATTGAGCAAGAATATATTACAACAAACCGCTGAGAATTTAAAAACTAAATGGAAATGCAAAAAACACACAACACACAAATGCATTAAACAAACAAACATACACTACACGATTGGTCAAGCTCAAGCTCCACGGTCAACGCATTCTCCAAATATGTTCCATCAAGTCCCTTTGGAGTTCTTCATGCGTGCACCTACTGTGCATTTGCCGTGAAAAGTTCATGTATTCCGGGATAGAGTTTATTGTTGATTGTGCTCGTCGGATACGAACTCCGTCAATCACATGGGGTACATTCTCACGGGTATCTTGTTCGAACTCTTCAATTTCCTTGTCATAATTTAGGTATTTGTGGCGCTCATCCTCAACTATCATGTTATGGAGTGTGATGCAGCAATCCATAATCTTTTTTAGTGTGTCCCTGTTGTGTGCAAGGGTGGGATTTCGTACAATTGCAAATCGTGCTTGCAGTACTCCGAAAGCACGTTCCACATCTTTCCGGCAAGACTCCTGACGCTCAGAGAATTTGGCTTCTTTGTGCGTTACCGGATTCGGGATGGCAGGAACAAATGTAGCCCAAGCTGGGTAGATGCCATCGGTGAGGTAGTAAGGCATGTTGTACTGATGGCCATTGACCTCAAAGTTAATCTGAGGTGCCGTGCCGTTCAGGAGATCGTCGAACACCGGTGAACGTTGCACAATCGACAAGTCATTGTATTTTCCGGAAATCCCGAAGAATGAATGCCATATCCAAGTATCTTGGGATGCTACTACTTCTAAAACAAGGGTAGGCTTTTTGCTTCTGCCTTGAAATTGACCGTACACTTGGGGATGCTTCTTCCATGTCCAATGCATACAATCGATACTCCCAAGCATGCCCACAAATCCTCTTGCAGCGTTGATTGCCAGAATCCTTCGAGCATCGACCTCATTGGCCCTCCGCATATCTGTTGGACCAAACTCAGCCACAAAGATCACAAAATGCGAAGACACTTGAGGGCCGTGCTTTCACCAAGTCGGCAATACTCGTCAACCGAGTCCAGGTTCCCATAAGCTAGCATACGAATGGTCATGTACATTTTTGTAGTGTGGTTAACCCATGGCCAAGAGCATCCGCTTGCACAAAGTAATCATCTTGACGACTACACCAAAGAATCACCCGTTCGAACAACGACCTCTCCATTCTGAATCTCCGTCGAAATTTATCTGCATATGGTGGGTTAACCCCGAAGTAGTCTTCCTCCAATTGTTTGCCATGCTCTTCTCGACTTCTGTCAATGTAAGCACGCTTCTTCTTAGGTCGTCGTGGCTCGTCTGGTTGTTGCTGTTGTTGGAATTGTTGGATCATATTTGGTACATTTTGCATTATCATGGTTTGGATTTGTGCGAAAGGATTGGATGAAGAAGAACCAAGCAAGCTTTCATCATCAGATGATGAATTGGACATGATTATCTTTGGAAAATTGAAGTAGATAGAGTGTTTTCTGTTTAGTTAAGATAATGGAAGAAGGGATGAATGCAAGTAGTTTGTTGTCTGCGAAAATGTGTTCTATGGTTGCATTATATGACAAAGTTATTCGAGATGTGTGACTCATTTCTTAGTCATAGCTGAGTCACAATGCATTGGATTTCTCATTAATTGAAGATAAGATGTCTGAGATGTGTGACTCATTTCTTAGTCATAGCTAAGTCATAATGCATTGGATGCCTCATTAATTGAAGATAAGATGTCTGAGAAATTGAAGACAAGATGTCTGACAAAGCAAAGATAAGATGTCTGACAAAGCAAAGATAAGATGCCTCATTTTCACATCAAAAGCACACTGATTTTATTACAACGGACACTTGGAAGAGTAAAACACAAACAAGCCACACTTTGGGAAGTAAAAAACAAACAAGCAAACTAAAACAAGCAAACCGAAACAAGCAAACTAAAACAAGCAAACCGAAACAAGCAAACTAAAACAAGCTCTCAACTTCAGCCATTACTCGGACGGAAACAATTCCTTCTGCAGTGCATCACAAACTCCCTTATGTGCTGCGGTCAAGTTAGCATAGTTCCCCATAAGTGTCATCCACATGTCCATCTTCTTCTCCTTCATCCTACGTTCTTCCTTTTGCCGGGCAAACTCCAGCTTCTGTCTTTCCAACTCAAGGTATTGGGGATAACTTTCATTAAAGTTAACCCATCCCTCGCTCATTGCATCCATTGAGGAGTTGCCGGAACTACCACCTCTAGCCATCTTCTTTGCCTTGTCACGACCCATAGGACGTTTGCTAGGCGTGACACTGACACTGTCCTCACTGGGGCGCTTGCTCCCACTACTAGCACCTGCTGATTCCATTGGTTGGTCATCATCAACTAGAACCTCAACCCTCGGAGTTGTTGCGGCCTTCTTGTATGTTTCCTCCAAGTTCATCCTCGTTTCCCACTCTGGGTACTGTTTCATGGCATCCCACTGCTTGAATAGGTTGAATTCGTTCTGACGGACTTCTCTTCGAGAATTCAATTTTATTTGATTACATTGGCTCCATTGTAGCCACTCCGATCGCCGACAACCCTAGTAGCACGATCCACAAATCACCCACCAATTAATGTCATCTCTCATCCGCTAAATCGAGGCAAGTGAATCATGACTCCGCTTTTTTTCCAAACCGGACATCCTCCCATCTCTCCGCACGTCCTCGAACTTCTCCTCGACTTTCTTGAACAAACTTGCATACCTCTGATTCGTGTCAATGATCGGATTTGCGCTAACGGCCATGTAACAAGAGATGAGAACCAAGTCCTCATTCGTGTTGTAGGGTGAGCCACGTCCTTCGCCTTTATTGGTCGTCCCTCCTTCCGTGTCTTTGGCTTTCCCTTTTCCACGCCTCCGGATCGGTTGAATTTCAGGGTGCGTTTCAGGAACAACTTCCGGTGCTTGCGAAAACATTGGTGTTTGTGAGATTGGAGAATGGTAATTTTGAGTGTAGGGGTCTTCGTACGAGCTTTCGAACAAAGGGCGAACAAAGCTCGGTTGGGGTTGTGGAGAGGTGTTTTTGTTAAGCTTTTTCATGCACGCTTCGTAGGCTTCGGGTATGTTTTCTTGCATCCACCTCAGAGTTTCCGGAGTAAACAAGTTTCCGTCCATGTCATCGGAAATTGAAGTGGAGATGGTTGGTGTTTTGGAGTGAAGAGAGTGTTTTAAGTTTATTTAAGAGAGAAAGAGGAGTTGGAGATGGGATGATCCAAATATAGTCAAGACTGATCTCATTTTATAGATCTCGAAAAAATAAAGCCGTTGGTGATTTTTATTTATTTTTTGCATTTTTATTTTGAAAGTTATAACCGTTTGAAATTTAAACGGAAATTCATTTGAAACTCTCCCATCACATAGTGACGGGAGAGCGTGCTGACGCGCCAGGGGCGCGTCAGCATCACACTGACGAGCTGCAATGCAGCTCGTCTTAGAATTTGCAGCTCGTCTAAGAATTCTAAATGCCTATGCTAAGGCCTCAGGTCAAGAAATTTGTTGGGCTAAATCCAGAGTTTTGTTTTCTCCCAATGTTCCCTTACAAAGGCAATAGGTTTTAAGACAGACTCTAGGAGTAATAGCCAACAAACAGAAAGACAAGTACCTTGGCATACCTTTTTTGTTTGGCAAAAGGAAAGCTGATCTTTTTTATGATATTATAGACAGAACTTCAAAAAATATTTCTGCCTAGTACAACAAGTTTCTTTCTTCAGCAGGTAGAACAGTCCTTATTCTGTCTGTGACAAATGCAATCCCTGCTTATGCTATGTCTATTACTCCCTCCGTTTTTTTTAAAAACTTGATATATCGATTTAATGGGTCATTTGCTTTGATTAAGAATTACTTTAACGATAATAGTAAATAATTTAATAAAATCATATAATGAAAATTTAGTAATTAAATTTTTATTATATGATTTTATTTAATTATTCTTATTATAACTAAGTAATTTATATAATCGGAAACATCAATAATAAGAAAATGATAAGTTTTAAAAGGAACGGAGGGAGTACTAGGCTACCACAGCATGTGATAATGCATTTAAACAGACTAAATAAGAATTTTTTGTGGAATGCTTCTGCTCAAGGAAAGATTAGGAGTCGTGTCAAGTGGAACTCTGTTTGCCTTCCTAAGAGATGGGGTGGTCTGGGTATTCGTAATCTTGATTTTCTAAACCAAGCATATATTTTAAAACTTCTGTGGAATCATGTAGTCTCTCCAAATTCTTTATGGGCTCATGTTTATAAAACCAAGTACTACCCTTCTCACAATTAGTTTTGGAAGATTCTCTGTAAAATGAAGCTGATCTTCTTTGAGTTAAATTCCTGGCAGTTGGATGATGATACAACAATTAATTTTTTTGTTTGACAAATGGGTTATGAATAAAAAGCTTTATGACTTTGTGCCCTTTGTCTCACAACCTCACCTTACTGTTAGCAATTTCATTGAAAATCACTCTTGGAATATTTCAAAACTCTGTCAGTTTCTTCCAAATGATGTTGTTGCTGAAATTATCTCTTTGCATATTCCATCTTCTCCAACCGTGGACAAGGTTGTTTGGAGCTTTGATGCTTCGGGATCTTTTTCTTTAAAAATTGCTTACTTGACACTTGTCCAGAAATCTTCTTTTTTGCCCAATTGGCCTTGGTATAGGATATGGCAGTTGCATACCTTGCCACGGATCATTTCCTTTGTTTTGTTGTGTGCCAGCTGTGCAATGCGGCAATTGAGACAAGCCAACATCTTTTCTTCAATTGCTCAGTTTTTGATGAACTTCGATTCCGTCTCTTTCCTTCCTCAACGTCTCTTCAAAACTTGAATGTGGAGGGAATTTTGTTTCAACTGCCTGTAAACTCCCCAAGCCAACTCACCTTTATCCACTTATTTTGGCTAATGTGGAGAGCTAGAAACAGCTATATTTTTTTAAAAATCAGCAAATTGAGGCGTCATGGATTTGCAAAGGTTTTTTGAAATTGCAAAAAGATTGTGAGTTTAAGTTTATGAAACAATCTTGTGTCAAGAAAGTGATGAATTGTTCTTGGACCTCCCCTTCTTCTCCCTTTGTTGCGCTTAATGTAGATGGATCTGTCCATGGAACTGCTAGGTTAGCAGGGTTTGGCTGTTTTATGATCCACCAATGGTTCCTTTATTAGAGCTGCTCTTGGCACTATGGGGAAAACATAAATAAATTATGCTGAGTTATGGACTTGTTTGACAGGAATGAAACTGGCAATCCAATTAGGCCTGTTAAACATTCCTATTCGTACTGCCTCACTTTACGTGTTCAACTGTCTTAACAGGGGCCAGAAGCCGGCATGGAAGCACAAGAGAATCATGACAGAGATCAGGCAACTCCATAGACACTTTGAACAAGTCGTGCTTTGTTTTGTCTTCCGGGAAAGCAACGGAGTTGCTGATGTTTTGGCCAAATATGGTAGTGGAGTACAGTTTGAAGATGGAAATATGTCGCGTTACTCACAAATAGCTAATCCTATTTTGCAAAGTGTAGTGGTTTGGGATGAATGCCCTCCTTGGCTTTTTGCATATGTTTGTAAAGACTTATCGTTGATTACTCTTAGGTTTGTATCACCAAACTCAACTATTTGTACTGTTTTTTTTTTTTTTTTGTCCTTTAAAAAAAAAGATATATATTTTCACTAATACTGAGAATGTGTATTGATTGTTCAATATCCAAACTCGTACGTTACTATTAGCGGAATAGATTGAGTATGCACTATGGTACATTTATAACGTCACGCAAGTCTGTTTTGTTTTTGTTCCACTCCTTGGCCCATTAGTCCCTTCTCATCTCATTTCTCTTTACCTTTTCGGAGTTGCAAGTCGCAATCCAAACTCCGAACTCAATCGATGATCTCATCGTTATAATAATAACAATAAATATAATATACTTGTATGTACTAATTAGCGACTCTACTAATAATGCGCTAGCTTGTACTGTTTCTCTGAAGAAATTGACTGCAGAAGCAGCAAAAATGACGATTGCAGTAGCGAACAGCTCTCTCTTCTTCGCATCTTCCGTCAAATCAAAATCAGCTGCACCAGCAGCAGCTCCACTTTCATCATCATCGACTGCTTCCTCATTTCCATTTTTGAGCTATTCTCATAAGAAGTAAGTCAACCGATCAGAATCCTATTGTGTTTGTTGAATACTTAATTTGGTGCCTGAGTTTACCACTGTGTAGATCATGTTTTTTTGTTTTCGATTCGCTATTTGCTGATTGATTTTAATTTCAGTTGATGTTTGAAAAATGAAATTAATCTGTGTTCAACATTTCAGTAGTATCGGTTAATTGTTGAGTTATTGATTCTAATGTTAGTTGTTGGTTGAGATTAACCTGTATTTATGCTATGCAGTATTATCGATCCGTTGTTTGCTGATCAATTGTAGTATTAGCTGCTGCTGGTTGAAATTAATCTATGTTCATGTTGTGCAGTAATATCGGTTCATTGTTTAGTAATTCATTTTAATGTTAGATGCTGGTCAAAATTAATCTATTATTATGTTATGTTATGTTATGTAGTAGTATCGATCGGTTGTTTGATGATCGATTATAGTATTAGTTGCAGGTTGAAATTAATCACTGCTTATGTTATGAAGTAGTGTCGATTCATTGTTTGGTGATTGATTTTGGTAAGAGTTGCTGGTCGATATTAATCTGTGTTATCTGATCAATTCAGTGTTTGCTGTTAATTTTAGTTCCTCGTTCGAATTAATCGATGTAAAGTTTCGGGTTCTAGATATGTTTCCATTGATAAGAAAGTAGAAATGTCTTTCAAGATATTTTGAAATACGATGAATAGAACAGATTTTCTCTTGCATATCAGTTACCTAGAAAAACATAAGATAATTCAATTTATCATGTGTGTTATGTTTTGGAATAGGAGGACTACTTTTTTGCTGAATGCCTCTGTGGATGGAGCTGGCTCAGTCGGTGGTTCCAGTTCGCTTCCTTGGGTCAGGCTCCTATCATAATTGAATCTCTTTTTGATAGATAGATGTGCATACCTATTGATTTTACTCTGTTTATGTTAGTATAATTACCATGAAGAATCTGGATGCATTTTAAACCTCGGGTAGTTTCAGTTTCAGATTATTATATTAAGGAAAAAAACACATGATGCACTGCTCATCCATTTTGCTAAGGGGCAATCCAAATATTAATTTTTTAGCTGTTTATGTTCTTTAGTTTCTAAGCTGATGGAGGATGTAGTCATGGATCTTGTTTGTTTCAAACTTAGGTAAGATAGAGTTGTTATGGCTTTATTCGATGGGAAAGAAATTAAGAATAACATAGATGTTAATGTCTACACTCCGCTGAATGATATATCAACATGCTATGCCTATGGCTATGGATGCTGTCGCATTGACATTGCTTGAAAGAATAAAAAGAATGCGAAATTTATGACAACAATTTAGACTACCTTACCTTGTGTAATGTGAATATATGTTCATTCTCCTCCATCCCGTGTTGTCAAACACTTGGGATATGGGATAAACTTCATGTCAGAGGCATTTATTTACAAATTTAACTATGAGCATGTTCTGATTTCTACATATGGCATAATTTTTTCTTATTGCAGCAACTATGATATTATTGTTAGTTCCAGAAATTGGTTAGAATTATTATATCTTATCCTGTAAACCAGCAAATTTTGGTTGGCAGCTTTAATCTTGTCCCTGTGAGTCATTTTAAAGCCGTATTGCTTAATATCATTCCATAGGCAATGCGATCTTGACATTCGTAATTTATTTTTGTTACAGAAAGCTGAGCTGGAATCTGACTCTATACCAATGCCTATTGTTCTGATAGATCAGGATTCTGAACCAGATGCAACTATTGTGCAACTGAGTTTTGGAGATCGCCTTGGTGCTCTTATTGACACGGTAGAGTGTCTGTATACTTTTGTTTTTGTGTTCAGGTGAAACAAACTTTGATGGGGGGAAAATATGACACCACCTTTTAATTGATGTTAATTTCTCATGCAAAATTAGTTCCCTGCTGCAGATAAAGGCCCTTAAAGATTTGGGTTTGGATGTTGTCAAGGGAACTGTTACTACTGAGGACTCGCTCATACAAACAAAATTTCATATCACAAGACAGTGAGTGGTGACTTAATAGATGTTATATCCTTGTCTTGTCATGACCCACACTATATTGCTATATTAGTTGTAATCTAGTATAGAAACCATAGATACCTTTTTGACTTGGTTACTAAATGCAACTTGGATTTATAGCTTGCTGCGAAACTGGTTTCTTGGCCTAAGTTATCATCAAGATACATAATGGCATTACTGCAGTTTTTGTTGATGCGAGTCAAGCTGCATAAAATTAATGCGAATGCACCTGGCATGTGTTAAGATGTTGCATCGATTTTTACCAGTCTAATGTTCATTTAAGGATCTGTTTTGGGTCTAAATGTACTGAAAGTTTTCTGGGATGTCCATGCACTATCTACATGACTTGTATCCCTGCTCTCCTGTGAGCTTACTAACAATCCAAGTTTTATATTTATTTTATTGGAATATAAATATCTTACACCTGCCTACTTGAGTGTGTCTTATGTAGCTTCACTGTTTCAACTGTTTAACAAGTTTCACCTGCGTGCTCGAGTATGTCTTATGTTTCTTCACTATTTTAAATAAAACTTAATTGATACTTGGTGTGCTGAAATGATGGGGATATATGTTTTTCTGTCACATTACTAGTCTGTGTGACTTTATACTTGATTCTCTTTAGAGGAGCTGGCCGCAAGGTTGAAGACCCTGACCTGTTGGAGAGAATTCGGTTGACCATTATCAATAACCTTCTCAAATATCATCCAGTATGTTCAACTATCAGCATAATTGCATAAGCTTCTATTGTTATCACTGGCTTATATTATCTCCAACAATATTTGATTTCTCATGATCATGAACTTTTGACTGTTTACTCTTGGCTCCAATGACCCAATCTTACGTCATACATGTACCAGGAATCTAGTGAGCGGCTTGCAATGGGTGAAGTGTTTGGAATAAAACCACCAGAAAAGAAGGTAATGCTAGAGAAATGCATGTTTTGCACTTTTGCATAACTAAGATGGTACTCTGAGTCAGAGTTATTTGTTTATATCAGAGTTGAATTTACTTGGGTTTTTATCTTTTATTGTGGTGCAGATTGATGCTGATATTGCAACTCACGTACGTGTTATAGAAGATGGACCAAAGAGAAGGTGTGTAATATGAAAATATCACATAGCTAACATTTACTGTGATAATTCGGCTACATGTTTGGCAGAAGCCACTAAATTCTTTATTGATGCTGAATGATCATGTCTCAATTTCAGCTTGCTGTCCGTAGAGACAGCAGACCGGCCAGGACTGTTGTTAGAGATGATCAAAATCATGTCAGATGTTAACATAAATGTTGAATCCGCTGAGATTGATACAGAAGTAATATTCTCACTGTGACATACTTCCTCCTAACCATGCCATGTCAGTTCGTAACATTAGCTAACTTGATGTCTTGATTTATATAACCATGTAGGGGTTGGTTGCCAAGGACAAGTTTCATGTCAGTTACAGAGGAGCGGCATTGAACAGTTCCTTGTCTCAGGTACAGGATGTGCATCAAAACGTAGCTGCTTCCGAGTCTATTTTGGATCTTGTTTTGTGTGTGCTCGTGTGTGTGGGTGTGTCGTATTTCTTAGTAGACCCAGCTTGCTAAGAGCACAGTATCAGTCTATGGATGTCTTTAGGTCATTGATTACATGTGTAGATTAAGGTGTGGTCTAATTACTACCCAATTTGGCATAGCTGCAAGCGTCTGGTTGGAGTAAATGCAAAGTGCAAACATCAGCAAGTAAATTTGTTACTTTCAAGTTCGTGTGTGGGATGAGTAGAAAGTCCAAATTTCAGGTGTGATAGCGGTGAATTCCCCCCCCCCCCCCCCCCCCCCCCCTTTTGTCGTTTGATCTCCCCTGTAATCTATTGATGTTATCTGTTTAGAGTTCGTAATCTATCCATGTACTTTTTTTCGTTTTAATACGGAAAGAGCTTCATTGATTTAGTTTAGTATTGCAATGGGCATGAGAGTTGAGAGCAATATACGCTCTCAGTACTCGGTAGTATATATCCCCTAAGAAACTGAAGTAACTACTTAAGAAACTTGTGAAAATGAGGACTGCGATACAGGCATGCTTTTTCTTCTTTTTCCAGCTAGCAAATCTGTCCAGCATTCGTTTGATCTCTTTCTGTCTTTGATGTATGTAATATGTAGTTCCTCGCATTGGTGACTTCTTGTGAATGGCATGTTCATGCAGGTTCTTGTGAATTGCCTGCGTTACTACCTGAGGAGGCCAGAAACCGACGAAGATAGCTACTAGAAGAAGTATTACACCCTCATGTACGTTTACCTGTGCAATAATAAGGCAAAGTGCCACCTGTTTCAATGTTTGTATGCGAGGAAATGTTTCTGATAAACTACCTTCAAGCACTGCATTTAAAACTCGTAATATTGGCTTCCTATTATGAGAAAACGTCAAACTTCTGGTAACAGAGAAGATTGTTGAAACTTGAAAATAGGAAACAACTTGTTGGAGTTGCACCTCGAATCCAATGTACATGATGTGCTCTAGTCCTTTTTGGAATTTCAGTTTTGTATGGAGTATATCTGAATGCAAAATATATATTACAGGTAGTGTATTCATCCATTTTTTACCATAAGAAATGCGCACACACAAAAAAAAAGGAGTTATTCCCATTGCGGAAATGACTGATGAGCTGGTTTCTGATCAGTGACCTTGAGACCACATATTTGCTCCTGATCCCGTGGCAGACTGTACAGTTATCACCAGGTCTTCGTCTCAGCAAAACCAACGTTTATCTGGCTCGCAATGTTATCTAATTTAACCATTTCCGTTCAACAAAACGACAGATTCATCCTACCAGAGAACTGGTAGTCGGTTGACACAAGGAACAATGCAATGATTGCAAGATGGAACTACGATTGGACAGTCTTCAATCACAATGTGCCTGTTCTTGCAGGCTCACTGCAAGTTACTGTCAGGAAATATATATCTCCGGTATGCTATGCCCCATTTGTTCAGTAGAGTATCACTTTGAGTTTTCCAGAATCAGAAACGTCAATATAGAACACCCTGTTCTTCCCCTTAGCATACCATCTCAGTTGGCTTATGAAGAAATCTGACACGGTTTAAAACGCCCACCCATGGGCCATTCATGAGTGTGCCCACCAGGTGAATTCGTTTCTCAACCAGCAATGATCTCTGCAATGCAAACCGCAGTAAGCTTCTTCCAGACTTCAGTTAACCCACACCTCTTTCACCTTGTAATATTGTATCATCAGCCAATTGATAGGCTCTCAGGAGAGCTCCATCAAAAGGCAGTAACCGTTTGCACTGCAACAGGAACAGTTAAATGCATCCTTCTCGAGATCATACGTGATTATGCATTCCCTGCTCACACACATGCAATATATACCTAGGTGTGAAGTCTTTCTCTTCAACAGAACATAACAAGAGTACAAGACCAAAACCTCACAATTGCCATCAGTAAGAACAGTTGTGAACGTCGCTTCTATGTAGTCAAAAGAAAACCCAGGCAAGAACCGAGGCAGCACGACAAGGTCATTGGTGCCAGGGTCGTGCAAAAGAAGTAAGGAAGCATCTTCGCAGTGCTAAAAAGAACCTTACAGGACTTTGTTAGTGAATATGCTTGTCTGGTACATGTGAATCTTTAAGCAAGGAAGAGCTTTTACCTCTGCAACTCTTCTCTAAATGAAGGTCTAACAAGTAACAACTCATGCCCTCTGCAACAAACCTTACTTTCGATTCTTTATATCCAACTAGAAAAGTTAATAGACATTTTACAAAACTCCATTAAAGTTACTGATACATAACCACACATTACCTGGAAATTAGAAATAATGCGAGAGAATAGTATTGACTCTACGTATGCTCATAGGTCTCAATTTCCACTTCTGCTTGCCGTTTCAGATTCGATTGCAACCTCAAAATCCAGTATGACTATATTCAACAAATGCAACCACAGGACCCGATTTCCGGGATTCACACTCTAGCCTAACCAGTTCCATGACATTATTTCTACAGTTCATACTTTTTGTAGAGTCACATCCAAGGAACATTATAGGAAGTAAATAAATCAAAAAAGATTAGGTATTCCCTTTTCTGTTGTAAATATATGATTTTGCAAAGTAGATGTAGGCAAAGAACGCGAATGCACTAATTCCTGCTAGCAACCAATAGAAATAATCAAGATGCGCTCGATTCAAGTTGTTTGAGAACCAACTGTCCTGACCTGGACCTGTCGTGGCATACTCAATGACATATATGAGAAAGCTGCTCAAGAAACTCCCGATCCCAAATATACTTAGGTAAAGAGCAAGACCCACGCTTTTCAGTTCACTGGGGACCTGATCGTAGAAAAATTCCTGGAGACCTATCATTGTGAACACATCAGAAATTCCAAAAAGTACATATTGAGGTACCAGCCACCACACACTCATCGGGACAGTGGCATTTGGTAAATCCACTAGCCCGTGTTCAAGGGCAGTTTTGAGACGCATCTTTTCTACTATAGCTGCGATAACCATGGAAAGAAAAGATAGAACTATTCCAGTACCAATCCTTTGAAGCATCGATATGCCTGATGGTTTATGGGTTATGGATCTAGCAATTGGGACCAAAATCCAGTCGTAGATAGGTATAAAGAGAACGATGGATAACGAGATGAAACTTTGAAGAGTAGCAGCAGGTACATCAAAGTTGGACGTGATGTGACGGTCCATCGTGGCTCCTTGTTTAGTAAACAAAGTTGATGACTGTGAAAACACAATGGCGTAGCATAGACATGTGGCCCAAATTGGAACAAGCCTAAGAATTGCCTTTGCCTCTTCTATGTCACCAATGCTACAGACTCTGCCTTCTTCTATTGAACCATCAGGTGTAACTAATGCTTTATATAGAAACCTACATCATTATAAGAGAAATTAATGTGAAATACCAGAAAAGAAGTTAACGTGAATATGTGCAATTAGCAACAAACAATCACAATTTTAATACGTAGAGATCCTTGAATTGAAATAAAGGTGCAAATAAGCCACTTTTTGGTGAGACATACTACCTCAGCTTGGTCTAAAAATCCCACCCCCTGTAAGGGGTCTTCTATACCTATTTTGAAGACAGGCGAGCTTTTCATTTATTTTGAAATTAAGGAATGGCCTATGGCCAAAATAAAGGTACCATTTTAAGTTGGAATTTTCTACTCAAACAACGAGAAGCACTATTCGACTTACACAAGCAGTTTTTCTTTAGGGAATTGATGCACCCACTGTATCGTAAACGTTAGGATTATAAGGTATAATGTGATTCTTCTTAGTAAACTAAGGTTTATCTAATGAATGGAGAATCAAACTAATATATTCCACGTGCTTTATGTATGTATATAAAGCAAGTTAACAACTTACTTAAACTGTTCGGAGCCTTCATGAGGAAGAATCCCCTGAGCTTGTTGCTCAACTGATATAGCTACTGAAGTAGTTTTCCAATTTTTAGCTGCTCTTACAAACACCTGACCAATTCTAAGAAATGGGTTTCTCCCATCACAGTGAACTTGAAACCGGTAAGTGAATGTTCCAAGCAGAAAGATAATTAAGGCAAGGCACATAACAACGCAAGGGATACCAAAGCCAAGCGCCCAACTTAAGTTGTCTTGAATATAATTCAAAACAAGCAGACACAGCAAGACACCAGCACAGAAAGAGAAGTACCACCAGTTAAAAAAAGAGCTTTTGGCTTTACATTCTTTAGGGTCTAGTTCATCAAATTGGTCGGCGCCAAAAGCCTGGACGCAAGGTTTATGTCCGCCTTGTGCTAATGCCACAGCATACAGAGAGAAGAAGAAGAGAATAATCTGGAGCTTTGGCGGAGAACATGACGTGCTACTTGGCGCATTGAGGCATTCTGACGAGTCGGAGGAATAAAGAAAAGCGGACAGAGTCAATAGTCCAAGTCCCTACAATCCATCACCAGAAGAACATAATTACTAAAATACATATTTGTAATTATATCTCGAAGCTAGATTACATTTCCTAAACATGAATTTCCTCCATGTACTCTTAATTCTTATTTCCTCAAACAGATAATGTCAGCTGATGTGAACCATAAAAGAGACCAGAAAAACTAGCAAAGTAAAATTTTAGTGAGCAATTAAAGCTAAATGGACCTATAAAATTCAAAATCTCCATCACTTTCAAAGGAATATCCCGACTAACCACAACATAGAGAACAGAAGCCCCAATGATCATCCGGTATCTACCGAAGAAAGAATCCGCCAAGAAAGCACCGAGAAGCGGCAAAAGCGATGCCATTCCGGACCAAGCATTGACATTTGATGCCGCCTGAGCAGTTGACTGGCCCAAAGGTCCGGTCAAGTAACTTATCAGATTTGAACTGATTCCATAAAATGCAAACCGCTCTGCAACTTCAACACCTAATAATGCACAAGAAAACATACATTACTAATGCAAACCTCTCTGCCACTTCAACACCTAATAATGTAGTAGTACAAAAGATGTAACCATTAACACAAAAAATGAGCGAAAATTTCGAGCAATTGGAAATTTTGAACTAATTTCTTAAAATGCAAACCTCTGCCACTTCAACCCCTAATAAAGTAATAATACACCAAAAAAACGTTAAAATAACCTAAAAGGAATGAAAACATTTATGAACCTCTCTGCCACTTAAACAGCTAACAATACACCAACACGTTACAAAAACCTTAGAGGAGCTGAAAAACATTTAGTATCTCAAAATTTACTGATTGTATTCGAACAGATGACCTAATATCCAAACCTCTATGCCACTTCAACAGCTCATAAATCATAATACACGCAGTTGATACGAGTGATAAATAAAATTTTTTAAAAAAAAACCCTCCTCTGCTACTTGAACAGCTCATAATACACCAGAATGCTGAAAAAACCGAGCTAAAACTTTGTGCAAGTGGAAATGTACTGATCAGATCCTAACAAATTCCATAACGCGCAAACCTCTCTACTACCTCAAAATGCACAAAAATGTGACTGTAAAAAAATCTAAAATGAGGTAAAATTAGATCGATTAGAACTGAGAACAACTGAACAAGCAAAGCTATCTACTAGTTGAACAGCTAATAATGCAGAAGAGCGATAGTATAGCAAGCGGATCAGTAGAATTGAAGCAAATAGTACCTATGATGAAGGAGGCGGATTTCCAGCCACCGGATTTGGATCGGGAAACAGGTTGGCCTTTGAAGTCGACGGAGCCTTTAACGGCGTCTTTAAGCAGCGGAGATTGGGTATCTGTAGCAGAGATTTCCATAATCGGCGTCTCTAGCAGCGGACTTTTCACTGTGGAGATTTCCATATTAGCAAGCGGAGATGATGAATATAGTAGCAGACCGGAAATTTCCCCTTCTGCTTTTGCTCCCTACACCTGTACTGGTCTAATCTATTTTGGCGGCTTATATGCTTACCGCTTTTTTTCCATTTTAGTCCCGCCAGTTATCTTTTTTCAGGTCTTTACCCATCAAACTCGAATACTCTTACATGTCCACCCAAAATTTATACTCCCTCCGTCCCGGAGAACTTCATATATTATGGTTAGCGCGCAGTTTTATGCGAAAAGTTAAAGTAATGATAGAACATAGAAAATGTGGAAAAAATTGTATTTTTAGTGGCAAAATGTGTAATTTGAGTGTAAAGTTGATATTGTTTATTATTTGTTGGGTGTGGGGTAGCTTACTTTTTTGGTAATGTATGAAGTTCTACGGTACGGCTAAAAATGACAAATGTATTAAGTTCTGCGGGACGGAGGGACTACTAGGATTTGAAACTTTTTAACGAATGAAGATTGTGTTTTTGTTGGTATGCCGAACAGCCGGAAACATCAAGTTCCACTAACAAATTCAAAAATAGCAGTGAGAAAATTGTAAAAAAAACATTCACTTCGTACAACTTTCCACCATCTCCTATTTATAAATTTCAAGGACTCTTCTCAAAACGGTTTGTTTCATAAATTTACTTCGATTTATAAATTTTGGTACTCTTTCAACATGATGGGTTTTAGAGACTTCCTTTATCTCATTTCATGATGTTTCGGTATATAAATTTATTAAAAACTTACGAATGAGACGTACTCGCGTGTCAAAACTGTTTGTAATGAGAAATTAAAATCTAGGGTCTAGCCCCCCAAAATACATGGTTTTTATGACCCTACTAATTACCCGCCAGGTCAAAGCTTCTTGTTCATTTTACAAATTTAAGATTAATTCGTAGTTAAAGCAGAAAACGGTTGACCGAAAAAAAGGTTAAAATGAAAAACATGGAACCGAACGGATTAAGTAATTTTTATTATATGTTGAATGGTATAGTAGCTTTCTTAAGTAACGTATGAAGTTTTACGAAAATTTTACGGTATGATTAAAAAAAATGCATGAAGGTTTGCGGGAAGATAAAATTACTGAATGAGTTTTTAAACTATGCATGATTAATATTTACTAATATGTTCAATCTATGCCATATTCAGTTGTACTGTTTCCTTATTAATTCAATGTGTTGTAAATTGCATTTATAAGAACAAGCATAGTAATATGATGTTATCCTTGAACTTGAATAAAAAGCCTTAAAAACATGTCACTTGGCCACAGTTGTTCTAGATTATAAATATCTCTTTATTCATCACATTTATCATCAAAGTCAAACTTACATTTAAGTAGTTATTTTGTGAGATTATACCCTCCCACCGAAGCAATGGGTCTCGATGTAACACTAATTTATGTATCACTAATATTATTGATCTCAATCTTAGTTAGTATAAGTTTTCCTTTTTTTTTTTTTGAAACGGCAAATTTTTTTATATAACCTCCGAAAGTCAACATGAGCATAAGAAATGCTCGGATGAGAAAAACATTACACATTACACATCAAAGCCACAACACTCTCAAACTATATTCCAAAACTCCATAAACCAACATAAAAGCTCTAGATCAAAAATGCGGTCATCAACGGGAACCATTTGCATCCCGGATTTCATTCCATGAATCTCATAAAAGTAGCAAGTAGCGCACGTCAAACGGGAACCATTAATATCCCGGACTTCAACACCATCCATTCCATAGGTATGTCTCCTAAAAATGCCCCGTCAATTCCAAAAAACCACTCATCATCCCACAATAAAGTAGGGCCTCAAGGTGCTAAAAAATTTCAAGAAAACAAGAGGCAAGAAATTTAAGAGACGGTCATGGAATACGAAACGAAGAGCGCTAGCTAGCCCCGCCCCTCCACCCTATACTTATCTTTCAAAGTAAGTGGCAAGAAATTTAAGGCGAGGTCACGACTCATTGAGCGCAAACCATATTGTCCACCCCCCTACACCAAAAGTTCACAAGAAATTCAAAAGCAAAGAAATACATCCCTACACCAAAAGTTCCCAAGAAAAAAGGGGCAAGAAGTTTAAGAGACGGTCATTGAATACAAAACATTGAGCACTAAACTAGCCACGCCCCTCCACCCTATGTTTATCTTTCAAAACAAGTGGCAAGCAATTTAAGGCGTGGTCACGACTCAACAAGCGCAAACCCCATATTATCCATCCCCCTACACCCAATGTTCGCATGACAACAATTGGCAAGAAATTTAAGATGTATCTCCGGTACCTTCCACATCGAATATCACCAACATGAGGAACCCTCGAGATATTTAAAACTAAATCACAATGGTTTAATTCCTCGAGTTTCAACTTAATTATAAATACTCATAAGAGTACCGACAACTAAGTCCCTTACCCCAAGATACTGTCAAGGATGCTATCACAAGACCACCTGCTGCCTATACCAATCTCTGAATATGATTTCCCAGCTCGCATTTAAAAACACAAGACAAACAGACAACTCTCGAGGCCAAAATTAGTCAACATGAGTCCAGCAAGTCAAATGGCATAATTTCCATCATCTCACTAAGATAAGTAGTCCCCATTTATCGAAAATCCTCAGGTCATTAAAAAAAATCCACCTTTTATAAACTAACAAGCTAGTAGACAAAGGTGGATAAATATAACACTGACCATTCAATTACCAATCATCATCCTTGCTTCTGCAACAGTAGGCCATTTGCTTCCCAACAATTATAGAAACTCTCCACCTGTCTCAATTGATCACTGTAAACACCACAAAATCTCTGCAGGCTCGATTGTCCGCCTGTAACAGTAAAACAAGCTAGAAACACAGAGAAGGCTCTTGAAGCCATGAGTTCACATGTGGATAATCTTTAAGTTTTCCATGGCCTTTCAACCAAGTCCACGAAGTGATTTTAATACGATCCACTACGTTCCAAGGTGTTTCTTCGCAATCTTTGTAGAGACCATTATTCCTCCTCAACCAAAGAGACCACACACACATGCCAAATTAATTGCCAAATTTCTTTATTCACTCCCTTTCTCTTATTCACATGATTTTCCAAACAATGTACAATATTATCACCTTGCACTCGCTCACAATTCAACAAATCATAAATCAAGCCCCACACTTTCCTAGCAAATTGACACTCCCCAAATATGTGCCACATGGTTTCAATCTCGTCACTTGAACAATTCCTACAAGTATTATTACCTACACCTAAAAATACCCCTCTTTTTTCCAAATTATCTTTTGATGGTATTCTATTATGGAGCAATTTCCACACAAACGCATTCACTTTCAATGGGACTAATTTATTCCAAATAGTCGACACCCATTTTTTCAGAGGAAGGTCACCTACTTGCTTATGAATGTTCCTATACCCATCTTTTGTAGTATACACACATGCATTTTTTCCTTTACACACCCATTTATCTTTTTCACCTTCTTTTATGAGTAAGCTATTTACAAAAACCTCAATTTCTTTTACCAACTCTAACTCTCTATCTAAAAGCTCTCTAGACCACTCCCAATTACATTCCAACACAAGATCTCTTGCCAACACTCTATCCCTAACCGAACACTACTTGTTGGATTCCAATCTATGCAATCTTGGATATAGCTCACTAAGTCTCTTCTCTAAATTACCCCATGTCTCATCCCAAAAACTAGTACTCCCACAATCACCAATCACTTTTTTAAAATTATTTACAAACCATTCGGAAGATCCTACTACATTCACAAGGTCTCTCCACCATTCCGAGCAATAGCTCCTACTTACCCCTCTACGTTCTTTAGTCCTCACATTTTCCAAAAAATCCCCATATTTTGATTCGATGATTCTCTTCCAAAGTTCATTCCCATTTTCTAACAATTTCCACACCCATTTTCCCAACAACGCCTCATTGAAATGTTTCAAATTCTTTATCCCAAGCCCAGCCTCTTCTTTTTCCGCACAAACTATTTCCCACTTCACCCAAGCAAATTTCCTCTCTTTCTCCAAACTTCCTCCCCAAAAAAAAATTCTTTGTAATCTCACAAGCTCATCAATTATCACTTTAGGGGCTTTAAAAAAGGAAAAGTAATACATTGGTAGTGCATTCAACACCGCCTTTGTTAATACTATCCTACCCCCAAGTGACAAAAATTTATTCTCCCAAACCCCAAGTCTTGTTTCAAATTTATCTTTTACTTTCCCCCACAAATTCTTGTCCTTCGCTCTTCCCCCAATGGGCAGCCCCACGTAGAAAAACGGACTATTTCCCACTTCACAATTCAAATATCTAGCATATTCACCAATTTCATTTACTCCACACCCAAAGCCCATAAGACTACTCTTTCCAAAATTTATTTTAAGACCGGAGACAAGCTCAAAACACCTTAGCACACTCTTTATAATTTCAAAATTTCCTTTACACATTTCACCCATAATGAGGGAATCATCCGCAAATTGAAGATGAGACATTGCCACTTTATTCTTGCCCACCAAAACCGGTTTGAAAAGTCCCAAGTCACACACTTTTTTTATCATTCGACTAAGACCTTACGCGACAAGCAAATACAAAAGGGGGGGATAGCGGATCCCCTTGTCTCAAGCCTCTAGAAACTTTGAATTCTTTTGTCGGACTCCCATTTACCAACACGGAACTAGTTACACTAGACACACACTCTTTGATCCAATTTGACCATTTAACTCCAAAACCCAACTCATTTAGCATATCAAGGAGAAAAATCCAATTTACCGAATCATAAGCCTTTTCAAAATCAAGGGTGAATTTCATCCAGTACCCCTCTTAGATATTCTAATTACACTTGGGCACCAGTTAGTTCAACAATTACATATAGGTCCATTTTCGTTGACCAAAGGATGCATGCCAAACATGGCCTTATTTTGTCAATTTGAAATGATATCCCTAATGTCTTTCTAATTCAACTTAAGTCCTTTATCTTCCAATATTTTTTGTTGAGTATCCAATTTATTGTTTAATAACATGAATTAAACTTTCTAAATAATTTATGGACTTAATTGCAAAATCAGAAACAAATTTAGGGCCAAATTGAACGTAACTGAAAGTTTATTGAAAATTTAAAAAAAAAAGAAAAAATATGACCGGAGCAGCTCCGGTCACCGGAGCTTTAATTTTTCTTTTTTTCTTTTTTTTTAAATCTTTTATTTAATTTGGCCCGGGGGTTGTAAATTAATTTGATTTTGGGGAAAATATATAATTTGTTATAAGTTAGGGTCAAATTTGCAATTTTCAGTAAAAACTTCTGAAGGGTTATGTTTGGCAACACTTTAAATTTGTTTGACTTTTAGACTTACATGTAATAGAAATACTCTAATTGTCATTTGTTTGTTATTGTTGAACTAACTGGTGCTTAAATGCAATGACCCTATCTAACATGGGGTATATGTAATAACTCCCAAAATCAATTTTGAGCATAAAGATACTCCTTTTCTTTTTCTTGGCTTCATCGATAATCTCATTTTCTATAAGAACACCATCCAAAATATTTCTATCTCCTATGAAAGCCGATTGATTCTCCGACACCACTTTTCCAAGTACATTACCTAATCTATTGGCCAAGACCTTTGACAAAATTTTATACACACTATTTACAATAGATATAGGCCTATATTCACTAATATTCACCGGATTTTTCACTTTAGGAATCAAGGTAATGAAAGTAGTATTCATACCTTTGCAAATTCTGCCATGTCTATGAAATTCCTCAAACATCCGGAGCAAGTCTTTCTTTACCACATCCCAACAAGTTTGAAAAAATTGGCTCCCAAAGCCATCCGACCCCGGGCTCTTTTCCGTTCCACAATCCCATATTGCACTCTTTATCTCATCCTCTTCAAAGTCTTTCTCCAAATTATCTCTATCACATTCATCAATGCGGTCTACTTCAAGTCCCATCATTCTAAAATCCCCCAACTTCCTTGATCGAAAATGATTCTCAAAAAAATCCCGAATGCCATTCTTCATCTCATTCACTTCTTCCAACCATTTCCCTCCCATTCTAATCCCCTTAATCCCCTTGAATCTGCCTCGCCTTTCCACAATACCGTGAAAGAAACTTGTGTTTGCATCACCGGCCTTAATCCATTTTGATTTTGCTTGTTGAAGCCTTAAACTCTCCTTAATCTGCAAGATTCTTTGAAGTTCAGCCATGTCAATTTGTCTTTTTTTAACCAAATCATTACACATCACCACATCAACATCATCATGGTGATCCACGTGCTGCTCTCTGTCCGACTGCAGGTCTCTGTCAGAGGAGCCACCATTCACTGTTTCAGGCCCAAACATATACTCTGGATCATTCTCACTAGTTTGTACATTGTTCCCTACAGCAGCCCTCACACGTACCTCAACATTTTCAAATTGCAAATCAGCTTGCTCCACTTGTTCAGTTAATCTATCAATTTTCTCATCTAGATTTCCAATAGTCCTCATATTCCATGCTTTAAGATTTATCTTCAAATTCTTCAATTTCTCCTTCATCACATAGCCACCCCATCCTTGTACCTCATCATTATTCCATTGTTCTTTCACCAAATCCATGAAATCCTTTTCTTTTGTCCAACTATTCATAAAACGAAAGGGCTTGGGACCCCAATCTTGATTTTCTTCTTTGATCAAAATTGCCGCATGTCCGACAATCTTCTTTTCAAACCAATTTGCACCAAATCCGGCCAACTTGTCATCCACTCAACGGAAAAAAGAAACCTATCTAACCTACTACAACTCTTTCCATTGTCACGGTACCATGTGAATTTCCTTCGAGTTAGAGGTAGGTCAATTAATTCCACTTGAGTAATAAACTCATTAAACGCCTTCATCCTTCTTCTATCCCCACTAATTGAGACCCCTATTCTCTCTTCCACATTCCTTATGGCATTGAAATCGCCACATACACACCATTTTTTTCTCCTTATCTTCCTTGATTCTCTTCTCTAAAATTTCCCACAACTCCTCTCGTTTTGAATCCACACAAGGTCCATACACATTAACTATCTCCACTACCTCCCCCTTCCATCTACCTCCCACACCGAGTGCTCCATCCTCACCCCAAAAACTTTCCTTCACAAACGAGTCCGAGTTCCACATGCTAAGCAAACCACCCGACCTTTCATTCGATCCGGAGAACACCCAATCAACATTCCCACTACCCCATAAAAATTCCACTAACTTCTTATCCACAACCTCTCTCTTACACTACAAAAAATCTGGCATGTAGCGACGGATAGATCCATCGCTACAGGCCATCTATCCGTCGCCCCAGCTCTGGCGACGGATAGAAAATCCGTCACCCCCCTGGAGCTGTGGCGACGGATAACAATCCGTCGTCGATTCATTGATTGACGATTTAATTGACCATTTTTTTTTTTTAAATTGATAATGGGGCGACGGATAGATCTATCCGTCGCCCCATTTCTATTTTTTTAAAAAAAAATAAAATCCAGATTCAATTTTTATATTCAGATACGGATTAATTTATCAATTTGTATTCAGATACGAGATATTGATTTGTATTCAGATAACGGATTAATTTGTATTCAATTTTTATATTCGTATCCAATTTGTATTAAATGCAGTGCGGTGGTGGTGGGAGGAGAAAGGTGGTGGTGGTGGTGGTGGTGGTGGTGGTGGTGGTGCGGTGGTGGAGATGGTGGTGGTGGTGGGAGGAGAGAGGTGGTGGTGGAGATGGTGGTGGTGGTGGTGGAGATGGTGGTGGTGGTGGTGGTGGGAGGAGAGAGGTGGTGGTGGTGGTGGAGATGGTGGTGGTGCGGTGGTGGTGGGAGGAGAGAGGTGGTGGTGGTGGAGATGGTGGTGGTGCGGTGGTGGTGGGAGGAGAGAGGTGGTGGTGGTGGAGATGGTGGTGGAGGAGGTGGCGGTGGAGGATGGTGGTGGTGGAGGAGAAAGGTGGTGGAAGGAAAAAGGTGGTGGTGGGAGGAGGAGGAGAGGAGAAATGGAGGAGAAGTGGTGGAGGAAAGGAGGTGGTGGAGGAGATATATGGTTTTTTTTTTAGGCTTTTAGCGACGGATAGATCTAGATCTATCCGTCGCTAACCTTTTTTTTTTTTTTTCCGGCTATAGCGACGGATAGATCTATCCGTCGCTAATTTTTTTTTTTTTAAAATCTTGGTCAGAGCTTTGGATAAACTTATCCGTCGCTACAGAGCGACGGATAAGTTTTATCCGTCGCCAAACGGGGCGACGGATCCGTCGCCCCTTTCCGTCCCGTTACAACAGAATTCTTGTAGTGTTAGTCTCTTGGATACAACAAATTCAAGCCTTTCTTTTTGTATGATCTCCTTTATTTCTTTTTTCTTCAGGCTCTCCCCCAAACCTCTTATGTTAAAACTCATTAATCTCATCATCCACGATTTTCATTGCCCATCACCGCATCTGACTCAAGTTTCTTACGCCCTTCTCTATCCCTCTGTTCCCACTGTGTAAATATCTTCCATACCTGCTCACTATCTTGAGGTTTGATGAGACCCATTGCAATACTCCTCTCTGTTACCACACGAGCTTCCTCAACACAAGATGACCGCTCAAACTGTTTATTGCACAATCGAAACTGACTATCCGATATAATATTCCCTCCATCCAATTCACTCACTTTCTTTTTCGATTTTCTTCCTCTCTTACCTTTAGATTTGCCTCTTCTCACCACTGAATTTGCTCCACCTCCACTACTCATTTCTTGCACAAAGTCTCTCCACTTTTTTAAATCTCGTTCTCTATGTCACTGCATGTTTTTTAATTATTTTTCTAAACTTTGTTTTCCTCTTTGTCCCATCCATTATTTTCTCAATAATCGGACCTAGCATGAAAGGATCAGGGTCATCCACACTAGCATCATCTCTGTCCAAGTTCAGCTCATTTACCGAATCATCTTTCTTTTCATCAAAGCTATCCAAATTCTTCTCCCCATCATCATTTTTGTCCCCATCCTCAATTGTACCAGCCTCAATTCTCATGACTGGTCCATTGACCAAATCATGTGAGTGATCAAAATTTTCTTTTTTGCAATTCAAAGCCATGTGAATTTGATGGGACCCCACTATCCACTAATTGATCTCCATTTTGTACCAGCTCTCTTGTTGAAATATGAGAAACATTTTTACTAGTCAAATCCACCCCACTTGATTTATTCTCCATTACTTCATTTCTCTCATTTCCACCTTCTTCATTTCTTCTCTCCTCATCTTGCTCCTGAATATCAACCTGCATTGGTGTTTCAGGGACGTAGTCCCATTCCAAATCATCTGTCCTTTCTCCCATAGATTCAGTCTCACTCCATTCACTTGATTCATCATCTTCGTCAATACAATCATCAGACGCTCTTCCTTTCTCTGTCGACCTCTCCATCCTTGACCGATTAACCTGTTTATCCTTCCGATTCTCAACCTGAACTTGACCCCTTTCGGATTTTCCATCAACCTCTTCTACCAAGTTTACCGGAAAAAATTCTCCTTCAATGTGAACCGATGATCTCTTCCTTATGATTTCAAACATAGGAGTTTCGATAAGCACCTCCCCTTTCCGAAAATCTTTCCTCTCAACTACATTCTCATGTACTTCAATCACTTTTCCCACGTTCCTTCCTATTTTAGTGAAAGTTTCTTCTGACCATCCATGTAGAGGAACACCATAAATAGCAATCAAAACACGCCTTTTACCATTGATGTCTCTTTTATCCCATGGTTTCACCATTGAGAAGATCTCCTTCGTCCACTCTAGATTTTCCCGTAACATCATTTCTCGCTCCTCTTCGTTCTGAAATTCCACCAGCCATCTCTCCTTAGTTAATTTTGCTATCCTAATCTCCTTCAAACCATTGCTATTAAACAAAGTCAGTAGACCTCCCTCGTCCACACTCACTTTTGGTTCAAACACAATACAACTCTCAATCCAATGTCTCCTCACATTCTCATCCCCTACAATCTGCCTTTCTTCAATTCTTTCTTTCTCCAAGTTCGTACCAGACTTTCCCCCAACTATTTCTTTTGTAGTCTGTGACATCGGTACAGTTTGAGCAAAGACTCCTTTCCAAATCCGCTGTCCTTGCATAGTTCCTCTCCCAGCTCTCTGGTCCATCGATTTTACTATCTCCCTCCTCTGTGTCTCCGAATTGTTATTTCTCAGATTTCGACTCCTACCTGTTTCACCCACTTGATTAAATCTAGCTTTATTAGCCAATAGCTTATACAATCCAATCCACACACCTTTAACCCTCTGGATTAAAGCTTCTTCATCCCTTAATCGGTAAAATCTCACAAAAGCGAAACGCTTGCCATCCTTAGCTCGCTTCCTTGGTATAAATACATCAGCAACTCGACCCACATACTTCTCCAAAATCTCTTTCAAAGGTGCTTTAGTCCAATCCTCAGGAAAATTGAATACATACACATTGATGAATTTTTCGGCAATCGTTTCTACCCGTATTCGCTCCTCCCTGATCCAATTCTGTCTTCGTCGACCAGTCACCAAAGTCCATCCCTCCTCGTTCCTGTTTTTTGTCTCTCTGTCTTGATTCCGATCGCCTTGCCGTACTCCGGTGAATCTAGCCGTTGTGTTGAAACGATAAGAGACTGTTGGGATTCTCACGTTTCTCTCTCCTCTCTCTCTACCATTCTCTCTCATGTTTTGATTACTCTTAGTATAAGTTTTCCTTAATGTATGCCTGGCATAACATCACATCTTACACCACTTGCCAATAATCTTGACTTTTATGCCTACATCAATGTGTGATGGTACAAGCGTTGAAATTTATATAAATCACATTCTCTTAAAGTGAGTACACGTGTACTCAGTTCGAATAAATCACGACTTCTTAAGAAGAATGTCCGTAGTTAAGGGAAGTATGGAACAAGAATGTCCCATAATGTCATTGAAGTGTAAAAGAAAAATGTCCCATGAAGATTCCGTGGTAAAAAACACTCATGTCCTGGATTGCAATAGACAAATACGGTAATTTTGTAACAATTTTTACGGTACAAGTTATCACACTTATATCCTGGCAACAACTTAATAACCCTAAAATAAAAAAAGACATAAATCGTTCAATAGCTTATTGACTTTTAATTCAAAATTATACGGAGTGTTTGGCTACAAACTAAGGTTTCTCAATTACAGTTGAGTTGTACAAAAACCTCACCTGATTTCTCGATTTCAATTCGGGACTAAACACTCCGATATAGATTATTTTTTTGTTTTATACTTGTTCTCATTGGATACGATATCTAGATAATTTATTTAAAGATGAACTTATATTGTCAAGAAAACCATCGATATTACCAATCAAAATGTTTATGTTGTCAATAGTGGTGTTTTTTTCCATATAGAAAAAAAATACATTTTGTAAACATCATCGATGATTTTATTAATAACACGTGTCAATATTTAAATAATATATCTAGAGACCGTCGTTCTAAAGACTTTTAGACTGTTTATCATACAATTTAAGGTCGATTAAAGTCGAATTATACAATGAGTTGTGTTTGTCATACAACTAAAATACTATGTTAAGACACTATTCCACTTACATAAAGAATTAGAAGAAAGATGAATAATCAATAAAGGAATATCGAAATATGGGAAGGATTATATACAAATTATATACAACAAATACAATTATAACAACGGTTGAGTTACCATTCATCTGTTAAATTTGTATGCCAAACAGTTTATCTGTGTGTATATTATGGCACTGTTTACCACTAGCTTTCCAGCTCCATTAGCTTTTTTCACCATTGACTAGTAAAAAACTTGTTACGTGAACGCGCAACTTTTTAAATCAGCTAGCTGGTTGAAGAAGCTACCCAGGTTAGCTTTTCTTTTTTAAAAAAAGCTACTTGTTATCTTTTTATTCCGAAAATATCCCTAACCTAAATTAAATAAAGTAAAACCAATCTAGCTTAGTTACTTTTCTCAATAGAAGACTTATATTTTATATTTGTTGGAACATTTGTTATACATTTTGTGTACTTGTTTGCAACTTGCATAAGTTACTAATTTTTTTCCGTATTAAGTTAGAATGCTCAACGAATATTTATTTTCAACTTCTGATAATTTTCAATGATGTTATTAAAGTGGCGGTTAAAAGTACATTGAATATATATTAAAATAATTAGACAAAAATGTGATGTACTATTATTTAGAAAAATAAGAGTAATGCCCTTTTATGTCATTTTATAAAATACCAGCTAGCTTATCAGCTAATTTGCTAAACACCTACATTAAAATCAGCTAGATTTTCAGCTACCTATTCAGCTACCAGTTAGTTTTGCTAAACAGGACCTATATTTAGAAGAATATTTTATAAGTAAGGTCATGTTCTCTTCAACTGCAATTTTCGTAATCGAATCGAACTAAATCGAATCGTAGATAAAATATAATATAAGCAGAATCGAATCGAATCGAATAAGTTTCAACAAGAAAACAAAGCTTAATTGTATTTTCCTTTTTTCCTAAAACCTGTAACCAATTTTGATTTCACACTTTTCCCCTTACTATTTTCTTCTATTTCATGTATCATCGACTTTAACATACCTTCAACTGGTGATTGATAGCTCAACTTTATTTGAGTGAAATTTATTTTATGATTCGAATTCGACTGAGATTACATGTTAGACCAAGAGCCTATCAATTTCCTTTAAAAGGGTTATTACTTATTACCAGTTACCACTACAAGGCGTAGTAGTAGAACTGTAAAAGTAGAAGCCGTCACTGTCAGTCTAACCTGACTCCACATCTCACCATTATCCCAATCAAACTCCTCCTCTCCAAATTCCGTCCAGAAACCGAAACAATAACTCAACTCCTCTCAATCCACACAAAAAACGATTTTAAAAACATAAAATCCATGTGGGAGTCATTTAAAAACTGGTGGCTTTGTTTATTTCAAAAGTCACTCCAAACCCAACCCCACCATAAAACCTCAACCTTGCCTCTCATCAACCATCAAAACGACGACGTGCCCATCTCCACCCTCACGATGGTCACTTCCTGGCTCAATCGCCGCCGATGGAGGTACTTGTTGCTGATCCTCTTCACCCCTCTTCTTCTGCCTTTGTTTTGCGCCACGTGTCCCTTTATCTGCGCCTTGGAGATATGCCGGAGGCGACGGAGAGCGGCGGCGAGAGGTCGGAGGAGACGCGAGGAGGACGGAGAGGAGGTGGGGCTGCTGCAGAGGTATTTGGATGATCAGTTGATGCTGGTTGGTGAGCCTGTGGGGTGTGATTGGAGAGAAAGGGGAGTAGATGGGGTTGATGTGGAATGTTTTACTAGTGTCAGGACTGTTTTGCAATGAGATTTTTTTGTGACTTGTTACTACTGTACTACTAGAAATTTTATGTTTTTTTGTTTCTTTTTCTGACAGATTTGTTTATGTTTTGTAAATTTTGTTTGTGTTCATATATATATATATATATCAAAGTTAATTGGATTATATGTTCTGTTGGTAGATTGATTCGATGATTCTTGCTCTCTCTATCTTCACCAAAACCAGATGAAACGTGAGCTCAAATATACTGTAGTCGGTTCTGGGAGACTGATATGGCCCTTAAATAACAGGGGAAAGAGGTAAACTACAAAATAAATCAAATGCAGGAAAATATTACTAGTACAAGACAAATTTTGAGATACAAAAGTCTGAAGTCATACAGGTCATTGAGGGTCAAAAGCCCAAAACCACTGAAGTACCACCACCACTGGGAATACCAGGATTAGCTAGCAGAGAGTGCACCATAAATATTTTTTTTTAGTATAGCGGCAGACATTTTTAATTTTGATACTTCAGAATGGTGGTGTCTATTTAAGTTACTAATTATCAATAAATATTTACAATTTAGCTACTAATTTCATTTAGAGGGTGGGTCGCGCCATTCACGCACAGACGAATGTTAGACACCACAAGATATACATGAAAAATTGTTCGTTCGAAAGATATAGTGACTTCACTCCATGCACACGCGTCACATTCTTCTTTGTCAGGGTCTTTTTCGTAGGTTTTTTCATCAATTTTGTCTGAATCGATCTCCAATTGATTGAGTTCACGTGAAATTGGGGTTAGGTTTATTGTAATTTGGACTAGTTGGCACGCCCCACCTTCTAATTTACGATCAATACCTTAATTGTAATTAGCTATTGATAATTAGTACCTTAATTAAACGCGCCCACTCTAAAGTACCAAAATCGGAAATGTCTCACACTGGAGTATCAAAAATGAATTTTACCCTTACTTTCACACAAAGTTCCACTTGTTGAAACATCTTGGAGTCTTTTGATCTCCCTTACAATAGTCATGTGCAAGGCATTTGCAGGGTCCCGCTTAAATAGTGAGACACTTACATAGTGTCGATCTGAAATATGAATAACAATGACATTTTATCGTGTAACCAGATGCAATCTCGTTCAAAAAGTCCACAATTCCGCCATGTTAAAGTTTATCTTTCCAAACGTGCCCGAAGTAGCTTTAAAAAACTAGTCGTCTGCTTTGCGCAAATGCAACTATAACCGATGACCGTCTCAGTATTAACTGAATAAAAAGTTAAATGAATATTAATGAATAAGTGAAATGAGTGCATAATTATGAACTTGTGAGATTGATTTTAGTAGTAAATTTATGATTTAGCTAATATTGATAAATCGAAACAAATATGTTGGGTAACGTCCAAAAAATTTTAGAAAGTTCAAATGGTTTGAGATCATACTTGTTGCACATTTACTTTTGGTAATCCATTCATAATAACTTCATAGTTAGGCTCTGTAATAATTTTAGAATGGTGGATGATCAACTGAGAAATTTTTCTGTGCGTACACGAGTGGAGATAAAGTGTGGAGAAGGGAAACATGTAAGTAACGACGACTGACGTACAATGAAACCAACATATTATCCGGAGATCAGTTCAATATCAACCATGTGCAACCTAAAAGGTTGGGTCTCGATCGATTAGTCGTAGGATTATTTACATATTGATTTTCTTGTTAGTATGATTTAGGGCAATTTTGACACATATTGATTATTTATATATCAATCCACCATAATCTAATATTATTTCGATTGCATGATAGGACAATAAATAAATGAAGAATGATTTTGGCAGATGCTATGGAGTAAGAATCTATGCCGAACCTTGAAAATTTCGTAGAGTAATTAGATTGATGTAAACTAAGAAAAACTGTACGTCGATTCCATTAAGGAGTAGAGTGCATATTTGCCAAATATGTACCTTCTATTTAGTTGGTCAATAGCAAAAGTTATTCTTCTCCAAATGGTACATCCCAATACTCATTTCACATAAACTGCACTTTTAGGTTATGTTATCTTTATGTAATTGAGTTCAGACGAAGAGAATAGAGCCTTACACACACTCGATTTTTTGTCACTTGCAACAAACATGTTGCTAATCACCATCAAAAGTGACTCAGTTGGTTAAAAAATGAGTAATATTCTATCATCCATTGGTTCAAATCCATAAAGAGTGAATTTCTATGTGTCCAACTTGTTGCGGTTTAATTCACTCAACTTGTCGTGGACTATTACGTAAGTCAGTGGAGTTTACCCAGTGTACATCTGAAATGTAGAATTTGTAATTTCCAATGTCATTCGGAACTAAAAAGCTGTTGAAAATAATTGACATCAAAACAGAGACAATATACTATTGCATCATGATGTTTCATAAGTTTGACAAATGAAAAAAAAAAAAGTCATATTAATACGATATACTAGATAATTCCATACACACATGCTAAATGCTTCAAAATCTTCCCGAACCAAACTATAAAACTAAGGAATGTTACACAGTTTTACACCATCCGCTAACATGGATACAGGGGAATCGAGTGGTTCCCCAATAAATGTCACACTTCCTTCCACACGTGAAATCTTTTGTCTATATCATGTCCTTGTTTTGTAATGGTGTCACTGAATTTATACTTCTCAAGGATAAGAATGAGTAATAGCAAACTCCCATGAAAGGTGACAGTATCATTAACCATTATGGTGCTCCATATCTGCATTTGGCTACACTCCGATACAATTTCATAATCGTCAGTTTTCAAGAATCTCATACCTGGTTTAACCATCACGTTTAAAGCCTCCTACCACATCACCCCGGAATCCAGCAAAAGAAAATAATAAAATTGAATTAATATACAACCCATTCTTTTATCTTTACAACATTGATGGATGGCCTACCTTTGAATAGCAATAAAGGTAGAGGATCAAACTGCAAAAGGAAGAATCCTTTAGCTAATTGCACACTCATAATTCAGTGTGCGAGTCATAAACCCAGCCAGATTTGCTCTAGTCCTTCCTAATCTCCATTAACACTCCAATCCAATTCTCACCAGATCGAAAACCAAACACAGTTTCATCACAAAACCACAAAATTCCAATCCAATTCAATTCGCCTCGTGTGAGATCTAAATCTACTCACTGAGAAGAAAGAGATTCTCAATTTTCTTCACTCTCGCGATTCAGATCCACCTCAGGCGATGCTCTCCACCGTCAGATCGTCGCTCATTTTCATTTTCCTCTTCTCCTTCTTCGCCTTTTCAGTTCTCGGCAAGGTTAGTGAATTACTCATTCACGGTGTTTGAGTATTTGCTTAGATCATGTTCGTTTGTGTTTATATTCAGCTCTTAATTCGTTCATTTTGCTACCTTTTGTAATGCATAATTTGTTTTTCAGCGATTCAGTGTGTGGTTTCATTTTGTGATTCGGGAATGATATATTGCGTTAATTTGTAGCATTGTAATGCACATGCCGTGCCGTTTTAGTGTGATTTTAAGATTTTGTACTTTTGATTGTGTGATTCATCCAATTTTGTTTGCATCTTATTCTGTTGCGTATTTGCTAGATCATGGTTGTGTTTAAATTCAGCTCTTAACCCTACAAGTAATCAGTTCTGTTAATTTTGCTGGCTTTGGTAATGCATAGTATGCCATCTTCCGCGGTTTTCTATATAGATTTATGATCTATGCCTTTTGATTGTGTTGATTCAGAAATCAAATACTCCGTATATCGTTAATTTTTAGTATTGTTACGAATGCGTCATTTTACTGTGGTTGGTGACTTACTGATTTACCCGTCATGCCAAATAATATTTGCCAGATCATTTTCGTTTGTGTTACATTCAGCTTTAGTCAGTTTAGTTCTGTAAATGATGCTAATTTTTGTGATGCATGCCATTTTATTGCAATTTTGTGTACGTTTTTAAGATTTATGACTTTAATAATTGTGTGATGCCAGAATGGTATATAGCATTTTTTTTAGCATTGTAATGCAAATGTCATTTTACTTTTGTCTTGTATGTGATTTTGAGATTCATGCTTTTGATTGTGTTATTCAGAAATGATATATTGCGTTAATTTGTAGTATAAAGCAGAAGAGCCTGTGACTTTATGGGTAAACAAGGTTGGTCCGTATAACAACCCTCAAGAGACATACAACTACTACAGCCTCCCATTTTGCCACCCGCAAGGTAATGCGGGCCATAAATGGGGTGGGCTTGGTGAAGTTCTAGGAGGGAATGAGCTTATCAACAGCCAAATCGAGATCAAGTTTAAGAGTAATGTTCTTTTGCCCGTTAATGCATTTTTGATGTAGCACCTCCGTTACGTGTTTCACTTTTGGTCATGTGTCTGATGAGATATGTGCAATGTAATGTTTGCAGGGGATGTGGAAAGGACTACGATTTGTGAGATTGAACTTGATGCGGCCAAGGTTAAGCAGTTTAAGGATGCGATTGATAATTCATATTGGTTTGAGTTTTTTATGGGTATGTCTTTTACTTTTGTTGTTCACGTGTATTAGAATTTCTAATTGTAGTTTGCTCCTCTTTAACTTGTGTTGTTTCTGTGTTTTCTTCATGCTTACCGGTGATCAGATGACTTGCCATTATGGGGTATGTTTACTTACATATGTATTATAGTAAATCCCTTGCACTGGTATTGATCATGTTTTGCTATTACTTAAGAGATAATCCTTTGCCATAGGTTTTATTGGGGAGGTGCTTGATAAAAACCACGACAGTAAGCATTTACTTTGGACGCACAAGAATCTTGTCATCAATTACAACAGAGACCAGGTTAATTTGAATGAAATTTTTTCATATGTATTAATCCATCCGATATAGATGGGAGTGTAAGTTCTTTCTGATTGAGAACATCATTTGCAGATTATTCATGTCAATCTCACTCAAGAAAACCCTAAGCCACTTGAAGAGGGACGAGTATTGGACATGACATACTCTGTTAAGTGGATTCCAACTAATGTAACCTTCGGACGCCGATTTGATGTTTATCTGGACTACCCTTTCTTTGAGCACCAGGTACATGTCAGAGTAACTATGTGTGGTCTTCTACCATTCAATAATCCAAAAGATTGTGTCTGTTATCCACTTATCCCGAATATTTTCTAATTATGGTCTGTGGAAATGTTCTCTTTTGCTATCACTTCGCTTCCAGCTCATTATGTTGTTCCCACTTGCAGATTCACTGGTTTTCCGTATTTAACTCTTTCATGATGGTAATTTTCCTCACTGGTTTGGTATCTATGATATTGATGCGCACCCTGCGCAACGACTATGCTAAGTATGCCCGGGAAGATGATGATTTGGAGAGTCTGGTAATTAATCTGATTTTAATATCGTTTTTGTATGCTTATATCAGACCATTTCTGTGTTGTTCTAGTCACTATTCTTTAATGATATTCTTGGTGAATGGAGACATTCATTTGTAATCATACTCATATCAATACCGTTACTTAGGAACGGGATGTGAGTGAAGAATCTGGTTGGAAACTTGTCCATGGTGATGTTTTTCGGCCTCCACAAAACCTGGCTCTACTTTCAGCTGTTGTTGGGACTGGTGCCCAGCTATCAACTCTTATTCTGCTTGTCATTATATCAGCAATTGTTGGAATGTTATATATCGGGTATGTACGACCTTGTTTGCAAGTCTTTGTTTTAAGTAGAGAAAATATCTTGTCTATCCGCAAAGTCTCTCAAGTTGCTCAGGGTTAAGAAAAGTTACAATGGTTTTTCTCATATAGGTTAGTAATAGATTGTTCATAATCATTGACTTTTCTATAATCATTTTTTTGAGCCAGTTTCAGTTTTCTGGCAAATTTCAATAGAGATCGAACTACAGTCTTGAAACTCTTTTTTTCCTCGAACAGGAGTCTTCTGACTTATGCAATGACTTGAGTGACAGTCTTATGTAGTCCGGGTCTCCACACATGATTTCCACTGTATATTTAATACGTAATGCTAAAAAGGAATAATGGCTTGACTTTTCTCTTTGATATTATTCTTTATATGCATTCACTAGTACTTGTAAACAAATTTTTTAATGTGTAATATGTTACTTTGTCTTTCAGTTTGTATACCCCCCCAAATAAATCACATTCATATTTATATTCCATTTATGATTCTACAAGTCTCATCGGTACATCTCCACTAGCAATAATAACTTGCAAGAGTTCTCGTTAAATTGTTTCCTTTGCTATTTTTTTACCTTGTATAACATTTAGTCACAGTGAGTCTTGGTGGCGCTCCAAGTTCTGAATCTTATGAATATATATTACTTTCTCCATCGCAGTACATGTCAATTTTAGCTAGCTTTTCAACTACTTATCTGCCGCAATGTTATCTGATACAGGAGAGGAGCAATTGTCACGACATTTATAGTATGTTATGCTTTTACCTCCTTTATTGCTGGTTATGTGAGCGGTGGCATGTACTCCCGCCACGGGGGTATGTACCTATTTCACCTTGGTTAATGAAATAGTAAAAAGATAAAGTTATTTTTTTTTTTTTTTTTATGAATCCGATGTGATTAGTTATACTCTGCTATTGCCTCATTTCAGGTAAAAAGTGGATAAAGTCTATGATCCTCACAGCATCACTTTTCCCTTTCATCTGCTTCGGAATTGGCTTCCTCTTAAATACAGTTGCCATCTTCTATGGTTCTTTAGCTGCCATCCCCTTCGGTACAATGGTGGTTGTTTTCGTTATATGGGCTTTTGTTTCATTCCCATTGGCACTTCTCGGTACTGTTGTTGGAAGAAACTGGAGTGGCGCGCCAAACAATCCTTGCCGGGTGAAGACGATTCCTCGGCCAATACCTGAGAAGAAATGGTATCTCACACCATCAATTATCTCTCTCATGGGAGGCCTCCTTCCTTTTGGAAGCATTTTCATTGAAATGTATTTTGTGTTCACTTCTTTCTGGAATTACAAGGTAACCTGTTTTTCAATACATGATTTGTTTTGTTGATTCACTATACATCTGCGTAGTCCGTTTCTCTCAAGAGGTTGCGTATAAACTTGCATATTTTACTCAACTTATAGTTTCAGTTCAAACTCAATTATTGAGACTAACTGGATTTTTCGTTCACTACTCTGAATATTCATACTTGTGTTTGTTGATTATAGGTTTACTATGTCTATGGGTTTATGCTACTCGTGTTTGTGATACTGATCATTGTCACGGTATGTGTGACAATTGTGGGGACATATTTCTTGCTGAATGCCGAGAACTATCACTGGCAATGGACTTCATTCTTCGCTGCTGCTTCAACTGCTCTCTATGTTTACTTCTACGCCGTATATTACTATTATGTGAAGACTAAGATGTTCGGCTTCTTCCAAACAAGTTTCTATTTTGGGTACACCATGATGTTCTGTCTTGGTCTGGGCATACTATGTGGTAAGTTTGCTCTCTTCTTAATACTTGGCTGTATTCTGTGTGGATCAAGCATGTAAAACCTGATACTATAAGACTAGTCATAATTTCTCCATGTCTTTCAAAATATTTTGTATATGATTGGCGAAAAGAGTTTACTATAAAGTCATAGTATATTACACAATAATTATATTTTCGGGCCGGTTGATGGTCGGTGTAAATTGAAAAACTCCCACTACGTCATGGGTCAAAATGCAATTTTAAACTACAAAAGAGTCTTTAAGATTACCAGAACGGAGTGGGCACTAATATTATCTGAAGTCAGATCTTTATTATCATCATCAGTTTCACAAGTCACAACCTCTAATCTGGTTGAATTTCAGGTGCTGTTGGATATCTCGGATCCAACTTATTTGTCAGGAGAATTTACAGAAACATCAAATGTGACTAATCAACAGAATACATTCATGTACTATGGTTGGGTTTTTCCATGATAAGTTAAAGCCCCTTGGGAGGTAAGGAGAGATCAGCAGCATCCGTGAAGACGTTCTTTTTTTGCAGTGATGAAAGTATACAGGATTGAAGTTTTTAGAGTGGCCTTACTACTCCCATCTACATCTGCTCAAAACGTTACTGTGAAAATCTATGTAGCTTGTAAATCTGCTGCTTAGGCAGTTGTTGATCCTGTTTCATTGATATAGAACCCCGCTGTAGTTGATTTTTTCTACTAAAACCATGAACAAGATTTTGCAGGAGTGTTAACAGTATTTACATTTATCATCATTTTAAGTTGAGGGATTTATTTATATATATAGTAAATAATGTTCCATATGCTTCCTGGAATTATTTTTTTCACTTTATTATCACAAAATATACTTTGCAAGTTTTTGCTTGGACTCATAAAGCTTACTACTTTATTGTTCATACTTTATACAGACTTGTAGAAAGTTGAGTAAGCACTAAGCAGCTTAATTTACAATCTAAATTTTGAAAAAACTTGAAGGTTCTTCCATCTTTTATTGTTATTTGTTAACCTGTTTTACCGAGATCAACTTTGCAGCTCGACAGTA
Source organism: Plantago major (assembly GCA_026545765.1). Classification (NCBI taxonomy): domain Eukaryota; kingdom Viridiplantae; phylum Streptophyta; class Magnoliopsida; order Lamiales; family Plantaginaceae; genus Plantago; species Plantago major. The sequence continues at coordinate 83,141,575 of CM048841.1, forward strand.
GAATATGATTGCATCAATTCTTCTCGTGTTGATATAACATGTCAACTGGCTCATTTTAATACTACTCTATCTGTTCCGTTCTGAAATAAATGTATCACATTTTATTTATATCTTATTTATTATATATGTTTCAACACAAATGTATCGATCTCCTTTTTGACATAATTTACCGTGTATACTAGTTCAACTGTTTTTAAACTGCACTCTTCTCCTGTATCACTAGTTCTATTTTAATATTTTTTCTATTTATTTTGTATGGATAATTCAGGTTATACTCTTAAAAGGTCAACCATCCCCAATTGAAAAGGAGTATACTATAATGCACGTGAACAGCTTTATAACAGCTATACAAAATCTACATATTTGCGTGACCAAGTCTTGGGCGGACCTAGGGGGCAGTGAACGCCCCCTTAAATTTGGAAAAAAAAATTTACAAGTAATATTTTAGAAAATTTTAAATTTTGTCTCCTTTAACCCTCAGAAAAACATTATATATGTAATTTAGCCCCCGAAGTTGAAATCCTAAGACCGCCCCTGAAAATCTTCACACAGTAGTACTATTAATTAAGCACAAGTAGTCTCCCAAAGAAAAAGGAATTCACAAGTTGTAAATTTACCTTCTTAATTTGTTTTTAAAGAATATTAAGTTTAAATAAAAAAAGAAAAACAAAACGTAAATGCGGAATTGGAATGGCGTGGGATCCTACAGCTTGGTGCACCAGAAAACATTTCCATTTTCTCACATTTCCAGAAATATTCCCACATAAAATTTACCAATAAAGGGTTGCTTTGGTGTCTTAGTAACAGTCCCATCCTTTTCACCACCCTCAATTTGCAACTTCCCTCACTCTTTGAGCACACGCGATTTTAAATAATTATGCAATAACCACACGGAACCGTACAAATTGCCACTTGAGACACTTCTCTCCATTCATCGTCATCATTATCCCAAACTGATCATTAATCTTCTTCTCCCTTTCTGATTCAGTCTGAAAATAGAAACTCCACAACAATAATCACCTGCCGAAAATTCCCAAAACAATAAAGTTGAAAACCTAGAATCTCTCCAGCAGATGCAATCTGGAAGTGGCAGCGGAAGCACCGACTTCACTCGCCGCTTCCCCACCGGCGGCGGCGGAGGACTAGCCAGGTTCCGCTCTGCTCCGGCAACTTGGCTGGAAGCTCTTCTCGAAGTCGAAGACGAAACGAATGAGCAAAACGATGTCGTTTTGGAGCTTCCGAAACCACCACTGCCAAATGCCGACTCCGATCTGGAGTTTTTGGAGTCGGCTGCTGCAAGCGGTGGTTTGAGCAACTTTCTGAGGCAGAACAGTTCTCCGGCAGACTTTCTGTCTTTGATTAATAACTCCGATGGTTATTTTTCGAGCTTAGGGATTCCGGCTGATTTCTCGCCGTCGCCGTCGGCTAAGCGTGCTCGGGAGGCAGAGGATTTAGACTCGTTTTCGTGTAAATTGTCATCGGCTTCTTCTCTTCCAATGGTATGAATAATAGATTGTTATTCATTTAGGCTATGTTCTCATTAATTTCAATCTCAGTTCATTTCTACTTAGTTGTTTTTTATACTACAGTTCATACGAAGACAAGTTGGACTTACTCTATTAACTTAAATACAGTATCTGTTTCTGTCTGCCACTTGCATTTCTCTGATTCACTTATTTTGGTAAGATTGAAAAGTTATTATTAGCATGATACGAAGGCTATGTCTAGCAAAACTCTAGACAAGCGAGATGATATGCTACTTGAAGTTGAAAATTAGCTATAAGTTTGATTTTACGGAGTTGTTTAGTTAATTAGCTATAAGTTTGATTTTACGGAGTTGTTCAGTAAATTAGCTATAAGTTGATTGATACTGTGTATAATGGAATATAGAAACTGATAAGCTAGCTTGTGTATTTTGGTAGATGGTGAAATGAGCTGATTTAGCTGATAAGCTGGCGCTGAACGCCATAGTGCTTCCTCGTCATCTCTTTACTCCTGATTTTGCAGGGTTTTTTAGTTGATTGCAGTATTACCCATAGTAAACTAGTAAGAAAAGGTTGCCAAATTGGTGAATGCAAACAAATGAGTAGGACGGACGAAAAAGAAAACGTATATAAATGACCCCGGCACAAGTAGTAATATCTAATTTTTGCATTGGAACTCTATGTTTAGTATGGTAATTGGATTTTAGATTTGTGACTGTTAAGATGTAATGAATTATCTACCATAGATCTGTGTGCGTTTAGTCATTTCATTGTTGGCTTAATGGAAACCAAGGACTTGTGTACTTCTAGTGATCTTCTTCAGTGCCAAACTGCATACTATACATGTATGAATGCCATGTCATTCACTCTGTGAACCTTTTCAGCTGTTTGATTTTATATCTTAATTATGCAGTGATGTATTATTGTTCCTTTGTGGTAGAAAATAGAGGAAGGTGTTCCATTCCAAGATGACATAGGTGGATCATTGGACAATGAGATGGATAAAATGTTGGAGGATTCGGTTATGTGTAAGGCCAGAGCAAAGCGTGGCTGTGCTACCCATCCCCGCAGCATTGCAGAGCGGGTACATAGTTTTGTTTTATCCTGGTTCACAATTGTATTTTTAAAATTTCTGGGTTTGTTGATGGCGCAGCTTAGAACCCCTATCCTGTCTTTTTCATGTAACAGAATCCTCTGTTAATCTCTGTAATCAGGTGCGAAGAACACGAATTAGTGACAGGATACGGAAGCTTCAGGAACTTGTTCCCAACATGGATAGGGTAACTATTTGGGCAAATCATGTTTTACCTTTACCTAGCTTTGGGTTTGTTTGAAGAATCACTATCGACACAATATGTGTACTTGTGCATGCCTTTCATACTTTGTTATCTAGCAGTCAGCATTAGATTTGAGGACTGATATATTGTAGACCATTATGCATTTGATATATTTCAATAACATTTGTTGTTTGGTGTGTGAGATGCCTCTCTACATGCTTTTAAATTTCTCTGATTGTGTTCTGTTATCTAATGTGCAGCAAACGAACACAGCAGACATGTTAGATGAAGCTGTAGCGTATGTCAAACTCCTACAGAAACAGATCCAGGTAATTTCTTGCTCGTAATATGTTTCTTATACAATCAAACTGTCAAAGGTAAAAGATTCATGTTTAAAGGGAGGAAAAATAATTATTGATCTTTCCTTTTCTCTTTGTTATTGCTGTTAAAGTTGAATGCTACCAATAAATCTAACTGGTTGGACAAATTTCTATTTATTTATATTGGAGCAGGGAGATTTTAGGTGTAAGCAAATTTTATGTTAAAAGTAAGAAGATTGCTAATGTTGTTGAATCCAAACCTAAACTTAGAAATCTATTGGAGTATCTTATATCTATGATACCCAGAATGCCTTTACAAGGCAACACCCAACCCCAAGGGGTGCCTTAGTTGGATAATACTTGTGGACTGTGGTTGCATAAAAGTAAGGCTCTGTTCTTTTCAACTGAAATTTATTGAACTGAACAGAACTGTAGTATAAAATATAACTAAGCAGAACTGAACTGAACTGAATGAGTTTTTAGTTGAAGAGAACAGAGCCTAAGACCCAACTCCGAATCCTGCGTTAGAAAATTCCTTGGAGTAGGGGTAGGGAAAACCGGAGAAGTGCCTTTACTAAAGAAGCTTGAGTTTGACCAAGCTTGGCATCTTTCATTACAGTTGTAATTGCACATGTCAATATTTCCGACAAAGAATTCATTTTGCGCTTTTACATGGAATATTTGGCCTGCACTTTATGTTCCTTAGTTGCTTGTAATGAGGACTGTTAGGAAATATTTGAACCATGTAGGTTCTGCCAAACTTCAATTTTTTGGTGTTTGGCTTTGTTACTTCTGCATTTGATTCTCTAAACCTAAGCAATTTAACTGCTGTAAGTAATTGTAATACAATAATGGAAATTCTTTTGGTGACCTAATAGCGCCATAAAAATAGGAAAACTCAAAAAACATGCTAAATTAGATATTTTATTGTTATGTGTATTATTTTCTATAATAAGTAACCAGTAAAAACTTGCTTAAAATCAATGTTTATTGTTTATACTATGGTAAGCAAAAGCAACCAAGAAGTGATTTTGATAAGCATTTGCAAACACATTCCAATCGTTGTTCAGGAAAAAGTCATTTCTCGTGAGTGAGAAAACCTTCACCTAGATTAAACCATCTGAATTTTGCAGGAACTTATGGAGCATCAAAAGAATTGCAAATGCTCCATAGAAAATTAATCTATGGATTGGTCTGCATGCCTTGAAGGTATGCTCCTATATCCATACCTCAAATGTGATGGTTTTGAAGTGTTATCTCATTCGAGCAGCTAGTTCTTTATATGGTAACCAGATATTCTTGAAATCCATAGGTTTTTTGTTGTGGAAGAAGTGTTGCTATGCGTGGGACTGAGCTGGTGCTTCTACTGCAATTCTACTCTTAGTATTTTTACGGGTGAGTTGCAATTGGCACAAAGGTCCGTCCGTTTGCATATTACTCCTGGAAGGATCTAAATTATCAGCTTCTGCTCGCATTTTAGGTCCACTCTGTTGTGTTTGCTAGTGAGTTGTAAAAATATTGTATAATAGGTGCATATTTTGTACAATATTCCTGTATTAGAATGCTTAATTACCCATTGCAAGCTCATAAAAGCATGTAATATGCTGCAAGATTAAACTATTTTAGCCAATATCACAATAATGCAAAAGTTTCAGTCTTTTAAGAGAAAAGTTGGTGCTTTAGCTTTTCTGGCAGGAAGTCTTAGTCTGTTAACAGACCAAATGCAGAAAATGGTGTCCTTCGCTTTCTATTGAGATTTGGACATGAGCGGACCATAAGGGGGGGGGGGATTTTATATGAAACTTCCCGTTCCAATTTCAACTTTCCGCATTCCATTTTGGGACGTTACAATTTCAACTTCCCATCTCTTGAATGAAAAATCCTCCTACTTTATTCACTATATTTTCTACTTTATTTACTATTTCTTCCACTTTATCACCCTTCTCATAAAACCTGTGCTCGGCCCGTGGGAAGTTGAACCTGGGGGCGGAAGGAGTATTATTTTAAAGGTGAGGGGTAACTGTTAAATTATCCAAAATATTACATATATTTTTTTAGTTTTTTAAAGGGGGCTGCCCACGGTTGGGATATAATAACATGCATGTCTTGTCATTACACTTAACTCTCAGTTTTCCCGATCAAATGGGGCGCAATTCAAAGCGAAGACAATGGATGGTTTGGACAAATTCGATCTAATTATGCACGTCCTGATCACTCCATTTGGCCTTATCTGACTTTTATACTATGAATTATTAGAGCACGAAACATTTGGATTCTTCTCATTTCAACTTTTAACTTTGTGTCCGGTTTTAACTTATAAAGAAATATAATCATAAGTTCTAAACCAACCGTTGAGAGTGGCTCAATCACATGTTCAAATTTCAGAGGAGCGAATTTGCATTTTATAACTTTTTGAGTCTGAAACTATCGCCATTAATTAAAAGCGAAGAGTAGTATTCTATTGAAGTTTTGGTTAGCCGTTCAAATAACTTTGGAACAAATTTATGTACTACATCTCTCAGAGTTTGATACTGTGGCATATTCTAAATGCTAACTAAAATGGAGGAAGCAGTATTTCAGAATAACTCGTAAATTTTTAACCAGTACAAGGTGGAAATATAGTGAGATTCTGTGCCACTGGAAAAAGATAAGGTGTTACCAGCTTTATCTCTGTTCTTTTTATCACTAACATTATTTTAACTCCTTCTGAAAAGCTATATTTTATCATCATTAGATCTTAATGTCTAGTTACTTTTTTAAGCTTACTATATTAGATCTTTAAAGAAAGTGAAAGATTAGGTTTATTTACGTGAACAGAAATAACTGTTAAGCCAACCAGCCAGCCACCTCGGGCTAGCTAGTGATGGCCGCCACTGAAGCTCCCTTGCTAAACCGCACCGTCGGAGACGCTGTCAACTTCAAAGGCCATCCAGCTGACAGATCCAAAACTGGTTGCTGGAACTCCGCCCCTTTCGTTATAGGTATATGTATTCAAATGGATTGTATATAGTTTGATGAAATTGAGAACCGAGAAGTAGTTGATTTTGTTTAGCAAATAACTATTCATAAGTAGCTTATATTCCGATGAGTTTGTCGGACCTTGTTTAACTCTAGCTTATAGACGAAATCAACTTATTCGATTGTTTGATCAAATAAGTATGTGACATAAACGGCTAACTAGTTATACTAGCTAGTTAGATATTCACGTAATATACTTATTTTGGTCCTAAGTTAGTTAGCTAGCTGATAAAGTAATGGTAAACAGAACTATAGTTGTTAGTTACGGTTGATTTTGTGATAATGCAAGGTATGGAAGTGGCGGAGAGGTTCATATATTATGGAATCAGCTCGAATTTAATAGGCTATCTCACTGACTCATTGGGACAATCCATGGCCACTGCAGCCGCTAACGTCAATGCTTGGACCGGAGCTGCATCGCTTTGTCCTCTGTTTGGTGCTTTTGTGGCTGACTCGTTTCTGGGACGGTACCGGATGATCATTGTTGCATCTCTGCTCTACACCTTGGTTAGAACTTAGACCAATTGATTGTTCTAATGCGCGAGTTGGTCCGTCTGAAAACATTTCCTAAGTTTTGCGAGTAACTTTTGTTTGTGATGTTTACAGGGACTTGGCTTCTTGTCTCTGTCAGCTGCATTTCATTCACTCTACTCTTCCAACTGTAATAGAAATGACTCAAATAACTCGAAATGTTCTCTGCCTCAACTTGAAATCCTCATTTTCTTGTCATTGTATATAGTAGCATTCGCGCAAGGATGCCATAAGCCATGTGTACAAGCTTTTGGGGCTGACCAATTCGATGAGGAAGATGCAAGAGAGAGCATAGCAAAAAGTTCGTTTTTCAACTGGTATAATTTTTCAGCTAGCATTGGTATCTTCACAGCTTTGTTGGCTATGAGCTACATTCAAGAAAACTTGAGCTGGGAACTTGGAATTGGAATGCTATGGATCATCATGTGCATTTCGCTAGTTGTTTTCTTGCTTGGTAATAGGATTTACCGGTTTCGTGTAAATGGTGATGAAAGAAACCCCTTTGAGAGAATTTGTCACGTTTTTGTGAAGGCTGCTCTAAACTGGAAGGTTTCCCCAACAGTCAAACAAATTGAGGAAGAAAACCAACCATTAGTGCCTCAAAATGCAACCTTCAGGTAAATCATAAATTCTTGTTATTACCACAACATTACTTGAACATCTATGCTATACATATGATTTTTGTACATATTACAACAATTTAGTGGTTGATACTAGAACACATGATTTGTCTTTTAATTTTTCCGCTTTACATTCTAAACGAAGGTGGTGTTATCGAGCCTTTTGAGGTCACTTGACTTGAGTTGTTTATTGTGCTGTGTTTGTAAATATGATTTCTGGTTTCTGCTTTGGGTTTTATAAGGAAAATACTAAGAAGCCAAAGCTTCTATGTAGATGCTTTTAGAAGCAGCTAGCTGAATGTGCTTCAAAACCTAGGTAACTTCTGCATTATAAGTAGTGCATTTGTATTTTTAAGCTACACTGTGAGTATTTTGTGGACAGGTTTCTTGACAAAGCATTAATCACTCGTGATGGCTCAGAAGAAGGTACCATCTGTAACCAAGGAGACGTTGATGATGCCAAGGCAATTCTCAAGCTTTTCCCCATCTGGTCTGCATGCCTGGTATATGCCATTGTAATGGTTCAGGCTGCAACTCTCTTTACAAAACAAGGAGCAACGATGGACCGTTCCATAAATTCCAGCATTCAAATACCAGCCGCTTCACTAAGATCATTCGTCCATTTAACTATTATAATCTTACTTCCCATATATGACCGCGCACTTGTTCCTATAACTAGGGCCATAACCAAGAAACCAGCAGGTATATCAATGCTTCAACGAAATGGTACTGGACTATTCATATCTTGCATTTCAATGGTAACTGCAGCACTAGTTGAAAGAAAACGTCTTGCAACTGCTAGTAAATATGGACTTGTTGACAAACCGGATATCACTGTACCAATGAGTGTGTGGTGGTTAGTACCTCAGTACCTGCTAAATGGAATGTCTGATACTTTTGCTGTGGTTGGCCTTCAAGAATTTTTCTACCATCAGGTTCCTAAAGAACTAAAAAGTATTGGCGTCGCCCTGTACCTTAGTATATTCGGTGTAGGGAGCTTCTTGAGTAGCTTTCTGATATCTGTAATCGAGAAGGCCACAAGTAGGCACGGTCAGGATAGCTGGTTTTCGAACAATCTGAATCGAGCACATTTGGACTATTTCTACTGGTTATTAGCTGGTCTTAGTGCAGTGTCACTTGTTTTGTATTCTTATTTTGCTAGAGCGTATGTATATAACACAAAATAAAACTTCTGATTATAAATTGCTTGTGTAGATGTTTGTAAAATCCCAAGTAGACAAGCTCAATTTTTCAGCAACTAATGAATTTCTGTGTAACAGTTTCAATTTCTAGATGTAAAACTTGTTAATCTAAAATCAATGTAAACACATGTGACAAGCATGTAGTAGCACGTAGTTATCAACTAGACTTTTTAGCGCAAATAATGGCCACATGAAATGTTGATCCAGTTTTAGATTCAGAAGCAATAATTTAGCAACTCTAATAAGCAATCAATCAATCGAACATGAGAAGCAATCAAACAGCTAGTTCCTTATGGCTGCCACCTGCACTCTCCCTGACGACATCTCCACGGTGGAGACACCACTCCTGAACGACTTCGCTTCTAGTGCTGTCGACTTCAAAGGCCAGCCTGCTGAACGATCAAGAACTGGTTCTTGGAAATCTGCTTCTTTCATCATAGGTATCAATCAGTTTCAATCTTTAATTTGAGTTGTTTTTCCAAATAAGCTGTTCGACTTGTCAGTAAATTAACAAACGAGCATTTCGCCCCAGCTGAATTATATTTTTGGTTCCAACTCCAAATTTAGGCGTTGAAGTGGCTGAGAGATTCGCGTACTATGGAATCAGCTTCAACTTAATCACCTACCTGACTGAGTCTTTGGGACAATCCACGGCCAGTGCGGCTGCAAATGTGAATGCTTGGAGTGGAGCTGCCTCACTTTGGCCTTTGTTAGGTGCCTTCGTGGCCGACTCATTTTTGGGACGGTACAGGACCATTACGATTGCAACTCTGCTCTATATCTTGGTTAGTTTCGGATCATTATGAATTTCCGTATCAATTAAGCCTTCAGTCATATTTGTATATATGTTATATCCATATCAGTTAGGCCTTAAACTTAACTTTTGGTTTTGTTATGCTACACACAGGGACTTGGCCTTCTGACTCTATCAGCCGCACTTCATTCACACAACTCTTTTGGGTGCAAAAAAGTCCCGAATAACTCAGCATGTTCTCCTCATCAACTCGAAATCGTCATCTTCTTTTTCTCCTTGTACCTGGTGGGCTTCGCACAAGGAGGCCATAAGCCTTGTGTACAAGCTTTTGGAGCTGACCAATTCGATGAGGATGACCCAAGAGAGAAAAAAGCAAGAAGTTCATTCTTCAACTGGTGGTATTTTTCAATGTGCAGTGGTATACTTGTAGCTTTCTTGGTTTTGAGCTACATTCAAGAGAACTTGAGCTGGGAACTCGGGTTCGGAATCCCCTGCATCGTCATGATCGTCGCTCTTGTCATTTTCTTGCTTGGTTCCATGACTTACCGGTTTCGCATAAATATTGATGAGAGAAATCCGTTTGTAAGGATTGGTCGGGTTTTTGTGAAGGCGGTCAAAAACTGGCAGGTTGCGTCTACAAACATGTACAATATTGATGATCAAGAAACTCAGGATTCTGATTTCAAGTAAGTGCATTCCTTGGTAAAATCTTGAGAAAGTCAAAACACCAGTTAAGAGTGATGACTGTTTTAAGTTGAGCATTAGTGGTTAAGTATTAATGTCACAATCTTTCTTATTGTTCAGAAAAAAAGCAATTTTCCATAGATTTGACCTTCTTGTATCTAGAAAGATGATACAAATTATTTGATATTAAGTTACAGTTACAATCTTTTTTTGAACAGGTTACTGGACAAAGCTTTGATAACTTGTAATGGCTTCGAAGAAGAGAACACTTGTAGCAAAGGCGACGTGGATGATGCCAAGGCAATTCTTCGTCTTTTTCCCATATGGCTTACGTGCTTAGCATACGCCCTTGTCATTTCTCAAACATCAACTTTATTCACCAAGCAAGGAGTTACAATGGACCGTTACATGACTTCCAGAATCCAAATACCAGCTGCCTCACTACAATCTTTTGTAACACTATCCATCGTAATCTTCATTCCAATCTACGACCTTGTATTAGTTCCTATAACACGAGCTTTAACCAAGAAACCGGCAGGCATAACAATGCTTCAACGAATTGGGACCGGGCTTTTTTTATCTGTTGTTTCCATGGTACTTGCAGCAGTTGTTGAAAGAAAGCGTCTTGCAACTGCTAGTAAATACGGACTTGTTGACAGACCAGAAGTTACAATACCAATGAGTGTGTTATGGTTGGTACCTCAGTATGTGTTAGGAGGAATTTTCGATGTTTTAACTATGGTTGGCCTTCAAGAATTTTTCTATGATCAGGTTCCGAAAGAGTTGAAAAGCATTGGCCTAGCTTTGTACCTGAGTATATTTGGAGTAGGGAGTTTTATGAGTAGTTTTCTGATATCTGTTATTGAAAATGCTACAAGTGCAGAAGGTAAGGATAGTTGGTTTTCAGACAACTTGAATCGAGCACATCTTGATTACTTCTACTGGTTGTTAGCTGGGATTAGTGCAGTGTCATTAGCTGCATTTGTCTACTTTGCAAGAGGTTATGTGTATAACATGAAAGGAAACTTCTAAGGGTCTTTCAAAGATGTGAGCAATTATTTCGAGAATTTCGAGGTGTATGTAGTTCACGAGTTATATGTGGAGGGTGTCGCAATGGTTAAGTAGCTATTTGGACCGTGAGAGTACAGGTATGTAGTTCACATGAACGACAAGATGACCATAATGTGAAGTGTAAACAGGATGGAATTATAAGCTGAAATATATTGCTTCTCTGTTGTTCTGAATGACATATGAGAGACCTATACAAGCATAACAAACAAGATGCTAATGTCAAACTCAGCAGCTGAGCATGATAACCAAACAGTGATGAGTACGTTTAATTGTCAACCAAGTATGCTTAATTAGCATTTAATGTGAATGTGTACGTATAGAAGAGTTGTTTGCTGATGGTGTGACGAGTATATTGTTGGAAAATATGCAATGTAAATCCTAGGTTAACGCAGCGGAATTCGAAAATTTTATTGCATACTAATCTTGATCTAATGACTATATAACGTAAAACAAACAAATCAATACTTACTTGTCGTACTAGCTTTCCAGACAGCAGCTTTAAAATCTTAAAGCTCTTCTGCGAATTTGTTCGTCAAGTACTTCAAATCTGTTCGTCATGTATGAGATGTTGAATCCAGTACATCATGATTGGCCTTCCTCTACCTTGGTATTCATGGGGATTAATTCTACCGAAGAACGCTAGGATGTTCCCGTTCGAAATTAAACTAAACTATTTAGTGAGTAGGGTTATGGAGAATAGAATCATGAAGAAAGATGTTGCTGCCAAACAAAAGAAGAATACGTTTGAAACATATGTTAATCAATCATGATCTCGCAGATCACATAAGGACTAGAAAAATCGGAATGCATTCCATTATGATGAGGACTCCTAGCCTAGTTGGTTGGGCTTGAATCCATCAAGTCATGGGTTTGAAACCCACCAAGCCCAGCTTTTTTTTTTTTTAATCTATTTTGGGCTTTTATATTTGGACTTCATTCCAATTTGGATTTGGTCCAAATAAACTTTCTCCAAATATAAATTAAATCCAATTTAATTAATTTACTTTCTAAAAGTATAACAATTAATTAAGTCCGATAAATTTAATTTGACTTATTAATTGTTTCTATAAAATAGATAAATTCTCAGTAAATTAAATATTTATTAATCCAATTAATATATAATTCACTCTAATACTTAGTTGGTAAAACAATCACCTCAAAGTGTGACCCATAGGGCCTTATGTAAGTAAGCACTAATCTAATTAAGGTTTGGTGAAACTCCTAGACAATTTACCAAACATTCTTAATACATAAGGAACGTTTGCGAGGATTGCAAACCACCTATAATGTAGAGCTTATGATGATACGGTCTTTTCATTTACGAACACTCGATTAAGTCTAGAACTTGATTTAGTGTTTGTTCCAATTCATAACTTAATCCATTTATCTCATTCTACTAATTGATCCATAATATCTGAACACCATTCCAAATATATATTGCGTTGGCCAATGACTTTGATCAAACTAGTGATGCGAAGTTAAGTGTTCTCTCCAAATCTATTATGAGGAATGAATCTTATCTTGGTTCAACTATTATTAACATGCGTTTCGTGATGTCTTGCATACGCCAGATTCTACCCCTACAAGGAGTGCAAGCATTGGTCATGGTCAAAGCACACGAGTCCACACATGTAGTACGTATTGACCTCAAGTCAAAGGACTATTACACCACCCTACAAACCGTTAATTCGGTAGACACGTAAATAGAGCACATTAAACGGTTTCTCGGCTGGGTATACCAACACTCTCTAAAGTGTCAATGTGTCCATTACGGATTATCAAGTAATTCGTAGTCGTGAGAACTATTACACCCTCAAAGGATATGATGCAGACCACATGCCAATCTCCAATGCATCATCGATATACCATTCTCGATGATCATTGATTGAAGCTATTTTAGAGCTATGTTATGTCACTCAAGATCTCACATTCTTAGTGATAACATAAAACTTATGGGAACACATATGTAAACAATTACAGACAAACTGATAATAATATTTACATATTGTAACGCCTATTTATAAATGAACAGTAATCATAAATAAATACTGAATCGAATTTATATATTGTCCTCAATTCGATTGTGTCTAGGACATATATACTTTGATATATCGTATTGTACTGCAGTAGTTGTCAAGTATCCATCCTGAGTTCGAGTACAAGATTAGAATAAGCTAAAGCAGTGAATCTAGTTTTAAATTCAGAATTAATAGTTTAACAACTCTAATAAGCTCTAACGTGAGAATTGAAGAAGCAGTTAATTGGCTAGTTGCTTATGGCTGTCCTCGCCACTCTCAACGACATCTCCGCAGCGGAGACAGCGTTGCTGAACGACGTCGCTTCCAGTGCCGTCAACTTCAAAGGCCAGCCTGCTGAACGATCAAGAACTGGCTCTTGGAAATCTGCTTCTTTCGTCATAGGTATCATACATTTTCGATCATTGTATTGTAGTAGTATATTTTACTCGGAAATTCCATGTTTTTCCAAATCATTAAATTTACAAATCGCCACACCAGAATTATATTTTTTGATTCCAACTCCAAATTTAGGCGTTGAAGTGGCTGAGAGGTTCGCGTACTATGGAATCAGCTTCAACTTAATCACCTACCTGACTGAGTCTTTGGGACAATCCACGGCCAGTGCGGCTGCAAATGTGAATGCTTGGAGTGGAGCTGCTTCACTTTGGCCTTTGTTAGGTGCCTTCGTGGCCGACTCATTTTTGGGACGGTACAGGACCATTACGATTGCAACTCTGCTCTATATCTTGGTTAGTTTCGGATCTTATTGAATTTCAGTATCAATTAGGCCTTTAGTCATCTTGGTATGTTTGTTATATCCATATCATTTAGGCTTTTAGACATCTTGGCATGTTAAATCCGTATCAATTAGGCCTCAAAATTAACTTCCGTTTATATAGTTTGTATGATTTCAAATTAGTCCAATATAAAAAAATTCTGACTTTTTATGCTGCAAAGGGACTTGGCCTTCTGACTCTATCAGCTGCACTTCATTCACACAACTCTTCTGAGAGCAAAAAAAACTCAAATAACTCGACATGTTCTCCACCTCAACTTGAAATCATCATGTTCTTCTTCTCCTTATACCTGGTGGGCTTCGCACAAGGAGGCCATAAGCCGTGTGTACAGGCTTTTGGAGCTGACCAATTCGACGAGGATGATCCAAGAGAGAAACGAGCGAAAAGTTCATTCTTCAACTGGTGGTATTTTTCAATGTGCAGTGGTATGCTTGTAGCTTTGTTGGTTTTAAGTTACATTCAAGAGAACCTGAGCTGGGAACTCGGGTTTGGAATCCCCTGCATTGTCATGAGCGTCGCTCTTGTCATTTTCTTACTTGGTTCCAAGACTTACCGGTTTCGCATAAATATTGATGAGAGAAATCCGTTTGCCAGGATTGGTTGGGTTTTTGTGACAGCGGTTAAAAACTGGCAGGTCGTGCCTTCAAACATGTACGTTGAAGATCAAGAAACTCAGGATTTCGAATTCAAGTAAGTCCCTCCTTGGTACGTAAAGTCTTGAGAGAGGGTTGATTACTACTCAAAACACCAGTGATTTGTATTTTTAGTTGATCATTTGTGGAGTAATCTCACAATCTTTCTTATTGTTAAAAAAACTTAAAAAACATGTTTTTCATAGACTTACTCTTCTTGTATCTAGAAAAATGGTATATCTCTAAGCAAGTACCGTGTAATTTAAAAGTTAGATACTGATAATTTTTCTGAACAGGTTACTTGACAAAGCACTGATATCTTCTAATTGGTTGGAGGAAGAGCACACTTGTAGCAGAGGCGACGTTGATGATGCCAAGGCAATTCTTCGTCCTTTTCCAATATGGTCTACATGCTTAGGATTCGCCCTTGTCATTTCTCAAACTTTAACTTTATTCACCAAGCAAGGAGTTACAATGGACCGTTACATAACTTCCAGCATCCAAATACCAGCTGCCTCACTGCAATTTTTTATATCTCCACCAACTATAATCTTCATTCCAATCTACGACCGTGTATTGGTCCCTATCATACGAGCTTTAACCAAGAAACCCACAGGTATAACAATGCTTCAGAGAATTGGAACCGGGATTTTTCTATCTTGCGTTTCCATGGTACTTGCAGCAGTTGTTGAAAGAAAGCGTCTTGCAACTGCTAGTAAATACGGACTTGTTGACAGACCAGAAGTTACAATACCAATGAGTGTGTTATGGTTGGTACCTCAGTATGCGTTACAAGGAATTTTCGACGTTTTAACTATGGTTGGCCTTCAAGAATTTTTCTATGATCAGGTTCCGAAAGAGTTGAAAAGCATTGGTCTAGCTTTGTACCTGAGTATATTTGGAGTAGGGAGTTTTATGAGTAGTTTTCTGATATCTGTTATTGAGAATGCTACAAGTCCAGAAGGTAAGGATAGTTGGTTTTCAGACAACTTGAATCGAGCACATCTTGATTACTTCTACTGGTTGTTAGCTGGGATTAGTGCAGTGTCATTAGCTGCATTTGTCTACTTTGCAAGAGGTTATGTGTATAATAGGAAAGGAAATTTCTAAGGGTTTTGCAAAGATCTGATCAATTACTTCGAGAATTACAAGGGGTATGGAGTTCACGAGTTATATGTGAGGGAGTCGTAATGGTTACGTAAATCCTTAATAGAAGCACATGTAAATGCAAATGAAGTGAAAGAGGGAAATGTGCTGGGAATTCTCTCCATGTCAATTGTTGTATCTTGCATAGTAAAGTAATTTTTAAAAAAATTTGTTTACTGGTTTAAGATTTGTTGGTATTGAGTAGGCAAGTCCGGAACTTCTAGTCAGAATTAGAATGGCTTTCCTTTAAGCGTTATTCGTCCCCATTACTAGTGTACAATTGGTTACAACGAATTGCTTTCAGGATACAAAGAAGTCCAGACAATATCTGTATGCTTAACTACGAATTGTACTATTGTAGCTAAACTCAAGAACTATCGGAGATAAAAAAAAAAAAAAAAAAAAAAAAAAAAAAAAAAAAATGCAAAAGAATGCAACTAAAACAATTACTCCTGTAGCACATGGGAGAATCTGGAACAATCCCACTTATTTTTTTATAGATTTCAATAGTTCTGCATGAAATAGCATATGATTATTTATTGAAGTAGTTCATGACTTGCACTAGAGGTCTAATCTAACAATATTAAAATCCCACGCAAAAAACAGAGAAGATTCAGTCAGCCATAATCATATCAAGAATTCAGATATGGAAAACATGTTCATATTATATGTACTAGAGACAATCAAATTGAGGATAAATATACATATTCGATTTAGTATTTGTTTATGATTATTGTTCATTTATAAATATGCATTACGGTATGTAAATATTATTATCTGTTTGTCTGTAATTGTTTACATACGTGTTCCTATGAGCTTCATGTTATCACTAAGAATGTGAGATCTTGAGTGACATAACATTTCTAATAATTTCAATCAATGATCATCGAAAGGGATATCGATGATGCATTGGAGATCGCATGTAGTGCATCATATCCTTTGAGGGTGTAGTAGTTCTCACGACACAATTACTTGGTAATCCCCGATGGACACATGGACGCCTTTAGAGGGTATTGGTATACCCAACCGAGAAACCGTTGATGTACTCATTTTACGTGTACCAAGTAACGGTCAGGTGGGTGCAATAATCCTTTGACTTGAGGTCAATACGTACTACATGTGTGGACTCGTGTGCTTTGACCATGACCAACGCTTGCACTCCTTGTAGGGGTAGATACGGCATGTGTTGGGCACATCACGAAACGCATGTTGGTAGTAGTTGAACCAAGATAGGATTCATTCCTCAAAATAGACTTAGAGAGAACACTTAACTTCTCATTACTAGTTTGATCAAAGTCGTTGGCCAACGCAAGATATATTTGGAATGGTGTTCAAATATTATGGATCAATTAGTATAATGAGATAAAGTGATTAAGTTATTGGAACATACACGAAATCAAGTTCTAGACTTAATCGAGTGTTCGCGAATGAAAGGACCGTATCATCATAAGCTCTACGTTACAGGTGGTTTGCAATCCTTTCAAACGTTTCTTATGTATTGAGAATGTTTGGTAAATTGTCTAGGAGTTTCACCAAACCTTAATTAGATTAGTGCTTACTTAAATAAGGCCCTATGGATCACACTATGTGGTGATTGTTCTACCAATTGATTATTAGAGTGAATTAAATATTAATTGGATTAATAAATATTTAATTTACTGTTATTGAGAATTGATCTATTTGATAGAAATAATTAATAAGTCAAATTGAATTTATCGGACTTAATTAATTGTCATACTTTAAGAAAGTAAATTAATTGAATTTAATTTATATTTGAAAAAGATTAATTAGATTAAATTGAATTTAATTAATTAAAGCAAGAAAGTTATTTGGACCAAATTGGAATGAAGTCCAAATATAAAAGCCCAAAAGAGATAAAGAAAATTAAGCTGGGCTTAATGGGTATCGAACCCGCAACCTGTTGGACAATAGAAAACGGGCTAGTCAACTGGGCTAGGAGTCCTCATCATCATTGATTGCATTTCGATTATACTAGTTCATATATGATCTGCGAGATAATAGAGGAACATATATAGAACACGTTTTCTCTTCTTTGTTCTTGGCAACAACATCTTTCTTCATGATTCTATTCTCCATAACCCTACTCATAACGTTCTTCGGTAGAAATAAATTGCCCGTGGATACCGAGGTCGAGAAAGCTAATCATGATGTATTGGGTTTTAACATATCATACATGGCGAACAGATTTGAAGTACTTGACGAACAGATTCGCAGAAGAGCTTTAAGGTTTTAAAGCTGCTGTCTGGAAAGTTAGTGCGACAAGTAATTATTGATTTGCTTGTTTTACGTTATATAATAATTGGATCAAGTTCAATATGCAATAAAATTTTTGAATTCCGCTGCGTTAACCTAGGTTTGCATTGCATATTTTCCAACACACAAGTATTGTGCAAAAGCTCAAAACTTTGATAAAATATCTCCTGCTACATCACAATTGGGTCAATAAAATTGCAATCCAAACTCTTGTAACCAAAAGAAAGAACAGAAATGGACGAGAGTTTGTTGGTGAGAGAAAAGAAGTCTGAGAGGAAGGAGAAATGGAGTGTTTTATTGGAGGAGATGAAGAAGTTGGGTTATTTGGCTGCACCAATGGCTGCTGTTACTCTGTCATTTTTACATGATCCAAGTTATATCTTTGATGATGGTTGGTCATTTGGGAGAATTGTACCTTTCCAGTAAGTGCCCTGGCCACCTCTTTTGCCGGTGGCTCCGGTTTCAGTCTTCTTGTATGTAGTGCTATTCAAACTAGCTATCTCTCTATCTTGTTCTTATATATATTCTTGATGACTTTATATTTCCATAGATTTCATAATGTGTACGACGGAATAAAGATTTGAGTTTTACATGAACCTGATAGTTGTATACGTTCCATGACAAATTCTTGGCATCAAGTCGCGTTACTGATTTAAAATAAGGGTAATTGACATGTTCGTTACATGGGAAATTTTCTAACATCGTAATTCGCTTGATTCTGAATGAAACAGTTGGGTATGGCTAGTGCTTTGGAGACTCTAAGTGGCCAAGCATATGGTGCTGAACAATATGAGAGAATCGGACTTCAAACTTACACTGGTATTTTCTGCTTGCTTATTGTTTGCATTCCTATATCCATCTTGTGGACATGTATGGAAAATGTGCTTGTATTCTGTTGGAATTGTAGCTCAAATTGAGTAACTAACTAATGAATGGTCAGGATCATATCAAAGATGATGGAGGGCTGAGATTGAAGCAGCAGTTATGGTTGTTAATTGGATAAAAAGCAGGAATGAAAAAAAACAGAGCAGCAGAGTTTTCTTCTTCAGTTTTTTCTCATTCTGTTTTCTTCTTCTTCAAGCAAAGAGGCAGTTATCATCATCAAAAGATCGATTGATCGTTTTCAGTTGTTTCTTAGTTTCTGTAAGGCAGTTTCATCTTGTTTTCTCGCACAATTGTTCTCTTGATTCTTCTGTAAATTGTCGAAGATAGAAGATTAGAGATAGTCGATTGAGCTTGATCGTTTCATTGATTGAGAGCTTGTAATCGTACAATTGTGATCAATAAAATCCGTGCTCGTTTTTCCGTGGATGTAGGCTTGTTTAAGTCGAACCACGTAATCGTTGTGTTGTGTTGATTTGTGTGATTTATTGTTGTTTGATCGATTGTTTGATTCGAAGAGATTGATTGTTGAATCTCAACAATTGGCGCCGTCTGTGGGAAACACTGATCTCTTCTTGTGTTCGATCAACAATGGGATCCTCTATGAGATTTGATGTAGAGAAATTCACGGAGAAAACCGATTTCGGTTTGTGGAAAGCAAAGATGGAAGCATTACTCATTCATCAAGGTTTGGACGCAGCTCTTTTGGGCGATAAAGGATTTGGAACTGATGTTGATGCTAAGGAGAAAGCCACAATCATGGGGAGAGCTCGCAGCACTATAATCTTGTCACTTGATGATAAGATTCTTAGGGAGGTTATTGAGCTCAAAACAGCTAAAGAAGTATGGGAGAAGTTGGAAGAAATGTACAACTCATAGACTTCTGCAAACAAGCTGCATTTGAGGAAGAAGTTATTCAACTTCAGGATTAACCCTGATAGATCAATCTCTGAACAACTGGATGATTTTAACAAGATGTGCCAGGATCTTGAGAGTGTGCAAATTTATGTTACTGATGAAGACAAGGCTCTAGTAATCTTGGGAGCATTACCTGAATCCTATGAGCATTTCATAGATGCATTGGTTATTCATAAGAGCACTAAGCTCACTTATGAAGATGTGTATGTAGCTCTCAGGAATAAGGAGCTGCACAGGAATCCATCTACCAGTAATGATCTGTCAGCTGAAAGTCTGAATATAAGGGAAAGGTGGAGTAACAAGGTCAAAGGAAGAAACAAACAACCAGCTTATGCAGATGCAAGGAAAGCTGATAGAGAAAAACCTGCAGATGGGAGTATTACTGAAAAAGAGAAAGTGTTTCTACTGCAAGAAACCTGGTCATCTCAAGAAACAATGTTTTCAATTCAAAAGAGACAAGAAATCTGGAAAGTTTCAAGCAAATGGAGCCAACAACAATGCAAATATAGCTGAATCATCTCAACCATATGGTGATGCAGAGGTACTAGTTGTTTCTGAAGCATGTTATGTAGTAAATTCTAAACCTCATATGCGTTGGGTATTGGATTCTGGTTGTTCCTTTCATATGAGCCCAAATTTAGATTGGTTTATGAATTACATAGCTAGCAAATGTGGTTCTGTGCTTCTGGGAGATGATTATGAGTGTAAGATTGAAGGAACTGGTGATATTAAGCTTAAATTGCAGGATGGAGTTGTAAGAATACTAACTAATGTCAGATATATTCCTAAGTTGAAGAGGAATCTAATCTCTCTAGGTGTGTTGGATGGATCTAGACATAAGTATTCTTCTGAGAATGGTGTTTTAAGCATTATGAAATCTGGGATCACGGTTATGAAATGTATAAAGGAGAATGGTCTATACTATCTGGTTGGTTGCACCGTTACAGGAATCTCAGCTAGCATAATTTCTAAAGATAAAACTCAGCTGTGGCATGCTAGAATGGGACATCTCAGTGAGAAGGGCTTGAGAGAGTTAGCAAAGCAAAATCTTCTGGGAGGGGATCAAATCACTCACCTGCAGTTCTGTGAAAACTGTATCATGGAAAAATCACACAAGGTTGGTTTTGATACAGCTAAACACACTACTCAGGCTCCTCTAGATTATCTCCATTCAGATTTATGGGGGCCAACAAACACACAAACAATGAATGGTGGAAGATACTTCTTATCCATAATTGATGACTATTCCAGGAAAGTGTGGTTAATTGTGCTAAAATCTAAAGATGAAACATTCAGCAAGCTCAAGGAATGGTCAGTTGAGGTGGAGAATCTCACAGGAAGGAAGATTAAACATCTCATAACAGATAATGGTTTGGAGTTCCTCTCAGGGGAATTTAATAATTTCTGTAAAGAAAAAGGGATTATGAGACATAAAACTATCCCAAGAACTCCACAACAAAATGGAGTTGCAGAGAGGTTTAATAGGACAATATTGGAGAGGGTGAGGTGCATGTTGATTAGCTCAGGTTTGAGCAAGAATTTCTGGGGTGAAGCTGCATCCACAACATGCTATCTCATTAATAGATGTCCTTCAGCACCACTGAACAATAAAACTCCTGAAGAAATCTGGTCTGGTAAGCCTCCTTCCTACAATCACCTAAAAGTGTTTGGTTGTCTAGCTCTAGCTCACATAAGGCAGGGTAAATTGGACCCTAGAGCTCTCAGATGCATCTTCTTGGGTTACCCTACTGGTGTGAAGGGGTATAAGCTAAGATTAATGATCAAAAGAGGTGCATTGTCAGCAGGATGTCATATTCAATGAGAATGTTATGCCACTTAAGCCTAACAGACATACTACTGAAATTCAGGTGGAGCATTGCAGTGATATAGGTGAAACTACTACTGGAAAAGATCACTCAACTGATAATGATGATAGTACACATAATGATACAGGTGGTACATCATCAGACAATAAAAATGTAAGTATCACTACAAATGATACTAATGTGCTATCTTCATATCAGCTAGCTAAGGACAGGGAAAAAAGAACAAACAAGATTGCTCCTGATATGTTTGGTTATGGGAGAGTTGGTAAATCATACAGTGTTGCTTATGCTCTCTCAGTTGCAGAAGATATCAATTACTCTGAGCCATCTACATATCAAGAAGCAATAAGTTGTCCTGAAAGTGATCAATGGATTTCTGCAATTCATGAAGAGCTGGCATCTTTAGAGAAGAATGAAACATGGAACATTGTTTCATTACCTAAAAATCAGAAGCTAGTGGGATGTAAGTGGATATTTAAAAAGAAATCTGAGACTGGTGTGAAGAATTCAATCAGGTTTAAGGCAAGATTAGTAGCAAGGGGATTCACACAGAAGGAGGGTGTAGATTATACAGAAATATTCTCACCTGTGGTTAAACATGTGTCTATCATAATTCTTTTGGCTATGGTGACTCAATGGAACCTGCATCTTCAACAAATGGATGTGAAGACAGCATTTCTACATGGTATGCTAGAAGAAACTATATATATGAAGGTTCCAGATGGAGTGCATACAGAAGATAAGGAAAATAAAGCTTGTCTACTGAGAAAATATCTGTATGGTTTAAAACAAAGACCTCGCCAATGGTACAAGAGGTTTGATGAATTTATGAGCTCAATACAATTCATCAGAAGCAGGTATGATAGTTGCATTTACTACTCAGATGTTTCTCATGAAAACTGCATTTATCTACTTCTATATGTGGATGATATTCTAATAGCTGGAAGGTCTATTGATGATATATGTGTTTTAAAGTCTAAATTGAGCTCAAAATTTGAAATGAAAGATCTGCGAGCTGCAAGTAGAATTCTGGGAATGGATATCAATAGACATGATCTTGATGAAAGCTTGTTCCTTACTCACTCATCATACTTGTCTAAGGTACTGGCTAAGTTTAATATGAACATGTCTAAGCCTGCTACTGTGCCAATTAATCCTGGTATTAAGTTGTCTATGAGCCAATGTCCTTCTACTCAGACTGAGATGTATGAAATGAGTAGAATACCTTATGCTAATGCTGTGGGGAGCATAATGTACTCAATGATTTGCTGTAGACCTGATCTTGCATTTGCAATGAGTATGATAAGTAGGTTTATGAGCAATCCAGGCATGGTACATTGGAATATAGTGAAAGGAGTTCTCAGATACATTAAAGGAACTATTCATCATAGTCTTAAGTTCACAGTTGCTAAAGAAACAAATGTGCCACTGAGAGGTTTTGTTGATGCAGATTTTGCCTCTAACATAGATACAAGAAAATATGTTACTGGATTTGTTTTTACTTTGTATGGCACAGCTATCAGCTGGAAGTGTTCTCAGCAATCTATTGTTGCATTATCTACAACTGAAGCTGAGTTTATTGATGTGACTGAGGCAATTAAGGAAGCTATGTGGTTAAATGGTTTGATCAAGGAATTAGGCATTCATCAGGAATGTGTTTCTGTATTGTGTGATAATCAAAGTGCTATTCAATTAGCTAAGCACCAGCATTTTCATGAAAGGACCAAGCACATAGATGTGAGGTTGTATTTCATAAGGGACATCATTGATGGAGGATTAATCAAAGTAGAAAATGTTCATACTACAGAAAATGCTGCAGACTCATTTAAAAAACCATTGTCAGCTGCTAAGTTTCTTCATTGTGCATAGCTGATTAATGTGAGGAATTCTGCATAGCTGTTGTGTTAACAGATGCAGTGAGGCATGCTCTAGCCTGAAGGGAGCTTGAATGGTTGTTTGTTCTACCGAGTAAAGAACAGTAAAGGGAGAGAAGAGCTATGGAGATTGAGCTAAGGTGGAGATTGTTGGAATTGTAGCTCAAATTGAGTAACTAACTAATGAATGGTTAGGATCATATCAAAGATGATGGAGGGCTGAGATTGAAGCAGCAGTTATGGTTGTTAATTGGATAAAAAGCGGGAATGAAAAAAAAATAGAGCAGCAGAGTTTTCTTCTTCAGTTTTTTCTCATTCTGTTTTCTTCTTCTTCTTCAAGCAAAGAGGCAGTTATCATCATCAAAAGATCGATTGATCGTTTTCAGTTGTTTCTTAGTTTCTGTAATGCAGTTTCATCTTGTTTTCTCGCACAATTGTTCTCTTGTTTCTTCTGTAAATTGTCGAAGATAGAAGATTAGAGATAGTCGATTGAGCTTGATCGTTTCATTGATTGAGAGCTTGTAATCGTACAATTGTAATCAATAAAATCCGTGCTCATTTTCCCGTGGATGTAGGCTTGTTTAAGCCGAACCACGTAATCGTTGTGTTGTGTTGTGTTGATTTGTGTGATTTGTTGTTGTTTGATCGATTGTTTGATTCGAAGAGATTGATTGTTGAATCTCAACATATTCGTCGGCCAAGATCCTAAAATTTCACATGAAGTTGGGAAATTCATGATTTGGCTTATTCCTGAGCTCTTTGGTTATGCAACACTTCAGCTGCTTATTCGATACTATCAAATGCAAAGCTTGATTGTTCCGAATCCGATGCTCATAAGCTCCTGCATTACTATATGTTTCCACATACCGGCATGTTGGTTGCTTGTTTTTAAGTCTGGGTTGGAGAATCTTGGTGGCGCAGTTGCTATGGATTGAAATAGTAACTGGACCGGGATTCGATACTAATCTAACTACAACACAGAGTCTAGTGTGTCGAGAATACCAAAATCTGTCTATAACAGTTTCCAGTGTTATCAAGACACCAAGCTCGACTAAACAAAACTTAACCTAGAAACCTAAACTGTGACTTTAACAGAATAAGCAGCGGAAATAAATAAGACAATGAGATAAGTTTCTAGCAGATTATATTGCTATAATCCATCGAGCCTCAAGGCGAAAAGTATCCACTATACATTTGATAATGAATACAAAGAACTACTCTAGATATATTCTTGCGAATATCTCTAGATGCAAAAGACCTGAGTAATCGTAAAGAGCTACCTCTACCAATCTACCTATCAATTTCTAAAACAAACAGAGAAATCTAGACAAAAACAACTCAGAAAAGTGGATGACAAATACGTGAATCTATAAACATAAACTCTCGGTTTTCTTGCTTGCTTCACGTGTAAGTCTTCAACGTATCTCTGCTTGTATATATATAGTGATCAGCACGCATAAAGTCCAGCGCAGAGAATAGTTGATTTGTCATGATCTAAAAAGATTTGTAAATAGAGTCCTAGTTGACTTCGTCTTCCAAGATTTACTACGTACAACTCAAACTCTTAATTCTTGTTGACTTCTGACTTGTAGATACTATTGGATTCTATGAGATCTTTTGTCTTAAAATATATGCACATATAACCAAAACTGTGGAACTGATTAGAAAATCAAATAAAGGTAAAAACTATAATCAGATTACATACGCAAAGTGTGATAAAATATCTAGTGTTTCCAGAACACTAGAATATAAACACCGTGTGTCTACACACCCAGAAATCTCACACTTACATGGATCTTTCAATGTGGTTAAATGTCGCCATTCTCAGTTTACACATGAAGTATTCCTCTGCCTGCGAAGGACTCGTTCCCCATTGTCTATGAAGATATTTCAAGGAATCAAAGAATTTTTTGGCTTCGCAATTCCTTCTGCCTTAATGACATGGTATAAATTTCTCTAGTTCAAACTCTTCATACGTTCATATTCTAAATGACCATCTTATCATCTTTAATCACTTTTGGCTATTGTAGTCTTGAGTGGTGGTCGTTTGAACTACTTATCTTGTTGTCTGGGCTTTTGCCGAATCCACAGTTTGAAACCTCGGTCCTCTCTGTATGGTAAGTTGTTCACAAGTATCAAGAAAGTTATGACATACGCATTGAAGTGTGTTCATGCATTTCCTTTGAAAAAATCTGATTCCAAATTCGGTTTTGGACAGTTTAAACACCACTGCTATGGTTTATGCGATACCCGTTGGATTGGCTGCTGCCGCATAGTTATAGCTCAGCTCCAATGCTCCATGTTTTCTGATTCATGTATTTGTTGAGTAACACATTCATATGGCATCTATACACAGTTAAATCAATGTTCAGTATTAGAATTTCAAACGAGTTGGGAGCTGGAAAGCCAGAGGCAGCTCGCCTAGCAGCCGTTGCTCTAATGCTTCTCATAGTTTTGGATGGTGGAATTGTATGCATAGGCATGTTCGCTAGTTTGCTTGTCTGTTATAGTTGACAGTATCCAAGGAGGCCTTTCAGGTTCTCTTTCTTTGTTGCTTTTGTTCATCTCTTGACGTACATTACATTTGGCATTGTCAAAAACATACCTCCCTGTAATGTCAAAAACTCAATTAACTTCCATAAGGTGCATGCGTCTGTCAAAAAGAGAACTTTGTGACATGCTTAAACTTTGCGCTTTCCACCCTTGTAGGCGCCGCCCGTGGATGTGGCTGGCAGCATATCGGTGCTTATGTCAATCTTGCTGCATTTTACCCTTTTGGCATCCCAATCGCGGCGGTGTTAGGTTTCTGGTTCCATTTTAACGGCGAAGGACTCTGGGTAGGGATACTGTCAGGTGCTACATTGCAGACGATTATGCTTGCTGTAATCACTTATCGTACAAATTGGAACAGACAGGTTGCGCTCTCGTTCTAGTTCTCCTTTCGGCCTTCTTTGTGTTGGAATATGGAGATACAAACTATAGGTTCACGCAGCGGAAGTTAAAATTTTCTCCATATAGAACTGTCTGATAACGAATGAATAACACAATTTAGCACGTTAAAGGATACAATAATTGTAACAAGAAGACTTACACCTGATTCGAGCAAGAACTCTCTATTGCGGTGTCCACTGATTCGAGCAAGAACCCTCTACTATGGTGTCCACGAATTCATCGCTCACGACTTGCAAACTCCAATTTGCTATCTCCAATAAGAACGCTAGGTGTTCTTTTGATAGATTGTTGGTGGCGTGTATGATTTTCTATTTCCTTACGGGCGTTGATATCATACACATAAATTACAAGAGAGAAGAGGGACCATGAGAAGTTACGGTCTAACATTGTTTCTCACGCACTCTGTTTCACTTCCCATGATCAATAACCAAGTCATTAGAGAGAAAGGAGGTTAGAGTTTTATAAAGGCCATCTCCAACAGAGTCCCAAACTGAGTCCCAAATCGGTTTGGGACTCTGGCTCAGACTCCGCCCAGCGCTGGGCATTTGCCCCTTTTTTATTTTTTATTTTTTGTTTTTCATTTCTTTTCTTGTTTTCTTTCCTCTTTTCTTGTTTTCTTTCTTTTCTTTCCTCGTTTCTTGTTTCCTTTCCTCTTTTCTTGTTTTCTTTCCTCTTTTCTACTTTTATCTTTTTTATTATTTTTAATTTTTCTTGAATATTTCTATATGATAATAATTATATGTAGCAATAGAAATATACTTATACATTACTTCTCAAATTTAAAATACATATTATTTGAATTTAAAATCACACTTGTAGAATGTAGTATTTTAATTGTTGTAATTTTCATTTTCAATTATTGTAATTTTCAATTTCAAGTATTGTAATTTTCAATTTCAAATATTGTAGTTTTTCTAAGTAATGTAATTTTTATTTTGAAGTAATTTATTTTAAAACAATTAATGTGATTTTGTTATAATTAATTAACGATATTTTAATAAATTCAAGAATAAAGTTTAAGAGGAAATGAGAAAAGAAAATGAAATGAAAAATCAAGTTTGAAAAAAATGTGAAAAGAAATAATTTTTGGGCCTCACTGTTGGAGAGTAGAGAATTGTGGAGAGTTGCAAAGTGAGTTGCAGTAAGTGAAATGCTGTCGTGGCAGAGATTTTGGGACTGAGTGAGTTGCAACTGCTAAAGATGGCCTAATGCACGATTAAAGACCAAGTATGCCTAGGTGGTGCCTAAATTCAGCACCACTATCACCCATGCTGCAAGCGTGTGAGTGATTCCAACATCAACAAATGGGCCAAAGCCCATTTCTTTCCTTTCTTCTCCTTTAAATACATTTCGATAATTTCGATTCCAAGTATATTTTCAATTATTTAATCAAATCAAATAACTAAGTAATTCTATTCAATAGAATATGATCGAAATATTAAATAACTGATGTTATCAATTATTTAATTATTAATAAATTAATCTTGTCACCATTAATAGTCGTGAATGTGAAAACATATATTGTGACCCATAGGCCCTTGCGTATCGACCACTAATCTAATTACGGTTCGGATAAAACTCCTAGACTGCTTAATCCAAACAATGTCAATACCAAGGTACATTTGTGAGGATGCAAACTTTAACCTAGAATGTAGAGCTCATAATGATACGGTCCTTTCATTCGCGATTACTCAATTAAGTCCAGGGCTCGATTATGTGTCTACCCTTTACAACTTAATTATGTTGTCTTATTAACCAGTTGACCTTTTGATCATATTCAACATACTTTGAATATATCATGCTTTGGCCAAAGACTTAGTGGTCCAACATGGTTATAAGAACACAAGTAATCTCTCCAAGTCTATTCGAGGAATGAATCCTATCTTAGCTCATATGCCATACTTATACATATCAGGATAAACCCAACACAAGCCGTATCTACTCATATTGAGTGCAAGCATTGGTCATAGTCAAAGTTTACCGTTCCATGTATAATACAACATTGACCTCAAGCTAAAGGACTATTACATTACCCTACAAACCGATAATCTTGTAGACACAAAAATAGAATCTACCAAACGGTTTCTCAGCGGGTATACCAATACTCCTCTAAAAGTATTTATGCGTCCATCACAAGTCTATTACTTTATAGTTGTGAGACAAACTATATCCCCTGAGGGATGCAGACCGCATATCGACACATATTATATTATCGATATCCCATTCTCGATAATCCTTAGTCGGGGCTAGTTTATGAGCTATGTTCCGTTGTCCAAGTTCCCACACACTTGGCAACTGCACTTTCCTCATGGGAATATTAGCATATATATAATAACAGACAATCATACTATACACATTGAATATGCTAATATATCATTTACGTTTATCTTCAATGTAAAACCTTTACTTGACTGAATGTGACAAAGTATAAATGTATTCAATAATGATTGTCTCTAGGTCATATATACTAACAATCTCCCACTTGGCCTAGAGTCAATCACTCATGTGTGTCCAACACTTAGATTCTTGCAATTGCTAACTTGTCTCTCTAAAGATAATGTATTGCAAAATATTCCACCAAAATTTATCATGGGATAAATAACTTTATTTATATGACATTATCTATCATTGGTCTCCAATCCAATGATAATGTCTCGGCACATGCTGCCAATATCATAATATCTTGGTTCCTCCGCCTATGCAGCCGCGTTAGCATAATCGTAACTTCAAGCTCGATTACTAACACTTGGAACTACCCCTTATTCTTATAAGAAATCTTTATCAGCATCGTACCAAATTTAGATTGTTGATATACAAAATTTCATTTATTGTATATACACATTATGC
Source organism: Plantago major (assembly GCA_026545765.1). NCBI lineage: Eukaryota > Viridiplantae > Streptophyta > Magnoliopsida > Lamiales > Plantaginaceae > Plantago > Plantago major. Next base: position 83,170,702 of record CM048841.1, read on the forward strand.
AATCAAACACTATTACTAAGATGAATATGCTCCACAATTGTGATGAGTCTAACTATCACACTTTGTGTCAGCTCGCTATACATAAACCTTGTTTATGTTTGCTCCCACTGTCTATCATTAGTGATGATAGCGCGAGTCACCTTTGACTCTTTGTGCGAATCACATGCATACATTTCCGGTGACAGTTGTCCTAAACGATATCACATAAATGTGTTACTTTCATACTTCCATTGGGCAATCCGATGTTGAATGGTATGATCATGTGATTCGATAGTATATTCTCTCAGAATATTATATCAACAAACAACACAACACTTATGTAAACAACAAACAATGAGAGCCTTAATATCTTATTAGAACCATCTAATGAAGATACTAATGTAAAGATATTCCAAAATTATCACCCAAGTTTCTCACAATGAAAGTCTTGAACGATGAAAACTTTTATTGACTGTTACCGTGAAATATATCTCTCATAATTTATGTGTCAAACACATTTATAATTATAGAGATAAATAACATTTCACGAATCTTTGTGAAGATGTATGAATCTTCTTTTATAACCTATTTAAATAAGTCAAACGATTTGACTAATTTATATAGTAATACACCAACTCCCATAGGCTTGCATGAGTTCATGATGAACTACTTTTGCCAACATACTTATGTTTGATTTATTTTAAATGTAAAATTCAAGCAACTGTGTCATACACACCTTTCTATAAAGTTCCCGTCTAGAAGGTTGCTCATTTAACATCTAATAAAACATCTAAGTAGTATATGCATCTAATGCAAATAAAATCTTTTTGGGACTTGTTTCACGATACAACAAATTACTATATAGTATATGTTCCAAACATAACTATAGTATTTTATTGCATAATCTTATTGTTGGTTTAAGTTTTTCATCGAGAAACATATTTGCATCAAATGCTGAAATGTCAACAATAATTAAGCCAAGTTCCTAACTTGAACAACCAATCAAGCCCATCTTCGAGATTTTATGGCTATCGGCCACCTGTTCAAGCTGATAGAAACTATCATCTTGATATAAATTCGTGTGAATATATAATCGTGATCCTCCTTGAGGAATTTAAAATCCAATTTTCACGATAATACTTAATTGCGGAGTTAGTTAATTTGCATTTGTATTCTAGTGAACATCCTGAATATTATAAGGTTCACAACGTTGGTCCTACCAGTTCATGAATATACTCAAGGATTACAACTATTGCACTCCTTGAGAGGGATAGTGTGCAACTTTTAAATTGCACTTATCTAGTTATGCTTCATTCCAAATAAGCAATTATTACAATGCTCCTACTAGTTCATGCATAATACACAATATTGAGCTCCCACTAGTCTATAGCATCATAGAATCTCCCACTGATTCCTTGTTGTAATTAACTAACAAGTTATCTCCCTCAATGATACATTTGTGCCTTTGAAACTATTTCAGGTTCTATCATTTTTAATGATTGTTTCCCTTATAGACAAGCTTTATCTTTTAGGAATATCGCTAACTTAGGAACAATTTGCCTTTCGTTCCTCAAATGATATAAACGTAATCTCACAAATTGTAACATTTTCATTTAGTATCCTACTAATTATCAAAACGTTAATTACGTATCTAGGGCAACCCCATTTGAGATACGTAATTCATAACAGATTGAACCATAACTATTATGGTGTTTCCAAAACTTGTTTAGCAGGAATTTATTCAGGATTTTGATTGAGTTTTGTTCGCATGTAAGGAACTTAGATTTTAGCAAAGTAATATGGGTTTATTTATGTGCAGACAAACTTGTTCCATTCTAATGGAACCAATCATGGAATAACCTCATCTAATGAGATTTAACCAAGTAAGATCTAATCAAACCCATTGTCTATTATGACAATCCATTAATCATGTGTAAGTATTGTTCTCACTGATCGAATCAGATAGACAATGCTTTTATGATATGTTTCTCCTTTATATAAATATCACTTTATATTCCTTAAGGACTTTAGACTCGCATCTTTACAGATACTTACCTCTAGACCTAGAGGATTACTTAAGTATATGATAAATTTAGGGAAACTTTCCAATTTGAAACCCTGTCAAACCTTCTTTGGTTCACACCCCTTTCTTAAAGGGGTCCATTGGTTACTTATAACGATGAGATTCACAAATCATATTTGTTAAAACGAATGCTATTAAGTAGTGCAATTTACTTAACATATTCAGTTCACATCGTATAGATATACCAAGTTTATAATATCACCGAAGTTGGAAATTTGGTTCGTCAAGATGTCTTATCATCATGAGTTGAGAAACTTATGTCTGTGTAGTAGGATATGGAATCCATGTTCTCGAAGACGTCTACCTCTACACCATTAGTATAACTAAATGGCAAGTAAATCCATCGTTGTCTTTCAAGTACAGAACCATGTCCTTTACAATTGAAATATATAGCCAAACCATTTCAATTAAAATCATTATCTAATATTGAATCGCTTCCTTGATGGTAGGCATTTAAATCTCAATACATAAGGCACTTACCCCGAAAGTTAGGCACCCACTGCTTTGATTTCGAGGAATTAAAAACTTTGCTATTTTAGTTCTATTGTGTCACTATGATCACAATAAGACTATTATTCTCTTGGACATTACTCTTTCTTTAGAGTAATGTGAGAGTACTTTCAATACACTCATTCTGTTTATTCTGCCTCTCAGCTTGATCTAACAGAATTGCTCACTATGAGTACTATTCATCCTTAATTGTGATTCCGATAAAAGATTTTGAGTCACAAAATTAGCCATGTAATTATATGTCACTTCTATCATATTTTAAAATTCACAATGAAGTTAATACGAGTCTTGAAGAGACTAAGCATGAAGTAAAATTGAGATGTCAATGTTGAACAGTGTTCTCTAAGAAGCTGACTTCCTCAATTAACCTTATCATCAATCACAACATGAGGTCTTGTGAAAGGATATCAAATTCCATCACATAAGAAACGTGTCTCAACCACCAGAATTACTTGTGCTCCCACTGACTCGAACTAACTCCATAATGGAGCTTGATATCATCAGTAGTCCTAGCACTTGTTTGTGGACATATTTCTAGAATGATTCACACTTTCTCATGTTGCACATGCCACTTGTGTACTATAGATGCACATATCACATATGTTGCCTTACCCAAGTTGTCCACGTATTTTATCTAAGTATTTTTTGTCAAACTTGAACACTCAAATTGAAATAAAGTCAGGACTTGGTCATGGCCTGTCCAAGACTTGTGTACTATACACGCAAATATAAAAAATATTCCCTTACCCAAATTGTCCATGTATTTTATTTGAGTATTCATGTCAAACTTGAACACTCAACATGAAATACAAGACAAACTTGGTTGTTCTTGTCCAAGACTTAATCAATCACCTCACAAACGCAAATGACATTACAATCAATAAAAATTATTGTATCAGTATTCATCTTATAATAGCAGGCAACCTTTCAACAACCATAATGAAACATAAAATAAGGCGTGAAATAATTTAACTCTAATTAAATATCAAATTCACTAGATTCACATCCAGGGACTAAAACAAAATGATTTCTTTATTTAGTTCTCATCATTTTCACACACTAAACGATCCCATCGGAGAAGTTCGGATTTATACATGATAGGCCAGGACCCTCATTGTAGTTGTTGCAATCCCTGCTAGGGCTGGTGACTGAAACAACCAAACTTGGTAGGTTCTTAACCAATTACACCACGTGTAACTCCTAGTTGATTAGACCTTGTCCAATCGACATCCCCTAACCATTTCTAATGCTAGGGCGAAAAGACATAGCAGGTTAAACCTTTCCTCGCACGGTGACACAATGTCCCTCTGAAAAGGTTCCATCCATGTAGCTTAGAGTAAACACTAGGGTGTAAATACTCTTAACGAAATGGTAGGATCTCTTTTTCAATTACGAGGGTGACGTCATTCATCAAATGAGGTTTAAATTAAATATTGGGGAACTTTTATAGGGGTATTAGTTTCCTAAACAAGATCAAGTTACATTTGAGCACATCAAATATTTATTGGGCGCCGCCTACCCAAACATGCTACATGCCATACGCGGTCCGATAAGTAATGGGCGCCGCCTACCCATACATGTATACGCAGACGCAAATCTATATAAAACAATTCATATAGACAATTATTGGATGCCGTCTACCTAAACATTCATAAACGCGGACGCTAATTTATATAAATTAAAGCAATTCACATAGAGAAGTATAACGTGCATAGACAAATAATTGTGAGTTAAAGCTTACAAGAAAATTCACTTTCCAATATTTTAAACCCAAGTAAGTCATCAAGTGTTTTATTTTGAAAATGAAACATTTGACACTTTTCAAAATCTTAAAATCAAATTTTAAAGTTACTGTTTTGAAGTTTATAAAGTTTATGTGGTCATTTTGAAATTTCTGAAACTATCAGGGCTTCTGTGAAGAATCTGAATTGTACAGGGACTGCTAGTGCAATAGGACAGAAGAATCTGTCAAATTGCAGGAGCAGTCCCCAGAGCACATCAAATTCTCCAATGAACACCCTTGGCCTTTTCAGAAACCTCAAACCAACCCAAAAACTTCTGAAACTTCAATTAGAGAATTCATCCAATGGATTAACCCTTGTAGCAATTGACCTCACTTGACCTATAGGAGGGAGGTCAATTTTCTGACCACAATGACCGGAAAAACACCTCCCGTGGATACCATCCGGTGGAGTGGCGCAAGCTGCCACCATGTCAGACGGCGCGCTCCACCTCGCCATCACGCTTAAGGCGATGGGGCAGATCCGGGCCGATGAGAAAGGAATTAGTTTCGGTTTCTTGTTTCACTAAACAAACAACAAGGAAGCTTGGTTATTGAAATCACAATGAGACAAAATCAATTTCATAAACATCTACACAGCTACGATTAGACTTTTCTATGAGACCCAGTTTCATAAACATTAACAATGTTACTGTTTCGTGGTCATTTTAACAGGAAAGTCATTTCAGCAATAGGTTTTAACTCACAATCTTAATACTTTAATGGGTTTATTAGATAGGGGTACCCATTTAGAACGACGTTTATCATATTCGTGCTACTTAATCGGACAATTATATCTTAGTCCAAAAACATATAATTTATGTTGACCAGCTTAATTGAGCTATTCAATTTCTTCACAATGAAATTTTAAATAAACAAAATAAAATTAAAAAAAAAAAATCTTCTTCGTCCCCCATCTTCAACAACACACAGTACTTCTTCCTCCATAAACTTCCTCCTCTTCTTATTGCAACACAACACAACACAATCCATTTCTTCTTCTTCTTCTTCTTCTTCTTCTTCTTCTTCTACATGTTTAATTGAATTCTCTCTGATAGTAGCAAATACCAAATTTCCAATACTTTTGCTCTGATGAAAAATGGAGGATTAATGAATTCAGGTGGGTCGAACTCAACTCTGTCGAACGAAGACAAGAACATGGTTGTCATGTCGTCTGAGGAATCTTCGTCGTATCCTGATGACGATGAGGAATTGGGACTTGGTTTGACTCTTGCCTGTGGTGGTGGTGGTGGTAATGGAAAGCTTCATAGCAGCAATATTAAGACAGGAGGTGCGAGAATCTTGACTGCTAAGGATTTTGATTTTGCTTCTCATTCCATGGTTTTGTTGGCTGATAAGGCTTCTTCTTCAACTGGGTCGAAAGTTAATGAGTTGAATTCTGCAGCTAGAAGAAGTACTGCTACTAGCTCTGGGTATGCCAGTGAAGAAGGGGGTCGTGATGTTGCTCGAAATGGAAGTGTAATTGAGGTAGGATTGAAGTTTGGGATAATTTACAAATTGAAATAGAAGTTTGGGGTTTATTTGAGTTTTTTCGAAATCTCATGGTCACATATATAAAAAATAGATATTCTGTACTTGAATTACAATTTGTCAAATGTGTTATTGTTTGGCAACCTTCAAAATCTAATAATCTGAAAGGGGCAAAATTGACTTTTCCAGGTTTTAATTCGAATTTGGTCAAATTCGTGGTCATTTCTATCGAATAAAATATGACCGAAATATTAAATAACTGATCTTATCAATTAATTAATTTTGTCACCATTAATAGCCGTGAGTGTGAAAACATATAGTGTTACCCATAGGCCCTTACGTATCGACCACTAATCTAATTACGGTTCGGATAAAACTCCTAGACTGCTTAATCCAAACAATGTCAATACCAAGGTACATTTGCGAGGATGCAAACTTTAACCTAGAATGTAGAGCTCATAATGATACGGTCCTTTCATTCGATTCTTTCATTAAGTCAGAGATTATGTGTCTACCCTTTACAACTTAATTATGTTATCTTATTAACCAGTTGACATTTTGATCGTATTCAACATACTTTGAATATATCATGCTTTGGCCAAAGACTTAGTGGTCCAACATGGTTATAAGAACATAAGTAATCTCTCAGAGTCTATTCGATAAATGAATCCTATCTTGGCTCACATGCCATACTTATACATATCAGGATGAACCCAACACAAGCCTTATCTAATCATATTGAGTGCAAGCATTGGTCATGGTTAAAGTTCACCGTTCCATGTATAATACAACATTGACCTCAAGTCAAATGAATATTACATTACCCTACAAACCGATAATCCCGTAAATACAGAAATAGAGTCTACCAAATGGTTTCTCGGCGGGTATACCAATACTCTTCTAAAAGTATCATGCTTCTATCACAAGTCTAGTACTTTATAGTCGTGAGACAAACTATATCCTCTGAGGAAGTGATGCAGACCGCATACCGACACATATTATATTATCGATATCCCATTCTCGATAATTCTTAGTCGGGGGCTAGTTTATAAGCTATATATGTTCCGTTGTCCAAGTTTCCACACACTTGGCAACTACACTTTTCTCATGGGAATATTCTCATATATAATAACAGACAATCAGACTATACATATTGAATATGCTAATATATCATTTACATTTATCTTCAATGTAAAACCTTTGTTTGACTGAATGTGACAAACCTAAGGCTCTCTTTAACAAAACTAGCTTAAAAGCTAGCTGGTAGCTGATTAGGCAGCTGATTAACTAGCTGAAAAGTTAGCTGATTTTAATGTAGGTGTTTAGCAAATTAGCTTATAAGCTAGCTGGTATTTTGTAAAATGACATAAAAGGGCATTACTCTTATTTTTATTTTCTTTAACATTTCTCATCGTATTTGAAAGTGCAGATGTGCAGCTGTTTAAGTTATTGTTGTAACAGGCTATTTATTGCGGCAACAATAATCTCTATGATATCGATTCGTAAAATCTGCACTTTAGAGGACTTTATTGATAATGCCTTTTTTCACTAACTATAACCTAGTTCCACGGATTTGAGTTTGTGTTTTCAGATAGGAATCGACTTATATTCAAGAAAGTCATGGAGTCTTAGAAGACAAGATACAAGGACTCTTGGAAGTCAAGATCAAAAATTATTGCTAATTGACCGAAGTGAGAAGCAAAAATATTCTGGGTGTTTATGCTATCCTCTTACTCCTTCTACTACTATCCATAAATTGCCGCCAAAGGTAATCTCTCGTCTTATTTTAATATGAGCAATCAAAATAATGGCGTTATTGTAGGCGATGGTAGTTCGATTCCAATTCGTGGTTATGGTTATACATCTTTGCCTCCCCCAAACCCTCCTCTCAGCCTACAGAATGTTTTGCACGCCCCTCATCTTGTTAAAAATTTGATATCTGTGCGCAAATTTACTTCTGATAATTCTGTTTCGGTTGAGTTTGATCCTTACGGATTTTCTGTGAAAAATTCTGAGACGGGATAGCCATTATGAGATGTGATAGTTCTGGGGATCTCTACCCACTCACCACAATCGCCCTCCCTACATCCCAGCCCTCCACTTTTGCTGCTCTGTCTCCTCCTCTTTGGCATGCTCGCTTAGGACATCCAGGATCACCAGTTTTAGATTTTCTTAAACGTGATTCTAGCATAGCATGTAATAAGGATTTTTCTTCTAGCATTTGTCGCTCTTGTGTTTTGGGTAAACATGTTAAGTTACCATTTGACACTTCGTTGTCTAAAACTCAGTTTCCGTTTGATATTATTCATAGTGATTTGTGGACCTCTCCTGTCTTAAGTTCTATGGGACATCGCTATTATGTTCTCTTTCTTGATGACTTCTCAAATTTTTTGTGGACTTTTCCTCTTGCTAAAAAGTCTGATGTGTTTGCTAAATTCTTAGAATTACGCACATTAATCCTCACACAATTTGAGAAACAAGTAAAAAATCTCCAGTGTGATAATGGGAAAGAATTTGATAATAGCCAATTTCGACAGTTTTGTGCTTCCAATGGGATGACCTTTTGTTTTTCTTGTCCCCATACATCATCATTATTCAATAGTTACAACAAGCATCCAGCATTATATTAAGAAAACATCCAAATTTGAATGAAGAAAAATCAAAATAACTCAATGCACCCACTAATTGAACACATGCCAATAAAACTAATTTAAAGAGGTGCGATGTCAATAAGAAACATGAACATAAAAAAAACCCTGATAATTGAGGATGTAGGTAGCTAGAAGGTTGATTATTGTGATGATGGTGCTTGTATCAATTAGTAGATGATTGTTTGTTTAACTGATGTCTAGGGTGTGAACGTGTTGATAATGATATGTTTTGAATTAATGTTTTGATTTAGTTTACTATAAATAAGGGGTGAAATTTCGGCTTCTGAATCTCGATTGAATAATATACCAATGTAGAACCAACCTTATAGGCCTCAGTTTTCTTCCGTTGCCCAAAGCAAAGGAATGATCCATTGTTATATTATATTCGACTGATGAGCCCTTAAAGTAGAATTAGTGAGTAATTTATTTAGGCTTGTTCCTGAAGTTGGGGTTGGAGTGGGCGGCTCGTGGATTGGATGAGACTAACTTTTTATTAGTCAATTGTCAAGAAAAGCTCATGGAGCTGAAAAGCTACTAAAGTGACCCTAACACTCTGGTTTATCCCCTCACAAATATTAGCTATATCTTGCATTTTCCGTCAATATCAAAATTTGGCGAGTCTTTTGGAGCATATTGACTCGGTGGAGCCATCGATGCCATGTAAGCTTGTGGATTAGGTGCCGCACCCAAGATTCCATGAGGATGGCGCGGTGTTGGCGCATGGGAAGGTGGATTTGGGTAATGGTAGGCGGATGCGCCGGTGATAATGGCGCAGAGCGCCATGGCCATCGACCACATCGCCACCGAATTTCTTTGTCTTCTGGCGCCGCTGGGCGACGGCTGCTGCGTGCCGAGGCATCTTCGCTGCGCGAACGCGTCTATTCCACGTGCGATCGCTTCTTTTTGCCGTTTCCGCGCTTGTTTCCCTGTCCAGAGCCATATTATGGTCATAGCTAGCATCATGTGTCGAAGTAACCAGAGCCACACCGTTGGAAGAGTTAGATGCCATAGCCTGGAGTTCTCGTTCCTCAAGACATAAGGAAGAACGAGCTTGAGAAAACTTCGGCAATGGATTAGCATGACGTATTTGTGTGCCAACACCTTTGTAAGCTTCCGTAAGACCGGAAACCAATTGTAACACCAAGCGATGATCATCAACCGGAGCCCCAACATTCTTGAGTTGATCGACAAGGCTCTTAAGACGTTGACAATAAGCATTCGCATTGGGAAAATCTTCCATGCGAGTAGTCGCAAATTCCTGTCCAAGAGTAATTGCTCGAGACGTCTCGTGGTCTTGAAAAATATCCTTCAATTGATTCCAGGCTTGCTTTGCAGTAGCATCTGGTTTAATGACGGTGTTCAGCAGATCCAACGAAATTGTCGAATAAATCCATTGAAGTACAGTTGCATCAATGATTAACCAGAGTTCTTTCTCGTCGGCCGTAGTCGGAGGAGGAATAACCACACCTTCAGGAGGAGGGAGGATATGGTAGAGAACCCGGTGTGATCGAGCATGGATCTTGAAGAGTTCAAATGTGTACCATACTGCGAGTTTTCCAAATCTAAGATGATTGGAATATTATTGCGGATATTTGACACCGTGAGGGCGGGGTGGAAGGTGGGAGCAGCCGTAGCTGTTTTGGGAGTGGAGGTACCGTTAGTCATATCTGCGGACTTCAGACAAATAAACTGATTTATAGGAAGCTGTAGAGAGGATCGCTAACAGACAAAACAGAACAGATTACTGTAGCGTACTGTAGCGATCGAACAATAAGAAGGAGAAAGAATAGAGACACGGTATTTTTCAATAGGCAGCGGAAGAGAATCGAACCTAATGTGATACCATGAAAGAATATGAGTCCGTGACCCTTTCTATTGATCTCATTCAATATATATCTGAATTCTGATTACAAGAGTATAACTCAATTGGGATTGGGAAACTACTATAAGGAATCTACTATAACTCTAACTATACTAAATATTCTATTCCATAATATTTACATAGTCTAATAATCATAGGCTTGAGTATGTCACAGAAGCTCAGTATATGGAAAAGGCCATGTTTTCCCAGCTACTCCAATAGATCAATAATCATCTGGAGGCTGTACACAATTCTTGATTTTAGTACACTAAATCTCCAGGGTGGATTTCTTAAATTCATTTCATCTTAACGAATAAGACAGAGCTTTTGAATTTTTGTAAAAGATGACAAGCACCAGCTATACATTTTAGACAACCAATGGTTTAAACCAGCAGCTATTTGAGATGGATATGGCTTTCACTGATTCTGAAATGCCCCTGCTAAACGGGGTTGTAACAGGCTCCGTAGACTTCAAATCCCGTCCAGCCGTCAGATCGAAGTCCGGCTGCTGGAAATCCGCCTTTTACATCATAGGTGTTGAAATGGCCGAAAGATTTGCTTACTACGGGATAAGTTCCAACTTGGTGAGCTATTTGACCGGTTCGATGGGCCAATCGACTGCCACGGCTGTGGTGAACGTTAATGTTTGGTCTGGAACGACTGCGCTTACCCCACTCCTTGGTGCTTTCATTGTCGATGCGTTTCTGGGCCGGTACAGGATGATTATGATTGCTTCGGTTCTTTATGCCTTGGTTAGTTGTTCTGTAAATAGTTCATCTTGCTGTCTTGCTGATTTCCAGAAGCCATAACTTATACTATTAGTCCATTTTAAGGTTAAATTAAACAACATCTAGTTGCCTATAAAGTAATCCAAACTGCAATTATAAACAGCATTCAGTTAGTCAAGCTTGTCCTGTTTAAAATTACCTGTTAATTACGCTGGATACATTACAGGCACTTGGCTTCTTGTCTCTATCAGCTGCACTTCATTCTTCCGACTGCAAAAACATCGATGGCACGTTCCCTCCATCAACATTCCATACTGTCCTTTTCTTCTCGTCATTGTATGTAATTGCATTGGTGCAAGGAGGACATAGGCCTTGCTTACAAGCTTTTGGAGCTGACCAATTCGATGATGAGGATTCGAGAGAATGCAAAGCCAAAGCCTCATTCTTCAACTGGTGGAACTTTGCATTGTGCGTAAGTGTTTTGGCCACTCTTTCAGTCATCAGCTATATTCAAGAAAATTTGAGTTGGGAACTTGGATACGGGATCCCCTCCATTCTCATGGTATTCGCGGTTTTGATATTTTCACTCGGCACATGTACTTACCGGTTTCGGTTCAGTAGTGATGAAAGGAATCCGTTTGTGAGAATTGGCTCCGGTTTTTCAAAAAATTTTAGTAATTGGAAGGCTTTACCTAGTGCTACATCAGCTGAAGAGGCCAAGTGATGAAGTATCTCAATTCGAGTAAATCATCTATTTACCATTTTTATGGTCTTGAATGCAGAATAATTAGTGCTTTTCACCCTGATTTCTGTATGTTGTAGTTCCTGATACTATCTTCTTGTCAGCTACATTGACATGCCAACTAGTTTTCAATTCAAAATATCCAGAATTCTAATCAGTTCACTACTTCAGCAAGTTTAGAATTCCATTGTTTTAACTTTTAAGTAGTAAACTGGTGTCTTTCGTAATCTTCAGAACCAACTTTATGCTTTTGACAGATCTCTTGATGAGTCCTTACTTTCATCTACTTGTTCAAAAGACCGTGAGAAAGCATGTGGCACAGATGATATTGAAGATGCAAAGGCAATTCTCAAGCTTGTTCCATTATGGTGCACATGTTTGGCATTTGCAGTTGTGTACACACAAGCTCAAACTCTATTCACCAAACAAGGAGCTACGATGGAGCGTCACATTACTTCTAATTTCAAGATACCATCCGCTTCACTTCAAACCTTCATCACTATTGCCGTTATGTCACTTCTTCCAATTTACGACCTTATTTTCGTTCCCCTGGCCAGAACCCATAGCAAAATCTCATCAGGCATAACAATGCTTCAAAGGATTGGAACTGGATTGTTTTTCTCAACATTTGCCATGATAATTGCTAGCTTTGTTGAGCGAAAGCGTCTTGCAATTGCTGTTGAATATGGACTGATAGACCTGCCAAAAGTGACCATTCCGATGAGTATATGGTGGTTGGTTCCCCAATATGTGGTTTTTGGAATAGCTGATTGCTTCGCCATCGTTGGCCTTCAAGAGCTTTTTTACACTGAGGTTCCTTGTGAGATGAAAAGTGCAGGTCTTGCTATGTTTATTAGCATATTTGGGATAGGAAGTTTCGTAAACAGTTTTCTGGTATATGTGATCGAGAAGGCAACAGGTGGACAAGGTAAGGAGAGTTGGTTTTCGGACAACTTGAATCGAGCTCATCTTGATTACTTTTACTGGGTGTTAACTGTACTGAGTACAATATCTTTTGTTGCCTATGTTTACTTTGCTAGATCTTATGATTATAATAAAAAACCAAGTCATTAGTCATGATATTCCTCAATGCAATTTGATGTATATTTTTGCCAAAACATATGGTGTAATTGTCTTCAATTGTTGTTTTAGATGTTCAGTAGGTATCTGCAGATTTGCAGAAGGTTGTTCGAAAATTCAATTGCAAAGAAAGAGAACTCAACGTTGAATCTGGGGCACTTCATTGTTACATAACAGCAGAAAGAGACAAATATATATCTGGCACAAATTGAGATGGAGCAAGTTGTCACCAACCTTGATGTTAAAATGTGGTCCAAATTCGAGACAATCCAACGAAAGTGAAACATGCCAATGGTACAATCTATCAGAGTTCACAAGCATATATAGTAGTAACATAAATTGTCCTAACATTACTTTTAAAGGAAGAAGCTAAAATGGCAGTCTGTGTAGCAGCCAGAAACGAAATCTACACTGATGCCGAGTCCCCACTACTTGATAGCGGAGTCGTAGCAGGATCTGTCGATATCAAAGGTTGCCCTGCCCTTAGGTCGAAATTTGGTTGCTGGAAGTCTGCATTTTACATCTTAGGTATTCATGATTGAAACTATTGGCATGTTTTTGTTAATAAATTCTTTCAAATTACCTCTGGAAACTATAGGTGTTGAAATGACAGAGAGATCTGCCTATTATGGAGTACGTTCAAACTTGGTGAGCTATTTGTCTGGGCCAATGGGCCAATCCACTGCCATTGCGGTGGTGAACGTTAATATATGGACTGGGGTATCAGACCTTTCGCGCTTCTAGGAGCTTTCGTGGCTGACGCATATTTAGGCCGGTACAGGACAATTGTTATTGCATCTATGTTCTATGTTCTAGTAAGTGCCTGTTTGCAAATGATCGTCTTAAATAGATGAACTTTTCTTAACCAGAATCGTTCAAGAACTATACGAAAGCTTATTATAATTTCTAAAAACTTGATTTTATCTGCTAGAATCGGGCTTAAAAGAAAGGTACACTTCTAATTCTTGGAACTGTTTACTCTATCACAACGTGTCAGTTGCAAACACTGATCAGATTTATTAAAAATCTGCAGTTACATGATTTCACTCATTTAATCACTTCACAATAATTTGAAAATTTTATAGTTAATCTGAGAATATGTAAAAAGTACAAGGATAGAAGTACCTGTGAACTCATAAATGTTTTCGTTTTTGTATTGTGATATGATCTGTGCAGGGGCTTGGCTGCTTGTCTCTATCAGCTGCGCTTCGCTCTTCCAACTGCATGAATGGCACGAATAACATGACGTGCTCTCCATCCTTACTTGATAATATCCTTTTCTTCTCGTCTGTGTATTTAGTAGCATTAATGCAAGGAGCAAATAGGCCTTGCTTACAAGCATTTGGTGCAGATCAATTTGATGACAATGATCAAAAGGAGCGAAAAGCAAAAGCTTCGTTCTTCAATTGGTGGAATATCTCCTTGTCTGCTGGTACTCTGACTGCTTACTCAGTTCTAAACTACATCGATGAAAATCTAAGCTGGCAACTTGGCTATGGAATCCAGACTGTTATCATGTTATTTGGTCTTCTACTTTTCTTGCTCGGAACTGGAAGCTACAGACTTCATGTCCACAGCAGTGAAACTAATCCTTTTGTGAGAATTGGTTCGGTTTTTGTGAAGACCATAAGGAACTGGTGGTGTTTCACTACAGAGGAAGCAAGCACTGAAATCATGTAAGCTATTTGATCTGCCTGTTTTTATAAGTTCTGATGAACATACTAATATGAATGTTATACTTGTGCATCAAAAGTTCACAACCAAAGCACCGTTCACACCTGATGTTCCATGAAACTATGTAAAAAACTTGCAGTAACAAAGACATTGAAGATGCCAATTCCATTCTCAATCTTATCCCTATATGGATTACATGTTTAGGATTTACACTTGTGACCGCGCAAACTACAACTATATTCACAGAGCAAGGATCGACTATGGAGCGTTACATCACCTCTACTCTTCAGATACCGGCAGCTTCTCTTCAATCTCTTCTCACAGTTTCCATGCTCATACTTCTTCCAATATATGACCTCATTTTTGTTCCTATAGCTAGATCCATAACCAAGAACCCATTAGGCCTCACAACACTGCAACGTAGTGGAATAGGACTATTCATCACAATAATTTCTATGATTGTAGCCGGTTTTATTGAGAGGAAGCGCCTTGCAACTGCTGTTAAATATGGTCTGGTGGATATGCCGAATGCAACAGTTCCAATGAGTATATGGTGGTTGATTCCACAATACATGATTCTTGGATGCTCGTATGTTTTTGCGTTAATTAGTCGGGCTTCAGGAGTTTTTCTACGACCAGGTTCCATCCGAGCTGAAAAGTTTAGGCCTGGCTCTGTACCTTAGCACATTTGGAATCGGAAACTTTTTGAGCAGTTTTCTGGTGTATGCGATTCAGAAGGCTACAAGTGGAGATGGTAAGGAAGGTTGGTTTTCAGACAACTTGAATCAAGCACATCTTGATTACTTTTACTGGTTGTTGGCAGTGCTTAACACAACAGGACTTATTGCCTTTGTGTATTTTGCAAAATCTTATGTTTATACCAGAAAAGCTCTTGTTTGATGCTAATCACTAATGTAATTAAATGCATGGCAATGTGCTTGAGTTGAGGTAATAAAATCATCATGTATGTTGAGACAATTGAAATGCAGTGGAGTTCTTTTTAGGAGTAATTGCACTTTTTCAGGTAAAAAGTTTGACCATTCTCTCCAATTTAGGACTCAAATATCAATTAGGTTGAATTTTAATGTGGAGTATATCAATCATCTAGCAAACGAACCAAACGCAAAATACTGTATTACAGTTAGATAGAATTCTATCTCATGGAATGGGCTTGAAACAAATGTTCTAATATCATAATGTATAGTTTCATCCCATCTACAAGTTCGAACTAGAGTAAGAGGAACTTTAGTCTTAAATATTAGTGTTAATCCTACAAATGATACTCAAGTTATTAAGTTGTGTTACAAAAGTAATTATGTTTTATTTTACCCTTTACAAGTACTTAACTATAAATCTTGTGCCACAAAATATATTTTGGTTGGAAAAATTAACCAGAGATGATCCAGATACAAGAAATTATAAACCAAACATATTTTACTGCTACAAAAATAATTGGAAAGAAAAATAGCTACATTTGACAATATGAAACAATATGTTTGAACTTAACTTTGAAATCTAAAATGATAAAAAAAAATGAGCTGTGGACAGAGAAAAAAAATTTTGAATCTAAAATGAGCCTGAAAACATGACATCTTTTTTTTTTAAATCTAAAATCAGCATATTCAAAATATCAAACATGACCAGACGTTGTAAATATGTTAAATCTAAAATCAGCCTAGAATTCAGACGCAACATGTTAAAAAATGAGCCTGAACAGCGATTGAATTTTATTTTTATTCACAATCCTGACACAAACATAGAGATGGAAGAAAACCTATCACATGTTCGGTTGACGTTGGATTTTAATATCTTTGTGACACTAAACTAATAGTTGAGTACTTGTAGATGATAAAATAAAAGGTGAATTCATTATGTGGTACAACTCGAATACTTGAGTATCACTTATAAAATTTTGCCATTTATATTGATTCATCTATACAATCTACACATAGATTTTTAAAAAATTAGATTTAACCTCAAGGATGTAAATCATAGTATGTCAAATGGGGACTTATTTATATTTGATTTTTATTTTTGAGATTGAAAAGAATAATGATTGGAGATGTTATTTTGGATTTTTGGGTTTTAAAACTCTTTTAAAACTTGTTTTACACCCACAAAATGTGATTTGAGGCATAACACTTTTTTTGAGTTTTTGTATGAATGTTGTGACATATTGACATCCGACAATTGGTAGTATTAATTGAAATTGAAGTGCATCGAAGAAGGCTGATCGTCCAATTTGCGACACTTCTTTCATTGGGTCTTTATCTTGCTCATATTTCGTACGGAGGAGGCCCGTTTATTTTGTTTTGCTTTCTTATTTATCAAGAATGTTTACGCAACACGTTTTCGGCTAAACGTAACACAAAATATTTATAACTTTACCAAAATGCCCCCAACTGAAAAATAATCTTACAAACTTAACGAAAAATCGAAATAACTCGTATATGCAAACACAAAAACATTAACATGCACGATCGAACACAAAATAACAACACTAAACATAAATCGGAAAAAAATGAATGAAATTTTTTTTTTCCGGAAAATATTTCGTTTATACAAAAAACATTAACATGCACGATCGAACACAAAATAACAACGCTAAACATAAATCGGAAAATTTTAAAAAAATATTTCGTTTATACAAACCAAGACCTGAAAGGTGGTTGAAAACGGAGTTGATCGGTCGAAACGGAAGTGGATTCGGAGTTCGGACGGATATTTTAGAGCCGTTTAAGTGAAAGCGCGCGCTTTCACATAAACGACTCTAAAATATCCGTCCAAACTCCAAATCCACTTCCGTTTCGACCGATCAACTCCTTTTTCAACCACCTTTCAGGTCTTAGAACTTTCAAGTATAGTTTTTATGTGTTTTATTAGTTTTTTATTACGTTTTTGTGTTTTGTGTGTTTTGTAGGTGTTTGGTGAAAATGCATTGAAACAAGGATAAACCAGTACATATTAATGCATTAATGGAAGCATTAAAGTTCCATGATCTAAAAGGTGGTTGAAAACGGAGTTGATCGGTCGAAACGGAAGTGGATTCGAAGTTCGGACGAATATTTTAGAGCCGTTTAAGTGAAAGCACGCGAAATTCAAACTGCGATGGAGCAGCCTTGGCATTTTGGCCATAAATTTCTCACATGAACTCCGATTGACCTGATTTTGGTTTCTACGCGTAGATAAGACCAAGATCTACAACTTTCAAGAAGGAACTATGTCCAAATTTCGACGTTTATATACTCAAAAGAAAAGAAAAACAAAAAACCTGCGGATGAAGAAATGGCCGGTTTTAAAACCGGCCATTTCTTCATCCGCAGTTATTTTTTTCTTTCTTTTCTTTTTAGTATCTAAACGTCGAAATTTGGACATGGTTCCTTCTTGAAAGTTATCATCAATATAAATTTTCGTCAATTTATTTAAATTTCATCTAATCCACTTCGAATCCATCAACCTTCTTTCAACCACCTTTCTGTTCTTGGATTGTATAAACTAAATATTTTCCGAAATTTTTTATTTATTTAAATTTTCCGATTTATGTTTAGTGTTGTTATTTTGTGTTCGATCGTGCATGTTAATGTTTTTGTGCTTGCGTAAACGAAATATTTTCCAAAATTTTTTATTTATTTAATTTTTCCGAATTATATTTAGTGTTGTTATTTTGTGTTCGATCGTGCATGTTAATGTTTTTGTGTTTGCGTAAACATGCATTTTTTATTTTTCGTTAAGTTAATAAGATGTTTTTGAGTTAGGGGCATTTTGGTCAATTTACAAATATTTTGTGTTGCGTTTAACGAAAATTGTGTTGCATTTAACATTGATGTCTTTATCGAAAAGGTTGATCGTCCAATTCTTATTTTGTTGCTATTTAAATGGGTATGTTAAACGCAGGACAGTTTTTACTAAACGTAAGTTTTTTTTAACATATTGCGAATCATCCCACAGTTATAGTAATTTATAAAACAACCCATCAACTTAAAAATAATATGATTTCACCAAAAAATATTGCAAATTATGTATTTGAACTCCCTTGCATCTTCCTTTTCATAATTTCAACCGAATAAATCGAAGAACACGAAGAAGCTTCAAGGAAGGTTAGTTTTTTACGTTTTCCCTTCGCAAACCCCACCCCTCGTCGGAGATACCCGCCGGTGCTCCGGCAGCCGGAATGCTCTGATCTAGAGCTTGAAGCAGCTCCGACCCTTGTTAGTTTTTTGTGTTTTCCTTTCACAAACCCCACCTCTCGCTGGAGATACCCCGCCAATGCTCCGACAGCTGGAATGCTGAAAAGCTCTAGCCGGAGAAGTCGGAGCTTTCTTGAGCAAGCTCCGACGTCAGAGCTACGTTTCTGCGAGGACCCGATTCTCGCATAATCAATTTTATTGAATTTTTTTTTGACTTTTTTGTTTTAATTTGTCTTAATAATGTGGGTCTGAGTTTTACTTAATGTCGTTTGTTCGTGAATATGTCATAATGTTGTAATTATTCTAGATATAACCTTATGTTTTTTTTATGCATGTCTAGTACTCCCTCCGTTTCACTAAAAGTGTTACAATTTTTCGTTTTGGACGTTTAACTAAAAGTGTTACATTTCCTTTTATGGAAATTACTTTTATAATAAAATTCATTTCTAACCATACATTTTCGGATCCATATGTACTTTTCAACTCAATTAATATCTCCTATTCATTCTTCACCATGTACTACTTTTGGGGACCACATACTTTTATACATTTTCCTTAAAATTTATGTTCAACACAGGAGTAATTATTGTAAGTTTTGTTTGCCTAATACCGTTTGGTGTGAATATGTGTTATAATTATACTAGCTATGACCTTAATTATTGTGATTGTATTATGAAGGTTTGATTGATTTCTTTTCTTTATTGTTTAATGTAGATGGATAATTGTAGTGTGTTTTGTTATATACTCTTGAAGATGTGAGATATTGTGGGGTTTAATCGAAATAAGAGACATTGGAACTCACTTTTATATTTAATAACTTGAAGGACCTTTTATGTTAAAAATTGTTATGCGTTTAATAAAAACTGTCTTGCGTTTAACATTCCTATTTATATATTGCAGCCTAAAATATTTTTATTCGTTGAATATTATTTTATTCGTTGAATATTGATTAGAGCTTGAAGTTTACATCATCTTGACAAAGATATAGCAAAGTGAGTTGTAACTCCACGGTTGATTCATTAAAGATAGGAGGCGATCTCTAGTGCTAAGTCTAGTCTCAAAAATATATAGTGATATGCTCTCTCTAAAACGTTCCGTTTACGTGATACATAAGTGGTAGACATATGTTTGTCGGGTTCATTGAATATTTTTGCAATGAGGTAGAAGTGTACCACCGTCACATGGGATAAACTGGTGATTCCGATACTTGATTGGATGAAAACAATAATGGATATTGATATGTCTCTATGCAAAAGCGATTGATGTGACAATTAAACACATAATAACATAAACTGCAAATATAATGTGTGTGGTGGACCAAACATGACAATTCAAAGTGCGCAAACGTGGATCATGTTTAATAATATCGGTCTCAAACAATTAATCTCATTAATTTTTGGCTCTATTTTTAAGAAAGTCAATTATTTATTATATTGTTGGGGAGAGAAATGATAAATAATATAAAAGATATGATAGATAATATATATAATGATAAAGAATGTCAAAAGCAAGAGAGATAGTTGAGTTAGTGGATGTAATTTTTTACTATTTTTGGAATGGGACAAATTTCGTGAGACGTACATAAAATAATATGTACATTATTGTTTGAGATGGATGTAGTAACATAAACTGCAAATATAACTGCTAGGTGGACCAAATATGACAATTCAAAATGGGCTAACGTGGATCAGGGGTGCATATGTAAATAAACTAAATAAGTATATATCTTGAAGCAAAATTAATATGGAAAATTACATAAAGACCCCTAGTTATATGATAAATTACATATAAATTCAGATTTCAGCCGTTAGAAACTCAATTTTTACAAATGGGCGAACGTGAATCCAGGGGTGCATATGCAATTAACCATATTTTGAACCAAAATTAATATGAAAATTTACATAAAGACCCTTAGATATATGATAAATTACATATAAATTCAGATTTCGGTCGTTAGAAACTCTATTTTAGACCCCCCTATCGTTAAGAATGAACGACTGACGTGGTCATGACTCACGTGAAATCGTATTAAATGATCAATTACCCCTCGAATTAAAAAAATGAAGAAAATAGAAAAAAATTATAAAAATGAACCAGCTCCACCCAATGGACAACTCTAATAGCTAAGCCACGGGCAGAGATAATAAGCTCTACCTATGGTGGAGCATACTGCTCCGGCTTCGATTTGGAGCTTTGTTGCTTCAGATCAACGCTGTGTCTTCAGCCCATGCCAAAGCTATTAGTTAGCTCTATCCAATGGCTGAATGGGTGGAATTCTTGTCGTTCTTTTTTTAATTAATTTTTAACCATGTTTAACGTTATTAGGGGTAAATGTGGATTAAATTAACAACATTGGGTTATAAAGTAAGAATTTAGTAATCGGGCCACGGGGTCTAATAGTTACTTCCTCCACCCCGTCCCATTTTGACTTTTTTCGGTTCAACTTTAATTACGAATTAATCTTAAATGACAAATGTGAAATGTTCAAGTGAATTATATATATTAGGATACTTTAGGGATCAAACTTTCATTATATAATTTCATTTAACATTTAAAAAGGTCTCCTAAGAGACAACCCTTAGATAAGACATAAGACATACTTTTTATATATTACATATTAACCCCAATTAAAAACTTCTCAGAATTTACGATCCATTCATTCAATATTTCCCTTTTTAGAAGACAATTTTTTACATTTCGATTTGCCAAAAACACCCAAACCCAAGGGCCAGAAGGTGGGTCAGACTATAGTAATACGGGCCGGTATAAATACACAAAACCATCAGCTAAACCCTAGCTTTCACGCATCATCAGTCGCTTTCTCGTTCTTCTTTCTCGCTCTTCTTTCTCTCTCTAGTTTCTATCACCGGAAAAACCGTGAAAACCACCAGAATTCAGCCGTGAAATTCATCAATTCATCTCACCATTGAAGATTGTGCTCTCACCAATCTCGATCTGCTGTTATATCTTTCGAAAATAGTAAAAAACGTGTATACAAAAGGTTCAAACATATCACTGTGATTTTTTTTTTTTGATTTGATTGAAAAATAATGCTAGATAGTTGATCGATCGTGTCGTTACACTGCTACATATATGTTTTCATGTTTTCGTTGAGGATTTAGCTAGATAGTTGATCGATCCTATGTTTTCATTGTGATTTTCAGTTGTTGTTGATCGTAGATGAAGGTTTTAGTATGTTTTTCTTGTGATTTTCACTAGTTGTTGATCGTAGATTCCGGATTCAGCTGGAGCAAATTCGACAATTGAGCTTGCTGATGTACTTGTATAACTTCAAAATACAGGTCATGTTCTATAATATCTTTACTATGTTCTACGTAATTTGTCCCATGATTTCATATTGTAGTTGTTCTGTCACCGTTATTGAGTAATTTTCAATATGATCCATGTTCTCTGCATTACACACCATGTAGCCATGAAAAGTAGTTGGCATGTGGCCAGTAGATACTTGTTAAGATGCCTATCCCATGCTCCCTGTCATATGATCCATGTTCTCTGCATTACACACCATGATGCCACGAAAAGTAGTTGGCATGTGGCCAGTAGATACTTGTTAAGATGCCTATCCCATGCTCCCTGTCATATGATCCATGTTCTCTGCATTACACACCATGATGCCATGAAAAGTAGTTGACATGTGGCCAGTAGATACTTGCTAAGATGCCTATCTCATGCTCCCTGTCATATGATCCATGTTCTCTGCATTACACACCATGATGACATGAAAATTAGTTGACATGTGGCCAGTAGATACTTGCTAAGATGCCTAACCCATGCTCCCTGTCATACGATCCATGTTCTCTGCATTACACACCATGATTCCATGAAAAGTAGTTGACATGTGGCCAGTAGATACTTGCTAAGATGCCTAACCCATGCTCCCTATCATATGATCCATGTTCTCTGCATTACACAACATGATGCCATGAAAAGTAGTTGACATGTGGCGAGTAGATACTTGCTAAGATGCCTATCCCATGCTCCCTGTCATATGATCCATGTTCTCTGCATTGCACACCATGATGCCATGAAAAGTAGTTGACATGTGGCCAGTAGAGACTTGTTATCATGCATATCCCATGCTCACTGACATATGATCCATGTTCTCTGCATTACACACCATGATACCCATGAAAAGTAGTTGGCATGTAGCCTGTGGAGACTTGTTAAGATGCCTATCCAATGCTCACTGTCATATAATCCATGTTCTCTGCATTGCACACCATGATACCATGAAAAGTAGTTGTCATGTAGCAGTAGAGAGTTGTTATGATGCCTAACCCATGATATGTTCTATCAATATTATGTTCTATCATCTCATTGATATGTTCTATGCATAGGAATGCATTGTTTGGAGACAACTTATGATCAGGAACTACACAGAACTTGTATTAAAGGCAGAAGGGCACATGGATGCTAGAAGGATATTAGAGGACGGGTACCATCAGAACTTACTAGCTATCAAAGCTATCATTGATAC
The DNA here is from genome assembly GCA_026545765.1 of Plantago major. NCBI lineage: Eukaryota > Viridiplantae > Streptophyta > Magnoliopsida > Lamiales > Plantaginaceae > Plantago > Plantago major. The sequence continues at coordinate 83,193,966 of CM048841.1, forward strand.
AACAACATTTACACAATCCCCCACTCAGAAACCATGCCAAACAACATCAACAAGTTGTGCTTCCACAGGAGGAAAAGATCCAGATTATACCAAAACCAAAGGAAGGAAGCCACAAAGAGTCAAGGGCAAACTTGAAAGGAAGAACCAATCACGAATGAGTTTGGAAACAAACAACCAAATAAACACTTGATATAGTTCATTACTTTGTGTAATAGAAAACTTAGTTCACTACTTTGTTGATAGATAATTGTACATCAAACTGAACATGTGACTGTATGTCAGCAGTTTTATCATGTGCAAAAACTTAGTTCAGAACTTTGTTCTTGTATATTTCTTGGAACAGGTGAGTTTTTCCATGTGCACAAACATCACAAAAATTAACAAATGATCTCAACATAACCCATGATCTCAGAGTATCATCCCATGCTCTGAACATATGAACCCATGGTCTCAACATATTAATCCATGATCTCAACATATTAACCCATGATCTCAGCGTATCATCCCATGGTCTAAATATATTAACCCATGATCTCAACATATTAATCCATGATCTCAACACATTAACCCATGATCTCAAGATATCAACATATAAACCCGTGTACTCAAACATCATACCCATGTTCTCAACTATTAACCCATGATATCAACATATTAACCTATGTACTCAAACATCATACACATGTTCTCAAAGTATAATACCCATGATCCAAAAATGTTCTCAATATAACACAATGATCTCAATATATTAACCCATGATCTCAACATATTAACACATGATCTAAATATATTATCCCATGATATCAACATATATTCAAACTTGTACATCAAGCAGATACAATCAAGTATACATAATCAAGTATTCAGTCCAGTTACAGCTACCACTAAGGAAATTACTACACAAACAATCTTCACAAAATAAAATCTAACTTCCCAAATCAGTCTTTCCCTTCCTTCCCTTGGTACCTTCTACCTGCCCTCCTTCTCATCTCTATCAATTTCACATAATCTCCTTCACCAATAGGATTCATTTCATCAGCCTGTGTCTTCTCTACTGCTTCGGCCTCCGTCTTCTTTGATGCTTCGGCCTTCGTCTTCTTTGATGCTTCGGCCTCCATCTTCTCTGATGCTCCGGCCTCCTTCTTTGCCAATGCATTTGTCTCCTTCCTCTTTATCTTTTCTTCAATCTTCTTGTCATAAAATCACCCTCAATTTGGTATGGATAGTTCTAGGTTTGTCAACAGAAAAGTTCTCATTCATCAAACTGCTAAAGCTACTTGCATTCTCATCTTCATCACCTTTAACCGTCATAGAAACCAGTTGTGTTCTACCTCTCTTCCTAGGTTGTTTCATGTTTACATGTCCAGGCTTGAAGATCTTCGATTTATTAGCCCTAACCTTCTCCTGCTTCTCTACAGCAGCATCTACACACAAAAAAAAAAAAAAAAAAAAAAACACAAACAAATAAGCCATGTTTCCAAATAAACTACCTATGTTTCCAAGCATAGCATTCATGTTCTCAGAACAAATGACAAATCATAAAGAACACAAACAAAACTAAAAGCATGAAACAAGAAGCCATGTTTCCAGAATTCATGCATTCACATAAAACAACAAGACATGTTCCCAGAGAAATTACCCATGTTCTCAAGCATACAATTCATGTTCTCTCAGCAACACAAACAAAAACTAAAGCATTCATGTAATCGGAAACAAAAATGAAACAAGTCATGTTTCTAGAATTCATGTTCCCAGAGAAATAACACATGTTCTCAGGCATAAAATTCATGTTCTCTTAGAAACATAAACAAAACTAAAAGCATGAAAACAAGAAGCCATGTTTCCAGAATTCATAAAATTCATGTTCTCTAAAGCATAAAGTTCATGTTCTCAGAAAACAACAAGACATGTCCCAGAGAAATTACCCATGTTCTCAGGCATACAATAACATACATGTTCCAACAAAACAACCACAGACAGATATTGTATAAAGCATCAACATATAAACACAGTAACAAGCCATGTTCACACATAAATAACCAATGTTCCCAAATAAATAACACATGTTCACAAATAAACATAGAATTCATGTTCTCACCAACACAAACTGTTCTTACAACTATAAAAACGTAAAAAACAGTCAAAACCGTCGGAATAACTACAAAATAAGGAATACCTTCATCACTGGACAATAATTTCCGCTTGCGAGCCCGACTAACAACCTTCGAGCCTTCCTTGCCACTCTTATCAACCATTGTAGTATGAAATAACTGTAAAACTCAGAGACAGCACAAAATCAAACACAAAAACCCAAAAAAAACCCTAACAGAGCATAAAAACGACGAAGAGAGCACCAACTCGAATCCGAAAACACTTACATTGTAGTATCGAACGAAATTGAGGCCAAAAAACAACAAGATAGGAGCAGAAAACGATGAAATCTCGAAGAAATTGCAGAAATCGGAGCAATTACGAAGCAAGAGAAACCAGAAGAAACGAGAAGAAAGGAAGAAATAAAGAAAAAGAAGAAAACTGACTAAAATTGCTATTTATACCAGGAAAACCGTTAAAATTGAGTGTGGGTCGGGTTAACTACCCGGATCCGCAAAAAATTGATCCAAATATATCTACAAAGAGGTAAATTGCAATATAGTCCCGTCTTTAGATAGTTTATCTAAAGACCGTCTTTTGAGAGACTTTGTGTTAATATTTTATATTTGCCGTTTAAAATTAATTTTTAGTCAAAGTTGGATACGGCTGATGGAAAAAAAGTCAAATTGGAAATATGGACGGTGGAGAAACATGTGTAATGAGGAAAAAGGTAAGATAAGCAACAAACAAACCGCCAGATTCCAGAATTACAACTACTGACATGTCAATCTCCTTCATCAATGGAGATAATGAGATACCTTCAGAGACTGAGACACCACTGCTCGACGACGTCGTACATGGCTCCGTCGACAACTACGGCCGTCCGGCCACCCGGTCCAAATCCGGTTACTGGAAGTCCGCTTCTTTCGTCATAGGTACCAAAACTATCAATCGATCACTTACTCTTCACTGTTTTTTAGATCAAAGAGAAACGTGCTTATTATGAACCACATTTGCTTAATTCAGTCAATTTTTGCTTGCTTTTTTGGTACTTTCAGTTATTGAAGTAGAGTAGCTTGGAGAAGTAACAATCAATCAATCGGTCACTTACTTTTCTGCCTTTTACGTTGGTGAAATTAGGCTTATTATGATTCACATTTGGGTAATTGAGTTCTGGTTTGGTATTTTTCAGCGATCGAAGTCGCTGAGAGATTTACTTACTATGGTATAAGTTCGAATTTGATAACCTATCTCACCGGTCCCTTGGCTCAGTCCACTGCCACTGCGGCAGCAAGTGTCAATGCCTGGGCTGGGACCGGGTCGCTTTCTCCGCTTCTCGGAGGTTTGATCGCTGATTCTTTTTGTGGCCGATACAGGATGATCGTAGTTTCCACTATTCTCTATGCATTGGTATGTGTACGCTTTTTTTGCTTCAACTTTTATGCTTTCCTTGTTGTTTAAATTGATCACTGGCTGGATTCATTGCTATGTTAAGGGTAGATTTGTAGAATTGTTGTAAATCAAATGACTCGTTTAAGCATTATTCTGGAAAGCATTGTATCAAAGCTGACAAAACCTGCACGAGACGGGCAAAATACATGCATAAATGGCATTCTGTTGTTTTAGATGTCTTGCATTAGTCCTACTCAACATCCAGTAAGTTTGTGTCTGCAGTCTGCCTCATCCTTTTGAAATTACTATAAAATTTTGCTAAACATATTTTTTTGGGCTCTGTAGTTTTTAGAAGGCGAAAAAGTCAAACAGTGTCTTAATACACAATGTTTAATATCTGTTTGCATTGTTTTGAATGCCAGGGACTCGGCCTGTTATCCTTATCAGCTTCACTTTTCAGCTGCAAAACGTCTGAGAGTGGCACGGCATGTTATTCGTCCAAGCTGAAGATTCTGTTTTACTTCTCTTTGTATTTAGTGGCATTTGCCCAAGGAGGGCACAAGCCTTGTGTCGCAGCTTTTGGAGCTGACCAGTTTGATGATAACGACGAAAAGGAGCGGAAAGCCAAAAGCTCATTTTTCAATTGGTGGTATTTTTGTGTCTGTGTAAGCGTGACATTGGGCATACTCATCTTGAACTATATCCAGGACAACCTCAGTTGGGGTCTTGGGTTTTCTGTACCTTGTATTCTCATGTGCCTGTCGTTGATTGTGTTTTTGCTTGGTATAAGGACTTACCGATTTAGCACTAGAATCGACGACAGCATCCCAATTTTGAGAATTGGTCGGGTTTTTATAGAAGCAGCAAGAAATTCAAAGACTGTTCATGCAGATAAATCCATTGAAGATGCAAATGGTAAAGAGGCTCAACTCAAGTAAGTACCCTTCTATTCATGTGAATACAGAAGAACTGATCTATCTTGATTTCATTCTTGTGAGTTTGCAGAATGTATAGATTTGTGTCCATGATGTTAAATGAATTACACTAGTTTTTATGATCAATGATACAAATACATTACCAGAACATGACAACCAATCCATAAAGTGAGCATGTTCAAACATTTAGGAAAACATAATCCTTGTTGGGAAACATTTGATCGTTACTATAGCTAGACCTAGATGAGTGTAGGATGTGTCGCTTTCTTTCAGTTTGAGGATGCTGAGTGCATTTTACCCTCTTGTGTTTATTTTAATCTCCCATCACACTACAATTAATGCGTGTCATCTTCTAAAAACACCTTGGCTTCTAGTTATTTTGCGTTACAAAAATCCAAGAAGCAGTCATAAGCCATATTTGCAAAAAATGGAAACTAGCTTAGAAGCTAGGGGAAAGTCAAAAACAGCTTTAAAAAGCTCCATAAACACAACCAAAAGAAAAGTGAGATTTCTCGACAAGATACTGGAATAAATTAGGTCACAAATTATTGTCAACTCAAGTCATAAATTTATTGAACAAATTTTCTTGATGTAGGTACCTTGGCGAAGCTCCAAGGGAAGAAGGCATTTACAACACAGGTGACACTGAAGAAGCAAAGCAAATTCTTAGGCTTATTCCAATATGGATTACCTGTTTGGGTTACGCCCTTATATTTTCACAAACTTCTACCCTTTTCACCAAGCAAGGAGCTACGATGGACCGATACATTACCCCAACCTTTCAAATACCCGCAGCCTCACTTGTATCCGTCATCAGCTTAACTATAGTCGTCTTCGTTCCCATATATGACCGTGTTTTCGTCCCACTAGCAAGAGACATAACCAAAAAGTCAGCTGGCATATCTATGTTACAAAGGACTGGAACCGGATTGTTTTTGTCTTTTCTTACAATGGTAATTGCAGCTCTTGTTGAGCAAAAGCGTCTAGCAACTGCTGTCGAATCTGGACAGGTGGACATGCCGAAGATACCCTTACCTATCAGTGTGTGGTGGTTAGCCCCTCAGTACCTGCTTTTCGGAATTGCTGATGTGTTCACTTTAGTTGGCCTTCAAGAGTTCTTCTATGAGCAAGTTTCAAGCGAATGGAAAAGCGTAGGTCTTGCATTGTACTTCAGTTTAACTGGAGTTGGGGGATTTATAAGCAGTTTCCTTATATCTGTCATCGAAAAAGCTACAAGTAGACACGGTCATGACAGTTGGTTTTCGGATAATCTGAATCGAGCACATCTTGATTACTTCTACTGGCTGCTGGCTGTGATCAGTGCGGTTGAGTTTGGTGCATTTGTGTACTTTGCCAGGTCTTATGTATATCGCAGATAAAATCAAAATTATTGGGAGAAATGGAAAACAGGTTTTAGCAGCTTATCCTGTTTCCTTGGAGGCAGAGCTTCACATTAATTTGAGCTTGTTAACTCACCTAATTGGGCCATTGGACCTGATCCAGGTCCATCATGTCTACACAGATGGAGAAGAGTAGACATGAATCCATGGCGTGAAAATAGTGTCTCTGTTGTTACTTCTGCATTTCATTAGTAATTTAGTTTTGCATGGTGGCTTGTGAAAGCGGATAAGGCGATTGATGAGGTATCAGAAGTGAACGATAAGCTAACGGAAGTTGATAATACTATCACTTCATACTAGCTAAATGAGATTTTCAAATTAATCAAATATTTAATTTTGTCAAATTAAGTGAGTGATCAGATTAAATCAATAGCACAAACTGTGCTCTTGCAAACAGTCTTGCATAATACAGGTAGAACTCTTGCTATAATCTGTTCTTGCATGTAGAAGTCTTGCTATGCTCTGTTTTTGTGAGAGATATCACGATCCCGAGAAGGAATCAACATCACATATTTGTTTTGTTGTAGTTATATGTTTATCCTCAAACCTTGTGTGTTTTGGCATTACAAAACATGTACTATTTGTAGAATGTTTTTAATTATTCATATGGTGATCCCATCTATTAAAAGTACGGTACCTCGTAAAACTGGTGATTGGGAGGTATTATTCAGTTAAATTTAGAGTTCATGACTTGGCACAAGCCAAAAACAAAGTGATGTTAAACCAGGTGTAGACTTGTGAAGTTGCATGTATGAAGCGGTTTCGCCACGTAAGCGTATTAATAAGGAAAATTCAACAGCCATGCCACAAAGTAAGGTCTTTTATCGGTTTATGTTCCCAGTATTTGAGATTTTCTGGACTGTAGTACTGGTGATTAGAGTGGAGTGAATTAGAACTGGATCCAAATGATGTCTAATAATGAATCTATCACCACCCTTTCAGCTTCTGATCATCGTGACAGTGATGATATTGTCAATGGGATGGTGGATTATTCGGGCTGGCCCGCTAAGAGAACTCAAACGGGCTTCTGGCGATCTGCCTATTTCATAATTGGTATTTTACTTTTCTTGTAGCAGCAACTGTATCTTGATTACTTTCTTCATCTTGTATTATTGTAATCTTGTTACATGCATTAGGCCATTAGCAATAAACTCTTTATTACATTTGCCTGTTATATTACATCAGTATTCAAGAAATGGCATAATATATCCAATTGCATGTTTGCAACCAATTCTTGTAATTATTAAACTTGATCATTTCTTATCAGAACTAGCATAAGTACAATACTCAGCTTGTTCAGCTTGAAAAATGTTGAATATACTAAGAAATAGTTCATTTAGTGAAGCAGCAGGACTGATTCTTCAGCTTAGTTTTAGCATTTTCGAATTTCGATCATTAAAAACACTTGCACACATGAACAACTAGCTTTAATATTCACAAATAATGCTACTAGAACATAGTGGTTACAAAAGTGTTATTCGTGTGCTTGTGTAGGGTGTTTAGTATAGTTCTATTAAGAGCTGACATTAGAATTGATTTTTTATCTGAAGTTTTCCTGGATCTTATGTTACATTGTTCGAAATGTTGCTGATTGAATGGTTGCAGCTGTTGGGGCTGCAGAGAGGTTTGCGTATTATGGAATTGCATCCAATCTCATCACATATCTGACCGGCCCACTCGGGCAGCCAACTGCATCTGCTGCCGCAAGCATAAATCTATGGACAGGGATAGGTTTGCTGCTTCCACTTTTTGGAGCTTTTGTGGCCGATTCCTTCCTTGGGCGGTTTAGGACCATTGTGTGTTCATCTCTGCTCTATATCTTGGTAACTAGCTACCTTCTCTCGTACTGACATCTAGAAACTTGATTAGTCCAGTTTAATTGATAACATGTCTTGATTAGGCACTTGCATTGTTGACAACATCAGCACTCTTCAATCAAGAAGGCGGTTCTAGCATCAATTCAATTTCACCTAATCAACTCCATCTTTTGTTCTTCTTTGTGTCATTATACCTCATCGCACTTGGTCAAGGAATGTATAAACCTTGTATTGTGGCATTCGGAGCTGATCAATTTAATGAACAAGATCCCCAAGAACTATGTGCCAGAAGTTCATACTTCAATTGGTGGTTCTTTAGCATATTCGCAGGCCCATTAGCAGCATTAGTGGTCCTAAACTACATTCAGGATAACGTTAGTTGGGCCATCGGGTTTGGAATACCCTGCATTGCTATGGCAGGTTCCCTGACAATATTCATGCTAGGGACAAAGAAATACCGTTACAATATCAAAACTACCGAGAAATGTGCCATCTCAAGGGTTAGTCATGTCTTTTTAAAAGCAGCAAAGAATTACAGAGTTATCCAGTCTTCAAGTGCTTCTGAAGAAAGGAATGATAAGGTTCCTCAGCTATATACTCAGCAATTCAAGTAAGATTTTCTACATATATAATATAGAACTCGTATCTCTTTATTCTACTAACTTTTTTATATGCAAAGCAGGTTCCTTAACAAAGCATTACTTGCGCCAGATGATTCCACGGAATATGGAGAAACATGCAGTTTGAGGGAGGTCGAGGAAGCAAAAGCTTTTCTAACCTTAATTCCTTTATGGGCTACATCATTACCATTCGGCATAGCCTCAGCTCAACCATTAACCCTTTTCACTGAACAAGGAATCACATTGGACCGATCCATTACTCCATGTTTCAAAATACCAGCCGCTTCCCTCAGTTATATTATCGGAATTTCAATAATATTCCTAGTCCCAGTTTACGATCGTCTCATTGTACCACTCTCAAGACTCATAACCAGGACCCCCACAGGAATCACAAAGCTTCAAAGAATCGGGACGGGGATGCTTATATGCACCCTTTGCATGGTCACAGCAGCTCTTATCGAGAAAAAGAGACTTGACATTGCTTCAGTGCATGTTTTTGCTTATAATGCTAGCATAACACTTCCCATGAGTTTCTTGTGGATTATCCCGCAGTACATATTATATGGTCTTTTCCAAGTATTCACATTGGTTGGATTGCAAGAGATATTCTATGAACAAGTCCCTTACGATTTGAAAAGCGTTGGCCTGTCTTTATGTATGAGCATTTATGGGATTGGAAATTTGTTGAGCAGTTTCCTCATATGCATGATTGAGGGGCTAACCACTGAAGGCGGTGGAACAGGGTGGTTTTCCGATAACACGAATCAAGCACATCTGGATTACTTCTATTGGTTGCTTGCTGGACTTAATGCAGTAGGTTTCTTTGGATTCTTGTGCATAGCCAGATCTTTCAAGTGTAAGAATAATGCAGGGAATGTTGGCTGAATGTGGCACTTGTAAGTTGCAACTACAAACTAGTATTGCTATGTAATTGTTACTCTTGTCATGTTGTGGATATACAAAATAAAAACTTACTGTATTGTGTTTCTGGAAAAAAGTTTGGAGCCAATGAAAGTCTAAAAACCATCAGCAATATGCCAAGGGCATAATCACTGGGAGAACCGCCCTAAAAAAGGTCCGAGCACTCCCGGCCGATTAGTCTCATGTATACTTAAGCCTGTGTTAAGAAATAGTATTTCTGAACTGAACAGACAAAACTGCAATATTTGTCTCTCTCAACACTCTACTGTTTCTTGAGCAATATTGTGTTTCATGGTATAAACATAACTTTTTGCAAAGTAAATATATGCAACAAATTCAACCAAACTAATCCCTGCCAACAACAAATAGAAGTAATCAAGATGAGCTCGATTCAAGTTGTCTGAAAACCAACTGTCTTTACCTGCTCCTGTAGTGGCCTTCTCAATGACTGATATCAGAAAGCTACTCAAGAAGTTTCCTATACCAAATATGCTCAGATATAGAGCAAGACCTACACTTTTCATCTCAGCAGGAACTTGGTCATAGAAAAACTCTTGAAGGCCAGCTAAGGAGAAACAAAAGGCACTTCCAAGGACTAGGTATTGTGGAACCAACCACCATATACTCATTGGAACAGTCTCATTAGGCCTGTCTACCAGTCCATGCTCAAAGGCGACTGTCAGGCGTTTTTGCTCTACAAAAGCGGCAATAAGCATGGCGATTATAGAAAGAAATTGTCCGGTTCCAGCCCTTTGCAACACTGTTATACCAATTGTGTTTTTGCGTATGGCTCTAGCCATAGGAATGAAAGCGAGGTCATAGAGTGGAAGAAGTAGGAGCATGGTAATAGTAAGAAAGGATTGAAGTGATGCGGCAGGTATTTGAAAATTTGAAGTAATGTAACGCTCCATTGTAGCTCCTTGTTTGGTGAATAGGGTCGCAGTCTGAGAGTTGATAATCGCTAATCCTAAACATGTAAACCACAAAGGGAGAAGCTTGAGAATAGGCTTTGCGTTACCAATCTCATCAGTACTGCTGCAAGCTTCGTCATTGTCATGGGAGCCGTCGGACGACAACAAAGCTTTTCCAAGGAACCTATAAAAAACCAAACAATTCGACTACTCAAGGAACCTATGATCATTTGTCATTTTTTTTTCTGCGAACAGGAACTAAGTGAGATTATATGTACTTACTTGAATTGAGTATCTCCAGAAGGCATGATCTGTTGAGCTGCTTCTGTAGATGCTGCATGAGGAATCATACCCCGCCATCTACTAACAGCTTTACCAATAATGGATCCAGTTATCGAAAACAGATTCCTCTCATTTCTACTGGCAGTGGCAGGCAACCGGTAACTTAAAGTTCCAAGAGAGAAAAACAGAAGTGATAACAACATGGCAGCAGACTGGATTCCGAAGCCAAGTGCCCAACCTAGATTGTCCTGAACGTAGCTTATGACTGAATAAGCAATCAACGCACCTGTAGATAAGGAGAAATTCCACCAATTGAAGAACGAGGCTTTTGCTTTACTCTCCTTTGCATCATCATCATCAAATTGGTCAGCTCCGAAAGCTTGTAAACAAGGCCTGTGCACCCCTTGCATCAATGCAACTAAGTACAATGAAGAGATGAAACTGATATCATGAAGTCGCGATGGTGAGCATGTCGTGTTATTCTTGCAGTCATTGGAAGAATGGAGAGCTGCGGATAGAGATAAGCCTCCAAGTCCCTGATAAAGCAGAAGAAGAAAAAAAAGTGTTCCCAGAAACAGTTACTGATATCAGTCAGTTCATCTTAGTAATGAGAAGCATTTGAGAACAGACACTTAGTACTCACTAGCGCAAAGAAGACGGATGCAACAACAACAGCCCAATACCGGCCTAAAATTGCATCCCCCACGAAAGCACCTAAAAATGGTGAAAGATCCGCAACTCCAGTCCATACATTAACATTCACTGCCGCCGTGGCAGTGGATTGACCCATCGGCCCAGTCAAATAGCTAACCAAATTCGAACGAATTCCCAAAAAGGCAACTCTCTCTACCATTTCAGCACCTACAATGTTTTCGAAATTTCCTTACATATTCATTGGAAACATAACAGAAACAGAATCATGTAATGGAATTTATGACAAGTACCTAAAATGTAATAAGCTGATCTCCAGCTGCCTGATTTTGATCTTACACTGGGCCCACCTTTAAAATCTAGGGAGCCTTCCACGACACGGTTTAGCATCGGAGTTCGAGATTCGGTAGCGACATCGTCCAGGACAGTGACATCCATTCTGAATTACTTTTTGTAGACTGCAAATTGTAGAGGTTTGTCTGATACTACATAACATAATCTGTTTATGTACACTGGGGCAGTAATGTCCATTCATTTATTGGCTAATTTTTTGGACCAGTGTGCTCTCTGATTTGCTGGCCACGAGATACAGTACCGGTGATCAAGAGCCAGGTTTCACATGGTGAAGTATTAGTCTTCTTAGTTTAATCAGCTTTTTTTGTTCTAATCAGAGGATGCTGATAGTTACTCTAAAAAGTTAGAAATTGGTTACTTGTTGGATTTAATGTAGTAGGCTATTTCTTGTACAACAGTCAGGTAGGCTCCGTTCACCAAGCTTAGATGATAAGCTAGTTGGTATCTGACTAGGCCAAAAACCATGCTCGCTCTCAAAAATCATAACAGAAGTCAGATAAATTATCACTGATAAAAGAGGGCAATTACACACCAAAATTTCCTATAGGCTATAACAGATTGATCAATCTAGATGTTTTCTATCCTGGCTCTCATCATATAGACAAAAGTTTTCACCAAGTAAACCTAAGCAGCCAAGGCAACAGAATTGATCTAAAATCCAGATATGCTCGATTCTAGTAACCGATAACCAACTATCCTGACCTTCTCCACTAGTGGCCATTTTGACTGATTTTTTTTACACTAGAACTTGGAGAGATTGTCAGATCACACTACATAACATGTGCTTAATTACATTTACTCAACTAGTCCTATATACCAGAGTCAGGTTTCACATGGTTGTCTATTGTTCTTCTTTATTTAATCAGCTTTGTTTTATTAACGGGATGCTAGTTCCATACTTCCATCTTACTACATTTCAACTTACAAGTTTGAAATTGCACATATTGAACAAAAAATACTTACTCCCTCAATCATGGAACAAATATCCCATTTGACTGTTAATTAATTTTCCAGGTCTTGGTAACGCATTCAAGATCTCCTAATTGATTCATCAATCTGCACAAGGTGTATACAGAAAATTGTTCCATCTTACTCAATGGATGTTTTCAATCCCTATTAGTATCAGTCACTGGCTTTCAATGAATAAATATAAGATTTTGCCAAGTAAACATACACAACAAATCCAATTGAACTAAATCCTGCCAGCAACCAGTAGAAGTAATCAAGATGTGCTCGACTCAAGTTATCTGAAAACCAGCTATCTTTCCCTTCTCCACTTGTGGCCTTTGCGATCATGGATACTAGAAAGCTACTCAAGAAATTCCCTGTGCCAAATATGCTAAGATACAGAGCAACACCTAAACTTTTAAGTTTAGAAGGAACTTGATCATAGAAGAACTCTTGAAGACCTGCTAGAGCAAAACAATGAGCAATTCCAAGACATATGTATTGGGGAACCAACCACCATATGCTCATCGGAACTATTTTCTCCGGGCTGTCTACAAGGCCATATTCAAAGGCAGTTTCCAGACGCTTTGTTTCAATAACACCGGCAATTATCATTGTAATGATCGACAAAAACAGTCCGGTTCCAACTCTTTGTAGCATGGTTATACCAGAAGAGTGCTTAGTTATGGATCTAGCAAGAGGGACAAAAATAAGATCATATATAGGAAGAAGCACGACCGTAGCAAAGGTGATAAGAAATTGAAGTGAAGCAGCAGGTATCTGGAAACTAGAACCAATATAACGATCCATTGTAGCTCCTTGCTTGGTGAAGAGAGTTGAAGCTTGTGATGTAACAATTGCAAATCCTAAACACGCAGACCACAATGGAACAAGCTTGAGAATAGCCTTGGCACTGTCAGTTTCAGGACTTGGGTTGCAAGCTTTCTCGTAGTCACATGAACCATCCTTGCTTGGATATCGGTAACCTCCAGTTCCAAGTAAGAAAACTAGATGTGCAAACAACATTACTACAGAGAGAATTCCAAAGCCAAGTTCCCAACTTAGATTCTCCTGTATGTAGTTTATGACCGAGTAAGCGATCAATACACCCATAGACAGGGAAATATTCCACCAATTAAAGAATGAGGCTTTTGCCTCACACTCATTCTCGTCACTATCATCAAATTGGTCAGCTCCAAAAGCTTGTAAGCAAGGCCTATACACTCCTTGCAGTAATGCAACTAAGTACATGGAACAAAAGAAAATGATAACATGAAACAGAGATTGCGAGCACTCCGTATTGTTCACAGAATTCTTGCACGCAATATACTCGGAAGAATCATTGAGAGCAGCCGATAGAGATAAGCAGCCAAGTCCCTGAGATCAAATCACAATCAGATTGGTACATGTACTTTGGTGATCAATGTCAAAATGTAAAGCCTAAAAGAAGATAGTAATACTTAGCATAGTAATTGTTGGAATTGGTGGCCCGTATTTGAAGTATTGTTAAATATTCTGAATATGTAATGAAACAGGGTCAGCTCTGTTTTTCCCAGCAGAGTGAGAAACAGGGCAAGCTCTGTTTTTCAAAACAGAGTTATAAACAGGGCCAGCTCTGCTTTCCACAGCAGAGTGAAAAACAGGGCAAGCTCTGTTGTTTCAAAGCAGAGTGATAAAAACAGGGCCAGCTCTGCTTTTCACGGCAGAGTGAGAAATAGGGCAAGTTCTGTTCTGAAAAACAGAGCCGTCGACACTGGGTTACGGGCAGAACCACGTAATACTCGGTATTCTCTAGTGCCTATTTTACTGTTTTCTGATAGTTTTTGGTACTTGGTTTATAAGAATTTCCAAAATAATAACAGATTGATCACTCACCAGTACAGAGAAGAAAGAAGCAACAACAAATGCTCGATACCGACCTAAGATGGCATCACCTACGAGAGACCCCAGAAGTGGTGAAAGATCTGCGGTGCCAATCAACACATTAACATTTACCACCGCGGTGGCAGTGGATTGTCCCATTGGACCAGTCAAGTAACTGACCATATTGGAACGTACTCCAAACCAAGCAAATCTCTCTGCCATTTCAACAACTAAAAAGATTCCACAAGTTTAAAAAGTAACAGACTCGATCAGATCATGATATGAAACACTTAATGACTTAATGTACTAAAACTGATCTTGATTCCCGATTAGTACCTAAGATGAAATAAGATGATCTCCAGCCTCCGGTTTTTGATCGGACAGCAGGGCGGCCTTTGGAGTCTACAGAACCTTCAACGATAGAGTTTAGCAGCGGAACTTCGACTTCAGTCGACATGCTATTGTCTCCGATGACCGCAGTAACAGCCATATGAACTGAGGTTTGGTGATGTTCTTTTTCTTATCATACTATTCATATATATACTCTGCTAGTCCTGTCACTTGCATTGAACAGCTCCCAAATCTGGCTCAATAATTGTCTCTGGTAAAGTCACTTGCATTGAAAGGCGGCTAGCAAATCTGGCTCAATAATTGTCTACTGTTTGCTGGCCATGACTCATGCTCAGACTCAGAGTTACAAAATTTATAGTTGAATATACATGTTATGAGAAAACAAACAAAAACTTATCAAGGATATGAGGTTGGTCACATGAGAAAACAAACATAAACTTCTTGTCTTTTACATATTATATACTTATCTTTGAAGTATTTTAGATCTGATGATGGAATATGATGGCTTTCATAAATTTGAAACTTTAATTGAAGAAGAACCAAGTGTGCTTGACTCATCTTCGGTAAATACCTATGCAACACACAAGTACAGTTGATAGAAAGAAGAACCAAGTTTCCTCTGGTTTTCTAGTAGATCATCACTATCAACCTTTCATTTGTGACAAAGGGAAACTTAAACATGACTTTTCGCATATAAACATAAGATCTAGCAATTCTTGTAAAAGTTCAGAACCTTCAGTGCCCTTCTTTCTATGTATCAGAAGTTGGTTTTCGGGTGTAAACATAAGATTTTGCAAAATAAACATATGCAGCAAATGCTACTGAACTAATTGCAGCTAATAGCCAGTAAAAGTAATCAAGATGTGCTCAATCAGCCTTGTTCGAAAACCAACTCTCTTCGCCATCTCCACCTGTGATTGAGAAAATCACAAGTACTAGAAAACTGCTGATAAGATCATAAGATTACCAATCCCAAATTACTAAAACTTAAAGAGTATTTTAAAGTCGGAGCCCTTCTTCATTTTTTAATAAATTGGTCAATTCGTGAATTTTGGGTTGTGGGTTTCAGTAATCTGGATCTAAAATCGGGTTGTTGGATTAATATAAATACCTTATTTTTCTTTTTTTATTTCATTTCCTTATTTATTCTCTCTCCCCCTACCCTCTCTCTCTTCCATTCTCTCTTTCTCTTCTGATCATCTCCCGGCGATATCTCCGCCGCCCGGCTACCAATCTTAAATCCGATCGCATATTTGAGTAGCCCATGACCCGATCTACCTTTCTACCTTTTTGTTTTTTCATTTGGTTGACTTTTGAAACAGTTGGCCGGAATTCGAAATTTTTCCGGTTGTCTTCTCCGGCAGATCTCCGACTATTCAACACATATTTGTCATAACCTTGTCGTTTCCTCGATTTTCAGGTTTCTTCTCTCGATTCTTCAGTTATTTTCATTTTTCGTTTGGTTTTGGTGATTGTTAGTGATTTCGCGTAACTTTATTTTCCATGTGTAATTGTTGATGTTTTAACTTAATTGTGCATGTTTGACCTGTAATTGTTGTTGTTTGCGTGTTTTCTCTATTTTCAGTTTGTTTTTCTTAGCTTTTGCTTCGTTTGTTTGTCAATCTGATTGTAGTGTTCTATTTTGTTTAGATTTTTATGCAAATAATGTTTTGGTTTAATTGCTTTATGCCTAAATTTTCTGTAGTTTTTTAGAAAATTGTCTGTGTTTTTGTGTGAATTGTGCATGTTTATGTGTAAATAGTTGATGTTTGATTATATAAACAGATTATGTTTCAGATCTTTGATTTCTAGTTCTTATTGGCTAAGTTTGAATATATTTATACTGGAATTTTTTATGTTTAACGGTAAATTGGTTATGTTTTATGTTTCATATGTTGAAATATTATTGTTTAGTTTTTTATGTAAATTGTGCATATTTAGCTGTTAATTACTGATGTTTGTGGTTCCATTCCTTTATTGTATAGAGTTTTTATAGTTCTGTAAAACTGAATGTATGTATTAATAGTCTATGTTTATACTACAATTGTTGATGCTTAAGTTGTAAATATATGATGTTTTAATATAGACTTTTTGTTTCATCTTTTGAAATTCTTATTTGTTTAGGTTTTTATGTAAATTGTGTATGTGTAGGCACAAATTGTTGATGTTTGTCGTTTTTCAGAGATTATGTATTTTGTAAAACTGCTATGTTTTCAGTGTTAATTGTGCATGTTTATACTGTAATTATTGATATTGAATGTTAAATAGGTGATGTTTGTTTGTGCTTTTTATGTTTGGGTGTTTTGATTTCCTTACCACTAATTGCATATGTTTATATTGCAATTGTTGATGCTAAAAGTCAAATTGTTGATGTTTGTTGGTGTTTTTGTTGCATATACTAAGTTTTCGTAAAATGGTGGTCGAATAAAGAAAATGATATTGATGATAAAGATTGAGCGTGGATGGAGGAGTCGACGAACAATTCAAGGGTGTTTTATTTGTTTGCAAAGATGATTGTAGTTTGGATATAGTGATTTTAAATTTTTTGTATTGTTTTATATGTATGACATTTATTGATTGATGAATGAAATTGATTTCTATGTTTATTTATAAGTATTGTGTTTCTTTGGGATAAATAGGTTATCATCAATAATTGCTAAACATAGATAATTATATATGAAGCATAGACAATTTGATCCAAAGTACCAATACCAATACCAATTGTCTATGTTTGTCACTGTAGGTCTCAACGGACTCTTACGTTTATACTCTTGCTGGCAATAATATTTGGAACTGACGCTTGGACTCGAAGCGTCTCGACCTGAAGGCTCTCAACCTTCTTTATCAATTGCCATCTTCACTCTCTTCACTCAAGGTAAGATCAAACGATCATAAGTGGTTAGTCTATGACAGAAATCACATAATTGGTTGTAGATCACTCTCTTCATTGGATGATAGAAATCACATTCCAGTTTCATTTTCTGTTGTGTTTAGAGGTAGAAATGATTTCATCTATGTAGAGGAAAGTATCGATCTTTGTCCAATAACAGTTTGGTTGATGATTTGTCTTTTGTACTACTATGTGTTACAGTAGAGACACTTTTGTGATATTTGGTGAGCCAGTTGATAACGATGAGGTTTGTTTTCTTATATTGACATCAAGTAGTTATTTCTGTGTTGAAAGAGTTTCAGAGTGTGGCTATGTCTTCTTAGGTCAAGGAATACTATGAAATCATCAAGGAGCCTATGAACTTTGCCATGATACTGGCTAAAATCCATCAAGATAAGTATAAAAGCTTGGAGGAGGTTGAGGCTTGCTGCTATTCTTTGAATTTTATGCTTCTGTTTTAAAATCTATTTCTTGAGAAACGGATCCGTGTTTTCATGCGCACATTCAATCTTTGCCATGATATTGGCTAAAATCCATCAAGATAAGTATAAAAGCTTGGAGGAGTTTGAGGCTTGCTGCTATTCTTTGAATTTTATGCTTCTGTTTTTAAATCTATTTCTTGAGAAACAGATCCGTGTTTTCATGCGCACATTCAATCTTTGCCATGATACTGGCTAAAATCCATCAAGATAAGTATAAAAGCTTGGAGGAGTTTGAGGCTTGCTGCTATTCTTTGAATTTTATGCTTCTGTTTTTAAATCTATTTCTTGAGAAACGGATCCGTGTTTTCTTGCTCACATTTAATAAAGTTGTGTTTGAGCTCGGGTGAGGGGGCGTAAAGGTTGAACTCTTGAAGTTAATGTTCCGCCAAATAAAAATTGGATGGGACCTGACATATCGGTGTGCAATTGTTGTCTGCCATGAAGTTTTTGAAGGCTTAGCCGAAGAATCTGTTGGTAATATTTAATTTTTATGGCCGTAAGTTTTGGGGTCTTGGACGGGCTAAAAACAAGCATCTGAGTGTTTTCAGGTTTTTTAAGTTATGTTAAAATTCGGGAGAGATCTAGCTAGGGGGTGAGAAGGTTGGAGTTAATGTTATGCCTGATCAAATTTTGGATGGAACTAGACATATAGGTGTGCATGCAATTTTTGCCTAACATGAAGTTTACAAAGGCTTAGCAGAGGAATCTGTTGCAAGTATTTAATTTTATGTGTGCGAATTTTGGGATCTTACTACGAATGTCTTGAACAGCTTAACAATAACAATTTTCCTAGACTTACAATAACAATTTTCCTAGACTGTTGGTACAAAACCAAGAAAGTACAACAAATTAATTGCGTAGTTAAAGAGTGCTTCAAGCTCTCTTCTTATGAGTGCTCTGAGAGATGTGCAAGTTGCTTAGCCCTTCCTTACATATTAGGTGCTATGTTATCGCTGTCTGAAAAGTCTAAATGAGATGGCAGTGCTGGTGAGATGGAGAGAAAAGTGGTTTCCTAGAGCAATAACCATGTCTTGCTGTCGTCTGACTTATGGATATTCTTTATGACCAAGAAAGAACAGAGAATGAACAAAAAAGAGAGAGATAGTCAGTGACCATTCAGAACTTAGAGACATGGTCAAGAGTATGTGTTTGTTACATCGAGAGAATACTTGGAACATATTAGACTGACTTTATCTGAGACATAGAGGTCAACCGGTATCATATATTTAGGGCCACCCTACCTGGCATCTGTGCATACAATTTGATGGCCTATGGGCCTGTTGCCGTTATTGTTTTAAGGGGATGAAGTTGCAAAATTAAATCAAGTTTAGATTATCTTTATCAGTTTGAAACTGTTTCGAAGCTGAATCTTGTAAAAATTAATCTTCTTCCTCTTCCTGCTTCTTGGCTTTAATATTTGCTGAGCAAGCCAGAGGGGAAGATTGTTACCTACGGAAGTAGAGATGAATCATGTCATCTGGCATCATTGTCGTCTTGGTCCTAGAGGTATTCGTTCTTCTTTGTGATAGTGATACATTGAAACTTGAGTTTATTAGAGGCCTCTTATGAATATACGTTCGTCCTGATTATTCGGCCTCCATAAGCATTGTGTTCTTTAATGTTTCTAGGTGATACCTCGAGGTTCAATGGTGTAGACGTTTACTTGCATCAGTTGTATTTCTCCTAAGAATCCATTATTACATTGGTACAGTTTAACAGCCTTATTGTCTACTAATTTTGTTCCTTTTTTACTTATGAGTAGAACGGTGAATTTAATTTCAGATACAAAAGTAACTTTTGATAAACTTTACTAAAGTGTGAAACGCAGATAATGGAAGCCCTTTCAAAGATCCATCAGGAAAAATATTACGCATGATGCCACACCTCAGAAATTAGGTCATATCGCATTATCGACAAAGTATACTGACTCTTGGTTTGCACATCCCTTGAGTTGGAAATGTCCCAATTGTACTATTTTCTCTACTTATTGTGAGCACAACATTTTACTTCAAATTCCTTTATTCCGTTGTTAAAATTTAGAAAATGTTAACTTCTGGTTACACGTTCCACGGGTTCTTATTTAAATCTATTACAATTGAAGATTGGAAGTGATTTAGAGCTTGGAGATGTCCTATTTATATGACATGAGCCATCTAAATACACACAAACAATTACTTTCTAACATCAATTACCATGTACATGCAACAATAATTTTCCATACTATAATATTAATAAGGTTTAATTGTATATGTGTTAAAGAACCGCATCCTTACGTTGAATACCAATTTTTATATAGCTTTCTAGGGTATTGTTTACTCTTCAATTTTGTGAAAAAGAACCGCATAAATTGAGTAGAAAATGTTAAGGGGTCTGCTTTTTTGCATCCTTATTGGGCTTAGTCTAATAAAAAGTTGCTACATTCCTTGATTACTCATAGTTTTGTAGTCCTGAATTTCATTGAAAGTTTTATTCTCCTGAAAGATGCTCTTGAAATTGAACTTATCTTAAGTTACTTGTCGTTCTATTTTGAATAATGATGTTTAATGTTGTGTTCCTTCGGTTTCTATGAAGTATAGTGCAGAGGTTACCTTGTGTGCAACATTAGTTGTCATTGTATAAAAATGCAATACTCGTAGTTGGTTACAGTTTTATAGCTCCTGCAACGTGTTGCCCATTCTTTGATCATGTGTTGAGAGATTATTCCATTATTTATGTTTGGAGGGGGAATAATAACTTTCACGGTGAACCTAAAAGACTTTCACTTCCATTTCAAATTATTATTGGCTTCTTTTTTTTGTATCTGACTTCGAATTGTTACTTATTTCTGATTGTCACTTGGCCTAGATGAAAGAGTAATAATTTAGTACCCCTGAGTTCCAATAAATGATCTACATCTCAATTAATCTTCATTTTTACTTTCTTTTTGTCTATCAATATGTGCATGGGGAAATGCCTAAAAAACGGTTCATGTGATTCTTCAAGTTGAGGCCAGAGGATCCACATATGGCAAAAACATGGTCAATTATATCAGTAAGGGTCAAAATTACAGTCGTATTGAGTGAGTTGAACATATGTTGAAACAAATTGTAATAGGATGGGCGTGAATGGAGTAGGGAGGACTTCAAGATGGGCTTAAATCCAGGTTCAATTTCATTTACTCTCGTTTCGTGCTTTTTGCATTTCGTTGTGAATTTTTTGTGAAATTCTAAAAGCAATTAGAAAACCACCATATGTTTCAAAATGAACTTTCTTTGCATGCACAAGTTTAGCAGTGTTTCTAGCAAACGCACGGAAAAAAAAAAAGTATGTCTCTCTTTCTTGACGTTTTTCACAAACAAAATAGGACTTGATTTCCCTTGAGGGAGATGAGGAAACTATCATAAAATTCAAATCCAAAGACTCATTCATTTGAATCATCCCAACGAATACAAAGCAGTGAAGCTGTCTAGGTTATGCTTCTGCGTTGTTACTTTAGGATGAATCCATGTTGAAGATACACACTATATATAATTTCTCAGTTCTTTCTACTTATCCATATATTCAGCAGCTCACCATTACAGTACAATTGTTGCAGTTAATTGGAGAAGTAGAAAAGTTTGACAGAATATACTTCCATCCATGATTAATGAAGTAACTATGTGAAACCAGCAAGCTAAAATTTTGCAATTGTAAGTTTCAGGCCTATAATGTACAAAATGTGGGTTGTAGTAGGCATTAACGGATACAATAGTATCTTAAGGATGTGGCAGACCCCGAGGTACAATCCGGGCCATATATTTCATCTAAATCTGTGCAACGAGGTCAAGTTCTTCTAGCCTGGTTTCACTTTCAAGGAAGTAGAGCTACTTCGCAGAAGGAAAAAAAATTGCTGTTCATTTAAAGATAACTAAGAGAATGAGAAATCAATTTCTTTATAAACATGTAATTGGTGTTTATTAATAGGATGTTGTAGAAAGTAAAAAGAGAATATTTTATAGTGGGACGGAGGGAGTATTACAGTACATGTGGACTCAGACGGTCATAATACGAGCAAGATTTACTTTCAAAATCATGGGAAAGTTAGTAGAACGATTTTTATTTGGATGATTTATTTGGGTTTGTGAGATGTTAGTTTAGTTTATAAATTATCTATCTTATAATGCGTTTTAAAATAATTTATGATTATCAGAAGTTTGAATCCCAGATCAAAGAATTACTAACATGGGGAGTCCATCATCATCCGCTTTCTCATCCCGTCGCCCTTTGAAGTTTGGGGTGGGAAGGACATTTCCAACCAAACTTGGTAGACCACATGGAGATAATCGGAATAAGAAAGATGGAACCTTGAAGAGATTAAAAGACCGAGTGGCGATCATTTTTACGAATCACCACCACCACCACAAGAAGGGGACAGATCTTTCAAAACGGGAGATTGAGGCTCGCGGAGAGAAGAAAGCTCTTGGTGGAGTAAAGAAAGTTCAAGGGCTTATGACAACTTTTTTGAGCCATATAGGCCATTCAAAGAAATCGAAACCCAAGGGAAAGGTGATTTCTAAAGGCAAAGGTGAGAAGAAAGGTGGTCTGAAGTCTCAAATGGTTGACCTGTCACGCAAAGCTGCTCCTGTGAAGCTCAAGAAGAAGCTTCATATCAAAGCACTTGGTAAAAGATGAAATAAGAATTTTTTTGTAATAGTGTATTTTGTTGTATATCTGTTAAGATAATATTTCACTTTAAGCACTCTGTTAGCTTATGCAAATAGTGTAAAAACTGTAATCATGTTGATGTGTATATGATTTATAAAATTTCTTTTTCCTTGTTTCTTTAACTTGTCTTCTAGTTGATACTTTATAGCTGCTTTATTGGTCAGGGTTAGTGCTTGGAAAACGATAGAAAGGATAGGGGAACAGATATATATAATCACCGACGACCATTACCTTTCTAAGTGAGGAGGGCACTGGAAGATAAATAGCTGGGTAGAATTCGTAATTAAAGACTGTTGTATATTGTGAGGAATTATTTGTAATAGTGACGAAAATATACCCCTTTGAGAAACAAAAAGTGACGAAACAATTGAATATTGTGAGGAATTATTTGTAAAAGTGACGAAAATATTTCCCCCTTGAACAACAAAACGTGACGAAACAATTGTATATTGTGAGGAATTATTTGTAATAGTGACGAAAATATTCCCCCCCCCCCCCCCCCCGAGCAACAAAACGTGACGAAACAATTGGATTTTGTGAGGATTATATTTGTCACCGTAACTGTGTTTCTTGTGACGAACAAAAATCTCCTCACAGAAAAGCTATTGTGAGGGTGTTATGGTGACAAGCTTGTGACGAAGTTTTTTCGTCACAATAGTGTTTTCGTGAGGAAAAATTTACTTTTTGTGACAAAAAAATTCGTCACTGTAAATGTTTTTTCTTGTAGTATATATATGCATATAAACATAAATTTTAGATTAAAATACAAGATAGTCATTTGTCCAACGTGGTCCCCAAATTCCATTTAAAATCCACTTGGCACCGCACTTAATATCTAGTTGATTGTATAATTGTGTACTTGATGCTCTATATCTGACAGGAACAATTACTCAGAACGCATCCATGCTAATATTTGCATAATCACTCCAACAAAGCATATATTATATCATGTTGTTCTGAGAAGAATCACACTACTCTAGATACAGAGATGGTCATCTCCAGTTAGCAGGAAGAAATGGAACTCCAAAGGAACTTAGATATCAAAACAAATTTTCAGTATCAGCAACTTCTCATGTTCCAGATCGAGTGACTTCTCCAAGAATGCAAGCAGATATTTTAGTCCACTAGTATATATATATACGATCCAGAGTGCCTGACACAGAACAGTAAACTAAGTTGCAGTTGAAAACAGTCGAGCAACATACTTTATGGCTCATGCGAGAACTACAACGCTAAATGGAACTTGGAGCCTTGGAATGCCAATTTTATCAATGCAGCAACTCAGACTGGACTCAAAACGCTGAACAAGATGCATGATCAAGTAAATACTTTGTTAATATATCTGAGTGAATTTCTAAGTAGTACAGATAAAACTAACTCTGCCCTCCAATAAACGCTCTATTTTATTTCTAATTATCAAATTTTGGGTGGATACAAAGAAAAAAAAATTCAAATCATGACTTTTCTTGTATGAACATAACATTTTGCAAAGTAAAGATATGCAGCAAATGCTACAATACTAATGCCAGCTAATAGCCAATAGAAGTAATCAAGATGTGCTCGGTTCAGGTTGTTGGGAAACCAGCTATCACTCCCATTCATGCTCGTCGCCTTCTCAATAACTGATATTAGAAAGCTACTTAAAAAGTCTCCAGTACCAAATATGCTGAGATATAGAGAAATAGCCACACTTTTATGTTTAGAAGGGATTTGATCATAAAAAAGCTCCTGAAGCCCAATATAAGCAAAGCATTGTGCACTTCCAACAAGCAAGTATTGCGGAACCAACCACCATATACTCATTGGAACTGCTGAATTTGGCAGGTCCACCAAATCATATTCTACAGCAGTTGCAAGACGCTTTTTCTCAATAAATCCGGCTACAATCATAGAAATTATTGATAAAATTTGTCCAATTCCAATCCTTTGAAGTTCTGTTATGCCCATCGGGTTCTTAGTTATCCCTCTGGCAACAGGAACAAAAATTAGATCATAGACTGGAATAAGTATGATCATTGAAAGTGTGAGTAGAGATTGAAGTGTCGCAGCCGGTATCTGAAAGCTAGAGCCAACGTAACGTTCCATTGTCGCTCCTTGCTTAGTGAAAAGGGTTGTAGTTTGTGCTATCACAATTGCAAAGCC
This sequence comes from Plantago major, assembly GCA_026545765.1. Taxonomy (NCBI): domain Eukaryota; kingdom Viridiplantae; phylum Streptophyta; class Magnoliopsida; order Lamiales; family Plantaginaceae; genus Plantago; species Plantago major. The sequence continues at coordinate 83,218,699 of CM048841.1, forward strand.
TTGACATGTACACCAGAAGGGGGCAAGTTTAAGAATAGCCTTTGCATCTAATTTGATGACACTAGCGTTGCAAGCTTTCTCATTCTCTTTCAAACCATTATGCGAAACCATGGCGCCTTTACTGATGACCATAATGAAAAACCAAAGAAAATGAAATTGAGTTCAGGTTCTTTTTCTCTACATAAGTTCAAAATGAGAATAGACCAAACAGACAGTTAGATAACTTACTCCGATGTGATACTTTCATGAAGCAAGTTTTCTGGAGCTTCCTCTGAAAATGATACAGACTGAGGAAAAGTCTGCCAGTTGCTATCATCTTTTCTATAGCTGGAACCAATTTTCACTGACAGATTTCTTTTTTTGTCACTGCTGAGGCAAAACCTGTAACTTCCAGTTCCTAGTACGAAAACTAAAAGTGAAAGCAACATGGCAATGAAGGGGATCCCAAAGCCTACTTCCCAACTAATATTTTCTTGGATGTAGTTTACGACTGTGTAAGCAAAAAGAGTTCCTATAGACATGGAAAAATTCCACCAGTTGAAGAATGAGGCCTTTTCTTTACGCTCCTTGTGATCCTCATCATCGAACTGTTGGGTTGCAAATGCTTGTGAGCATGGCCTATGCACCCCTTGCATCAATATTGCTAGATACAAGGAACAGAAAAAAAGGATAGTGCTATTTGTGCGATTCAAATAGTTGGAAGCATTTAGTGCAACTGACAAGCACAAGCAGCCAAGTCCCTGATCCATCAAACAGATAATCATAACTTTCCAGATTTTATGTCAACTCTATGTGCCTGTTTGCAAAAATTTTGAACTATTCTTCAAGTGATTCTTTGAGAATCACCTAAATAACTGCTTCAAAACTCAGTTTTGTTTACATTATCATAAGCTGCTTTTGCAAACAATGGCGATTCTGCTTCAAATAAATTATGATCAGTTCAATAAAAACTTTTGCAGATAGGCATTATACATTTCATGAATAATTTGAAGTACTCACAAGTACGTAGAACAGCGATGCTCCAACAATTGCCCAAAACTGTCCCAAGAATACGTCACCTACAAAAGCACCAAGCAGTGGTGAAAGACAAGCTGTTCCAACCAGTGCATTGACATTCACCGCTGCAGTTGCAGTTGATTGTCCCAAAGGCCCAGTCAAATAGTTAACCAAATTTGTACGGACCCCGTTAAAAGCAATTCTTTCTGCTACTTCAGCACCTAAAAAGGTTGATAGGTTGTAACAGTAAAAGTTAAGAATAGATAGTCACTCATGACTGCTAGTATTAATTACCAAGGAACAATGTAGTTACCTATCATATAAAAGGCTGATCTCCAGCAACCAGACTTTGCTCGGACGGCAGGGCGGCCTTTGTGATCTACAGTCCCTTCCACTGTTGGGCTACCGCCGTTTAGCAACGGAGATTTAGAATCAGTAGACATGTCATCGTTGTCCCTGATGGCTACGGTTACTGCACCCATTTTGACTATATATGTGTAGTTGTGGCAGATTTAAAACGTAAATTGTCACTTGTTTTATAGTTTATACTTCACTTGATTCACTCAATATTTTTTACTTAAACATAACATGAGTTAAGTTGAATAATGCGAATTATCTGGCTCTAAAATTGTAACACCCCAAAGTTTCAAGAAAGTTACGCTTTGGTACAGCTGGAAACACCTATTGGCTTGATTATATATGCACATGTTTTATCTACCATGCACGGACAAATGACAAATCACAATAGTGACTCAGAATCTTGTCACATATGCTGATAGAGAAAAGTAAGGGTACAAATTAATGGACCATTTGATCCTCAACATCTTGGAACAAATTGAAATAGGTACGTACATGGAGGGGATTCTTTCCACGATTGAGGCCTAGCTCCCATTCAAATATTCAGCTAGCATGTAGATGGATATTCCTGAGCAAATAATGATTTTTTTTATCAAAACCATTGAAATGCGAGCGCCGCACGCGATACGTTACAGAATTAATGTTTCAGGTCATTTGCGGAATCCTCATCTGGTCTAGCTCAGGTCATTTGCGGAATCCTCATCTGCTCTAAAATAAGAAGATTAGTGGCAGAAAAACACAAAGTTCAAAACGAAATATCTTGGAGAAGCATAACATAAATGTATCAAGGCTAAGAAGGTGTGTTTTTTCTTCTTGAATTGACAGCTCCTCGAATATCGATTCGCCTCACCACATCAGCCTGAAATCGTAAAGTGCATATCATGAGTTACAGATGAAAACTGAATAAGGGGACTACACAAATGGTGACTAACATATCACCCACATATAGTAGCTAACATACAACTCATATTGTCCTAAAATTTACTAACACAATAGTGACTAACATATCACACAAGTTCAGTCTCACATATAGTGCATACCATGAGTTATGGGTGAAAAATTACGCATACTACACAAATGGTGACTAACATATCACCCACATATAGTGGCTAACATACCACTCATATTGTCCTAAAAGCAGCTAAAGACAATGGTGACTAACATATCACCCAAGTTCAGTCTCACATATAGTGGTTAACATACCACTCACAAATAAAACACAAACAAATAAAGAAGAATGATCATATTATTACAAATAAGATACGAATATATACACTAACCTAGAGATGATTCCGTCTGTATTCAAGCATGTGATATGAACTTTCAAATAATCGAAAGTTCATCATCCTCTCAATGGTCATGTCAAAATCCTCATCATCTTCATCATCCAATTCTTTCCCAGCATCGGTTTTAGCCATCTTTGCATCTTCATCGGCCTTCATTTCTGCCTCCAATGCTCTATCGAAAGCAGAAAAATCTATCCACATGTCTGCATATGAGAGTGTACCGTAATTTCTACATACATTAAAAAAAAAACGAGGTTAAAAATCAATTATGCTAAGTCAACTACAAAATACAGTTTACATATTAGAAATGGAATCACTACTACGAAAGACGAAACATACTTAATCGGCAGAACTATGATACGACCACTCTGATGAATCTGGTGGAGGAGGCAATGGTGTAGGCGACGGTGGAGGAGGTGACAAAGGTGGAGAAGCCATCCTTCAAGTGTTGAGATTGATGATGTTTTGTTGAAAAAAATAAGAGCTATCATTACAATTGCAATTCCAAGTGTATAATTACATTCTTAATTATGATACGTTAAGAATTTTATGTTAATATGAAAAAATTAAAATTGATCCATCGTACTCCCTCCATTTCAGAAAAGGTGTTACATTTTACTATTCTGCGGTCAACTGTCTCCGCGTTTGACCACAATTTACTCTTAAACGATATTAATAAATAAATTATTAAAATTATATAATAAAAATTTAGTAATTAAATTTTTTTAATATGATTTTATTAAATTATTTACTATTATCGTTTATGAGTAATTTGTGGTCAAACTCGAAGACAGTTGACCGGTCAAAGTCAAAATGTAACACTTTCTCTGAAATGGAGGGAGTAGTAATTATTTTTATGTTAATACGAAAAAATTATATTAAAATCACCAAATTGTCTCCAGACACACAATTAAATCTTCCTAATCCTAGTACATATACGAAAATATCAAATTAAATACCCTACATACTTACAATCATCCTAACATTATACTAACAATCCAATTTCACAATAAATATATCAATTGCACATCTCAAAGTTAACACAATACGTAATATAAGCTAAACTAGCTACTACATACTTCCTATAAACATACAATTGCTCAAACTAGTCGAAATTAACAAAATTTCCAAATTTTAAAAACTAAGGGTTTTAGCCAAAATACCTTTGATTACGAAGAAATTAGCCGAAGAAAGATGTAATTGATGGACCACCCAAGTTCCTTGTCCCACGAGCTTCGAAAAGAGTTCAAGATTGGGCAGAATGGTTGAGTTTTGGTCGGACTTTGAATTTGGACGAAAATGGAGAAGAGAAGGAGAAAGAAGAAGCAGATAGAAATGGGGAAGAAGAACCCGTATGTTCTCTTTATTCGGGTTTAGCGACGGATTTGCTTATCCGTCGCTATTTGCGACGGATATTCGAATCCGTCATTAAATCGATTTTTTATTTTTTTTTAAAAAAAAACTTTTTCAGTTTAATTGTTAGTCAAACCTAATTCGCGACTGATTAGTCTATCCGTCCCTAATCCGTCGCGAATTAGGGACGGATTAGAGATGGATTGGCGACGGATTGAGCAATCTACGGAGCACCGATTCGTCGCTAGATGGCGACGGATATTATCCGTCGCCAATTCCGTCGTTAAAACAGGTTATTCTTGTAGTGTAAGCTCGAGTTCTATCAATGTCGGATCGATCATCCGACAGTGGAGGGAATTTCATGGAAGGCATGGTCGGGACGTCGATTCAAGATGTGTCCAGTGTCGGAAGTAAGTTAATTCATCATCTCCCCTTTCAATTGTTATAGAATTGCAGAATTTGATAGTTTTTTTTTTTTTATTTAGTTTGAGGAAACACCGTGGCACACTGGATTTGTGGAGGATTCGAATGGACAAATAAGTGGTTGTGGGTATTTCTGGTGGATAGATGAACCACTGGACCCAAGGGTTGAAGGTATCATCACTGACTTATTGAAGAAGAACGATGAGTTATTGAAGAAGAACGAAGAAACAGAGTTTTCTCTACAGGAAATGAATGGAATGTTTGGAGTTGCATTAAAGGCCAATGGTGAATTGAATGAAAAAATGGACAAGATGGAGAGTGAAATGAACATGTACACCTCTGTTTTGAAGGCTTCTTTGTTTGCTCTATCTGTTACTGTTGCAGTTTGGTTGATGATTAACTAGTAGTAATTAGGACAGAGTGTTGTAGTTTGGATGATGATGAAGCAGTAGTAATTAGGACAATATATGTATGTTTGTCCATTGATCACAATTCATCTGCTTTGAGGATTGTATTGTAAGAATTGTGATCAATCACCATGTTACCTTTTTGGTTTTCTAATGAAATGAAGGTTTGTAATTGGTGATATTATATGGCATTTGTTGAGTTTTGTATGTTAGAGAAGAAGCATTAATAAGATAAAGATAATAATTTTATTTCAGCATTCATACAAGAATGCAATGCAGTACATGGAAATCCAAAATAGGGGAAACAGAACATCTTAATCAAGCTCTTCAATGAGCTTGTCCACATAGTTAGCTGCCTCTTGGAGGAGTGCAAACTGATACCTCTCACCTTGATATGTCATAGCCAATTCAACATCAATGGCTATTAGAGCATCCTTGAGGCCACTTCCTTACGTAGCTCCTCAACATGGCCACACTGAATGTGTATTAGGCATGCAGCAATGTCAGCCGCCCTAAGACGAGGGGTGACAATCTCATCATGTTCATTGACAATCCTTTGAACACCAGCAAGCTTCTATCTCAAAGTTGGATGGTTGAGATGTTCACGTTCTGGTCATCATACCTGTTTGAAGATGTAAGTTAGTTTAAATATGAGATGATTATTAGTACATAAAGAAACAAAAAGAGTAGTATAATACCTGATCCCCCACATCAAATGGTGCTCCAGCCTTTGTTTGATTGCAGCCTCCATTTCTTGTATGTTTTGTTGATGGTTTAACCCTAGAATTAGGCTGTATTTATAGGTGAGTTTATGGTGATTAAGAGATGGATTTGTAGGCCAAACATCACCAGCATTGAATCAATGACTCTTGGAATGTGCAAAGACCTTTGACCTTCATGCATTGGCTATGTATTTGTGCTTGTTAATTTCGACCTACATGCATTGGTTGATGGTAAAAAACTGATGTATAGTAATTTGGTGCAGTAGTAAAAGCCCTTATAGGTCATTTTTCATGTACAGTAACTGGAACTTGGCATATGCATTTTTTATATGTTTAGGGACATATTTGTAGCTTGTACATGCAAAGAAATCTGTTGTACAAACAACACATGAGATGAAATGAAAATGCAACCAAATAGCATAAAATTGGAAAAATGACCTCCTATAGGTCATTTTTGAACAAATGTTTGTGGAACTTTGCACAAGTATTTTTTACATGTTTAGGGACATATTTGTAGCTTCTACATGCAAAGAAACACTTAGTACAAACAACATATGAGAGGACATGAAAATGCAACCATAAATAGCAGAAAATTGGAAAAATGACCTCCTATAGTTCAAATTTCATGAGATTGTATGTTATAGACCTGGAAAACTATTGCAAATATATGAATAATCAATCCAAATGATTCATAACATAAATTACTGAGAATGTGCCATAGTTCATACAACTTGAGTTAGGGCATTTCATCTTGCATTATTATTTTGATAAAAAACAGAGGACCATATCAAAATAATACCACTATAGACTAGACCTAAGAGTTCATATATTACATAAGTTGTATACTCAAAACATAACAACCTAAGTGTGGCCAAATCACTTGGTGATCTTCTCCTTGTCCTTGCCCTTTCCAGCTTTGCTCTTGACTTGTTGATCTCCTTAGCTGCAACTGAAGCAAGGTTCTTCAATGATACATACTTTTTCCCACCACTAACAAATTATGGTCCCAGTGTAGAGTCAGTTTGACTTTGGATCAAGTCAGCTGTGAAGCCTGAAACTGTCTTTCCATGTGCTTTGGATATCTTGGCAAAACTTGCTTTTCCCTGCAGTAGTTGTTGATGGTTACTTGGACCATCTACAAACTCTCTTTGAACTTGTGATTCTTGAGTTGGTATAACATCATCATCCTACACATTTGACAACATGCATTTAAATAGAGTAAATTACAAGTAAATATACACATAAATTAGCAAATTTGAAACATTACCAGGTTTGCGAAATCCAAAATCTCTACCTTAGTTGCCTTATACTTTCTCCTAGCCCTCTTAACACCTCTGGACTTCATTTGAGCAAGTGTTTCTTCAGTAACAACTTCAGATTGTGGAGAAGGTTCACTACCTTGAGCTCTAGGAGGTTCACTGGCTTCAGCTGTAGTTCCTCCATTTGTTCCTCCATTATAGAACTGCTAAAAATCATCATAATGCTCATCATACTCATCTGATCCAATGCCAAGTTCATCTCTGATTCTAATTCTACAATAAGAGTAAGTATGACCAGCTCCTCCACAGTAGCTACAATGTATTGTAGTTTGGTTTCTTTTACTTCTTGTGGGCTTTTTCTTCCTTTTACTCACTTTCTCATCTTCACCCTTCCTCCTAGTAGTCTCTGGCCTACCTCTTTTCTTGATTTGCTTTGGAGGCAAAGGAGGTATAAAATTTGTCTCACCCCATAGCTCAGTTCCATTTATTCCATAAATAGCACCTTGATAGACCAATTTGTACTGTTCCACTGAGTAGCAATTGTTTACAAATTGAAGAGGATCTAGCTTGCATTTAAGTATTGCAGCAAGTGCATGTTTGCATGGAATTCCAGATAAATGCCACCTCCTACATGTACATGAGTAGTCCTCCAAATCCACATTGTACTGAGAACCATCATATCCAAGAACCTCATAGTTTGTAGCATCTGATTTCCTATTAATGCAATCTTTCACCCTCAACATGTTCTTATCAAGTTTTGCTTTGACTGCAGGGGCACAAGTAGCCTTTCCACTTTTTCTGAGAAAAATCCCTATTCTCTTGCAATCTTCTCATAAGAGTCTCCCTTATCCACTCAAGCATGGTGAGAATGGGCTTGTACCTGGCCCTTAGAATCATTTTGTTAAATGATTCACAGTTGTTCATAGTTTGATCACACTTAGGATAGGGATCAAACTCACTCTTACTCCACTACTCAACAGGTTTGTTACATAACCATAAATATGCTTTTTCATCAGGTGCTTTTATTTTCACCATAGTTGTCTTGAACTGACTTGGAGTAGTAACATTTGATGCCTTGAAGAGGGCATTTTTCAAAGCATCACCCCTATGTCCAGCACTCCAGAAATTCTTCAACAAGTGTCTGACACAAAATCTATGTTTTGCACTAGGAAAAGCATTAGCAACTCCCTTAATTAAGCCTTTTTGCTTGTCAGACATCACAGTAAACCTCTTTGCATCATTTATATTCAAGTCATGCTTCAATAATCCTAAAAACCATGTCCATGTTTCTCCAGTCTCATGAGAAACCACTGCATAAGCTATGGGATATGGTTTGTTATTTGGATCAACACCAACTGCTGTGAGTAAAACTCCCTCATGTGGACCTTTCAAATGACATCCATCAAGCCCAATCAGTGGCCTACAACCAATAAGAAATCCCTCTTTCAAAGCTCTAAAACACACATAGAATGATTTAAACTGGTTTGTCTCTCTGTCCACATCACAAATGGCAGTTGAACCTTCATTTATCCTTCTCAACTCTTCAACATAATCCCATAATTTTCCATATTGAGAATCTGGATCTCCCTCTAAGATTGCAAGAGACTTCCTCCTTGTTCTATAAGCCTGTGTCTACTAATATCAATTCCTAAATCATCTTTCACCTCAAGTGCAAATCCCTTCAAATTTCTATCTGGATCTGCTTTGAACTTGCTAAGAAACCTTCTTGCCAACCAAGCACTGTTTGCACATGACACATTAACTGTCAAACAACATTTGTGATCAGGCACATAAGTGTGCACTTAATTTGAAGCCTGGCTCATCAACCATCTTATGAACATGAACTTTCCAAGGACATGTATCATGTTATACACACTTAGCATAAATTCTTATCTTATCATTCTTCACAACCTTCACATTTCTCATACTCCTCACACCATGGGAATGCACTGCCCTTCTAAACTCCTCCTTAGTGCTAAACATCATACCTAAATCAAACTTGGGATCATAGTCATTTGCATTTGGTGCACTTTCCTAATGGGCTTGTTGGCAGGCCTCCCATTTCCAGTTGGTTGATCATCATCAGAGTCAAGGCATGAATCAAAATCAGGGGAAATCACATCCAGACCCCCATTTAGATGTCGTAATTATAGATTAGTATCACTTAGTCGAACTATTATGATTTGGTACAATTAGATGTAAAACAATTACACTTTAGCCCACGAATTTGACTTTTGGCGAACTAAAACCTGGAAAAGTCAATTTTGCCCCTCTCAGATTATTGAATTTTGCAAGTTACCAAACAATAACCCATTTTGGCAAATTGTAATTTAAAACCTGAATATCTAATTTTTTATATTTGTCACCATAAGATTTCGAAGAAGCTCAAATAAGCCCTCAAACTTCTATTCAATTTGTAAATTATCCCCAACTTCAATCCGAAAACACAATCGAAAGTTCGTAACAGTTAATCAAAATCGGAGATCGAATCGAGTCGCTATCCACTCCCATCGAATCAGTGACTCGAATCGAGTGCTATCCGCTCCCATCGGAGCCGTAGCTCCGATTTGAGTCACAGACTTCCGATTGATCTGCTACTCTCCGATTAGAGTCATGAAGCTCCAAATCGGAGCTGCTATACAGCAGCTCCGATTTGGAGCTGCAAATTGGAAGAAGGAGAAAAAAATAAGAAAGAGGAAGAAATTTACCGGAGAAGAAGAAGAGAAGATGGAGGAAGAAGTATGTTAGAGAAGATGAAGATGGAAGAAGTAGGTTGGACTGTTGGAGAAGATGAAGGAAGAAGAAGATGATTTTTTTTTTTAATTTAAAATTCCATAAGGCCATGTTTGGTTGTTTCAAATGAAACAACCAAATTAAGCTGGTCAACGGATTTGGACTAGATTGTAATTGTTCGACTAAGTAGTACGAATATGAGAAATGTCATTCTAAGTGGGTATCCCTATGTAATTATCCCATCAAAATCATCAGTACTATCACCCACAACATCTTCATCCTCACTGTCATCAGAAGAAGAGTCTATTATCATACCTCTCTTCTTCTCAGGCTCAGACTTAGCTTTCTCATACTTTTCCTCCATTGTCTTCTTGGCATGATTGAACTTATCCTTTTTTATTTCCATCACCTCATCATCATCATACATCTGTCTATAACTCCTTTCAACCTTTTCCTTCTTGATTTCCTTCATCTTGATAATATCATCATCATCATCATCATCAATCATTATGGTCTTACCCTTCTCAAGCTTTTCCTTCAACTTTGTGCCTTCCTTACTAACACCCTCAACATACAAAGTCATTTCCCTAGTCTCAATTGAATCCATGGCAAAACTATAAGCTTCAAAGTCTCCATCAATTAGTATGAAACCAACAGAGACCTAGAGTACTTGTAGAACCTTCTCACACTCCCTACTTTGCACAAGTCAGCAAAAGCATGTAACTTATCATAGGAGAATTCACTAAAATCCACATAATCATACTTAACTAGCTTCCCCCCACATATTTCTCTCTTCTAGTTAAAGCATCCTTCACAAATCTCCCACCATATTGCACACAAACAGTTATGTCAGGTGAAGTTTTATCTGTAGTAACAAGATCAAACAGAAACTTGCATTATCAACCAAAATCATACATTATGGTACTGTTATAAATACTTAGGGTTACTCCCAACTGCATTACACATACGTACATGAACTAAAACATATAAAAAAATGCAACTTTATCATAGATATAGTAAGTTTATATAGCAACTTAATATGAACATAATTTTGTCTATAAATGGTCCAAAAATGAATCTTTTGCTTACCATAATCACAACATGGCATGTGCAATTCATCAGGATCTCTTAATGACGTCTTTTTGCATTTAAATTCGCAATTAATATGTTTGTTGGTTTGGAACAGGGGAGCAAGGTAGTAAAGGCTGTGAGTGGGGAGTAAGGCCATCTCCAGCAGTTGCAACTCTCTGCAACCCATTCTCTCCGCCACGTCAGCATTCCACTCACTGCAACTCACTTTGCAACTCTCCACAATTCTCTACTCCAACAGTGAGGCCCAATATCTATTTTCTTTTAACATTTCTTTCAAACTTAATTAGTCATTTCATTTTCTTTTCTCATTTCCTTTTAAACTTTATTCTTGGCTTTATTTTAAATGTAGTTAATTAATTATAACAAAATCACATTAATTTTTTTTAAATACATTACTTGAAAATAAAAATTACATTACTTAAAAAAACTATAATACTTAAAATTGAAAATTACAATACTTGAAATTGAAAATTACAATAATTGAAAATGAAAATTACAACAATTAAAATACTACATTCTACAAGTGTAATTTTAAATTCAAATAATATGTATTTTAAATTTGAGAAGTAATGTATAAGTATATTTCTGGTGCTACATATAATTATTATCATATGGAAATATTCAAGAAAAATGAAAAATAATAAAAAAGATAAAAGTAGAAAAGATGAAAGAAAACAAGAAAAGAGGAAAGGAAACAAGAAACAGGAAAGAAAAGAAAGAAAACAAGAAAAGAAATGAAAAACAAAAAAAAACTTAAAAAAAAAAAAAACCCACTGGATTTGGGGTTTCGATTGGGACTCATTGAGTCCCAACAAGGTTCAAAGAAGGTTGCAACTCCATGTGGCAACACTGCTGGAGACAGCCTAAATGAGTGAGTAAAATGAGCAGCAGCTAGGGTAAAAAGAAGAAGAAAGAAAAAATGGTGGCAAATGGTCTCTTTTTTCCCTCCATTCGTTCACATGGCTGCCACCCAAGAAAAAATGCCCAGTCAGCTGTCAACCGAGCCAAAATGTATGGATACGGAATGTTATACGGTCCTTTAGGACCACATACACAATTTTGGACTTTCGTAGGACCACAAGTGCACAGGACTGCGAGTTAGAGGACCAAAAATGCAATTCTCCCAAAGCATAAGTTAGTTTGCACAAACCACACAAGTTAAAAGAAGATTAGATATATTACAAAGCAGTTCAAAGAGAGATGAAATTTTGCCTACATACCATAAGATCTATAAGGTAAATCTTCTGAATAAACTAAGGCATAGGCACACAACTCTTGACCTTAATTTTATTGCGACGATATTGCAGTCATACATCTGCTCTGAAGATCTGTATTGCACGGGTGTGCTTGTCTTGGTCGGCAAGTTGTCTGGATGAGTGTTCTTGTCTTGGGTGGCATGGAACGTGATCAAAAAATGGGTCTTTTGTGTTTCCGGTACGAAAACTTGCATTACTTTTTCCCCAACTACGAAGTTTTTTTCCCACTTTTCATTAACATATGAAATTGTACGGATTGTAAATAAGCAGAAGTATGTTTCAAATAATATTTGCATATAGACCCCTGCAGCTATAGAACCTATACCGCCACCTACACCTGCAAAGATTTATGGATGGAGTTGACTGTATATGGTGAATAAATCTCTCATTTTATGTACATGATTCATTTAAATAATAATTTTATTTTAAATCTGAAAATGTGTTTGCACCAACTCAATTTCAATTTCTTTCCATACAATAGAATTTCAAGATGCCCTAAATAATATTCTAACCTACTTATCTTTTTAATGACTTAGGCTCTGTTATTTTCAACTGAAAACTCATTTGATTTAGCTTCGATTCATTATATTTTATACTACAATTGATTCGATTCAAGAATTTCGATTGAAAATAAAGTTCGATTCGATTCGATTAGTTATATTTTATACTATAGTTGATTCAAGAATTTCAATTGAAAAATGTAGCCTTACTAAATACTAGTATTATTTTAGCCACCAATATTTATTAATGGATCACTAAATATTATTCTAGGATTTTTTATGACCTACTAAATATTATTTTAGCCTACTTTTATTTTTAATGGCCTACTTACAATTTATCAAAATCATATTTATCTACAAGGCCACAATTATTGCATTACACAATACAAAATTCACTAATTTAATTGCTCACTAATGCTAGCTACTCCAACAGTATGTAGCGTACACAAAACCAAAATGTCCAATCTATATATATATATGATAAAAGTGATGGTTTAGATGAAAGAAGAGCTATGTCACGTATGCAAAAAGCTGATGTGTCAAATTCCCTTAAAAAATAAATGGTTTATAATTCACTAATATTTGATGCATCCAAACCCTAGATATATTTGAATTTTTCTTCTCCTGTACGCATGTATCACCGAATAAAGTAATTAGTTTTAAAAAATCCCTACTTTTAAGGATTATCAAATCTAATTATAGTTAAAATACATTTTGCTTCCACGTGAAAATTTATTTTTTAAGATTTCTAAATTCCTATTTGAATTTCCCGAAACAATAGTTTGTTTGAATTTCATACTTTCTATTTGATTTCCAGTAAAATCGATATGGTTGTTATCATACATTTCCTATATAAATCATCTGGTCATTCTTCAACAAATGTTATCATACATTTCCTATATAAATCATCTGGTCATTCTTCAACAAACACAATTAATTAGTTTCTAATTCACAGATTCATATTCGGAAACATCTCCAGGAAACATACTACTTTGCTATGGGTAAGAATACTGCTATATCATTTTATAGGGATTTTTACTTTCTAATGTCTACATCTCTTTAATAATTCTTTTTTGTTCACAGTGGGGGAGATTTAGTGTTAACAAACATAGTAGATCTTTTAATTGTAGTCAACTGAGTTCTTCAAATATCTGCTTTAACATGTATGTTTTACATACATTTTAGTATTAGTTGTAGCCTATTACTTTTTGTGATACCTTAATAATTATATGTCGAAATCATAGCTTAAGTGATAGTTTAGTTATAATAATGTCTCTCTGAAGTTAAAAGGCCATTCATATCAATCTAATCTCCGAAAATTTTATATTGTATCAGTGTAGTTTTGATACATATAAGTAATCCAATATTTAAAACAGCCTATTTACATTTAAGAATTTAATGTTCAATCTGACGAAGCTATGTTTTCCATCTTTGTACACTGCAGTATACAACATGAGCAGCAAAAAAGTCGAACTTGAATCAGCCATCGAGGCTACTGCAATTACCGACCGACCTACAACTTGAGATCGTAAAGCGTGTTGCCCGTAAAAAAGATGAGGGTTATAAAGGCGTGGCCAGGTTAAAAATGAGGTATTTTTATCCCAATCTATATATGTTATAAAGGCCGGTTTTTATTCTAAATGATTTGTATAGAACATTTTCCATTCAAGCGTACAAGAGGTTTAACCTACCCATCAAGGAGCTGATCGATTGAAGTTACGCCGGTTTGCTAAGTGTATTCAAGCTTCCAATGGCTATTAAAAATCAGACTCATTCTTTTTCTGGCTTTTGATAGATTGAGTATATTTGGTCTATTCATGTTTTGGTTAGTTTATATAATTGACTGCTTGCAATTATGTAAAATCTTGAACAGGTCCATTTGTAAAACTCACTCATAGCAAGACGACATTCCACAAGCTATTTCATGGATTTTTTATCAACTCAATGAGAAGAATGTTCTTATCATCAGCGCACAATGCTAAAGTCTGCTATTAGCTGAAATAGTATTCTATCGCTGCCTAACATTTGTAAAACTCATTCTATCGTTGCTACTAACCTCGCAAACAACAAAAAGCAGTTGACATTAACTTATGTACTGATGAAGTGCATAAGGTTAAATCCAGTTACATAAATATAATGCACGAGATCAGTATCTTTAATGATTTTACATATCCGAGTTCGACAGTTGGGTAACATGTTGTAGATAAATATTTCTAGGTTTATGAACACATTTCAGAAAACAAAAGATAAAAAAAAGCGAGAGTGGGGAGATCGGGTACGTTGCAGATCTGGGTTTGAATGAGTTTAAAAACACATCGAATTCCATTGATTGATTATAACCCCGATCCTCAACAACTACACCTAAAAAACTACCTCTGGTGAATGTTCCTGATGTTTAACGTCTTCCGCTCTAAAATATGTTAGATCAAGAGTTATATCGTTATTGTCAATTATATACAACACGATGTTATACTCACTTCGTATACAATATAGACAAAACCTGAAGATCGAGATTGATTTCGCAATTCCGTGTTGGATTTTCATCTACTCGATTTAGTTTTTCCCTATGATCTGGTGAAGTTACTTTGAAATCAATTGAAAATTTTCATATCCAAAACCCTTTGTAAAAGTAGAAGACGAACATGTTAGAAACAAATGAATAGAAATCAAGTGACCTATTTCAACTTTGGAGTATGATTTTCATCTAGCCGAGTTGTGTTTTTCCAAATCTGGTGAAATTAAACTCGGTCTTAAAAATAAACCTTTGAAATCTATTTGTGTTTGGTAAAGTGGGACAAGGTCACAAAGTCTTGAAAGAACGTGTATTAGTGAAGGACTTTAGAAACGGATTGATATTCTTAAGTATATGCATAATGTTTTAAACAGTATTGTTTTATGAGTGAAACATATTATATTTTTTTTTTATCTATGTATATCACTGGTATTCTTAATAAAAGTTCTAATGTTTTTTATATAACTATAATGCTTGTACGTCTCTTTTAGTCTTTCCATAAACCGTCTCTCTGGAGATTTATTCGGACTCGATAGATTGGAAAACAGAAGAATCCGGAGACATGCAAGCGAGTTGTAGAATGGAGTATGAAAATTCTCAACTAGGGTTTCTCTTTTTATATGTCGGTTTGTGTTATCACCTAATTCTTCTACTAATTAATTGTCCAATTCATAGAGCGCGAATTAAGCACTTTGTTGTTAAAATTACATTCACCCTAATTCTTACTCACATCCATATATAATCTAAGATCCCTAGATATTTTATAGGTCCCAAAATGAGATTGTATTTTTTTGATAAATTTGTCATTTAGTTTTACATATATGGAGCTTCCCGTTTTGAATTTCAAAATTTCTTTTGTGTTTGAACAATCCGTAGAATAGTAGAAGAAAAAAGAGGAGGTAGTACCTATTCATCTATATAGAAAAAATGGTAACCAAACTCAAAAAATGAGATCATTCCAACTTTTAAAGTTAATTTAGTGTGGGGAGTCATAAGGGGTCGAGTAGTAAGGTACACGCATAAGGTGATTGCATCGAGTCTACGTGGCATGATTTCTCCAAAATTGAGTATTATTTATATGGATGGAGTATTGTGTTTTACCGAATTTAATCATTAGTAAGTTTATTTATCATTAATTGTAATTCGAATAAAGTATGTAAACATGTGAAAGGAAAATTTAATGTGTAAAATCAACTCTAAGAGTGAGATAAATTCAATTTGTGAGATCAATTTGAACGTCACACGATCTCAATGAAATGGATAATTACAATTTGAAAATTACATTCCAAGGATAAACAACAACATATTAGAAACCATTATAAGAACGGGATAATCTTAACTTGAGAACTGATTTTGAAAGGTAAACCAACTCTAAAAAATTTCAACTTGGGATTCTATTCGGAGGGTAACACACTGAAAGAGAAAAATAATACATATATAAATGGAATAATTTCAATTTGATAACTCAATTCCAATGGTAAGCTAGCTAACAATGAGATAATTATAACATGGGAACTATAAGAAATTACACTCTATGAGAAATGCTCTAAGAGATAATTCCAACTTATGAACTCAATTTGACGGGTTAGGGCGAACTTTAAAATGGTATAGGTCCAAGTATAAAAGTCAATTCTAAGGTTAGACTCAACTCTAAGGATGAGATAATCGTATAACTTGGAAACTCAATTCGAACGTCAAACCAACTCTAGGAGTCATATAATTCCAACTGTGAAATTCTATTCGAAGAGTAAAAACCACATTATAGTTATGGTGATTTATATAAAGTACCCTTATTGTTTGGTCCAATTACATATTAAATCGACAAAGATGAAAACTTACAAATAAATTAAATTAGTACAACAAATTAAATTTTCTGATCAAATTAATTAAAAGTGTTCAATTTTCTTACATTACAACCGCTCATTCTTTTTATTTTTTTAATATTGGAGCTCCATTCAGAGCCTCCACGGAAGCTATGACCGGAACTCCAGAAAACATTATACTTTTTCAACCTTTTCTTATTTTTTGACGGTGATTCGTGGTGGTGGAGTTTTTGGTATGATGGAAATAGAAGATGTGTGTGTGTGGGTTGGGGGGGGGGGGGGGGGGAGGTTGTGGTGAAAAATGGAAGAAATGGTGGTGGGGAGTATAAAGTTTGGAATTTGAAATGTAAATTAAGTAGAAATTGTAGGAGAGGATTAAAAGAAAAGTTAAAATAGAAATTAAAAATTAGGAAATTTTTGGCTTTTTGGATTTGTTTGTAATTAGTTTCGAATTACATAAGGAATTTGGAATTATTTGTAATCATTCTAACGGTGAGTACTAATATAAAAAACGGCCATTTAGCTAGGGTCAATTTTGTAATTATCGTATAGGAAAAGTTTAGTAACTCAATTCGAAGCGTAAACGAACTTTATGAATGCTATGACCGAAACTCAGGAACATATTAAAATTTTCAACCTTTTTTTTAAAAGGTGATTCGTGGTGGTGGAGTTTTTGGTATGATGAAAATTGAAGAAGTGCCGGGGGGGGGGGGTGGGGTGAAAAAGGGAAGAAATGGTGGTGGGAGTTTGGTCAAAGAAGTATAAAGTTAGAATTTGAAATGTAAATTAAGTAGAAGTTGTAGGAGAGGATTAAAAGAGAACTTAAAATAGAAAATTTTATTATAAAAATTAGGGAAGTTTTGACTTTTTGGATTTGTTTGTACTTAGTTTCAAATTACAGAACGAATTTTAAATTATTTGTAATCGTTCGAACTGTGAGTACTAATCTAAAAAATGGCCATTTAGCAAGGTCAATTTTGTAAATATCTAATATAGAAAAATACTCTAATTAAGAGATAATTTAAATTTAGTAACTTAATTCAAAGCGTAATCGAACTTTATGAATGAGATCATTCAAACTTGGGAACTCAATTTGAAGAGTAAAACTAAAATCTATGAATGAGATGATTCTAACGTGTGAACTTAATTTCAAGGTCAAACCAACTCTAAGAATGAGATATTACAACTTGAAAAATCTATTTGAAGAATAAACCACATTATATGGGAAAAATAAGAAATGATTCAAGCTCAGGATCTCAATTTAAACGTAAACTCAAATCTAAAAAATAGGATAATTTGTAACTAGGGAACTCAATTCGAATGACAAAACAACTATAATAATGATATAAGAAAAACTTTAAAATTTAATTTAAATGTCAAACCGACTATGAAATGAGATTATTATAACTTGAAATTCTAATGGTAAGCTCAAATTTGAGAATTAGGTAGTTCCAAATTGGGAACTCAGCGCGAAGCCAGACAAACCCTAAAAATGGGATAATTGCAATTTGGAAACTTAATTTGACGGTAAAACCAACTCTAAAAAAAGGTTAAATCGAACTTGAGAACTCTGTTTGAATAGTAAACCACACTATATGAAAAAACATTGGAAGAAAGTCATAATTCTCTCAAGAACTCAATCCAAAGGGTAATAATACTTTAACAATAGGATAATAACTTGGAAATTCAATTCAAAGGTGAAACTCAACTTTAAGAATGAAATAATTCTGAATCGAGATTTCCATTTGAAGGACAAAACAATTATAAGAAAATATAATTTCAACTTGGTAACTCTGATGGAGGATAAACCGAGATGTTTGGAAAACATATATAGATGAGATAATTCCGACATAGGAATTCATTTCGAACGGTAAACATATTCTATGATTGAGATAATTCAAACTTAAAAACTATATTAGAAACGTAAGCCACTTTATATGGTAAATACTCTAAAAATGTGATAGTTCCATTTGAAAACTCAATTCGAGGGGTAAAATAAACTCTAAAACTGAGATAATTAAAATTTGGAAACTATATTTGCAAACTAAATCATGCTATATGAAAAAATTACACTAAGAAAGGGGTACTTTCAACTTCTGGACTCAATCCGAAGATAAACCAACTATAATAATGATATTTTTTAAATTTGGAAACTCAATTTGTAGTATAAACTCAACTATAAGAATGTGAGAATCTGACCTGGAAACTCAAATTGACAAGCAAACCAACATTAGAATGCGATAATTATAATTTGAAACTCTACTCTAAGGTGAAACCCACCATTTGAAATAGTTAGCTGCATATTCGGAACTCAAACCAACTCTAACAATGAGATGATTACAATTTTACGAATCTATTCAAAGGGTAAACCACATTGTATGGAAATATTCTCTAAGAATGGGTACGTACTTCCCACTTGACAACTAAATTTAAAGTGTATATAAACCAACTTTATAAATTAGATAATTACAACTTAAAAACTTAATTCGAAGAGTACGTAAACCACGTTTTGTGGGAAAATACTCTAAGAAAGGAAAAAATCCAAATTGAAACTCAATTCGGATTGTAAACCAACTCCAATAATTTGATATTTACAACCTAAAACTCAACTTTAAGAATGAAATAATTCTAACTGATGAACTCGGTGCGAAGGTCAAACCCACAGAAAGCAATGCTAATGCGGTTTAAAAGTAGGTGTTTAAGGATATTTTGGAGGTAGTGTTATGTTTGTGTTATTAAACTATACTTCGTATTGTCTTTCATTTGTTTGATATTCCGAGAAATTTATACTGTGGCACCGGCACGGACAATGGATAATATGTTTTGTGTTTTAGGTCCTTGGTCGTAATGAGAGGTGCGAGTGGGAGTCAATGATAAACCATTCAATAGATTAGTTATTGTATTTGGTGGACACTCAAGACATATATAGCCAGTTATATCAAAGGGTAGCGAACATGATATCATGCCAACATCTACTTGACCATCTAAAATTCTGAGTGGATTTCTCTAATTTGTACTTACATATTTTTTTTACAATTGCATTGATCCAAGTTCAAGGTTGAAATTATCAGGAACTATGTGGTTATTGTGTTTGGGGGGGGGGGGGGGGGGGGGGTGAGAGTGATCGATGAAACAAATGAATGGCGAGATAAAATATTGGGTATCAACCCATTGGATCCTGAACGGATTCATGTCGGGCTGTTCTCGACCCGTTTAAAGTCCTATATACAGACTCATGCACATAAATAAATTTGATAACCGAGAATTTGATAACGGACTTATTTGGCCTTATTATCAAACGGCTGAGGCATGTTGATTTTAGTGAACCCCTACCCGACATGTAGATGTTATTAATTAACGGATTCAGGTCGTATACATGCAAAGGACCTTAACCAGAGAAAAACCAATTAACCCCTTAGTTTTAAATGGGTTCGATTGGGTTGGACCCTACCCGTTTATAAGCTAAACCTGGGGAGATTGGTAATTCAGGTAATGATTATATTATGGGTGCCATTAATTGCGTTGGAGGTGCACTTATGTTTTAAATCAATGTTAAATAAGGAGTACATATGCTCATTCAATTTAATTAGGCATTTTCGGCAGATTACACAAACTTGCTGCGAACCATAACCATCATTGTTTACAAGGTACTTTTTAGTAACCTTTAAGGTATAACTACATCATTATATTGCTAACTTAAGGCATTTTATTTTCTTATAAGTTTGAATTCCAACAAATATATGTAATTTTTTTTTTTTTTTTGTGCTCTGCAGTCGATGAAATTCTACTCTGAGTATGTATTGCTATTAGTTTGAATATTGTGATTATCTTGATTAAGTGATCCTTCTCTGCATATTATGAAAAGTAAATTATGCCGTGGCATCGCCACGGGTTAGTACTAGTTTGATTTAAATTACAAAAACAGCATACACAATAACACAGGTCCATTACTGCATCTTCCTATGGAGTAGTACATAGTGGGAAAAAAGATAAAAATAGAGAATAAAACGAGAGAAAGACAAAGGAAAGCAATCGCCCAAAACACCCAAAAACACGGTGGAGTGGTAGATGGCGAAAGCTATGGCGGTTGTGTGACGGCGGAGCAAGAGCGGTGGCGATGGAGATTGTTGATGGCAGCCATGGAGACCTCTTATTCAGCTAGATTGCGAAAGCTCTAGCCTTCATTTATGGCAGCCATGGAGCTTTGACGAAGAGGGTTCCAATTTGAGTCGCCAGATCTGCATAAGATATGTAAGGGGATGGTGGTGGGGTGGAAGATGATAGATGAAAGAAGAATGAAGGTGAATTCCGGGCAGGCCCGGCCCTGAGCATGCACGGGCAGCCCGACCGCTCAGGATCCCTTATTTTGAAGGGTTCCCATTTTAAATTTGAGATTATGTATATATCCATTTCCATGCATTAAAATCCATGTCTTCAATTAGTTAAGTCTATATCTACTCTACAAAAGGTCTTGAGTTCAATTCATTGAAGGTGTATTTGTTGTTTTATTTCCGATGTAGACTGGATTGGCACAGCGGGTCCTGAATGGTCCAGTCACGAAAGTGGGGTTTGGTGATGTATGGACCGCATACAGATTCCATAGCTTCGATGTCCTCCTTTGTGTAGGTGCTTATTAATTGCTCTCGAGATTTTGATGGAGGTACAAGCTCTGCTGGTGGAGGAGGAAGAGGTGGAGGTGGGGAATCCGCAACAGGGAAAAAAAAACGGACCGGTACATTCATATACCAGGTTACCGTCGTTGCTGCTGATCCATCTATATCATCTCTATCTTTATCTGGAGGATGGGAGTAGCCATCGGATCGGATTGATTTCTTCAGATCTTCAACATCGACCAATTTCTACCCATGCATCAAGTAAATATTTTGCTAATATATAATCTGATAGAATTTCTATGTAGTACAGATAAATCTAATTCTGGCCTCCGATAAACACTCTATTTTATTTCTAATTTTCAAAATTTGAAGGCATACGTAGAAAAAATAAATTTCAAATCAAGACTTTTCTGGTATAAACATAAGACGTTGCAAAGAAAAGATATGCAGCAAATGATACGATACTAATGCCAGCTAATAGCCAGTAGAAGTAATCAAGATGTGCCTGGTTCAAGTTGTCTGCAAACCAACTCTCTCTACCGCCTCCGGATGTGGCCTTTTCGGTCATTGAAATTAGAACGCTGCTTAACAAGTCTCCAACACCAAATATGCTGAGATATAAAGCCATGGCCACACTTTTGTGTTTGGGAGGAAGCTGGTCGTAGAAAAACTCTTGAAGGCCAATATAAGTAAAACATTGAGCACCTCCAACAAGCAAGTATTGCGGAACCAACCAACATATACTCATGGGAATTGTTGCATTGGGCTTGTCCACCAAACCATATTCCACGGCTGTTGCAAGACGTTTACTCTCAATATAACCGGCTGCAATCATAGAAATTATTGAAAAAAGCTGTCCAGTTCCAATCCTTTGAAGTGCTGTTATGCCCACCGGGTTCTTACATATGGCTCTGGCTATAGGCACAAAACTGATATCATACAATGGAATAAGTACAATCATGGAAATAGTGAGCACAGATTGAAGCGATGCAGCAGGTATCTGAAAGCTAGAGCTAAAGTGACGTTCCATTGTTGCTCCTTGCTTAGTAAAAAGGGTGGGAATCTGTGCAGTCACAATTGCATATCCTAAACATGTACACCAGAATGGAATAATCTTGAGAATAGCCTTTGCATCTTTAATGTCACCAATGTTGCAAGATTTTTCATTGTCTTGTGAACCATCAAATAGAACTATTGTTTTCTCGAGGACCCTATTGAAAGAAAATTTGGAAGAGAAAGGAAAGCAAGTTAATTGATGTTCTTTTTGCATCTCAAGCGAAAACTAAGAACATATGGTCAGAAAATTTACTCTGATGGGATACTTTCGAGAAGCAAGTTTTCTGGAGCTTCCTCTGAAATTGATACAACCGGAGGAACAGCCTGCCAGTTGCTAGCGTCTTTGCCAAACCTGGAGCCAATTGTTGCAAACGGGTTCCTATTTTTTTCACTACTGAGGCAAAACCTGTAACTTCCAGTTCCGAGCAAGAAAACTAAGAGTGAAAGCAACATGGCACTGAAGGGGATCCCAAAGCCTATTTCCCAACTAATATTTTCCTGGATGTAATTTACCACCGTGTGAGCTATAAGGGTTCCAATAGACATGGAAAAATTCCACCAATTGAAGAATGAGGCCTTTTCTTTATGCTCCTTGAGATCCTCGTTGTCAAATTGTTCGAGTGCAAAAGCTTGTAAGCAAGGCCTTTGTCCTCCTTGCATCAATATTGCTACATACAACGAAGAGAAGAAAAATACATTGTGCAATACTGGTGGTGAGCATGCCCCGTTGTTCACACCGTTTGTGCAATTCGAAGAGATGGAAGCATTAAGCACAACTGATAAGCACAAGCTGCCAAGTGCCTGTTCAATTAAACCAATATCATCATAATGTTCCAATATGATTGAAATAATGTTCCAGAGTATTAGAGTACTTACAAGTACATAGAATACTGATGCTACAAGGATTGCCTGGAACTTTCCGAAGAGTACATCGCCCACGAAAGCACCAAGAAGTGGTGAAAGATACGCTGTTCCAGTTAGTACATTGACATTCACTGCTGCCGTCGCAGTGGATTGCCCCAGAGGCCCTGTCAAATAGCTGACTAGATTCGTGCGCACCCCGTAAAAAGCAATTCTTTCTGGAATCTCAGCACCTAAAAACTTCTGAAAGTTAAAAGGAGACCAATAAAACATGGAAATAAGGTGACTTATATAGAACTCATGACTAATACTACTAATTAGCATTACCTATCATATATAAGGCTGATTTCCAGCCGCCGGATTTTGATCGTACTACAGGGCGGCCTTTGTAGTCGACAGACCCTTGTATGGTGTCGCTGTGATTGAACAATGGAGATATAACATCGGTAGATATGTTGACGTCGTCCCTGATGGCCATCGTGACGGCCATATCGTGTTTGTACGTAGTTCTGCTGGGTTAATAACGTGACTTAAGGTCATTTAAACACCCACCTGATCCAGTCCAGTAAACACTTCTGTCATTACACCAGTTTGATTAGTGATAATAATAAAATCTGGCCCCGAATCTTCTTGTTCCAATGACTCTGATCACAATATCTGGTCGTACTATTTATATTAGGAAAATGGGTCATATACTCATATCTTTCTAAATGTCCATATATGGCAACAGAAACATAGAAAATAACACATGTGAAAAAGATCATCATGAACCTGATTAATAAAGTAAGATTAAGAACCCAAAAAAAACAGAGTTAATAGTATTAGAACTGACTTATCCATTAGTCCATTACACTGTTTGTAAAACCAGACGCAATTCAACTTACCTTGAACTAGGGTAGGACTTAGGTCAAAGACGGCTATGTGTAATGTGTTTTAGAAGAAATAGATGAATCGGTTTAGAAGAAATAGATGACAGGAATCTGGAATAGATCGATCATCGAGGTTTAATGGGCTGAAATTTAGATGGGCTGAAGTGAAATAAGAGCCCACAAAACGGACTGGATATATCTTGGACACATAATATATTCATATAAGAACTCGATAATCATAATTAGCGCCCATGGCCTAATGGATAAGGCGCTTGACTTCTAATCAAGCGATTGTGGGTTCGAGTCCCACTGGGCGTGCAAATACTTTTTTTTTAGGCTCTTTTTCTATTCATTCCTTTTGTTCACTAGAATAGTGTTGGATCCGAGCATCCTCACTATCGAGAGCAAGAGAGCATTGTCGTTCTTAAGCGCATTTTAGAATCTACTAAGAACGCAGAATTCAGAGATCAGTAGGATCTACTAAGAACGCAGAACTGCAGTATCGCCATGCTTCATTAATTTTTAGTACAATGTAAGATGATGGAAGTATCAAGTTTCAGACTTCTAGTACTATATCAACCGAATACAGAATTGTTAGCCAAGCTGATCAAAGTGGATCAATGTCCAAAGAACCTGCAGCTCTCTAAAAGTACTCTCTAGTAGGAGAAACAAGCAAAACATGGAAACAACTGGAGACTCAAAAATTCAAACATTGACCTTTCTGGTATAAACATAACATTTTGCCAAGTAAAGATATGCAGCAAATGCCATGATACTAATACCAGCTAACAGCCAATAGAAGTAATCAAAATGCGCTCGATTCAAATTGTCGGAAAACCAACTGTCCTTACCACCACCAGATGTGGTCTTTTCGATGATTGATATTAGAGAGTTGCTCAAGAAGTTTCCGATGCCAAATATGCTGAGATATAGAGCAATAGCCAAACTTTTAAGTTTAGAAGGAACTTGGTCGTAGAAGAACTCTTGAAGATCAACATAAGCGAAACATTGCGCACTTCCAACAAGCAAGTATTGTGGAACCAACCACCATATACTCAATGGAACTATTGCATTTGGCATGTCCAATAAACCATATTCGACAGCAGTTGCTAGACGCTTTCTCTCAATGAAACCGGCTGCAATCATTGAAATTATTCATAACATTTGTCCAATTGCAATCCTTTCAAGTACTGTTATGCCAACTGAGTTCTTGCATATGGCTCTGGCTATTGGAACAATGATAAGATCGTACATCGGGAGGAGCAGGATCATGGAAATCTTGAGTAGGGACTGAAGTGACGCGGCAGGTATTTGAAAGCTAGAGCTCATTTGACGTTCCACTGTAGCTCCTTGCTTAGTGAAAAGGGTCGGAGTTTGTGCTGTCACGATTGCAAATCCGAGACATGTACACCAGAAAGGAACAAGCTTGAGAATAGCCTTTGTGTCATTAATGGTATTAGTGTTGCACTCTTCATGACTTTCTTGTGAACCGTTAGATGAGACTATGGCTTTTCCAATGACCCTAATGAAACAAGGAAAACATGTTTAGGTTCTTTTTCTCTTCTCAGGCTTGAAGTACATAAGAATAGTCTGCGATAACTCAAGTTCAGGAAACCGATAACTTACTTGGATTGAGTATTTTCACGAAGCATGTTCTGCTGAGCTTCCTCTGAACCGATACATCATTAGGGATAGTTTTCCGTTCACTAACACCATTTCTTAAGACAGAACCAATTTTCACGAACGGGTTCCTAGTCTTATCAGTTCTGACACGGAACCGATAACTTGCAGTTCCGACAGGAAAAACTAAAACTGAAAACACTATGACAATGAAGGGGATTCCAAAGCCAATTTTCCAACTGACGCTTTCTTGGATGTAGTTCAGAACAGTGTAAGCAAACAAAATGCCAACAGACATGGCAAAATTCCACCAGTTGAAGAACGAGGCTTTAGCTTTACTCTCTTTCGGGTCTTTGTCATCGAATTGCTGAGCTGCGAAAGCTTGTAAGCAGGGCCTATGTCCCCCTTGCATCAACACTGCTACATACAAATAAGAGAAGAAAAGGATATTTTGTAATGCTGATGGTGAGCATGTCTTGTTACCCACACTATTTGTGCAATTGGAATGAAGTACAACTGATAGGCACAAGCAGCCAAGTCCCTGCCCAATCAAACATGTAGTTAGGAATGTCCCTGTCCTAATTCCCATACAGTCGAAATCTTTAGCCATCAGGGACATAGGATAGAATTGAAAGTTGCAATGAGGAGTACTTACGAATGCGTAGAATACAGATGATGCTATGATTGTCCAATACTGTCCCAAGAATACGTCACCCACGAAAGCACCAAGAAGTGGTGAAAGATCAGCCGTTCCAATCAACACATTGACATTCACTGCTGCCATCGCGGTGGATTGGCCCATCGGACCAGTCAAATAGCTGACCAAATTCGTCCGCAGACCATAAAAAGCAGTTCTTTCTGCTACTTCAGCACCTGTAATCTTTCAAAACTTGACAAAACTGAACATGGAACTTATCAACTTAAGTAAAAGTAATGCAGACTACTAGTGGTAGACTAGTAGTACTCATGCCATGACTAAGTGCTCAATGTGATTTTTAAAATCACTTAATTTTTATCAGTTCCATATAATCAGATACATATACTTAACAGCATACTACACATACCTATCATATAAAAGGCGGATTTCCAGCAACCGGATTTTGGTCTAACAGACGCCTGGCCTTTGTAATCTACAGAGCCTTGTACAAAATCGATGCTGTCATCGTTTCTTGGCATCGGAGATTCAACTTTCGTAGACATGTTCTCATCGTCCTTCATAGTTACAGTGACATCCATTTCAAATGTATTTCTGGCGGGCTGCTGGTAAAGAATTGTTCTTAACTTGCTCTTATATACACTCACCAGTCAACATTTTTAGTCCAGAATTTTGCTTTGAATTCCTTTCCATTGACTCACAATACACTATCAGGTCTTTCTAGTAGTGAAAATTCACAGTGATAACATGCAATTCATGTTCTGAATCATGCATTACATTCTTTTAATCTAATTTGGTTCATGTTTAAGTCCTGAGGCATACGCTTTTTGGCCGGAAATATAATGTGAGCACTTGTTTATTAACCCACGAGTAGTGTGGCTAATTTGATAAAGCCTAAAAGCTGATTGGTACACAACTTTTGACCCAAATGGACTTTAGATTAGTGCACAACTAGCTTTCTAGCTAATCTTTTACTAAATGATCCAACAAGTTGTGAATTTTATACGGTTGAAAATATTCGTGTTGCCATGTTGGGATTTGAACCGTTTACGCATGACTATGAAATAAAAATATCGCATACTATAAGTTATTTAAAGATTCTCTCTAATAAATTAGTTATTTAGAAATCATTTCTCATAATACTTACTAGACATGGAAGGGATGAAATTAAGGAAAATGAAATAAGGAGAAGAAAGAAATAAGGAGAAACTATTAAAGTGTACGTGGAAAGAAGACTTGAACCTGAACCAACTAAGACAAATGTTTGTCTTTACCGCTCAAACACAAAATCAATGATGAAATCTTTACGCATGAGACCATGCACCCAAGTCCATATATAAGTCCGACCTTGCATATAAGTGATGTGAATTAGTCCCTAAATTTGTTGAGGACCGGCCCTGACATACAAGCCCAAGCCAAAGTACGTATATGCTAGGGCTCGAGGAAAGGGTTGGTAGCTTCCTCATAGGGCTCCATTAATCCTGCTTATCTTGTTAGACTTTATACAGATCACAGTTCTGATTAGGCATTGTAGTCTCGTATGTATGCGGGTTTAATCTGGGAAAAATTCTAGTCAAAGACCATTTACCACAAAATATCACAAAAAAAAAAATCGAACATGCGTTAATACAATGTTGTAACTCAGAGAGTGCTGAGTTAATATAATATTGTAACTCAACAAGTCATAAGTTAATATAGTGTTCCAACTCAAGTAGCCGTTTTTTGAATTGTTATTTTGAGTTGGGTACCAGCTATTAAGGCTCCCTTTAATCTTGGAAACCTGACTTCTACATGGTTGTAGATTATCCCGGTGGTAAATTACTTAGGCGTTTTTAGGTGATCTATTGGTTTTCCTCTGCGCAGGTAAACCTATCGATCATAGAGATGACATTCTTTATCAAGAGCATAGTGTTCACCTGCATAGGCCCCAAAATTTTTTGAACGGAGTCCTTACATATTTTTCTAACTGGCTTGGGATGGAAGATGTTATATTATACCCCTTAAATTGTTTGACATCATGTAGCACTTGTATAATATTGTTCGCTTTGAATCGGACACATCATCAATTCGCTTTTACAATCACTCAAAAGGTATCATACCATGTAAAAGTAGGTTTGCTCTTATATACCATTCATCTTACTTGCTTTTAACCAATGTGGGATACTAGTATTATATATATGGTGAAATTCTATACATTCAAAATGTTTAGCTCTGTTCATGTAGGTGGAACCAAAAACCTTGAAACCTTCTATGCATAAACACCCTCAGTCCAAGCCGGATTGTGGGGTCACTCCACCGACTCAATTAGACAGGACTGTGTGGCATAGTGTCGTATAATTGTTACACTGACACTGAGATTCCATCACCACCTAATTAGATGATTTTGAGTTCAGATTGCGATATTGTCTCCGATTCTCCAATTCGTTCTCTAATTCGTGAAAGACTCAAGAAAATAATTGAAGATGCAAATAAGAATTAGAAAATTGAGAAAAAAAGGATGATTGTTGTAATTAATTTGGTAGGGACGTGACAACAAAATGACTAGCCACACTATTAAGCCATTATTATGGGCAGCAGTTAAGGCATGAGGAGAGTATCGATCGATCGTGGCACACCACGAACATTGAAGCCACGCCACACGCATGAACATGTCCATTTCTAAGTCCTGTCTTGCCCAATTTTACACTAATTATGTTTCCTCTCATCATTATGTCAACCAATTGGATTATGGGTGATTATTATATGAGGCCATGCATATAACCAACAGCGACTCAGTTTTGAACAAATATTGGACATTATAATAAAAAAGTTCAACTGCTCGCGAATATATACATATATATTATGCATTTAATGTGGAGTATTCAAGACATGCAATAACATTTCGGTGTTAAGTGAAGTAACTTGTTAGTATTAATTTGAATATTTTATTTATGTTGTATGCACTTCATTAAACAATTAAGTGAAATAAAAGCTTTCAGAAAATAATAATTAATTCAATTTAATTGTTCGTGAAAATCTCGTGAGCAAGCTCAATGTTCTAGCGTTTGAATTAAAACTCATAACTTTGAAACTTGACAATGCTTGTGTTCGCAATCGACTTGTAAATTTGAGCATGAGCTCGATAAGGTTCGAGATCGACTTAACTCGTTAGCATCCATATCATCATCTAAGGTTCGTTGGATTCGCGGATCAATGATGGCTTAGTACTGTGATCATTGGGATGTTGACATCGCATAAGCGGCTCCTTAATCATCGGTGTTTTAATTTTCTGTCAAGTTGATTAAGGTTCTAGAATGTCATCGTAGTTGATGCCTTATTCTTGATTTGTTTTTGTCTACCTTAATTATGTTTGTTTGGACATACAAAATGGTGCGGCTTTAACAAATCAATTCGGGAATCTAGCTATTATAGTATCCCTTAAAATTTCTCAAGTTGCAGAATCTGTTTATAAGTTGTAACTTATATTGTTAATGCGTTATTGTAAATTAAAGAAATACAATAACGACATTTTCATTTATGATAATGCATTATTTTGTGCTAGCCATATTTTTTATAAAAAACTATACTTATTTACTAAACTATGAAAGATAAATAAAGTTAAAAAAAAGTTCTAAACAACAATAAAAGAAAAGAATCTAACGAAAATAACAACTTTAGCAATATAACACATTCAATTGAAGTGAAGGGTATAAAAGTGAAAGCTCGATATAAAAAAAAAATCAATACTACATTCAATTGAGAGACTAACAATTAAACTTTAATTGAAGTAATTTTTATTTAACAAATTATACATAAAATCCTTGTTTAACAAAATTAATCATGGGATATAATTGCATAATTCATAATCGGCATTGATCTGATGGTGTGAATCATGCCGCGGCAAATTCATACTCAGTCGCGAGGCCTAGAGGGGGTGGTATAGTAAAATGTAATACTACAAAACTATTTCTAATTTGGATATTAAATGACGCGAGTCGTCTTTGGAGAGATTACATATTGAAAAGTTGGCCCTTGAAAAGTTTAACTAAACTCAAACAACATCATGGATCATTAAAATGGTATAAATGGATTGAGTTTGTTTGTATAATTCTTTTTTTGGTCACTCTGTATGTTGAACATGTAATTATATACAGTAAAACCTCTATAAATTAATAATGTTGGGACCGGGATATTTTATTAATTTAGCGAGATATTATTATATCGATAAATTAATAATTTATTAATTTAAAGAGGTTTTACGTATGGCCTTTAATTAAATTTCCAAGTCCAATATACTAGTTACAATGTATACTAGTTAGAGATGAAAAATAAATTAGAAAAATAAGTTTCAATTAACATTTTATGAATTAACATTCACAAATTAATTGAATTTGTCAAGTTCATTGTTTTTGAATAATTAAAAAGTTAGTTCATCGTATCAAAAAGTTGGTCCATGGTACCAACGTAGTACATTAAACATGGTTAGAAATTGATCATTATAAAATGGCCATTGAAAATTTTTAAAATCACATCAACTATGGCTCCTAATCTGAAAGGTGTTTAAAAAATCAACCATGACCAATCAACAACGAAAACTGTTATGCGAGTATAAGAGAGATCACCAAGGATGCACTCAACAAGATTTGGTACAGTGGGTTGACAAAACTTTCAATTTGAAAGTTAGTCAAGGAACAATATCAAACACTCTCAAGCGATCATCAGAGTTCCCATCAGCTGACTTTGACAAAGATGGATTTTCCAAGCGTCACAAACCAGCCAAGTACCCGGACATGGAGAAAGTTGTTTATGAATGGTTTCTCCAACATCAAGAGCGTGTGAATATAACAGGAGAGCTAATCATAGAGAAGGCGGTTGAGGCGCTGAAGCTTTTGTATCCCCATTATCCTTCAGAGCATAAACTTTCACAAGGCTGGGTTGAGAAATTCAAGTTAAGGGATGGTATCAAATCATATCGCCGTTTCGGAGAAAGTGGCTCAGTCGACACACATGACATGGAGAAGAAATTGGAGTCTATAAGGGAAAAAATTGATCAATTTCCTATGAAAGATGTTTTTAATATGGATGAAACTGGTTTGTTTTACAGGTTACAAGTTGACCATTCACTTGCAACAAAACAACTTGAAGGTAGGAAATAGGACAAGGAAAGGCTTACAATTGTTATTTGTTGCAATGAGGATGGCTCGGAAAAAAATTCCTCTATGGATCATTGGTAAGTATGCAAAGCCACGTTGTTTTAAGAATATCAACATGAATAGCCTAGATTGTGAATACCGTGCCAACAAAAGAGCATGGATGACTGGGTTGCTTTTCGAAGAATATGTTCGTTGGATGGATGAACAAACGCACGGTCGAAAAATTCTCTTAGTAGTGGATAATTGTCCAGCCCATTCAAATAATATCCCAGGGTTACAAAACATTGAGTTGTTTTTTCTACCGCCAAACATGACTTCAAAAATTCAACCATGTGATGCTGGGATAATTAGAGCCTTTAAAATGTACTACCGTAAAAGGTTTTACCGTAAGATTTTGAAAGGTTATGAGTTGGACATTTCTTCTCCGGAAATGATTAATGTTTTAGATGCTATCAATTTGGCCGTCTCATCTAGGAGAAATGTGCAACAAGAGGCCATAGCAAATTGCTTTCGACACTGCAAAATTCGTTCGGCGAATCCAACCAGCTCAAGTGATTTAAACGATGCAAATTCTAGATAAGACATTCGTGAGCTTGAGAACTTGATTACGGGTATGCATTATCGACACAAAATGGATGTGAATCACTTGCTAGATTATCCTGGTGAAAATAATGAATGTTACGAGGTTCAAAGCATTGAAGAAATTGTGGCGGATACCATTCAAAATCCGGTCGATGATGAAGCTGAGGATGATTCAATAGCTTTGGAATCGGTCACTCAAAAAGAAGCATTGCAAGCGGCAAACAACCCTTCACAACTTTTTGTTGCAATACGAGAAGACAACGCCCCAACTCTTTAGTGCAATTGGGAGATTTAAAGATGAACTCAATATAGATTTGAAGTTCAACAAAAAACAAGTGACTATAAATTCATTTTTTACTAAACAATATTAGAATTTTGAAGTGTATCTCACACACACACACACACATGAAATTTTCTAGTAATTATTAATTTATAGTTTCGTTGGGACTAATATATATACACTGGGGTTTCAAAAAAATTATTATCTTATTATTTTATCGATTGGGGTCCAAATTTGTACTGGTCCCAATTTGGGACTGGACAAATTATTAATTTTATCGAGGTTATTAATTTATCGAGTATTAATTTATAGAGGTTTTACTGTACTCCTTCCTTCTCGCCCAAAAATGTTCATTTTACTTCTTCCCTTTTTCCTGAATGAACAATTAAGCAAAATAGAAATACTGAATAATATTTTGTTAGTGTCACTTACAAAAATAGCGATGATAATTTAAAGTTGCATATTAAGTTGGCGATTTTGGATGGAGTATATATACTTTTTTACTATAAAAATGTGCACCATTAAATTACATAAAATTTTATGTGCATGTATATAATTAAAGTTTTTCTGTCATTTGTGCCTCAACTTGCCTGAATATTTGGCTCAGTCAGGACTCATGTAGATTTTCAACAAAAACACATTGTAATTGTGAAAAAAAAAAAAAAAAAAAAAAAAACTAAATTGATCAAAACAAAATGAAACTTAAGTGGCTAGAAATATATAACTAATCCCAGTACACAACAAAAATAAATAAACTTGTCAAATACTTGAAATTTCTAAATAATAGGAAAAATATGGATAGTAGGATTCCTCATATTCAGAAACATTATACAAAAAATTTACCATGAATGATAATTTGTCATATTATTGTTGTTTCATTCTTTTTTTTTTAAAAAAACTGCAGATAACTTCTGAATTGATAAAACGTAATTAGAATGAATAAAAAGTAATTAGAATGAATTACGAACAATGGGGATATAGCTCAAATGGTAAAGCGCTCGCTTTGCATGCAAGAGGCACAGGTTTCGATCCCCTGCATCTCCATTTTAACTTTTTTTTATTTTTTAAATATCATAAGTTAAATTACATGTTATAGTTCCTCCTTGTAATTTAAGGAAAACTATTACCTAGACCAGGTATACCATTATTTCATAGATCATGTGGTGGAGAATGCTCCACATCACTCCACATAAATCTAAGCAATAATTTTCCGTGATTTAAATGTTATTGATCAAGTTTTTAATATTGATTTTGATGCAACTTACTCTACATCATAAAGGTAATTGCATGTTTATGTGGAATGATGTGGATCATTCTCCACCACATGGTCTATGTAATAAAAGATAGATTTGGTTTAGGCAATAATTTTTCGTGATTTAAATGTTGTACATCAAGTTTTTAATACTGATTTTGATGCAACTTAGGCTATGTTCTTTTCGTCTGCAAACTCATTCAGTTCAGTTCAGTTCAGATTCATTCAGTTCAGTTAAGTTCAATTCTACTTAGTTATATTTTATACTATAATTCAGTTAAGTTCAGTTTA
This sequence comes from Plantago major, assembly GCA_026545765.1. NCBI lineage: Eukaryota > Viridiplantae > Streptophyta > Magnoliopsida > Lamiales > Plantaginaceae > Plantago > Plantago major. The sequence continues at coordinate 83,252,629 of CM048841.1, forward strand.
GTTCACTCCAGTTCAGTTCAGTTCTGTGCAGGCGAAGAGAACAGAGACTTACTCTATAGGGTTGTGAGAAATGCATTTATTGCTATGTAAACTTACCCTGAATTTTTTATGCGTGTCATTTATCCCACAAGATTTATGATTGTCAATTATTTACCCCTTTAAATTTCAAACCTAGTGAGATTTGTCCAATAGAAATTTTAAATTCCAATGCTTTTATAGGGAAAATCATACAGACTAACAAAGTTAAAAGATAATCAGTCACTGGGGACCTGGATTGGTGGATAAACAAACAACTCGAACATCTATGAAGCTTTGAATCTGAATACCGAACTGCAAAAGTGATGGTCAATTTGGTCCCAATACAGCAAAAAGGTCCTGGCAAAACAATTACTACTACTATGTTCTTGCAAGATAATGAGTAATGACACTGGTTTTCGGACTTGAGTGCTGCATTTAAGGGAAGATCGGTTATGTACCACATTTCAATAATGAAAGAGTTATACGAAGACAAGTAACATTATTGTTTCTGATAACAGATTTCTTTTTTTAAATTGAATTAGTGTTTGAGTTGATATGTTTTAATTTAATTGGAGAAGATGGAGCAGAAAGATTGGTTATCATTGTTTTTTAATGACGATTGATTTTGTTGGGTTGAATTAGATTTAAAATTTAATTTGGAGAAGATAAATTGGTTTTTGTTAATAATGAATTAATTTTGTTGGGGTTTAATTAGTGTTTAAATTTTAAATGGAGAAGAAAGATTGATTTTTGTTATGATGCATTGATTTTGTTAAGATTGAATTGGGGCTTATAATTTGATTGAATAAAACATATTGTATTTTTGTAATTAAAGTCTAATTTAAACATATATTACAAATGAGTCCAATTTAATTTAAATTAAGTACTCAATTGAGTCTAATTTAAACATATATTACAAATGAGTTCAATTTAATTTAAATTAAGTACTCAATTGCACAAATCTAATAGTTGTACACTTATATATATATACTATAATATATATAATATCTGTGGCCTTGAACTTGATCTCATTCAATTCTGATTAATTTTCCTGTTAGATTTGCAGATCAATTGCAGGTGCGAAGTTGCTTTCAAAATCCAACTCCAGTCCACTATTCGCAGTAGCTAGCAACAAATATTTGATGTCCCATTTATTCTTGTGTCTTATATATATATACCCGATTCCAAAACCCGAAGTAAAGGCTAAAATGAAAGGAATATGATTTTGTACAGGAATTTTATTCAAGTATATATGGAGTGTGAGGCATAAGAAAAAATATTTTAAACGGGAGCATGTTAACATTTAGGTGTTTTTATAGATGGTGGAAGTATGGTTTATCCTAGTAGACCATATTTCCTATAATTGTATCATGTTGATGTTTACACTCATTAACAATCGACAAGAAAAAAGTAAGTTTTCATCAATATATGATGTATATCCTTACCATTTGCCAATATATAACATGTTGCTTCTACACTTATTGTAAGTTTTCATCAATATATGATGTATATCCTTACCATTTGCCAATATATAACATGTTGCTTCTACACATTGTCCAAAACTCCAATTTGCACTTATTTAGCAACTGAGAGAACACGAATAATATCAAATGATTTACACAATTAACAATAATTGCAATATAATTAGTCGATCTACCAAGTACCATGTACGTAAGTTTTATGCAAAGTTAATTAACCAACGATAATTATATCTGTAGTTGTGACTGATTAAGATTTCTTGGTGCATCATGCAGTACTGTTTTGCTGTTCCTGGATGACTTAATTGGTTTGTACTCAATAGATCATCACACACAATTCGGATTATGTATTGGCGATCAGATTATACTCATTTTTTTTTTTTTAAATAATAGGAAAATCCACATGATCATATTAGTGCTAATAATCGAGACCCAACACTTTGGACCGGCGCAGTAATGCATGACTTGGGTCACACATGTAGCACTAGTATAACATTGTCTTTTTTATAGCCGAAGCCCATCCGGATTTACTTTTGAAATCATCCAAAAAGACCTCATATATACTTGGTGGAAGTGGTGGTCAACTTATATAACCTTTATCCATCTCGATCGATCTTAACCGATGTGGGATTCGGGGTATTACATTCTACCCAGGCCTTACATTGTTCGACATCCTCGAGCCTCGGATGATTTCCCAGGACCAACAATCCGCACCCATCGCGGGTTTGGAGACGGACCCGCTCTCATACAATTTGTAATGAACCGACCACTAATCGATGAAGTCCAGACTCTTTGGGCCGGCACAGTTATACATGACTTGGGCTACATATCACACTAATATGATATTGTCCGTTTTGGACCGGAGTCCGCACAGATTTGCTTTGAAATCATCCAAAATGCCTCATACTCAACTCATATACACTTTATCCCCCTCCCATTCTTAACCGGTGTGGGTTTCATGGTGTCAACGTCTTGTTTGCATATTGCTTGTTTTGGAGCATAACACTTACATTATCAATTATTGGTTGGGTCATTACAACGTAAAAAAAATTAAGGCAACTGGGTTGGGTGGAAGATTGAGTACGTGAATGATTATGATGATTTTAGGGTGTGAAAGTCCGAGTAGTATGTGCTTGTGGGGGTCCATAAAGGACACTAAGGCTATGTTCTCTTAACAGAACTAAATGGAACTGAATTAATAATATAAAATATAACTAAGCAGAATTGAAATGAACTGAATGAATCTGAACTGAACTAAACTGAACTTAACTGAATGAGTTTGCAGACGAAAAAAAACATAGCTAGCCTAACACGGTAACACCATACTTTATCTGTATCTTACTCAATTAATACTCGTAAAGCTTTAGAATTGTTGTTAAAAAGTTGTCATATATGATCATATAAGATAAAATACTTAATTATTAATACTACATGATTTGTTTAACGTTAACTATGGGTTGGCCAGCTTTACAGAGACGATGATGTCAAGGATATCGGATTTTTGTAAATTTACAAACATACACCAAGATCATTTGACAGGGCATCATTAAATTAATAGAATGTTCTATATGTTTGTTTGTTTTTTTTTAAGTTTTAATTGGTTTTATCCCTTTATGACAACTTTGTCACCATGTTTAGTGCTGGAAAATTGGCCATTGACTATTAGATTATCAGGAATAAAATCTTTCAACGTGAGGGTAGATTAAGTTGGTGATGTTGACGATGGCAAACAGACTATTAATAGTTATCAACTTATCATCATCATATTAATAATCTTTTATGACTTTTCTTAATTGACTCTATAGTTAAGAATTTGTTTGTAAGTGAATTAATTGAAGTACTAGGTTAAATAAGACAGTATTGAGAGTTAAAAAAAATAGTAAATGTTAGAGATTAACTTGGTAAAATCGAGCATCAATTTAAAAGTGGTCATTTTGATTTAACTTAGTCTAAAGTACTAACGGAGTTGCTTGACTTAATCACAAATTAAAAAAAATGAAGGGTTAAAGTACATTTTAATTATACTTACGTACGCCCAACAAAGTAATTGTAACCATTTATGAAATGTATCGACTTGTATTAACATTTTACAAAATTCATCTGATTTGACAAGTAGACGACTGAATCCTCTTCGACCAATTTGAGCAAGTTATTCTACATTCTTTCTTCTTCTTTTTTACTCCGTTAATTATCATGCTTTTGCGATTCAAAACTTCGACTATTTATCCCAATTGATCTTGTGACATGCACCTTTATACTTTGAAGGAAGAAAGAGTATCTTGTGACCCAAGAGATGCGGGCTATTATCGAGGTTCATTTACTCTAGAACTTATTATATAGTTTAGTTGAATTCTTCTATATACCATGACTACTGATATTTTGGCAACTTGCTCATGCATCCAATATTTTCAAAACATTTGAAATTGATTGACAAGTACCCTGACCTTATCTAATACACTCTTGTTTCCATTTGCCGCCATCTACTACCTTAATGCTACAATAATGCCATTTGAATTTTTCCCTAGTCTTTGCCAATACAATGGATATCATGATACCATCATGACATCAATTGAACTAGGAAATGATTTAATCTTCAATTTACACTGCTAACCATTCTAATCATTTTATTTTATTTGAAACTATTCTAATCATTTTATTAATCAGTACTAGGAAAATGAATAATTGTAAATGTTTTTCTTTTTTTATTTCGGTAAAGGTGACAAGAGGGGCATTCACATATATACTCAGTACGTGTCCCAAAATGATATGAATAAAGCTACAAATGATAAAATTTCATCTCATCTAAAAGCTAAAACTTATAAAGAGGTGTAAATAATTCACTTATATTAATTTATCTAACACTTACCTTCACTTGTGGGCTCATTTCAACCTTTTTGGGGAAGGCCAACGAGTGGATAATTAATACGAGTGGAGATGTCGACAGTGGGATTCGATCCAATAACCTTAGTTCTTTTGCATGAAAGAATTACATCTCATCTACAAGCTCGAACTTGTAGAGAGGTGTGGAATCTATTCTTTATATTATTTCTCAAATACTCCCGCATTCATGGCCGATTTCAACCTCTTTGGGGAGGTCATTCGAGTGGAAATTTAATATCGGACAGAGTTTTCTTCAAGGAGTTCGAACTTAGGTTGGGCGTGAGCCAGGGGCTCTGATACGATGATAGAATTTCTTCTTCTTTTTTTTTTTGATTTCACCAGATCCGCTATGCGACTAATCCAAATTGATCACCGTTAGCCCTTTTTATAGGCTCTCCCAGCGGTGTTTTTTACATCCACATGGTTCGAATCCGAGACCTTGCTTAAGTGAACTCAAATCCCTTACCACTTGAGCCAACAACCGTTGGTATACGATGATATAATTTCATCTCATCTAAAAGCTCGAACTTATAAAGATGTCACTTATATTAATTTATCTAACAATAAACAATACGACGTGAATACTGTTGTAGCTAGTGATGACAAAAGCTCATATTACATGTGGATAAATGATGTTAACAATTTAGAATTGTACATATAAAATCCCAAATTGACTGATGGGTTAAGTGTGTAGTTTCTTCAAGTGGTGACAAAAATGGCAATTCGATTTGTAAGGAATTAAGGATGCATGAAGTTCATCATAGCATGCTAGCATTTCACACACGAATGACCTGACCAAGCCAACGATCTATATCCATTTTCTTCAGCTCTGTAGTTTTTTGAGCAGTAGGAAATTAAAACCAGAATATAATTACAGGCTCTTTTGGGACACTTCTAAGTTCTAAAGTCCTATGAACTCAATCATAGTTGAAAGGCTACAATTCCGCCAAACTCAATTGTACGTCTTTGTATAACCTACTATTTCTCTATCCTTATTTTTATTTAAACTAACAGCTTTAAATTAATTAAACAATCTAAAAATAATTAAATAACCGTAAAAATATCAAAATACAACACATTTTTTTTACACTCACCAGTTCGATTTTACACACCATCTATATATATCAACCTTATAAAACTTATAAAATAAAAAGTAAGTATGTCATAAACACATTTATTAATTGCAACTCAATTAAAATTCAATTTATAGTCATCATTTCAATTGAACTATAATACAGGCAGGGGCGTAGCTAAGTGTAAGGTGGGTAGGGTACGCCCTACCCTTTCTTTAAAAGTAAAAGAATTAGTGTAATTCGATCGACATTTATGACGTTTCGTCCTACACTTTTTAGTGTGAAATTCTATTTATCTTTCTTGTAATACACCTATTTATTTGATTTTCGATAAAAACATCATTATTTATATGTTATTATTTTGCATATCTTAGTTTAAATTTTTTTTATTCTCTTTCATAATAAAATTTTTAGGATAGTCAACCTTTTTTTCCTTGGCTACACACTGAATACAGGTCCAAAATCCGTTATACTCCTGTTGAGAGGAAGCACAAATAGTTGGAGGGGGGCAATTGCATTTGCAGTTGCATGATGCATGTGAGAAATAGGAGAGGGAATTAATTCGCCGGCGCCGCAAAAATCGACGGATTGTTGGTTGAAAACGAAAACAAAAAGACATTACATAATACACCACCACACTCCACTAGTCCCTCTCACGTTACAGATATATACAGATGGATATTTTTATTTATCACCAACCAATCACAAAGTCTCTTGAGAGAGGGTATCTGGGTATATGTTACCAAAACGTATATGTTGTGAACGAAATAGATATTTGTTATAATATGAAAAAATACCAATGTTGCAGACATAAGTCTTTTGATTAATAATATCGATTATTTTATTGATAATATATAAATCATCTAGAATCTTTCTCTGAGGAGACTTATATATTTTCTTTTTTCTCTTTTCCAACTAATGATAGTAATACTTTCTCAGTCGAAAATAGCTTCTCATTTTGCTATAATAAATACTCCTTCCGTCCCGTTTATATAGGCCACAATTTTTCGGCGTTATTTTTATAACGTTCAATAGTTTATTGTTTGTTGGTAGAGAGATAAATGATTAAGAATTGTAAAAGTATAAAAGATGAAAGAGACAAAATGACATAAAATGAAAAAGTGATAAGATAGTGGGGTTTGTGCAATTCACTTTTTTTAATATTTTAGGAAGTGGTCTAAATTAGTAAGACGTCCAAAAAGGGAATAGTTACATTTTTAGCGGAACGGAGTAGGTACAATTTATCATCTAATTATCTCTCTCATCTTTCATGCCACCTGTTTTTTTATTTTATAACTTTCACTTCCACTCCATGCATGTAAATAAATTTAATTCAATATGATTAACATTCTTCTTTTATCAAATGATAAATATTATAAAATGACGAGGGAGTAATACTTATAAAACTCAATTTTATTAATTTATTAATTTTATCATTCTTTATTCACTTTTCCAAAACACACATACAATGCAATGCATGTTCATACTAGCATTAAAAACTCACCGAGGTGGGAGGAAAGAAAGTTAATTTTGAAAATAGAAAAAGAAAAGGAAAGAAAATCAATCGTGGAGGCCAACTAAGAAAGAAAATACTATGTAGTTGTATACAGATAATCGACAGCACAAGAAATTTGTGTAATTTCTTTCCATTTCCAGGAGCAATAGACATGCATGCAACTAGTTCTCACCCAACTCAAAATACTCATTTTAAAAGCAGATCCAAAAAATTATCAAATGCCATATGGACTAGGAACAAGAAAGTGTAATAATACTAGTTGATTACTCAAAACTGTATTGCATTTTGAAAATATATAACCTAATACTATTTCATTGTATTTACCTAAAGTATGTAATAAACACTGCCAAAAAGAAAGCCAAAGATTCAATTAGGCTCTTTTCTCCTCATGTGAAAACTCAGATTGGCTTAGTTGAATTTTATACTATATTTCGATTTCGAAAATAACGGAGAATTGATACGTTTCTTCAACTGCAATTTTCTCGAATCGAATCAATCGATCTGAATCGAATTATAGATAAAATATAATTAAGAATCGAATCGAACTAAATGAATCGAATCGAATGAGTTTCAAATAATAAAATACTACTCAATTTTAAATTTAGGGTGCCAGCTTTTAAACCAATGGCCAAGCATCCAGTTTTATAGATAAAAGATATTCCATTACCATAATCTTAACCGTAATTTTACCATACATAATCTTTCAAGATAAATTAGATCAAGCTTGATTGATTGATTGATCAGGATTAGGAATACTTATTAATGATTTTAGAGGATAAAGGATTAGTGGGAAATGGATCCCATCGTAGCTGGCAAAAATACACAATACACCAAACCAAGTCTCTGTACAGGTATTTGTTTGTTGGGTAAATTACATCCATCGCCCTAATGAATCACTAATCCCACCCTACTTCCGAACTTTTAAAACGTTACACTTAGGTCTAAAAATTATTTTCTTATATTCGCCACCCTATTTACGTTGAGAGTAGTCATAAACTTTAGGATTTGTATTGAAAATCACTTTAAATTTACCTGCACCTAACGCATAAATATTTACGGGCTATTTGGCATACAATTTTAACATACTCCTTCGTCCTGAGTTCAACTTTCCGCGGACCCAGGCATATGTTTTAAGATAAGAATAAATAAAGTAGGAGAATTAGTTAATAAAGTAGGAAATATAGTGAATAAAGCATGAAAGATAGTGAATAAGGTAGGATAGAGATTTTTCAATTAATGAATGAGAAGTTTAAATTGGAACGTCCCAAAATAAAATGTGGGAAGTTGAAATCGGGATGGAGGAAGTATTAATAAAAAAAAGTCTATGTTAATAACGAAATAGTCTTGCTGTAATATAAAAAAAAGCACCAATGTTGAGAATATAAGTGTTTTGAGTAATAACATCGATGATTTTCTTAACAATATATGTGCGTCTCTAAATAAAGTATCTAGATATCATCTCTCAGGAGACTTAGCTATGTTCTCTTCATCTGAACAGAATTGAAGTGTAAAATACAACTAAGCAGAACTGAACTGAATTGTAGTACAAAAAACATCTAAGCAGAACTGAATTGAATTGTAGTATAAAAAACAACTAAGTAGAACTGAACTAAACTGAAATTAATGAGTTTTCAGATGAAAAGGAACAGAGCCTTACTCTAGTAATATACCTTTTTGTTGTGTGACAAATCTGAGTTTAATAAAGTTTTTAGTTGTATGACAAACATGATCCACACTCAAACATACATTTTTAGTTGTATGTCATTGTTTAGAAAACTAGTTGATGGTTGATTAGATAGCTGATAATCTAATTAATTCTTATAATGGTGCTTAGTAAATCTGATAAGCTAAATATAATAAGTATAACAAATCAACTAGGTTATTTTTTTTGATAAACTACAACCTTATTAGATCAACTAATTTATCATCGAGCTCATCAATTAGTGCTACAGAAATCCTATTTCAAATAACCTCAAAGGTATTATGTGTAGTTACTTAAATATAGGAGACCAATGTGAAGATAAGTATGATAATAGGGGCAATTATGCAATACTACAAGGTTGCAATTGGTAATGAATGAATGAAATCTTCCAAAAAAATTCAAATTGACAGACTGTTCCTCTTCACATCACACTCACCTCACCATATATGTACCCTTGCCATCTCTTCAACTTCCCTGCAATTCCCCCTCTCTCTGTCTCTCTCTCTACCAACACCATAATCAATCAATCAAAAAACCAAACAACCTCCTTCTCAATTCAAATTCCATTTCTGGTCACTCCTAAACCTCAATTCAACCCACCATGGCAGAAGAAACCAAGAAAACCACCCCTGAAACCTCCACCACCTGCGAAACGGTGTCTGTTCCGGTCGAGGAGAAGGCGGAGACAGTGACTGTGGAGAAGGAGCTTCCACCGCAGCCTGAGCCTGAGCCGGAGAAGCTGGCGTGTGCTGAAGAGGTTGCTGCAGAAGGTGAGAAGGAAGGGGTTGCTGTGGAAGAGAAGGTAGCTGAATCGGCGTCGTTTAAGGAGGAGAGTAACAAGGTTGATGATCTGATTGACCCTGAGAAGAAAGCTTTGGATGAGTTTAAGGCCTTGATTCAAGAGGCTTTGAACAAGCACGAGTTTACTGCTCCTCCTACTCCTGTTAAGGAAGAGGAGAAGAAAGAGGAAGAAGTCAAGCCTGTTGAGGAAGAGAAGAAAGCTGAAGAGGCTTGTGAAGATGTGCCTGTCAAGGTTGAAGAAGTCACTCCACCTGCAGCAGAGGTAATTAATTATTTTTTGAGAATTCGATATTACATTGCATGTTTTAGATATATAAATCAACCGATTTAATAATTCATTCGGAGAAACACAACACTCCATTCCACGAAGAAAAAGTAAGGCTGTATGTCGGAGAAAATGATTCCATGGGACTCATCCACCTCCTTACTTAATTATTTACTGTTTTTACAGTTCAAGCTTAGAAAAAGCACATATTTTAACCATGGATTAAAATTACAGTCCCGGATATGATTTTTTTAATAAGATTTTGAAAAGTTTATAATTAGTTAGGAGTCTCGAAATTCAACGTTGTTTGATCTTGCTAAACAGATATAATTATTTCATCTGAGAGTTTGAATTGATTAAACCATGCTAGACTTGCTTGATTCATTAGCTCTGCTTGAAAATGATGTAACGGATAACATAATCCATAGTCAAAAGTTTTGTTATTCTTTGTAGGTAAGCAAAAAGAAAGAGTGAAAATTTTTGAATTTTTGTTTTTGATGTTTAGGACTAATTTTGGTTATCTGTTAAAGGTTTTACTTGGATTTATTTTGGATGTAAAAGGTTTTATTTTTTCTTTGTAAAGGCTTGTGAGACTGAGCCAGTGAAGGAAGAAACAGCCACCCCAACCCCACCACCAGCAGCTGAGCCAGTGAAGGAAGAAGCAACTCCAGCTGAGCCATGTGAAAAGGTTGAGGAGAAGAAACCTTCTGCTATTGCTGCGGTAGTCGAAAAGGTGAAGGATAAAGCCGAAGCAGTAGCTGAAGAGATCAAGGAAACCATAGTCCATGAAGTCACACCCCCTGCTCCAGCAGCGTGCGAAGAACCGGCAGCCGTTGTCGAAGAAGAGAAGCCAATTGAAAAGGAGGAGGATTGTGCTCCACCTCCAGAACCGGAGGAGGTGTCAATCTGGGGCATTAAACTCCTAGCTGATGAGCGTAGTGACGTTATCCTCCTCAAGTTTTTACGTGCGAGGGACTTTAAGGTCAAGGAAGCTTTCGCGATGCTTAAGAGTGTTGTAGCATGGCGGAAGGAGTTCAAGATCGATGAGCTGTTGGAAGAAGAGATTTGTCTGGAAGGACTTGAGAAGGTGGTGTATATGCATGGAGTGGACAAAGAAGGGCACCCTGTTTGTTATAACTGCCTTGGTGAGTTCCAGGACAAGGAGCTTTATAGTAACACATTTGCTGATGCCGAGAAGAGGGCGAAGTTCTTGAGGTATTATATTCAGTTGTTGGAGAAGAATGTTAGGGAGTTGGACTTTAGTCCGGAAGGGACGTGCACGATTGTTCAGATTATGGATTTGAAGAACTCCCCTGGATTGATCTTGTTTAAGAAGGATCTTCGTCAGGCGACTAGCCAGGCTCTTCAGTTGCTTCAGGATAATTACCCTGAATTTGTTGCCAAGCAGGTATATACGCAAACATAACACATGTTTGGTATTGTTTCTTTAATTGTTTCATTGCTGTTTTAGTATGCTTCTTTAAACAATATGGTTTGCTTTGTTTGTTGTTGATTTGTGTCAGTAATACTAATTAAATTGTTGGTTATTTTTGTGACAGATGTTCATCAATGTTCCATGGTGGTATGTGGCTTACAACAGGATGATCAGTCCATTCTTGACCCAAAGGACTAAGAGCAAGTTTGTGTTCGCTGGACCTACCAAGACCGCTGAGACCCTGTTCAAGTACGTTAACTTGATTTACTCCTTTCTTCTCCAGTTTGGAGGCTATTTATAGATAAATTGGTTTTGTTCCAATGTGATTGATTTGAGATGTTAATTTCCACAGATACATAGCGCCTGAGCAGGTACCAGTTCAATACGGTGGCCTTAGCAAGGTGGGTGAATCAGAATTCTCCATTGCTGACGCTGTTACAGAGGAAACCCTTAAGCCGGCATGCAAGCACACCATTGAGTTGCCAATCACTGAGGTAATCTCACCTTGCTTTAGTAGCTACTTGCTAGCTCTTGCATGTTTTCAACGTTTTGCATTTACTTGTGCTTTAGAAACATATACAGAGAACCCAACATTTCAAATAATGTTTTCTTTCGTCTGAAAATCAACATTTGGGTGTGGACATGTAGCTATTAGGCACATTGACATCGCACGGTGTTGCATGCAATTAGTTCTGTTTATGAGGTTTTATTTTATGCTTATGGTTATCGCAAACATGCAATGTTACAGGCTGGCTCATTGGCTTGGGAAGTAAGAGTGGTAGGCTGGGATGTTTCTTATGGAGCCGAGTTTGTACCAAGTGCCGAGGGTGGATACACGTGGATCGTACAGAAGGCAAGGAAGATTGGATCAGCCGATGAACTAGCAATCAGCTGCACATTCAAGATCGGTGAACCGGGAAAGATTGTACTAACATTCGACAACCAAACTTCGAAGAAGAAGAAGCTTCTCTACAGGTCCAAAGCCCTCTAAATCAGACATGAACATAAATGCATCATCACCACAATGGAGGGTTCATTCATATTCTTTTTTTCCAGGTTGAAATTAGTTTTTTGTCATGAAGTCTTGGTGGAGTTATTATTTATGGTTTGATGTTAATTTATTTATATGCATATATATATTTGTTTTGTTGGATTGTTTTAAATATCGGGTGATACAGTATGTGAAAGGCAGTGGGTGAAGGAATGTCATGTAATGCAATACAAACGGGTTGGAAATGTGTGAAATATGAAACAGACAAGGTTTTCTTTGATAGTGTGAAATGTGAAACATAAACTTCTTTTATGTTCTGTTCTGTAAATTATGTTACTTGAGATTCTTAATGCTCTTCTTTCTCTTTTTCTTTTCACCCTCTTATACACTAGTATTTGGAGTCTAATCCCGTCGAGTATTGTTGTACCCTTTTTAGAGTGCACATTACAGATCTTTTTTTCTTATTTTCCTTTCTTTTCCTAAACATCAAGGTGGCTAACATCATTAAGGTTCTTGCAAGATCCAGTTGTCAGTATGGTCCAGCGGCAATTTGAAATTCGAATGGTCCTAATAAAAAGGCCACATATGTTGTCTCCCCTAGTACTCAAATGAGGGCCCAGGGTGTAGTGACCCCAAGTGTTTATTTAGTCTGATAGTTTTCATTAGGGCATTTCCACATGTAAGTGATTGGCATGTGTTTCAAGTTTGAACCCACGCCTTGTTCCTTTTCTTGTCTAAGTGGGGTGGGATTGGCATGTTTGCAGTGAGGTGTAAGGGTAGTAGGGTCTTCCCTATCCAAATTGGAAATGGAGATCGCTTGGGGACAATGCATTCACATGATCTAGGGCGCAAAATACGGGTTCATGTCTAAAAGTTATCATATTACGACTTCATAAATTACATGGAAACGCCATCTCTACTATATAGAGATAAATTTTTCCTTCATGTCCAAATCTCATACGGTACTTATAATGGATATCAAATTTTGCGGGACGGAGGTAATACGTAGAATATTATAGATAACGAATTTGAAGTACAGTGAAGTTTGAAAGTAGAAAAGGAAAAAGCAAAAGAATAGATACTAAGTATAACCTGAGCCTTTTATGGAAAGCAGAGAAGAATACATTTTACCTGTATAAAATACATTAGAACTGAAAGCTGTAATCAATCTGGCCAAAGCACTTTACAGAAGGATGATAAAAGAAAGTGTCAAAACCTCTGTTTGCACAAAACTAAATTGTGTCTTAATGCAAATGGTTATCTTAAGATTCTTTTTAAGTGTCTGAAGCGACAGAGAGTTTGTCCTAAAGTTAGGTTTCTAATCATTATTCGCACCAACTTATAGTATTAAATAAAGTGGTTGTTTATCACCATCTGTTCATCATCAATAGTATAGATCAGCTAAAGCAGCAGTAGTACAGCAGTATAAACAAAATTTTCAAGAATTAGACCCCACCAATGATGTTTATTGCCGCACACAATTTAAAGTGGTGTTTGCAACATGTTGATATATCTATTGCAAGATTCTGGGCTACTGTTTATGTAATGGGAAACCATCATTCACTTGGCAAAAATAACGGCTATTGTTTTGAAATCCGGGCATTAAGACCACTCCCAAATGGGAGTGGTCGTCGGGACGGCCGTGCCTCACGACCACCCCAAAATTCGGCCTTAACAAGGTCGAATTTTGGGGTCGGTCGTCCCGACCATTGGGCTGGGCCCCAGCCCAACGGACCGGACGACCGGGTGGGCCCCACCCCTTTTTTATTTTTATTTTATTTTTATTTTTTAAAATTAATTTATAAAGTAATATTAAATAAAAAATATTCCAACGACTATATTTTTTCGAGATCTATAAATACAACTCATTTCGAGATCTATAAATTACTCATTTTTCATTTTTTTCATTCTGATTTCAATCTCAATAAATTATAAAACGAGTTTTAAGAATCCAATTTGAGTAATTTCAACTTCTAAATACCCTTATAATATGTGAAGGAAGCTAAAAAAAATATTTAAAAAATACGAAAAAAATAATTAAAAAACACTATTCACGGTCGTCCGACGACCTATTGGACAGTTTTTTTTTCTGCAGTGGTCGTTAAATCAACCGTCGCTCACGACCGCAACTATTCACGGTCGTCGCGACGACCTATTGGAAGTGGTCTAAGCGGCTCAACTTGACCGGATCATCACATTTTTTGTTTTTTGGTCTAGGTTCAATTATAAATGACAACGTAAATTTAACTACTAGAACAAATAGTTTGCAACGCTCTCTTCGACCCTGGAGAGTTGAGACTTACAGTGGGATCCACAATGAACATTAATTTCGTATCACCGCTAAATTTGCAAAAAAAAAAAAAAAAAAAAGGGCACTTGCTTTTTGGTGGAAATGTCTGATGAAACTTGTATTTATGGTAATTACTGGAACTTCGTTATATGTCCAATCTTTTGTTGTCTGAACTCTCAATCCCAACAGAACAACTAAATTGGTATTTGCAAATGTTGCCATAATGTTTCACTACTTGTCTGCAAAATGTTTTTATAACCTAGTACTAGGAAACAACAGTACAGCTTCCAGGAGATTATCAAATTGAAAAACAAAACAATCACCTAAACTAAATTATAGATTTAGCACTTGCTCTTTTACTCTTTTCACTTTACTTTATGAGTTTACGGTTTATTTTAAATTTGGAGGTCTGTGTTTAATACTTGCTGGAAATAATTACCTTTTTCAATCACATCTTACAAGCATGTGCTAAGTTATGTTTAGCAAAATCCATCGAGATCGCAAATATATAGCAGGGGCGGAGACAGGGTTCCCCACCACCAAAATTTTCATTTTCTTTATTACTATAGATATATTTTACAAAATTATATGCTCTGTCACCCCTATTTTTTTTAGTTAGTACATTTAGTTAGTAGGCTTTATAATTAAATAAGTTGAGAAAATTATAACATTTGATAAATTTTACGTAAGTCTCCTCATGAGAGACGGTATCAATGAGAGATTAAAAGAGACGGACAAACATTACAGTTATATCAAAAAACATTAAATGTTTTACTAAAAATATCAGTGATAAACATATAAATAAAAATGACATAAAATGTATACGTACTCATAAAATATTATACAAATACTCATGAATATCAATCCGTCTCTCACTAATACACGTCTCTTCCAAGACTGTATAATTAAAGAGATATTTTACTAATTAACTAAGTTAAGTGGGTCATACGGACAGATTTTATACTTTTGGAGCAAGTTCTAATCGTGCATTTCCATCATTCATGAAAATTGCATAGAAAAGACTGCGAAGTTTGATGGATGATGACTTATTGTCTAGCAATTTGATAATGCATATTGAAAAAGAAATTGTAAAAGGTTTTGACATTGATTCAATCATTGGTGATTTTGAGAAGATGAAGAGACGTAGAGAAAGATTTTCATAAAAGTGGGTCGTTTATTCATTTTTTGTTTACCTGTATGATGATGTTGTTCTTTCTTTCTTTCCTTTCATTTTACTTTGATATTTATATTTTAAATATGTATGATGAATTTGGTGTAAAAAATATTAATCAGACCCGACCCGACCCAGCTCGTCCTACTCCGACCTAACTAAATTACATATTGTGTCCGTGTTATAATACTCCGCCACCCCACTTTTAAATCCTGGCTCCGCCCCTGTATATACCGCGGATGAACTTTCTTGTTGTGGAGGATGGTTAATAAGGTGATTCACGTGCTTGATAATATTTTAATATCAATATTGAGATTTGATAAGGTATTTAATTTGCTAAATGATAAGCTAGTTCGATTCTAATGACATTTCATTGTGCTATCCTATAAGCTAGCACAAACTAAAAGCTCACACGAAACACTTATTTCCATATACATTCAAATCAATTACTCTCTCCACCCCACCCCGCAGAAATTCATACATTTATTATTTTTAGCCGTCCCACAAAACTTCATACATTACTAAAAAAAGAATCCACCCCACACCGAACAAATAATAAAAATCCCAACTTTACACGCGAATTAAAATTTTGTCACTAAAAATACATTCTCCCTCACCTTTTATATATATTATTATTACTTTAACTTTTCACCTAAATTAAAACTACGCGTCACTCGTTAGCCCTAATGTATGAAGTTTCTCCGGAACGGATGGAGTAGCAATTTGAGCGACATTTTGAGACAACAATGATCTGTGCATTTCACATTTAATAAATATGGTGGGCCTGGGCCAATTAAATGGAGCCGAATCAGCTTGAGTGCTAACCTTCTGGGCCCAAACATGATGCAGTACTACAAACCTGTCCAGGTCTAGTTACTACTTGAGGCCCAAGGAGGATACATCACGCAACGCATTCAAAGCTATTAACTGTTAGCAAATAATATGTACCCGGAAGTAACTGATTTCATCTATTGGCAGTACTAGTTACTAAATGCAGCTACACAACACGTGCTTGGTACTACTCCATCATTTTCTAGTCGTCTCTCAGTACTTCATACACTTTCAAAGTTTAAGTATACCATAACCTTCATTCATTATTAAAATGCAAACATGTGCATAACACATGATTAAAAAAAATTATTTTACACTTAAGTCACACATTTTTTTTTTATATTTTCATTTAAAATTACGTGCAATATTAACGTAGGAGTATAAAGTTTTGCAGGATGGACGGAGTGAGTTGAACTAACACAGTATGAATTGCCTACTCTATGAAAACAACGGATAGAGACATGATTTAAGATTGATGCATACTTCATCTCATGTAACAAACAACCTACCATATGCTGCACTTTTTAAGATATCATTCAATCATTACTTTTGCCGGAAATGTGTGAACCTCGATACATGAGGTATTTGGTTTGAATTTTTCTACATGACAGCTTGAACTGTTGGTAGTATGAGAGTTCGCTTATTAAGATTTGAATCCGTTTATGAATAGTAGCGAGAGTTAATTAAGTAATATTGTAACATAGGAGTACATAAAAAAGGATGATAAAATGAACACTATATTCATACTTACTTCAGTAGATTCGTCAAATAGTGCCAAACAATTTGTACTAGGGCGGCGGCGCAACGGATCCGATCTGATCCAGTATGATTCTTTTGAATGGATAATCCATAGAAACGGATGAAGAAAAAACATATCCATTATCCATCCGATCCATTCCTAGCAGATTGGACTGCGGATCAATTCGTACGGATGCGGATAAATTCAAAATACACATCAAATTTAACTTTAAAATCCAAATTACCAAACTATACTATCGCAATGAATGTCATAGATTTGAATATTCAGAATGCACCTCAAATGTAAACTTCAAAGTTCAAATGACCAAACTTTACTATACTATTTACTATACTAGCAATGTATCAAGACAAATTAGGAGTGCAACTAATAGACAATAGAATAAAATAAAACTCTTAACAATTTCAGAATTGAGATATGGAAGGAGAGGCAGGATTAAAAGTGAATTGAGAATGAGTTAATAGCTAGTAACTTGTCTCTCTTACAGTACTAATATTATAAATGTATAAAAATTAAATATAATAAAAAGATCTCCGTGATATATCCAATCACTCCTAACCGAGTATGAAAAAGTTGTACTACTACAGGGGCGGAGCCAGAAGTGGAATTTAGGAGTTGCAACACATGTTAGTTTATGTCAAGATACGTAATGCCGAGAGTCGGATATCGAAGTAAATTTAGTTAAATTTATTCTATCACATAATATACATAAAATCTCCTTGCTCACCGAAGGCTCTCCAAAGGTTGGGGGTGCAGCAGCCCCCATCCGCACCCCTTGTCTCCGCCTCTATAGTACTAGTATTTGTTATGTAATCCGTTAGCTGACAGATCGGATAAATCCAATCCATAAATACGGATCATTTCAGCTACCCCAAATTGTGCACATACTTTGGGTAGATTTTGTGATTACCCATTGCTGGTTTCATCCGATTCAGAAATAATTCCAGATCTGAGTTCATAAAGTACAGATCGAATCGGATCAGTCCATGAAATATTAAGAAGACAACAACAACGAACATACAACATCTTGAGATGATTAAGGAGATTACAGGTGACCATAAAACAGAGTTATAAGTACTAGTATAAGATTGCAAAAGTTATTAACCATTACAGAGAAACCTCCATAGCTTACAAAACACAAACACAGTTAAAAATGTACAACATAAACATACAACAAAACAGATAAGTTCCAAAACAGTACAGCTACATACTCTCGGCATATTTACCCACTCCCTAGAACCCACAGATTACAACAAATCTATTAACTTAGATAACAACTATGAGAGACAAAAAAGCAGGAAACAGCCAGGTAATACCCCTCGGAGAATGTAGGATGAGCAAGAAAGTAAGTTCTATAGCATTAGTTGCATAGTTTCCAGCCAAAACGAGCAACGTTTCCACATCACTCCACAAGAGGTGCAACTTTGAACCTGTAAAGTAACTTCTTTTTCTTAGCTGTGGGGTTGTCAACGGTGAGCAATATCTTGCCCAGATCAGTTATCTTGAAACTGCTCGAGATAACTGGTTCATCAGTTGGCCCCAACTTCCTTGCCTTTTGTATGATCACTGTATAAGCATTTTCGGCATTTGGAACATATTCAGCACTGTAGCTTACCTCCCAGCCCACCACACGAATCTCCCAAACCAGAGTGCATTGCTGAAATCAACCAAACAAATTTGAAACCAAAGAATTATTAAGTCATTGAGTAAATAGAAAACCATAATAAGCAGTAAATCTTTTGTTCCTCGTTGTCTTTCAGATTTTGTTTCCACAAACTATTACCCATTGATAATAGCAGCGCGTTACTTTGACAGGCAGAATCTCCATTAACAAGTTAAACAAGATAAAGCAAGTTTGCTTGATTTGTACTCCATGTACGGATACGGAAACAATTCTGTTGAAATTTGTAACATACCTCATTAACTATAATTTCCACAGTTTGCTTGGTCGCAGGTTTAACAATGATCTCAGTGGCCGGATCATCAAGGGTGAACTCTGGATTGCACTCACAGAAATCAACACTAAGGCCACCATACTGAGTAGGTACTTGTTCGGGTGTTACATACCTGTTTCGCCATCAATGTAAATGAAATTACAACAAACACACTTTGCCCTATAAACTACTTCCTATAAGAAAAGGTTCTACATACTTGAAGAGCATTTCAGCAGTCTTTGCTGGGCTTGCAAATACGAACTTGCTTCTTGTTCGCTGAGTCAAGAAAGGGCTGATCATTGTGTAGAAAGCCAAATGCCACCAAGGAACATTAATGAAGACCTATAAGCACAAAACACGGGGAAAAAGGCTATCATTGTCGCACACAGTACATGTCAAATAACAACTTGAAGCGCACTACTAAAACCCATACGTGCAGAAGTCCAAGGAACAAAGAGACAATTGCATCCGACACGTAAATATTAGTTTATCACAACTTCATGCATAAAGCAACAAACAAATAGACGTTTTGTCGACTTGTACAGTCTCAAATCCTTTTTGCGAGATTTCATTTTATAACTAATCATAACGACCAGATCCAGTAGCCAAATCTCCAGATAAAGGACTACACAATTGACAATATACTATAATGACAAGAGAGCACAACAGACTTCCGTTATTTTGTACATCCATTGATACTACTGCTATTTGCTCCCAACTTGCAAGGCACCAAGTCCTTTCTTTGCACCTAATCCTACAGGGGAAAGACACTTGCATATATCCTAAACTACACACCACTCCTAAAACCACATATGTGCAGAATTCCCTAGCCTACACTAACATGTATGCATTAGTTTATAATTCTCTCAAGCATTTAGCAACAAAGGAACCAGCTATTTCGTTGGATTCTACCGTCTCATATATTCTGCAATATATTGTTTCTTGATCAATATATTACAGATAGATACACAGATTACACAATCAGTAACTTTATTAGAACAAGAGAGCACATCAATCTTCTGCTAAATTTGTATAGCTATCAAGACATTATAAATGGCAAACTACTCCATTATCATTGACTCATTAGCTCTAATTACACTCTTTCATAGATACACTCTAAAACCCACAAACATATAATTCTTTGCCATTGCATTCAAGTAACCAGTATTAAAATATACCTGCTTGGCGACGAATTCAGGATAATTATCCTGAAGAACCTGCAAAGCCTGCTTAGTAGCAATCCTCAACTCCCTCTTCCCCGGTCCAGGCGAGTTCTTAAGATCAGTAACCTGAAATATAGTATTAACTCCACCAGGATAAAAATCGAGCTTCCGAATACTTTTCTCCAAGAACTGAATCCTCCACCTCAAAAACCTCGTCCGCTTCTCCTCGTCCCCAAACGTTTTCGTATACAGCTCCTTGTTCTGAAACTCACCATACACATTGTAACACACCGGGTGCCCTTCCTTGTCGTGACCGTGCATAAACACAACCTAGATCACATACCCCGAAATCAAAAAACCGTAAAATCAAAATCTCTGTAACAATCACCTCAATACTTCATAATATATCATTATAAAAAAAGACATTTCATAGTCGATTGACAATGTGATATACTAGTTCATATAGAATAGAACCTTTTCGAGATCATCTCCCAAATCCTCCTTCAAAAGCTCATCGACATTAAAGTCGCTTCTCCACTTAATCGTGTTCTTCAACATAGCAAAGGCGTCCTTCTCTTTAAAATCACGAGCTCTCAGAAACTTAAGCAAAACGACGTCAGTCCGTTCGTCTTCCAACAACGGCACTCCCCAAATCGACACCTGCTCGCAATCCGACGAGCCTTCCGGCTTCGCAAACACCCGGTTCTGAACCGCTTCAGTAAGCAAGTTCTTCAAATTGTTCAAAGCTAGGGTTTCAGAATCGGACAGATCTGCAAGCTTGTTGCTCTCTTCCTTGAACGAACGCCACGATCCCGGGCCCACCGTGCTCTTCTCCACTGCCTTCGATTCGGACTCTTGAGGTAGAGCTAGTGCAGCTGAGAGCGGCTGAGAAGATGTAGTAGCACTTGTGGTGACGTGTTGCTCGGTGAGTGGTGGTTCGGTAGGCGGTGAGAGTAGAGGAGTGTCTGTTTGGATTACTGTTACAGCTTCTTTGGAGTTATGTTCTTCTTCGGATGGAAGAGGTAAGGGTAACTCGTCTTTTTGGAGCTCGACTGAGACTGAAGCAAGCGGTGGTTCTGGAGTGGGTTCGAGTAGCTGCGATTCTGGAGCGAGTAGTGGTGGTTCGGTCTGGGAAGGTGGTGGGTGGATGGCGGTTTCTGGAAGAGGTGTTTTGAGGTTTTCGTCTGCCATTTTTGTTTTCTTGGAGAGCGTTTGTTTGGTGTGAGGTGAAGTGTGGAGTGTGGTGTACTGTTGAGCAGCTGAGTTGAGTTTGATTTTGATGAGGACGAAGCGGAAAAAAAGTGAGCTTTTTATTTCTTCTCATTAATTTATTCTTTTCTTTATTCTAGAGGCCTTGTTTGGTTCTCATTTGTGAACTTAGGTTTTGACATTTTTTTTTTGGGTAAAATCCATTTTTAATACTTCAGAGCTAACATTTTCAATTTTAATATTCTAAAGAGTGACGGATTTTGTGACGGAATTATTATTTTTTAATTATAAATTAAATAGCGACTTAGTAACGGATAATTCTAAATTTGCAGATTTTTTTTTAAATTTAGATGCCTATTTTCATATTTCACTTGTTTCACAAATATAATCTACGGTAATAAATCCAGAATAATGAAATTGTATTAATTAACATAAAGCATTCGACGAATACAAATTATCCATGATTAAATTAAATATCCGTACATAAGTTAAAATAAGAAGTCAAGTGGCAGAAAAACACAAGTTGAATTGACAGCTCCCGACTGTCGATCCCCATCTCCACCTCACCCTGAAATCGTAAAGTGCATACCATGAGTTACGGATGAAAAAATCACTCATACTACACAAATATGAACCTTAACAAAGAAACGTACCACAAATAAAGACATCAATTTAATAAGATAACACAACAAATTCAATGGTGACTAACATATCACCCAAGTTCAGTGGCTAACATACCACTCACATATAGTGGCTAACATACCACTCATATTGTCCTAAAATTTTCTAACACAATGGTGACTAACATATCACCTAAGTTCAGTGGCTAACATACCACTAACAAATAAAGCATAAAAAATTAAACTTACACTGCTCATATTATCAACGGAAGATATGAATATATACACTAACCTCTAATGATTCTGTTTATATTCAAGCATAATATCGACACTTGCAAATAATCGATAGTTAATCATCTTTTCGATGGTCATGTCAAAATCCTCATCATCCATTTCTTTCCCAACATCGGTTTTAGCATTGTTTGCATCTTCATCATCCATGCACTTTCGAAAGCATAATTACTTGTGAACATTAGAACGGAGAGTGTATCGCAATTTCTACATACATAAAAAAAATCGAGTTTAAAAATCAATTGTTCTAAGTCAACTACAAAATACAATTCACTAAAAAAAATGTTAGAAGTGAAATCACTACTAAGAAAGACGAAGCATACTGACTCGACAAACTTATGTAGCTCCTCCAATGAATCTGGTGGGTGAGCTGGTGGGTGAGGCAATGATGTAGGTGACGGTGGAGGGGGTGACGAAGGTGGAGAAGTCATCCTTGAAGTGTTGAGATCGATGATTGTTTTGTGAGCAAATAGTCAGTTTCTTATAAACCCAGGTATAATTACAGTTTAAACACCCATTACTTTTCTAAACATCATTCCTAAATGAAAAAAATCACAGCTTTCATATTGTAGATTAAGATAGTAGTAATTCTTTCTAAATTAATACGAGCCAAATTATATTACAACCGCCAAAATCACTAAATGGTCTTCAAACACTCAACTAAATCTTACTAATCCTACTACATATACGAAAATATCAAATTAAATACCATAAATACTTACAAACATCCTAACATGATACTAACAATTCAATTTCACAATAAATCTATCAATTGAACAACCTCAAGCTTAACCCACTACTTAATATAAGCTAAACTAGCTAGTAGAAACTTCTAAAAACATAAAATTGCTCGAAATTAGCAAAAATCTCAAATTAACAAAGTTAGGGTTTTAGACTAATACCTTCAATTACTAAAAAAATAGCCGAAGAAAGATGAAATTGAATGGCCACCCGAGTTTCTTGTTCAACGAGCTTCGAAAAGAGTCCAAGATTGGCCGGAATAGTGGATTTTTTTATCAGAGTTGAGCTAGGGGCGAAAATGGCGAGTGAAGAGAAGAAAGGAGAAGTAGAAGTGAAATGGGGGAAGATCGGCTGTTGTTCCCGTTTTATAGACTTTAGTAACAGATAACCTATTCGTTACTAAATAGTAACAAATAACCTTACACGTTACTAAGTTTCTTTTTTCTTTTTAATTAGTCAACAGGCAGTTTAACGACGGATAGTTTATCTGTTACTAAATAGTAACGGATAGCCTTATCCGTTACTAAGTTTCTTTTATTTATTTATTTTTTAAAAAAAAAATAGTCAACAGACAGTTTAAAAACGGATAGGCTACCCGTTACTATTTAGTAAGGATAAACTATATGTTATTATTTAGTAACGAATTTAGCGACGGATTGAGAAAATCACTCAATCCGTCGCTAATCAATGCCGATTCGTCGCTATTTAGTAACGGATAATATCCGTTACTAAATTGCGTTACTATTCGGCAATTTTCTTGTAGTGTCGGAGAAGAAAAAGGCGATTGTTTATGACGACATGGCGGATGGAATCCCGATGAAGTATTGGTCTACCAAGAGTAAATTAGGTGAGTATTTTAATTGAGTGTATGCATGGTTTTGTGGGCTGTGTAGTTTAATATTCCAACTTGTGAAGCTCCATTTGTTTATTGTGTGGGTTTTTGCTGTAGTACATTTGTTTATTGTTTATTGTGTGGGTTATTCTAAGCTTTGTGTTATGGGTTGTTTATTAATATTGAACTATTTTAATTTTCAGTTGATGAAAGTGATGCCAGTTTTGAGCTTACAATACGTTTTGGTGGGAAGTTTATTCATGTCCCAACAGCTAAGGATACTGGAGGTTTTTCATTTGTGTTGGATGATGTTGGGCCCAAAAACCAATTGCTACATTCTTGGGTGTAGAAGGTTTAGGAGGTATAAAGGGTTTCTACTAGAACAAGGATGGAGGTTTTGTACTTATAAATGACCAAATGTGTCCATTGTTATGGACTAGGGCTATAACAAGACTTAATAAGAAGCTCCTTATATACTGTGATTGTGCTGAATTCCCAAGTGGTGTAGAGATGATTGAGAGTGATGATACAGAAGAGGGGGGGGGGGGGGGGGGGAGAGGAGCAAGAGGAGTAGCAGCAAGAGGAGCCATTTGTTGATCTAGGAACCCAAACACAACCTGAAATAGCTACCCAAACACAACCTGAAATAGCTACCCAGACACAACATGAGGATGATGAAATAAGGGATGAGGGTAAGGAATATTAGTCTCAAGCAGCTAATAGAGAAGGTTCTACATATGAGGATGATGAAATAAGTGATGAGGCTTTATTGGATGTGGACATAGATAGTTTGACTGAAAAGAAGAAAGATACAACTGCAAGTAAGATAAAGGTGAAGAGTAAGTCAGTTGGGGATAGTGCACTTGATGGCTTCATTGACCCTTATTATGACTTTAGAGGTGAGAAAGCACAGATGGAAGAAGAGTTGAATGAAAGGAAGGGTAGTGTGAAGGCTGGTAATTTCAAGGGTGATGGTTTGTTTGACCATCAAGTTGAATATTCTGATTCTGAGGCAGATGAGGACTATATTGAGACTGAAGATGATGGTGAGGAGTATGTGGAGAGTGTTAAAAGTGAAGAATTGGAGGAAGGGGAGTCACCAACTGATTATACTGGTGAGGAGAATATAAACCAAGATTTCTAGGGGTTTGAGAGTTGTGATACTGCATCTGATGGAGAAGGTAATAGATATAGAAAGAAGAAACCTGTGGCTAAGAAAGGGAAAGGTAAGCTGAAAGGGAGAGTTGTTGAAGAAAAGGTGTTTCAAGAGGTTGATGTTTGGGATCCTCAGTTTAAGTTGGGGACCATCTTCACTAACAAGAAGTTGCTTGGCTGGGCTGTGCATTCACATGCATTGAAAACATTGAGGCTTTTGAAGATAGGACCTAATGATCACCTGAGAGTACATGTGAAATGCAAGGGTGGAAGAAATTGTCCTTGGTGCTTACATTTGCTGAAAGTGAAAGATGATGGGGAATCATTCAGAGTACACAAATACATTCCCAAACATAGATGCCCTGAAGATAGAAAGATCAAGAACATCAAATCAAGTTGGTTGGCTAGGAGATACCTAGCAACTTTTATGATTGATCCAAGGACCAAAACTAGTGTTTTAAGGACAAAAATCAAGATGAAACTGCAGATAACTGTATCTAGACAGTAGATTTGTAGGGCTAGGAAAATGGCACTGAACATATTGTATGGGACAGATGAAGAGCAGTATGAGAGGTTGTGGGATTACATAGGTGAAGTTGTTGAAAAGAACCCAAGGACTACAATGCTTATGGAGCTTAATCCAGATGGGTCAGGGAGGTTTGAGAGATTGTATGTATGTTTGAGAGCTTGCAAAGAAGGATTTGGAAATTGTAGGCCCATTATTGGCCTTGATGGATGTCACTTGAATTCTAAGTATGGAGGGATTCTTCTTACAGGAGTAGGGATTGACCCTAATAACAATATTTTCCCTATTTGTTGGGCAGTGGTGAAGTCTGAGACATTTGAATCATGGGATTGGTTCTTGTCTTTAATTCAGACTGATTTTGGAATAGTTGAGCATCACTTGTGGACTTTCATTAGTGATAAGCATAAGGGTTTGATTAAAGCACTTGAGAAGAACTTTTGAACAACATACAAGAGGTTTTGTGTTAGGCACTTACATGGAAACATGAAAAGAGCTTGATTTCTTGGAACTTCTATAAAAGAGGGCTTATGGAAGATGGTTTGTGCATCTACTGTTGAACAATTTGCAGCTAGGAGGAAAGAATTGGAGTAATTAGCCCTAATGCAGTCAAGTGGCTTGATGAGAGAGATTCAGGGGATGGAGTAGGGCTTATTTCAACCCTTTCCCTAAGTGTGACATGCTATTGAACAATGGATGTGGTGCTTCAATTCTTGCATTATTGATGGTAGAGAGTTGGGAATTATATCAATGCTTGATTGGATCCAGGACTATGTCATGCTTGGATTTAAAAGAATAGAGATCTTTGCAATGAGAAGTGGGGTGGGGATAAAATTTACCCTAAGATTGCTGACATGATAAGACAAAACATGGAGCAAAGGGAGGGTTTGTTGCCATTGCAGTCAAACAAGTGGTTATATTCAGTGAAGACTAGTATAGGTGACAAGTATTCAGTCAACTTGAAGAATGGAACATGTGGGTGCAGAAGATGGGATATAAGTGGCATTCCCTGCAGACATGCCCTATGTTGCATAGCTGAGAATGGATGGCATATTGATGAGTTTGTGAATGAGTGCTATTTTGTGAAGAGCTATAAGCAAGTCTATGAACCAGCAATAGTGCCTATCAATGGATGGAAAGAGTGGGTGAAGACTGGTTATGAAAAGCCACTACCTCCTAGTGAACTTAGGAAGAAAGGCAGGCCTAAAAAAGCTAGGAGAAGAGAACCAGATGAACCAGCTATGAAAAGAAAAAGAAAGTGTAGAGGTGGGGGGCCTATTAGGATATCAAAGAAGAGCAAGCAAACATTGAAGAAGAATCAAGTGACATGCAAATGTAGCTTCTGTGGGGAGAAAGGGCATAATAGATTGGGTTGTGACAAAAGGAAAGTAGCTGAAGCTTCACAGTTATTTAAAATGTCTATACTAAAGTGTCTTTATGATATATAATGTCAGTTCTTAACATCTTATTTGTTTAACTCATAGAATGCAAATGGAGATGGTGGAACTAGCTCAGATCAACTTGAAGACCCTAAGTGTTGTTTATGCCAACAATTAGGACATATGGAGGTTGCATGTACTTTCAAAGAGCCACTTGAAGATTCATAGGTATAGTGCATTATGTGTCATTTGGAAGCCTTTAATGTTTACTTGAGTATAATCAATATTCTTATTCCTTAACTCATGCATTTTTTTATTTATATAGACTGACACTGTATGGAATCCAAGTTCAAGTGAACAACACATTACTATATGTACTTTCTGTCAAGATAGAGGACATGATGAGTTTAGTTGTGAACTGGAGATGGCATTAGAAGCTTCAAAGGTTTATTCTCTTCATTAAGTACTATTATTGATTATCTATGTTTACTAGTCAATCATACTAAACATGTCTTTCATTTTGTTAATGAAGTATGATACTGGACATGAGAGTACCACAATTCACATGCCAAGACCTCCTAACTCAACACATATAGTTGGTACTAGCAGCAGTCAACCTAGTCAATCTGTAGTAAGTTTCATTTCCTGAAAAATCATTTAAGTTTCTTGTGTCTTGTTAGGTGAGTATCATAATAAGTGTATGTCTCTTGTCTCTTGTTAGGTGAGTTTTAATGTGGGGAGTAGCTCTCAAGGCAGTCAGCTGCAACCACCACCATCAATGTTTGAACATATGAGGAAGCAAGGGTTTGATATGGAAAATTACTCCAAAACACTGCACATTGAAGGTGATACAATCCACATACAAAGACCTCCAAGAAACACACTGACATTGAAAGATTTGGAAGCTCTCAAGGCAGCAAAGATGAAGAAATTATGATTTTATAGTTGGCATTAGAAAATTTGTCAGATTTGCAAGATATTGTAATCTTTTGTTACTTGTTATGTTACCATTTTGCTACTCCAGTTGTGATCTTGCACATTGACACAACATTGACACATTGATGTCTTTTGCTTATCTGATATGGAATCTTTTGTCAAGTCAAGCCTTGCCTTTTAAATACATGCTCTTGAGGATGTCTTGTTTGGTGTTTGGCATAGGTTGGATATGTTGTATAAATGGATAAAGTTATTAATCAACAAAGAAAAATACAAACTTTTAAAAGATGAGCAATTTTTCATGTCAAAGCACTATCTTATAATGCATACTTCATGCACTATCTTCACTAACCCACAATTGCACAAATATGCTAACCTTCATTCCATAAATGTTCAAAAGCAACCTGGTTTACAACATAATTCTTGATGCCAAAATAACCAAAATACAACATTCATGCTTACCAAAATGCATCATTCCTACATCAATTACTATTTCCAAATACATACCCTCATTCCTACTTCAAGTACTACCGCCAAAATACATCACTCCTAGTCAATACATTCTACTCAATAACAACAATGCATCAAAGCACGACACAGAGAACAACTACAATCATCCTCAGTCTTGCATTTTTCATGTCCAATTCCTTCACTTACATCTTCAGTTTCTTGTTCTTCACTGTCAATTTGTCAACACCCACTCCTGTGTCCTTATTCTCCTTCAACAATGTCGTCAATTTGATATTTTCATCCACCAATGTTTCAATTTCAGTCTTCATTCTTGACAGTTCCAACTCCTTTGAAGCTTGTGAGCCAACTAGTTCCACATTCTCCAGCTTAACATTTCTGAGCTCCAACTCCAGTGACTCCTTTTAGGCAATTACAATGCGTAAAGCACGCTTTCCTCGATCACAAATCGGTTCTTCTTCAAGCCATCGGAAGTACTTGCATCCTCCAACTTGTATACCAAACTCATCCTCCTTCAACACAAGTTAAACAACTATAAAACTCAGAACTTTGACAAATCAAAGACATCACGCAAACAGATAACTCACACATACCTCAAAATCGGGACAACCCATAAATCTCTTTGCCGGGTTCGATTTCGTGTAGGACGTTTTCCGAACAGCCAATTTAAAACAATTGCACCTTTCACCAGTCACCCAATCACTTCGAATCCCACATACAGGAGGCGATGGCAATGAACTCATGATTCAATTCGAATTTGAGAGGGTTTAGTGTATTCTAGGGTTCTTGGTCTGATTTGAGGAAGAATAATTGTGGGTATGTTTTGTTTTGGTTTTAATCCCGTTTTTTTAATTTTTTCAAAGGGCGCGCCTGCTTGGGCGGCAAGGTCCCTGGGTTGACCAGCACTGGCGTTTGTAATGCACTCGCGTTTGTACATCACGCTCCACCACTCGACAGCCACTAATTTTAATTAGTATGCTAATTGTACTTAGTTAGCGTTAAACAATATTTAAATTGGACACTTCCTCTTTAGAGTATTAAAATTGGAAATGTCTCGCTCTGGAGTACCAAAAATGAATTTTACCCGCATATTTTGTGTGAGATTTTAATTTTTGTTGTGTTACCGAGATGTTTTGATTTTGAGTTTTTTACCATGGCATGGTCAAACGCAAAGGTATCTGGTCAGAGTATTTTCTGTTACTTACCGGACGGACCGGAAAGAGTTACTGTTGATTCCTCCTTCTCCGTTCATACTAGGACTGCTCATATGATCCGAGTCCGTGGATCCAGTTCGTCTATCTACATTTACGGATCGAATCGATCTGATCCGTTAGCTAACGGATCGGATAATGGATGCAATTTTCACCTATCCGTTACGAACGGATAAAATGGATAAATGGATATCCGGTATCTGCTTTTTTTAATATTATACACACACACACACACACATAGGTATCAGAGCATGGTGGGATAACTCCCTTACATCTGATATGTTGGTCCAGATAACGGCAAAGTAAAAGACTAGAGGGGGGGGGGGGTGAATAGTCTTTTAAAACTTTTGTCGATAAAAACTATTTCTCAGATATCTGAATAGATATCTGATACTTAGAATCAGAGCACGGAAGACTTAATAAAGATAAGTGCAGAAACAGTTAAAGTGTGTGTGTGTGTTGCTGAAATGTAAATACAGAAAGGTAAATAACACATCAAGTATAGTGGTATCTGGAGGTGGCGTAATCCTCCAACTAATCCACTTCGGTCTATCAGAGACCTAGAATTCACTAGAACAGATAATTGAGTTCACCTTACAATAAACCTATTCTAAGATTCTTAACAATTGGTTCCCAACCAAATGTTCCCCCTGAGTTGCTCCCCGGCTTTCACAGCCAAGTACTTCCTGTACTCAGAAACCTTTGAGTTATTCCCTAGCTTCCCAAGCTAAGTACTTCCTATACTCAATAACCTTGGAGTTATTCCTTAGTTTTCCAAATCAAGTACTTCCTATACTCCGGTAACCTTGGAGTTATTCCCTGATTTTTCAAACTAAGTACTTCACTGCATCACGCCAGTTATGGTGTTGGTTTTGGTTTGAGTTGTCAGATGAGCTTCTTGAATAACTTATTCAGTTATTCAGATAGCTCTGTGAATCAAGTATACTCAATACACTTTTCAATGTATGGTATCTTGTTCTTTTTACTGACCCAAGTCTTAGTTAAATGTTCAAGAGAATGAATCTCAGATACTTGATCTTTCGTTTCAACTCTTTCACAGATAGCTATGCTTGTTTAGGATCAGGACACTTAGAACTTCAGTGTTACTCAAGATCAAAAGCTTTGGTCGCAACAGAAAGCTTTGAGGATAAGTAAGTTTGCTTTGAGAGAGAGTAAGAAGTTCAGCGTTTTTATGCAGTTCAAGGTGTGTCGTGTATCTCTTCAAGCAGTCTAAGTGTTGATATTTATAGATGAATTTGAGTGCCGTTTGAATAGTATCCGTTAGGCTCAAATTCAAACTATTGATATCTGTGTATAATCTTATGTGCTTTGTCTTCTTCTTCGTCGCCGTTGCTTTTATTCGACATCTCGTCCGTGCATTAAATGCATTGTACTATACTTTTGTCCCAGAGTGCCAACGGAACTATGCTTTGTATCGTAGACTAGTGTTATCTCGATTCTTTGACGTCGTTATCTTCAATCTTGATACCACTTATATTGAAACAACTTTGTTTGCAATATATATATTTCTCTTTCAGAAATGTGGTTAAAGCTCAAGGTATCTGAGAATAGATATTTGTGGACACTTTCCTTGTTTTCAGATAGGTCTTTTATTTCTCAGATATCTCTTGTGATACAGTTTGTTTGAAACTATTCGTGTCTTCAAGATATCTGGCTAAGATATCTGAACAACAGTTTCAGCAATCTTGTGCAGTTTCTTCAAGTCTTCAATGTCGTTGATCTTGTTCTGCTTGGATGTCTTCCTCTTGGTCTTCTCTTCATAAAATAAAAATTACATTTTGAGACCTAACATCCTATACAAGATTAGCTAGACTATCATACTTAGTGAGTTTCCTCTTTTACAATGTTCAAGTGAACCAAGAGTACTAATCACCTTTCTGAGACTAAGATAAGTCATCATGTTGCTGATCAAAATCTAAACAGATATTTCTAACAAAATATCTAACAAATTTCCTAACAAATTTCCCAAGAAATTTCCCAACAAATTTCCCCCTTTTTGATCAGTCAACGATGACTATCTTACCTATTACAAATCTGGATGAGTGAACAATCCAACACTTAATCTTTTCTTAAGATCTTTAATTTATTCAAATAAGTGCAGAAAGTAAACATCAACCAAATCACAAGGTGTGATCTTTGCTGACAAGTTATCTTTTATAGATTACTATCTGAGAGTAAGTTCTTCAGATAAGTTACAAATAAAGATTACAGATAACTTTAATACATAATACAGTTAAGCTCAGTCAGCAAAAATACAACAAAAACTACGTAGTAAATCAGGACAACAGGAGTAACCAAGCTCCAAGTAAACATCCTAATAAACTAGTCTTCAATCTCTTCAAGTCTTCAACTGTATATCTGTAGATCAGTCTGCAAATTTCCTATCTCCAAACCTTTTGATGTCATCAGAATAGTCATAGAGAAGAGTTCTGACGAGCATCTCTGTGTCTCTGGCAAATTCACAGACCTCTTTGTAGGTTTTGGTAGGATTTTTCTTGACAAAATGTTTGACCCACAGATACTTTCCCCACTTCCAGGCATGCTCTATTATGATATCTGAAAGCTTGAAGTATTCGTAGATAATCTTCAGATATCTGATGTCACCCTTGTATTGCTCTTCAGTTAGATAGAACGATTCATAGGGTTCTACAGCGAGTCTTGATCTTGGGCCTGTTCCTGTGATATTCAGAATTCTGTGCACATCATCTGGCTTTCCATATGGACATTCATCAGAGAGGTCCTTTCTCATGGCTTCAGTTCTCTTGACAACTTCAAAATCCAACCAGGCTTTAATGTGATTGGTGTTGATCAAGGTTGGCTTATCTTTTCTCCATGCCATAAGTTGTTTATGGATTAGTTCTGGAAATCTTGAATTTACCAAGAGATGCTTAAGTTCCAGAATCCAATAGCCATTTTTCTGATTGATGCACCTGTAGACAGAGGAATCATTGTCATACTTCACATACTCTATTTTGGCTTCTTCGGCACCGAGTGGAAGTTGACTTTGTCTTTGCTCTTTCCTCACTGTTCCTTCTCTCTTGAATTCTCTTTGGGGTTGTTGCTTGAAGAACCACCACCCTGGATAGACTTGGTATTTCCAGAGGGTGTTTTAGCTGCTAGGGGCTTTGCAGCTATGGGCTCAGTTAGGCTTTCAATTTTCCTTTTTCTGTGAAGAGGAGCTTCATCTTCATCAGTTTCCTCACCATCATCAAGATTAGATCTTGTGAGAGTTTTACAGCCTTCTTCATTGCCTAGGGACTTGATTTGACCTTCTTCTTCTTCAGAAGAAGATTCATCAATCCCTTTAACTTGTCTTCTCCTTGGAGCCTTGGTACTCCTTGGAGGTTTCTGTGCCATGTCCCTTGTTATCATTTTAGTTCCTTCAGTAGGTTTCTGGGAAGCAGCTTGGCTTGAGGAGGGTTCATTGATTCTGAGTGGTGGCTGGGAAGTTTTCATGTTTCTTCTTCCTTTCTGAGCCGCACCAGATTTCTTCTTGTTTTCTTCTCCTTCTTCCCATTCCCCCTGACTTTGAGGTCCAGATTTGTACATTCTTCCCCCCTTAGTCATTGTTGGCTGACTCAGTCTCATAAAGGAATCTGAGAGAGAGTCAAAATGCCCTTGTAAATAGTTATAGGCAGTGACCAACTTCTGAAGTTCGGCTTTGAGATCCTGATTTTGCTTGATAAGTCCATTGTCCTTATCAGTGAGCTCTGCTAATGGGCCTAGGATGGCATCTGCTTTTCCAGCAGTGTAACTTGCCTCTTGGAAAGCTTTTTCAGCTAAAGACGCATCATCGTCCCTTATCATTCCCAGGTCTTTCTGAGCAATGACTATGCTAGTTGTTCTCTGAGTGATGAGCTCAGTGAACTTTCTCATTTCAGAGGGGACGGAGGCAATTACTTCTTTGTTCTGTGAAGACATCTCCTTGTTCAGAGTAGCCAGTACTTGGTACCTGTTCATGTATTCATTGGAGTGAACATTTGGCAGTTTGCTGAAAATTGTAGGAGCAATCAGCTTCCTTTTTAAGTGAGAAACCGCTAGATGTTCATTGCGGTGTTCTGCCAAAGTCTTGTCTTCTTCATCATCTGAGTAATCAAAGTTGATCTTCATCCTCTTGGAAATTTTCATCGATTGTATCGAGTCCAAAGAACCATCTCGTAGATTGGTTTCTTTCCTTTCTGGGAGGAGGATGGTACTTCTTTTGAAGATGATGCAGCCTTAGCATCATGCTTGACTTCAGATACTTCTTCAGTATCGAGTTCTTTGGTGATATCATGCACAGCATCCCGTAGCTCTTTAACCTCAGAGTAAGCAATCATTTCTTGTAAGTATTGATCTTGTAGTTGATCAAGCTTGTCTCTGGATTTAGCTATTTGATCTTCCAGTTGAAGATGGAGCTGTTGTTCTTCTTCCAACAGTTATGCGAGTGAAGCGATTTGGTTTGAGTGTTTAATATTTTCTGATCGGTTTCTTCAGAAAGCTCAACTACTTGTCCAGTAGTAACTGCGTGTTGGGAAGATGGATGAGTAGATTTCTGAGGTGATGAAGACGGAGATTTCTGTGAAGTCTTCTCAGTTTGCTTTTCAGCAGCTGAGGCATTGTTTCTTTGTGAAATTCCTCCGGTCCCTGGTGCAGGGGCATCATCATCATCCTTTTGGTGATGGTCAGTGGGAGGTTCATCAAAGTAATTTTCATTCATTTCTTCCTCCTCATCATCTTCAGATACAAGATTGATCACCTCCGGGATAGTGATCTTCTGCCCATTAACTTCTTCTTGTTCAGAAGGTATAAATTGCAGAGTCTGGGGCAGGACTGGCTTGAATGCCATCTGTAATCTTGTCTGACCATCTGTCTGTTCAAAGGCATGTATCAAACTATGCGCCACTTCTTTGGAGAAATCCTTATGCAATAAGGTCGCAACTGTGTACTGTTCGGTAGGGAAC
The DNA here is from genome assembly GCA_026545765.1 of Plantago major. NCBI lineage: Eukaryota > Viridiplantae > Streptophyta > Magnoliopsida > Lamiales > Plantaginaceae > Plantago > Plantago major. Next base: position 83,287,263 of record CM048841.1, read on the forward strand.
ATTGCATGGATATATGTCTCCAAGTCAAGAGCTCGTGCTCGTCTGATTGGTTGATCTGTGATTCTCAATATTTCAGAGAGATCAGAGCACCTTAACTTCTGCCATTTCTTGAAGCATTGAATATGCTTTGGCAGGGTGTGAGCTTTGAAGAAGAGAAGTAGGTCCCTTGTTTCTTCAATGGGAACCTGCTTTGCATCTTTTTGAGCCTGAAAGAAAGAGTTTTGAGTGAGTTTCAAAACTTTTGTAGATATCTGAGTATAAGTGTAGTTTAGTTTCTGAGTTACCTGAGTATGAACATCAGGCTCGAATACTTGAACCACTGAGACAATGGGTGTCTCAGATATCTTGTTGTGAGGTGGAGACTTGGAAGTCTGGTCCTCATCAACCTTTCTTTCTTGAACCTGAGAAATAAAATGATCCAATACTTAGGAAATTGTTTGAAAGAAACTGTGCAAATATATGCTTTAATGAGTTCTGAGTTACTTACTTCCTCAATAGGAAGCTCAGAGTCATTTTTCTCAGAAACTTTCGCAGTCTCTGGTGTTCTTTCAGGTGATGTTGCTGGGGCTTCATCAATTTCCATTGATGCAGGGATGTCGCAACTTTGTCCCTGCATTTCTACCGATTGATCCCGTAAGTAGAAAGTATTGAATATTTTAGAAGAGATATGAGATAACCCTAGTCAAGAATACTTATCACTTGATTTGTCATATACCTTCATGCTAGAAGGCTCGGTGATGTGTTCTTGAAACCTTGTTGGTCTCGGGTTTGTCTCGGCATTTCGCTTTATCTTCTTCCATCTCAGTTGGAGCCTGTTAGAAACATTTATTTCAAAGATTAAGCACATAAACTTATAACTGAAGAAGTGTTATCTTAAGAATCCATTATTACCTGTGACACAGGCTCAGATGTCTTAAGAGGCGAGGTTGAGGAAACCTCCTTCTGGCTTCGAGGTAAGCTTTTCACTTCCTCTTGTTTCTGTGTTTCTAACTCAGCCTGTAACAAAGAAATTCTATGAGTGACAAGATTTATAAGCAAAAAAATTTTCACAAGGTAAGAGTTAAACCAGTCAGTTACCTGAGCAGTTTCAGGCTGATTGGTCTCTGGAACTTGTGACCTTTCTATACATTGGTCGTCTTGTCCCAGTGCAGTTTCTTTGCTTGAAGTTTCTGGTACTTCACACCTTTCCTAAGTATGCAACTCAGTTGCCTCCCCTGGTTGATCATTCTGAGTAGATGTCTCGGTTGATCCCTCTCGATGAGTTAGGGGAACCCGCTCTTTCAGATTTTCTTGATATCTTGCATTGTTGGTAAGTCGAAATGGAGTTCATTTACCATTTCATCAACCACTTGTGGCTGTTGTGGTTGTTGTGGTTGTCTGGAAGCAGAAGATTGATCACTTGAACGTTCTTCCAGACTTTTAGATGTGGCGATTCCATCAGCATCTGCCAGCACTAAGATACCACTCATCAGGGCTTTTTGAAGTTGTGCAAGAGAAATATTCCCTGATGAAGAGTTTGCACCAACAACCTTTGCTATAGGTTCAGCAACCTGTGGTGTAGGTTCTTCTTCAGATACCTTATCACCGCCATCGCTTCAAAGAACCTTAGCCCTCTTTGTTCTTTCTAGGACTTGAGAGATGACTAGTTCATCATCTTCATCGTCAGAGCTCTCATCAGCATTGGGAACTGATTGGTCCATTATTCCTGCGGTTTCTGCAGATAGGGCTTGGTGTTTTTCACCACTTTTGGCAGCATTTATGAGTTCATCAGCAAGGCTTTCTGCATTAGTCGCAACATTTCTGAAAGCACTTTCTCTTGCTGAGTCTACTTGTTCAGTAGTTGATAACTCTTTTTCAGCATTGATGAGTTCATCTACCTTTATCAGTTCATCGGCAATGCCTGCAGATATCTGAGAATCGACAACATCTTTGGGTGTGTCTTCTGATTTTCCAGCAGACTTCTTTCTTGAAGTTCTGGGCTTCTTGGTCGCAACCTTTTCTTCAAATACCTTTTCAGACTTTCGCTTCTTAGAACCTTTCTGAGACCCAGTAACCTTTTTCATCAAGTTTGTATACTCATATTTGTAGAGTAGGTTACTGTTGGCTATTTCAAATTGCCTCTCGAGCTCAATGCCAAGCTTTTCCAAAGAAGTAGCATATCTTCGCACATAACCCATCGTGGCCTTTGTCTCAGCTAGTCCTTTGGTAATCTTAGGCTCGAAACCTTGAATCTTCTTCACGAACTTCATAAAGGCGTACTTTCCCCAGTTAAAAGGGTTTTCCAGCCTTTTGTCTTGTTGATTCAGCAAGAACATCATCATCCACCGTTCTTGGCTTATCTGGTCAGCACCTCCTTGTAGACCATCAAAGCATCTGTGAAGAATGCAAGCCAAGACATCCCAAAGTGAACCAACGGATGTCTGGTTCGGATGTCAGCAAGCTTGAACTCAGTGGGTGTATCTGATTTTTCAAGATCACACACGTCACTGTAAAGTTCTTTAACACCTTCAAGGAGTTCATCATCCTTGGTGTTTATTTCAAAATCCTTTCCAAGATTTTGAAACTCAAACAACTTACAGAAAGTTGTTAAGTCCAGAAGGATTTCCTTTCCTTGATCGAGGTTTTAATGCACTATTTCAGTGCCTTCAGAAACACAGGAAATTATCTTGTAGTTGTTGTAAAATTCCAACACATCGAGTGATGAAATTCCACTTGGGCGAGCAGATAGAAAACCCTTGATTTGTGCCTTTTCAAGCATGTCAAGAATCAATTTTCTGTCGGTTTGGTTCTCTATTGCAGCAGAGAGGTATTCCTCAACCATGGCACCACCCCAAATCATTCTGTGATTTGAAGTCCAATGGTCAGGATTAAAATTTCCTACCAGTCGGTTGTTCACAATAACCAACTCTGGTGCTTGCTTTTCAGCAGTACCAGTGAAGGATTGGGATTTCTGTGTTGAAGAGTTCTTGGAGGCCATCTCTTTATATAGTGTAGGGATTTGAAATTGGTGTTTGAAAGAGATTTGATTTAGTAATTCTTTGCAGAAAAACTTAATCTTGATTTGCAGAGATTGTAGAAGGTTTTGCAGAGAATCAAGAGAAGGATTTGCTATTTTTGTGCAAGATGAGTTTTCGGATTAGGCAAAAGTGATTTCCTATGCCAAAATCCTATATATATAGCAGTTGAATCCCAACAGACAAATACATACAAATTGATTTTGTGTGTACGTATCTGTGATTTACAAGAAAGCGTGAGCAAAAGCTAGTTCGACATTAAATGCTTAGTGGGCCATGTCTGAATTTCAACAGTCCACTATTTACTGTGAATTAATTTCCACCGTACAGATCAATCGCTTAATTTCATCAAGGGTCACCATTGCTTCTTCAGCAATGATCACAATCAACAAGTGTAATTGTGCCCATTTAATGAATTTTGGCTATTAGCTATTTGAATCGCGTCTTTGTATGACCAAGAACACTGTTTGCATCTGAATCTGTCTTATACTTAGGATTTTTCCAAGTTTTTCATCAAGATAGAAACAATGCGAATTTCAAGAGAGTAGTTGACTGCAGATAGTTGTACTATTCTCCTTTGTGTTCTCCGTTTGCAGATTGATTCAGATATCTGAGTTCCCGTCTCAGAGATCTTAAGCTGTCTTTTTGCTCTTTAGCCTTTTTGACTTCTGGATACCCGTTCCAGTTTTCTCTTTTCTCTTCTCTGGATACCCGTTCCAGATACCTCTTCTCTGGATGCCCGTTCCAGATACCTCTTCTCTGGATGCCCGTTCCAGATACCTCTTCTCTGGATGCCCGTTCCAGGTACCTGAACTTTTTCAGTTCATTGGTAGTTCCATTAGTCCAAGACTATGTCTTAAGGCTAAGAATCTACTTTCTTGTAGTGGCTTAGTGAAGATATCTGCAAGTTGGTCTTCAGTGCCAATCTTGAGTATCTCTATATTGCCCTTTTCAACATGGTCTCTGATGAAGTGATGTCTAACATCAATGTGCTTTGTTCTGGCATGAAATTTAGGATTCTGTGTAATCGCAATAGCACTTGTGTTGTCACAGAAAATGGGAGTTTTCTTCTCATCGAGTCCATAGTCTTTAAGTTGTTGTTGTATCCACAGAATTTGTGTTGCACAACAACCAAAGAAGAATATATTCACCTGTGGTAGAAGTTGCAATTGAGTTTTGCTTCTTCCTAAACCATGAGATAAGTCTAGTACCCAAACCCACAAGTTCACGAGGTGCTTTTCCTATCAGCGGTGATCCAAAGATAATCATTCGAGTACCCAAATAAACTCAATCCACTTTCTTTAGGATACCACAATCCTACATCTATTACCTTTTACATACCTTAATATTTTCATAGCAATGTTGTAGTGTGTTTGCATTGGATTTGTCTGAAATCTAGCACATACTCCAACGGCATATTGAATATCAGGTCTACTTGCAGTGAGGTAAAGTAGTGAACCTATCAATTTCCTATACTTATGTTCTTCAACACTCTTATCTGATTCAGTATAGGTCATTTTGGTTCCAATGCTCATAGGTATCTTAGCATTCTTTTCAGAAGGCTTAAGATTGAATTTTGTGAGCATATCTTTTGCATACTTTGTTTGACTAATGAATATTCCATCATTGAGTTGCTTGACTTGCAATCCTAGGAAATAATTCATTTCTCCCATCATGCTCATCTCAAACTTGCTTTTCATGAGATTTGCAAAGTCATTACAAAGTTGCTTGTCCTTAGATCCAAATATGATGTCATCAACATATACTTGAACTAAGAGTAGTTTCCCGTCATGATTTAAGGTAAATAAAGTTTTATCAACTTCACCTTTCTTGAAACCACTTTCCAGAAGGTACTTGGCCAAAGTGTCATACCATGCTCTTGGAGCCTGTTTTAGTCCATACAGAGCTTTCTGTAGTTTATAGACCATTTTACTTTCTGAGGAAACTTCAAAGCCAGGTGGTTGCTCAACATAAACTTCTTCTGCAAGTTCACCGTTTAAGAATGCACTTTTGACATCCATCTGATAAACTTTGAAATCTTTATGAGTCAGAAGGCTAGAAAGAGTCTTATTGCATCCAATCTGGCAACTGGTGCATATGACTCGTCAAAGTCTAATCTTCAGTCTGGGTAAATCCCTTGGCAACCAATCTTGCTTTGTTTCTGGTTATTTCACCAGATTTATTCATCTTGTTTCTAAAAACCCATTTAGTTCCAATCACAGATATTCCTTCTATAAATGGAACTAGTTTCCAGACTTTGTTTCTCTCAAATTGATCCAACTTTTCTTGCATTGCAGAGATCCAGTCTTGGTCTCCTAATGCTTCTTCTATATTTTTAGGTTCAATATTCGAGATGAAACATCCAAAGAGAGAGTTAGCATTTTCAGCTATTGCTCTCCTAGTCCTAACACCCTGATTAATTGGTCCAATTATACCCTTTGCAGGATGATCTTTGATCCATCTCATCATAGGTTTAGTGCTAGTAGGATCAATATCCACGTGATCTGAATGTGAATCACTAAGATTTTGATTTGATACTTTTTCAGTATCTGAGATATCTGACATATGGGAAATGTCATGTATATCTGACACTTTTTCAGTGTTAGAGAAATCTGGAACATGCATTTCAGCATTCTTATTTTCAGATACCTCTTCATGATGAAGGTTCTCAGTAACCTGTTCCATTTCTGGAAAAATCATAGGAAATTCCTCATCATGTCTGTGAGTCATCTTGTTGTTACTAGGCATTTCAAGCTTTTCTACGTCAGAGTCATCCTCACTTTCCATAATGATGTTTCTCCTTTCTGAGGATTCTTCTTTAGAATCCCTCAGTAATAGTTCTTTGAACTTTTCTGAGAGTTCATCATTAGGAGGTGTTTTCTTATTTCCTTCATAGAATACAACATGAATTGATTCTTCAATTTTCTTTGTTCTTTTGTTGTAAACTCTGTAGGCTTTGCTATCTGTGGAATAACCAAGAAAAACACCTTCATCTTCCTTTGATTGAAATGTTCTCAGATAATCTTTCCCATTGTTTAAAACAAAACATCTACAACCAAATACTCTCAGATGTTTGATATTGGGGGGGTCTACCAACCAAGATTTCATAGGGGGTCTTGTCATGGTGTTTGTTTATCAAACATCTGTTTTGAGTGTAGCAAGCTGTGTTTACAGCTTCAACCCAATAAATTTCACTTATTTCATTGTCAGCTAGCATTGTCCTTGCAGCTTCTTTAAGGGTTCTGTTTTTCCTTTCTGCAACACCATTTTGTTGAGGTGTTCTTACAGAGGAAAGTTGGTGTTGTATACCTTTGCAGGTACAAAATTTCTTTATGTACTGGTTGACAAACTCAAGATTACATGGTCTGCTCGATTGCGATACCTTGTCATTTTCATGACTTCAAGCTTTTTCAAAGAAGTTTGGTATCTCCACCGGCATCAGATTTTGTTTTTGAAAGACAACCCAAGTGAATCTTGAGAAGTCATCTACAACAACTGACCATACTTCTTTCTTTGCATAACTAGTTCAGATGATTCAAAAGATCCATGTAAAAGTTGCGGTGGTCTAACACTAGAGTGTCTCGATCTTGGACTTGAAAGAGATCTTAGATTGTTTCCCATCCGACAGTGTAATGATACCTTCCTTTACGAAAGATGTTCGGGAAGGCCAACCACTAACTCTTTCTTGGCAAGTCTATTGAGTTTTGAAGTTCAAGTGACTCATTCTTTTGTGCCATAACCAAGGTCTTCTTAGGTGACCAGATTGACTCACCATGAGACATTCTTCAGTTATGGCAGATGCCCAAACGGCAACATAAAGACTGTCTTTCCGCCGACCAACTAAGACTGTCTGCTTTGACTCATTGTCAATTAGTTTGCAGTATTTAGCTTTGAATTTTATAGTAAAACCTCATGCGCAAACCGGCTCATGGTAAATAGATTATATATCAATTCCATAACATGTAATACGTCAGTGATTGTTAAAGTCCCCAATTTGACGTTGCAAATCCTGAGAGGGATTTAATTCTCCAAAGAAATCGATATTTGGTCTGTGTTGCAAGCTTTGTAATCAACAGATTTGCTTTGTCTCTGTCATGTGCTTTCCGATCCACTATCAAATAGCCATTGTGCTTTAGTCCGGAGGCATTCGCACAACAGAAAGCAGAGATTAGTTCTCATATCTTTGATGGAACCGTCAGAATTAAAAGTTCTTCCAGTAGGAATCCATTTTTGAATGAATTTCTTTGAAATATGCTTTTGTCTGACAGGAACGTAAGGAGGAATTCTATTTGAATGAATGTTATCATTAGTGAGAATTATTTTCTTCCTTGGTGTGTTCCTAGGTGCTCCATATGATGCTTTCAGATACCTGTCAGGTTTCTGAGTTTGCTTTTCAGCAAACTTAGCCTTCCTTGCCAGATTTCTTCTAGCCATGGCATTCAGATTTTCAGTGGCTTGATTTAACTTCCACTTCTGATAATTGCTTTGAACAATTCTAGCTTTCAACCTTCGTTCTTGCTCCTGCTTGTACTCATGAGCAAGTTGTTTTCCGATGCCTTTGTAGCCAATACCGTTTCGAGCACTTGAAGCTATCTGAGATCTTTTCTCAGGAGCTTTGCTAGTCTCTGATTGGTCCAATTTCTTTCCAGAAAAAGTGACATGGGAAAATTTGCCAGCTCCTGCAATTCTACCTTTTTGAGAGACATAACACTGTGGGTGTTTACACTTTTCAGTGTTGTGTTTCTTTTCAGAGACGTGTCCAACAGTTTTGTTTTTGACTTGTTTTTCCCACAAAGGTTTGGTCGCAACTGCCTTTCCTTTGTCAACAATCTTTGTCTTCTCACCGATACTATAGATTGCATGGGAACCGTCTTGCTGAGTACTTACAAATGTTCTTCTCTCCTTACTCTTATTCAGAGTGATAGAACAATCATTCGTGTATTCAAATTAAGTCCTTTCTTTTTCAAGGATCTCTTAAGTAAGATTGTACTTCAGTAAGAGTGTCACTAGCTTTGGCATAAGATTGAAAAGATAATTCTTTCTTCTTGAGTTCCTTGTTCTCAGAAAGAAGATCTTCATAATTCTTTCGTAATTCAGCCATTGCTTCTTTATGTGACTTTTCGCTCAGATATCTCGAGCTTTGAGAGATGCATTTTCAGATCCTTTCTCTCAAATTCTTTAACTAATTGAGAATTTTCCTTTTCAAGAGAATTCTTTTCTTCTTCAAGGTTTTGGCTCTAGCTCGGATCATTAGAAATCCTCTTTCATAGATGTCAAGTTCTTTCCGAGATTTTCTAGATTTTTATTTCCTCTTCATCACTTTCATAAGTATAACAGAATTATGTGTTACCTCATCAGCCATAAGATGCTTTTCTATGTTGGAGATGTCCGACCGTCAATTTCAAAGAACTCCACACATTTCATTCTTCTTGAGGTCAAGTCGATTATATCATGAGTAACTCCACATAATTACGGTGATGGTAAGGTTGAGTCATCTGAATTGTCATCTTGTAATCTGTCTCAACGTCTAGAGCATCTAGTTGAATTTGGATTTTCTTTCTTTCTTGATTAGCAACGCTTTAAGCTTCTTCGAAGATTTTCCTATCTTTCTTGTCACCGTCCTTAGTTTGTTGAGGCGGACAATCCTTCTTGAAGTGGCGAGGTTTCGACAATAGAAATGATATCGTTTCCAATTTACGCTTCCTCAAGACATGATGCTTTCGAAATGGGCTTGTTCAATGAGCTTTGCATATTTTTGTCTTGGTGATAGTTTGAGCCTAGATGCTTCTTGATTCTCTTTGCTTTCCTTCTTTCAATTTCTCGTGATATATATTTGCTCATTTGCTTTGGCAAGAGCATCCTCGCTTTCTTCCTTGCTTTTCTTCTTTTGAAGTTCCTTGAGTGACTAGAGCAACGTTTTGCAACTTTTCGGTTGTTTGTTCTCTTTGAGTTGTCTCATAATCAATGAGTAAGATGAGAGAAAAGTTCCTTTGGAGTGATATTTGACATTCCTTGGTTAAAATAAAAAATTTGGTATGCTCCCGGTTGTGGTTAAGACTTGACAATAGTCTTAATCTTTTCGACCGGAGTATCTGCTGCTTTCCCAAGAGCGCCATGTCACTCATGAGTGGTAACCAAATCAAGTTCCTCCGAGTTTGGTGGGTCCTTGTTTGAAATTTTAAAATTTCAACTTGAGAACTTCGAACTTGTTTTCTTTGGTTTTCTCAGTTCCGGCACAGATTTCTTCAATCAGTTGCCAGGCAACTTTCGCCGTTTTAGCACCCCACAGTTTACACTGTATGTGCTCCGGTGTCGATCTGATGATGATATTACGAGCTTGACCATCCAGACGATTTCTCTTAGATCTTTCGATGTCCAGAGTTCTCTAGGCTTTGGTTCGTAAATAACTTGACTAGTAGATCTCCCACTTGTTGACGCATCGGTTTGTGAAGATCCTTCGCTTTGATCTCTGTCTCTACCATTAGAAACCTCCATGACTTGTTTGAGTTGTTGAATGACTATTGGGCCATTCTTTATCACTTCGATCATTTCGTCACTTATGGCTTCAAGGTGGAGCATCATGTTATTTTTCCATTTCTCGTAATTCTCTGGTTTGAGAATGGGTGCATCACTCAGAGACATACCTGCACACTTAACACACAAATTAAATAGTCCTCGAAAATGGACAAAGTTCCTTCACCTATCTGGGGATCTCGGTTCAGTGCAGAAGGCTTGTGAACCTCCTGCTCTGATACCACTTGTTGGTCCAGATAACGGCAAAGTAAAAGACTAGAGGGGGGGGTGAATAGTCTTTTAAAACTTTTGTCGATAAAAACTATTTCTCAGATATCTGAATAGATATCTGATACTTAGAATCAGAGCGCGGAAGACTTAATAAAGATAAGTGCAGAAACAGTTAAAGTGTGTGTGTGTGTGTTGCTGAAATGTAAATACAGAAAGGTAAATAACACAGCAAGTATAGTGGTATCTGGAGGTGGCGTAATCCTCCAACTAATCCACTTCGGTCTATCAGAGACCTAGAATTCACTAGAACAGATAATTGAGTTCACCTTACAATAAACCTATTCTAAGATTCTTAACAATTGGTTCCCAACCAAATGTTCCCCCTGAGTTGTTCCCCGGCTTTCACATTAAGTACTTCATGTACTGTAAACCTTTGAGTTATTCCCTAGCTTCCCAAGCTAAGTACTTCCTATACTCAATAACCTTGGAGTTATTCCTTAGTTTCCCAAATCAAGTACTTCCTATACTCCGGTAACCTTGGAGTTATTCCCTGATTTTTCAAACTAAGTACTTCCTGTACTCCACGCCAGTTATGGTGTTGGTTTTGGTTTGAGTTGTCAGATGAGCTTCTTGAATAACTTATTGGTTATTCAGATAGCTCGTGAATCAAGTATACCAATACACTTTTCAATGTATGGTATCTTGTTCTTTTCTTGACCCAGTCTTAGTTAAATGTTCAAGAGAATGAATCTCGACTTTGATCTTTCGTTTCTTCAACTCTTTCACAGATAGCTATGCTTGTTTAGGATCGTGACACTTAGAACTTGATGTTACTCAAGATCAAAAGCTTTGGTCGCAATGTAAAGCTTTGAGGATAAGTAAGTTTGCTTTGAGAGAGTAAGAAGTTCAGCGTTTTTATGCAGTTCAAGGTGTGTCGTGTATCTCTTCAAGCAGTCTAAGTGTTGATATTTATAGATGAATTTGAGTGCCGTTTGAATAGTATCCGTTAGGCTCAAATTCAAACTATTGTTATCTGTGTATAATCTTTATGTGAGCTTTGTCTTCTTCTTGAAGTCCGTTGCTTTTATTCGAACATCTTTGTCCGTGCATTAAATGCATTGTACTATACTTTTGTCCTCAGAGTGCCAATCGGAACTATGCTTTGTATCGAGACTAGTGTTATCGATTCTTTGCACGTCCTTATCTTCAATCTTCAGATACCACTTATATTGAAACAACTTTGTTTGCAATATATATATTTCTCTTTCAGAAATGTGGTTAAAGCTCAAGGTATCTGAGAATAGATATTTGTGGACACTTTCCTTGTTTTCAGATAGGTCTTTTATTTCTCAGATATCTCTTGTGATACAGTTTGTTTGAAACTATTCGTGTCTTCAAGATATCTGGCTAAGATATCTGAACAACGAGCCAACAATCTTGTGCGCTTTCAAGTCTTCAATGTCGTTGATCTTGTTCTGCTTGGATGTCTTCCTCTTGGTCTTCTCTTCATAAAATAAAAATTACATTTTGAGACCTAACATCCTATACAAGATTAGCTAGACTATCATACTTAGTGAGTTTCCTCTTTTACAATGTTCAAGTGAACCAAGAGTACTAATCACCTTTCTGAGACTAAGATAAGTCATCATGTTGCTGATCAAAATCTAAACAGATATTTCTAACAAAATATCTAACAAATTTCCCAAGAAATTTCCCAAGAAATTTCCCAAGAAATTTCCCAACATGATATTTATGAATACTGGCCTAAATGTTAAGGCAATTTTATATGAATAACCATCTGGACAAACTATTTTTTGGGAAATTAATAAGTCAAAGTCTAATCTCACAGTCACTAAGACTATAGAATTAAAAAATGTTAATCTTCCTGAAGCATGGTTACTTCCTTCTGGAACGATACCAAGATCCCAACCAATAGAGAATACTGAAATAGAAAATATAGTAGATCACCTAGATGGAGGAGTTAGCATAAGATTTAACAGACAAAGTTCTATGTCATTTAGAGACTATAACTCACAAAGAAATAGTGAATATTTATCTCAGAGTAATTCCCATAGAAATTCTTTTAGTACTTTTGAAAGAGATAGACACAATTCCCAAGGAGTTAGAACACATAAAGATGTAGCTCAACCAGTTTATACTTCAAAGGCGTTAGTGATAACATAAATGATTTAGATCAACAAGAAGAAGATAAAACAACTTCACCAAATCTTTCAAGCATATATGTTTTGACAAAAGAATTTTGTATAGATAAGAGTTTGATAAAAAAAGATTTTGTGAGTGACAAAAACAAACAAGAAAGAAAATGGTTCATGGAAACATTCTCTGAAAAACAAAGAAATGTCATAAAAAACAATTGGTATGAATTTATGATTACTACACAACACCATATACCATTTTTTACTTATTTTTCTCAAAAGTATGATAAACTTTCAGTTTTAACCAAAACAAAATCCTATTTCACAAAGAAAGATGGGTCAAGTATCTCGCATGAATTTCCTCCTTTAGAGCCTGTAAGAACAAAGGTTTTAGCAGATGTCATAGATTGTACACCAGTCCTTACTGACAACAAAGAAGATGAGTCAGGAATGAAACAAAGGAATTACACTAATATAAGTTTACATTGTCTAAGAAAACAATTAGAAAGAATAGAAGATACTATAGAAAATAAATTAGGTAGCCAATCTCCAGTTGACACAAACTTAGCATCCTCGAGTAAAGAACATACCTCGCCAGATAAGCAGATATACAAATTTCCTTTTAAAATCAATGAGTACAACCCTAAGTTAACATAAACGGAGATACTCCATAAAATAAATTCTAAGTTAGGAGACTTAAATTTAGAAAAATTAAATACTTTTAAAAAATCCTTAGAAACTGCCCATTCAGGTGATGAGTCTGAAGATAGTAACCATATATTCCATGTTACTAAAAAAGAACATAAAAATTTCTATCCTATACCTACTCCCCCAGATATTCAATTAGAATAAACACATATACAAAGGACTTTTAATGGGTCAACAGTTTACGAATGGAATATAGATGGTCTAGCAGAATACCAGATTATAAAAACTTGTCAAGAAATGGTAGTCATATCAAACATATATGGTAATAGGATGGATCATGTAGATTGTGCAAAAACTTTAATCTTAGGATTTAATGGACAATTAAAAGGATGGTTGGATAACTCCCTTACACCATTAGAACAAAATGTAATACTAGATCCAAAAAATTAGCGTATTTTATATAGTTGATAAATGGGATGGATGCAGAGACATTATATATATATATATATATATATATATATATATCTATATATATATATATATATATATATATATATATATATATATCCGGTATCCCACCATGCTCCCTTCCTAATCCATGCTTTGATACCAGTGTATCAGATGGTATCACGGAAGCTAGTACAACTATAGTTGATAAATGGGATGGATGCAGAGACATTATATGGAAACTGCCAGTGTAAATGTAAGTAAATGTTGATAAATGGGTATAGAAAGTACCTGAATAAGGATAATTGAGCTTTGATTAATTTTGTTGGTATTACAGCAACTTGATCAAACTAACAATTGAGACAATTGAGACTGAATTTGAAATACAAATGAAACACTCATAATACATTTTTCACTTAGGTGTTTTCTCTCTGTTTTTCTTGATGATCTGTTTCTTCAACCTCCTGCCCTTTTTGTAGACCAACTTTGTGCAATCTTCTATTGTGCGGACTTGAAATAATCCTCTTCACATCCGGATATCCTTCCTATTGTGAAAAGCAACTTTGTCTTCTTTTGATCATGGATTTACTTTATCTATTCCACCATTTGTTGTCTGGCATCTTTTCCTCTTCTTTGTTTGAAAACCTTGTGCAGTTTGTCGGTAAAGTTTATCAATCATTACTAAGTAAAAATCTTGTTTTTACTTCTTATTTTTACCTTGTCCTATGGGAGTAAATAACCCATAACAGTCATCTTCATTGTCTTGTTCGAAATTTACTGAAGAGCTTGATTCTTCATCACTGGCTGTTTATAGAATTGCCTTCATTTCTTCCAAGGAACTTGCCTGTGCTAACTTTGTCTAGATTGTATTCTTCACCATTAAGAATTCTTCAGTTTGTTGGACTTTTTGTGGAGAGGCCTTTGAAAGTAGTTTGTTAAACTTTGAATTTTGCCTAAACCATTCTGATATGGCTCTTTGTTCAAGCTGTATGATGTCCATTTTGTTCCACCATTTGACTTCAACTTCTTTTGTTAACCAATATAAATTTGTATCTTCATCTAACCAAATTTTTTGTTGGATCCTTAAAATCCAAGTCAAATTGAACTCTTTATAGAATTTGAGCATCAAAGGGTATTTGTGCATACTACTTTGTCTTTTGTATTTGTCTGAGAAATTTTCAAATGACTCTTGAACTTTGTGCGGGAACATTTCCGGTAATGGTCCAAAATCATGCCACCAAGCATAAAACCAATTGGGGAGTTCTTCTGGTGGTGGTAGACTTTTCCCAATTAGGAAGAAATATGACATGGAGTTAACTGCATTTTGTCTAAAGAGGAATTTTGTCCAAGTTTGTATGTAATCAAAGTGTGAGATGGGGTCTTACCTCTTTTAAGGTACAAGGATTTCCCCATTCAACTAGACTGATCACATAGTTTATGAAATTTTTTCGATAACATATGGGCGTTGAGGTGTCTGGGTGATTTTTTGGAACTTTGTTTTGAATGTGGAGAGAATTTGTGTGGACCAAGATGTCTTCGTAATATTGTTGGGGTTTCTGGTAATTCTCATAGATCCTACAAAATTTGTCATCTAAAATAAACTGTGAAATAATAACGCCTTGTTCTTCAAGCCGTGTTGGTAGATTGTCCGGAATCCACTCATTTTCAATAACACAATCTTTTAAGAAATAACTCGTGCTCATGTAGGGACAATCTGGTAGATCTTCTTTGTTTAAACTTTGGGATCCAGTTTGTGTCTTGTAAGTAGGTAGTTTGGCCAATTTTGAGTGTAGAGCTGGAAATTGTTCAGGGGTTGGATATGGTGTTAATGCTATCTTTTGACTACTAAGTGGTTGAAATTTGTTGGCAAATTGCAAAGGTGTTTGTTGCTTTGCTGGTGAGATAGTTTGTAAGGGTTTTGGTGCCAAAGACTTTTCAGGATTACTTTGTGAATATTGTCTTAAATCTACCATTGGTTTCTTTCCAGACTTTGTGCTTGATGACAGTGGTACTAGTCTTCTTTCTTCCATCCCTGAAGAAATTCTCTTGTCAAATAATCTGGAATACAATTGTCAGTACCTTTTATGAATTCTATATCAAAATCAAAAATAGATAATATTGCTTGCCATCTGGCAAATAGCTGTTTTGACACCAAATTGTGTACATCTTTTGGCAAGACTTCTTTTGCTACTTTACAATCAATTTTAAGTAAAAAATTTTGGTTTAACAAATCATCTTGGAACTTGTTAATGCATAAGACTAATAATTTTAAGTATTTCTTTCTTAATAGTTGAATAATTTTGTTGTGCCCGTGACTTCCAAGTACCAGAATGATATCTAATAATTGTTTCTTTATTATCAATAATTTGCTTAAGAATGCCTCCATACCCTAATTCTGATGCATCTGTTTGTACAATTTTAAGAGTATTAGGGTGACAAATGGTTAAACAAGGAAGAGTTTTGACTTTTGTTTTATTTCTTTGACTATCTCAGTATGTTTGTTTGTCCATATTGGCGGGTTCTTTTCCAGTCTTTCGAATAAGGGTTTGCAAACTTGTCTTAGATTAGGATAAAAATCCCCTACATAATTCAAAGCTCCAAGGAACCTTTGTAATTGGGTTTTGTCTCTAATTTCACCTGGAAACTTATCTCCAAATCCAAGGACCGTTGGATGGGTATGATAGTATTTTCATGAATTTGATGTCCTAGAAATCTTATGTTTACTTGAAATAGTTTTATTTTTCTTGCAGAGACAGCTAAACCATTTTCTTTTATAACTTTTAAGAAAATATTTAGGTGTTTCCAGTGTTGTTCTATATCTTGGCTAAAAACTAGAACATCATCTATGTAAACAATTGTAAAAGTGGTGTAGGGAGTGAATATATCATTCATGACCTTTTGAAATTCTAATGGAGCATTTTTTAATCCAAAAGGCATAACATTCCACTCAAATTGTCCGAACGGAACAGTAAATGCTGTTTTGTACTTATCTTTTTCTGAAATTTGTATTTGCCAGAATCCTGACTTCATGTCAAACTTTGAGAATATTTTAGCGTTGTAAAGTCTTTTGAGCAAGTCGCTTTTGTTTTGAATCGGATATCTAATCCATTTGAGAACTTTGTTCAAAGGTTTGTAATTTATAACCAATTTAGGAGTTCCTCTTTCAAGTTCAGCATTCTTTTGTACATAAAATGCAGAACATGACCATGGTGATTTGCTAGGCCTTATGATCTTCATCTTTAGTAATTCTGAAATTTCTTTCTTACAATGTTCTAATAATTCCTAGTTCATTTGTATAGGCCTTGCTCTAGTAGGAATTTTACTTTCTTCAAAATTATTTTCATAAGGTAGGGTTACAATATGCTTTTTTTTGTCCCAAAAAGCTGTGGGAAATTCTGAACAAACTTCTTTTTCTATTTTCTTTGATAAAGTAAAATTTGCTGCTGAAGAACTGGGCTTTTAATCTTTTTCTTCAATTCTTTTATGGCGGAATTCTTCTTTGAGATACATAATTTGTTTTACCTTATTTTTTTATCTTTTGAAAGATTCCAGTTTCTTGTAAAAGGTTTATTTATCTACTTGTTACCGGATATTAGAATTGGAAAAGTATTTTCTTTCCTAAGACCGTGGTTCCTATACATTGGTTATCTACTTGTAAGGAAAATAACATTTGTAAGAATGGGTTTCCCAAAATGACTTTGGTGTTCAAGTTTTTTATTAAAACAAAACTTCCTCGGAAACAAATTCCATCATTGCAAATGTGTGCACTTGAAAGTTTGTAATTTATCTTTAGGTTCGTTGCATCTGCGGTTGATAGCATTTCTTTTATTTTTTCAAAATATTTTGTGGGTATTAACCCTTCTTGCATGCAATTCATGCCTGCCCCACTGTCCATTAAGTCTATTGTTTCTAGGGTAAATGTTCCTATAATAATTTTGATTTTGACATACCACCTTTGATAGGTAATTTGTGACAGAGCATTTATAAATGATTCTTCATTATCTTTCTTATTTTATGTATTATCAATATTGTTGGTAATGCTTTCTTCTTTTAATTCATCTTTTTATTTTAAAATTAAAATATCTTGTTTCATTTCTTCGTTTTCTTGCCTTAATTGTCGTATTTCTGTTTTTACTTCCTTAATCTCACGTTGAATATCATTAACATAGATGCTACTTGTCCTGTGGGTATTGAATGTTTTTATCACATCTTTGAAATCTGTTTTTTGTTTATTTGAATTAGAAGTTTCTTGTCCTTTTTCTAAAATCATACTCCCTCCATTTCAGAGAAAGTGTTACATTTTGACTTTGACCGGTCAACTGTCTTCGAGTTTGACCACAAATTACTCATAAACGATAATAGTAAATAATTTAATAAAATCATATAATAAAAATTTAATTGCTAAATTTTCATTATATAATTTTAATAATTTATTTATTAATATCGTTTAAGAGTAAATTGTGGTCAAACGCAGAGACAGTTGACCGCAGGATAGTAAAATGTAACATTTTTTCTGAAATGGAGGTAGTATCTTTTAATTTCTTTAGATAATTATCTTTTTGTTGATGGTCTTTTACCTGATCGATCATTTCAAATATTAATTCATATTGACTTTGTTTTGTGATTACTAAAAGTTTCTTACTACAATTGCATATACTCTTTCCCATTTGATCAGGGAGACAGTATCATGAATCTTCTTCTTCTTATGAATAATCAGAAGTTTCATTATTGTCTGATTGTATCTGATTAAATTGATAATCCTCTTTATCTGTTCCTATTCCTTCTTCGTCAGAACATATTGCAGAAATTATATTTAAAATCTGATTTTTTAATTGTTCGTTTGAAATTAATTCTTGTATCTTTTGCCTTACTTTACAAGTGTTGGCATAATGTTCAGGTGCCTTACATTTATGACATATTATTTTATATAGAGGAACTCTTTCTCTTTTATAAAAACTTACTTTTTTCTTATAAGAACTATTTTTATTATTTGGTTTGTAATCTTGTTTATTAACCTTTTTATTGAAATATTTTTTCTTGTAAGGTTTTCTATCATGGTTATGAGTTGGGGGTTTAAATTTATCGAAACCAAACTGTTCGCACCAACTTCCTAATTCCTTTCTGCTACCATATTTTGTTTTTTTTTTAACTGGGACTTTAATTTTAAATCATTACAAATTTGTAATCCTGTCAAGTTTATTTGATTTATAATTTCTCCATAAGGCATTGTTTACATATTTTCATTGATGCTTTTAATTTTTTCCCTTACTTTTTCTGCAAATAACTTTGGTAATCCTGAAATAATAATAATTATTCGGATCATCTCTTTCATAAATTTTTGTAAGAAAAGCATCTTTGTACCATTTGAAATCCTGAAGTTTTCTACATTTTAGATTTTGTAAAATTTCAGTATTTCTTTCACTATACCAATTAGGATCACCAACAAAACGAAGTAATATAGTATAAATGAGGGAAGTAACTGCCACCGAAATTTGTCTATTATTTTCATCTAAAATTGGTATTCAATTGTCATCTTGTTTAATACTATCTAGTATTACATTTTGTTCTAATGGTGTAAGGGAGTTATCCCACCATCCTTTTAATTGTCCATTAAATCCTAAGATTAAAGTTTTTGCACAATCTACTTGATCCATCCTATTACCATATATGTTTGATATGACTACCATTTCTTGACAAGTTTTTATAATCTGGTATTCTGCTAGACCATCTATATTCCATTCGTAAACTGTTGACCCATTAAAAGTCCTTTGTATATGTGTTTCTTCTAATTGAATATTTGGGGGAGTAGGTATAGGGTAGAAATTTTTATGTTCTTTTTTAGTAACAGGGAATATATGATTACTATCTTCAGACTCATCACCCAAATGGGCAGTTTCTAAGGATTTTTTAAAAGTATTTAATTTTTCTAAATTTAAGTCTCCTAACTTAGAATTTATTTTCTGGAGTATCTCCGTTTATGTTAACTTAGGGTTGTACTCATTGATTTTAAAAGGAAATTTGTATATCTGCTTATCTGGCGAGGTATGTTCTTTACTAGAGGATGCTAAGTTTGTGTCAATTGGAGATTGGCTACCTAATTTATTTTCTATAGTATCTTCTATTCTTTCTAATTGTTTTCTTAGACAATGTAAACTTATATTAGTGTAATTCCTTTGTTTCATTCCTGACTCATCTTCTTTGTTGTCAGTAAGGACTGGTGTATAATCTATGACATCTGCTAAAACCTTTGTTCTTACAGGTTCTAAAGGAGGAAATTCATGCGAGATACTTGACCCATCTTTCTTTGTGGAATAGGATTTTGTTTTGGTTAAAACTGAAAGTTTATCATACTTTTGAAAAAAATAAGTAAAAAATGGTATATGATCTTGTGTAGTAATCATAAATTCATACCAATTGTTTCTTATGACATTTCTCTGTTTTTCAGAGAATGTTTCCATGAATTCTTGTTTGTTTTTGTCACTCATAAAATCTTTTTTTTATCAAACTCTTATCTATACAAAATTCTTTTGTCAAAACATATATGCTTGAAAGATTTGGTGAAGTTGGTTTATCTTCTTCTTGTTGATCTAAATCATTTATGTTATCACTAAGGCCTTGTAAAGTATAATCTGGTTGAGCTACAATTTTATGTGTTCTAACTCCTTGGAAATTGTGTCTATCTCTTTCAAAAGTACTAAAAGAATTTCTATGGAAATTACTCCGAGATAAATATTCACTATTTCTTTGTGAGTTATAGTCTCTAAATGACATAGAACTTTGTCTGTTAAACCTTATACTAACCCCTCCATCTGGGTGATCTACTATATTTTCTATTTCAGTATTCTCTATTGGTTGGGATCTTGGTATCGTTCCAGAAAGAAGTAACCATGCTTCAGGAAGATTAATATTTTTCCATTATATAGTCTTAGGGACTGTGAGATTAGACTTTGACTTATTAATTTCCCAAAAAATAGTTTGTCCAGATGGTTTTTCATATAAAATTTTCTTAACATTTAGGCCAATATTCATTACCTTGTAATGTATCCTATAAAATATTTCATATATATGGGAACCATGCTTCATTTTGTAATTATGAGTTTTTACATTTAAGGTTAAAATATCTAAAATATGTGGGTCTGAAAGAGACATGGTGAAATTTGGATAACAATTAAAGTAAATTGGTCAATTACAAAGGCTTGTTTCAACTAATCCTAAGAGAGAATCTTGAAAATCAAAATGTCTAGCATCTCTAAGTGCTACAAATATGCTTGTATCTAATCCTTCTCTTGTTAAAGGTTTAATAGCAATTTGTACGAGACCTATATGTAAGGATTTGTACCCACTAGCTATATGCTTTCTAATAGACTTTTTAGTAAATAAATGTAAAGTTTGTTGATCACTTACTAAAGGAAGGACTTGTTCTTCTGTTTTTATAGTGTAAGCCGATTTAAAATCTAATATGCTCTGTTTATATATTGTACTCTTATCTATATTTGGTGGTTTCCAATTAAACAAATCTTTATCTTCCCATGTATTTTCAATAGTAGATACTATATTTTCATTAGTATCTGGTACAGATGATGAAGCAGAGGCCATATTGTTTCCAAAGAGTCTATTCATCAATTTTACTAGCTTGATTTCGTAACAAGTGATGCAGACAACGTCTTACAACCTATCCAAGGTATTATATGCGTGTCTATCAGAATCAAAACTTACTACTAAATCTAGTAGTAAGTTTTATGAATATATATGTATGTATGTATATAAATTTGCCCCTAAATTAAAACCTAACTTATTAGGAAACACAGACAGACACCTTCTTTTCAATATTTTTGGTATTTTTATGTTTTGTGATTAAAGTAAAAAGGCATGGTCTTCATTCTGGCATGGTTTGTGTTTGTGTCATAAATCATTGTTTGGTATGAAATATTATTTATATTCATTAAAAAAAGGGAGAATCACCTTTTCAAGTTGTTCAAATTTTGTATGCTTGATGCATCATTACTTACAGGACAACTTACACCACAAGGCTTATTTGAGAGCAGTTAGTTTACATTTGCAAGGGTTTTTAACTGGTTTTCTTTTCTTAGTTGCAAACTCAGGGAATACAACAGTCTTTTGTTAAGGGATGGTCACTGAAGCTATCGAACGATCCTTACGTCTCCGACTTGCTTTTGTTACTTTTAAACTGATTTGTGTCTCTGATTTGTAGTGTCTAATCGTTTTTTTTTTTTTTCATTTTTATTGTTCAATAGATGTTGAAAACATATTCTTTTTAATTAAATTTCCAAATAACGGGTATCCGCAGATTTATTCATATCCGAACGGATTTATCCGTTATCTGATCCGATAGACATTTTAGTATCCGGTCAACCACATATCCGATCCGGTCCGTTGCGCAGCCCTTCACAAGCACAAGAATGGAAATTGAACTGGATATGCATAGATGAATTATATATATATTTGTTTGAAAGATATAGATGAATGATTTGTTTTGAATTTGAACTTGGATTAAAAATGATTTTGACCACCTAGGTAAGATTCTAACCTATTTGGATCGACATTTCAAACTGTCGCATAGACTAATCAGCTAATTTCGATTGATATGTTGGTCTTATTTTGTTAACAAATAACAGTCACCTGTCAACACATATACTTTTCAACACATTCATGCACATAATACTTATTAGCGGTTACTCATCGTAAAATTGTTACAGAGCAATCAAACTTCATGGATTGGTATTTGAAGAAATTTATGCGCTATGTTGTTATTACTTATTACTTCCTCCGTCCCTGGAATAGTTTCCCACTTTGATTTTTTATAGTCAAACTTTTTCAATTTTGACTACGAATTACTCTTAAACTGCAAATGTAAAATGTTCAATTAAATTATATAATGAAAATTTAGTCCCTAAAGTTTCATTATATTAAAAAATTGAACATTTTACTATTGGGTCTCACATCTATTTAAAGTTGGAAGTTGAATAAAATAAGATTAGTGAGTTTACTTTTAAATATATTTAATGTTAAAGTTTGATGAATAATTGCAAAAAGAAAAATTAGAAGTGTTATTTGGGATATAAAAAATGATAAAATAGGAAACTATCCCCGGTACGAAGTAATTGCAGTACAACTATTGATGTTTACTTGTTAGAATGTGTAACGGACTGTTTGTCACAAAACTTTAATTGAATGAATTTTAATTGAGGTATAACTGATAAATAGTAAATAAATTTTAATTGAGCTGTGAAAATTTGTATTTGGTATAAAATTAAAATTTTATAAGTGTTTTTGTAGGTTTGTTATGTAGGTTTTGAGTTAATTGAGTTATGTCTCAATTATAATATATCAATGTCATCTCAATTATAATGGGATAATCAAATACGAATGTAAGTCCAAGTCAATTAAAATTGAACGTTAATTCTATCCTAAACAACCCGTAAATGTTAACTCTAAAAATTTAGAGTTGGTGTCGAGTGCAAATAATTATGGGAACAAACAGAGCCTTGGTGATCGAGTGACGATATTACTAATATAGTCTAGAAGACTTAAAAACAAATATACTCTCCCATGTTATATTTGTTTTTGTGACCGAAATGTCACACGGTCCACAAAGTGGCGATGGAGATTGTTTAGAAATGACGAAAACTGGAGGAAAGTCGTGACGACGGCGTTTGTTGCATGATGAAAGCAAAAGAATCCGATGTGTAGGAGTATCAATTTCTCATACTCACCGCCAAGGACTTCATTTCTTCAAAACTTTATCCCTTCACTTTTGCCCTACAAATACAAGCTGAACCCTTACTTTTTTCTTTAATTCTTTTGCAAATCGATGCATGCTACTCGAGCATTTGTTAGGCAATGACTCACATTATTCAACCTGTGTCAAAATAAATGTGACCATCCAAAATTAAATCATTCACGGGTTGTGGTTGGAGAGGTACATGCAAAAAGATTAGTTTCATCGACGGGTCTTTAGTCAGGCCGGATTGGATCTGAGATATCGAAAAGGATAATATATTAAGAGCGGACTAAATAGTCAATTATGTGCTTATACCTTGTCGCATGGTAGCCTAGTATATATGGGCGATCCGACTAGGGCAACATGAATGGGTTTGACCTTTGACATGGGGTGAACTTCATCTTGGGCTAAGTGAATTGGGACTGGGTCTGCTAGGTGGGCTTTATCTAGGACTTGGTCTTCTTTTTATTCGGTTTGTCGTCTTTATAGTAAATATGATACCTGATATTTTACACATTCTTAAAAATAAAGAGTTGGATCGAGTTTCTAAATTTTAAGCCACTTATCGACTTGTTGTTTTATGTGATTGATAGAATTTAGAGCCGCTATTTATATTCGTTAAGTAGCTCTTTCTATATCTTGTTCAGCAACATATACCATTCTCATGGCGTCTCTTTGACCATCAACTATGGTCTTTGAGTTTGTAACTTTACCCCACACAATGCCCCCTTTCCCCCTAGAAAACAAGTCCATACGTGTACGTACGTACGTACGTACATACATACATATACTTTCGGCCCCAACCTTGAAATCCTTGCCCCACCCTTGGAGTCCCTTTTGCCATAATATTGCTCTAGCCTACTCTGTACAAACTAATTGTATATGAGGGAAGTATTAAGAAATGATACTGGAAAACTTAGCAAATGATGGTACGTGAGCCAAGCAGAAGCAGCACCAGTCCAATCTTCGTAAACATAGAAGTTTTTACTATAAATTGAATGAGACACGATCGGACCAAACTCTGATTTATAATATTCTTTAAGACTCGTCTCGCATAACAACATTTGAAACATGTGAATTTGGAGATTGATGACATACTTAATATTGGGCCGCATAGAATGCTCCTTGACAGGCCCCCGACCCATAAAGAAATGAAGGCCCAAAATTAAAATAGTCCCTTGCTCTACATCACAAAAATTAAGAAATGTAGAAAAACCAAGAAACAAAAGAAAAGGCATAATTAACGATATCTTCTTCTTCTTCAGCTCCAATGGCGGGACTGAAAATCTTCTTCTGCACATATCTCTAATACAAATAGTTAAACATGGCAGTTAAATTATCTTTAAACCACACGTTTTTCCTACCCGTATCATCACCATTACCATCTTCCACATACACTACACGGCTTAAAAAGCAAATTCCAATTTCTTGCCTACAAAATTGGTTCAACCATTCTTATCAGATTAACAAACCCAAGAATCCCATTTCGGTAGTCAGATGTGCTAGCTCGGTTTCAATAGAAAAGGTGGAATACTTGCCTCCAATGGAGGTCAGTGAAGTTGACTCCAATTGCAAAAAGTGGGAGTGGAAGGGTCATCGTGTAAATTACCTGGTGTACCCTCAACAGAGTAGTGAGCTTGCTGCTGCAAAGCCTCCTCTTCTTCTGGTTCATGGTTTTGGTGCATCTGTTGCTCATTGGCGTAGGTAGCATTCTAATTAATTCCTGCTATCTCTTGTTTAATTGAATTTTAAATATTGTTTGGTTACTGAATAAGCTAGCTCATTCTGTTCTTTTTTTGCTAAATTTTGTATGCCTATGTTTGATATGCACTGCATAAGAGGCTTATGATCTTGCCGAATGCCGATATTGTGATGTATGAGCAAAGGGCATAACACAATTGTAAATTGCAATGATCTTTAAGCATGTGAAATAGTCCACAGAATGATCCATGTTAAACTTGGTTATTTATGTAGTGTGTTTGTCCAAGAATACATATCTGGTATCTAGCAGTTACAGTTCATTGCTCCTTCTAATTGTAACCGGGCAACTTATTCGGGTTAAGGTGTAGCTAACTAGAAGATAGAATCAAGCCTTGAAGCATAGCTGTTAAGGAAGAGGCAATCGCCATCTAGACTTTACTTTGCAACCAGGATTATAACTGTTACGCACTTTTATAGGGGAACATATTAGTAGTACGATTACAATCTGATCAGAGAGTGGAGTGTTTATTTGTATTCGGATCTAATTTCAATGTATGTGCACCAAGTATCTAGCACGCAAATAGATAGCAAATTAGTCTACTTAAGATTGTAAAATTATCCTCCCACGTTAATGAATTGTATTCTACATAGAGTTATCATGTCTATGTTCCTGGATTAAGAATGTGTCCAATGATCCAGTCTTGTTCAGGATTTCTCTAATTGTACGTAGTATAATACCATCACCTGAAGATGACTGATATAGTGATAATATAGTCTTTCAATCCTGTTCAATTTGGTTGATACTTTGGAATTTAGAGCCGGCTCTAGAGTACTGAGGCTAAACAATGTTGTTCTGCTCTTGAGACAATTTTAGGAATATTCCAACACTCGCCCAAAGTCATACTGTTTACGCCATTGACCTCCTTGGTTTTGGTGCCTCAGATAAGCCGGCTGGCTTTGAATATTCCATGGAAGTTTGGGCTCAGGTGCATCTTTTTACTTATATTGTGCCATCATTTATAACCTCTGTTGAAGCCTTGTTTTTTACAAGGAAATTTACTGAACATGAACAGTTGATACTGGATTTTCTGGATGAAATCGTTCAAAGGCCAACTATATTACTGGGAAACTCTGTTGGTAGTCTTGCCTGCGTGATTGCTGCCTCTGGTATGCTTCAATCTTTTATCTCGGCCCAAACAAGGAAACATTATTTCCTTGCTATTATCTCTATTCTCCAAGTACTATGTATGAATGATAGCCTTGATAAATGAACAGAGTCTACTCAGTCATTAGTGAGAGGACTTGTGCTGTTCAATTGTGCTGGTGGGATGAATAACAAGGCTGTTGTCGATGATTGGAGAATAAAGCTACTATTGCCTTTGCTTTGGTTCTTTGACTTCTTATTGAAGCAAAGAGGCATTGCTTCTTATTTATTCGAACGTGTCAGACAAAGGTACAATCTTGAGTTAGTTCTCTTTGTAGCATACTGGTCTGGGATGGAACTAACTATCTTTTCACTTTTTCCTTATTTGAACAGAGATAATTTGAGGAATGTGTTATTATCCGTCTACGGGAATAAGGAGTCTGTGGATGATGACCTCGTTGAGGTAGCGCATGTTTGCAAATGCTTCAGATTATTTTTTTTAATGCCAAAAATAAGAGCTTCCTCTTGAAGTGCTTTAACTTTTTTTTTTCCTGCGAACATTTATTTTGTACATATACTGATATAAGCAATGATCAGTTGAGGAAAAGATGTTGCAAATAGCCACTAGTTAGTGAGTTTGTTTCCTCCTAGGCTTCTCCGGTGTTTTGATTCTTCACCGTACAAAACTATGTTCACTTTTTCCTCCTAAATTGCAGATTATTTATAAACCAGCTCTTGACGAAGGAGCTTTAGATGCTTTCGTATCCACGATCACAGGTCCACCAGGACCAAATCCAGTCCAGTTAATTCCGAAGCTCACACTGCCTATTCTAGTGCTATGGGGTGACCAAGATCCATTCACACCGATTGATGGACCCGTTGGTAAATACTTCTCGTCATTACCCTCTCAATTACCAAACATAAAGCTAAACATGTTGGAAGGAGTCGGACATTGCCCTCATGACGACAGGCCGGATTTGGTTCATGATAAATTGCTTCCTTGGCTAGCCAATCTCCCTGTTTCATAACATGCTATTTCACTGCATCTGAGATTTTATGAAACTGTATAGATTATAGATAGTATTGCCCATGGTATGGCAAGGTGTTTGTTTATGTTCAGTTTCTTCACACATACTACTACACTTGTATTATAATACAACAGCCAATTTGGATCCAGATAAATGATCTAAACAAGAGCTATATTTTGTTCCATATGAGATGCTTGAGTCACACGTGTTGTATAGTAAATGATGCTACTTTTTTGGGACGAAGTGAATACATTTGAGGGTGACTATTACGAGTTTGACTGGTTGGATGCAGAGTATATATAATACAGAGAAGGATATGAAAGTCTTGTGGAAAGTTGGGGCCATAGTATATGGCAACTTAACTTAAAAAGTAAATTGTAATTCATAATTGGTAATTCTGACTATTCATAAACAAAACCCCAACCAATTAGGCCAAACTTTCCTACTTCTGCGCTATTGCAGTAAGAAGGAACACTCTGCAGCCGGCTCGTTTGTATCGAAAACTTGAAATCATTAACCACCGATGCTACAGCAACACCAAGTTTGATTGGTGCTTTATCATCGCCAACTACAATTGCAACTTCACCACCAGGTTCGACTGGAGCTTCATCATCACAAACTATGGTCGCAATATCACCACAATCATGGGGAGATGCTGCAGTAGGCCTGGACTTGCACACATTCAGACCTTAGTCACATCAAGTGGGAACGGGAGCAAGAATTCGTCAAAACCTACTCTTTTTCACTACAAGAAATCAGGGATTTAGCGACGGATATTAGAGCTAATTAGCGACGAATCGGTCGCTTTTAGCGACGGATTATCCGTCTCTAATTACGTTGACCCAAAGAAAAAAAAAATCAAATTTAAACGGATTGGTATATCCGTCGCTAAATTTCAATGAAACCCTAATATTACCCAACTCCTTCCTTTCATCACTCACAATTCCATCTCTCTATTCTCTCCTTCCTCCCACCACCCTTCCACCACCTCCACACCACCACCGGCCTCACACCACCTCCGCACCTTTCACCCTTCACCACCTCACACCATCCATCGCACTGCCACCACGCCACCACCCACCTCCATGCACCGCACCATCACTGTCCACTACCCACCACTGTCCAACTCCGCTCCCAACCACCTCCACCGCACCACCGATCTGCTTGCTCAGCCCTCCCACCTCTACCTTCCACCACCACCACCACCACCGATCTGCTCCGTCTGTCTCCACCACCACTTCCGATCTTCCACCACCACCGAGCTCAGCCCTCCCACTGTCCAGATCTCGCCCGATTTGTCAATCTCGTCAAGATCCACCAAGATCCGTTAAAATTCGTGAAGATCGATCAAGAGCTGTGAAGAGAAGGCTGTTGAGCTTTTTTTTTTTTTACCTTTTCTATAATTTTTTTTTTCATTTTTTCTTATTAATTTTGTATAATTTCTTCTTTGTATTATTGAATATTGCATTGTATTATTGCATATTGTATATCCAATAATATTGTATATTGGAACTCGATTTATTTATAATAAACATAGATAAAATTGTATCGATGTAAACACAATAAACCTAGATAAAACTGGATATTTATCCGTCTCGTCTCGTCTCCAAATCTGCAGTTTATGCATTAAAAAAAACCCTTATCCGTCGCTAAATCCGTCTCTAATTAGCGACGGATACTTATACGTCACAAAAAAGGGCAATGACGGTCAACGAATTTATCTGTCACTAACCGTCGCTAAAGTAGAGACGAATAAATTATCCGTCTCTAAAGAGACGCAAAAAACGGAGACGGCCTTATTATCCATCGCTACGGATCGGTCGCTAAACAACGATTTTTTTGTAGTCAATTTAATTAGAGCGGGTATATAATTTAATTAAATATTTTACGGTTTAAGATTAAATCGTGGTCAAAGTTTAAAAATATTGACTGCAAATAGTTTAAATAAGACATTTGATTTGAGACGAAGTGAGTACCAATTCTATCCCAAACAGCTCGATTATTTTTAATTTTATACGAATTTGATAGAAGACATGGGAAAACGAAAGGGGTGAAATTAAAGACAATAGAGTAAAATTTACTAATAACTAGAACAATTCTCATTACTTGCGGAATAATGATGAACTGCGGATACATAGTGTTTCTGAGCCTCAAACGACCATAATTAAACGGTAATTGAAATAGTTTCTGTTACTATATGTGTACGCAAGGAGATATGAATCGTAGTAACAGAATAACAGTACAAGCAGAATCAGGGACCATATCAAACAGTAACTCATCTAATTCAGGGCCGACTCAAGTTTTTAGGGGCCCTGTGCAATTTTTTTAATATAATAATTTCATACTCTAGGCTATAATTAAATAAAATTTCAGACTGCAAATGCAAAAAGTTACGCCTTAAAACAAGAAATTATGATTTAAAAATAAAGTGAAAATTAAAATATAAAACTGATTTTGGAATGTCTCATTTTCAAATACTATATCCATAATCCAACATAGGGTGTAAGGATGCAGTTAGTATGGATTGTGTGTAATGTCGTGTTAACCTTTATGTATCTACATCTTGAAGTTCGAAACCGCTAAACCTTCCACCCCAATCGTTGTTTCTTTTTGTTGTTTGCTGAATACATCTTCTTGGCCACATCTTCTTTTTGTTGTTTGCTGCCTTAGACAGTGATGAAGACCTTGTTTCTTGCTTCTTACTCCCTCTATTTCAGAAAAAGTGTTACAACTTTCCATTTTCGGCGTTTCACTAAAAGTGTTACAATTTCCATTTATGGAAACTAATTAAATAATAAAACTCCCTACCTTTCACTTTTATTACAATATGCCACTCATTTAATCTCTAATAATCATGGGGGCCACTTGTACTTTCTACTTTTTCTTAAAATTGGTGCAAATTCAAATTGTAACACTTTCTCTGGAGGTAGTAGTTCTTATGAGTGATTCCGTTGTTAGATTTTCTGCCAGAAGCGCATAAAAGTAGTAAAAATGGAAAAAAAAAATCTTGATTGTTCTTTGCCTGTTTTCTGGGGTGGTTCAACTGACTTGCTTTTTAAGGCTGGAGGAGATACAATGCTGCAGAGGTGTTGGACACATTAAAGGATTGCTTTGCAAGGGACAGAGGACTAAGAACATTGTAGGTCATTCAAATTTCGAAGGCAAGAAGAGAGCACATCAAGAAAGAAGTAAACATTGGTCAGTCTCCTTCTGTGTAGTGGTTCATGGATTCGATATAGACCCTTGTTCAGGTATGATATACAAGCTACTCTTATATGTATCATATTTAATTATCTTCTGAAATCCGCATGCACCGTCAATACTCAAATTTTCCATAACTAAGCAGATCATCTGTCACTCTGCTCCCAGCGGTTGGCTAACTGACTATGGGAAATAAATATGAGAAATGTGACGTATACTATAGTCAGAACTCTTGTTATAGCCTTCATTTTTTTACTTCTGTAAGTAGAATGCAAAGAGATATGTGTGGGTTAATATGTTTAGTTGTCATATTGGAAATAGAAATAAGATCTTTAGTGTTAACAAGACTTTTTTTTTTTTTTTTTTTTTGGTACAACCATTCAGCTGATTTCCATGCACGTCTAAGACCTTGCAATTGAGTACATTTTGTTCACCTGTTAATTTTTATACATTTGAATACACACATGGAGTTTTTGAAATTCTTTCTTTGTGAATAATACTAGGAGCCGTGGCGGAGGCAAGGGTGTCTAGTGCCCCCGCTGAGATTTGCAATAATAGTATATAGTCATTGTATTATGCCGTACGTGGCAGAGTGGTTTGTTTATTAATGCTTAGGTTCCATTATCTCAAGGTCCCTAATTAATCCATATTCAGATCAACCCTCTAACTCTCATTCATTTAGGACGATTTTAACGAATATTACTGGCCTAATACACAACCCTATTTATATTTTAAAAATTTAGTAATGATCCAATGAATGTAATTTTCTATTAAAATTATCAAAGTATAAAAAACACAAATGAAATAATATTATTAAGTATTTGAATTGATTATTACGTCTTATTTTTGAAGATATTTACACAATTCGGGTTGTTATGATTTTTTTTAAAGATTATGAAGTATAGTTAAAAATCATCAGTACCTTCTGCAATCTGCATCTTGCCCAACTGAGGAAGGAAACTTCGCATTTTATTTTGGGTAAAACCAGTCTTATAAGCCCTCCGCCCCGATGAACTTCATACATTAGATTAGAAGCGTAGTTTTACTTGAAAAATTACATAAAACTTAAAAAAGTGGTAGAATGTGTAGATTTAGTAGCAAAGTGTAATTTGTGTGCAAATGTGAGATTTTTTCCCCTTATTTGTTGAAAGTAGGCTAACTTCTTTTTAAGTATCGTAGCTTATTTTGCCATAGATGTAGCTTGATGATCAGTTAGATGTTTCAATGCAAGCTTCTTTGAAATTCAAGATCTGGTAATCCTATCACACTTGGTGATGAGCCTAGCTAACTGTTTCTCAAGGAATTTATAAACATTATGCATACGTATTTGATTAAAAAAAGATGTGTGGAACTTTGAGATGTATGGACATGGAGACCTTGACTAGACATTTCCTATCTATGCAGGCATGGCTCTGGGAACGGACTACGGAGTGAAACAGCTTTTAGGTTTGAGGGGGAGGATGGCATATCATCTGCATGTCAGGTACACCTTATTGTATACCTTACAGTTCCTGCTTATTTTAGAGTTTATGCAACCTAATTTGTCTACTAAATTTGAAATGCAGAAATATGGTTTCTTAATAGAACGTGTACAGTACTTGCTTTCTCCACTCTATTGTTAATCTTTGAGTGTCACTATGATCTCTTGCAGACGGATTACTTGTGAAAGATAGTGTTTAAGATGTTGGCATTGGAGACAAATTCCCAGAACTATAAGGGCATCTTAGTCACTCCAGTGATGCCAGTAATTCGCAGGATCTCCACTATGAATGTACGTGACAAAGGAAACAGCAACAAAACAGAAGCCTCAAGCCTGATGAACATTTTGACCTCCTAGCATAAAAATTCCCCACTTGCCATTCATCAGCCGCGTTCACGTTACAGTCTGAGAAGTTAGCCTCGATTTTGAATCATCATAACATGACCAAGCAGAGATGCACAAAGAAAGGAGGGTATGGAGTATGAGAAGGCTGTTGAAGAGTGTGAGGGGTTTGGCGGCAGAGAATTCAAAATCCTAAGGCATGTAACATTGCCCGAGCTGGCGACAATGTCATGTAAATTTACAAGGGATGGGGGCAATCCAGAAAACTGTTCTCGGAGTTGTTACCCGGATAGTTTAGAGGCCAGAGGGAAGAGTAGTGTAGGGCGAAAATCTGTGCATGATCTTGTATCTCAGTAGTGTAGGCTGTAGCTGAAAGAATCGAGTTGTTGTGGTTCTATGATATCGCACCCTACGAAACTGACCATTTTGGAGTACAGGGGGGTTTTGTATGAAAGCTTTGTAGACCTGTTAATGCTCAAGAATCATGAGAACATTTCACTAATAAAAAAAGAAGGGCTTTGTGAATTGCAGGTCCATTCTTAGCACTATTACAGAGTTGTTTGCAACTTATCTTTAAATAGTTCTGTTTAAGGAGAAGTTGATCAAAAATCAAAATGGTTCCAGCCAACTTTGTGTTAGTTTGCAACGATATATACTAGCTTATTGACTTGTGAGTGTTTACAATATCAACTTATTTAAAGGAAAAGTTGTTAACATTAATTTCCTAGAGAATTTTGTTAGTGCATGTTTCCAAAAACAAATTAAAAGTTGAAGTAGTTGCAGGACGGATTACGAACCAGCTAATTCTCGAGTAGTTAAATTGTAACCTACCATTTATAAACTGTTGCAAACACAACATATCATTGATGTATAATCACAAAAATGTACAATTTAATGTTGAACGCCATAATAAATGTATACTAAAACATGATTTGCAAGAACATCGCCTAACCAATTAGCCATTTATGTTAAAAATAAGTAATCTAATGAGTAATGGCTGATCAGCAAACAGCATAATTTCTTCACAGGGATTTAGAGATTTGAATCCCAATCTCCGGCGAACTTGCTATCTCTGGTGAATTGGTTGTGAATTGTGTCGAATTCGCGACCTGATCAGTTTCTTGACATGGTTTCTTCAATTTGATGCGGATCTTGAATCTCTTATTCGCTTCTGTATCTTTGGCAACTGCAGGGAGATCAACGGTGCAAGTCACAACAGATTTCTTTAGGTTGTGGCTACTCATATGGCCACCAAGTGCTTGACATGATGCGAATGACTTGTCACACACGGAACATATGTGAGAAGATGGTGAGACGTCTTCTTGACGAACACGATGTTTCTTGGTTTCTGGTGAGTTGACAGGATCGGTTAAGGCAGAGATATCTGTGTTGTTGTTGATCATCTTTGGTTTGCCACGAGCGAGGTTGACGAGGAAGTCTACCATGGCGTCCTCTTCCTTTAAATCCTCTTCACAACGCTTCTTTCTCTTCGAACGGATGGATTTCTTGACCGGACGTCCGAAACGCAGAGGAGAGTTTTGAGGAAGCTGTTCGAACAGATCCATGGTGATAACTTGTTTTTCTGGTATGTTTCTTGGTGTTTGGTGTTGATGAATGTTTTTTTTTGTGGGAAATGGGAAATATATAGTACTTTTACATTTTACAATCGTAACTAATTTTCCAGAACCAGTACGCTATTTTGGGCCTAAAAGGAAAGAAAATGACTTCCCAGGTTATGACAACCAGATACAAACCCGGGTAATTACAAGCCCATTCGAGTGGGCCGGATTGCGACCTATACTTGGGCTCCAAATCTGAAGGCTGTTGGGACTTAATGTATTCATTTTCGTCGAGTAAGGAATGGAACTCCAATCAATAAGATAGCTTTTTGGCCAAACAAAACAATGAGCCTTTTTCATAGCAAACATGGGTACTTATATACACCTGGAAACCAACTTCTAGCGACATCACTATTCACTACTAGCTAGAGAATAGGAAATTAAGGCTCTGTTCTCTTCAACTGAAAACTCATTCAGTTCAGTTCTGCTTAGTTATATTTTATACTACAATTCAGTTCAATTCAGTTTAGTTCAGAAAATTGCAATTGAAGAGAACATAACCTAACTACCCACTAATCAGATAATGGAACCACAATCTATCTACTAATTATAGAATACTAAAACTAGAAGCAAGACTAAGTCAAGTCTCTACATGTGATAGTCAGGAGTCCAAGATGGCATTTGGTGATTCCTCTTGGGCCTCAAGCTACTAGATTCTGCATTGGACTTGTCTTGGGTCGTAACAAAGGCCCAGTAGGAAAATTGCACAAACAGTCAAGTAATAATCTCATATTCTGTCATCACCTCAAAACCAGGAAAAAGTATCAGACACAAGACGAAAACCCTTGGAGAGAAGACGAGAAAATCGACACCAAAAGCTGATACAGAGCACTCATAAAGCTAGTTGCAGCTCATTTTCGAGAATCATAGATGGCTGAAACTCCAGGAAAGTACGATTTGAATGCTAAATGGGACGCTTGCCTTGATTTAGGCGTTCGCCGCTTTGTTTACGCTTCCTTTGCCGGCGCATCTGCCGGTCTTCTTCTCTTCCGTGAGAATTTCTCCCCTATTTCTAATACTGTATTTTCATAACTTTTTGGTGACGATTTTGTTGTTTGGTTGCTATAGGTTTAGCACTTTAGCTTCCAGATTTGCTTTGATAGTGTCATATATCGCGTGTAACAGTCTGTAAGTTTTTGTGTTGATTATAGGCAGATCATGTGATGTATAATAGAACGGCGTAATATTTAGCTCAAACTCAATTTTCTTAGTTATGTAACTGTATTCCCATTGTTTTTCATGCCTATTTTGTTGTTTGATTGCTACACATTTTTGTATATGGGTTCGAACTCTGAGTATATAGAAAGATCCTGTAATGTATTAGAACTGCATGATGTTTAGCTCAAGCGCAATTTAGTCAATACTGGATGTGGCTGTAATAGATGTATCTACCTTATTGTGCTGTAACCGATCATTTGGTATGTAAAAACGTACTCGCTATCTGATTGT
Organism: Plantago major; assembly: GCA_026545765.1. Taxonomy (NCBI): domain Eukaryota; kingdom Viridiplantae; phylum Streptophyta; class Magnoliopsida; order Lamiales; family Plantaginaceae; genus Plantago; species Plantago major. Next base: position 83,321,978 of record CM048841.1, read on the forward strand.
TTGCGCTGAAAGGCACTGTATCAACTTGACATGGCGGGTACTAAGAGGTGCAATAGAAATAGAGTCGTTTTCATTTTGTTTTTATCAATAATTTTGTTGTTACTGTGCTATAGATTTAGTGTTTAGATTTGCTCTGATAGCATCATACGTTGCTTACAGTAGTCCGTTTCCTTTGTGTTTGTTATGGGCAGATCATGTCCTATATAATAGAATCACATGATATTTAGCTTAATCTCAAGTTACTCTATTATGTAGCTGTACTAGATGTATCGTCTTTATTGTATTGTAGTATTGTACAGCCTATCAGTTGGCATGTGTAAACGCAGTAGCTATCTGATGGTTGCGTTATAAGTAATCTGTATTTAATTATGAATCCATTTTTGTTAGTAGATTATGTAGAATGCTGATCTATAATTCTATATATCTCGCAAATGAGTGCCTTTTTAGTTTACTTTGTATGTTAGTTAGCATACTTTGACGTGAAGGTGTCGAAGAGTTGTGTTATGTGATTTAGTAGCGTGCATTATGCATGTGATAGGCAACACTTGACTCATGAGGACAATTAAAATTGAAAGCTCTCGGTCTGTAATAGTTTGCAATTTTTCTAAATAGGTGCCGAGTAACTTTTGCAGTTTTTCCAAGTAGGTGCTAAGTATCTATGTATTCTTGTTCCTCAGTTTACCTTTAAACTTTAGTTTCTTGTAGATCACTTATTATTGAGTTATCATCTGGCAATAGGTGCATTGTGTTGTATATATCACAATATATTTATCTTGATGCTGTTCATGTGGTATCATTTTTATAGTCATTATGGGCATGTTATTCCTCATTCATGTTCTTCTCTAGTCGTTCAAAACTTCACTGAGCTTATTTGTCAACTTGATTGTTAAACTGCTTCCACTGTCGAATCAGGTAGTCCTGTAACACGCTGGGCATCTGTGGCTTTTGGTGCGGGAGTGGGAATTGGTTCTGCGTACTCAGAGTGCTCTCAGAAGTTTTATGGATCTTCACCAATATTGACTCCTAGTGGTTCCCAGGTAGGAGGATATTCAGTGCTACTGATATTTGTTACTGTTTCTCTTTTATGAAACAATCCACATTTTATGGAGCCTCTGTCACCCTCCATGCCACTTTACACGACATACTTTTATAATTTAGGAAATTTTTTCTTTAAATAAAACTTACTCCCCCAATTGTCAATAACCTTTACTGGCACCACTGCTTTCAGTTGGTATGTGGAGTCATAGGCTTATATGAAGTCTAAGATGCCTAATGGTCTCTTTGTTGTCTGTCATTTATTTCTTCTGAGTACATCCTGAACTGAAGGATAGGTCAATTCAGATGTCATCAGCAGGTTTAGTGAACGATTCTGGTGTGCTGTAAACGCATGAAATTAGACTTACGGTTTTGATCTTCAATAGCCGCGCTACCAACCGCAGTAGGATATGCATGAAGCTATAGTCTGTATGCATGTTTATAATACAACTAGTGTCATGCTGTCATTGTGTTTCTCTTCAATGATCTCCGTATTTTGTTTATGAACTTAATAAGTCTTTTTAGATGCTGTACACAAATCAAGTGAAATGATACTGTAGAATTACCAAATAAGCCATAGCCTGCACTTCAAGTTAAGGCTGTCGTATCTAATCAAAATTCTGGCCATAGCTTGATTTAGTTGGTCCGATTCCAAAGTTATTTTGATTGATCCATTTGTCTGTCTTTTCCATATCATGTTGTCCTGCTATTTAGATTGATTTGATATCTTTCGAACTTAATCTTGTACACTAAAGGCTTCCTTGTTCTCCCTCAGACTCATGTATATTGTTTTCATAAATCATCAGCTACATAATGTGCTATATCTTTTATGGATGCAGGATGCGGAGCAGTGAATATTCATTGCTGGACAGGCTTCAAATTCCCTTGAATTTCTTTCGGTTTTGAGAGATGTATTGGCAGGAGTTCTCTGACCTTTTCATACTTTGATGTACTGTTGCATAACCAACCCCATGAATGTATTCTCTCTATTTTTGTAACTGTCTTCAAAGTTGGGTCAATACACTAGAAGCGGAAATAATTTAATTTATTACATGGGATGACACATTACAACTTTGCTCCACATTACCTCTTACGAGTCCTTATGAGCATGGAATTTAGGTTTTATGTTTTTGTTCGTGAAGCTTAAAGCTGACTGTTTCTGAGATTTTCAGTGCATTTAACGTAATGGTTAAAAGAAATGCTTTAACATGCACTGTAGTACTGTACCACCTCACCACCTGTGCTTGGTAAACAAATTGTCTAACCGCCTACCTTACCGAGTTACCGTTAAGAAATTGTGGTACCATTACTCTTAAGGTGAAGAAGAGAAAATGGTGAGGTGGTACTATAATTACTGCCTATATTTTATGTAAACACAATTATGACATTGAAAAAAAAAATGAAAGCTCCAAATGACAAGGAAATTTAAATTACCATGACTGACCACGCTACACTACAATTACTTCTTTTGGAGAATCCACTGCTATTAAGTAGAATTTGAACAACAAATCTTATAATTTGCATAAACGTATTTGAACAAGAATCAAGAAATGCCAATTCGTTAGTTGACAATTACCGGACTGAATTGCAGTTTCTCTTTTTTATAACGGCATATAAAAATCCGGATGTTTCCAACTGTAATCATAATATCTATCAGCCAAAGTATTGGAAAATGTAATATTTTCCTAAAATATAGAAAAATCAAGGCTCTTTGTGGTTTTTTGCGGTTTTTGACTTTTTTCCGGTCCGACCGGTCGAGTTTCATAAAAACCGTCGAGACACATATTTTTCGTGATTCTTTTAATAGATTATGCTATGGGTTTAAGTTGTTAGAATTTAAAGTTTCAGTTACTATTTTAACGTATTTTATTAATGTTTTAAGAGATAATGTGATGGTTTTAATGCGTCGGTATTGTATGTTTCAATTATAGTTTTAACCTCTTTTGTTGATTTTTTTAAGAGATGGTGTGGTTGTTTTAAGGAGCTACATGATAGTTTTTAAGATGGTTTGTTATAATTTTAAGTGACAATTTTTAATCATTCACAAATATCAGTAAACCACCATTAAATAAGTCTAGTCTAAACGTACATTCGGTGTTTTTTTTTATGCAAATGCAAACTGAATTGCATGTTAAAATATACTTTTTTCGATTAAACTTGTTCGTGAACTTCAACTTCCTGCCTTTCTATTGCTTGTGCTTGTTGCTTCAGCACTGCAGTGACATATTTGAGAGACCTATCATTAAACTCATTGTCATCATCAACACCTGCTTAAAACATTTACTAACAGAGTTAAAATCATAACAACTCTCATTAAATCTATCACATTCGTGTTTAAAACAATAACAAAGAAGGAACATGCAACACAAATTAAAAACATTAACATTGATGCTTAAAACCATATCAGAGCCTGTTAAAACTATAACGATCTCTCTTAAAACTATAACAAAGCAGAAACATGCAACACAAGCTAAAAACAATAACATTGATGCTTAAAACTATAACAGTGACTCTTAGAACTATAACAATTCTTCTTGAAACTATAACAAAGTAGGAACATGCAACACAAGCTAACAACAGTAACATTAATGCTTAAAATCATAACGGCACATCTTAAAACTAACAAAACAGAAACATGCAACATAAGCTAAAAATTGTAACATTTATATTTAAAACCATAATAGAGTCTCTTAAAACTATAATACCCTCTTAAAATTATAACAAAGCAGGAACATGCAACGTAGGCTAAAAACAGTAACATTGATGCTTAAAACCATAATAGTATCTATTAAAACTATAACAATGCCTATTAATATTATAACAAGCAGAAACATGCAACACAAGTTAAAACAGTAACATTTATGCTTCAAACTATAACAGTGCATCGTAAAACTATAGCAATGCCTCTTTAAACTATAACAAAGCATAAACAAGCAACACAAGCTAAAACGGTAACAATATTGATGCTTAAAACTATAACAGTGTCATTTAAAACAATAACAATGCCTCTTAAAACTATAAAAAAACAGATTCATGCAACACAAACTAAAAACCATAACAAGGGTTGTTAAAACAGTAAGGTACGTACGGATTTGCTGTTCAGTCTGATATATTTCCAGATCTAAACATATTTTCGGGAATGATTTCCAGATTTGATGAGCTAGCTTATTCATCGTTCTAGATTTGTGGATTTGAACATTCTAGCAACTAGATTAGAAAGTTTTGAACATTAAATCATGAAAACTGAATCGAAAATAATGAAACACACACAAAACACGCACAAAACTCATGAAAAAATTGAAATACGAACATAAACTAGGTCGATTAGAGGCTTTTACCTAATTCATAGTGTTTTAAACTCGTTGAATGTCTGGTTTTAAGCTCGTTGAACAGATGCTAGCTTGATCTCGAAGAATTCTAGTGGAATTCCAGCAGATTTTCGCTCAATTCATCATGCTCCAGCTCGTAATCAACAACAACATCACTCTTCGGTTTCTTCTTCAGTTTAATCAGCCCCTTTCATCGTAGTCGCAAGGTGGTGGTGGTGCTGGTGGAATTTGGGAAGAGAGATGGTGGTGCTGGTGGTTGTGAGAATTTTGTTACAGAAAGGGAAATTCTTCATGCTTTTTTGTATGTGTTGTGTTTTGGGGCTATATAAAGGAATTATTCCGGTCCGGTTTAATGCATTGAACCGCAAATTCCGGTTGCTTAATATTGAACCATTGGGTTTTTGGCTTGAAACAAGATTTTTCTATAGATTAAGAAAATCTTCCCTTTTACTATACTTACTCTATTTATCATCCTTTTCCGTTCTTACAAACTAGTAAATGACCCGTCGATACTCGACGGGGAATGAAAATAAAATGTCGTATATGTTATCTATAACTTTTTTAATAATTTTACAAAATTATAAATTAAGTTTATAATGTTAAGGGATTCATGCTTCAACATTTCATACATAACTGGAAAAAAATGAAAGAGGTATATATATATATATATATATATATATATATATATATATATATATATATATATATATATATATTACTATTAGTAAACATAGTTTCAGCAAAATGAGATGAACTTATAATTTTTTTTAATAACACTTATAATACATAATATTATTTCATAATTTGATGGGCACTTTCGATGGTTGTCGTAATACATACTGAACAGTTTAAAGTCCCCCAAACGGGTGTTGAAAACCGATAAATATTTAGCGGTCATGACCACTTTTGTTAATTTGCTTAGAAAAACGAATTCGTTTAACCTGAACCAAATTGAAACAAAAAATGCATGACACAATTAATTGGATCGGGTGACAACAACCCACCCCGTAAAAATGATTCACCAACCCCCCTCCCCCCAAAAAAAAAAAGATATTATCATTTCACAAACATATCTCTTCGCATGTATCGATGAATTTTTTGTGGGTCAACTCACATACACCCCGAAAAAATACCAATTCACAAACATAATAATATTTTTCAATGATTTTCCAATTCTTTAACGTAAACAGGTAGTGTGAGCGCCGCTCCTCAAATTTAATATTTTGCATGCATCATTTGGCATCATTTGTATCATATGGGTCCACCACCCCCCCCCCCCCCCAAATTATTATTTCACTATAGATGTCGGATTTTTTGGATTCGAGTCGATGCTCGACCCAAAAAAACAATTATTTTGAACGGGTATTGGCGAGTTCACTTTTGGTTAGATGGACCCGTTTGAAAGTCTAGATAAGAGTGAAGGGGTGTAGAGGACCACGTGAGAGATAAATGTCCCTGGTTCTTCGTTTATTGTCATATTAGAGGAGACCGATGTAGGCAACCGTCTCCTATTGAAACCAAACCGGAACTTTTTCTCATGGATGAGCTCATTATCATTTGTATGATGATAACCTTTTTTCCAATATTGATTCTAGATATCAAATTCACCTTAGTTATAATATGCTTATTGGATTATACTTTTCTAACCCGTTTGGGACCCTACCCGGACCCATTTGGGCCTTTTAACTTTTCATGGATCTTTCGGGTAGGAATCGTCCGTGAAAAGACTGGCAAAATGAAAAGAAAAAACGAAAAGTATCGAGGATCTATGCCCTATATTGAACCCGTTCATCACCTATTTAAGACACAGAACCATATGATTAACATTTAGAGTAGGGTGTAAGTCCGAGAAGAATACAACCTCGACTTCCATGGAGATTGCCGACAATCATAATTTGTTTGAATGTAATAAATATTTTCCTAAAAGTTTAGTATGAAGCAAATATATACTCCCCCCGTCCCCGATTTCAACTTTCCACCCCTTAAATGAAAAATATCTCTCCTACTTTATTCACTATATCTCATACTTTATTCACTATATCTCATACTTTATTCACTATCTTTCATACTTGTCAAATTCAAAGCTTATTGTCAAGCCCCGGTATAATTGATGCAATGATCTTGTCTCCAAATTGGTTACTCCTTTGGATGACTAAAAAGACATCGATATTGTTAGAGTGAACATTTTAAATATGTTAAGAGTAATTTTTGCGATAGACGTCTTTCAGAGTGATCAAATCAAACATCACATATTTTGTCCAAAGCTCGCATGTTTAGCTATAAACATCGCATGTTAAAAATGCATGTATTTCAAGTATAATACATGCTTACTATACACATAATGTTTGAAGCTAACCATATATATGATGTTTGTACGTAAATAACTAAATATGTAATGTTGAATTGAATTTGTATATTCAAGAGACGGTCTTTCACAAAAGTTTGTAATATGTACAATTTCAACTTATGTATAATTAATCAAATTGAGATAGTATTACCACAATACTTCTCTCTAACATATTTTGTTGACTAACCCATACAATTGCAATGTAATCACATACCATTGTAATAGCATATAACTTACATTTCTTAATTACAACTACTGTGGTTTTACAAAAATGTAAATTGTTGGTTTATTAAAATTTGTAACAAAATCCTTTAAACATATCAAATCCTTAAGAATTACAACGATACATGCACACTTTCCAACTTTACTCAACCTTAACATTTTCCCTAAAACCATAAACATTTTTAATAAAACCTTACATTTTGTTTTCCGTAAAATATTAACTACTATATACAAACTTTTTTTTTTTTGGTATTATTTCAGGGATTTTTTTTAACGTTCTACATAAATAAAGTTAAAACTTAGATGTCTTATGTGTATCTGTTCACGTGTTTGGTTATCGACTCAAGTTGAGTTTTTGCCAAATGAATATGAATTTAAAATGACAATATTTTAGAATAAACGCACACATATCGGTAGAGAGTATGATTTTAGCCCAATTGGTAATGTTAATGACTAAACAAATTAGGCTCTGTTCTTTTAAATGCAAGGCTGAAGCGGAACTAAAGCGAATTGAATTAGGCGAATTGTAGTATAAAAATGAACTAAACAAAATTGAACAAAACTGAATTGAACTGAACTGAACTCAATTGAAATTAATGAGTTTTAGGATGAAAACATAAATAAATTAGAAAGCAATCAATCTTCACGGGACAATATTTAAAATCCATAATATGAACATTTGCCATTATATTTAAATTTATGCTCAAATACGCATCGTGCTGCCATAATTTACAACTTAATCAGCACACATTTTAGTGAGAATAATTAGTCCTAATTTAAGAGATATTGATTGCATTGGTAGGTGCAATTAGATGGGAATGTATAGTAAAATTTGATTGAAATCAAAATACTTCCACAGTTAAAGAAAATATACGACTGGATAATCGACCAATAACATATTGAATTTCATATTAATTTAGTTATATACGGACCTATATCGTTACTATAATACATCTTATATTTGTACAAAAGCACCTACGTCCTTAACTAACCATCTTACATTTTGATTAATAATATTAATGATTGTTCGTCTTTTTTTATCATTACTATAGACGGTCTTTGAAGAGAATTACACATTTTTATTTGAAGTTTTCATGAAAATTTTAAATTATTTTAATTCCTTATTTGACGAAATAAATAGGTGAGGGACATAGTACTACATTTTCCATTTGAACTTTTGAACTGACTATATGGATGAGATCTAAAGGCGTTAATTGAATTTTAAATTTGTTTTTTTTTTTTACATATTTATAAATATCAAACTTTCATAATGAAGTAATATTTCCAAAATTTAGACAATATTTTGAATTTCATGCACTAATTGCTTTCACACGGCATAAGATTTTCCACATCACCATATTAGCAAGACAATGTTATTTTGACCAATCAGAATGAAAGATTCATCCAACCAAGCATTATCTTGACCAATCAGAGCACAAAGATTTGCCAACCAATTGAATGACTTCGACACCCTAAAATGGCTCCAATCATTTTTTGCTTAATATATTATATATATATAGATACATTCATGTGATGTTCTTTCTTACTTTCATTAGTTTTCAAGAATTTATGCGAATTAATTTTGTCGAACAAAATCATTGTTCAAAATTATCGCAAAATGACCCCCCCCCCCCAAATGCGATTATACGGGAATTAGGAAAAGTTGGATATTATATAGTGATTATAAGTTTATAACATGAGTAAAATTGATGTGTGGATGCAGAATTTCTTATTAGTAGACTATTTCACCAAAGTGAAATTCTTTAAATATCATGATTTTCTTAAATATGAGAAACCATTTTTATCATGTTTAAGTATTTGGTACACTCGTCTAATTTAAACTCCGTCCGTCGAGAAATCAATGTCTCATTTACTTTTTTTTTTTTTTTTCCTCTTGATTTCGGACGCCTCTATGGGAAATCACTAACCTTTTCTTTCTTTCCTCGCTTGGTTGGTATGTTCTCCATTTTGGTTTTGGTGTACTCCTAACTCTTGGCTCGAAATTTCGATTTTGAGACATGCTAGACGACGGGGGAGCTAGAATTTCGTCCGGGGTCTTAGAGGTGATTGTTGTGAGGCGTGAGTTTTTTGGCAGCCAAGTCCTAGAGGCTTTTATGTTTCCTGTTTTATGCCTAGGCTGGTTCATGTTTCCGGGTGTTCTGGAGTTGTGGTAGGTTGTGGTTGTTGAGTTTTCTACTGTAGTTTGTATCGTCACTTTGTGATGGCTGTACTTGGGAACATTTCTGATGTTCCATTGTTCTCATTTGGAATAAAACCTTTAAATTCTTCAAAAAAAAGTATCGACGTGTCATTGACTCCTCATCAATATATGCACACTTTCTTGAATAGCAAAAAAAAGTATCTCTTCGTCTAAACAGAACTGAACTAATCTGAACTGAATTGTAGTATAAAAAACAATTAAGCAGAACTGAACTGAAATTAATGAGTTTTCAGATGAAGAGAACAGAGCCTAAGATCCACTGACCACTATCATTCTTATTTTATTATATATATTTCTCGTACTTTCTACAATGTTTATCATATCTCTCCAGCTGTAAATAATAAACTATACATTGACTTTCTTAAAACCAACATCGAAAATAACGTGCCCTAATTTAACAGAACAGGGAGAGTATGAAACATTAGAGATCCAAACGAATACTGGCCATTTTAAGATGTAGTTTGATTGTAAATAAGTGATAGATATTGAAATTGATGGAACCTGCACATGCTTGTTTCTTTTCCAAAGATTTCAATTGTAACTTATAGTAAGATTTGTGGGTGTATTAGTAGATAAATCTTTTGCCAGGAAGCTAGATGCTCGGAGGATTTTGAGCTTCTATCCATTGAAGCTCTAATTGGTGCCCAGGCCCATTTTCGGGTCATTTTTTATAAAATTATTCACAAAGTCTCATGAGAGACGGGGTCTGTAGATAATTTATTTAGAGACAAACCTATTTTATCAAGAAAATAATTCATGTTACTAAACAAAAAGCTTATATTGTCAACGAAATGAGTCTTGTTGCAATATGAAAAAACACTACTATTGCGAACATATGTGTTTTTATTAATAACATCGATGATTTTCTTGATAACATAGGTCCGTCTCTAGATAAATTATATAGAGACTGTCTCTCAGGAGACTTACTCAAAATTATTTCTATTTTCTTCATAATTAAATTGGGGTGTTTATTGAGTATTTGATTAATGGATGGTTTATACTAAATTGTTTTTTTGTACATTTTGTTAATTTTAAAACATGAAATGAGCTATTAATTCAACTTTATAATATGTGATTCATTATGCGACTATGCAATGTCTTATCATATTTATAAAAAATTGAATGATTGAAATTAAATTCATAAATAATCTCATGCTTTAGATTTAGATTGTAGTATTAACAATAGCACAATGTTAATATTACAAAAGAAACAACTTAATAAAATCTGTCTATATATATATAAGAGTATTAAAGATTGCTTCAAAGTTCCAACAACCCCCTTTTTAATGCTTGGATTCAACTCATATATATTTCCTCCTCCTCTTCTCTATCCCTCTATTAGAAAATATCGGATTTCTTTTACACAACTAAAACTCAAATTTAGTTGAGTCGGACAATCAAATATGTCATATTTGCAATGCGACTTTAATCGAGTTGGAATTAATTATCATAACAACTTTAAACCAATCACATAAACTTAAAACTAATCAAATAATATTAAAAACTCGTACACTCACTTTACTTTTACACACGATATATAACAACCGTATAAAACCTATAATATTTTAACTCTATTACAAACATAATTTTTCACAACTCAATTAAATTTGAGTTACTACTCATCTAGTAAAGTTGGCTTAAAGTCGGGACTATTAAATTCGAATTTCAAACAACTATATCCTCTTTCTGGATCTCTTCTAAATGACAATTTCTTAGTTTTTCACTCTTTATTGGGAAATGCTTGATCGATATGTATGGGTTAAAAATGATTTAGAGACTTTAATTGATATTCTTTTAGGTCTAAATTTATTAACTTTCCTTAGTATGTGAAAAATTGTATAATTGAGTTATAATAGTCATTGAATTAACGTCATTTTATAGTTTGTTAACTTGCTTTAGTAAGTAATATGAATTAATTTGCACCATATATAGTTTGAACATGACCAAATCATCCCACATCATCATTATTTAATAGGGCGATTTACATCTGACCACTTTTTTAGATAGTGAATAAACGTTTGGGTCCCTAATGTTTCACAATTTACGGAGAAGGACAGACATTGAACTGCATCAAAATTTTATTTACATTGAAGTCTAAAAGTCAACTTTGTTGATGAGAGAGAGTGAAAAAAATCATTTTTCTTGCCAAAAATGCCCTTGAGATCTATTCTCTTTTTACTCTACTTGTTCTCGTTATTTAGAATTATCGTTACGTATTAATCTTACTTAATCTTAATGAAATTATTAGCAATTATTAAAAAAAAAATAGAAGCTAATTTGTAGTAACAAAAAGAAACGGAACTAGAAAGGTTAACATGCATTCTTTCACTCTTAACTATTTATATTCCTATAAGATTTATAACACGCTTTATATTGTATAAAATAGAAATATTCAAAGCATTTGTCAGTTGTGTTATAACATTTTTCTTTCATCTTTCCACCACAACTTACTTTAATTCTTAGTTCATAAATAAAGCTGTATATCTCATTTATTTTATATTACTGTGTATACCTACAATTTAGGGACCTTTTGTCCTACTTAGATCTTAGTTACTTAACGTATTCGATGGGATTGAATTTAAATAATAGTTTAAGAATTTGTGTCCAGATAGACTAAAACACGCATTATCTTTTAACCTTATATACCTATATGCAATAGTACACCATACGTATAAAGAAAAAAGAAACTAAAAATTGAAAATCAAATGGCTTTAATAAATCAAACAGCAAGAAAGAAGACAAGAAGAAGAAAAGAAAAGAGAAGAGAAGATGAAGAATAACAAAAAAGAAAAGAGAAGAAGATGAAGATGTTTTATTCAGGGGTAAATGGGACATTCTACACAAAGTCAACATTTTGGTTGAAAAATGGACCTCAATGTAAATTTTGAAACGATAGGGACCCAAACGTTCAAGGTGCATCTAAAAAGGTTGCTGTGTGTAAAATTCCCTTATTTAATAATTTGGACCAATGAAAACAAAAGTATTTAACAACTAAGCAAATGAATTGACCAATTAGGAAAGAGGATTTTGCCAACTAATTAAATGAGATGGATAGCCTAGAATGGCTCAAATTCTTTTTTGCTTAATATATTATATAGATACAATCTTTCAGAAATTCTATATGCACTCACCAACAATAAATCGGAGAAAATTATAAACAAACCTCTCCCCATAAATATATTGCATTGTTTGGCATACGATTTCAACATATGAATATTGATTCGATTTTATGTGAGTAAAATAGTGAATTAACAAAGTTTTTCAATTGTATAATAGATGAAAACTCGAAAATATCGATTTAACAAAAATGTTATGCTAAACAATCCAATAGATTTTATAAAGTAAAACGGTCTAGCCCAACTGGCCCGTGTGACCGTAAAGCCCAGTAACATAGACCCAAAAGCTCATTAGGTTTTTGGTCTGGTTAACATATATATTCATCATTAGGAATTAGGGTTTTGTTCGTCGTGCTTATTCTCTACTCCCACCGTCAGCCAAACCTTGTTCCGCCATGGCACCGAAGAAATCCATCCGCAATCCGGAGCTGATTCCCGGCGTAACGAAGGTATCCCGATCGAAAATGTACCACAAGCGAGGTTTGTGGGCGATCAAAGCCAAAAACGGTGGCAAATTCCCCCACCACGAGAAGTCCGCCGCCGCCGCACCAGTGGCTGAGAAAGCTCCCAAGTTCTACCCAGCTGATGATGTCAAGAAGCCCCTATCCAACACTCGCAAGCCCAAGCCTACCAAGCTCAGGTTTCCTATTCTCAGATTTGTTCATTTTGTTGGACTGTGTTTGTTTGGAAATGAATTGTGGATTTGTGTTGTTGGATTAGGGCTAGCATTACCCCAGGGACTGTGTTGATTTTGTTGGCCGGAAGGTTTAAGGGGAAGAGAGTTGTTTTCCTTAAGCAGCTTGCTTCTGGTTTGCTTATGGTCACTGGTTAGTATTTGTACTATCTACAAGTGCTCTTGCCTTCTCTATTCTATAATTGCTTTCTTTTATGAATATCTGTTTTGTGTAGATATTAATTGGCTTCTGGTTTAGTTTCTTTTTTTCTGAATGTAGTTATGTTAATTTGATGAACTGGTAACAGAGGGAAGAGGTCAGAAGAGGACTCATATCAGATTGTATTAGCTACTTTAACAGTACAGCTAATCGACTACTACTGATATTACTAACTGCTAATTGCATTAATAATTAGCAGTACTAAAGAAATAGTTCCAACAAGCTAAGCTAGTCAATCTTACATATTGATTATGTCGAAGCTAAGCTAGCTCATTATCCTCTCTGATACTTTTCCACCGATTAATTAGAGTCTGTTGTTCAGCTTTTAAGTTTAATTTTGTTGCGAGTTCATGATAATTGATGACATATACCATTCTCTGTCTTTGTTATCTTTTATGGGTTGGTAAATTTCTAGTGGAATGCCAAATGAAAGTTGAAAAGTTTTTTATGGCAAAGTGGGAGTAGTATTGAAATTGCTTTTCGGTATCCCACTTATGGATGGATTCTGGTCCTCAAATATATAGATTTAGTTGTCATTATGTGCTGTATTAACTCGGATGTTCAATTGTCAAATGGAGGGCCTTTTTGTTTGCATGTGTTGAGGCAACCTGTCCGATTTTGATTTGTGATATTTCTCAAATTTTCATATCGGTAGGCCTTCTGGTGTCCTGGCTGCAAGAAACTTGTTTGAAGTAACTTTTTTTTAACAATATTTTTAGTCTTAAATATGAATGTATTGATGTTGTTCGTTGCCCTGACATTCCATCATAGGGGCGAATTTTATGTGTCGTATGACCCTGGTGGATGATTGTCAAATAATAAGTCCTGCTTTGTTGATGTTGTGGTAGAGGAGACCTTTTTTGGTTGGCTCTCCCTTTCCGAAGGGGACATTCTCATATCCTATGGCCTTGTGGAGCTGATATATGCTATTACCTCTTGGGTCTTAGCCATGAGAAATTCATTTCCTTGTAATGAACATAGTTTGATTTCTAGTTTTGTATATTCTTTGTGCTTTGTTGTTCCCGAATTGCTGTTCTCACCGCTTATTTTGAATGAACAAGTGTATCCAATTTCCATTTTCTTTCCCGTGTAATATATTCTGTAGCCTAATTGTTTTTGTGACTGGTACAGGACCTTACAAGGTTAACGGTGTCCCCTTGAGACGTGTCAACCAGGCTTACGTCATTGGTACAGCCACAAAGGTTGATATTTCTGGAATGAATCTGGAGAAGTTTGACGACAAGTACTTTGCAAAGCAGACAGAGACAAAGAAAAAGAAGGGTGAAACCGAGTTCTTCGAGGCTGATAAAGAGGTTTGTTTTGTATGTTTGCCATCTTTTCTTTTCTCTATATAACTACGTGTTCCTCTCTTCTAATTCAATTTCTTGTGAACTATAGGAGAAATTATCCCTTCCTGCCGAGAGGAAAGATGACCAGAAGGCTCTTGATGCTCCTTTGTTGAAAGCTCTAGACTCTTCACCAGAATTGAAGGGATATTTGGGTGCACGGTTTTCTCTCAAGTCTGGTGACAAACCCCATGAGCTTCAGTTTTAGATGCGAAGTAATTGTCTATGCTTTAGATTCAGTTTTGTCTGGTGTTCTGCTGCTTTTTTGAACTTGATGTTGGATATTGTATTTCACATTGAATATCAATTCATACAACTTTCTACCTCTTATGATAAGTATTAAATTCGTTTTCTTGTTTGATTTGCATTTTCGTGTATTACTTGCCAGTAGGCGGTAGATGTTATCGTTTGATCGGATATACAAATGGTAATTCTTTCCTTGCGGTAAGATTGATTGCATCTCATAATTCAGGGTTAGGTGTACAAATCCTACTTTCTTACAATTGAAACCAACATTAACTTTTTACAAGCAGTCCATCTGAAAGCCAACCTCTCATCAACGTAAATGCCTCTTCTGCAACTTCGTCGTCTTCAGGATTTTGGGGCCTGTGAACAAAACCGTGACCCCTCCCCTTAAAAACCACCATCTTCATCAGCTCGTCATTCCTCTTCACAACCTCTTCCAAAGCATTGACGGGGCATAGTGCATCACCATCACCTGTAACTAGCAAAACTGGCACCTTGACATTACCGGCAGCAGATGGATCGATCCTTGTACCATAAAACGAAACTCCTGAGCCAAAATAGGCTTCGTGATCTTGAGCTAAAACGTCTATAAGTCGTCCACCTCCGAAGCAGAAACCAATGATTCCTAGCTTGTTGGTGAGCCCAACAGCTGCAAATTCACTTGTCATCCATTTTGCTGATGTAAATACGTCTTTTGCTATGATTTCGCTTTTCTGATTTGTGATCCACTGTTCAAATGATGCCTTTGGCCGGTCTTTTGACCATGGATCACCTTTGAATAGATCTGGAACTAGAACACTGCATTGCCATTGCATAAAGATGAGAAATTGCAAACAAGATAAATTAGTTTTCGTTACTAATGTTATTAGAATTGGCCATCTGTTCCTTGAAGTTAGAAGTCTTGTAATGGAGTATGTTATGTACTTATGGATATCTTTTGTTTGGTGATTTAGGATATTCTACACAAAACATAAGCTAAGTGAAAAAGCTTGAGAGACCTTACTTGTAACCATTGCAAGCAACGCGGTAGGCAAAATCTCTGGTGGCGTCATCCTCGAAACCAAAAATATCAGACAAGAGCAGTATCCCAGTTGCATTGTTGTTCTTCACAGCTGTGCAAAGATAAGCTCGGATTCCATTTTCATCGTCTCCAATTGTTAGCTCTGTTCCATTGACTAATTCACAGGCTTCATCACTTAAGCTCTCTTCTTCTACTTTCACTTGGCTACAACACATCTTAAACCTTTTTGTTTTGCACATTGCAAAAGACTGACAACTGTTATTAATGTTCCTTTCTCCCACATACCTTTTCTGCAAAACAACTGAAGTTTTACTGTTAGAAGTTTGGAATCACTGGAATTTTGTTCATATCAATGTACTAGCTGAGTAAAAGATGTTAAGGCAATGTTGAGTTGAAAATGGAGCTGCAGAAAGTAAACAACTTACAGGGAACGGAACGCTAGAAGCTTTAATGGCAGGTTGCAGATAAACTGGTGGAGCTGAGAAAACTGAGGCTGAGCTCAATCCCATTTTCATTTTGATTCAACTGATAGAGTGGATCAAATAACACAAGAAGAAGAAGAAGAAGAAGAAGAAGAAGAATTGTTTGGTTGATTGTAATTGCATGGAAAATATCCATATGACAAAAATATCCGTCTCTTGGAAAGATCTGAGCCTCAAATTCAAGCCATTACTTTTTGAACTGGCAACTTTGGTACACTTAAAAAGGCTAGAGTTTTGTTGTGTATGCATTCAGTTACAACTTACTTACTCCGTCTCGTCTCAAGTTTTTCATTTTGATTTTTTTGGATCAATTGTCTCCTACTTTAAGTTGGTGATTGATAAGGGGTAAATTCACATAATTTAAAAGTTGACTGGCGAATTTGTGATGATTGGTAAAAAAGGGAACATGCAGCTACGATTTTCTCAGCCCGACCAAATCATTGATCTGCAATTGGAAATGCAGGTTTTCCTGCAAAAATTGCAATCTCGTTAGGATAGTTTCTGCTACAAATCGCCGCAAAAAAAAAAAAAAAAAGAACATGCAATTACAAACGTAATTTGACTTAAACGGGCTGAATTATGCACAATTTAAGTGGTTGACCGCAATTGTAATTGCAAACTTACCAATCACCAACTAACTACGAATTAATTTCAAATCACAAATGTAAATGTTTATAGAAATTTACATCAGAATTTGTATATACTAGTACACGTTAACCATGGGCAAATGTGTCATTCTGTAATGAAATTGTTGGAAAGTCCTGAGATTGATCTGAATCCAAAACACGAAATATTTCTAAAATCACAAATTAGTCCCCCTTCTGCGAATCTTACTGGCTAAGAAAAGAAACTGAATAGGGGTAGTTTATTTATTTTATGAATCGGCAAAAGAAACTGAATAGTGAATACCCCACCCAAATCCGAAGCCAACAAAATAAATTGAATTTCAGAATTCCACGAACAAAGCAAAATTCTGAAAAACCTTCATTCATTTATTCTGCTTGACTTGTAGAGGAAGATAATGGACGATCCACCGACGAATGACGTATGCTCAATTTGCCATGCCCACTTTCACGTACCTTGCCAAGCCAATTGCTCCCACTGGTTCTGCGGTCAGTTTTTCATTTTCCCTCGTTTACATTCTGATTCATTCATTTGTTTAGCTTCTGTCCATTTTTGGGGAAATTACTGCTGTTTTTTTGAATTGTTGATGCGATCATTTTGTTACCTATCCAGTGATTTTTGTTGGTTGTGTTTGTATCTTATAATCTGTATTCAATTGATCTGTGCTTTTGACGTCACTCTTCATAAAACAGTTTATTCATTGGTACCTTGTGCTTTGAACTCATACGGTTTATTTATTTTGAGATGATGATAATGTGTATGAAATAGAGGATTGATAAGTTGATGATAATTTATTCGATTTGAGTGGTATCGTTTAGCAAATTAGCTCATAAGGTAGGTGCATCGATAAGCTAACTTTTTTTTTTTTTATGTAACTAGTTGTAATGCGTTTTAAATCTGCTAGCTGATCAGCCAGTAGTTTTAGCTAAGAATTTTGTAATGGAATTATTTTTGGTTGAGTAAACTGCTGCCAAAATGAGCCTAGATGTTGAGTTACTGGCACACGACAGGCAAATGCTTAATAATAATGGATTAGGACCTTAAATGACTTGCAATTGTCTCCTTAATCATTTTATCTATGGATTTCAATCAATGTTGGAACAGTATATACTACTATATGTCAGTTTCTCTGAGTAACGACACAAATAAAACTGTTCATTAGGTAGCTGTATACTGCAACTTTGGGATTATGGATCGGGTCTTCGCCCTTGTAAATGTCCTCTGTGCAGACGTGAGATCACACTGTTGGTTCCAAGCGAGTCTTCAACTAGGCTGCGATATATGGTAGATGTAGCAGAGATTTTGCGGAGTATTGAAAGATATAACCGCCAGTATGGTGGTAGTTCAAGTGGTCTGATGCAGGTATTTGACCTATATTACCTTTCTCCACGCGTTGGAGATTGATAATTATCACTTGATGCCAAAATGTACTTTGTGGAATGTGCTTGACCTTATCTGCTTGCGAGTCTTATAAGTTCTGGTGAACCAATTTCGAAATGGTTGATGCGTAAAACAATCTCCTTTTTTGCAGAGAATGCAAGACCTTCCATTTCTTCTGAAGAGGCTGTTACGAGATATGATGAACCCGCAGAGATCTCTTCCACTTTTTATCAGGACACGTGTGTATTTGGCCGTAAGTTGTTGCTCATTCAAATATAGTGTGGCTTTATAAGATGTCCGGTTCTTCCTGTTTGACATTTGCTCCATGATTCAGCAGCTTTATGGTGTTCTTTTGTGTCACTTTCCATCTGCCTATTTTCTTTTTCTTGCTTTTCTGCATGGGTTAATGACCTGTAGGCTTTTATTGTTACACAATAGTAAGGCTGGCATCTGCAAATTTTTCATGATCTAGCAATGCTCCAAGCTTTTAATTAAAGAATTAATAGTGCGCTGCTTTGTCAATCACTATTCTTGGATTTTATTAGGAAGCTGGTAGTTTCATTTAATTTGTTACAAGGACAAATATGTGAGAGAACTGCTGTGACTTTTCATTTCATCCAATTAGAAAGGTTACCTATCTAATTGAAAAAACAGAGCTCAATAGTTTAGATATTCTACACAGACCAGATCCCTGAACAACATAAATGTTGATAGTTACAAGTCTGATGGTAAAACTCATAAAAGCCAGCCGTTGACACTTGCATTTTAAAGTTAATCACCCCGTGCCTCTTCTGTTTTGGTCATTGAGAAAACCTCAACTTCAATGGAGCTACTGCGTGTTGAAAACGAGAGTTTATGTTCATATCTGTCTGTGGCATAATGTCTTGCAAGTTGGTCATCATAAAGGCACAACGTTTTGATATTTTGCATGGTGAAGCAAATATAGATCTTCACTGGATTCTCCTACATTTTTTAGATCCACACATGGTTTTCTTGCCTGGTTGGCTGATCCTTTGTTGGTAAGGCAGTTTCAGTGCCCTCTCTAACCTGCTCTTATATTAGGGAGAAGAAGTTTCAAAACGTTAGTATTTTCATTCGCTAATCTAGATTCTGGTTGTTAGTGTTAATTTCTTACATTCATATTTTGATTCGCTAATTTAACTTCATGTTGGTTGTAATTGAAAATTTCTTACACTCTTAAGTATTTTCATGTCATTTATTTACAGTTTCTCATACAATCTTCTATTACAATTACACAGATGATTATCAGTGCTATTTATGTCCTGAGCCCAGTGGACATTATCCCTGAAGGTACGTACCATCTTACTAAGATCCTGTCACTTTTGGATAACTGGTGTTCCGACTGTTTTTTTTAACCATCGACATTTTCTTCATCACAGCGATTCTTGGTATAATTGGTCTCCTGGACGATCTGATTATCGTTTTCATCTGCTTCATGCATGTTGCTGCACTTTACAGAGCTGTTCTCCTATCTCGCCATGGAGGTGGTAGTTAGTTTCCTTACCTGTAAATCACTGTCATTCAGGAAAATTGGTATTGCTTCTGCATTTACCCATTGGGTTTTGGCGTATTCAAGAACTGTACTTTTTGATGGGCAATTAAGGACTTGAATGAATTTCTCTTTTCTATCTTTTTAAGCATGTCAAAATACATTTAACATAAAATAATAATAATAATAATAATATTTATTAAAAACGAAAATATCGAGCCTGGTTAAAACATACACTAAATTAAATTAGGCCCTAGAAACTTCTTCAGGCAATGATGCTGAGACTGAGTTCGACTCTATTAACCCTATGAGCTTAGTTCGAGCTTAACATCTCTAGTTCTCGAAAAGAAGTCATCAATGATCAATGTAAATGTAGATGCCCGTGCAGTTTCATTTCATTCCCAAAATAATCTCCATTTCAGATCAAGTCAGCAGCAAGTAGTGTATTTAACCTATGCTCATTCCCAGCAATTATTCAAACTGTCACGTTAGTAGTATTTGCCTTATTGCCTGGATTGAATCTAATAACCTTAAATTCAACGCAAGTATTCTTTAGTCTTTACCATGGAAATTATCATTAACTCTAATACTCTAATCATACGTGATGATGTAGTGCCTCATGATACTTTAAATGTTATATCAAGATTGTATTATATATATGTTGCACTGTATAACATACTCAAGCACTAGGATACACTACATCATGAAAAAAGTCCGACTTGTATCCGTGGAAACAAGAAATTGAAGAATGTTAAAGTCCCAAGATCCATTGAGCAGTACTTCTATAGTACTATAAAATGGAGTGCCGCGGGCATTCTAAATTGAACTCATCCAAGTGCAATCCTGTGTAGTTCCCAATCCAACAATTCTGCCATAGGACAATTTAAAAAACCCGTGCACTAGGACTTCACTAAATCACCTAAACATGATGTCTAGACTAATTAAAAGTAAATAAAACCAAATGTTGCAAATTTATGAGTCCATTTGGAGTGAGATAATTATGATTGATTCGAATGTATTCAATTGAATGAATGAGTTAAATTGAATTTTTTTATCTTTAACATCTCAGAATTGTCACTTGTGTAATGTTTCTTAATATTTTCCATGAGATTTCGCATAAAAAAGATTCGTAATAAAAATTGAATAAATGAATGATTTAATTATTCCAACCACAAGATCGTAGAATTTCACAAATATTTCTTATCTTTTTTTGTAGAAAGTGTATTTAAGGAAATTAAATAAACTTACCATATACTGTAAAGATGCTTACACAGATGATCAACATATAGAAGATGGCTTCCATGAAGAAACTCATCACAATGGATCAAGTTCTGCTTTATAACTAAAGTCGCATTTCTAGTTATTACGTTTTCTGTACTGGTTTAGTTAGAATACGTTTTCTTGTATTGTACTCTTTGCTTTTCTACTTGTACATAGCGGTTAGGATTTTCATCAATACTATTCGATATTTTCATTCCTCTCTCTCTCTCTCTCTCTCTCTCTCTCTCTCTCTCTCTCTCTCTCTACTGTAATATGGTATCAATCGTCAAATCGATCTTGCTATCGCTGTGATCTATCTCTCCTCTGATCTCTCTATAACTGCTTCTATAGCAGCTTCTTCTTTTCGTCTTCAATGGCATCTTCCTCTACTGGTGCATCAACTGCTTCGTCTTCAATCTCTTCAACCGTTTCTGGCCGTACTTGGAGTAATCTGGTAGCTGCTACGACTGAAGATCCGAATTCACCCTATTTTCTGCACCCTAGTGATTCTCCTGGCACCGAAGTTATCAATGAAACATTCAATGGCGCAAACTATATTCCTCAGAAGAACTCTGTACACATGGGCTTTATGGCGAAGAACAAGCTTGGTTTCTTGGATGATACAATCAAACAACCAACTGCTGTAGAAGAGCAGTTAACTATAGCTTGGAAGCGGGTAAATGCTCTCTTAAAATCTTGGCTTCTTGCCTCTACTGTTCCCTCTATACGCAATACTTTCATCTCTTTTCACAATGCTAAAGAACTTTGGGATGAAATTGCTCTTCGATACATTAAGAGTGATGGTCCTCGTGTTTTTTCTTTGAGCAAACAATTGAGCACTGTTTCTCAATCTAATGATTCTTTAACTGTTTACTATAACAATTTCAAAACGTTGCGGGATGAGTATTGCACCTATAGAACTGCTCATGTTTATCACTGTGGTAAATATGATTGTTTGGCTAAATCTGTCCCTGCTTCTCTTGAGAAAGATTGTGTACAGAAGTTTCTCACTGGATTACATGATTCTTATGCCTCTATGTGTAGTCAAATTCTCTTAATTTGTCCTAAGCCTAATCTCTTAGAAATCTACTCTTTACTCTTTCAAGGAGAGGGTCAGAGAGGTTTACACTCTCATAATCCATCTTGTACTGATGTTTAGGCTATGGCTTTTCAGTCCTCTAACTATACACCTAGACCTCCTTTTATTAACTTTCAATCTTCTCAAAGACCTGTTCTCAAATGCAAACATTGTGGCTATACTGGTCACACCATTGATAGATTCTTTCAGATCATAGGCTACCCTCCCAACTGGAAAGGTCCTAAAGGTCAAAGAAAGCTCACTCCACCCAATGCCTCTAACACCACTTCCTACAGACCACCAAACTCTGCCAATACCAGCTTCACAACCACTGCCGCTTCTACTACCTCAACCCCATCTGCTGGCACTGATGAACAATTGTTGGACTACTTCAATCTTGACATGTACCAGAAGTACATTGACTTTGTGAAAGCTCAGCAGCCATCTCCCACTGGTAATCATCATGTAGCTGTTGCATCTCAGGTCACTTTACCTATATCTGTTACTACTTCTCCTAAAGGTACTTCTATATTTGCTCTTGCATCTGCTACTTTACCCACTTATCACAATGTTTGGGTTTTAGACACAGGTGCATCTGATCATATGGTTTGTAGTTCTACTTTTTTTTTCTCACTCTCCTACTTCTGTTGATCTCACTATTTCTTTACCCACTGGTGACACTACACCTGCTACTAAGTTAGGCACTGTCATTCTCAATGGTTTTACATTGCATCATGCACTCTATGTGCCTAGCTTCACTTTTAATCTCATTTCTGTGTCTCATTTGACTAGATTTGAGAACACTTTTGCTTCTTTTATTGATGAATATTGTATTTTGCAGGACAAAACTTCCAGGCAAATAACTGGCTTGGCTAAGTTACAGAATGGACTTTACCATCTGCAGATATCTGCTAGCTATCCTGCTACTTTGTCCTCCATCAATGATAAAGCTCATGTTTTTGCTTGTTCCTCTGTATTACTTTGGCATCGTAGACTAGGTCATCTGTCTAGTACTAAAATAAAACATATTCCCTCTCTTTCTTTGAACAAGTGTAATGTTTCTCCTTGTGACATATGCCATTTTTCAAAACAGAAGCGTTTACCCTTCTCTATTAGTCCCAGTTGTGCTACTTTTGCTTTTGAATTACAGCACATGGACATATGGGGTCCTTTCAAACAAACCTCCTACAATGGCTACAAGTATTTTCTTACCATTGTGGATGACTTCACTCGTTGCACTTGGATTTTTCTCATGAAAGATAAATCTCAAACTCGTTTACACATGTTACATTTTTACAATATTGTTCATACGCAGTTTAATCAAAAAATCCATCGCATTCGTTCTGATAATGGTGCCGAATTTATGTTCACTAAATTTTACAATGATTGTGGCATCATACATGAATGTTCTTGTGTTGAAACACCCCAGCAAAATGCTAGGGTGGAACGTAAACACCAGCACATTCTTCAGATCACTCATGCTCTTATGTTTCATTCTTCTTTACCTGTCATGTTTTGGTCTGATGCAGTTCAAACTGCAGTCTATTTGATCAATTGAACACCTTCCAGTGTTCATAACAATATCAGCCCTTATGAAAAATTGTTTAATGTTCCACCTGATTATTCTTTCTTTAGAGTGTTTGGATGTCTTTGTTACATATCCACTATTTCTGCAAATCGATCTAAACTTGATCCCAGGGCTCACAAGTGCATTTTTCTTGGCTACCCTCTTGGTTACAAAGGTTACAAGGTTTATGACATTCAAACACATAAAACTTACATCTCTAGAGATGTTACTTTCTATGAACACATTTTCCCCTTTAAAGACACTCTCACTCATACTAACTCTCCTGATTTTTCATGATACCCTTTGTTCTGATGAGTCTAATGACTCTCAATTACATTATATGGACAATTCTTCTACATAGGTTATTGTTGCAGTTCATGTTGATTCATCTCCACCACCTTCTACCACTACTACATCTATGGTTGCTTCACCAGTTCCTTCACCTCATCACTCACCACCTGCATCTCCTGACATATCACACTCACATGCTCCTGATGATCCATTCACCACTCTTCGACATTCTACTCGTGACAAATCTTTACCTGCTAAGCTCAACATATATCAGTACTCTCTGCCTCTCCCTCTTTAGCTCATAAACTTTCAGATAATAATCATGCTTCTGTTTGTCAAAAGAAGATTTTATATCCTATTTCTGATTTTTTTATCTGTTTCTCAATTGTCACCCAATTATGCTTGTGATACTGCTGCTCTCACTTGTTTATCTGAACCTAAAAACTATAAAGAGGCTTCTCAAATTCCTGAATGACAACAAGCTATGAAAAATGAGCTCACAGCTCTTGAAACCAATAAAACTTGGATTCTCACTGACCTACCTCCTGATAAGCATGCTATAGGTAGTAAATGGATTTTTAAAACTAAACTTAAGGCTGATGGCACTTTGGATAGATACAAGGCTCTCCTTGTTGATAATGGGTATACTCAAGAGGAAGGATTTGATTTCTTTCACACTTTCTCCCCTGTGATTAAACTTACTACTGTTAAGTTGTTATTAGCTATTGCAGTTTCCAAGAATTGGTTTCTTCATCAGCTTGACATCAATAATGCTTTTCTTCATGGAGATCTTGAAGAGGATGTCTATATGCTCCCCCCCCCCCTCCTGACTATACCATTGAGCCTAAAGTTTGTAAGTTGCTTAAAAGTCTTTATGGTTTAAAGCAAG
This sequence comes from Plantago major, assembly GCA_026545765.1. Taxonomy (NCBI): domain Eukaryota; kingdom Viridiplantae; phylum Streptophyta; class Magnoliopsida; order Lamiales; family Plantaginaceae; genus Plantago; species Plantago major. The sequence continues at coordinate 83,346,835 of CM048841.1, forward strand.
CTTCTAGGCAATAGTTTGTTAAGCTTGCAGATTCTCTTCAACTTATTGGTTATAAACAGTATGTAGCTGATTTTTCACTCTTTACTAAATCCACTTCTTCTTCTTTTACTGCACTTCTCATATATGTGGATGATATTATCATCTCTAGTGATGATCTTACAGAGATTTCCTATGTCAAAACTTATCTCCATAATCAGTTTACCATTAAAGATCTTGGTGATCTCACTTATATTCTTGGTATTGAAATTGCAAGAAGTTCTAAGGGTTTGTTTTTATGTCAGAGAAAATATGTTCTGGATATTCTTAATGATACAGGTTACCTGGCTTGTAAGCCCATGGATACACCCATGGATGCTAAAGCTAAATTTACTGCTGATATAGGTACTCCTCTTCCTAATGATAAGGTTTATAGGAGACTTATTGGTAGATTACTATATTTAACTGTTACTAGACTAGATCTTGCTTATTTTGTGCAAACTCTTAGTCAATTTCTTTCTAAACCTACTAATGTTCATATGCAAGCTGCTCACAGAATATTGAGATACCTTAAAGGTACCATGGGACATGGTTTGTGTTATTCTACTCACAATGATTTACATCTTAGAGGTTATTATGTTTCTGACTGGGCTGGTTGCCTTGATTCAAGGAAATCCATCACTGGTTATTGTTTTTACCTTGGTGATTCCTTAGTTAGTTGGAAAAGTAAGAAACAACAGGCTGTTTCTAGATCTTCTACTGAGGCTGAGTACAGGGCAGCTGCAAATGCTGCTTGTGAAGGACAATGGATCCTCTATTTACTTGCAGATTTATGTATATCTCACTCTTTTCCTATTCTCTTGTATACTATTAATCTGTCCACATACCATTTAGCTCACAATCCCGTACAACATCAGAGAACCAAGCACATTGAATTGGATTGTCACTTGATTAGAGAAAAAATTGCAGCTGGAGTTATAAAATTGGTTCATATCAGCAATGTTCATCACTAAGGCCTTGCCTTCTGCCTCCTTTCATCATCTCACGTCCAAGATGAACCTGACTACTATACATGCTCCTCTTGAGGTGGGGGGGGGGGGGGAGGAGGGGTGCAAAGATGCTTACACAGATGATCAACATACAGAAGATGGCTTCCATGAAGAAACTCATCACAATTGATCAAGTTCTGCTTTATAACTAAAGTTGCATTTCTAGTTATTACGTTTTCTGTACTGGTTTAGTCAGAATACGTTTTCTTGTATTGTACTCTTTGCTTTTCTACTTGTACATAGCGGTTAGGATTTAGTTAGTTATTCCTCTCCTATTTAATCTTCTTCTCAGTTGTATTTTACACACAGATTCATTATTCATCAATACTATTCGATATTTTCATTCTTCTACCTCTCTCAATTCTCTACTGTAATATATACTACTTCCTCCGTCCCTGAAATAGCTTCCCACTTTGACATTTTACAGTCAAACTTTTTCAACTTTGACTACGAATTAATCTTAAAATGCTCAATTAAATTATATAATGAAAATTTAGTCCCTAAAGTTTCATTATATAAAAAAATTGAGCATTTTACATTTGCGGTTTAAGATTAATTTGTAGTTAAAATTGGAAAAGTTGTTATAAATCAGTGGAAAATATTCTAAAACGAGAAAGTACTAATAAAGTACTCAATTTGAAAAAGTGTTACATTTTATTATTCTCGGTCAATCGTAAGCGTTTGACCACAATTTACTGTTAAACGATATTAATAAATAAATTATTAAAATTATATATTGAAAATTTAGTAATTAAATTTTTCTTATATGATTTTATTAAATTATTTACTATTATCGTTTATGAGTAATTTGTGGTAAACTCAAAGATAGTTGACTGGTCAAAGTCAAAATATAACAATTTCTTTAAAATGGAGGGAGTATATGGTAAGTAAGTTTCGTTTAAAGATTCACCCATTCCTATGGCCCATAGGATTAAACATAATGTATATAAGCTGTACTAGTAATTTACTTTTGTCATTATATCAAAAAACTTCTTTCTCAACAAAGCAGAGCAATCTTTAAGTTCCGACGAAAAGAAAGTTCTTCAACCATGGACTTGGAGTTGTGTTTCCGGAGCTATTATGGTGTTCCGGAACATATCGACATGGTTGAATTGATGGATAAAGCAATATATGTCGTCCAATCGAAATACCCCCAAGAATTTGCCAAGCGGAGTGCAATGATGAATTTGCAAAAACTTCAATCGCGTAAAGGAGAACAAGATCTGAAGAAAGTAGCTGTAGTGAATGAGCAGAAACGAGTTCTTGACAAGGATAGAGAACTGAAGAAAGTAGTTGTCGCACGAGTTCTTGACAAGGATAAAGAACCGAAGAAGAAGGTACAGGATCTTGAATGCAACAAAGACATACCAAACACGAAGAAGAAATACGATTCCTATGATCAGAAGTTGGAGGCAACCAAGAACAAGCTTCATGAGGGATATGCTAAGATTCAAGCAGAGAAACGCAAAGAAGGATCCAGTTTCTGGAAGAGATTCCAAAATCAAAATTCACGTGCAACGTTGCACGAACGAGGAAGATGATCAGATGATTCGTATGCTATTCTCTAGACATAGTTTTGTAATTATTTGGCTTACTTGTCAAGAAAGTTTGTAGTATTGATGATGAATGAAGATTTTATATTGTTGAATCTTTTAGTAAAATTTTCAGTCAGTTTATTTACTGTAATATAGCTGTTTCCTGGTTAATATTAGGCTTAATTTGAACTACGGTTGAAGTTTTTTATTATGAATTGATAATCAGTATACCATTAGTCCATTAATAACGCATAATGTTTGAATCGATGATCAGAAGTGATTCAGAATTGAATGAACTTACGACTGGAAGAATCGTCAATTGAAGAGATTTACATGTTCCTTTTGGGGAGTAATCTACATGATTCACCGTGTTTTTTAATAGATTAGCCTTTCTAACATCCAAGGAAAACAGGATTTACATGTTCACGAATCTCAAGCTCTCGAAAAGGCGAAATTAGTGTAGATTTACCTCTGCTACACACGTTTCTTGACAGAACGCGCGGAGAGACAGGCATTAGAAGAGCCGTTTCAAGAACATCAATAACTACCAGAATGCCTGCTTTCTTCCCACCTGCCCTGTGATTAATTGTAAGTGGACGAACAAGAGAACCACCGAGAGGCGGTCGAGAGTGGAGTCGACAGGGAAGGTGACTTCATGTATTGGTCCCATCAGAGTACTAATCCTGTGACATGGTTTTTATTGAAAACAAACATGAGAGATTACTTGTGGCAGATTATTGTTGAAGTATTTATGATTTAAGGTGGTCACTTGTGAGTTGTTACATCTTTAGTGCAGAGTCAGCACGGTAAATAAAAATACACACCCCTTTAGTTGCTGCAATGATGAGTATTTGAGTTGTGCATCGACTATTTGCATACATTGAATCAAATTAAAGCACCATAATTCAGTCAATATTACTTGAGATGTTAATCCCCTTGAGATTTCCACAGAATAAGCACGGGTTTGAGCTCGACTCCGTAAACTTACAAGCCGAGTTTGAGCTGAGTTGAGCCAAATTGAGTACTCGTTAGGTTCGACCCTCATAAATACAGGCTGCAGTATTCGAATTTCACACCCAAAAGAATCATCATTTTCCTGATCACAGCAATAAATAGGGCAGTTAACTTGTGCTAATTCCCAGCAAGTATTCAAACAGTCTCATTGGTAGGAGTAGTACTTATATTCTTTACCATTGGAATTGATACCGTTCACTCTAACAACTTGTATAGATAGAAACCAGAAAATTAAAGAATGTTAAGAGTCCCAAGATCCATTGATTAGTACTCATGTAGTACTATAAATGGACTACGGGTATTCTAAACTGAACTCATCCAAGTGCAATCCTCTGGTAGTTCATATCTTTATAGCAAAAAATGGGTGGTGCATCTTCGTCTGCTCACAACTGCTATGAACACCATGAGCTTGTAAAAAATGGGAAGGCAGACTTCTTTTGTGAAGGTTGCAAGATGATTGGTATCGGGCCAAGGTACGCTTGCAAGCTGTGTGATGAAACGATGCACAAATGGTGCAGGTATCCTAAGGTTGGCGAGGTCATCTCGCACGAGTTCTATGGAAGTGCTGAGTTGACGTTTACTCGTCGTGTAGTTACAAAAGGTACCCGTTGCAATGCATGTCTGAAGCACATAAGGGGATATAACTATTTGTGCAAAGCGAACGGTGTTGATCTGCATCCGGGCTGTTACAAGCTTGACAGGAAAGTTTATTTTGATGGCAATATATTCAACTTGCAAAAGGAGATGTCTTCTTGCTGCATGAAATGCAAAAGTTCTGATATAAAGGGATGGTCTTATGTTTCTTCTTGCAACAATGACCATTATCATGTCCATTGTTTCACTGAAAAGCTGCATGACTTCTACATGAAGATGGTATGTATCCTCTTTCATGTTTTTAGATTAGTCCTGTTTAAAACTCAGAACGTGTAAGGTTTAATTGGAGTTGCTCGTCTCGTTCATGTTTTTTTAGTGCTCAACTTTAAAGAATTCCATCTTATATATCTAAGAGTTCGAACATGTATAGAGGTTTGGAATCAATTCATACATTTGCAACTGTAAATTGTTCGGTATGTAGCTTTATTTGCTTCGAAGCTTTGTTGCACAATGTAAGTTCCTGATAAATTATGACAGTATCTGATATATATAGATGTGATTTCTTCTGCAGATATATATCAATTTTCATGTTTATTACTTGGTGCAGGGAGAGGGCATGGAAGTTGATCTTGACTCTATATTTGCACGAAGGAAGCAAAGCGGTGATGGAATCACGGACGATCATGTAATTATGGATTTCATGACCGCCGAACCTGATGAAGCTGCTGAAACAAGCCAGCAGGGTTCTGTTGGTGTGTTTACAAAAATCTCAAATTTTTTCAAAATTGCTTATCGTAAAGTTGCAGTTGGTGTTACAATGACTTGCGATTATCTCTTTGCGATGGCAAAAACCTTTTTCCTGAAGATGTCCAACGGCTTGTGTGCTAAAATCAGGGATTTCCTTGGGATGATTACATGTTTGTATCTGTATGTTAAGCGCGGTTCAACGTGGAATGTCACTCCTAACAAGGTCCAGAAACTCGCAAGAGTCTATAATTTGATGATTACGATCGGGCAGTCTGTGAAGCTGATTGCCTTCATATTGAGAGAGATAAAAAACATCAGAAATGACTTTGATCCTAAACATCCTTAGGTAATTAGGTTAGCTTGTTAAGATTGGATATGGTGACCAAAATAAGCATTTTCTTGGAACTTTGTTTTGGTGGTTCTTGATTATATTGTCCCTTTTACAGTATTTGCTGTAATTTAGGTTTGATGCATTCGTGCTCAATTGCATCTTTCTACAAATGAGCAATCCTTTGGCAAAATTTGATACTATCAATTTTCAATTTCCTAATGCAAATTCTATGGTTTTTAACATTCCGTTCCCTGCTTTGCATCCTTGGCTCGACGCGATTAATCATGGCTATCCATATGTAACACAAAAATATTGTTACATGACATTAGTAAACTAGTTGAGTGACCATATACGTATGATTTTTTTATTAGTATCTATATTAATTTATGGGTCCATTGGAATCCAGTACGAACTAGACTTGTTGGTTTTCCTTAGATACGAAAAGAAATCACCACATTGGAATGGATCCCACTTCCTAAATGCATTTTCGACCCTAAACCTAGATTCTAATATTACAGAATAGCCCCAAACTAGCTGAGTTGTCGTCAGAGTAGGCATGTGTTTGTTGTTTGGATTTTTAATCAAACGGCTGGGATGATAAGTTCTTCATTCTTCATTCCTCTATTTCTTGCCACCGTTTCTTATCCATCACCATCATCGAGCCCCTTACCACCGGACCGGCGCGACATCCGGAAACTTCTTCTGCAGACCTAACAACTCGAAATCGAGACCCTCTTCGTCCAAGCTCCATGGCCGCCATTAATAGAGGCCAGAGCTTTCACAATCTTGCTGAGAAATTGGTCGACACTCCACCGGCCACATCTAATTGGAAAGATGAAGGAGGCGCATGATCTACTAGAACTCGGTGAAGATGCTTGATGAATCGGATGAGATGATGAAGATCTCGGTGAAGATGCTTGTTGAATGGGGTGAATCAGAGGAGATGATGTAGACGGAATGGGGTGAACACTCCCGTCTGATGCTTCATGCTTTCAATTGCTCGGCCTACTGCGGCACGGGTGGACGGAGAAGAGGGAGATTGTGGTGGCTGTGGTGGTGGGAGAGGGACGCTGATCGGATGGAGGAGAGGCGGTGGTGGGAGAGGAGGGGAAGAAAGTTTGGATGTTTTGTTGAGAGAAACAGTTAGGAGAAGAAGATTAGGAGAATTGTTAATGGCTGGAAGAATTTGGTACCCAATTAAGCTGGGCTTGTATTTACGGTTCTCAATTTTGGCTATTTTTTACAGGTTAATGTTTAGTTGGCTATTTTTGTAAACTATACTATGTTGTTTTTGTGATTTAATGTTGATTGTCTATTTTTGAAATTGTAATTCTTAATGTAAATAATTTAATTGGCTGTTTTTTAGAATTTAATTGGCTGTTTTTTGAAATTTAATTGGTTATTTTTAACGTGAAATACAAGTTGTAAGCTGAATCTATATATATGATAAAAGTGATGATTTAAATGAAAGTAGAGATGTGCCACATAAACAAAAATTCTAGTGGCAAAACCAAGTCATGAAAAAATGAATTTTAATTCTCAAGAAATCCATAAATATCTATATAATATCTATATGATAGAGAGTTTTTATTATGAAGGAAATCCTAATCAACATGTATATGATAGAATTTTTTGATTTATTTGTAATAAAAAAAATCAAAACAATTAATTTAACGCAAGTTACGGATTTGGGGTGTTTCTCCACATATTTTGGCAGCATTAAAACCGAGTTAAAAAAAAAATTCACTATTTTTGGTAAATTCGGATTATGTTCAGTCAAAGGGTCATTTCGCACTATTTTAGATAAATAGTCAAATATTGCAATGTTTTATACCTAAAATTATGCCACTAAAGTAGGAATAGGATTTACATCTACATATACTAAAACGTCCATACAGTAGAATCTCGACGAAGAAATACAATGTTGTAAACCTAAATAACCAAAAACATGCGCAACGAATTTTATATGAATTCGGCTTCTACATCTCGAGTTATGCAGTTGATGAGTTCATTGAAGTAATAATGATGGAGAAAATTAAGTCTGCAAGAGGTTTTCTCGACCCGTCAAGGAGTAAACTTAAGATTTGCTAGGCTCGGTCAGTGACGTGGTAGCTATGTTCATGATTCATGCTTAGCTTGGAGATCTTTTGTAATAATGATGGAGAAAATTAAAGAATGTTGAGAGTCCCAAGATCCATTGATTAGTACTCATGTAGTACTATAAATGGTAGATTGTACAGGAGAGTTTTACACGTTGCTATCCGACAGCTGAGGTTTGAATAGAGGCAGGGGATGACAGTTAGTTTGTTGAGTTTTTCACTTGACAATTAATCTTCTCGGTTTTTCTATCGTAGGATTGTCGTTGTAAGTTGTAGCAGCGGCGAGCTACGGATCAGTCACCTTTGGGATAAATTTTTACTCTAAAACAACAAAACATTTGTTACTTACACTCAAGTCACCATTTATTACGAATTGCCTATAATACCCTTGTATCTTGGTCAAAATTTCAACTTAATCACCTTTCTTCTTCCTATTTTCACTTTCTTCCCCTTTCTTCTTCCCTTCTTCCACCGCCGCCTTCATCCGATCTCGTCCTTCTTCTGCCGCCCTCATAAGATCTCGTCCTTCTTCCACCGCCGTCTTCCACTGCTCCGCTCCGTATTCCACTGCTCGTCCGTCTTCCACTGCTCCGCTCCGTATTCCACTGCTCGTCCGTCTTCCACTGCTCCGCCGCCCTCATCATATCTCGCCTCTTCCTCCACCATCACACCGGAGTCCTCCACCACCTGTTCGGTCAGATCTCGTCCTTCTTCCACTGCTCCGCTCCGTCTCCCTCTTCCTCCACCATCACGCCGGAGTCCTCCACCACCTCTTCGACTCTTCCTAACACCCCTTCTTCTCTAGCAACAGATCCGGCCAACAGATCCGGTCAATTTTTCAGAGACGATGGCCTCCACCACTTCTTCCTATCCTCCTCCACCAGTCCACCGCCTGAAATACAAAATAATTACAATATTCAAGATTTTTTGGGCAAACTTCGCCCGTGGCACGCCATGCCCAGGGTAAACTATTTCCAGAGGTATAAATAAAAAAATAAAAAAATTAATTAAACTAATAAGAAATAAAACTTAAGCAACATGAGAATTTTGGTTCAAAACATCTCACTACTCCGCTTGCCAGATCAAAGTGATGAGGCAATTTTTTTCCGGACAAAGTTTGCTATAAAGGTCTATAAAAATTTAATTAAAGCTCATAAGAAGGAATACAAAATAATCACGATATGATTGTGGATTCAGGACACCGCAATGTTGTTTAATTAAACTAATGAGAAGGGTGACCTAAAATGAATACACACGATTTAAGTTACAAAGCAGTCACTTTTGGTGTATTCTGGGTATGGAAGGTGACTCATTAGTAAGCCCAATATCTATTTATCTAAAAGTAAAAAAGAAGCTCATTAGTGACTTATGGGTAAAAAATCCGTTGTCCGTTTGTCGCAGTTATCATTCCATACATCCATCACAAAACAGATCAAATTAGAGAGAGAGTAGAATTCAACAACTCTGTTCGCCATTGTTACGGTTGAAAACTTCAATTTAATTGTTTCATCGTCTATTACAAGTTGTACACTACACACAGTAATTTGTCTGAATACGTAACTAACTAAATGTCTGTAAAAGGCAACTTTCTAAATAACGAAACTTTCTATTTTAGGAAATATTCAACTTAAGTCAAAGAAACATTTTTGTTGTTTTGGAGTTTGGACTTTATTTACGAGAAGAAAGAATACTTGGGCTACTAAGGTTCGACTCTATTTGTACGAATTAACATACACACATATCAATCGTACTCATTTATAACCGTTAGATCGTTTATATAAATATTATTTTAATTTGTAATTAATCATGACCGTCCATGGTACTTGTAAATTTTACAATGGCAATTTTTCAAAGTAGTATAATAATTCACAAACTTTCACTAAGTTTGTAATTCAATTTAAATCTTATCCGTTGATCATGCTAATTCAATTTGAATCCAGACGTATAATGCCATTATTATTTAAGTAGAAGCTAAGGCTTGAATCCCATTGGCATAAATTTCTCTTTTTTATTTATTATTTTTTAATTTTTTCTCTTTTTTCAATCACATATTCATTGGTTTATATATATAAAAAAAATCCCTTTAACACACGTAGTGTGTTAAATAAATGCTAGTCATAAATATATCAATACAAACAGAATTGTAATGTCATAATATATTATAAATTCAATTTTATTTTATTCCAACCAACTAAATTTCTTCCCCCAATTCATATATATGAACCCTAATTGAATATGAGTGAATGTTCTTCGTTATGTCAGAATTCAGTAAGAAAAACAATGGCAATGTATTGTACTAAAAAATCAATTCATCAATTTGATTCTTGGTTCTCACGGAGGGACTCGACTCACTGCGAATTATATGAATTGGGGATGGACGAATTGAGTGATTCAAGAATAGTACTAATTGCCCAGAAAACAGAGTGATTCAAGAATCAAAAATAGATTTTGAAGTGTATGGCATGAGATTTCAAGTAACCCAGGTCATGGATAACTTTTTGTATTCTCTCGATGACAATTAATCTTTGAAAGCATTAATGTTGACTGAAATTTAGTGAAAGAATTTGAATGGTGATTTTTTTTTCTTCGGAAGAAGATGGATAAGGATCTGTGTTTAATTTGAAGTGTTTGATTTGTGTTTTTATTTTAAGAAAGTTGAATTTATGATATTAGTGGACATGCTTGTGAAGAAGAACAATGAAATGGGGAATGACAACAATCTAGACGTTTAAAATCTAAGATAAAAGATATTTAAATTTTTGTTAGTTAGATTAAACTTATAATTTATGTGAATTTAAAAGCTATTTACACAACTTGTCATTGTACAATATTTAAAATCACGTGAACGATCATGATTAAGTACAACTTAAAATATAATTTGTACAAATGATATAACGGTTAAAGACGAGTACAACTAAGATGTGTGTATATTAAAGCGTCATTATAATTGTAGTCGGACTGTGCAGAATGACCCAAGAATACATTTACGATCGGCCTAATATACACATGTAGATTGGTCTTTACCACCACCCCCTCCAAACACGAAGCTATAACCCTCATTCTCGTTCTTATAATAATTATCACCACAGTAATAGCATCGCGATTCGTCTATATCAACAAAACTATTGTTAACATCAACAGTATTCGATTCGTCCATGGTCAATACGCGACGCATGTAACATGTTATGAAGTACACCTTGTTATCGAAAACCCCGCTTCCCATTTGAGGACTCAAGTCTGTGGAAGCCGGTGTAAACACTTGTCCACCAAAACGTAACGAATCTGCACTTTCTTGCATGGTTATAAATAGTGAAATAGGCCAGTAGCCAATGGCGTTTGCCGGGCTGCCAACCGTAAGCCACCACCCAACATCATCCTGTACATAAACACCATATCGTAAGTTACTAAAACTTTAATGAAGTAAAGTAAACTATGCATTTATCATTACCACGAAGATGTAAAGGGAAAGGTCATATTGTCGACCTTCCTTAACGGAGATATTCGTAAATACAAAATCGAGAGGTATTTTGTTGTTGACTATCACAAATCCCGGACATTGTGTATTGTAGCACCCTGTAGACTGATGATTGTCTCTCTGTCCATCAATCGAAGAAGAAAAGTTTGTAATTAAGCAACAATGTACATCGGAACTAATATAATGTAGTACTAAGAACTTTTTCTTTACGTACAGTCCATGAAGTGTACAATCGAGTGTGATAATCGCCATATAATCTAGGATTTACCTGAAAATTTGGCAACAATTGATGATCGTTTAGTACATGATGATAATGTCACACGTGAACAATTTGCGAAAACATAAACATCTATAGGTACTTACTGTCCACCCCGCTTGAATTTCTTCCAAAATCTCACCACTCTGGATGGAAATACTAGCTGAACTATATCCGTCACCATGTACTTTTGGATTTTGTATGTTTATGTCAGCTCCAGCAGAGTAATATATCTTATTACTCGGTTTCGTATATATCCCTGCAAACTGGTCCTCGCAGTGATTGAGTAAACATGTGAAATTTATTTTACATTGTATCTGTATAGAAACACTGAATAGGCGAATAGCCGAATATCAACTTTCTTAGTCTAAACAATAGGCTTCTGAACGGATAGGGTTCAAATTCAACCTTATCTGATCAAAACCCGTTCAACACTCTAATAAAATTGAATAGTAATAAGCTTACGTACGTCCCGTCTCTCTTGACTTCTGAGAGATTGAGAGAAAGGATCTCTCGTTGTATTTTTCATGGAAATTGGATATCTTGGATACTTTTTCCCAGAGTGCCTCCTAACTGGAATAGTTCCTTTCGGGCATGTCTTTCTCGACTTCCACAAACTTGCAGGGTCGAATTGAGTAGAATTGTTCATCTTTTGAGGCCTTTTACTAGGCTTTATCTACAAGAAGACATGACATATATAAGAGATTATACACATGGATATTGATATAGAGATGACATTTTTTGTTAACGGCAAGAGTATATTATTTAAGGTTTTTTGTGACACTTTTTCGACTCTTATGCTCTACCGTTAACAAAATTGCTCAGTATCAATTGTCTCTATACACATACAGTTTCATATGAAAGAAAGATAGCCTGCATACCACAACTTTATGATCTAGAAAAGACGGATGCTTTAATGTGTGTTGTTCGTGTATATGTACACAATCGTAAATATCACCATATACCGTCTGCAATGAAAAAAACACAAATTACATAAAAACCATTGCTTATCTTATTTGCATAAACAAATGAAAATGTAAAATTTTGGTATATATACTTCAATGCTTGTCAATGTGGAATTAGTCGTTCCAGTATTGACTTTCCTATCATTTCTAAGAGCATCATCAGGTTTAGCGGAAGTTGTAATAAACAACCCAAGGAATTGAATACACACAAGAATGAATCTCATCATATGTAAGCATGTTTAATTGTGCTATCTTCTTCCAACAAGAAAAAAAAGAAAAGAAATGGGTGGTGACTCTGGAATGACCCACGATTGCTACGTACACTTCGATCTTGTAGTTGACGGGAAAGCATTCGATTGCGACGGTTGCAAAATGTCTGGAATTGGGGCCAAGATACGTTTGCCAACTCTGCGACGACATGCTCCACAAATGGTGCAGGTACCCTAAAACCACTATCTCCCACAAGTACTTCGACAACTCTGTCTTCATTTTCACTCAGGCTAAAGTGAACAAAACTTGCGTTGCTTGTCGCAAGAAAATACGAGGATTTAGCTATCACTGTGAGGCCGAAAACTTGGATCTGCATCCGGGTTGTTACAAGCTTGACACAAAAGTAATTTTTTATGACAAAATTTTCAAATTGCGACAGAAGATGTCTTCTGCCTGTGCTGCTGATTGTGACAATAATCCTGTTCAAGATGGCTGGTCTTATGTTTCGTCGTGCGACAAGGTTCATTTTCATGTTGGTTGCTTGGTCGAAAAGATGCATGACTTGTACATGAAGCAAGACAACGAAGAGGTAATGTACTTGAACAATAATTCAATTTGGTTTAATTCATTTGCTTGCCAATCATATGTTAATTCGATACACAGAATTCAGAATTTATGTTAGAGATAATCCTGTTTTAGTTAGTGGTCTCTAATTAATGCCTTGCTCCAATTCTAGTTTTGAATCCATTCAAATTAAAGATAGGAAATGATTGATTAATGTCTTACGTATACTAAGAAAAAAGGGCAAGAAAATGGAAAACATCAGCTTAATCTAGTCCATAACACTGTTAAATTGTTCAATATACGTACGTTCATTTTCTGTTATAACTGCAGGAAGAATCTGGAGAAGATGAGCCACTATTGCCACATCCGAGAGACGAAACTCTTTCAAACCTGACCAAAATGTTTTTCAGCCTTTTGTATGAGCGAGCAAAGCGTGCAGCTACTTGTACAGTTGAGCTAGTTATTAAAACAGCAAGAGAATGTAAATTGGCTATATGCGGTTGGGCCGAGAAAATCAAGCAGTTCATCATGGATAAGATCATCAGGAAGGAACCAAAAGTTGGTGTTCAGCAGTGTAGTGGACGACTTGTATATGTGAATACTAGACGGAGCATCTCATCATGAGGAACGTCTGACCAGTTCCTCAACTTCAGTATTACTATCATTTTGGATTCCATAGAACTTCTTTTTAAACTGGAACAAAGTAGATGTGGAGTTTGATGCTTCATAACATATTTTGACGTCCTTCAATTCGTTTTTGTTTAATGCAGTGTTTATTTTATCTTAGTTGGCGATCTTGTTTTGTCATGTGTACCGATTTCCTTTAATCAATCTTAGTAATTACTCCGTACATTCCAAATTTCTCATTTTGTCATTTTTATCGTCCAACTTAGAGTTTCCCTTTCCATTTTCGTCAATTAAACTATATACTCCACGTCTCCAATTTACTATTTATCTTCGATCGTTTTCCGTTGATTTCATGTCAATTTTTCATCTTTAATCGATTAATCTTAAATTATTAAAAATGTTCAATTTTTTATATAATCATTATATAAAAAATTGAACATTTTACATTTGCGCTTAAGATTAATTCAAAATGGAAAATTTAACCACAAAAAGTCAAAGTTAAGTTTCGATCCGATTTATAAGTAGTACATACTACTCTCCCAATAAACTCATATTTACAACTTTACCTACTCACTTTTTTTTTATATTCATTTTTTTTTCATTTAAATAATACTCGACTTTTTACTTTATCAACCCATTATCATTTTTTATTATTTTCTCATTCAGACTTTACCATTTTCATTATTTGTTGACCACAATTCTAAATGAAAAATATAGAACGGAGCGGTGGAAGTACGTGTTGTAGACTTCAGACCTTGTAAGTGAATAAGTTGTCTCATATTTTTAGAGCATGCCTATAATATTATTATCAAGAGGGATATTTAACATCTTTTGCATATAAATCAATCTTAGAAGAGTAAACCAAATGGACCATGTGAATCAGGTTTGAAACCCCTCTAAATATGCCCTTTCTCTAAAATATTTTAAATTAGTGAATTCTCGCTATCGCTCTATTTGACTTATGTGAGTAAGGAATAGCAACATTACGAGTGCCACCATATACACGACTGCATACATTACCAAACCACTATCATTAGATTCATATACACAACATATTCAATACACGTGCACAGTGTCATTCTTATCTCAGGTGTCAACAAGGAGACAATCTTTAACAGCCAAGACTCCCGATTTGGCTGTCCTCACAACGTAAAACGTGCAGCAGAGCTCCAGACATCCATAAATCCTGTTAACCTCTAATCATTCTGCGAATGATGATTAGTGTCAATACTTCTAAGCACTTGCTTATACCATGCTAAATGTACACTCTTTGAGACATTTGCCATAACAACCAACTCTCGCACAGCATTAACTAGCTTTTCCGTGAGATGAGCAGCCCCAATACGTTTAAGAGCGATTTCTGCAAGTTGCTTCCCCTGCCTTCCACTCCCACCAAGAACAATGCCTCTTCCAGCTAGGCAGATGCTACCTGAAACCCGTGAGAAGATGGCATTCCCAGCACTTAAGCTTTTTCCCAACATATTCGACATAATATCCTTCCTTGACTGAGTTTTATCCTGGTCTTCCTCACAGTTTAGACAAACATTCATGGTTTGAACTATTTCATGTATGCCCACATTTTCAACATTATCCAACAGCTCAGATAGCCGGGTGAATGAATCAGTGATCTTGCTTTCCAGTTCTTGTGCACTTGTTACTAGGTGTTCACTGACGAGGGCTTGGCGGAGAACTAATATGCTGAAATGCAAATATCAAGTCATTATCAAGAAAATGATCCGTATAAACAGTTTAGCTTTCCTGGCGGTACTTTGTTGATGTTCCACATTAAATTGCAACAAATTCCAATGTAAAATGTCAAAATCGAATTGCACATGCGAGTTTACTGCTCACCATGGATCTTAGAATGCAGATTACATTATATCTATTTCTCAGTTTCATAATTTACTAGTGTTTTCTCTAGTACTTTTTCGGATATGAAATCATCGTCTCAGATTCATTTCATATGTTAATCTTATCTGAGGCATTTTTCTGATTCATTTCATGTTTTCTCTGATAGACAGGTAAAGTATCATATCTAATGCGAATGATTTAGAAGAAAAATACTTCCAGCGTGGATTGGCACCAACTAATCCCAATAGACTGTTTTTGCCGGTTAAAAACTAAACAAAATCGGGCTGTTGAGAATTAGGATGGGAACAGGGTGCCTTGCAGTTGACCTTCATCTTTTAGATATGACCTCAAAATTATGTACTTGAACAGCAATATCATGTTGAAGAGAGGTGGAAAAAAAGGTAAAACATATGCAAGCCAGAAAGTTCACACACCTTGTGCAGATGACAATTATCTTCTGAAGTTGAGATTGGATACTCCTCAATCTCAAAAGATTTAGTTGGAGTGTTTCGGGCAGACTTTCTGCTGTCAATCCGTCAACTTGAATTACAAGCTTTAGTAAACCCAAGCGTACCAATAGATCAAGCTTTTCTCCTTTGCATTCAGGTTGCTCAGCTCCTGAAGATGTTGAGATGGTAATGTTAGAACTTATAACCACTAACCTTTCATTTTCAAAAAATTTAGACATGGGAAAACGAAACGGCTTACTTGTTGAGAAGGAATGGAAGAAAAACAGAGAAACTTAAGCATGAGAATAGGTTCTCTTATCAAACAGACCTGTAACACTCGAGGATGCACCTAATACTGGTAGCCTTAGAGCACTACCTCCGGTACGAAGTGTGGCAGGAGAATAATATTTAGAATCATCTGCTCCCGTGGATTTAATATCTGATAAAGAACCCTGATATTCAACCCAGTTTTGTTCTGATTCTCTTGACACTGAAGAAAGCCACTGACAAACAATTGGTAGTCGACTTGGGGCATCATAAGGAGATCCATAATTTTTGGTAAAATTACTTTTAAGGTACTCAATACCAGCAGACCCTTTAATGAGCGGTTCTAACATGCTGACACGCACCTTGCTTATTTCATTCTTGAGTGCCTGGAGGTAGTTAATAGGTTTCCAATTTTGTCATTCATCAAATCTGTAAAAGAGACTGACTGTTGATTTAAGATATTACAGACACTTTTAAGTACCTGAATCTCTTTTAGAACGAAACGAAGACCATTCATTATTATAAGAGCAAATGAAGCACTAGACTTCCCTACAACTTGAGATATGTTAGCTAATTCCGTCAACAGCTTCACATGAGCAATCTTGAGTTCATCTTCCTTGGCTGGAGCAGATAGTTTCTGTATGGTGACCAGTGAAAACTCCAAGATCTTTCCGCAATATTCAATATCAAATGTGTCATTTTGTAAGACCTAAATATAACCAGATGAGAAGGAAACGGAACTGTTTAATTCACAAATGATCTCCACGCCATTGATAGGAAAAAGATTTTAAGAAAAAGAAAAGGTTGAAAAGCTGATCAGCTTACTTGAGTGACAATAGAAGACGAACCTGTGAGAGGATACCAAGATCAATGGCTTCATCAATCTCTTGCTTCCAACTGGAAGGAGACAATCCGCACAATCCATCACGGACTTCTTCTATGAGCTTAAGAACCCAGCTATAATCAGGTGTATCTTGTTTTAAAGTTTCCATAACACCATCCCAGAATGCTTTCTCCATTGTTTCTCTCATTCTTGACTAAACAACAAAAGAAGAAAGCAAATGTATGTCTTACATTTTATCCCTTGAAAGAAACTAAGTATAAATGCAAACTTCAAAGAAATAAGATGAGAAGACTGGCAAGATCAACTATAAGTTTGGCTAAAACCATTTGTTAATATGGTTTGATGGAATGAGGTACAGAAATGAACTTCAGAGCTGACCTTGAGACCCTCTTTATCTTCATTAGCGGAAATTAAGGAATCAGCCAAACCGCTGTCGTGACCGTGGACAAGTTCATTGACTATCGCTGCATTTTGTCTGGTCAGTTCCTGATCTTGATTCTCATTTGTTGTAGTATTAGGAACATCAGAACCAATTTTACAGCATGTGGCCAAACTTTCCAAATTTAAACTAGATCTAAGCACATGACCCATAACATGATCTCCTTCCTTCTTGTTACCATCTTTACCATGAGGGTTGTTCGTTAAACTAGTTGAACAAGTCTTACTTGAAATTGAATGTGGTGTAGATAAAGATGAGATCCCAGTCTCCAAGTTGTTGGTAAACTCAGCTGGTGTATTTGAGAGCACTTTTTTCAGATTTGCAGAGCTATCATTACCACTCACATGATGCACCTTCTGCATAAAATAGACACCGTAAAACCATAAATGATAATATGCTAGTCATTCGTCTAAAGATGAAACACAGAGAGGTGTTTAAACATGAAATCATGCAGTACCTGATCTGGAAAAGACTTTCTATGAGTATGGTCAACAAAATCCCCTTCCAGATTTTTGTAAGTATGCCTCGTCCCCTCTAGCTGAGAGGCAGCTCTAACATAATCATTCTCCAACAACTTGGAATCCTTAACCTTCCACTCCACAAATTGATGCAGATAAGAACACCATGCTTTATCAAATATCTCCAGCTGAGAACTAAAAGTTAGTTTACCCACAGTCGGAACACATGATTCCTCAGATGAATCAATAGGCTTTTGCAGCATAACTTTGATCAGCAATTCAAACGCTTGTAAGAATTCGTCTGCAGCCCTTACAACAATCGTCTCATGCTTTCCCACTCCACATGATACCACATCAGGATGACCTGAAATTATGTAAGTCCCAAGAACAACACGAGCCGGATACCTGCATAATTTGGTTGAACTTTGAGCTAAACGGTTTCCGGATCGTGTTTTTATCTTAGTGATGCTACTGGATTTCATGTCATATTTTTTGGCTGGGTTTCCAGCAACACGTTTCAGTAGATGATTGATGTCCTCCATATGGAAAGCACTTTTAATGCCATCTGTTTCCTGTCTGATAATGATGCGGCTCTCAATTCTATGAAGTAAGGCTTTTACTTTTCTAGTTGTATCACTAGAGCCTAACAGCACGGCAAGCCTTTCAAATGGCATTGATTTGACAGATTTTTTGTTAATTTCCAGATTCTGAAATGCTTTTGCCAATGCAAAAGTAGTTCCCTTTCGCCTCACAAACATCTTCCAGCACCTGAGATTATCACATAACATTATCATGACCCTATCAAACTCACCTGTCTTCTGATGAGAAAGTTTCTCATCGACAAGAAGTACAACTTTTGGGAGAAAGGTGTAAACTGATACGTGTATATATGTGGCATGTTGGTTCAAAGATAGGAGCAGAGAAACAACAGAGTTACTAAAACATGAAAAGAAATATGGATAATGAATTATATACCTTAACAACTTATTAAATAGCTTTATCTGCTTTACCACTTCAGTCGCCTGGCTTGAATTATGCAAACTTCCCTTCTTTCTTAAATTGCGTATCTTAGCCTGTTATAAACAGATTAAATAAGAATTCAGAAACGAACCAACATAGCTGCTAACATGAGAGTGGAAGCAGCATCCGGATTTCTCTTTAACCAACCAAACCATAATTTACCCTCTGTAAAGAGTTCTCTAATTGATTCTGCACCTTCTTTCCCTCAATTTCTCTTGATTGAGCAGCTTGCAGAACCTGTAGTGCACTGGTACGTGCCTTGAGTTGTTGGGCTTCCAAGAATCCTAACCGCTTCCTCTGTGCAGCAAAACGCTTCTGAACCATAGCTGCCCGGATGCATTCTTTAGACCTTTTCTGTTGATTTTGTTTTCTAGCTAATGCCTGATAAGCCTTATCTCTTCTTGCTACTTGCTGTTGCCTAATTGCATTTAGAAGTATCGTCCGCTTTGTCTCTGCTTGCTGCAGCCGTAATTCGACTTTTGTGCTCAGCTCATTACGTTTTTTCATAAAACGCATTTGCAGTCCGTTTTTAGCATCTTGTCGCAACTGATCCATTCTTGCCAAGCGGTTCCTTATCTGCGCAAGGATCATTAACCTGGTTGTATGCAACCAATAAGCAATAGCATTAACAAATGGATCATAGAGCATTATAAAAGGTTACACACCTCTTCTGCTCAGCTGCTTTATGCTTAGCTTCTAGATGTAGGTATTTCTCGCTAGGGGAGGAAATTCTTGATCTCGACTTAGATCGAGCCTTATTCAATAATAATTCATAGAATTGCTGCATTCAATCAAAATCCTCATAAAGTTATGATTAAACAGTAGTAAGATATTTAAAAAGAAAAGAAAAACAGATAGATATGTGCAAGATGTCATCACCCAACTTCTTTTATCCTCTATGTTTTAAATTCATTAAAAGGTCAGATAGACCATAAAAGATACATGTAAATCAAACTGCGTTTGATTTTAAATAGTAGTATCTTCTAAAATGACATTAGCGTTATGAATTTAAGAGAAATCAAAATCATTCTTGAAGAATGAAAGTATCAGTTAGTTACTAGCAGAAATCAATTAAAGGCTGTCTAGAACAATCTTCGAGTTCACAACAGAGGTGCCAATGTGCAGAAGAAATGGAGAAGATCAGCACAGAAGTCATGCAAGCAAAAGAAGAGACTAAAACACAAACACCTACAATTTATGCAGCAGGCACCAGACAATGTCCTATAACCGACCAACGAGCTACATAGAAATATATCATCAAGCTTCTAATTACTACATTTTGCACCAAATAAATAAAATCATGATTAACCAATCTAATAGATACAATATTCTTCAAGTCTAAGGACAAACGGTCTATTTAGCATCACCTTGCAGATAGCTCATGAGCTAATTTAGCTTCTTCTTTTTTGCCATTTTACCAAATAACATATGAATGATGAGCAGCTAGCCAGCTACTGAACTGAGAGATTCTCCATCTAGCATTTTGATCTTATCAGCTAATTCGTTAAATCATATCATCTCATAATTTCATTTCAGCTGCAATATCAACTACAATAGCAACATTGCCAAACTATGAGATTGTTCGACAGTAAGCTACATTATCATCTCATAATTAGATTTCGACGACAAGCTTATTAGGTTACTAACCTGGCGGCGTAAATAAGCACGACGGAGCTTGGCCTCAATGTCCTGAGCTGAGATTGTATGAGGTTTTTGCTCGAGAAGGCGACGTTGTAATCGGCAGGGAATTTTAGGAATGAGGCAATCGGCATTATCGTCGTTTGCCGGAATATTCAACACGATCGGGGAAGAAAATCCAGCTCCGGTATCCATATGAATTTGTTGTCGAGGTTAGGGTTTGTGATCGTTGATCAGAGTGACAGGAAAGTGATTCAGATCGGTGAATTTGATTTGGAATTTTTATAAAGGGGGTGAAAATGAAATTGAAATTGAAAGAAGATGATTTGGAGAAGAAGGGAATCGCGTTTGCAATGGTGAGGTTTAAATTGAAATTAGAATGCGAGGGAACACGCCTTTGTTGAATTATCATGTACTCACTCCGTTTCGAATTCAACTTCTCGTGTGTCTGGTTACAGGTTTTCAGAAAGGTTAAATATTATTTAAATGAAAAAAGTATAAAATAATAAATAAAATGGAAATAATGAGTTGCTAAAATTGTAAATATGAGTATTTTATGTGGGGTAGTAAATAATATTATCAAAATTGAAAATGAAAATCTTTTAAGACGACTAAAATTATAAGATTAGAAGTTTGGTATGAGACTGATGAATTAGTATGGTGTTCTTTCTAGAATTTCATTTTCATTTTTTGTTTTTTATTTTTCCTTTTTTGATTGGGGATAAGAAGGATCATTACTTTAGTGGAAAGCCTACACTTTTTAGCTAATAATGCCAATGAAAATAGTACTACCATACAAGTCACTCTAAAAGTTGATGTTACTTTAATTAATTTGTAACCATTCACATTGTACAAATATATGGTTTTTCCTCAAACATTAATTTTTATTTTATGAAAACCTTAATCCACTATCTCAATTCAAATGCATGAATGTGTCGTATGTTATTTGAAATATGAACATATGTTCCTTATGTTTTTTTTAAATTATACGGATGTATTTGATGTTCTTTAAAATTTTATACACTTGTTGAAGTTCGTTCAAAATTGTGGTGTATGCAACTAAGTTCGCTTTTTTAGTTGTGAAACATCTTTAAAATTATAAAAACTATTAAAACTATTTTTTTAATAAAATGTTCAAGTTTAAAAGAAATATTTATAATTTAGGGCGATTGGCCCCTAAATGAATGTCCATAGGAGTTTTCAACAAATATGACTTATTTCGTTAATATGTGTCCAACAATAAATATATTCCCTCGATTTTTTACAAACACCCTAAACAGGCATGAACTAATAATTTGGGTCACATTACTGTGAATCCAATTTATTTACACACTTCTTGCTCAAAATTATAAAGTGATACATTTGTTATGTAACATAGAGAGTAATCAATCACAACAAGGTGACCAATAATACAAACCATCAAGATGAGAGGCTCACTCAGCTTATAGGGTCAACATGAAACCACTCTCCTGGACTAAGGAAGGTATGTTCAAACGCACTTATCGGAACCCTACCGCCTCACTGGAAGTACGAGGGAGATTAGTAGGATGGACTCCAACGGATGGGTGAGTTTTATATGGGAGATGTGTGGGATGACAAGAGATCATCTGATTTTGACTACGAAAACCCTAACTAATCTACTCACTTCGACTACTCACACGCAAGCTTTCTGTATCGTCCACTCGGTCATCCATCATCATGGATCATCCTCCATCACTTTCCGACTACGACCAGCTAGCCTACTCTGATAAGGCTAGCTTCTCACTAGAACACATCCAAACTTTGTTGAACCGACCCAACCAACATGATAAGCTCTCTCTTCCTGCCTCCATATTTTAAAAGCTTACTGACTTCAGCATCGGAGTTCATTTGATTGGCACCACATATGTCACCCTAGAACTTCATATCTCAAGATTTGTTATTGTTGACTAGCACGTTGTTGGTGCCACAAATTTTCTAATTTAATTTTAATTGTAGATTTATGTAATTAAAGGAATTTCTTTGGTCACTTGGACCGAGTGGTAAAATGGTAACTAACATTAATTTTATGTACGCATGTAATCTAATACCCATATCCAATTTACTAACAAATAGAAAATCAATTATATAATGATTTACTTTGACTTCAACAACATATCACCCAAGTCATGCATACTATACTATGGTGGTTTTTTCCACCCTCCTGGTTCTTTAATGTGTTGTACCATACAACATTAATGCATATGGTACAACTATGATATAATTTTTAAAGCATTAAGAGGTACTACAACATGCGATGCGATAGGGGAAAACCACTATGGTAGTACTACTGTACTAGTATATTCTGAAATCCCTCGAGACATAAAAGAAAAGACAATAAATAAAGTAAATTGAATAACTACAGTTCCTAAATCTGTCTAGAGCCACAAATTAATCAATCAAGTGTTTGACTAAGCTGGCCAAACAAGTTACAGGTCCCTTTCATCAATTTTCATACACAAGACAACACAACTTACAAACTCCTTTTAATTAGAAGATCACATTTCAAATTCTATGACAGTGTTAGATTAGTCCAAAAGTTTACTCAATGCTCATCCAAAGTGAAAAAACCTGCAAGATAAGTATAAGTTGCAAATCCAATTTTGGGGAAAAAACACTGATGAGCTATTATTAATTTTGTCTCAACTGGAAGCCAGAAAAAAGTGCATTATAGTTTACATTTGCAGCTGAGCCGATATTGTGGTTTGCTGTTCCCTTCACACAATAAAAACAATCAAATTCTAAAAATCAATCAAATTCTTCCTTTCCTTTTCACACAATAAAATCAATCAAATTCTAAAAATTTCTAAAAATCAATCAAATTCTTCCTTTCCTTTTCAAAAAGAAAAGGAAATTGTACTTGAAACCACCTCTTCTACACCACCACCTACTATTTCTTCTCATTACAGTCCCTTTCTTTCTCTCTCTCTCTCTCTCTCTCTCTAAAATCAAGAATCCTTCTGCTGACCTTTTGTTGAATTCTAAAACCTGGGTTTTCTTAAAAATCCAGTCTTTGCTCATGGGAAACAAGTTCATTTGTATGTCCAAGAAGGACACGAAGACTAATGGGATTGGATCAAGGAGTAAAAGGGCTGCTGGTTCTATATCAAGAAGAAGAGGTTCAATGGAAGAAGAGCTGCTTCACAGACAAGCTCTTGCTATGGCAATTCAACAGCATCAGCTTTCTCAGAGATTTGAAAACAATGGTTCCATGTCTCGCCGCATTGGATCCACTTCTCGCCGACGCACCAACAATTTATCAGACCCATTTACTAACACTGATAATAAGCAGGTAAAAAGTTTATTAGTTTTTTTTTTTAATTTACATTCAGAATTATTTTCTTGGCTTTTGAGGATTAATTAGTGTTTCATGGGAATTGGGATTAAGAAGTAATTAGTAGGATCTACAGGAATAGAAAGTTGGGATCTGTATGTTGGATATTGTCAAAGTATTTGGTTAATTATGGATTTTCCAATATTCAGTGGTATGAGTGCTTTCAGTTGTTGTGGCTATCAATCATCAGCTGATAGGAAGTGCAAAGTTGAACTCATGATGTTTGCTAAAAGTTTGGGGAACATGTGAAAAGGGTCTTTCAGTAAAGAAACCTTTTTGTATTGTAAAGTAAAAGGTGACTCTTTTCTTTAGGAATTGTGGATTTTTCTTGGCTGAGGTAGTGACTATTGATGCTTTAAAAGTGTTTACCACACATTTAATTGTGTGTTTAATTACAATTTAGAAGTGTACAAATACCATGATGTAGCTAAAAAAATAAATTCATTTTTGTACTACCCAAGTGGTACTTGATTAGAAAGTTGTCTAGTCTTGTGTTGGTTCTTTTCCAAGACTAAATAGAATCAACAAAACTCAGTCTTTGAGTATATAACTTGTAACTGGCAGTTTCTTACATATTTGGCCGTGGATAATGATCTAATTTTAGATTTTCGGTGGGAAACTTATGCCGTACCCCCCTGTAATTGATTTGTACAGCTAATTGAGCTCCTGAACTGATTTTCAAATTTTCATTGCTTTGTTGCGAACATAGTTAATCACTCAAAATGTATAAGCTGGACTTTTATTTGCAGTTAACAGATTTTTTGGAGAATATCAAAACAAAGAAGGTTGTTTTGGTTCATGGTGAAGGATTTGGGGCTTGGTGTTGGTATAAGAACATTGCTTTGCTTGAGGAATCGGGATTAGTTCCCATTGCCTTGGATCTAACGGGTTCTGGAATTGATCTGACCGACATAAACAAAGTTACCACTTTGGCTGAGTACTCGAAACCATTGATTGAATTTCTGCAAAAATTGCAAGAGGATGAAAAGGTAAGAAGTATTTCAACATTAATGTTTTGAGTCCCTTATGTTTTGGACTATGAATTTTGACATGTGTGTCTTTCCGCAGGTAATATTGGTTGGTCATAGTACTGGGGGAGCTTGCATTTCTTATGCGTTGGAGCATCATCCAGAGAAGATCTCAAAAGCTATTTATCTGTGTGCTACAATGATAGCTGATGGGCAGAGACCTTTTGACGTGTTTGCTGAAGAGGTCTGTTTAAAGTTACCTTTAGACCTTTAAATTTTGTCTCAGATTGAAAAACTTGTTTTCAGCTTATTGAAGATAGTTAAAAATGCCGTACCTGGAGTATAATTTTCTTTCTAGAATTGGTGTGCTGAAACCTGTATTTGCTTTATTCTCTGAATAACATTAAAGAACAGTCACTCTTATATTCTCTTGAAGATTTAGTCTGTTACCACATGGATTTGGTAGGAAAAAAATTACCATTCTGCGGTTTGTGCTCAAGAAAAACACTGTTTCTTAATTCTGTTACTGAAATTATGCATTTTCCATGCCTTGAGATGAATTTTGTTTTTTCAGCTTGGCTCTGCAGAAATTTTTTCACCTGATTCTAAATCACTAGTCTATGGAAATGGCAAAGACAATCCTCCAACGGGATTTATGTTCGATAAGCAGCATATGCATGGATTATATTTCAATCATTCTCCCACAAAGGTACCTTACATGACTATAACTGTCTTGTTCTGAGCATTTGGGAATGAAATGTTTTGATACTTCTACTGCTTGTTGATAAAATTTCTTGGATTGGCAAATCACTCTTTCTATCCATATGGCTTGTGATAGATATATTTGACACTGCTTCCACCGCAAATCAAATTTGGTATCTCAAATAATCACTTTAGATCTGATTCTGCGATGAATCATAACTCGAACTGTACGATTCAAATTCTTTAAGAATGGAATTGATAAACAAGGCAGGTTTTTAGAGTTGTGAATGGTTCTGCACCTGCAAGTAGCTTCTGCTAAAAGCTTTGTAAATTTGATTGCGACTTTTGACTTCCTGTTACTTGGTTTCTAGAGCATGTCCAAAGTGCTATCAATAAACATTTTGTAAGCATTCATGGCCATCTCACTAATCAATGATTTTCTTTCTTCCAGGATATTGCTTTAGCAATGGTTTCTATGCGATCCATCCCTCTCGGTCCCATGATGGAGAAACTGTCTTTATCAGCCGAAAAGTACGGGACTGGACGCCGATTCTACATTCAGACGCTGGAGGATCACGCCCTATCACCCGATGTCCAAGAAAAGCTAGTTCGTGACAATCCACCAGAAGGAGTATTCAAGATCAAAGGCAGTGACCATGCCCCGTTTTTCTCGAAGCCTCAGGCATTACATAAATTATTGATTCAAATTGCTCAGATTCCATGAAAATCAATCAATCATTGCTATCTGATGATAAAACTGATTTCAAGAAATTCTTTGCTGTAGTTAGGTTGTAAAATATGTAAGTCACATATACATATCTTTTAAGTACCACAGATATAGAGGAAGATTCAGTTTTGCTGTTTAATTGTTGGCCAGTTCATTCTTTTCATTTTATAGTGGACTTTTTAGTAGTGGATACATTGCAGTTTACATGCACATGTGTTTATTCTTGAGTACATAATCATGCATGCATTTGGCTTTAACAATAAGATTTAAAATTGTTGTAGACAGATGACTAATCATTCCTAATTGGTGTGTTGATATTATTAAATGGTTTTCTGCAAAGTAGATATTTTAGCAGAAATTAACAAGTATTGGTAGATAAAAAAAGTTCACCCTTAGGAACCTTGGGCTATTACACCCTTCCTCTCACATGAAGTTTTACTAGGGACGATATTTCCTAAAAACGGTATATTTTGCTACAGACATCACATTTTAGTTTCAAACCTCATGTGTTTGTAGTTAAATATGTGTTTGTTCATTTGTACTCTCGGATACTCTCAGGTTTGAATTCACACCTCTAGCAAAAGCCAGTACTATTTCTATTATGAACAACCCCAAAATTTAGACTTGTTCCTCTAAAGTCCAATGACTGAATATCACATTACTTCAAACACTTGGATATGATAAATACAGTCCTCATATTCGGGAAAAGACATGACTTTCCCAAGAATTTCAAAATATATTATTTGGCCATTTAATATTTTATTTACTTCGTAATGTTAGTATATCTTCTTTTCTTTTTTTTTTTTCACACAGCTTTCCTTAGTACTATTTTATCATATTAGTAGAAAGTCCAATTTCTAACTCATCTCTATCTATATAAAAAGAAGACATTTTAACCTAAGCATGGTGAAATAGTGTAATATCTTGGCAAAATCCTTGATTCTGATTGGTCAAAATTTGTTACCACACATCGACTCCTCAGGGTGACGCTTATTCTTTCATTTAATTCTTCAGCATATCGATGCCCAAATCTATCTTTAATACTAAAAGCAAACCTATATTTGAAAGAAATATAAAATACATTTTTAATTTACACCTAATAAACCAATTAAGGGACTAAATCTCAAAAGGTCCATCAATAACAAACTTATTGAGAGACCAAATCTCTGTAAATTTTCGGAGTACTGTAGCACTCCTCCATTTACATAAAATTTTTTGCAGTCCATCATAATTGTAAACCCACGATCTGAATATCAAACGCAACACATTCTTGATGAAAAACGTAGCCACATTCTTAATTACAAGTTTTATTTTGTAATATTCTATTTTTCATCATATGAGTAACACTCATATTCATTTGCTAATAAAGGGAAAGTTTAAGTAGCCACTCAAGTTCAATCAACTATGACTTTCGTAACTAAAATAAGTACAAACAATAGAATTTAGTTTTTAAGTAAAAATTACATATACAGTAAAAATTCTATATAGTCATATTGTCGGGATCGAAAAAAATATTCTTATAGCAAGTTTATTCCTAATATTTTTTCTAAATAAAAAACACATGCATAACTTAAATGTTATATATTATCTTGTATAAAATCACTAACTTGTATAATAAATTTTTATTATATATATATTTAAGAAATATATATAAAATATTAACAAATAAGTAAAAATATCTATTAGACAAGAACCAGAGGGGGATAACAAATTGTGGATGTTTAAACATATGACGAAATCATCACATCAATTAAACAAGAAACGGATAATTCGAAAGACGATAGCACATAATTAGTAGCTGAAGTTTCATGTCAATAAACTTCGAATCTACTTGACAAGTTAGAGATGTTTTAGGTGCAACAAAAACGTTCACACATCGATCAACTACTAATTACATGGAAGCTAAAATATATACTTATCACTCAAAAGTTTAAGTCAAGGCAACTTTATATATATATATATATATATATATATATATATATATATATATATATATATATATATATATATATATATATATATATTATCCAATAATATATGTCATTTATTAATATAAGGGGGTATAATTATTTAAGGCGAGATCTGAAAAAGTTGTGGAATATTACAATGTGGACTGGTCCCAAGTTGGGACCGGAATTTTTTATTACTATAAGGAGTTTATTCCTTTATGGAGTATTCATCTATGGCATTTTTACTATAGATATGATTATGTGTGCTTGAGCATCTTTTGTGAAATCATGACTCTCGGAGAGATCTGATCAGGCAAAACTAATTAAAAAATTACATTTTTAGATATGCAGGTGATGCAAGTATAATACATGCTTTTTGAACACACACAATTTTAAGTTAAAATATATATTTGAAGTTGAATATGTAATGTTAGATCAAATTCTTTTTACTATTATCTAAACCTAAAACATCTAACTTTAAGCATAAACGTAGGCTTCTGTGATACACACAAATAATAAAAGTTAAGCAATATTTAATATTTCGCAAATATTGTAATGCACCAAAGTTTTGAGATAGTTTCAAGGGGTCAAAAACGTTACCTCTACGTAATGTCACGTTTATGAAAATATTCATTAGAATTCAAGAGTTAAGCGTCCTTACCTGGAACAATTTTAGAATGAGTGACACACTAAGAAGTTTCCAACGAACGTATGAGTATAATTTTTTTATTCACCTCATTTCCAAAACAAAACATCTTTCCTTCCTGTTGTTGTGGCCTGATACACTACTATTTTGATATGTCATTCTTGGACTGCATTGTATCGAAGCCAATGCAATGATTTTATGTATTGATAGTCGTTTTATGGAAGGTAAATGATAATGTTAGAGCAAGTTTTCTTTTATAGAATTTATAAATGTCACAAAACTTGAAGCGTGCAAAATAATTAAAATTGCTTTGTCATTAGGAGTTTGCTATGGAATTATCATTAGCATTTATGGAATGGAGCAATATTTATTTTATTTCGAAATATGGTGTATGTAGAGACGTTTCTTCATGTACGTACATGATAAAATGCTCTTCTTTAAGGTTTTCCATGCTTATCTTGATTTCCCAATCATTTCAACGGGGATCTGAGTATGTTATGAGATTCACATATATCACTACATATTCTAAACAAATACACAATACAAAAGTAGGTTAAGATTGTTGAGGATCCTATTTGATAAAGACACATTACAGGGTGAAAATTATTGTGTAAATTATGACATTTTTAATTGTATTTACTCCCTCCGACTAAAATAAATGATACATTTAATTTTGGAACTGAGATTAAGGTACAGTATAAATAATAACGAGAATAAGTCCACATGTATTATAAATTGTGGAAAATAATAATATGTCACAATTGGGACGGATATAAATTAAATGTCTTACATTCATTATAAGACGGAGGGTGTAGTTGTTGGGAAGTTTAAGAGATTGTATCTTGGAAACTAATATACTCCCCGCGTCAATTTCTCTAGATTGTAATGTTAAAACTTCAATTGAATTATAAATAAAATTTTGAATGTAAAAGTATC
The DNA here is from genome assembly GCA_026545765.1 of Plantago major. NCBI lineage: Eukaryota > Viridiplantae > Streptophyta > Magnoliopsida > Lamiales > Plantaginaceae > Plantago > Plantago major. The sequence goes on from CM048841.1 coordinate 83,376,523, forward strand.
ATTATATACTTTAATTGAAAATTATATCATTACAACTTGATATTAATTTGTAGTGAAAGTTGAATTTTGTTGACTACAAAAAAGTCAAATCTGGACAACTTCTCTAAGAGGGAGAGAGTACATGTTTTCCACTTATTGTTGTTGTAGTATTCTTTTTTTGGTTTGAACGAAAATGATAAATACCGCAATTAATTTGAAGCAAATGAAAACAATAATATGGTCGGGTTTGATGGGGTTTGTATTATTCCATATCCCAAATCGATTAACAACAAGTAGGATAGATGATATATAAGTGGACCACTACTCTCACATTAATGTGATTCCATAAAACAAATCTGTGAGGGTTTCACTTCAAAAAAATCAAAATAAAGAAACAAACTTGATGCATGGCATAAATGTACTATAATATTCTCAACAAGGTGTGTTTGCTCTCAAGTACATAGTGAGAAAGAAAGGACATGGGACAGTTTGGGGTCAACATATCACCCGGAACGTAGACAATGAGTAGTTGGGCTGGTCAAAAGGGAACGAAATGTTACAAATAGTAACAGAGCGAGACCGTACCCACACCCGAAAAGGGTGTAAGTTGTTTGTCCTACAGCCTAGTACACTGCTCCCTGCAATTTAAGGGGTAGATGTAATACCTCACATAACATAGATTAAGAGCGAGTGTGATAAATAGTATATGATTACGTCACCATTGATCTCACATAGTATGTGGACCTTTGGATGATTTCATAAACATATTTGTGAGGGCTCATGTTCAGCACAAACAATATTATACTACAGAAACATGTACTACCCAAGTCATCAATTTTGCGCCACTCTAGAGGATCAAGTATCAATTGATTGGTGGTCGGATTGTTTTCAATGGCATCAAAGCCGCAACAATCCAAAACACACAAGGTCTAAGTAAGAACTAATACACAACAAGACGTTGGTCAATTTAAGTGGGGGGTGAGCGTGATGTCCCAAAGTTTCAAAGAGTTTAAAGGGGTTGAGAACTCTACTATTCACAACAAGGGGTGCTTCCTCCTGAGCAATGTCAGGGCAGGTAATCCACTAGAAAGTTTCCGGTGCGCGCAAGAGTCAGTACAAATTGTGCAAGAAAGAACATGTGTTGGATTGCGAGCAAATCACATCAAGTCATGGCCAGTTTTATGTTCCCCTCTACATTCATGATCAATAAGATAATAAAAGCATGATTTGCAACAATGAGTGTAACATATGTGACGAAACAACTCACGTGGTGTATAAAAAAGTGTTCGGCAGATTATGAGGTAATATTTTATTTTGTACATAATTGATAAATTAGGCTTTTAAGTACATTACATATTTTATAATAGTGTTCACATTCACTAATAACACTCTTTTGATTCCTATAGTTATTGGGAAGGTTTTAAATGAAATGGTGATATTTTAATCATATATTTTTACACACTGTAAAATTACATGTTTGTAAAAGTTATATATCGTCCATACTAAATTATATTCCCTCCGCACTGGATTCAATTAAGGTACCACGAGCCCGGACATAAGTTTTAAGAAAAAAAAATTAATAAAGTAGGAGAGAAGGTAATAAAGTAAGAAAGATAGTGAATAAAGTAGGAGAGAAGGTAATAAAGTAAGAAATATAGTGAATAAAGTATGGAGAGAGAGAGAGAGATTATAAAGTATGAGATAGATTTCCCATTAAATGGATGAGAAATTGAAATTGGGGCGTCCAAAATGGAATCTTTGGAAGTTGAATTCGGGACGAAGAGAGTATATCCATTTCCAGTCGATTTACTCGACGGGCCATTTACTACAGGGGTAAGCTTTATAATATTTATGTCTTCGTAATTTGTTTTTTTATCTATATAAATCTTATTTATTTTCAAAGGTGCATGACATATAAATTATGTTTATTTAAATAGGTGGCATGCTGAGTTCTGTGTCGATAATTGATCCAAATCAACTCTCGATTGGTTAATTTTGTTTTATAATTTTTATTTCTCACAAAATATTAAAGTAATATCCAATATTAACTTTTATATTTTTACATGAATAACACACTATTTTCGCCCATGTACACGGGACAAAATCTCAGTAAGTGCATCAAACAGGATAGCTAAAAGGTTGTCATCAAGTGGGATTGCATCACTCCTTCCTATGGGTAGGATGAGGCTTCGAGATTCGGGATACCACTCAAATCCATGAGGACTCAACATGTAATAAGTTCAAACATGATTCAAAGGTCACGAGACTACTCCAGGAGACTCGACTTATTATTTGGGACGAGGCTTATTGACAATCCAACATTGTTTTGAAGCGCTTAATTAAGAGTTTGAGAGATGTGATGGGTTGTCTAGATGGGCAATTTGGTGGGGGTGTTTATTGTCTTTAGCGGGGACTTACGACATATTTTACCCATTACTCCACGAGGTAGTAGGTATTATAATGTGAACAATGATATGTGCTCATCTAGAACATGGGATGCACGTGAGGTGCTTCGACTGACAAAGAACTTGAGATTGCATGGAAATGGCATGTCGTATCTATATTCCAAGTCTACTTATTTCATATTCAACTTATCTTTTTTAACGTCCAATTCAATCCTACACAATCTGGTTTGTTATCTTCCGAGATTCAAGACTTTAAGTGATGAAAAAATTGCGGAGTCATACAGGTCGGTGATGGCACTGCCGATGAAGCTAATCATGGTGGGGTTGATGTCAAGACCCCGAAGAATTACTTATTCGACAAGTAAGTCATCAAATTTCAACCATTGTCAATAGTACATAATCTTTGTCGTTTGATCACTTAGTTGATCCATCACTAGACCCTAAATATTTTTATCATCGGGATGTTCTTGAACCTACAATGAAATAATTGATGAGATAAATCAATTTATTATGTCGAAGATGCCCTAAAATAGTGTTGAATACAGGAGCATTGGTAGCATTGTTAGGGAAGATGACCAAGAGAATGGTCTCGAAAATAATTTCATTATAGAATTTATCAACATCATTAATTGTCTAGATTACGGAAGCATAAGATCATCATATAGGTTGGGTATATGATAATGCTTCCGAGAAATATTGATCAGACTTTCGAGTTGTGTAATGGACTAATGGTACAAGGCTTATAGTTACTAATTTTGGGAAGTATATCATTGAGGCAAAGATGATATCAGGAATCAACGGGGGCCAAAATATTTTAATTACGATGATGAGACCATCCAACGAGAAGAAGTTCCCTATTAATTTTGATAGGAGACAGTTCCCCATATTTTCCTGCTTTGCTATTACCATCAAAGAGTCAGGGAAAATCTGTCTCACACGTCGGCCTCTACCTCCTTTCGCCCGTATTCAACAATGCTCAGTTATATGTCACTACAAAAAACCCGACATTTAGCGACGGATTAATCCGTCGCTACACAGGTAGCGGTCCGTCGCTAAATCCGTAGCGACAGATAATAAACCCGTCACCTTGGGCTTCGTCACAAAGCTTCTAACGACGGATAACCTATCCGTCGCTAAATAGTCACGGATTTAGCGACGGATAGAGTGTTGACCTTTTAGAGACGGATAATTATCCGTCTCTAAAAAGCTAATTTTCTCTTAAAAAAAAACAAATTCTAGGCTATTTAGCGACGGATAACTATTCGTCGCTAAATAGGTGTTTTTTGTTTTTTTATAATTACTAGTTATGGCCCGTCGATACTCGATGGGTATAGTAAAAAATTAGGTATATGGTTGCTGAACACTTTTTTGTACACCATGTTGGTTGCCGTATAATGTGTCCTACCATCCTTGTCGCAAATCAATACTTACATAACATTTCTATTGTTGACCCTGAATAGAACAATATTAACTTGCCTGGACTTAATTAATATACGTGTGGGGAGGTACATTATGGCTTGAGAGATAGATTATCCCTAACTTTTATTTATTGTCATGGCAAAGCAAATTTATAGGGGGGGGGGGGAGGGTTCTATGTCTCTGATGGAATCACCATCACAATAAGAACGATAATCTTTTTTCACGCATTTATTCCATAAATCAGTTTTACCTTAATTATATGCTTCATAAAAGTAGTAACACTCAACCCCATGCCACTGCAGAACTTTAAAGCAATTAATCGTATTGATAAATTCAGATTAGAAGACCTTTTACAATCAGTCTTTTAAAAGGGTTGAGTTCTATCCAACCCGTTCCGAACCCACACAAAACCCATTCCAAAAATGGCTTCCCAATTGAGTATATACCTCACCCATTTCTACCAGTGAACCATGATTCATCTCGACCTAACTCGATAAAAACACGACCCCCGAAACAAAGTGTATGATTCTTTTAGTGGAATGATACATTTTTTATAGGTCCCCCCAAAGAAAAATCATTGGAACATGTTAAAACTATATTTGTAAAATAATGATATTTCCCCGAATAAAATCACTGGAACATGTAATACAAATGAAGTTAGTGACCCTCCCAACATAAATTTCAATATGGGGTGTGAATTAGTACGCCCGATTAATTGTGATTTCTCTTGCATTTTATTTTGATTCGGGTTGAACGTGTTCATTTTCTAAACATGTACCCGCTGATGATTAACTATTATCAGTTGGGTACATGTTGAGGACCCGTTTGATATTTACGGGGTTCCAATCCACCGTGTTTTAAAATGTTTCAAATATGGTTGACACTAACCCATTTAAAAGTCTATTCCAATCCAGTAGCAATATCATATGTCGTATTTATGCTATTCGTATTTAAGAACTCAACAAAATTATCGAGCATTTGTAACATATCATATTGATTGTTCTCATCTACTATGTCATGGGTGCAACGTCTTGGTGATGAAAATATTGGGCGTCGATAATATAATTTCTTACACATGAGCAATTAATTGTGTTAAGGAATTCGACTAAGAATACCTATTCAAATGAAGTCTTTTGAACGGGTCGAATTCTATCCGGCCTGTTGTGAACCACGTAGTACCCATTCAAAATATGGTGTTTGGGTCGGGTATATACCGCACCCATTCCATACAGTGAAATATGATCCAAACCCAACCTAACTCGATAAAAACCCAATCCAAAACAATGTTTTTTTTTAATTATTTTAGTGAGATAATAAATTTTATATGGGTGGGCCATGTTCCAAAAAAAAAATTCTATTGACACATGTGAAAAGCTAACTTAAAGAATTAATGATATTCTGTTTGGGAATTGGTGGGCCTACCCCTCCCCTCGAAAGAAAAAACACTTAAAACCACATAGGTAATCCCCCTTCCAACTGCCCCCAAATAAAATCGCCAGAACGTGTTCAAAGAAATGATGTCAGTGAAATAGATTTTTTATTTTTTAGGAGTGCACCGCACCCCACCCACTTAAAATAAATTTCACTATAACATGTAAATTAGTGAAATTAAAATGTTCTTTTTCTGAGCTTGGGGTTGCCCCCACCCCTTCCCCAGTGGGTTGTTGGGAACCCGATTAATTGTGATTTAGAATTTAGATTTTTATTTTTATTCGGGTTGTACATGTTCATATTTCTAAACCTGTAACTGTTAATTATTATGCTATTCCAATCCATTAGCAACATTATCCATCTTATTTATGCTATTCATATTTAAGCACTCAACAAACTTATTGAGCATTGGTAACATATCATATTGATTGTTCTCATCTACTATGTCATTGGGTGCAAGAACATCTTGGTGATGAAAATATTATGGGTCAAGTGGTGGATTTTGAGATAAATAGTCCAATAGTGATGGATATGTGCTCTCCAATGGTTTAAATACGATGACTTGTTTCTTTCCAATAGCTTTCCATCAACCTTGCGGTCATCCTCTTAATCAGCGACATAACCCATCAACGGTCTGTAAAATTCACCTCAATTTATTGTCTAGGCCCTTGAATATTAGAGGATGACGAATTATGCTCCCCCTGTCCTGGCAAACTAAACTTTCCCTTTTAGCCCAAGACATAGGGATCTGTATTAATTAAAGATTAAGAAATGACCTAACTATTAAGAAAAACTTATTATGTGTGAGAGGTGGAATGCCATTTAAATATTCTGAATGTTCGATGATGAAGCTCATCGTTGGAGTCAACACCGGTGCTAGAATTTATCAATTAATTAGTTTGGTTACTTACAGGGAATTAGTCAGTTGTGGGGGTTTTCAGTAAATCTTCATTTTTGTACCCCCTTTGTTTGTTTTTTTACCTTTACTATTTTATCTGTTTTTTTTTCTTTTTTTCTCTTAATTATGTGGCATGCTACGATAACAAAGATTTGATGACAATGCAAATTGAACACCAAATGGCCCATGCTTGTCATATTTGATAACCAATTTGCCTAATTGTATCATGCCCAAAAAACCATGTAGTGCAATTGCCAACACCGTATGTATATTTTGTCATTTTCCATGAGATTTGGGATTCTTATTTGAATTCTATAAATCAATATAAGCTTTGGTGAATCAGATATGAACTTATTCCCTCGTGATTCTTATTTGAATTCTATATATCCGTGTAAGATAGGATGAAGTGTGACATTATTTTCCTTCGATTCTTAATCGAATTATATAGATCTATATAAGAATAATATGATTCTATTTTTCAAAGAATTTTCATTTTGTTGATTTTCTAGAACTAAAGAAGAAGAGGAAGTCTCCTGAGTCCTGACAGACTGTCTATAGTAAAATGGGTAAGAACGACGAACAATCTTAATGAGAACTATGGGTGTTTAGTTAATATATAAATGTTTTTTAGTAAATAAAAAATGCATTTTGTTAACAATACATAGATCTGTTAGTTAAAAACATATAGATTTTTTCTAATTAAAAGCATAGTTCTGTATAAATTTAAAATACTTCATACGTATGTTATATATCTATTTACATGCGAATGTTTTTTCCTCTATTTGAGTGCCACCTTGTTATTATAAATATAAAAAATTATGTCAATTAAACACAAATTTTCACAACTCAATTAAAATTTAGTCACTGTTCATCAGTTATACCTCAATTAAAATTCACTCAATTATATTTCCGTTCCATACAGTCCGATAATTTTTCAACTGCATGTTATGACGGAGTAACAAAAATGCCGATACGATGAAGAAAATATTTTAAATAGTCACAACTTCGATCGATCTAACATGTATTTTTGAAATTTTGGCTTCATAGATTGAATTTGTATTTGTTCTACGTGACGGCTCGTGGATTTGTTTTATGTTAGCTCAACTTTAGGAAACAAAAGGATAGAAAGAAGAAAGACCAAGTAAGAGTACTACTTCAAAAATAAATAAAACGTATTTTTTTCTTGTCTAAAAAGCTTTTGCAACACAAAATGTGCTCCAATTCCAGTATATAAGAGACTATGGCGAGATTTTTAAGGGGAAAGTATTATAGTACTATGGGGGAATTATTAAATGTGATATTCAGTAAATGTCATGTTCCTGCGGATTTTATAAGTCAAATGTTAGAGTGCATAATTTTTTGACATGATTAGAAGGGTTTAACTAAATTAATTAATCTCATTAGATATTCTGGTATATATCAATTAAGTCTCTGTAAAGTAAGCACTATTTATGTCACGCCCCATAACCAAAACTCTGGCGCGACTGGCCGTCTATCGTGAGATGGGCCCATGCCAAGACGAAGCCTTCATTTAATGCTCAAATCATTAACTATATCTCAGAGTGGTACAACAGAGCATCTAAAATCTCATATACAAAGTAATTATATAAATTACAAATCCTCAATCTCAACAACAGTTATAATACTACAAGTCATCCTATACAATTAAAATTCTCAGAGTACGCCACATTTACTCCGCCATCTTCACTTAAATCCAGCATTAGTCAATCTGCCACAACTCCGATGTACCTCCGTCCAATAACTTACTAATTATCTGAAAGGGGTGGGTAAGGGTGAGCCTCATTAACACTTCTACCGGATCAAGCAGAGTATTTCACACACACACACACATATATATATAAGTTTACATATAAAAAATAATTTGCATGGAACAATTGTCAAAACAATATCAATTTACTTTATCTCAATCAGACAATACACTAATGTCACACGAACCGTGGTGGCACACAGGTTGGCTTTTACATAACAATAACAATGCCCTAACAAAGGGATAACAATACAATGAGAGATCTCCAAAAGTACGACATTCCCTCGAAAGGGCCAAACAATTCATAGGCATATCGATGAGTATAAAACATATTTTCAATCCATGTTTTTGAACAAAACACCTTTCACAAATCACTATCACGATAAAACATTTAGGGGTATACATACTTGATCATTTTCGAATAGATTATTATACCAAGTCTCATTCCTTGATATAATAACCATAAATAGTTTGTCAAATCGTAAAACGATACATATATAATATAACAATAAAATAGAAGCAAAAGTGTCAAAAAAAAACCCCTTACCTCGAATACGACACGAAACCGAACTTAACCTAGCTTAAAGGAGAATCTCAACCAACCGCTTCAAATCTCCAAAACTCATCACTACGATGTAAGAACCCAAAATTAATTATCAAAATTACAAATAAATCAACACAAGGGAACAAAAATTGGTGGAAGATGATGCCATCGATGGATAAAAAAATCTCAAGGTTAGATGATGATGGTTTGGTGTTGATGATAATGATGTATTGAAAAACAAATTATAACTTTGCATTGTTACATGCAAGATACATAAATTGGCCATGGTATTGTGATTTCGGAAACGGAAAAGAACTCAGATTAATTTAAACAGTATAAAAAGACTCACCAGTATTGATCAAGCCAGGCGGCATAAAGAATTAGAATACGAGTAATGAGTTATGAGCTGAGAAGGGTTTTGAAATTCTTTTTATACAGTACGCAATGTATATGGGCTCAGGCCTAATAATTTAAAGTGATTTAAAAATATTATCAGGCCCAGTTCACTTATAAAATTAAAATATAAAACCATAAAATCGAATTAAAATAAAATGTACGGGTTCTTACAATTTATTGAGTTATTATGGTATCCGTTGCAAATTTCCATGTCTAGTACCGTGAAAATAACAAAAATCCGGAATAGATGGCTACTTACCAAAAAAGAATCAATTTAAAACGTTGTTTATAAGTGTTAGTATTAATTAGCCAGATCATCACACATAAAAAATTTAGACCAATCAGAACAAAATGATTTGACACTCAGCAAAAGGATGGACCAATCACAACATAGAGATTTGCCACATAATTGTTTGACGTGGACACTCTAAAATGGCTTCAAATCTTTTTTGCTTAATGTATTATATAGATCATACGGATAAACCGACAATTTTATACGGATATTCAATACGGATAAACCAACAATTTTATACGGATATTCAATACGGATAAACCGACAATTTTATTCAATACGGATAAACCGACAATTTTATTCAATACGGATAAACCGACAATGATACAATAAATCGACAATGATACAATAAATCGACAATTTTATACAATATTCAATACAGATATACAATAAATCGGCAATTTTATACAATATTTAATAATACAATATTCAAAATTATAGAATTATAAGAATTAAAGTAAATCGGGTTTGGACTAAATTGGATCGGTGATCGGATCTGGACGGATCTTGACCGAGCTTGGGAAGATCTTGATCGTATCTTGATGGTGGATCTGGGCATTGGTCGAAGGGCAGTGATGGTGGTGGATCTGGGCCGATGGTGGTGTGAGGTTGGTGGGGATGATGGTGTGACAGTGGAAGGGAGGTGGAGTGGGTGGTGGTGGAAGGGAGGTGGAGTTGGGAGGCGGAGTTGCGTGGTGGGAGGGCAGTGGACAGTAGTGATGGTGGTGGTGCGGTGGAGGATGGTGGTGGAAGGGAGGTGCGTGGTGGAAGGGTGGTGGTGGTGGGCGGATCTGGTGGAAGGCGAGTGGTGTGGTGGTGGTGGAAGGGTGGTGGTGGGTGGGTGGTGGTGGTGGCAATGGAGTGGAAGGGTGGTGGGTAGTGGTGGCGGTGTGGAAGGGTGGTGGTGGTGGGTGGTGGTGGTGGAGTGGTGGGAGGATGGAGAAGTAATTGTGAGTGATGGGAGGAAGAGGTTATATATTAGGGTTTATGCGGAATTTATCCGTCGCTAAATTTTAATTTTTTTTTTTGTTTTGTTTTGGTCAACATAATTAGAGACGGTTAGATTTATCGGTCGCTAATTAGAGACGATCCTTCGCTAAATCTATTTGCATGATTTCTTGTGGTGTGTTGCTCTCTCTGGAGTTACCAGCAGGAAGGGATTGAAGGTATTGATTTGCGATGAATAGGGTAATACATATGACACAACAACCAACGTGGTTTATAAAGAAGTGTTCGACAAGTTATGAGTTGAATTAATCTTTTATGTGTATAAACTTGAATTTTTTTTAACACCGACTAAAGTTTACATATGTTCATGTTCAATTTCACTAATTTACATATACACTTTACAGGTAGGGATGACTTCTGATGCAATGTTGAAGCGATTAGATAACTCATTTTCACATTGTAGCTTTTGTATGTTTCTCAACTTTAATATGTTATTATAGAATCTATTGAATTCTTATTTTGAATTTTGTCTCCATGTCCCGTCGTGTATCGACGGGCCATTGACTAGTTACGTATAACTTAGTCTGAATTTTACATTGGTAACCCTAATTAATCGAGTTCGGGTCGAATTTAGACTAGCATAGAGAACAAGTAAACCAAGTATGTAATTGAATACTCCACACAGGACATATCGGAGTGTTTGGTTACAAACTCGAATTGAATTATCTCAATTCAAGTTTGATTTTTATGTACAAATTGGCTACAAAAACTCTATTCGAATTGAGTTATCTCAATTCGAGTTTAAAACCAAACACTCCGTCACTTCTAATCCACTCCAAACTAGTCCCACAATTATAATCCCAAATCCAAAATTCTATGATATGACTTTCTTCCACAAGTTAAAAAAAGAAAAAGAAAAAAGAATCCTACCATGAATACACCTCTAACACTTTCAGAACATTAATTAATTAAAATCTCAATCGGATTTGAACTTTGTAATCATAAAATAAGAAACCAAGTGAAAGAAAAGCAACAGAATTACAAAGACTCCTGTATATTTGTAATTTGTAAATACTTGCTGATCAGCTGCTTTATAATACTTGGAGCAGATTGCTAACTCATTCACCGTCTCTCTCCTCTCCTATCAAAGTTAAGGTAATGCGTTTGATTTCTTGGAGAAATTCTGATGTCTATGTTATGATGTCGATTGTATTTTTTTTTTCCTTCTATTTTGGCATAGTGAACAATTAAAATACAAACTCTTCCCTTTCTGTGCATAATTGTTCGTGTGTTCTGATAATTTATTGTTTCAGCTCCAAAGTTTTAATCTTTTTTCATTATGGTGAAGAGGGTTTTTGGTGTTCTATATTTTTTGGCTCATCTGTATATTGCATTGTTATTGTATGGACTATGGAGTATGGAGTATGGTAGAGAAGAAAATATGCGTGTTGTATTTGATCAGCAAGTTATCTGAACTCAAAGTTTTAATCTTTGCCTGCCCCAAACTATATTCCTATGCTTTACTCTCTCCGTACCCCTGCAAACTTGCAAAAACTTTCTTGTTATGGAGATTAAGTCGAAACCGATAAATAATGACAAGAATGCATTATAATGTGAAAGGTGTTGTTACCCCTGCAAACTTGCAAAAACTTTCTTGTTATGGAGATTAAGTCGAAATCGATAAATAATGCCAAGAATGAATTAGAATGTGAAAGGTGTTGTTAGGTGTTAAAGTATGAACTTGAATGAATAAAGAATGATAAAGTATACGATATATTGATAATGGATAAAGTTTGGGAGATGAATCAGAAGATGAACAAGGAATGAAAAAGTATGAGATATGTTAAGGTGTGAGATAATTAATCCCTATAGCGTCTGTGCAGGTTAATATTGCACAGGTAATGTCAACTGATCAAATGGGTGGAAGTACTGCATTTGATGAGGATTGGGAGTTTGCTTCATGTTCTAGTTTAGTTCGAAATGTAGTTCTGGTAGGAAGAACGGGTAATGGGAAAAGTGCAACTGGGAATAGCATCCTCGGGAAAAAGGGGTTCAAATCCATGTCTAGTTCAGCTGGTGTTACCACTACCTGTGAGCTGCAGAAGACCGTGCTAGAAGACGGCCACATTCTTAATCTGATCGACACGCCAGGTACTTAATACTACTACTAGTCCCAAGTTTATCAGTTAAGGCTGACACATGATAAATAAATAGTGTATACATATACTTATATCATATCGTAGTTCTTTAAAAGGACGAGTTAAAGAAAATATTTTGTAATGTAACCGAGCCTCTTTTATATTCAATGCTTTTTTTAGAAGAAATCCAAATTCCAGATACTAGTGTATCTAAAGTTAAAAATGTTAATTGGTCTTATGTTAGTAGTATAACTAAACGTGACAATGTTGCTATTCCAGGCTTGTTTGATTTTTCTGACGAGACTGAATCTATCGGGATGGAAATTGTTAGATGCATCAATATGGCAAAGGATGGTATCCATGCGGTTCTAATGGTCCTATCAGTCAGATCTCGTTTTACAAGGGAAGAGGGAGCTGCTGTAGAGAACTTGTGTAAATTCTTTGGCAGCAAAATCACTGATTACGTAATTGTAGTTTTCACAGGAGGCGATGACCTTGAAGAGAACGAGGAGACCCTGGATGATTACTTGGGTCGCAATTGTCCTGAGCCGTTGCAGGTACGCAAATACCAACCATATCTTATCTTTTTTTATGTTTCTTAACAGATTGAAATACACACATGCATGTTGAAACAAGGAGGCGTATATTGTTGTAAGTTTCTCTGTAAAGCTCATCTGCACCGAATACTTAAAAAAAAAAAAGCTTGTTCTTATAGTTGCAATAATCTGCCTCTAGTATCCTTAATCTTGTTCTGCTTCTGTATCAGGAAACTGCTGCAATTTGTTTCACATATATCTAATATGCGCATTCCAATTTATCTTATAGCTCGTCTTCAAGAGAAACAAAATGGAATGCGAAAATGTATTTTAGCTGAGCTTCTTTAACGACACTACATGCATTTTCATGTTGTCTTTTATCATAGGCATGCATCTTCGGTCCTTTTATGCCTTTATTATCTTTTCGAGTGATCCTTATTCTTCATATGCTGATCTGAAACAGGCAACTCTTGCAATGTGTGGTAATAGGCGAGTGCTCTTTGATAACAAGACAAAAGATTCTCGCAAAAAGTCAGAACAGGTGAAGGAACTTCTTGACCTTGTAAATGAGGTTGTAGATAACAATGGTGGAAAGCCGTATACAGATGAGCTATTTGTTGAATTGAAGGCAAGTGTTTTCCTTCCATGTTTCACTAAATCTAAATGCTTCATTGATCTTTTTCATTAGTATGACGACAAACTGTACTTCTCAACAGAACGGAGCATTGCAACTACGTGATCAAACTATTGAAGCTCATTCTATGGAAGGTTACTCCAAAGAAGAAATATCTGCACTGAGGGAGCAGTTCAATAAATCATACAAAGAGCAGCTTGATAGAATTAGCGAGATGGTAATTTGTTTCCTTTCTCGAAATTAAAGTGCATTATATTTATTGTTTGTCCTGCATGCTGGTTCATGGATTTCAGTTTCTGTAGCTAAACATTTAGAACATTTGGGAATTGTCCTATAAACATGATGATGAAAAGAACAGATGGATAAATTCTAAAGTTTCAGTATGCTGAAAAGCTTGATAGTTAAAGAAAAATTTAAGTTGAAAAGCTAAGTTCGTAGTCCCTAATCATGCGTTTATGGGCTGATTTGTCTTAACAATGTATTTTAGGTTGAGTCAAAGCTCAAAGAGACGACTCGCAGGCTTGAAGAGCAACTGGCTATGGAGCAAGCTGCTCGCCTCAAGGCTGAAGAAAAGGCACTATTTGCTCAGGCTAAATCCAATGCTGAAATTCACAGACTGAGAGAAACTCTAGATAGAGCTCAGATGCAGACTGAGATGCTGCGAAGGCAAGCTGAAAGCGGCAGATGCACTATTTTGTAATACATCGTATGCTTTCGATTATGCTAACCTATACACTAGATTTACTTTTTGTTACTGAATATTGAAAGATGATCTAGTAATGCTATAGCATCTTTTTGTTGAGAATAGTTTCTTGATGTTGGCAGTTTCATTTTTTTTTTTCCATCTAATAAATTACACATCTAGTTTGTTGTGGAATCAGTCTGTCAAAATATAATCCGAGCCAATCCTTATTTATTGAACAGTGAAAATATTGTAGACAGTTTGAGACTTTCAGATTCACTTTGATTATGCTCTTTCAAAATCCGAAACTAGAGAGGGCCAACTTCTAAGTTCAGCTTTGAGCTCCTGATTTTGTTTGATAAGTCCATTTTCCTTATCAGTGAGCTCTGCCAATGGGCCTTGAATGGCATCTGCTTTTCTAGCAGCATAGCTAGCCTCTTCAAAAGCTTTTGCAGCCAAGTTTTAGTCATCATCCCTAACCATGCATAGGCCTTTCTGAGTAATGACCAGACTGGTTGTCCTCTGTGTGTTGAGCTCAGTGAATGTCTTCATTTCTACAGGGACTGATGCAGTGGCGGCTTTATCTTGAGAAAACAACTCCTTTTTCAATTTTGCCAGTACTTGATATCTGTTCAAGTATTCATTGGAGTTGACATTTGGATTCCATCAATGTACTCTTTGTTATCATCCAACAAACCCATAGAGTAACATGCAAGAAGGGAAAGGAGCTAGTAAAACAAGAGCACCGCCCTAATAAGTTTGACCCGATGAAGGATCACAGAGATAAGGGCTTCCACAAAGAAAGGAGTCCGTCAAGGAGATACGCAGATTATACCCGTCTCAATAGACCAAGATCCGACATCTTGGCAACTATCATTGAGAAGAAGCTGGATGTTCAATGGCCAAAGCCCTCTCACAACAACCGTAAGAATAAGAATGCAAAGGGGCACTACAAGTTCCACAAGTGCCATGGTCACGAGACAGACGATTGCATTCAACTGAAAACGGAGGTTGAACATTTGATAAGAGAGGGAAAACTGGAAGAGCACATCTATACAGATGAGCCTTCTAGACATGATAAGACGGAACGAAAAAGGCATGATAGAGCTACAGAGCCGCCACCTCGTCCTCTATCCTTGCCACCTCCTCCACTGACCATCCATCTCGGACCGACACCCGTACAGTACTGATGATGACGTTGAGATGGATAACCCTCCATACAACAGAGTGATCAACACCATCGCAGGCGGACCAACTGGGGGCGATAGTAGGAACGCGAGAGAACGGACAGCTCAGAATCTCCGGAACAATGATAGATCGTATGTTGCTCCAGCAATTCGAGGGACAAATGCTATATACTTTGATGATGAAATCCCTCCTCCTACGGCGAAGATATAGATGATCCGGATGTTCCGCTGGTGGTTTCTTTAACCATCGCAACTTATCGGGTAAACAAGATCCTGGTAGACACTGGGAGTTCCTCGAACATCATCTCCAAATCGGCAATAGATCAGATGAATCTGGGAGGAATTCCATATGAGAGGGTTAACACCTCCATACTAGGGTTCGGAGGAGGTACTGTCCGTCCTCTAGGAAGTGTCATGCTTCACGTTTCACTTGGGACACATCCCGCAAGAGCGACACAGCAAGTCCGTTTTGTAGTGTTGGACCGAACTTTCAACTACAATGCTATCTTTGGTCGTCCGGGACTCAATCAATTCCGAGCTATACCTTACACTCTCCATAATAGGATGAAATTCCCGACCCTGTGCGGAGTTGGAGAGGAGGTAGGGAACATCCGAGAAGCTTGGGAGTGCTATATTATGTCCACAAGGAGAGCATCTTCGCCTGTGTTGGCGATCCGGTGACCACGATCCATGATTGTTCTTCCATCGAAGAAAGAGAATCCACACATTGGAGTAGGGCGCCAGAAGGACAAGTTTCCTAAAACTGCACGGATCGAGCCTCATAAAACCCTCAAGGAAGTTGAGCTCGTCGTTGGAAGCCCGGATAAGAAGACTAGAATCGGAACAGAGATGAATGCGGAAGTAGAAATGAAGCTTATTGCTTGTCTCCGAGATAACGTTGATGTATTTGCTTGGAGTACCGTAGACCTAAAGGGATAGATCCGAGGATTGCTGTTCACCGTCTGAACATGGATCCCTCGATCAAGTATATCCGTCAAAAGAGAAAAGATTTTGGTCCGATCAAGGATACCATTATATCCGTCGAAGTTGATCTACTCCTGAAGGTAGGGCACATCGAGGAAGTCCGTTATTCCGATTGGATTTGCAACGTGGTTCTGGTAGAAAAATCGCAAGGTAAATGGCGGATGTGCAATGATTTCACCAGGCTAAACAAGTTCTGCCCGAAGGATCCGTACCCTTTGCCACAGATAGATCAATTGGTTGACTCCACGTCCGGATGTGCATTACTGAGTTTCATGGATGCATACCAAGGCTTTTACCAAATTCGGATGGCCAAAGAGGACATCAAGAAAACAGCTTTCTTCGCTGCAGGGGTGTGTACTGCTTTAAGGTGATGCCCTTCAGATTGAAAAATGCGGGAGCCACTTACCAATGACTGGTGAATCAGATGTTCAAGGAAGATATTGGCAAAACCATGGAAGTGTATGTGGACGACATGCTCGTTAAGAGCAAAATTGAAGAACAACATGTGGATCACTTGAACAAGTGTTTTGCTATCCCTCGGAAGTACGGGATGAAGCTGAATCCGGAAAAGTGCACATTCGGAGTGAAGGGCGGAAAATTTTTGGGATACATGGTCACAGAGAGAGGGATATGCGCAAACCATGAGAAGATCAAGACAATCCTAGATCTGCCTCATCCGAAGAACCTCAATGAGGTACAATAGCTTATTGGACGTCTTATGTCCTTAAGTCGCTTTATTTCGCGATCCGCAGAGAAGAACCTTCCGTTCTTCAAAATCCTCCGGAAAGGAGAGAGCTTTGAGTGGACCGCGGAATGTTCTGAGGCTTTTGAAAATTTGAAAAAGTACCTCCATTACCCTCCGCTGCTCTCCAAACCCGTGGAAGGAGAGCCACTTTACCTCTACCTAGCAATAACGGAAGAGGCAATGAGTTCCGTATTAGTACGGATTCAAGCCAACGATCACTTGCCAATCTACTATCTTAGTAAAGCCCTTACTAGGGCCGAGACAAGATATGTGAAGATTGAGAAATTTGCATATGCTTTGGTTTACACCGCAAGGCGGTTAAAGCCATATTTCAAGTCTCATAAAGTTGTGGTACTAACTACGGAACCTTTGAAACAGGTCTGGAAAGCCCGACCAATCCGGACGACTCTCTAAATGGGCAATTGAAATTTGGCGAATCGACATTAGCTACTGAGCTCCGGCAGCAAAAGCTCAAGTTGTTGTTGACTTCCTAGCGAGTACCACAAGCGGATTGAGAAAGTCCGACAACAGGCATTTGAATGCTTAATCGCCAGCAGATCATCCAAAGCCCGATTCATGACGATCAACCCGGAAAACCTCGAGGATGCTCAGTTCATTAATCAGTCTCGGACTGCATCATGGGAGGAAACTCGGGTTAACCAAATGTTCATTCTTGATGATATCACAGGGGAATCCGGTACTAACAACTCTGGCCCGGATATTAAAAAGAAAGGGGAACACAAGTTGGAATCTCAGGAGCTTACAGAAGACCTCCAAGCCAGAGAACATCCCTCTGATGTTTGGACATTGGAAGTGGATGGTTCCTCCCTGGAAGAGTAGGAGGAATTGGAATCTATCTTAAAAGCCCTGATGACGCGGAACTCGACTACGCGATATCCTTGGAATTCAAAGTTACCAATAATGAGGCTGAGTATGAAGCATTGTTGGTCGGGCTACGTCTGGCCAAGTCCCTGTAGGTCCGGAAACTCAAGGCTTACATGGACTCACAGTTAGTTGAAGCTCAGTTCTATGGTACTTTTGCAACAAAAGGTCCTTCGATGATCAAGTACCTTGAGCTACTCAAGCAGGAAGTCAGCCTCTTTGATGAGTTTACCCTGGAGAAGTTTGATAGGGCCTGGAACGAAAGAGCGGACGCTCTGGCAAAGTATGCATCTGCAACAGCTGCCCTAGACACGTGGAGAGTAATCCTACTCTCTATTACTGACTCATCCGTCATGAGTCCTACTCGATGTTGTGATAAGCTGAAGAAGAAAAGCGGAGGTGACATCTTTAGTTATCTCAAAGATGGATCATTACCGGTGATCCGAAGGAGTCGAGGAGGTGCGATGCGAGCGATAGATACTTTATACTTGGAGAATATTTGTACAAGAGATCTTTTCTTGGGACTCATTTAAGATGTTTAGGCCCTGAAGCGGTATCTTGGAAGAAATTCACATGGAAGCCATTAGAAGGGCGAACTCTAGCTCGGAAGATCATCCGGCGAATTTACTTGGCCTACCATTGATAAGGATTCCGCTAGCTTCGAGAAATGTCACGATTGTCGATATTATGCGAATATTCCCCATCGTCCGACACACCTATGATTAAATCGGTCATAGCGTGTCCATTTGATCAATGGGGCATCGATATTGTCGGACCATTCCCAAGGGGCACTCAACAGAAGAAGTTCTTAATTGTGGCCGTGGAATATTTCACCAAATGGGTAGAAGCTGAAGCTGTGGCGACTATCACGGAAAGCCGAGTGCAAACCTTCATTTGGAAAAATATCATTTGTCGCTTTGGCCTACCCAGAGTTTTTATCTCGGACAATGGTGCTCAATTTTCGGGCAATAGACTCAAGGAATGGTTGGCATCTTTCAAGATTGAACAACGCTTCACATCTGTCGGATACCCACAAGCCAATGGACAAGCTGAGTCCACAAACAAGACAATTGTTAAGATCCTGGAAAAACGGCTGAGAACTTCTCAAGAAATTTGGGCGGATGATCTAGATGGCGTACTGTGGGCTCATCGCACCACTGCGCGGACCGCGACTAGAGAAACTCCATTTGCTCTGGTTTATGGCTCGGAGGCAGTCATACCAGCGGAAATTGCCATCGAGACTATGAGGGTCCAAGAGTTCAATGATTCTGTCAATCATTAAGCTTGGATATTCGATCTGGACATGCTGGAACAGAAAAGAATTGAAGCCTTGGCTAATATCCACAGGTACCAAGCAACTGCAGCCCGGGCCTACAACAGGCATGTTCAAGCGAAGGACTTACAGGTCGGAGACCTAGTGCTCCTTGGCTGATATCTTGAGCAATATTGGGAAGCTTAAGCCTAAATGGGAAGGACCTTACAAGATTGCCGGTGCGAGTGAGCGGAATTCTGAATTGGAGGGCAATCACGGACACCCACTCAAGCGTACTTGGAATGCCAGGAACCTTCAAAAGTTTTACGCATAGGGGTGGTTACGCGGACCCCTGTCGATCATTTGGGTATTTTGGGCTTAAACTGTCTATTACACGGAACTCCGTCAGTTCTGTTTTTGTTAACCCTTTTGTCATTGGCCATGCAGCCCACAAGTTGTAATTGCATTTCCATCAAATCAATACAACTTCTATCTTTCAATTCGTGAATCTGAGATTTAACGTTCAAATGATAAGAAAAATCAAGCAATGAGTTTTATTCATACATGAAACAAAGTATACATAACATTGTCTTTGCAGTCTACAATATCCGATCTTTATCCAGATCTCTGACTCTGTCGTAAATTATAGGGAAAGTCTCTGGAGATACGTCATCTTCTATCGAGATTATTCCTCCGACAGGAAAGTACTCTACTTAGTAGTCACTTCCGGAGACACCAAAGATCTGATGTGCCTGTACAATACGGAAAGATTCAGTGAGTTGGAATCCTACAATATCACCATATCTTTGATTCCCTCTACGGATCTCGTGCTCGATGTGCACGGACACATTAAAAAAGTGAATTATGGGCACTTGGAATCTCATGCCCATGAGCAGATCGGACGGACACATCTACTATGTCCGACATCAAACCTCCTATCTCCAGCCTGTTTGGTCGAATCCGAGCACAGATCTGACACATCGTATGGCGACCCACCCGCCGGCTCCCGGAAGGGAAAAGCTCCTACCGGGTGGATCGCACATACGACCGATTAGGCCATCCGTTAGTCTACCCCCGGATCTGAACGTTTTTCACGATCTGTATTTTCTACCAACTAATCTCGAGCAATCATCCCCTCCAGACCCAAGCCACTCTCAAACTCAAGACAAGCACCGATTTGAGAGTCTCGAGGGGGAGACTAGTCAAGAAATCATCTTCTTATGGCCACTACCAGGCTCAAACTATGGAGACCTATCCTAGTTTGAGAAGAAAGTGGAAATTTTAAGTGAGGATGAAATTGGAGTCGGATTTAGATAATCAGTGCAAAGGAGAGCTCAGGTATTTATAGACGGGACGAACGAATAAGCGTCAAACCGTAAGAACCTTAGCGTGAACAATGGGCTTGGGCCATCCGTAGGGCGACGGTGTTGGGTCGACTGAGCTTACCCTGTCTGATCTAGACAAGCCCATTAACCACGTCCGCGTTTGTATTTGCTAGTCATCTTACAGGGACATTTGCATGAATATGATCCGACAAAGTAAGGATATGAACAAGGTGATGATTTCATCTAATAAGCACAGTCTGAATTTCATTGAAAAACCATCCGCATCTGAGAATCGGAGTACAATTTTCCAAGGTCAAGACCATACATAGGTCAGCAGGGCATACCGCTTGTTCCTTCAGTGGATTCCCGAGGTTGAGCCTTGAGATTCTGGGCCCCCACCTTGAACCCGAAGAGTTTGCAGCCGCATTCGGATCCTCCTACGGATCATCTTCAGAGTCCGCTCTCTCTCTTCTTCGGCTCGCCTCCTGGCAACCAACGGACCTGAGGCGTATACAGATCGAGAACAATTGGGTCATTATGGTGACTTTACGAGTAATTGAGGGTGCATGTTCCATAGCACGGTTACCAGTCTTGTGACAATCGTACCTGGGATCGTCTGGTTCTCCAAAGTCGAAGTTTTCCAAGTCGGGTAGGACCGCGCTTGAATTAAGGTGAAGTTGTCTAGCTCGGACTGATTTCTCTCGAGCAGATTCCGACATCCTGAAGAAATCTGACTTCTTCGAAGAATTAAATTTCTAAAAAAGGAGAGATTGAAGAAGGGTAAAGCAGTGAGAAGGGAAGAATTACCATGTCCTTATTTATAGTAGCGACGAATCTTTACGATCGACGCGTGTCCATCATCCGGCTCGGAAGATGAAGGGCCTTGATAATAATGACAATTTCAACTGCTTCAACTTCCTCCTTCTAGAAGATTCGCATCCTACAAAGTAATACGGTATAATAAAACCGAGCGGTCCGAGGATCGGAAAAGACAATTGTTTGATTATCTTGCAATCGAGCGTCATTCGGTATGATCCGTGTTTGTAAGAGGCGTATTTATGATAACTTAGCGTATGAGCAGCGGACGCAGGAAATAAAGAGGAAAGCAAGTAATGATTCAAAGCATGAAAAGCATGGTTCCAAAGACAGTTACTACTAATAAAGGAGAGTAAATATTGTACATGGCAACAATCCGTGCCATCAAAAGATCACAATTCTAAATGTTACAAACTTCTCACGGGGCATACCCCGGACTCCTCGCTAGGGGGCAGGGTGGCTCGGACCGACTTCTTCGGCTGTAGGCGGATTAGTGGAAGACGGGTTGGCAGTGACACGAGCTGCGAGGGATTCAGCAATTCCGAACAGGTTGAAATTTGCGTCATGATCAACGACTTGAGCAGGCATGAAGTACCAGTTCTTTAAGGCATACATAGTTATCAAAAGGCACGAAACATACCTTTGAAGGGCCTCAGGACACGCCGGGAGAAAGGGTCCGCCGTTCCTGATGTTGATCTCACCTTCCTCGGTGACCAGCTCCGCAAATTCACACGCGGCCAACCGTTCATCCGGCACATTGTCCATTGGGACCTCCACTCCATTAGCATCCGCAGAAGAAATCAACTATAAGCGTTACAAGGAGGGGGCTTCAAAGAAACGCCAGAAGAAAAATCTCCCACATAAGAAAATGTGGTACTTCCCTCTAGCACCTCGTTTGAAGAGGTTTATGCGCAAGTGCTTGTCTTGATAAAATCGTTAGCTGAGGAGAAAGGGAGGCGGATGCGATGGGTATAATGGAGCACCCATCGGACTGGCGGCATGGAAAGAGTTCGACAAGACATATCCGGAGTTTGCGGCGAATCTAGAAATGTCGTTTGGGGCTTTATGCGGATGGTTTTAACTTGGTTTGGAAGTAATAGGAAGTACTCTTGTTGGCGATCATCTTGACAATTGACCTTTGCCCGCTCTTTATGCTAGATTAAATCTTTTTTTTAATTAGGATTTGTTTACCGTTAGTTTTTCAGCTCCATGAGCTTTTCTTGACCATTAACTAATAAAAAGTTAGATTCGTGAGCAGCGACTTCTTAAATCAGCTAGCTGATTGAGAAGCTACCCAAGTTAGCTTTTTTTTGTTAAAAAAAATCTCCTTCTTATCTTTTTCATTCCGAAAATATCCCTGACCTAAATTAGAAAAAAAGGAAAACCCACTCGTTTATACCCTTTGTTATACATTTTGTGTATTTGTTTGTAACTATGCATACATGTAGTCGCCTTCCAGTTGAAATTATGTGGAAGTAATCCCTTGGAATGCAACTGTCAATGGCGGATGAAAATCCATCCAAGCGGGAAGCATCGGATTTGTCCGCCATGAAAAACTTGAAGGAGTCCGACTTCATAAAGTCTCGGGCAGCCTCAAGGCGAGCAAATTGGAGGTCCTCGAGGAGCAGATCCTTCGAGTCCAGGAAGGCCTTCATCGACTTGCTGATAAAATCCTCCTGATCCAAGTCCGATTTTATCTCACGCGACTAGTCTTCAACTTATTGATAAGCGTATCCTTTTCTTTTAGTTGAGCCTCACTTTGCTTCACCTTCTCCGCCTCATCGGATGGATCGGCAGCCTTATCGGCTCCTCTTGATGGTGGCCCGCTCACTAGCCTTCCTTTGCATAGCCTTGGCGAAGCATCCGAGCTCTGAGCGTCCGTATAGAACAAGTTATATTTCTATCATCTTGAGAACTTGGCAAAAAAAAAAAAAATGAGCAGTTACTTACCCTCTGAGTCGCTCATGGAGCTCTCGACCCTTTCGACCTCGGGAGTCCATGAGCCCATTCATATTCCTTATCGAGGCGGCTTGGTGGGATGGCGGGATGGCGGATAGCTGCGCCTCTTAGGCAAGAGAGGCATCGAAATTGCTCCCTCTTCCTCCTTGAGGTGATGGCGTCTCGCATCAACACATCCCGCTGGGGTGCGGATGCAGCGGAAGCTGGTGGCTTGGGGGCAGTGGTGCTGCGAGTCACAGGGCCCTTGCCCTTGTCGGGCACCACCAAGACTTGCTGATCCTAACCCGCCCTCTCCCGCCTCTCTTCCTCCGCCGCAAACACCGACGCATTTTTTGGGTCCGCCATAGGAAGACCCGTGGCCGTATTGATGATCTTGGCCTTTGGCGATGCAGCTCGAGGGCTTGTTGCTCCCTCTGCGATCTCTTCTTCTCACGAGTGTCGACATGATATTATCGAACGGTGAGCTACATAACAAAATAAGCGTATCGATACGGATACATAAAGGGGAGAATAACAGGAATCTCGAAAATGAAAATTCATGGCAAGGCATTCAAGAGAAAGGAAAGCATAAATCCTAAGTTAAGGATCCTTACTGAAGTCGGT
The DNA here is from genome assembly GCA_026545765.1 of Plantago major. Taxonomy (NCBI): domain Eukaryota; kingdom Viridiplantae; phylum Streptophyta; class Magnoliopsida; order Lamiales; family Plantaginaceae; genus Plantago; species Plantago major. The sequence continues at coordinate 83,400,346 of CM048841.1, forward strand.
CTTTCCCCCAACTTCCACGACATCAGTCAATCCGCACAAGTAGAGTAGCGGCTGACAAATCAATCCGTGGAACGGATACGTAGGTGGATTGTTCTTCTTATGAATCTCCGCCACCCACGGAGCCACATTCTTCGGAAGAGGGCGCGGTCAGGATACTCTCTTAAGAACTTTTTGGCATTACTGCTCTCGCCTCCTTGCGGACATCCCGGGCTTCAAAGCCATCCGCACAAAAATGTATTTATCCCACCACTTCGACCCCATAGAAGAAATGGAGTCGGAAATGAAGTTGTAGGGTTTCCTATTTACAAAGGTATAAAATAGGGATTCCCCGGACTAAAAGCAACGTGGAAGAGCTGCCTAAAGTTCTCAAAATTCACAGGCTGCCCCTTCTTTTTACAAAAAAACAGCAAAACAAATAAGGTTACCCAAAGACTTTGGGATAACACAGCTCGAACCGATCGATATGGTTTAGGATATGCTTTAGCTCGGGCGCGATTGGGATCTTCCACCCACAAGCGAAGGCCACTTCGTGCACACACATGTATCCATCGGGCGGATTGTAAAAGGCATGCTCGGGCTCTGGAACCATGATTTCAACGGACTCCGGGATCTCCCACTTCCGCCTCCACTTTGGATGGACAAGTGGGGAGTAGCCCGTCTACATTCAACTCTCCGTATTCATCCGCTATCCTGTGGCCGGGCCTTGAGGCGAGGAATTTGATTTGCGCCTAGCCTGACCGTCAATCGGCGGAAGAGTGGATTGAGCAGGCACCCAGGATCTAGCATGATTCGACCACCACGTCTTCGTGGGCGGGCAGCTTGAGTAGCTTCTTCCTCTTCCTCCTCATCATCCTCTTCTTCTTCACCATCTTCCTCCTCCTCTTCTTCACCGTCGGGTCTCCCAGATGTGCTTGGGTTGGTCGGACCTTTCTCCACTACAACTCGATCCTCTACACCAGCCTCAAACATCTCTACATCATCCGCCTCCAGACCACTCTCGCCTCCCTGCTCGGCCCGAGGTTCATTTGGACTAACGGACGCCTCAACACCACCTATGGTCCGCGTCTGGACTAGCGACCTAGTCCTAGCACCATCTCCATGGCCCGCTGCCACGTTGGGTGAGTCTCGCTATATCACGGACTCTTTGTCTAGCGTCATAGTCCTGGAAGACCACGAACTCCACGACGGATAGTCTCCTACGGACGTGGTTAAGTCCTGGACTCGGTCCCCAAGTTTACTCCACCATGCAACCTTGAGCCTCATCTTTGGTTACGACTATCGCTCCGGACATCCTAGGCGGAAGGAAGCGGATCGAAGCGATGATTGTGATTGTCCGAGAGTTCATTTAGATATCTTATTAAGTCAAGCGATCTGAGGAAGTTCTACCTTACCAGATTTTCTGCATGAAGTACAGTCTCATAACTATAGGCACTAAACTTGGCACACAAGGACATGCCATTGGCGCTATTATCTACCCTACCCAGCATGTTAACAGGGACAACTTACGAAAGATTGTGTGCCAATCGGCACCAACACATCACCAAACAGGCATGCACTATCGAATTTTAGTTACATTGGACATGATATCTGAGCGAACAAGTTACCGGTGAAGGAAGTTAGTACAATATAGCACACTGGAAGAGTATTCCAACTAAGTATACTACTGGAATCTACCACTAGCAGCATTTACAACCATGGAATCAACAGGCAGGTAATCGACCAAGGGAAAGGCATACAAGCATGAAGCAAACGTATCATAACAAAGAAAAACTTCAGAAAGAATCGAGGTATACTTACTTGATACAGTTGACTTGGTAAATTTGGACGGACAACGAAGCCTTGCTAGCTCTCCGAGAGTGCAGATCTGAGGTGGAAAGTGCAAGATTTTGCGAGTTTTAGTTGCTCGGATTGTTCTTTGATTGCTCGGATTGCTTGAGAATCGCTCTGAGTATTCGAGGTGGCTAAAGTATGAAAGCGACAGGATAGGTAACTATTTATAAGGGACAATTGGGAAATCGAAGCGTCATCACGGATTCTAATCCCAACCGTTGATCTTTTAATCCAGCGGCTGCTTGATTCATAAAAGGCGTAATGATAGTACTCCCAATTAATTCTCCTCGAAATGTCACATCACTTGAGTTTCTATCCCCAGTTGATCTCCTCAAATCCAGCGGTTGCATCAGTTCCTTCGGATCCTTTCCTTTGGGCGGATAGATGACATATTGGGCCTTTTAAACCCTGTTCATCACCCAGTGAACCATTCACGTGTTTGGCCCAACGGATGGCTTCTTTTACACTCTTCCACGAGGGCTTCTTGAGATCCTAACCGTACTCGGATCTATATATCTCGGATACATATACCTTTTCCATCTGATCAGAGCTATTACATAACTCGAATGTAGAAGGAAAACGGGGAGATATATTGAATTCCTAAGAAGCGGACGGATCCCACAAAAAGGATTTTTTCCTTTTCAGTTAACGATTCGGACACGCTCCACAACACACTTGTTCTTTTCATAGTTACCAACAATCTTCTACTTAGATACTTGGAAACTAGGGGGACATATGTTGATACGGACATCTGTCCAATCCGTTAAGGGCTCCATAGGCGTGTCCTACAGCATCAAAATTTGAGATAGCGATCCGATGCTAGTCCGACCTAAGGAGACCATCCCATGTCGACTAGTATTTACAAGTCAACATACCTTCTGGCTTTGCACGACGTAGGTGAATGACTTCGAACTTTGACAAAAGGTCACATGGTCCTTCCTGTTGTCAGTCATAGGATGCAAGCGGACAGACGAGGGAATCTCGGGCGCCACCATGCAATAAGACCAAACATACATAACATAACCCTTTGAGATACTTGGTGGAACTCTAGGCTCGAACACCTTGAGTTACCTAAGGCGAGATCCACCAGCGAAGGATCGGCGAAGGAGAATTACGGACCCAGCGTCTTGAGCAGTATTCTCGGAGGAAAGGTCAAACTACCCTCGGGCCCATTAATTAGTATTGGATTACTGTTCACTATTGGGCTATGGGCTAAAGGTAGCATTGTTGTCCAAATCTGAAGCATACACTTGGCTCCATCTTGTGAGTCACTTCATAAGATATGTTAACTATAAATATATCACAAGGTCCAAGACCTTAAGGTAAACAATCCTAAGTCTGATTGATATCATAACCTTCCTCATAACTATTACATTGAGGCTACCAACTCTCTCTTGAGTAAAGTCTCTTCTGGGATTGACATCTGTGATAACTCTCTTCTAACCCCCAGTCCTTTTTTGGTACTCTGGCTCGGACATGTAAACCCGGAGTTCAAGTGGGAGAGGGGTCCTTGACTAGCTTAATTGTCATAGTATAGTTAGTTTGTGTTCGAGGTTTCACCCCTAATCAACTCCTTCACGTGCTTTTGGTTGAAATGTTTTCATGTATTCTTTTCCATTGTTAAGAGCGAAACATCTGTGACCAAACACCCTTAGATGCTTGATACTAGGGGTTACCAATGAAAAGCTTCGTAAGGAGTTTTGTCATGGTGTTTATTAATCAAACATCTATTGTGAGTGTAGCGGTTGTGTTTACGACTTCAACCCGATAGATTTCACTTATTTCCTTTGTCGTGAGCATTGTTCTTGCCGCTTCTTTTAGGGTCCTATTCTTCCTTTCGGCAACACTATTTTGTTGTGGTGTTCTTCTGGAAGATAGTTGATGTTGTATACCTTTGCAACAGAACTCTTTTATGTCTTTGGTTCACAAACTTCGTATTACCATGTAGTGCATTACGATTCTGAGATATCTTGTCATTTTTATTACTTGAGCTTATTGACCAAGTTGGGTATCTCAACCTTTGTATCGATTTGTGTTTGAGAAAGACAACCCAAGTGAATCTTGAGTAATCATCAACAACAACTAGACCATACTTCTTTCTGCATAGCTGATTCTGAAGATTCAAAAGATCCATATGTAACATCTGCGGTGGCCTTTCCTTTGGAGTGTCTAGTTTTAGACTTGAAAGATGTTTTAGATTGTTTTCCCATTTGTGGTGAGCACATACCATCTTTTCTATATGCCATTTTGGGTAAACGACCACTGACTCTTTCTTGGCTAGCTTGTTGAGTTTTGAAATTCAAGTGACTCATTCTTTTATGCCATAGCCAATTTTCTTGATGTGGCGATTGACTCACCATGAGACATTCTTGATTGTGGCGGATGCCCGATCGTAACATAAAGATTTCCTTTCGCCTTACTGACCAAGTATCTGCTTTGACTCATTGTCAATCACTTTGCATAGTTTTGACTTGATCTTGACAGTGTACCCTTTGTCTACCAGTTGACTCATGATTAGGAGATTATATTTCAATCCCTTTACATGTAGTACTTCAGAGATTGTAAGGGCTCCAAACTTAAGATTGTCAAATCCTATGGTTGGATTTTCATCTCCTCTAGCAAACTTGATAATTGGTCCATCATTGCATTTTCTGTAGTCAATCAGATTTGCTTTGTCTCCTATCATGTGCTTCCCACATCCACTTTGGGTTAGTCTTTAGAGTGTTCTGCACAAAACAGGAAACAGGAGATTAGGTTTTCATACCAACAATGGAACCATCTGGACTAAAGAATCTTCCAGTAGGAATCCATTTTTGAATGAATTTCTTAGGAACATTCTTTTGTCTAACAGGAACATAAGGATGAATTCTAGTTAAATGATAGTAGCATTGTCCTTAATAACTATTTTCTTCCTTGGTGTGTTTCTTGGTGCTCCATTTGGTGCTTTCAGATACCTGTCAGGTTTCTGAGTCTGCTTCTCAGCAAACTTAGCTTTCCTAGCTAGATTTCTTCTAGCCCGGGCATTCAGATTTTCAGTGGCTTGATTCATCTTCCACTTCTGATAATGGTTGTAAGCAATTCTAGCCTTTAACCATCGTTCTTGCTCTTGTTTGTACTCACGAGCAAGTTGTTTCCCGATGGCTTTATAGCCAATACTATTCCGAGCACCTGGTGCTATCTGAGATCTTTTCTCGTGACTTTGCTAGTCTCTGGGTAATCTATTTTCTTTCTAGAAAACGTGACATAGGAGAATTTGTCAGCTCCTGCAATTTTTTTTCTTCTGAGAGACATAGCACTGTGGGTGATTACACTTTTCAGTGTTATGTTTCTTTTCAGAAATATTCCCAACAGATTTCTTTTGGACTTGTTTTTCCCACGAAGGTTTGGTCGCAACTGCCTTTCCTTTGTCAATAACCTTAGGTTTCTGACCGATACTGTAGGTTGTATGGGAACCACCTTGCTGAGCACTTACAAATGTTTTTCTTTCATTACTCTTATTTAGAGTGGTAAAACTATCTCTCTGTGTGTTCAGCCCAAGTCCTCTCTTTTCTGAAGGACCTCTTAAATAAGATTGTACTTCAGTAAGAGTGTCACTAGCTTTGGCATAAGATTGAATAGATAGTTCTTTCTTTTTGAGTTCTTCATTCTCAGAAAGAAGATCTTCACATTTCTTTTGAAGATTGGTCAATGCTTCTTCATGTGACTTTTCAGTCTCAGATATCTGAGCTTTGAGAAATGCAATTTCGGCATCCTTTTTCTCAGATATCTTGAGTAATTTTGAATTTTCCTTTTCAAGAGAATTCTTTTCTCTTCTTCAAAGATTTCTGCTATAGCTCGGACCATTAGAAACTCTCTTTCGTAGAGATCAAGCTCTCTTCTGAGATGGTCCAGATCTTTGATTCCTTCCTCATCACTTTCATATGTATAACAAGAAGTATTTGTTACCTCATCAGCCATTAGACAAGGTTCAATGTTGGAGATATCTGGAAAGATTTCTTCAGCCACTCCACACACTTCTTTCTTCTTTTGACCAAAGTCGATCACTTCATGAGAAACACCGCACATTTCTGGAGAAGGCAGTGTGGAATCATCTGAGTCTTCATCCTCAGAATCAGACTCAATGTCTAAAGCATCCAATTGGAGTTGAATCTTTTTCCGTTCTTCAGTGAGCATAGCTCTCTGACTTCTTTTGAAGTTTCTTCTATCTTTCTTGTCACCTGTCTTTAGTTTGTTGAAGGCAGGACAATCCTTCTTGAAATGACCAGGTTTCTGACAATAGAAACAGATATCATTTCCGATTTCTGCTTCCTCAGTACTTGATGCTTTACGGCTTGTTGACAAGCTTTGCCTATTTTATCTTGGTGATAGTTTGAGCCTAGATGCTTTTGACTTCTCTTTGGCTTTCCTTCTCTCAATTTATCGTGACATATTTTCTCATTTGCTTTCTGACAAGAGCTTTGATCATCTCATTGCCTTCCTTCTTTTGAAGTTCCTTGAGCAACTAGAGCAACATTACGCAACTTTTCGGTTGTTTGTTCTCTTTGAGTTGTCTCATAGTCATGATGTGAGGTGAGAGAAAAGTTCCTTTGGAGTGATATCGGCATTCCTTGGTTAAAGTAGAAAAACTTTGTGTGCTCCGGTTATGATTTAGACTTCTCACAATAGTCTTAATCTTTTCTGACTAGGTATATCTATTACTTTCTCCAAGTGCAGCCATGTCACTCATAAGTGTTGTAAACCGGAAATCTAGTTCTTCAAGAGTCTCTATGGGACCTTGTTTAAAGTTTTGGAATTTGAGCTTCAAAACTTCGAACTTATTTTCGCCGTTTTCTCGTCTTAAGCCTGATTTCTTCAATCGGTTGTCGAGCCACTTTACGCGTTTTGCACCCCAGTTTACCTTTGTATGTGCTCTGGAGTAGAACGTATGATGATATTACGAGCCTGACCATCCAGTCGATTTCTCTTGGCATCTTCCGATGTCCAGAGCTCTCTGGGCTTTAGTTCGTAAATAACTTGACTGGCAGGTCTACCACTGGTTGACGCATCTGTTTGTGAAGACCCATCGCTTTGTTCTCTGTCTCTACCATTAGAAACCTCCAGACCTACTTGAGTTGTTGAATGACTATTGGGCCATTCTTTATCACGTCGATCATTTCGTCACTGATGGCTTCTAGGTGGAGCATCATGTTGTTCTTCCATTTCTCCTAATTCTCTGGCTTGAGAATTGGGGCGTCACTTAAATACATCCTGCAACAAACACACTAAACAAACAAATCGAGTGAAGGTGAAAAGCAGTTAGTGGGCACTTATCTGGGATCTAGGTTCAGTGCAGAAGGCTTGGGAACCTCTTGCTCTGATACCACTTGTTGGTCCAGATAACGGCAAAGTAAAAGACTAGGGGGGAGGGGTGAATAGTCTTTTAAAACTTTTGTCGATAAACACGGTTTCTCAGATATCTGTAAAGATTTCTGATACTTAATTCGAAGGAGGCGGAAGACTTTTACATGATAAGTGCGTGCTCGACAAGATAGGTGTAAATACTTTGCAAGGTAAATAAAGCAAGTAATAAAATGCGAAAGTAAATAACAAGTCGTTTTATAGTGGTATACGAAGGTGGCGTAATCCTTGACTAATCCACTTGACCTTTCTCGACCTAGAATCCACTAAGGCGGATAATTGAGGTAACCTTACAAGTATCTTCTCTCGATTCCTAATTACACTAGGTTCCCAACCAAGTGTTCCCCGAAGTTATTCCCGGCTTTCTGTTGACGCCCAGTACTTCCTGTATTCAGAAACCTTTTTCCTGGAGTTGTTCCTTAATTTTCCAAACTAAGTACTTCCTGTACTCCACGCCAATTAAGGTGTTGGTTAGGTAGTTTGTCAGGTGAGCTTCTTTAATAACTTGTTCAGTTATGGAGATAGCTCTAAGAATCAAGTATACTTAATACACTTTGCAATGTATGGTATCTTGTTCTTTACTGACCCAAGTCTATGATAAGTGTTCAAGAGAATGAATCTCAGATATGAAATCTTAATTCAACTCTTTTACAAATAACAATGCTTGTTAAGGATCAGGACACTTAGAACTTTTGTGCTACTTAGAATCAAGAGCTTTGGTCGCAACAGAAAGCTTGAAGGTAAGTAGTGTGCTTGAGATAGCTTGTGAGAGTATTCAATGTAACTTCAGTGTTCTAAGGTGTAAGTTCTGTGTGTATTCTCAAGCAGTCTAAGTGTTGATATTTATAGATGAATTTGAGTGCCGTTTGAATAGTATCCGTTAGGCGTAAATCAAATTCAAACTATTGATATCTGAGTATAGCACTGTAGTATGTTTGTCTTCTTCTTCAGAAGCTACCGTTTTTGTTTAGACATCTCTGTCCGCGCATTTAATGCATTGTACTATACTTTGTCCTGTAGTGCCAACGGAACTATGCATGGTATCAGAGATCTTTATATTATCAGATTTCTCTGATGCTGTGCACGTCCTTTTCAAGAGATTATTACAACTCCAGATATCACTTGTTGAAACAACTTGTTATAATATATTTCTTTTCAGAAACATAGTTTATGTCGAAGGTATATGAGTGTCGATATCTGTGGCCACTTTCCTCGTCTTAGAAACCTTTTATTTCTCAGATATCTTTTGCAACACTGTTTATTTAAAAAACACTTGTGTCTTCAAGATATCTGGTCACAGGTATCTGAAAACCTTTGTCTTCAGCAATCTTGTGCAGTCTTCAAATCTTCAAATCCGTTGAACTTTTCCTGCTGGATGCCTTCTTCTTGGTCTTCTTTTTAGAAATAAAAATTACATTCAGAGACCTAACATCCTATACAAGATTATTTAGACTATCATACTTAGTGAGTTTCCTCTTTTACAGTGTTTAAGTGAACCAAGAGTGCTAACCACCTTTCTGAGCTAAGATAAGTCAGTAGGTTGCTGATCAAAATCTAAACAGATATTCCTAACAGTTTCTGATTACTGGATGCTGTGGCCTATAGAAAGGTTTTGACCTGCTTCTGATTTTTCAGGTAGATTCAAAGTTCAACTCGATCAATCTTAAGCTTGAAGCACAATTGGCTGAGGAGCGTGCTGCCCGCATTTAGGCCTTGATGATGGCTCAAGCTGCTCAGCTGAAATCAGATGAAGAAATGAGGCAAATGAGAGAGAGCCTGGAGAAAGCACAGAGGGAAGCGGAGGAACTTCGCAACGAGACTGCTGACCTTCGCAGGAGAGCCGATGACAAAGGCTGTACTATTCTGTAACAAAGTAACATGTCTGTTTTGCAGTTCCTAGTAACTCCGCTCTAATATGATGAGAATGGCAAACAATTACTTCAACATTTGAATTTATGGTATGTCTTGTTTTCTGATTGAACAGTGTTTCCATTGGAACTCTTTTATGATAATTATGGTGATATTTGGTCTTCCTAAATGAGATATGAAATATGATTGAGTTAGGAGAATAATAATTGTTAAGGGACCATATGCAGTTTAATCATGTTCTGCAATGCAGCAACTTGGAACCAATTTTGCACCACTTTTGAAAGGTCACAACTCAAAAGTGCAGCTTTCCATGATTAATTTTGTTTCTGCATGATCTGATATTCTGATTCCAAGCATTTCTAGATTTTTTTTTTCAATATAATTGTATATTCTTAGGCTTTGCAATTAAGTAATCTCATAATTTAGGAGAAAGTGTTACATTTTGAGCTTTGTGGAATTATTATCTTGAGTTTGTTGAATTACTCATAAGCGATAATATTAAATAATTTAATAAAATCATATAATAAAATTTAATTACTAAATTTTCATTATATAATTTTAATAATTTATTTATTAATATCGTTTAAAGTAAATTAATGATCAACGTAAAACGATTAATGAGAATAATAAAATGTAACACTTTTTGAAAATGGAGAATATTTAATATAATTCGCACTATATTAAATAATATAATAAATCTCAAAATTGTCCTGTAAAATCGTTATTCTATTGAGACAATCGCGTTTTCAGTTTCTTCACCATCTTCCAACCATCGGCTCCTTCTGCAATCAACACACCGCCAATTCCATCTTGCACCACCTCAACTCCAACTGGTGGATGTTTTTTAGTATTTGTTACAAATGCAATTCCATTTCCACCGACTATTTCCTAGGCGTTGCTTCCAAAAGGATGCTTCAGTGTTCTTTCCGATGTGTTGTTCATGAACAGCCTCACAGCTTGAGACACACACATACACACACACACACACACATATATATATATATATATATATATATATATATATATATATCTCAGCAATCGATTACATAGCGTATGTACTCCTCCCTGTCTTCTCAAACCTAGTATTTTTATATGTTCTTACATTTTTTTTTTGGTGATATATATGTTCTTACTTTCGATGTCCTTTAATATTGTACCGTAGACCTTTTAATCACAAATTGATTTCAAATTAAGCTGTGAAAACTATTAGGCTGTTTGACCAACAATTAAAATTAAGAAAACCAACTTAGAATAGATGTTTTTAAGTGTTTGGTTATTCATCAAATTTGAATATTTGTAAATTACTTTGGGCATGACAGTTTGATATGAGTAAAGTATGATAATGTTTGTTAAAACATAATAAATGAAAGAATTTTTGCACTCGTTCATAAACATGTAATGTACTATACTTGGTTATCTCCACATTTGTTAACATAAATGAGATTGAATCAGTTTGTGTGAAAGTCTTGTTTTACCTTGCGGTAGGTTATGAGTAATAATATGATTAAAGTGATATGATAGGTTTATGCATGACTTTACAGAAATAAAGTTTGTAAATAAAGAATTTATAGGAATTTTGCCTAGTTTTAATAATTAACGTGTCACAGGGACTTTAACACTACTTTTCCCAGGCTATAAACACGGCCCAATCCAAACACAAGGCCCAACCCAAAGATTCCTTCAATCTCACGCAAAATTTGGAGGAGAGAATTTATTAAATCCTAAATCGCGAGTTAAGCAACACAGTCGCACGAATAGAGTCCTAATTAGGGAAGTAGTCGAAATCCTTTCAAATTTCTTCTTATATTATATATGGCAAATAGGCAAATAGAGTCCGAATTAGGGAAGTATTCGAAATCTTTCCAATCCTCTTCTTCTTAGTACTCTCTAGTTTATATATCTATACGTTCTTCATGAACTGCCAAACCAACCAATTTCTATCTTTCTTGTTCTGTTCTTCATCTTCTTGATATTGTAATTCTCTTCTTCATCTTCTTGATATTGTAACCTGAAATTCTGAGGTTATGGCTATTTCAACCGTTCGGCCTTGGCTGAAAAATCGAAAGATAGAATGGCTCGATAGTATTCTTCAACCTGATCCTAAACGTATAAGGATTGAGTCGTTAGATTCAAATAAACAGCAAGAAAGACTAATACACGATATAAACCGAATTCCTACCGAGGATACTCAATCAAGTTTTGTAGAAGAAAATGATGGTGAACAATTGGATGAGACTGATGATCGAGGAAGAAGAATCACAATTGAACGTCATGATAGTTCGGACGATTTGAAATCGAATTCCAGAGTTGTAGGTGTTTCTTTAATCGATTCGTTCACAGCAGAGGAGATAAAACTACACTTGCGTAGTCTAGGTGATCAATTGAGCCAGGAATCAGCTCCGGACAACGAAAGCACCTGTCAGTTATGTGGCAAGGAGAAGCTCTTCTATGCTGTTCCGCCTAAGTACTGTGCATCATGTGGACATCATATCAAAACTACGTTGAGGTTTTACGCAACAGTTGATGGAAAGTATTGCTTTTGTGCCTCATGCTTCAAGAATACACCAGCAGAAGGACGTATATTGGCCAGTGGAGGGGTATCTTTTGCCAAACTGGAGCTTTATATCGGCATTAGAGACATACCGCAGGAGGAAGGGTGGGTAGAATGTGAGAACTGCAAGCGTTGGCAACATCAGACATGTGCTCTTTACAACGAGATACTTGATTCGGAAGGGGAAATGAGTTATTTTTGTCCTCATTGCCGATTAGTGGAGTTGCAAGAAGTTAAGCAAGTTGTGATCGATGTTTCTCTTGGGGCGCAGGACCTTCCTAGAACCAAGCTTAGTGATCATATAGAGCACCGACTTTTGGTAAGCCTTGCGCAGGAGAGAGAGCAGAGAGCAGGGGTGTTGGGATTATCTAGTGACAAAGTTCCTGGAGCAGAAGATATAACGGTTAGAGTTGTTTTAGATGTCAATAAAGAGATCAAAGTGAAGCAGCAGTTTTCGGATATTCTCCATGGCGAAAGTTATTCATCAGCATTTCCGTACAAGTCCAAGGTGATATTGTTGTTTCAAAGAATCGAAGGCGTGGACGTGTGCCTATTTGCTATGTATGTTCAAGAGTTTGGATCAGAATGTGGACAACCGAATCAGCGCTCAGTATATATATCTTATATTGATTCAGTTAGGTATTTCACGCCTGATGTCAAGACTATCACTGGTGAGGCTCTCCGCACATTTGTGTATCATGAAGTACTAATTGGATATCTTGACTACTGCAAAAAACGCGGCTTTCAAACCTGTCACTTTTGGGCTTGCCCGCCATCAAAAGGAGATGACTACATCCTGTACTGTCATCCAGAAAAGCAGAAAATACCAAAACCCAATAAGCTTCTGAAGTGGTACAAGACAATGCTTAAGAAAGCATATGAAGAACAAGTTGTGGCAGAGTATTCCAGTTTCTATGATTACTTTTTGGTCCCGAAAGGGAACACCAAAGTAACAGCAGCTCGATTGCCATACTTTGACGGGGCTTTTTGGATAGGTGCGATCGAGGATATGGTAAAAGATATGGAAAAGCAATCTGATAAGGTCAGCAGGCTTTAGCGAAAAGAAAGTTCTTATCAATGGGGCACGATGATCTTTCTCTTGAAGCCGCAAAAGACATTCAAGTTATGCAAGAGCTGGAACACAGGATGATGCCTATGAAGGAAAACTTCATCGTCGTTAGTCTGCAAAGTCGGACTGATGTAGCTGCAGATACAAAAGAAAACGATGTCGTTTTAGAAAATGACATGTTTCAAAGCACGTTCACCTTTTTGGACTTTTGCAAGGAGAAACGGTATCAATTTAACACACTGCGCCTTGCAAAGTATTCGTCAATGATGATCCTTCACCATCTCCACAAAAATAGAGTCTCAAGTCAGGGAACTGGCAACCCCTCTGTGGAGGCGAAAACCATCCTGGATGCTGTATCACATGCCAATCATTGTCGTGCAACAAGAGAGAGACCATGTCCGTATCCAAGATGCCTCAAGATCAAACACCTTTTTCTGCACACTCATGCTTGCAATGTTCAGATAATCGGGGGTTGTGAGGAGTGCAAGCGATTATGGTGCCTGATATGTTTGCACTCACGACATTGCCAAGACGATACTTGCAGTGTTCCTCACTGCAAGGATGTTAAAAACACAGTTGCACGATAATCTGAACTTGTAACGACGAGGTGTAAATTAGAAATGTTTGGAAGATTTATGTATGAAAATTACCATCTGTAATTCTGTATGTTGAAACCTTCGGCTGAAGTCGTTTGTAAGCCAAGTAATTGTCAATATATATTTATTTACTAGTATGAAGCAAAATTTCAAATTCTCGGTACTGAATTGCATAAGATAGAAACTCAGGGAGTTGAACTAAATCTATCTTAATAAGAAGAAATGGCGGGCAAAGCGAGAGTATTGGAGTTGTACAATGTGTGCAGTAGTACTGCCCAATTTAGTTTTTGCGTATCGTCATCACCAGGAGATAGGTTTTTTTTTTTTTTTTTTTAACTGGAAATACATTAAAATTAAATAGGTACGAGTCTAATAGTACATGCCGAGTCTTTAACGATTACATCAGAAAGCCACTCCGGGCAAATGTCCCAGACAAAATGCAAAGATACTACATTAGTACTACTACTACTAGGCTCACGAGGAGTACCAAAAGTTAAGTTACTGGCTTCTTTAGCCAAACTATCTGCAACTGAGTTTTCTTCACGATAAATAAAAGATGTCTCCACATGTTTTAGCATCGTCAATGTCTCCTAATGTGATCAAGTGTGATCTGCTGGTGTGGCGTGACTGCAACCTGCCTGTTAAGACAAGATAAGAGAAATTTTGAATCAGTTTGTATCACAATTGAATCGATATTTGCTTGTTTACAAAGACTTAAACCCATTTTAAGAGCCATAATTTCAGCAAAATTATGATCCATTATATAAGAATATAAGGACCTAAACTTTGATACTATACTGTTACACAACTGTGAATAACAATGTTGCTATCACAGTGAGTGTCACAGTAACAAACACACTCAGAACACAGCGGAATTAAATAAACGAAAACAGCAAACACGATGTTTCTTTCTAGTAGGTATATAAATATACCTACCGTGCACAAGCAAATATCCACTATAATCAATAGGATTTATACAACTAGGTCTAACCTTCTCAATAAGAAAAGATCAAACGCTAAACTAGTCGGAATACAATATTCCAAAGCGCCTAAGCTAGACACTCCCAAGACTAGTAAAACATGAGAAGATAACAACTATGATTGTGAATCTGTAAACTCTGAATTCGTGCTCTTCTTCATCACTTGATCTGGTATTTATAATGCTTTAATCTGATGTAGATACGCAGAATCAAGTCTTCATCTTTATCCTTATTTTCAAGAGTCCAAATCATTCAATCTTCTAAGAGTCCATAAGATATTGACTTCCAAGAGTCCCTTGTATCTTGTCTTCTAAGACTCCATGGCTTTCTTGAATATAAGTCGCATCTTATCTGAAGCCAAAAAATCAAAAACGTGGAACTAGGTTATCGTTAGTGAAAAAGGCAATTATTAATTAAGTCCTTCAAAGTGCAGATTTTACGGCTATTTGAAACCATTGTTCTTGTTGTGCAGTCATATCAATGTTGCTACAACAATGATTTAAACAGCTGCACTTTCATTCTCCCCCTTAATGCCTTTCTTCACAACACCTAGTGGCATGTTAGACAGAAGGAACATAACAATAAACAAAAATACTTCACATTAATTAAAAAGAAAGACCACAACACAAAGACAATAAAAGAAGACATTTTTTTTTAATTTTTAAATAGGACATTAAACTAAGACACTAAAACACAAAAGATTCACTCCTTCACTCCTTCTTTCTTCTTCAAAAACTAATCTCCCCCTTGTTGTGAGGAAAGGAGGGAAACTAGAGTCTGACGTTCCTCCATGGGCATTTAGTCACTTGATTGAGGGCATGAACACCTTTGGTATGGCGACCACTATGAGAGTAACATTGCCGATCCACAAATTACGGATGATGTCGAGAATGGATAAAACTGCTTCAAGTATCCAAAGCTAAAAGAATCCTGAAAAAAACACATGATTTGAACAAAGACACTTAGGTGTCACCTGATAAGTCAAGAATTATAGCACTTGGAGAGAAACAAGTATCCAAAAGTTCTAAGAGACATAAACTCTCAAAATACCATGTCATAATAGATAATTAAACTTAAGAAAACTCCTGGTATCATTTTAGAGGTCGAACAGAACAGATTCCCAAGACTCACTGTTAGACCAACAGTTACTCCAACACCCTTTCCCACAGGAAGAACAACACGGACCATAAATCTCCCCCTTAAGGCAAACTCCTAAAAACTCTTAAAACATGCAGTATCTATCATGACCAAATATACTATCAGCACAACACCCCAAAACAACATCAAGAAAGATGTGTAACCAAGCTCCCATCTGTACTCCTCTTTGTAAATTAAAATTAAAACAAAGCAACTGGTTGAGGCCTCTATTCGTAGCTATTCAGGGGTGACTAAAAGTCGACGAACCATGTCAAATAATTGGAACACGCATGAATCCCGTCCAAAGCCAAAGCTTATGCGGAGTGAAGGCAAACACGCGACTTTTAGCATATGGTAGAATAGCTTAAACAGAACTGAGTGCTAAAAAGATTCAATGTAGTCTTAGAGAATCGAGGGACTTATTTAAGTCGTATGCAACTCATAGCATTACTCAACAAAACATTGACCCCCATTGAGCTCTTCTTGGTTGGCCATCATTGGGCTCTTTTGTGGCCACCATTGGGCTCTTTTTAGTTGCTTTCACAATATGACAAGATTAGAGGAGTTAGTCAGGAAGATAAAGAAAACAAGATTCTCAAGACATTGAAAGAGAAGAGAGTGACAGTAAACCGGGTCATAACAAATGCATGGACTTAGACAAACACAAAACACACAAGAAAAAGACAAGTTGCAGGCAACAAGACACATCACAAGCAAATGCCACACTGTTGATCTGTGATGTTAAGATAACAGTGGCAGTAACAGTGTACCTAATGAATGCACAAGCCAAGAGCCCTTCTTAGACTGAAGAATCTCTCGGTATCTAAGGGTTTTGTGAATATGTCTGCAAGTTGATTTGTGGTATCTATATGTTGAATGTCTACAACTTGGAGATTTACTAAGTCTCGGAGAAAAAGATGCCTAATATCTATATGCTTTGTGCGTGAATGTTGAACCGGGTTCTTAGATATGCTGATGGCACTAAGGTTATCACAAAACATAAGTAAAGTGTCACTCGTAAGACCATAATCATGCAGCATATTTTTTAACCAAATTAACTGAGTGACACAACTACCCGCAGCAACATACTCAGACTCAGCAGTGGAAAGGAAACACAATTTTGTTTCTTGCTATACCATGATACCAGATTTTTTCCTAAGTAAAAACATCCACCACTAGTGGATTTTCGATCATCTACATCTCCCGCCCAGTCAGAATCACTGAACCCAATGAGATTAGTGTCAGTTTCCTTTGTGTACCATAAGCCTAAAACTAGCAGTTCCGGATATGTATTTAGGATTCGTTTAACTGCAGATAGGTGAGTAGTTCGGAGATTGGATTGATACCTGGCACACACACATACAGAGAACATTATATCTGGTCGACTGGCAGATAAGCACAGAAGACTGCCTATCATGGATCTGTATAGTGTTGGATCCACTGTTGTATCAACTGTGATTGCAACATCAAATTTGCTAAGTTTTAATGTGGAGGACATAGGAGAAGAACTTGTCTTGGAACCATCCAAACCAAATCTCTTGACTAAATTACGTGCATACTTCTCCTGAGACAGGAACAGACCAGACTTGCTTTGCTTGATTTGCAATCCAAGGAAGAAATTAAGCAATCCAATCATACTCATTTGGAATGTACCTGTCATGGCTTCCTTTTCAGTACAAAGACTAGATCGAACCATGTCTTTGTAGTTTACCCTGGCTTTTCTTCGTAATTGCATACCATCATTGACTTCACCAATCACTTGTGAAGTAGGATGTAGCTTACGAATCCTAGATGGTGGGTCTCTCTGTTGTATCGAGTTTGTACCACAGGTATCATGTCTGGATCATTCATATCTGTCTGAGACACTTCACTCTCATCTGAGGAACTGGAATCACTCAGCGTTCTATCAACTGTTGCTATAACAGTGGGAGCAACAGTTGCAGCAACATCATCCTCCTGTGACAGACACTCTTCAGTGTTTAGCATCTCAACACCTGTAGGAACCTGTGACTGAGCAAAAGACAAAGAATCATCAAATTTCACATTGACTGACTCTTGATATGAGATTAAACCTGTATCTGAAACTAAAGATCCATCTAAACATCGAAAGTTAGTGTTAGAATAATCAATATTACTGCACACATTTGAAGTGTCCTTGTCTGTACTCTCAAAATCATCACTCTCATAGTCATCATATCCTAAGTATATGATAGAGTCATTAGAACTGTTGTTATCACTGTCATAGTAACATTGTTGTTGATCTGTGATACACTGTTCCTCATTAGTCACAATGGTGTTCAAAGATAACACTTGACGGGTTGAGCTTCCTAAATCCTCTGAATCATCAACTTCATGGTCTGAAGTTTCATCATCACTTAGACTAACCCAAAACGTTTTTCCTTTCTTCCTAAGAGTGTTTGCACACTCATTTTGATAGTGACCACAACCCTTGCACTCATAGCACTGAACTTTTTCCAACATTTTAGGATCAAGATTTGACAAATCAGAGGGTTTTTTTTGAGTTTTTCCTATCAGAGGAATATGAAGAATTAGATCCTTTAAAAAATTTTCCCTTATTAAACCTTTTGACCAAATTATTGTAGTCCCTTTGAAACATAACTAAAGATAAGCCTTCCTCATCACTAGACTCCGCAGAATCTTTGGAGTTAGTGTACATAGATATGGCTTTAACTTTGTGTTTGCTTTTGATCATCAAGACTCATCTCATAATTTCTCAGGTTATTCATGAGGGAAGAAAACTCCATGGTTGCCAGATGTTGAGTATCATCTAACACACATCTTTTAGTTTCAAAACGAGAAGAAAGAGATCTTACAGCTTTGTAAACAAGT
Organism: Plantago major; assembly: GCA_026545765.1. Taxonomy (NCBI): domain Eukaryota; kingdom Viridiplantae; phylum Streptophyta; class Magnoliopsida; order Lamiales; family Plantaginaceae; genus Plantago; species Plantago major. The sequence continues at coordinate 83,418,625 of CM048841.1, forward strand.
TGTTTGTTTGATATGGGCTCGCCTAGCATTTGGCATTCATTGGAGATATCCAAAATCTTCTCAAAATAAGAATTAATGGTTTCATCCTCAGCCATTCTCATTAACTCAAACTTGCTTAAAAGCATTCTAACTTTACTCTCTCGAACACTTGCATCACCTTCACAATGAGCTTGTAAGATGTCCCAAGCGCCTTTAGCTGTCACACAATTCTGAATGAGTCTGAACATGTGAGCATCAACATTGCAAAATATTGCATTGAGAGCTTTTTCATTATAGGAAGACTCCCTCCATTCATTATCAGTCCATTGGCTTTCAGGTTTGTTTACAACATCCCCGTCAGCATCAGGTCTGTTTCGAGGAGGTTTATACCCTTCTAGAACAGATTTCCAAGCACGAGTATCAATTGATTTGATATGCGTTCTTATTCGGATACTCCAATAATGATAATTTGGGCCATCCAAAACAGGTAACCTGTTTGCATTTGGATTGATTGAATCCATGTCAAGAAGTACCAAAGTCCAATCACATCTATAGATTAGGTGCCTGGCTCTTGATGCCAATTATAAGAAATAAAGGACCTGAACTTTGATACTATACTGTTACACAACTGTGAACAACAATGTTGCTATCACAGTGAGTGTCACAGTGACAAACACACTCAGAACACAGCGGAATTAAATAAACGAATACAGCAAACACGATGTTTCTTTCTAGTAGGTATATAAATATACCTACCGTGCACAAGCAAATATCCACTATAATCAATAGGATTTATACAAACTAGGTCTAACCTTCTCAATAAGAAAAGATCAAACGCTAAACTAGTCGGAATACAATATTCCAAAGCACCTAAGCTAGACACTCCCAAGACTAGTAAAACATGAGAAGATAACAACTATGATTGTGAATCTGTAAACTCTGAATTTGTGCTCTTCTTCATCACTTGATCTGGTATTTATAAAGATACGCAGAATCAAGTCTTCATCTTTATCCTTATCTTCAAGAGTCCAAATCATTCAATCTTCTAAGAGTCCATAAGATATTGACTTCCAAGAGTCCCTTGTATCTTGTCTTCTAAGACTCCATGGCTTTCTTGAATATAAGTCGCATCTTATCTGAAGCCAAACAATCAAAAACGTGGAACTAGGTTATCGTTAGTGAAAAAGGCAATTATTAATTAAGTCCTTCAAAGTGCAGATTTTACGAATGAAATATTAAACCATTGTTGCATGATCATATCAATGTTACTACAACAATGATTTAAACAGCTGCACTTTCACATTATTCCTAGAAAAGTAGCACTTGCTTTCACAAACTTTCCCTGCGTATCTCTAATTACAGCACCCGCTCCTGCAATCCTAGTGTTTAAACAAGAGCCATCAATATTTAAAGTGTGGAAAGCAGTAGAACTTTTCCATTTACAAAGAAGAGGTTTAGTGATTTTTTCAGTTTTAGGTAAGAAGGCTGCTAAATGATCATTAATGGTTTCAAGAAGTTGGTTGTGAAACTTGTGTTGATCAAGATCTTCATTTCTGAAGATTTTATAGTTCCTTTGTTTCCAAATCATCCAACAAGTAATAATGGTTTTTAGTTGTTTTTCAGGGTTGAGTTTATTTTGGAACAAAATTTCAGAAAAGGAAAGAAGGTGATGATTGGAAGTTATTACCCAACGGATGATATTTTTGAGTCTAGCACATTCAAAGAAGAGGTGTTGAATGGTTTCTGGGTGATTTTTGCAAAAAGCGCAGTTTTCATTCTGAATAATTTTTTGTTTGAAAAGTGCTTCAGCGTAGGTAGACATGTCTTTGCCATCAATGAAAATTTTGATTCGTGGTTGGACTTGTAAGTCCCAAATTTTCCTCCACGGCCAATCAGGACCTTGGGTAATATTTTCAATTCCTTGAAGGAAATTATAAGTTTGTTTTATTGAAAATTTTCCTTTATCCGAAAAATTCCAAGTGATAGTATCACCCATTTCTTCATCCTGTAAAAAAAATGCCAATAATAGTGTTGACAATTTCAGTAGGGATTTGCATTTTCAGTTTTTCCAAGTCTCAATTATGGTTTTGAATAAAGTCTTGGACTTTAGTGTTTCCATGCGTATTTTCTGAGGTGTAATCCTCCAAATTTTTTCCTGGGACCCAAGGATCTTTCCAGAAAAGAGTGGAATTACCATTTTCTATTTGGAAAAGAAGTCCCTTTTTAAAAATTTCTTGAAGTTTCATCAAGTTCGATTTAACTTCGGCTTGGAGGAAATGGGTATTAGGAAAATACTTATTCTTATAGACTTTATACCATAAGGTATTAGTCTGAAAAGTAAGCTTCCAAAGATGTTTTAGTAAGAAGGCGTTGTTGAGAATATGTAGATTTCTAATACCTAATCCTCCAAAAAAATTTGGTTGACAAACCTTTTCCCATTTAATTTTTCCTTTGCTTTTTCCTTCTTTTTTTTCCATTCCAAAGAAAGTTTCTACTAATAGTTTCTAGATGATTAAGGCAGGTCGTTGGTACTTTTGCGATTGACATTGCATAAGCTGGGATCGCACTAGTAACTACCTTAATCAAGACTAGTCTACCAGCATAAGATAAATATCTGGTGTACCAGATATTAATTTTATCATTATTCTATCATTTGGCCAAAAAGATCTCTCTTGTTTTTACCAATGAGAAAAGGTAGCCCAAGATATTTGTCAAGCCGTTTATTCGGGATGACTCCCAAATAATCAGTTATTTCTTTTTTCTTTTGAATCGGAGTGTTTGGAGAAAATATAATCCTGCTTTTTTGCCAGCAAACATTTTGGCCAGAAGCAAGAGCATATTCTTCCAGTGTTTCAGCAATAGATTCCATTGTTTTATTGTCAGATTTTCCAAACACCAGGCAGTCATCCGCAAAACAAAGTATTGGGATTTCAGGACCAGAAGGTGTTATTATAAGGGGCGAAAACAAATTAATTTTTGTTTTTTCTAAAAACTGATGAACCAGAATTTTCTGACAAATAATGAACAGATAGGGAGACAGAGGGTCTCCTTGTCTGATACCTCTGGTGGGCTTCCATTTGTCAGAAAGTTGTTGATTCATTTTTACTTGCATAGTGCAAGAACTTATGCAAGAGAAAACCAGTTTGATAAACTGAGGACTACAATGGAAATTTTTTAGAGAAAAATAATAAAATCCTATTCAAGCCTATCATAAGCTTTTTCAATGTAAGTTATAAGCCATAAAAAGATTTTTGGCAGATTTTTTCTTTTTTCCCATGGTATAAAGCATTTCATGTGCTATCATAACGTTATCACTTATCTGGCGTCCTGGAACGAACGCGTTTTGAAGGGGGAAATTATAGTATTTAAAGGAGGTCTAAGCCTGTTAACTAGGATTTTTGAAAGTATTTTATAGCTAACATTGCAAAGATTTACAGGTCTAAACTCCGAAGGTCTACTTGAGTTTGACTTTTTGGGTATCAAAGCTAAGATGGTATCATTTTGTCCTGTTTCAACGGTACTATCCTTAAAAAAGGAATTAACCCTTTGAACAATTTGAGGTTTCAAACTTTCCCATTTGAGGTTTCAAACTTTCCCACCAGGAGATAGGTTCTGGGAACCAGATGAATCTTTTGCAATTTTCGTTCAAATTTGACTCATATTTGATCATTTTTGTTCATTCTTGGCCAGAGGTGAGCGCGGGCGGGTGTGGACGGGTTTTTACGAAAAATCAAACCGACCCACCTATTGCGGGTGATTATAATTATAAACCGAGGCGGGTGGAATATTTTTCCAATCCGCGGCGGTTCTGGTTATAAAAATGGCGGGCGGGTGGCAGGCGGATTGGCGGGTGAATATAGATAAAATTAGATGTAGTATAAATTTGCAACTTGTACAGAAGTAGATGTGCAAGCAAAAAAAAAAAAAAAAAAATAGCAACAAAGAGCATGTTCTGAACAAAGAGGGTAGTGATTCTTTTGAAGTAGTTATTCTTCTTTACTTAATTTTAAAGATTTTCACGCATTAATGGATGAAATGTTGACCCGAGAAGTTGCCAACTTGTGTTATTTTGCTTGAATACATGACATAAGCTGAGAAGAACGAATGGCGAGTGCAAAAATGAAGACGAAATAATGCTTAAAGAGAAGAGGCAGAGTTCACTTAAACTATATCTATATTCAACGACATAAGCAAGAATCTACAGCGCATGGCTCCTTATACTTAAATTCACAAACATATACCTACATACATACATACATACATAAAAATGGCGGGTGGGTCGCGGGTTGCACCCATCCAACCCACCACCCACCCACTAATGGCGGGTGAAAAAAAAAAATTAACACACCACACATTTTATAAAAAAAATAGTTGGCGGGTGCGGGTGAAAGGCGAACGGTTTGCACGGGTGGGTCGGGCGGGTGGTTTTTTTGCACAGCCCTATTCTTGGCTCATAATTAATTCACGGACACCTGAAAATTATGTTTGATAATTAGTCCCAATTAGGAAGAATCAAGTCAAAGTATAGTCCTCGTTGTTGACCCATTCTTATTCTTGGCTCAGAAAAATAATGTTAGTTGGTTTATTTTTAAAAAATAATGCTAAAAAAATTGACGACTTCAGGGCTTCGACCCATTGCCCGACATTTTTCACTATTCTAGTCACAGAATCAGCCATAGCCACGGCCATTCTGACGACCCACTGTGAGGCCTTCTCAAGATCAATCCAATCATGCTCATCTCTCCCCTCTCGTCTCGTCCTCAATTGGTATCGAATCGATGTTGGTTTCTCAACGACTCCATTGCAACAGACGAGTACAAAACGTGGTCGTCTTGTGCCTAAATAGTACCAAATGTACGATTGGCTCTACCGTCCAAATTCACGATTAATGGATGAATTAAGCAGGCTTGATCAATGTTAGAATATACCACATTAAGGATCATGCAAACAACATATAATTAGTTTGATAACCCCTCTCCTTAATAAGACCTTTCAAGGGAATATCAGAGCAGGTCTAAGTTAATGATGGGTGTACCGGTAGTGATAATTTGAACTTGCTAAAATATAATTATAATTAGCGTGAAGAATAGCATGGCGCAATTATAGGGGAAAAGATCATGCAATGATACCCCTCCCCCAATAGGGCCTTGGCCCAACTTGATAATCAACAAGCATAAAGACGTCCTCCTTCCCAGTAAAAAGTGTTTTTTTTGAATTATTGAGCAAGAAATTATATAAAACTTTTGGATATAAATATCAGACTTGTTTCTGATTTTCTGTAACCTAGCAACATTCATCCTTCATTCAATAAAATTTTTATTCTCCACTTATGTCTTTCAATCTTGCTTTTTAACATGAATTGCATTTATTGGACCAAAATGCTCTACTACTACTACAATGCTATAACCTAGAAAATTCTACCCGGTCTATGAGTAAAGTTGTAAATCATGTGGATGAAAATGAACCACATGACTTGACAGAATAATTTTAAATTCATTTTCCAAGTATGTTGTTTATTGTCGGTCTCCAACTTACTCAAAAACCCGGTCTATACAAGAATCTCTCCCTGTATTATTGTCCTGTCAATCAACACATTTTCACTGTGAATACTATATGAAGTGTTGCATAATTAACTAGTTCATCTTCACTACCGATTTAGTGGTACGGAGTTAGCGACTCAAGAAGACAAAACAAAAATCACCATACATACTGTATATTTGGAGGTGAAAAGGCGTTTAAACAGAATGCCAATTTAATTTGTTATACTACCTAGGAGTAAAGATTCAAGACATGCATTTAATTACTACTCCAACTTTCTATGCATGCCAGTGTCTTCTCATCTCCCAGACCTCTTTAAAAATCCAGGGCTGGCCTATAAAATTACATTACAGATGCCCATAATTCATATCACACCTTATTTTCCTCAGGTTAGATTTTCATAAGTTGCTGTACCTTTTCCTTCTTTCTCAAAAACAGTTCATGCTTGCAATGTTTGTTCCAGTTCATTAATATTATTGTTTGATTGTTTATCCATGTAAATTTTTTGTCTGGCAGAAATGGGAGCTACAGTTTGGAATTGTGCTTCGGCTTTGAGTGAACAAGTCCGGACTGTAGTGCTGGTTGGAAAAATTGGCAATGGTAAAAGTGCCACAGGCAACAGCATCCTAGGTGAAAAGGTGTTCCAGTCCAAGATTAGTACTAATGGTGTTACAGGAACCTGTCAAATGCAGGCTACTGAACTAGCCGATGGCAAGATTATCAATGTTATCGATACCCCTGGTGATTCATAAATACTACCATCTCATGTGTATTTCAATTAGGACTATAAGAACATCTGTTGGAATGCTTTAGTTTAACTTGTGAGATTCTCTTCATATGCATTGATTTTACAATTTTACTCTAACTAAAAGCTAATTACATCCTAGGTTTGTTCGACTATTCTCGTAAACCTGAAACTATCAAGGAGGAAATTCTGAAATGTATCAAGATCTAAGGATGGTATTCATGCTGTTCTGTTTGTACTCTCAGTCAGATCCCGCTTTTCTGAAGAAGAAAAATGTGCCCTTGATAACTTGTTGGGACTTTTTGGTAAGAAAGTCTGTGATTACATGATTGTAGTCTTCACTGGTGGTGATGAATTTGAAGAAGGTGATGAGACTTTCGAAGAGTACAAGGAAGAAAACTGTTCTGAGGCTTTTCAGGTTGAGACTTCTAGTTATCTCTGGCTATTATTTAGGTTTCAATCTTTCATGAATTTTGTTTCTTGAATTAACAAGTACTTGTATCTCTGCTGAAGAAGCTATTTATATATTGTATCTTTATCCACCATGTATATTCGTTTGGTTAAACTTCTTTCGTCGTCTTGATACAGGACATTCTTAAAATGTGTGGTCAAAGGAGCGTCCTCTTTGATAACCGGACAAAGAACCGCCATAAAAAGTCTAATCAAGTGATGGAGCTTCTGAAACTCATTGAGGATGTTGTGGTAAGCAATGGAGGAAAACCATATACAAATGAGCTTTTTCTTGAACAAAAGGTAGGTGTAAGTTTTCTTCAATATAACATGTTTCCTATTGGGAGAGTTGAATTATTAATAAACACTGTTCGTTTATTCAACAGATTAAAGGACATGAAGAGGATCTTAAGATACTGCATGAAATGGTAGCTTTCCGATTTTTGGATATCTCATATAAAGATGTATGTTTATGTAGACCTTATTTTTGGATAAATGTTGTTTTATAGGTTGATTCAAAGGTCTCCTTGCACGCCCGTATCCTCGAAGCAAAACTTGCAGAGGTGCGTGTTGCACGACTAGAGATTGAATTGATGGCTAAAGAAGCTAAAGCTGGATCGGATGAAGAGATACGGAAGCTAAAAGAAGAACTGAAGAAGGAGCTTGAGGAGCTAAAGAAGGAGCTTCAAAATAAATCTGGAAAAATTTGTACTATTCTGTAATAACATGCATGGGATGTCGAAATGTATTTTTGTCAAGGTATCTTGTTTAGCCTCCATCTGATTTCCTGAACTGACTATCTATGTTTACAGTTTACTCAGAAGTCGTCTCACGTAGGCTTATGGTAGTGCCTGGTAGTTTGCCTATTGAGCTCTTTTATGTTGTGACATGGTGAAATATGAAATCATGCCTGCAATTTGATTCTGAGACTAGCTAATTGAGGACTTGGTTATATATATGGACTTCTGTGTTATGAAGGAAACTTTGTAGTGTGGCATTTCTGCATCTTTATTTGGTGAAAATAGAGAAGGAACCATTTTGTTTTGGCTGTTTTTTTTATAGGTTTTTGTTTTGAAGTCTTAATGGTCCATCCCTTGTGATAATGGATCCTTCTCGACATGTAACTCGCATAATCATTTTGTATTACGTATATTGTAGTAATAGGCAAACTGGAACGAGTTCTTAACATACACACAGAGTAGTTTTGGAACTGAGATGCATATATTCAGTTGATGAAATGGTCCCCTGATGTGAATTTCACTGAATTGAGCATTTGAGCTGATAATACAGACTATAGTCCTTTTCTTATCACATCAACTTACAACTCAATTGACTGGCTTAGAGATTGAACCACTTTATCTGAACACTAATAATTAACACCAATTTACATTTGTGCTTTCATGTACTGTTACTGCTAGCTAATTGCGAATCACACAGCTGGTTTGCAAACCAAAGTCAGTTGAGTTTGGAAGATAGATCTCAACCTCGAGCATACACCAACAGACTGGGTTATGTATGGAAGTCATGAAAACACCAACAGAAAAGAATATTATGTAAAAATAAATTCATTGAGTTTATGACATTGGGTATATGTATGGAAGTCAGTTGAAGGCCTAAAAAGAGTTTTTCTTTTACATTCCTAAACTCATAGCAGAGTAGAGCTTATGACAAGATATTGAGTTTCAAATTATAGACCATTTTGTTGGGAACTGTTGAATGCCCTTCTGAAATGTGTTCAGTTCAATGACTTATTGGTCCTTCCCTTGTGATGGTGGAAACTACTCGACATGTATGACGTTGGATATATAATCTTTATATGGCGTCTCAACTCGGCTAAATGGATCCTTAAACCACTATAACCTACAGCTTTCAGATGCACTTCATCATGATAAAAAATTCTTCATTTCAGCTAATTAACTACACATGAGTACTGGATGAATTTCTTTAATCATCATAATTTGGAGTTTACATTAACAGAAACAAGCTTAAACAGTTAATATGTGGCTCATTGAAACATAATAAATATATATCCACACAAAAGAGAGTGCAGATTAAGCAAAAGTTTATGTAAATTTGAGCACATAAACCAAAATAGCAAACTCGGACATACGAGTCATCTGAGCAAACTTTCAAGGACACTGAAGAATTACCAACAGATAGCTTCAGTTTGTTACAGAATAGCACAATTGGGAGGTGGAGCATGTTGAGGCCGGTTTCGTAGCTCTTCCATTGCCCTCTCAGCTCTATCCAGATAATGTCTCAACTTTTTTGTTTCTTCATCAGATTTCGCCTGAGCAAACAAGGTATTCCAGTTTCTATGATTACTTTTTGGTCCCAAACGGGAACACCAAAGGAGCGTACGTCTTTGATAACCGGACAAAGAACCGCCATAAAAAGTACAAGTGATGGAGCTTCTGAAACTCATCGAGGACGTTGTAGTAAGCAATGGAGGAAAACCATATACAAATGAGCTATTTCTTGAACAAAAGGTAGGTTAAGATGCATCTGATGAAAGCTAAGAACAGAATTGAAGAAAGCTGAGAGGAAGAATGAGGAGCTACAGGAGGAACTTCGGAAATCTGGCAGTGGAGCTTGTACTATTCTGTAATAGTAGTATCATGCATCCGATGTCAAAACTATTGATTTTTTCAGCTGATCCTCTACTCATTATCTATTTTGACAGTTTACTTGGATCTCGTCTCAAGTATTTCTATGGCAGTACTCAAACAGTTTTGCCATTTGAGATATTTTATAACATTATGACATGGTGAAAATTACCTACTTCCAACTGTAATGTCACACTGCAATTTGATTCTTGAATAGATTCTTGAAAAATCACAGCAAATTGCTTCATGTTTAAACAGAAAAATACGCTACAAAAATAAATCCATTGAGTAAATCAATACAGAATGCCACTTTGTTATACTACCTAGGCTAGGAGTAAAGAGTAAATACATTTACTCCACAACTTTATACGTCGCTGCCTTTTCATCTCCCTCTTTAAAGGAATATTGTAAATGTGATTAAAATCACCTCAATATGATGTCTATTCTATTACACCATATATATAGTACATAGTACAAGGTTCTGGAAGATTACAGAAATCAATTACAATAATTACAAATCAATACAGTAGCTTAAATCAAGGTGGAGGATTATGAGAATCACCTTGATTATTAACTTGCCGCCCGTTGACACCGACGCGTAGCTTGGATCGAAAGAATTCAAATAAAGGACGATGTAAACCTTTAGTAAAAATATCAGCAAGCTGTAGATGTGAGGGATAAACTTAGTAGATAATTTCCCTTCCAAAACGAGTTCCTGCACAAAGTGATAATCAATATCGATATGTTTAGCTTGCTTATGTGCAATCGGATTCTGAGTAAGAAATAGAGCGCTCTTGTTGTCACATAAAAGAGTCGGCGGAGAAGATGGGAGAACACGCAACTCATGGAGTAGTGATGAGACCCACATGACTTCAGCGGCGAGTGCCCTATACTCAGATTCGCAGCTAGAACGTGCTACAGTAGGCTGCTTCTTGGCACTCCAAGAGACCAAATTGTCACCCAAGAAGATAGAGTACATAAGTGGATCGTCGAGTGTTTAGGCACCGTGCCCAATCAACATCGGAATAAGCAAGAACCAATGAATTGGATGGGCGTGAAAACGAGAGCCCAAAGTTAATAGTTCCCTTGACATAGCGAAGAATGCGTTTGTTGGCTTGAAAATGCTCTACTGTGGGGGCCTGGAGAAACTGACTAACGGTATTGACACCAAAAGCCATATCTGGTCGAGTAATAGTAAGGTATTGTAGAGCACCAACCAAGGACCGATATAATGTTGGATCACCAAAGGGAGATCCGTCACGTCCAAGAAATGAATTTGCGACAAAAGGCGTTCCCATGGGCTTTCTCGAACAAGAATGTCGTGAGCATATTTGGCCTGACTAAGAAAAAGACCAGCAGGAGTAAGTAACTTCAAGTCCCAAGAAGTAACTTAATGGGCCGAGATCCTTCACAGCAAATTCAGAGTTGATCCGAGAAATAAACTTGCAAATCAAGGTCGGATCACTACCAGTTAATATGATGTCATCAACATAGACCAACAAGTAAAGAAGAGTGCTGCCACGATGAAAAATAAGCAGAGATGTGTCCGCGCGGCTACATATGAAGCCAAGGTTAAGGAGAAAAGAGCTAAACCGCTGAAACCACGCACGAGGGGGCTTGTAAAGCTGTAGAGTGCCTTTTTTAGGCGACAAACATGTTGTGGATAGCGTGGATCAATATATCCAGGCGGTTGCTCCATGAAAACAGTCTCCGACAAATATCCATTAAGAAAAGCATTCTTAACATCCAACTGGTGTAAAGGCCAGTTGCGCATAATCGCAATAGATAGTACAATTCGAACAGTGTTAGCTTTGACAACTGGACTGGAAGTGTGAGTGTAGTCAAAACCTGGAAGTTGAGTGAAACCTTGAGCGATTAAGCAAGCCTTAAACCGATCAATTGAACCATCGGAAAGGTATTTTATGCGAAATACCCATTTGGAGCCAACAATATTGACACCGGGAGGACGGGGGAACGAGGTGCCAAGTGTCATTAGTACGGAGTGGTGTCATCTCCTCGTCCATGGCTGAAAGCCAAGTGGGATTCTTCGCAGCGGATTTAAAACCCTTTGGTTCAGTGGAAGAAATAAGGGCAGACTAAAGGTTCGTGGGCAAAAACTAAATAAAATTATCATCTCTTTTAAGCTTGAAAGTGCCGACACGACTTCGAGTAATTATTGGAGCAACAGGCTGAGTAGATGTAGTAGGTTGGTCTGAATTAAGTGGACTGGGTTGTGGTGTAGGTGAATGGACCCCATGAGAAGGAGGATCCAAAGATGGATCAGTAGGTGGTGTGTGAGTTGGGCCAGGATGGATGGATGTGTCCAAGTTATCACATAGAGAGCAGGGGCTGGGTTGATCATCCGTCTCAAGAGTAACAGGTGGAGTTGTGGATGGTCCCCCGACTATAGCTGGTTCAAGAAAGTGCGAGAACTCTATTTCTGATAGAGTCAGACTCTTCCCAGGTGCAGCAGAATAAGGATACATATTTTCATCAAATTGGGCATGTCACGTGATATAGACTCGAGTTGTGATAGGATCAAAACACCGATATCCCTTGTGACTTGAGTTGTAGCCTAAAAATACACATGGAGAGCTCCGTGGTGAAAACTTATTAAGAGCATAATCCCGCAAGCATGGAAAGACGCGACACCCGAATGGATGAAAATTTGTGTAATCTGGCAAAGTATGGAAAAGAGCTCAAAGGGAGACTTATTATGTAGTACTGAAGAAGGTAGACGGTTGATAATGTAAACCGCCGTACTGAATGCTTCAACCCAAAATTTAAAAGGAATAGAGGAGTGAAATAACATGGCTAAACCGGTTTCAGTAATATGGCGATGCTTACGTTCAGCCCTGCCATTCTGAGAAGGAGTGTAGGGACACGACATTTGATGTTGAATACCACAAGATCGGAAAAGAGATTGCAACCTGTTAGAAAACTTTGTTGTAAATTACTGTGAAGGAGAGTTGAATTGTATTAGATTATAAAAAAGAGTTACACAGAAGGCCTTTTTATAGCCGAAATCAGACAAAGTTTTTAATACAACAATTTTGAAAATAAAACAGAAAATACAATGAAATAGTACTCAACTGATACATAACCTATCTTCGTGATGTCCTAGCTTGTGATTTCCACCGTTGATTGAAAGATAAACGACTTAGATCGAAAAGTATCAAATTGTACTCGTCTGAACCCTAGTTGCAGAGCTTTGTCCGTTTGCTGCAGGTTGAAGACGAACTAAGCGTTGTGTTAGAAAATGCAAGAGCGTGTGAAGCTTTTCCCTTTCTGTTGTCTTTAAATGATTCCCGTTTTTCACTTTCGTCCTTCTGCATTTTTCCTTGGTTCTACTCAGTCTCAAATTCATTCGTGCCTTCCACTTTGGTCCCTAAACTTTTGAATTCTTTGCAATTAACTCTTGTTAAATTGCAGATTGAGTCCCTCACTTTTTCCTTTTTCTCTCTAAATTTCCAATATTCCCCCTCAAGAGGAACATAGGGATTCCTTATGTTCATCTCACTACAAGAATCCATCCGTAACGGGACGGAAAGGGGCGACGGATTCTATCCGTCGCCCCGTTTGGCGACGGATAAAGGTTATCCGTCGCTCTGTAGCGACGGATAAAATTATCCGTCGCTACAGAGCGTTGACCAAAATAAAAAAAAAAAAAAATTTAGCGACGAATAGATTTATCCGTCGCTACAAGGCCGGAAAATTAAAAAAAAAAAAAAATTAGCGACGGATAGATCTAGATCTATCCGTCGCTAAAACCTAAAAAAAATATAATATATCTCCTCCACCACCTCCTTTTCTCCACTACTTCTCCTCTCCTCCTCCTCCCACCACCACCTTTCTCCTCCCACCACCACCATCTCCTCCCACCACCACCATCCTCCACCACCACCATCTCCTCCACCACCTTTCTCCTCCCACCACCACCATCCTCCACCACCACCTTTCTCCTCCCACCACCACCATCCTCCACCACCACCATCTCCTCCACCACCTCCTTTCCTCCACCACCACCACCACCTCTCTCCTCCCACCACCACCACCCTGCCACCACCACCACCTCCTTTCCTCCACCATCCTCCTCCACCACCATCTCCACCACCACCACCTCTCTACTCCCACCACCACCGCACCACCACCCTGCCACCACCACCATCTCCTCCACCACCACCACCACCACCCTTCCACCACCACCACCTCCCACCACCACTTGCACCACACCCACCGCACCACCACTGCCGGAATTAATCCGTATACGAATATAAAAATTCGTATACGGATTTTATTTTTTTTTAAAAAAAAAAATGGGGCGACGGATAGATCTATCCGTCGCCCCATAATCATTTTTTTTTTTAAAAAAAAAAGGTCAATCCGTCGTCCAATCCATCACGAATTGGACGACGGATTTTTATCCGTCGCCACAGCTCCAGGGGGGCGACGGATTTTCTATCCGTCGCCAGAGCTGGGGTGACGGATAGCTGGGCTGTACCGACGGATCTATCCGTCGCTACAGCCCAGATTTTTTGTAGTGTCTTGCTTAAAGCTTTACACAAATTCGTAAAACTGATCGCTTTAGTGAACATGTCTGCAAGTTGATCTTGTGATTTAATTAATTCTATTTCTATTATCTTTTCTATCAATTTCTCTCTTATGAAGTGACAATCAACTTCAGTATGTTTAGTTCTCTCATGGAAAACGGGGTTCTTGGTTAGATAGATTGTTGATTGGTTATCACAAAGCAATCTAACTGGATTTATTGTGATGCAGAGGTCTTTGAGCAATGTTGTTATCCACATAATTTCACAAGTGTATGCCATTGATCTATACTCAGCTTCTGCTGATGATCTGCTCACAGTTACTTGTTTCTTTGATTTCCAACTTATAAGTGATTCTCCAATGAAGATGCAGTATCCAGAGGTGGATCTAATTGTTATAGGGCAACCAGCATAGTCAGAATCACTGTAAGCAGTAATCTTCATGCTTTCTTCATTTGATAGGAAAATTCCCAGTCCAATGTCTCCTTTAACATATCTGATCACCCTGAGAACCCCTCCCAGATGATTTCTACAAGGTCTTTCCATAAACTGACTAAAGATCCCAATAGCATAGCTAATGTCTGGTCTAGTGATCCCTAAATATATTAACTTTCCTATCAGCTTCATGTAGAAAGTTGGATCAGTCAGTGGTTCTGAGTTATTAGGGAGAAATTTCACATTTTGCTCAACTGGTGTTACAGTGGGTTTGCATCCTAGCAACCCTACTATTTCAATTATCTCAAAAGCATATTTCTTCTATGATATATGTATGCCAGTACCATGTCTAGCTATTTCTAATCCAAGAAAATATTTTAAGTTTTCCGAATCTCTTATTTTGAAATTTTGTTTTAATTTATTTTTTATCAAGTCAATTTATTTCTGGTTCTTACCTCCTATGATGATATCATCAACATAAACCAGTAATGCTATGAAATTGTTATTTTCATCTGTCTTTCTAGTAAAAAGTGAGTAATCACTTTTAGAATATTGATCAAAACCTATAGCTTTGAGATAACTTGTGAGCTTATGGTTCCATTGTCTGGAAGCTTGTTTTAATCCATATATGAATTTATGCAATTTACATACATGATTATTGATATCAATTTCCCCTGAAGTAAAAGTCCTTGTGGTATTCTCATATATATATATATATATATATATATATATATATATATATATATATATATATATATATATATATATATATATATATATATATATATATATATATATATATATTTCTAAGTCTCCATTTAAGAATGCATTATGCACATCCAGCTGATTTAATGACCATTCTTATTTTTCTGCAATTGCTAGAAAGATTTTCATTGTGGTTAATTTGGCTACTGGACTAAAGGTTCTAGTATAATCAAAGCCATATTGCTGAGTATACCCTTTAGCTACAAGTCTTGCTTTATATTTATCAATCTTTCCTTCAGAGTTCAATTTTGTCTTAAAGACATATCTGCAGCCTATAGGCTTTATACCTGAATTTTTCTTCACTATGCTCCATGTATTGTTGTCCATAAGGGCTTTTAATTCATCTGAGATTGCATCTCTCCAATGTTTCTTAGTGATTGATTCCTCATAGTTTTCTGGTCATGTGTTAGAGCAAGATTAATTGAATATTCTTTATATTTTTCAGAGAATTTTTCATATCCTAGAAATTCTGAGATTGGATATTTAGTTCTAGTTTTGTCAACCTGCACTGTGTATGATTTTGCTTGATGATGATAAATGTCAATTTTAGATGGCAGTTTTCTTGATCTTGTTGTCCTTCTCAACTGTTCTTCTGTGTTTTCTGCATGAACATCTTCTCTTTCAATTTCTTCTTCATGTCCTGAATCTTCTTCTTCATTTAAAAAATTCATATCTTCAGCAATCATTTGTTCAGATGTTATATCATCATCCATTTGTCTTTCATTCACAGTTCTTGATTGATTTCTTTTATCAATCCAATCATACTCATCAGTGTTTGGTGCTCTTAGTTGAATTTCTTCATTTGTTGTGTTGTCTTCTCACCTTTGTAGGGAAAAACTGTCTCCACAAAGATCACATTTCTTGAAATGAAAATAACTTTTCTATTTAAATCAAATAATTTATAACCTTTAACATTAGGTGCATATCCAATAAAAATGCACTTCTGAGATCTTGAATCCAACTTTGTTCTTCCTACAGATTCAGTACATGAGAAACATAAGCATCCAAAAGTCTTAATTACTGAATAATCAGGTTTCTTCTCATAAAACATCTCATCAGGTGTTTTATTTAATAATACAACACTAGGTGTTCTATTAATTATTAGGTATGCAGTTGTTAGCACTGCTTCACTCCAAAAATGTTCAGTTAAACTAGCTTGAAATAGGAGTTCTCTTGTTACAGTTAACAAATGTTGGTGCTTTCTTTCTACAACTCCATTTTGTTGTGGAGTGTATGCACAAGTCCTCTGATGGATTATTCCATTTTTATGCATGATTTATGGCATATGAAACTCCATGCCATTATCTGTTCTTATTGTTTTAATGTTTTTCTGTGTTTGATTCTGAATCATCTCAATAAAGTTTTTAAGTGTTTCTTTTGTGTCAGATTTCAATCTCAACAGAAAGATCCAAGTCATTCTACTATGATCATCTACTACAGTCAAGAAATAGCTATGATTGTTTACAGAAACCACATAATAAGGTCCCCATAGATCACAGTGTAACAATTCAAGAATAGAACTTGTGTTTTTATTTCTAATAGGAAAGGGGAGTTTCTTCTGTTTAGCTTGCATACAAACCTCACAGTAAGTAAACTCTTTACAAGAAACTTCAGGATTAAAAGCTTTAATAGCCAGTAATCTACTAGAACTGAGATGTCCTAATCTAAAATGCCAATTGTGATCTTTCACAACAACTTATCCATCTTGGTCATTAAGATTAGTTATGGCTATTGCCGATAAAGAAATTAAATCTTCAACTTGATATGGTCCCTTCTTAGCTTCAATCTGCCCAATCTTTGTCACTGATGCCATCAATGAAGAGTTTGTCTACAATATATGACAAAAGTTGTTAACAAACATGAATGCTATTGCATTTTCTCTGCATACTTTGTTTACTGACATCAAGTTTAGCTTGAAGGTAGGGACACATAGTACTTTCTTTAATATACATTTGTCATTCAGCTTGATATCACCAATATGTGTGATCTGTACCTTGTTATAGTTAGGTAAGGAGACAAAAGAGTTCAAAACTTTAACATTATCTGTGTATAAACTCTTATCATAAATAATATGATCTGTAGCTCCTGAGTCTATTATCCAACTATATAAAGATCCATTTGTTATTAAATTTGCAGTAATACTCATACCTGCATAGTTGAGCTCAGGTGTCTTCATTCCTGCATAGTTGATCTCAGGTGCTTCTTCTCTTGAGTTAGAACCAGGAGTGTTGCTTGTGCTAGACATGAGCTGACCAGAGTTAACAGCTCCAGATCCTTGGTTTTGCTGTGCAAAACTCATCAGTTGGTGTAATTGATCATTAGTGAGACTCACTGAGTTTCTCTGAGCAACATTTCCATTAAAATGGTTTGATCTTCCACCATAGCTATATCTTCCACCTCTTCCCCTAAAATTTCCTCTTCCAGTTCCTTCATATGGCTTCTTTGAGTTATTTGTTGGAAAACCATGAACTTTAAAGCAGTTTTCAAGAGTGTGATTGCTCAGATTTGGACAGTTTGGGCATGAAAGCCCCTTCTTATCCTTCCTTTTGTAACCAATATGCATTGCAGATGATTCAAAAGGCATCATACCAGTTTCTCTTATCATTTTCTGAGATTCTTCATGCAAAACCATTGAGTAAGCTTTGTCTAGAGCTGGTTTTGGATCCATGAGAAGGATCTGACCTCTCACCATATCAAAAGTATCATTAAGACCCATTAGGAACTTAAAAATTTTATCAACTTCTCTGATCTTTTCAACTTCTTCAGAAGTTTTACAAGCATCATCTTTACATGAGCCAGAAGGGATGGGCTTGTAATCTTCAAGTTCTTCCCACAGCCCTGATAACTTAGTGAAATAGTCAGTGACTGAGGTGTTGCTTTGCATTGAAGCGATTATCTCCTTTTGGAGTTGATATATGCCTACATCATTGGGCTGTGCATATCTCACTTTGAGTTTATGCCACCCTTTTGCAGCAGTTTTCACATAAAACAATGCACTCTTGATTTCTGGAGATACAGAATGTATCATCCATGAAAGTATGATAGTGTTACACCTTTTCCAGGCTTCTTTAGAGTCTTCATTGTTTTCTGGTTGAGTTACAGTACCATAGATGAATCCTAACTTGTTTTTGATGCTAAGAGACATCAGAAAGGCCCTAGACCAAGTATGATAGTTGGTCTTGGTGAGCAAAGGTGTAATAGCACCTGAGATGGAGTTATCAGAGTGATGTAAGAAAAGAGGACTGTTGGAGTTTTCATGCGCAGGTATAGCAGGAGTAGTGGCGGAGTCAGTGAAACGGAAGCAAATCCAATAGGTTAGTGGTGAAGGAAGATGGAGGAAAAGAACATGAAGCTTTTTAAGTGTAGGGAGATAGAAAGATTACTGAGATGGCTCTGGTGCCATGTTAGAAAACTTTGTTGTAAATTACTGTGAAGGAGAGCTGAATTGTATTAGATTATAAAAAAGAGTTACACAGAAGGCCTTTTTATAGCCGGAATCAGACAATATTTTTAATACAACAATTTTGAAAATAAAACAGAAAATACAATGAAATAGTACTCAATTGATACACATCCTTTCTTCGAGATGTCCTAGCTTGTGATTTCCACCGTTGATTGAAAGATAAACGGCTTAGATCGAAAAGTACCAAATTGTACTCGTCTGAACCCTAGTTGCAGAGCTTTGTCCGTTTGCTGCAGGTTGAAGACGAACTGGGCGTTGTGTTAGAAAACGCAAGAGCATGTGACGCTTTTCCCTTTCTGTTGTCTTTAAATAATTCTCGTTTTTCACTTTCGTCCTTCTGCGTTTTTCCTTCGTTCAACTCAGTCTCAAATTCCTTCGCGCCTTCCATTTTTGGTCCCTAAACTTTTGAATTCTTTGCAATTAACTCTTGTTAAATTGCAGATTGAGTCCCTCACTTTTTCCTTTTTCTCTCTAAATTTCCAATACAACCGCTTGTTTGTAAATTCGGTGCCTCCATCACTCCTGAAAGATTTAATTTTGTGGAGAATTAGTTTTCAACCAAGTTCTGGAACTGCACAAAGATATCATAAAAGTCTGATTTGTGGCGAAGCGGATAAAACCACGTGAAACAATATCAAAAATGTGAGCAAAACGCTTTTCATTAACTGAAAACGGCAATCGTTTACTCTTTGCCAACTGACATGCGGAACATACTAAAGGATTTGGTAATAGCGAAGTAAGAGACCTCTTTTATTTAAAAGAGAAATGGTATCAAAATTAACGTGTCCAAAACGTGCGTCCCAAAGATCAAATGAACCATGTAGTTTCTTGGAGTGCAAAGCGGAAACAAGTGCAGAATGTCCCCTTTCCAACACATAAAGTCCTTTCTCACTATGGTTCTCCATGTTGTTCGATTCTGAATACGAAATGAGTTATCAGTGAACAATACATCAACTGGATAATCATTAGTGAGCTTGCTAATGGAGAGAAGATTTTTAGTGAGATGAGGAACCACTAAAACATCCAAGAGAAGGGATTTGAGAAGTTGGTCTTTTTCAAGCCAATTAGTGTATTCTGGGTTTGGTATGGTAGTATTGGTTGGTCCGGCAATATTTTCCGGTGGGACAGCAGCGGTGCCGTCAAAGAAGGAAAAAAGGCGCTGGGATTTGAGGAGGGATGAGACTTGGTCGGACCATATGACATAATTGGTTGACTTGAGTTTGTTGTTGCTGAGTAGATGAGACATTGTGGCAAGAGAGAGAGCGCCATCGAGAGGAGAAGAAGCAGAAGAGTCTGTTGCCATGGTGAAGGAAAAAAAACGAGAGAGTGAAGAGGGATGGAAAAGAGAGGTCAATTTGGGGGGGGGGGGTTTGGACCCAGCTGATTATTAACTTGCCTAGACCATATACTACTATACATTTACCTTAAAAATTGTGTTCAACACAATTTGAAACGGAGATAGTATAATTTTTTTTTTTACATGCATCAGCTTAATAGCAGAGTTTATTACTAGATGTTAAGTTTCAAATTATGAATGAAAATTAAAACGAAACATTTTGCTGGTAAACTGTTAGATGCCCTTCTGGAATGTGTTGGGTTTAATGACCTATTGGTCCTTCCCTTGTGATGGAGGAACCTCGACATGTAAGTCGGATAATCTCTGTGTATTAACAAAAGAATTATATACCCACACAAACGAAAATGCAGGTTAAGCAAAAGTGGTTCTAAATTCCAGAACACATCACTAAAATAACAAAGTAATGCCGAGCATAGTTTCAAAGACATGAAGAAAATAACAGGCTGCGGTATTTTGATATAGTCTTATAGATATACACAATAGGGAGGCCGTTTTCGTAGCTTTTCAGTCGCGCTCTTAGCTTTTTCCAGATTATTTCTCAACTTTCTAATTTCTTCTTCAGATTTCGACTGAGCAGCCAATGCCATTTCTACTGCCTTCAGCCGAGCAGCTTTTTCCGCTGCCAGATCTTGCTTGAGCACCAGCATCGTCTGTTCAAGTTTGGCCTCAACCTAGAAAAGATGATTGTGTACAAATAAATAAATGGTCAGATTACAGAAGAAAGTTATTGGCGAATTATCAGTTAACTGACAAATGGTCCGAGATAAATTTTTCTTATGAGTTGCAAGACATTGGCGAATACATGGTCCAAAAAGAACGAATATGTACCATCTCAGTTATTTTCTTGAGTCGGTCCTCATCCTGTACCTCCAATACAGATTCACTGTGGCCAGCTTCATCATCGAAGAGTTCAGTCCCTATCTGTTGAAAGAAATGGAAAAGAAAGTTTTAATATGTACTTCAACATTATATAGAGAATTGAAATGGACATCAACTGGAAATACTAACCTTCATTTGACGAAACAGATCATTTGTGTATGGCAGTCCACCATTTTTGCCTAAAACCTCGGAGAGGAGGACAAGGAGGCGGATAACCTGTTCAGCTTTCTTTTCCTCATGTCGTGTTCTGTTGTTGAAAACAACATACCTGTTTCCACACATGTCAAGGATATCCTGTACCAATAAACGACATCATTCATAAGAAACAAAACATGTCGCGAAAGGTCTTGTGTACTGTAGAGTGAACAAGCAATTAAAAGAACAATGAACCTTCAGCGGCTCAGGGCAATGTTGTCCCAAGTAATCCTCCAGAGCAACCTCATCTTCTTCCAGTTCATCACCACCAGTGAAAACCACAATCATGTAATCACTAATTTTCGTACCAAAGAACTTCAGAAGGTATCTAACCGAGTCTTTTTCTTCTCTAGAAAAACGACTTTTCAGAGATAGAACCACAAGAACAGCATGGATACCATTCTCTGCTAGTCCAATGCAATTCACTATCTCTTTTCCAATAAATCCAGGGTCAGCAGTAAAATCGAACAACCCTGGTTATGTGGATGTGATCAGGTAAAAGCAATAACACTAAGAAATTACTCGTAACAATATTATCATATACTAGTACCTGGTGTATCAATCACATTCACAATCTGCCCGTCTTCCAGTCGAGTCGTTTGCATCTCGCACTTACTCGTCACACCAGCTGAAGAAAACTTTGATTTGAAAGCTTTCCTACCTAGGATACTATTTCCCGTTGCACTTTTGCCGTTCCCCGTTCGCCCCACTAAAACTAAGGTCCGTGCTTCAATCTCTTGCGAAGAAAACTGAGATTCGTCATCAGATGCAGATACTCCTCCCATGTCTGATTACTATGTATCAAAAATCAGCAGAAAGACAGACAAACAAAAATTAGCATGTCAATTTCATATTCAAGATTCAAACTAATAGACTTGAAAGAATAAAAGATGAAATAATACTTATATAAACCTGACCTTCTCTGCAAGGTTGCTAACTTGCTGTATAATGTGATAGATGTTCTAACACATGTAAGTGTACATGAGTATTTATAGAGGCTACAGTTACTGTATTGTGCCTTGATTCATTGATTTTAGCAGGGGAGATGAAAAGCCAGTAACTAAATTGATTGAATTGGAATACCAAAAGTCCAGGTTACTTATTGGTAACAACAAATTATCTGAACCATTGATCGACAGTACTAAAAGTTCATCAATCCAATGTGAATAGTACTACAAGTCCTCTAATACGTGTCATTTTATTTAATCTAGTAGCATTATTGAAATTCTGATTCACTCTTTGCATATCCTTATACGTTTCATATATGACAGAAAAAAAAGTCGCATTGTCCCCTAAAGAGTACGTAAGCGTCCTTGAAGTTTGTTTTTCTGCGATATTTTCATTGGAGTTTTAACTTTTAAGGTACGTGCGATTTGCCTCCTTGTAATTGTACGTAAGAGCTTCTTTGCCTTGTAGGCTGTAGCAGCTTAGAAGTGGGGGAAAAAACCAAATTTTAGGTAGTAAACCGCACAAGTGCAGATCCAAGGACACTTTGCACAAAAGTCTCAAACTTTAGGGGCAAGATTACTTTTTGCCTATCTATGATACAGGCTACAAACATGAAGCCTGAATTATGATCAAAGATGAAACAGAGGAAAGACCAAGAATAAAGATGTGAAGCATTTTGAAAAGTGAAGAATTGACTTCAACAATTCGAAGTTACATGATGTAAACTATGATGATTTAGTATTGGAATTCAAGGCAAAAGCTACCTTGAATAGAAATAACCTCAAATAGAGGAATTTCACAAGGTCATGTACAAAGTCCAAGAGACTAAAGATTAATCGCGAATTCCAAGTTCAACCTCGAGTTCATCATCTTGTTCAAAGAGCTTCAGGAGACGTGCATGTTGCTCAGCTCTTTTCTTTTTCTGCCATAGCTTATATAGGAAAACACCAAAGCCAACGGCTGCTGCAAGGCCAGCCAACAATATGAGGATTTCTAACCCGGTGAGACTTGACGACTTCTTGTTAGCAGTTTTGTGATTGTTGGATGATGAGCTGTCATCTGCCGATCCTGTAGAGGAGAAGAATAATAGTAGTAAGTTTCCTATCCAGGTGGACCAGGTAAATAAAATAATAAGTTCTTCCAACTTTTCATCTAAATCCATCCTTCTTGATACACTGTCTGAAATGACTTAACTGTAGATGATGTAAAAGAAACTTGAATTTTAATATCATAAAGGACAAATACATTCATACAGCTTCTATAGAATACTTCCTTATATCCCATTAAAGAAAAACCACAGAATTGAAGTGAACAAATAAATATATAAAATAAAATAAAGAAGAAGAGGATAAGAAGAACCTTTATCTTAAGAGTATAATAATTAAGCTCATGGAGAGACTAAGCATACACGGATTACACCATAGTACAGACTCAATTCAATTGTATGAAGGCATCCTTTGATAGCCAAACCAAAAATTACAGACTTGCTCGAGCTTGTAAAGCATAGACTAAGGAATAGAAGCAGTGAAAAATTGAGCACTAAAATCAATGCTCAGTAATAAAACAACTCCGCTGAACAGATAAAAAAAATATCTCCAGTAACATGCAGGGTCCGTTTCAACTCTTCACACCCTACCGAGACAACTCTCAAGGGATCAAGACTGGGAGTTACAAAATGGGAAACAGATTGTCTTTGGTAAGAGGCACTATTGTCATTATAAAGGTAATTTGAAAGCAGTTTGTGTTATGATTTATGAAGTTAGAATTTCACCCCCATAAGATAGCCCTAAGTCCATAAGACCATAACATAACACCCAAATTTAAGTCAAGTTGGTCCAGTTTTCAGAAGAGAATTCCGGTATGATGCATCAGAAATGCAGAAGCTCACAGCAATATGCCACACCAATATCTATAATACTCACACTCTACAGTCTACACCATATGTATCGATTGACAAACAAATTTAGACATCTAACCAAAAGCAGGAAATGATATTCAAACAATATTACACGTGCTGTTAAACCATCATCTGGTAATACACATTGAACGAGCAACTGTAGTCAAGATATGATCTGAAAGAATGCAGCTCAATGTTCAGGAGAAAGAAAAACAAACCAAACTAAATCGCCATTTAGAGCTTTATCAAAGAGGCCACTTCCAGCCATGGATTAAATTTTCTACTGAGATATGATTCCATCAATAGTAGACCAATTCGAGTTTTCCAAGATATTTTGAAAGATTATGTGTAGAATTGGCTCACAAAAATCTGCCTAAAACTTCATATTTATGTATGATCCGAAATCAACAAAAACTAGAATCTCCGCCTCAGACATTTATGTATGATCCAAAATCAACAAGAACTAGAACCAGACCAAAGGGTCACATCACATCACATCACAGTAAAAAAAAACAATTCATCAGCTCCAACAAAATCAAAGCGTTATAAACACAAGCTAATCAATACAGAGTCAATATATCCTTACCAGCTCAATAATAAAAAGGGCTAACAGAATATATGCCAAAATTGAACAGCAAAACAAGATGAGCTTTTATTTACTCCAAACAGCTCAATAAACACAGTAATGCCCACCAATACTCCAAACAGAAAAAAAGATAGAATCTTGAAAACTCCAATACAATCAAACCAGTCAATCACATAATTGAACAGAAAAACAAGATGAGCTGATAGAAAAGGAGCAGATCAAGAAAGAAGCCAAACCTGGGATGAGCAGAAAACCCAATGAAGAGAAAAGGCATAAGAAGAATCGGCGAGAGCTGAAACTTTTGAATTCACCCATCTTTCTTGTTGACCTTTCTTTCTTTCTCCTTTGATGACGATCTCTCTCTTGTGTTGTCTTCTTGGAGTGTTTATAATAGCCTGAATAGACGAAGAAGAAGAAGAAGAAGAAGAAGAGAATTTGCAGGATACGGGTTTTTTTGTTTCAATTGATAAATTCGTCGGCTGTTATATATTTGTGCGACTTCAGACAGACTCAGGAACAAACTAGTCAAATCACTCGGTGAAAAGTGTAGAATAACGGGTAAACTGCATAAAACCCCACGAGTTCCAACTCGAACCATAACAAAACCCCACAATTATTAAATCGTGTTAAAACCCCTCAATTATATATTAAGAGTCTGCAGGAAACCTCTAACGAACACGAGTGCATTACACGTGTATGCAAAGTCAAATCTGGAGGGTTTCGTGCCAATTTATGATCATTGATAGAGTTGTTATGCAATTTTTATGTATTATTATAAAAATATAATGAAAACATTAAAATTAATTGTTCTTTATTAAATTATTTTCTTGTAATATTGAATATAATTGCAAAATCATTTCTCTTATTATATAATTCGAAGCTAATTGTCTTTGTTATTTGTCTTAATTTATTCACAGAGTCTCATCGGAGACAATCTCTACATAACTTATCTAGAGACAAATTCATATTGTTAATCAAAACGCCCATTTTGTTAACATCATTGTTTTTTTTTTCATACACAAAAATGCATTTTGTTAACAACCCAAATGTTCTGATTAACAACAAGAATGCTTTTTTTTTTTTTTATCTAGATTAGTTATCTGGAGATTGTCTCCTGGGAGAATTACTCTAGTTTATTTGATTAAATTCATCATTATTGCAGAATTTTAATTGTTTATTATGGTTAGTTTCTTAGAAATCGACAATCTCATAGTTATACTTTTCAAAAAAAAAAAAAATACTATGATGGATATTACAATCATATTCAATTCAATTCAATTAATATACCATGCAACCTAGGAATCATCAAAAAAATAGCTACACTACACTGGAATACAAATCCAAATTTGACTGAAATCATAACAACTGTTGCTATGGTGCATCAACCTAAGGAATCCAGCTAGACCTCAGTAGTTGTGACAGTCATCTTACGTAAGTTGAACCTTAAGGAGGATTCGAGAGGACTCGAACTCGACTCGTTTTATAAGATGTTCACTAAAGCCTCATTATAAGCTAGTTTTACTTATCGAATCGAGTAAGGTTTAGATCAATTTAAAAAATATATATTTACATGTATTTTTGAATAACAAGCTCGACTAAACACGAATACGAGCCAAGCTCGAGTTCGGAAAGTTAGCTCATTTTCTCAATGTACCAAAAAATGAGATACTCAGTTTGACTCGAATCGAAGACCATGTCTATGTAGTTTGACATACTCAAATTAAGTAGTTATAAATCACACAAACTTGATCCCACATTATTCAAATATGTCCCCAACGTAAATTTTAACTTTTAAGTATCCTTCTCATCCCAATAAAAATTGAATAAATTTTGCGAGAGACCAAATCAAACATCACATATTTTGTAACAAACATTGTATGTTTAGTTACAAAATTAACATGTTTAAAAATGCATATAATGCATGTTTATTATACATATAATGTTTGAAGTTAAACATAGTATGATATTTGTACGTAAAGATGTGATATTGAAGTGGTATTTTTGAGAAATCGCAAAAATTATGTGAAAATTCGAGTATGTTACTTCTACGTTTTCTTTCTGTTGTACTTGTAGATTGTCCATTGTTATTCTCTTGTTGGAACTTTGGTATCTTTGTCATTTTAATATTTTAATGCTAGTAGAATAAAGGATTACTGATTTAAATAAGTTGGACCAAATGTTTGGCCCAAAATATGAGTCGTATATCGAGGCCCAGCCTAAGTTTGTTGAGCACATAATTTAAATCTCAAAGCCCTGCACCCTTTAAAATTATATGGGCCGAGTTTAGGAATTTAGAGCGCGACTAGAGGGCCGAATTAACTTGCCTAATTGCATTAAATTAACTAGGGGGCTAATTAACCTGCCTAATTGCATTGAATTAACCTGCCGAATTACAGATGTGGTGTGAGAAAAAAACAGAAGCAGCATCAAAGTCAACATGATGGTTTTTGATGTCACACAAGTCACATTCCAAACTTGGAAATTATATAACGACCCCATACATTTCACCTTCATGAATTGTGAAACTCAATTGCAATTGGGAGGGGTAATTCATAATAAAAAAACGAGCTGAAACAAGGTAATCGCAAGAGTAATTGGACCAGTAACCTTGTTGGGTTGCAAAATGAAATATGATGATGAGTAAGTATAGTTGTAGTGAATTTTTAAGGACATAAAAACACTATCAAGTGTACATTTTTAAGTATAATGTTGAGTTTTTTGCAAGGAGCATAATTAATTCTTTTGAAAACTCCAATACTATAATTTTTTTCATGTTCTTCCGATATCTTGCTATTATCCACCATCACATCCTTTGATTTAGCATGGGCATAGATGCGCTTCATGAGTACACATCTGTATTCAAGCTAGGGTCATTCTTGAGAGCAATTTTGAATCCATCATCGACGTAGTTATAGCTTGTCTTGCTTTTCTTTTTTCAGTTCACTGAGCCGAAGACATAATTTTAGAACGTAGTTGAGGACAAGGATTAAGATGGTCGGGATTGTGGATTCCGATGGTAGCAAGGCAATTAGAGTTTTGGCGCTTGTATTTTTTAAAGGAAAAATTACAAAGAGCTACCCTCTTATTGGCTCCTCGCTCATCTGAATCCCCATTAGTGGAACAATTACATATAGGTCCAAAAAGTTATTTTTTGGTTGACCAACTTAAAATTATAAACAAACCAAACATGCCTTAGTAATAAATTTTAAACTATTAACTTCTTCAAAACAATTTAATTATTAAAATTTTAACTCTTCTTCTCCAATCCCCACCACCACCAAAATCACTGCCGGAGCTCCGGTGGAAGCTCCGATTTTTTTTTTTTATTGAGCTTCCGCCACGGAAGCTCTGGATCGAAGCTTCCGCCACAGAAGCTCCGATCTGGAGCTTCCATGGCGGAAGCTCAATAAAAAAATAAAAAAAGAAACCAGATCGGAGCTTCCACCGGAGCTCCGGCAGTCCATGGCGGAAGCTCCGATCAATAAAAGAATATTTATTTTATTACTGTTATTTAATTAAGTACATGCTATACTAATAGGATTTTCAAATGCTAATAGGTACATTTGTTTAACAAAATACATGAAAAAGCTATTGTACAAAATGATTTTTAGAAACAATACTTATATATAAAATGTACTACATAGTGCTCGACACTCGGCCAACGTAATATATATTAACATGTATATACTTATAGTGAATTTTTTTGAAATAAAATGATAAAATGACAAGTTTTGGTGTATAAATAGACTCCAATTAACTTCCAAACGATCAGTTTTTTTTTTTTAAAAATAACGGTTATAATTCAATTACATGTAAGCATGTAGAAGTTCAGGTTTAATTACATAGAGGTCCACATGTGCCATGCACGTGACAACGATAAGTTAAGGCTGTTTGGCAATTTCTAAAAGTTGATAATTGAACATGGGCAAAAATGGACTTTCCAGCTTTTAAATCGCCAAAAGTCAAATTCGTGGACTTATATGTAATTGATTTTTATCTAACTGGACTCACATGTTATTGTTACACTAACGGGTACCTATATGTAATTACGAAATCTAACAGGGGGTCCATATGCAATTTGTCCTTTTTTAAAAGAAGAAATTATATGGTGGTTTTGATTATCTTTATCTATAAAACATGATTCATGGTGGCTTATTATGATGCAAGTATGACGGTATAATTGATTTGGAGGATCATCAAACACAACAATTTTAAATCCATAGTCTACGTTTTGATAATCTAGTTTTAACCAATGAGATACAATTTTATCATGTCACTGAACATTGAATTTATTCGTTATATTTTAAGTAGTTAATTAATAGTAGAATTATTGCATCTGGTTCGACAACATACTTTCTTTCATAAATAATTGGTCTGAAGCAACACATGATTTCCTAATAGAACTGTTATAAGACAACAAAGCTAGGTAGATAATGCCATATTGGTACTTAAATATTAGGAAATATTATAATTATGAATATCATTTCAACAATAAACTATCCCAAACCGTTAAAAATATATTTTAATAATTTCTATTGAAGTATAATATAGTCGGTATAGTTTTCAATGACCCACTCCGAGGAATAATATCAATATCACAAAATAGAGGGGGTAAAACGAGGAGTAATATAGTTTAGTGTCTAGAAGAATACCAATATCACAAAATAGAGGGGGTAAAATGAGAATTAACATAGTTCGGGACAGGTCATCAAACTATATATACCCACAAAACCCTAATTATCGTTTCTCTCCTCACTTCTTCATCGCAGCAACTGTGCAGCTTCGCTACTTCGATTTGATCAGGTTAGTTTCAATAATTTTGTTAATATTCATAGTTTGATTTTTCTTTTGCGAAGTTTTGATTCCTTACGGTTTAATCCTATCCAGATTTTTATTCCCAACGATTTGATCTCGAAGTTGATCCCGATGGCTCTGGTGAGTTTGTTCGAAATCTTATTTTGAACTAGATCTGAATTTTTATGACCGATTGATTTCAAATTTGCAATCTTGTACATTGTTGTGATATTGATTTTAATTCCAATTGTTTTGTAATTAGTAGACTTCAAAATTAGCTCGATATCTGTGTAATTTGATTTTAAATCTAAGGTTTTTTTAATTTGATTTTAAATTTAAGGTTTTTGTAATTACCAGTGTTCAAATTTAGCTCAATTAGTAGTGCTTTTGTTTCTTATTACTTGGTGATTAGATTTGTACTGGTGTATGTGTAGGTGAGTGTGGTCACTGCTTAAACTATGTTCTCACAGACAGTAAAGCAAAAAAGAAAGAAATCAAAAGAATAGCTTGGGTTCCTTAGCATTTTAATTTTTGGAGTTGAATATTGTGTGATGTCTTGCATAGGATTCTAATTTGTGGAAATTGAATCCATTTACATCCTCTTTATCATAAATCCGACAAATTTCTGTATCCTCTAAATTCATAGGAACAATAGTCGTTCTTTTTTTATAAAGTTCTCTTCTTTTATTTAATCACCTTGATTTGAAATATTCAGGTGTTGCATACGACTCCTGGGAACAAAAATGCTTTCAAGGCACTTGTTGCTGCCGAGTATTGCGGTGTGAAAGTTGAAGTGACCAAGGATTTTCAGATGAATGTGACTAACAAGACTCCTGAATTCATTAAGATGAATCCTCTTGGAAAGGTATATGAATATAAACAACATTTAAAAGTTTCTTTACTATTTATGCAAGATCTTTACTTTACCTAATCCACTTTTGGTGTAGATTCCTGTGCTCCAAACTCCCGATGGCCCAGTATTTGAAAGCAATGCTATTGCACGCTATGGTGAGTAGTGAGGTCGAGTACTTGAGTCTGTTTTTCTTGGTGGTGTATATTTATTTGCCCTGACCTTTTCTTGCTTCTGTGCAGTTGTTCGTTCTAAGCCTGATAACTCCCTATATGGCTCTTCATTGATTGATTATGTAAGACATTGATTTTATTTTCTCTAGATGGAGTATTGCATATTTTCGTCGTGTAACTTCCTTCCCCACAAGCTTTTTTCCACCCTGTTTCGTTTCTTTTTTGTTTTTGTTTTGGGTACATTATTTTAAAAGTGTTTTGACCTATTCACTTGATCTCTAGGCCCATGTCGAGCAATGGATGGATTTTGCTGCTACTGAAATTGATGCAGGTATTGCGGGCTGGCTGTATCCTCGACTTGGTTACCGTTTGTACCTTCCCCCGGTATGTAACACCTCTATTTACTATTGTGATCACTGATCAGCATTAGATTTCGATTTATTCATCAAGCTACTTAACTAGACTAACTTTGTTAGATTGAATGGGTGCAAACAATTCATTTGTGACATGGTAAAAAGTTGCATTGACCTGAAACTGTGAGCATGTCTACATTCAAGCAATCGGGTTTATGTCGCACATATATCTGATCTAGTTCTTAATTTAGCTTTTCATATATTTATACTTCATTTAGTTCAAAGTACTGTGTATTTATTGACTAAGAACTAGACTTGGTTTATATTGCACCTATACCTGTGTTTAGGAAACTGTGTCTATTGAGAAAAATCTGACATGGTTTACGTTGCTTGTACATCTGTTCAATTTAAGCATTAAATGTATAATGCCTGTAAATTTCAGCAATTGGGCTAATGTTGCACTTATACATGGTCGTATTAGGAATTAAACATTTCACGCCTACAAATTTCAGCAATGAGGTTTATTTTTTCACATAACTGATCTAGCTAAAAATTTAACATTTCTTGTGAACTCATCAATCAGTTCGTAATTTTCTTACACAGGCTGAGGAAGCTTCTATTGCTGCACTGAAGAGAGCTTTGGATGCTTTGAACACCCATCTTGCCTCCAATACCTACTTGGTTGGACATGGTGTTACACTAGCTGACATTGTTACAGTATGCAACCTCAGTCATGGCTTTAAATATGTCATGACCAAGAGTTTCACCTCGGCATTCCCGCATGTTGAGAGATACTTCTGGACTTTGGTTAACCAGCCAAATTTCAAGAAGATTCTGGGTGAGATTCAACAGTCTACCACTGTTCCACCCGTCGCATCAAAGAAACCCGAAGCACCTGCCAAAGCTCAGAAGCCAAAGGAACAGCCAAAGAAGGAGGCTAAGAAGGAAGAAGTCAAGCCAAAGGAAGTAGTGGAGGAAGAAGAAGCGCCAAAGCCCAAACCGAAGAATCCTTTGGATCTTCTGCCTCCGAGTAAGATGATACTCGATGATTGGAAGAGGCTTTACTCCAACACCAAAACCAACTTCCGTGAGGTTGCCGTTAAAGGTATTGACTATCAAACAAAACTGACAGTACTCATGATTTTATAGAGTATGCACCTATCTGTCCAAGGGTTTGTTACGATAGGCGTTCTTGTTTCAGCTATTATTGGGATATACCTTAGGGTCGAATACCTTTGATTTTTTTCTTCTGTTCCATTCTCTAAACAATCCGCTATAAATAAATTATAAAATCACATGACAACTGGGTGCTATATTTGCAGGATTCTGGGACATGTTCGATCCGGAGGGTTATTCTCTTTGGTTCTGTGATTACAAATACCAAGACGAAAACCAAGTTTCATTTGTCACCTTGAACAAGGTTGGTGGATTCCTCCAAAGAATGGATTTGGCGCGCAAGTATGCTTTTGGAAAGATGCTGATTATTGGCTCCACGCCTCCATTCAAGGTGAAGGGATTGTGGCTGTTCCGGGGAACTGAAATTCCCAAGTTTGTTATGGATGAGTGTTACGACATGGAATTGTACGAGTGGACTAAGGTTGATATTAACGATGAAGCTCAAAAGGAACGTGCCAGTCAGATGATTGAAGATGCCGAGCCATTTGAGGGCGAGGCTCTGCTAGATGCCAAGTGTTTCAAGTGAAATGCATGATCTGCAATGGATATTTATCCGTAGTTTTAAGTTGTTGCCGAATTTAAATTTTGTCCAGACTGATTTGCTTTCTGTTTTGATGCCATCAGAATTTACTTTTAAGTTTTCTTTGTTTTGTACCTTTTGGTTTTGCTTCCTCCCTTTTGTGCTAGAAGTATCCCAGTATATCAATGGTGGCATGGTGCCTTGATAGTAATATTAATACATGTGTATGTTTCCTTTGATTTTGTTCCTGTGTCAGACTTGTGGACTCGTTTTAGATTTGCTGCATCGACCCCGAACATTTAGTAGTATTTAGTATGCTGGTAAAGCAGTTCTTTTTTGAGTATGAACTGATCCATCTGACCGAGGAACTATGAGGAAGTTATATAGCCCTTGTGGATCACAATAATCAATATCACTTGGGAAATGAATTTAAAATTATTTTTTCAACTCATGTTTTTTATTTTCGTTCAATGGTCTATAACTTATTAATAGATCGTGTCTATGTAAGAAATTTCTTCTGAGAGTTATTTGTAACTATGAATTGATATTAAACTACACCTGCTCTATGAAGTTCACATTTTACACTAGATGTATGTCTTGCCGCTAAAATACACATTTTGGTGTTTTATCACTCATTTTAATTTTTCACTCAAAACCGTGTAATCAGTTTGTGGGCAAAGACACCATGAAAAGGGGAAAAAATGTTAACCAAATCTAACATGAACATAAAAGGGAAATAGTTGCACGTAGGAAGTAGGTGATTTGATAAACCATATCACTTGAAATAATTGTTTGATATTCAATTAAATTTATTTATCAACACTTACTTATTAACCCGGTCTATGCAAGCATGAGATGTTAATGAGTCAAGTCAAGCAATTTTAAATCTTACCGAATGCATGTTCGTGTCTACGAATCGATCATTGGACTCATGGGCGAACCCATGATTTCAACTTCGGAGGGGCGAAATTATATATATAAGGTTTTTCCGAGGGTTAGGGGGCGAAATCTAAAATTTTCAAAAATATTACCTATAAAAATAAAATTCCAATTTTTTTTTTTTTGGGGGGGGGAACCTCTGCCCCCTCTAGGTCCGCCCCAGATTGGACTCAAAACTTTTTTTGAGTTTCAAAATTTTGTTTCTGTGCTTATTTTGTGATTTTTTTTCTTTTTCTTTTTGGTTGGTTATTTCGTTTTTTTCGATCACTCTGTAACGCCCCAAAGTTTCAAGTCAAGTCCAAACAGCTTAAAGGGATCGAGAACGCTACTCATACCAACAAGGTGCGCCTTTCTTTTCGGGAATCCATCTATAAGAACTCCAGAGTTAAGCGTGCTTGCTCAGGACAACTGGGAAGTCTCCCGGTTCGCGCACGAGTGAGGACAAAGTGCGCGGGAAAGAACGTGTGTTAATGCAATAACATTTCACCCGGAGAAATTACATGAGTAATCGTGCACAAACATTGGTTTTAACTCGGCCCATTATTGGTCCGGGTCGTTACAAATGGTATCAGAGTCGTGTCAACCCAAAACCCACAAGGGGTGGATGGTTGGCTGGACCATGGTGCGGCGGGGACGTCGCACAATTCAAGAGGGGGTGAATGTAACGCCAGTCAAGTCCAAACAACTTAAAGGGAACGAGAACGCTACTCATACCAACAAGGTGCACCTTTCTTTTCAGGAATCCATCTATAAGAACTCCAGAGTTTCGCGCACGAGTGAGAACAAAGTGCGCGGAAAAGTATATGTGTTGGTACAGTGGGGCCAGCATATCACCCGGAGAGGGGGTAACATCCATTTTTTGTACTCCTGTGTGAGACATTTCCGATTTTGGTACTCTAGAGTGGTCGCGTCCAATTTAGGTACTAAGTATCAATAACTACATACAATTTATGTACTAATTGAATTTATGAGGTGCACAATCATATTCATGTGCGGGCGAATGTCAAACGCCGAAAGATAGACATAGAAAACTGACCGTTCACAAGATATCGTGGACTTCGTCCCACTCACAAGCGTCAGATTCTTCCTCGGCATATTCTTTTTTGTAGGCTTTTTCATCAATTTTGTTTCAATCGACTTTCAATTGATCGAATTCACGCGAAATTGGAGTTAGGTTAATTGTAACTTGGTACTGATTTGCACACCCACAATCTAACAATTCCTACATAGGCTGAGGAAGCAGCTATTGCCTCACTTAAACGAGCTCTGGAAGCTTTGAACACCCATCTTGCCTCCAACACCTACTTGGTTGGACATGGAATTACACTAGTAGACATTGTTACAGTATGCAACCTCAGTCAGGGATTTAAACATGTCATGACAATGAGTTTCACCTAAGCTTTTCTGCACGTGGAGAGACACTTCTGGACTTTGGTCAATCAACCAAATTTCAAGAAGATCATCGGTGAGTTTAAGCAGTCTGAATATGTTAAACCCATTTTATCGAAGAAAGCTGAAGCACCTACCAAAGCTCAGAAGCCAATGGAGCAGCCAAAGAAAGAGGTTGAGAAGGAAGAAGTGAAACCAAAGGAAGTAGTAGAGGAAGAAGCACCAAAACCCAAAGCAAAGAATCCATTGGATCTTCTTCCTCCGAGTAAGTTGTGTTAAAAACTTCAAAAAAGTAGCATAAAGACAGAAAGAGACTGCTGTATTGAATGAATTGTGAAGTGTGTACAAGGAACCCAGATTAGGGTTTACTTATAGCTACAAATTCGACCTATTTCTTGGAGAGAAAGGAAAATTGAGGTGACCTAATTGGTCGAAATCCTCATGCCTATCATAACCCTAAACTATTGCAGGGAGAGCCATTGATCTTGAGCCTGAATTTTGAACGAATGGTGGAAGATTAGCTCGTACAGAGCAGAGTACGAAGATGACGATGGTTAGTGATCTTGTGTGGCAGTTTAGGCGTGTTCCCAACGACTTCTTACGCTCCAACGTCCTTTGCTTTAGTTCGTCCGCTCAATTCGCCTTGCGTGTCTTAATTTGATTGGCTCCGCTATTTTCCTCATTTCTCATTTTCCCGTAGCTTTTGTTTCTTCACACTTTTAGTCCCCATACTTCCTTTCTCTTTGCAGTCTAATCTTTTTCTTTTTACAGAAATTGTCCCTCTAAAAATCTTTTCTTTCCAATATTCCCCCTTAAGAGGAAGGTAAATGTTCTTTACATTCATCTTGCTTAAGATTTCCTGTAAATTCATAGAAGGTATTGCCTTAGTTAGAAAATCGGCTAATTGATTCTTGGTAGATACATATTCCACTTTGATTATGCCTTCATTGACCTTTTCTCTAATGAAATGACAATCTACCTCTATGTGTTTTGTTCTTTCATGAAGAACTGGATTTCTGGTAAGAAAGATTGCAGATTGATTGTCACAGAACAAGGTAATAGGATAGCTTATCTTGATTCCAAAATCAGACAGTAATGATCTAAGCCAGATAATTTCACAACTTGTGAAAGCCATTGCTCTATATTCTGCTTCTGCAGATGATCTACTAACTGTCTGTTGTTTCTTTGACCTCCAGCTGATTAAGGAATTTCCCATAAACATACAATACCCTGTAGTTGATTTCCTTGTTATTGGACAAGCAGCATAATCAGAATCACAATATGACCCTAATCTTTGATCCTCATCTGCATACATAAAAATTCCCAGACCAATATTTCCTTTGACATATTTAATCACTCTTAGTAATGCATTCATGTGGTCTTTGCATGGTTTCTCCATGAACTGGCTTAATATTCCTACTGCAAAGTTCAGATCTGGTCTTGTAATGGTTAAATAAATGAGTTTGCCAATCAATTTTCTATAGAAAGTGGGATTACTTAGTCTCTCTGAGCTATCTGGTAGTAGTTTTAGATTTTCCTCTATAGGAGTCACTACTGGTTTACAAGCAAGTAATCTTGCAACTTCAATAATCTCATAAGCATATTTTCTTTGTGATATATGGATTCCTCTTATATTTCTGGCAATTTCAATTCCTGGAAAGTACTTCAACTTCCCAAGATCTCTTATTTTAAATTCTGACTGCAAATCTGTTTTAATTTGATTAATTTCATGCTCATTTTGTCCTCCTATGATTATATCATCAACATATATCAGTAGAGCAGTGATTTTTCCATCTGTATGAATTTTAGTGAATAAAGAATACTCACATTTTGACTGTTTAAATCCTTTAGCAATCAGAAAGCTTGTTAATCTATAGTTCCACTGTCTTGAAGCCTGTTTTAGGCCATAGAGAGATTTATTGAGTTTACAAACATAATTTTCTGAGTTTTCCCCCTGAATTAAAAGACCTTGTGGTATATTCATGTAGATTACTTCTTTCAAATCTCCATTGAGAAAAGCATTATACACATCTAATTGTGCTATGAACCAGTTTTGTTTGGATGCTAAAGCTAAAAACACTTTTACTAATGTCAATTTGGCAATTGGGCTAAAAGTCTCAGTGTAATCTAGTCCATATTTTTGTGTAAATCATTTTGCAACTAATCTAGCTCTATGCTTGTCTATTTGACCATTAGAGTTCAACTTTGTTTTAAATACATATCTGCATCCTATAGGTTTAATTTCTCTGGTTCTTGGCACTATAGTCCATGTATTGTTATATGCAAGAGCTTTTAATTCCTCAGAAATAGCTATTCTCCAGTGCGTATGTTTAATAGGTTTCTGGTTCATGTATCATAGATAAGTTAGCTGCATAAACTTTATATATGTGATTCTGATATTTTGTCATATCCCAGAAAGTTATGTATAGGATACTTTAGTTTTGATTTTTCTGAGCTTATTGCATAACTTTTTGCATTGTGATGATAAATGTCTAATTTTGAGGGTAATTTTCTTTGTCTTGCTGTCCTTCTTGGACTATTATCAACATTCTGCATCACAATTTGTCTCTCAGGACTTGTGACAGTTTGCTCACTTGTTTCAGTGTCAGTACCTGTTGTACTATTGCCTGCATTTTCATTTGCATCATGCATATCATCTGCATTTTCAAGCATCATGTCAAGGTTGTTTATATTTTCCTAATTTTCATTTGTCTGTTCTTCTGAATAATGAGATGTTTTCCATTCTTTTTAAAAAATGTTAGGTGACAGAAATTTTATTTCTTCACTTTTATTCTCATCCATTTGTTTATAAGGGAACACACTTTCTATGAAAATGACATTTCTTAATATGAAAGTGATCCTTTTTGTCAAATCAAAAAGTTTGTATCCTTTAACATTTGCAGGATATCCCAAAAACATGCATTTATGTGCTCTTTGATCTAGTTTTGTTCTACCTACTTTTTCAGTGGATACAAAACATAAGCATCCAAAATTCATTAAATTGTTATAATTAGGTTTCTCCTCATAAAATTTCTGAAAAGGTGAAACATTCTTAAGTATGGGAGTGGGTATTCTATTTATTAGAAAAGCTGCAGTTAAAACTGCTTCTCCCCATAAATGTTTAGGCAAATTTGCCTGAAATAGTATTGATATGGTCACATTTAATAGGTGTTGATGCTTTCTTTCAACAATCTCATTCTGCTTAGGTGTGTATGCACAAGTTTTATGGTGTATTATGCCTTGATTACTTAAGAAAACAGCCATCTGAAATTCTAATCCATTATCAGTTCTAATTCTTTTAACTCTCTTATCCATTTGATTCTGAATTAGAATAATAAAATTAATCATAGCTTGTTTTGTATCTGATTTATTTTTGAGCAAATAAATCCAAGTCATTTTGCTATAGTCATCTACTATAGTGAGAAAATAGTGTTGTTTATGTAGAGTTGCAGTTGCATATGGTCCCCATAGATCACAGTGTAAACATTCAAGAACACAAGTAGTAGCTGATATTTTATTCATGGTAAAAGATAGTTTCTTCTGTTTAGCTCTTTGACAAACTTCACAGAAAGAAAACTTGTTACAACTAATCTTAGGAAACATTGATGAAATAACATAAATTCTATCCATACTAGGATGTCCTAGCCTAAAGTGTCACACATGATCTTTAACATCTGCTTCAAGATCTTGTTCCTTCAAGCTAGTAATGGCTAGTGCCTTGGGTAATTGCAAAAACTCATTGATGTTGTAAAGTCCCCTTGTTGCTTCACTCTGCCCAATCTTAATCCATGCAGCCCTCAAGGTAGAGCTTCTCTGCAGGATATAACAATCATTTTTATTGAATAGAAAAAGCTATTTCATTTTCTGCACAGATCTTATTGACATATATTAGATTGATATTGAAACTGGGAACACATAACACATTTCTCAGAACAATTTTTCATGGTATTTCTATGTCACCAATATGTGTTATCTGCAACTTAGTTGAGTTAGGTAACTGAACAAATGAGTTTAAAACTTTAACATTGCTAGTAAAATATTTTGAAGACCTCACTATATGATCTGAGGCACTTGAATCTAGCAACCATGTTTCTTTAATATTTCTAAAAATAAAATTGACTTTATAAGCCATACCTGCATGGTTTGCTTCAGGTTCTTTCCCAGTGTTTGTTGTAGTTGGGTTGCTTGAGCTACTAGGCTGAGAAG
Source organism: Plantago major (assembly GCA_026545765.1). Taxonomy (NCBI): domain Eukaryota; kingdom Viridiplantae; phylum Streptophyta; class Magnoliopsida; order Lamiales; family Plantaginaceae; genus Plantago; species Plantago major. Next base: position 83,457,415 of record CM048841.1, read on the forward strand.
TGTTGTTGCCTACACCATTTTTCATAGCCATAGAGAGTAGCTGTTGTAGCTGATCATTAGAGAATGAAGGTGTGATATTTGTGTTGCTCACATTCTCAGTGCTTACTAATTGATTCTATTGCCTTGATTTCCTCTTCCACCACGACCTCTGTAGCCACCACGCCCATAGAAGGGCTTCTTAGGTAGGTTAGTGGGATAACCATGCACCTTAAAGCAGGTTTCAACAGTGTGATTCACCATATTAGGGCAGTTAGGACAATAGAGCTTTTCCTTCTACCTCTTAAAACCAACATTCATGGCTGAAGATTCCACTATGGGAGCTGGATATCTTGCTTCCTTTTGCCTTTCTTCTTGAAGTACCAGTGAGTATGCCTTATCCAGAGATGGCTTAGGCTCCATAGTTATTATCTGACCTCTTATCATATCAAAAGAGTCATTAAGCCCCATGAGAAATTTGAAAATTTTATCAGTATCCTGAGCCTTCTCTTGGATATCAGAAACATTGCATTTGCATTGTTTGCAAATACAAGTAGGTATGGGTCTATAGTCACTCAACTCTTCCCACAAGCTAGTGAGCTTAGTAAAGAAGTCTGAGACATACCCATTCCCTTGAGTAATGCAACTAAGTTCTTGTTGCAACTGATATATTCTCACATCATTAGGTTGTGCATAGCGCACCTTTAGCTTTTCCCAGTATTCTTGTGCCGTTTGCATATAGAGTATGGTACTTCTTATCTCAGGAGAAACTGAGTGAATGAGCCATGACAAGATTGAACCTACCATCTCACGTACCACTAATGTAATTGAACCTAACATAAACACATTCGTTGAAATTTTAGTTCATTTTAGTAGTGTAATACAAAATTGGACTTAAAATCATGTACTTTTGTGCATATTAGGAACTTTAAACATCGTGTGTTTAATAGGCTACCGTGTTTAATAACATGTGTTATACATGTATCTCCTGCATTTCTAAAAATGCAATATTTATAGTTAAATATGTGATGTTTTTAATTATATATGTGATATTGATCCAGTTTATCGGAGATATCGGAGTTTATCAATGATATTCAAATTAATAAAAGCCTATAAAGAGAAGCTGTTTTGACCCAGTCCAAAAAATAGCGTAGTGTAACCAAAAGAAGCCCATCCATTAAAATCAAGTTGCAATTACAAATAGAAACCTTAATTTGGTGGAATCGGGAAATATTTAGGTAAACACAGAGCAGCAACTAGCTAGGTACGAGGTTGGTGCTACAGTTGTTACAAATATGAATCCAACATCGCATAATGTCATCGAACTTAACAATTATATCAATTATTAGTGGAAATTAAAGATAATTATCCCAGATTAAAAATTCGTGAAGAAAATCAAAGTATATCTCTTATTTATAACAACTTTTGAAAATTTGATTGGTGGATACAAATGCCAATGGTATAGTACGCCCATCCCGTCACACATTTAGGTATAAAAAAGTTTAAGGGGAATAATCTTTCTGAATCATGGAATATTTTTAAGAAAAACATTTCATTAATATTACTGCAAGTTGCTTCCAAATTTAATAAATAATCCCTGACATAAATCAAAATTTCTTGCTTTTTGGTACTTTGCCATTTTCTAAACAGTCCTCACTAGCCACTCAAGATTAACAATTGCTCCCTAAAGTTAACGTTTTCATTTAATTAGTCACTAACACTCCATTAGCATAAACTGATTAAGGTGATTAGACCACTCCCAATGGGAGTGGTCGTGAGACCGGCCGTGCACCACGGCCGGCCGTTAGTGCTCCAATGGAGCACCACGGCCGGCCGTGGTGCACGGCCAACCCAAAATTCTCAAAAATCAAAAATATAGTTGGGGTATTTTTTTATTTAATATTACTTAAATTAATTTTTAAAAATAAAAAATAAAACAAGGGTGGGGCCCACCTGGTCATCCGTCTGGTCATGCTCACGACGACTAACCCCAAAGTTCGGCTTGTTAAGGCTAATTCTAATGGAGTGGTCGGAGATCTGGCAGACCACGGCCGTGGTGCACGGCCAACCCAAAATTCGCTAGGGGTTGGTCGTCCGATCATTGTCGGGCCTCACCTCAACGGACCGGACGACCGGGTGGGCCCCACCCCTTTTTTTTATTTTTTTTAAAAATTAATTTATAAAGTAATATTAAATAAAAAATACCCCAACGGCTATATTTTTTCGAGATCTATAAATACAACTCATTCCCAACTCATTTCACCACACCTCAATTTCCTCTCATCTTCCACTTCTTAAACTCAAAACGTCTCTAAACTCAAACACATATCCAAACATGTCTGCAATTAATCACTACATCAACAACTTATCGTCATCTAGTTCCGATGATGATGAGTTTGCACAATATGCTGATTCATCTTCTTCCTCTTCAAGCACACAAACTGATTACTATACCCGTATACTGCATTCTTATTCAAGCCACCTCACATAATCAACCATCGCGAGTAACAAAATCCACGAAGGAGGTCGGGTATACGCTGAATACATTGATCGGAAGAGGGAACAGCTTGTCGTTCTACTCGATAACGATTATTTTGTCGAACGCATAACATGGGAGCGGCCAAGTTCGACGCTTGCTCAGATGCAAAGGCTTGTTTTCCCGGATCGTCAAGCTTTAGAGCAATACGATCCAGATTTTCAACAACGCCGGATGCTATAGGAGGTTGGGTTTACGGCAAAATGTAAATGCACATCCGCCATCCGACAACTCAGATATGGTGTATGTGCGTACATGGTGGACGAATACACTGCAATCCAAACGATCGTCAAGAGGCATCAAGGCCTTTTGTGATGGTGTTGTTGTGGTTTTTGGTCCTACATATATGAGGAGGCCAATGCGAGGATGTACGCCAATTAGTCGAGGTGAACACTAGTCGTGGTTTTTCCGCATGCTTGGAAGTATCGATCAGATGCATCGGGAATGGAAGAACCCCATCGGTTGGAAATGGCGCTCCAAGGAAAAACAAGAGAGCCACACTTGTTTTGAGGCGTCAGATCCCAAGATACTGGATTCGCATGCTTTTTTGGTGTTTCGTGGAAGTTGAATGATCGAACCATTGTGGAACTGGCCACCGATTCATTTAATTACTAAGGGAAAAGCTCATGCGTTAACTTCAAGTGAATGGGAATCAATACGACATGGGTACTATCTAACCGACGGCATATATCCTATGTGGCAACATTTGTGAAGTCAATTAAGGGTCCTATCAATCCAAAATGTGCCAAGTTCGCAATGCAAAGAGGCGGCAGAAGATGTCGAACGTGCTTTGAGTTCTCCAAGCACGCTTCAAAGTAATTAAGGATCCAAAGATCGCCCATAACCGAGAAGACCTTGCTAGATCATGAATTGTTGCATTTGTTTGCACAATATGATAGTAGAGGATGAGCGGCACTTATATCGCAACTACAAAGACGTGATAGCGTAAGTCAATGATGATGTCAGAATTAGGCATCCACAACGATGAGCTTAATGCCTACACAAGGGATTCCTATATCAATCAAATGGATGGCTATTTGAGCAAAAGTGACCTAGAAAGTAAGGAGACCCATTTGAGGCTTCAAGAAGACATCATGAACCATGTTTGGTCTTTCAACCATGAGTAGTTCTTTTCATTGTAATGTGTTGTTGTTTATTTCATTTTTATGCATGTGTGTTGTTGGTTTGTTTCCTATTATTTGCATTGTAATGTTTGTTGTATTGTTGTTTGCATTCTTTGTCTTTCATGTCTTTATTTGCATGTAATGTTTGATGTATTTGCATTGTAGTGTTTATTCTGTCTTGTTCTCATTTTGTTCATTCTGATTTCAATCTCAATAAATTATAAAACGAGTTTTAAGAATCCAATTTGAGTAATTTCAACTTCTAAACACTCTTATAATATGTTAAGCAAGTTAAAAAAAATAAAAAAAACGAAAAATTTTTTAAAAAAACACTATTCACGGTCGTCCGACGACCCATTGGACATTTTTTTTTCCTGCAGTGGTCGTTAAATCAGCCGTCACACGATCAAGAATTATTCACTTGTCGTCATGCACCCATTGGGAGTGGTCTTAGGGATCATTTGCGATTAGTGAGTCGAGATTTAACATGTTTATACGATTTGTCCGCATGCTTACACGTGGTGAAATATCCACGTGCCAATTCCTCAGGATGATTTGCTAATTAACCGAGATTAAGATCTATGGGAACCAAGATTAAAGGGTACTTAATTCTAAATGAATGTTTGATATGACAAGATTCTTAATTGGCTATTTGGCTTCAAAGTTAAAGGTTTGAGTAGACATTAGCTGACTACTTTTCATTTCATTAATTGGAATAACATCTTGAATTGTGATTAAGCATTTTGGCTGCATTCATCTTCATTTGAATATTTCTAGAAATGTGTAAAATATTTTAGAAACTATTGAAAAGGATTCTTTAGTTCTTGTGCTATATGCTGTAAATTCTACATTGTTGTAAGTAAGTATTGTGCATATGTTTACCATCTTCTTAATTAATTTTCAACTTATATTGATATCATATAGAGTTTGTTGCTAGTATCGTATGTAATAAATAATTTACAATATACACTTGTAATTATCTTTAAAAAAAAATATACGCTTGTAATCATAACTTTCAGGTGAAGTAAAATCGAACCTACTAAGTGAATTATAAAGTCCGATTGAAAACATCTTTACCATGTGACAAAAGGTCTAGCATGACCACAGACCAAATGGCACTAACACTACAATAATCATTAAAAGATTGAAGGAGGTTTAGGTTGAGATCTTTTTAAGTGAAAGACACAAAGTTAGCTAGAAAAGTTTTAAAGCCCATATTTAACTCTAAAAAGTTGGTATTAGAGTAAAAATCAGCCACTGTGGAAGCACATGAAAACCTGGAAGTGATACTAATGCAAGCTGACTAGAATCCAAACTGTACCACACAACTAACTACACGAGATTTATTAAAACTAACTGATAAACTAGTTGAACTTTATGTTGATGTTTCGTAATATCATATTTTTCAAGAGTATGTATATCTGAGCAAATCAACTATACTCTAGCTAATAACTTACCAGCTTGTCATTCACAAAATGGACTTATTTCTTCTAGCTTATAAGATCGTTCGGCCAGTCGAAGCATGCGGCAATTGTTATTCAGTACTTTATTTTGAGGGGCCCAATTTTAAATTTGAGGTTATATATAAATCCGTTTCCATGTAATAATAAATCATTAAAATATCTTTATTTAAGTGGCAAAGTTAATATCTAACTTACAAAATGTTTCGTGTTCAATTCATGATGGTGTAAATTTTTTTATTTTTCATATCTTGAATATTTTTTCTTCTATTATAATCAATATTTTTTATTAATAGGGGCTTAAATTTAATTTTTTGCACAGGACCCTTAAATCTCTAGGCCGCCCTGTATAAGATAAACAGTCTTTCATTGTGGATGGTCACTTGGATACTATACTTACATTACAACTGTCCCTTGTATGCCTTTCCAAGTGTAACCAATGGTGGTTCGACACGGGAACACGACCGAGGATAAAATCATCATTTACAAGCAAAAGTTTTTTGTTGTCTTTAGGGCAATGGATTCCTTCAAACAGGATCACCAGATGTCCTTTTGTTATAAGTTGTGAACCAATGCTTTAACTACGTATAAAAAGTTGAGTGCAACACACCAATTATGTGAAGTGTCATTAGATGTCCAGAAATGGATTCCATCTGGTTGTGTTAATATTTTAAATGTGGTGGAAAAAGGAATCTAGGGGACTTATATAAAAGCTGGAAACTGATTAGTAGAATCAGAAGCTCTAAGTGTTCTCTTAATCAGAAGATTATTTTCAGGAGAGAAAGCAACAGCCTCGAAGCTAGTTCAAACTAGTGGGAGGTTGGTGCAGAGAAATCTAAAACCAACCAAATTAACTGATTTTGATCTTGTTCATAAGTCTAGATTGTTCATTTTTTGATTGAGATTTTGAGCTCATGGCACGTGGAAAGATCCAGATGAAGAGGATTGAGAACCCAGTGCACCGCCAAGTCACCTTTTGCAAGAGGCGCACGGGTTTGCTCAAGAAGGCGAAGGAGCTCTCGGTTCTCTGTGATGCTCAAGTCGGCCTTTTCATTTTCTCCTCTCATGGCAAGGTTTACGACCTTGCCACCAATGGGTATACTCTCGTGCTCTAACTATAAATGAGTTTGTCTCACGTGTGTTTAAGTTTCTACGTTGTGGAGCCACTAGTATTACGAATTTCTATATTTTTTAAAATCTCAAGTATTTATACATTAGTTAGAAGTACGTAGTAGTACGGTAGTACCCCTTACTAGTGATGTAACTATATGTACGTTTATCTTTATGATTTGAGCCATCGAGCTAGCTAGATCATACGTTAGCACGTGTATCGTGATGATATTATTAACTTTTGATGTTTGAACATGGTTAAATTATTTATGATTTGCTTGATGAAAGTATAACTTTGTATGTTCTTCAATATGCAAGAACTATGCACGGTATGATCGAGAGGTATATGAAAAGTAGCAAGGGAGTTCCAGTTGATGAGGAGCCCAAGGAGAAACCAGTTAACATGGTATGTGATTTTGTCTCATTCTTTTTTGGAGCAGAAGTTTCTTTTTCCTAGTAACTGTTGAAGCACACTTTACAATTGGTATGCGTTTAGTCTCTAACTACTATGTTCTTTCAATCACAAATGGACATGTATGATGTATATGAATGTCAATTTAGATGATATACATTCTAATATTACGAAAACAACTAATTATACTCATCTTGATCGTACTTATAAAAATCAAATACAATCCGGAGATACAAAAACTTAGAAAGAAAGCTAAGCACTGCGAAAAAGAAAGCTTTATTAAACAGATTGATCCACAGGAGATTTTATGCGCCTTCTTATCGTAATGCTCTAACACAAGTTAGACAAATGTCATGTGTTTTATATACAAACATTGCTATATATATGATTTATAACTCAATAAAAGTTCTCATAATGTACTTATAACATCACTTGGATGCGCTGTATTAGAAGCAAAAGAATTTAAATCAAGTTGGAAATATCACATTGCCATATAGCTTTGGCCTTTGAGAATCTGGTTCCCTGTCTAGTGAGGCATAATTAAGAAACCATCATGCTGAGAAGCAGTCAAAAGGTTAATTAGAGATTTCATGCTTTTTGGGGACAGCACACAATGGAATGCTTTGTTTGTATTATCCCCAATTATGCAAGCATAATAATATACCTGATGTGATATGGCCTATATATGCTTAGTTTTGGAAGTAATTTCCAGATACAATTTCTAATTGAATAATAAATTTAAAATGTGTCAATTATCATTATTCATATATATGAGATTATTGTAATATTCCTTCAGGATCCAAATGATGAGATCACTATGCTGAAGCATGAGATTGACATACTCCAGAAAGGACTAAGGTGAATTGCTTAATTTTGAAGATTTTTAATGACAACAATTTATTTCAAGTACATGCATCTTTTTGTGTTATTTTATGAACATTTAACTCAAGATTAGTTATGAACCCTTTAGGTTGATATCTGGAGGAGGAAATACTGGTGCAATGTCTTTGGAAGAACTAAATGTTTTTGAGAAGCATCTTGAGTTATGGATATATCATATTCGCACTGCGAAGGTAAATATACATGTTTGATTCATACTTCTTCAATAAATATCTATGCACAATTTCATTAGCAATTTAGATAACTGAAAATAAATAATTACATACAGATGGACATTATGTCTCAAGAAATCCAGTTGCTGAAGAACAAGGTTAGCTCACATCCTTTTGTCTTCGACATTAAAATTATCAGTTGCTGAAACATTGAGCATTAGGGATGCAAATGCAGAGAAGTAGGCAAATGTAGCATTAATGCATAAAGTGTTGGAACAATATAACACTTGAAGCATCACATTGTACAACATGGTGCAACAAAGACTAATTAACATTACCGGCTAAGAATATTCTCAACCTTATATATATTCTTCATATTGTCACAGGAAGGGATACTCCAAGCTGCAAACAAGCATCTGCAAGAGAAGGTATTTATTCATGCACTGTGAAAACAAACAATAAATAAAATTTTAAGTTCTTGAATCCCAATTTGTTTATTTGTGTTTGTTCTTGTTTTGCAGATAGAAGAGCACTATGGGATCTACAACATGGTGCCAATGCTGACTAACATTGACTATCCATTAATCACTAACTTTCAGTACCCACTAACTATACCAAATGAGATGTATCAGTTTTAGTGAACATCTTATTGTGGTATTAATGGGGTATGTGGAATGTGTTTGGAACATGTAAGAATAAGTTAACATGTAATGTGTCATATAATGACTGATAATGCTGGCAATCACTACTCCTTTGTGTTTTTTTTTTTTTTTTTTTTTTTAAGTTTGCAACTCTTCAGATTGTGTAACTTGTAAAACCTAATTTGATATGAAGACTTTGTGATTTGTAATATTCTCTTATGCTTTCCTATGATGTTTTTAGATTGGAGACATGTAAGTAACTTGTGTGGATCTAGGAAGCTAATTATTGTGGAAAGTTGCATTGCTCATAGATCTATGTGAACAGTTTGAGAATATTGTAACTTTGTTTATTCAGGAAATAGTATTATGTATCGTGTTAGAATTACGTGGTTTTATAATATGGACTCAATTCGGATATGATACTTTTAATGTATCAGTTATCATATATAGTCCTTTAATGTGGAAAAATCCCACTTTAGGTCCTTCGCGCAACTTCGATGTTGACATCATAGGGGAGCGAGTTTTAGAAGCAATTTTATTGAAAAACAAAACAAAAAGATGAATGTATAATATCATCTTTGACCAAAGAATTGTGATGCAACAATTCATTCTGGACCCGAAATCGGTCATTAATTCCTTTTTCTATTCAATGAATTATGTCTTGAAACACATGTGGTGTAGGATATGTACTCATGTGATGATGCTGAGATGAAATTCTGACATACCGAAGTACTATATCTAACAACTGTAAATTAAAGTACCACATATAATGTAATGACTATAAATGAAAATTTTCAGACATTTTAAAAGTTAGATAATAGAAGGCGTTACTAGTTTCATTCAACAAAATAATAAAACACTCTTCCCAATCAAACAACCAAAACCGACAAAATCCCATATTTGTGAATGGAAACCTTCCAACAACTACACCCCCTAAATATTGATGGCTCATCTCAACTCAAAAGTTATGCCGAGGCAGGAGCAATCTTTTGAAATACAAAGGGAGAATTTATAAAAGCAAGTGCCATCTTTTAGGCATCACTTATCACAATACAACTGAAATAGTAGCACTCAAACTTGGACTTAAATTATGTAATCAAACACAAAGAATTCCATAGTAGTACAAACTGACTCAAATTTCTACTTTCATGTTTAAACATGCAGGCAGCAACACTCCCACCACGTCGTACTTGAGGAGATCAAGATGCTAATGGACAAAATGGCAAACATGACAGTATCTTTTTGTATACCGAGAGGAAAACAATATCACAGATTATCTAGCTAAGGAAACAAAAAACCAAACAACAAAAGAATCCGGGTGACTTGTTTTCAATTTGTTTGATATATGATGATAGTGGGTTTTAGTTGTAATCGCTAAGAACACTTGTTATACTTTAGACTTGTCTCCTCGTAATACTATTAGACTTGTCTGTCATTTAGTTTCATTAATGAATCCTCCTTTTCGAAAATAAAGTAAAGTATATAGGAGATGATGGGTGTTGATGTGGCTGAGGAATTTGAATTTGAGGGAGTACAAATTACGACGGCTGTTTTTTTAAAAAACAATTCAATAGGACTAAACTGATAATTTTAACTATTAAGTGGGCTGTCTTGAATTTACCAACACAAACTAAGTATAATTCAAGCTCAACATCGAAAGTTTTAATACTAATTACGATTCGAGGGGTATATTTTTGCCAACGCCATTTCATACCAGTCGTCTTCAACGGCTTCAATCGGAGCTTGAGCAGGTAAGAATACTATCCTCTTTTCATAGCAATGTTTCATTATGTCTTTATTGATAACTGTTGAATTTGAATTGCCTGTAATTTTTTGTGTACGTATGGAATGGTTCTGTGGGATGCTCATGGTTTAGATTTGAGCTGATAGAAAAGGAGCAGATCAAGAAAGTAGCCAAACCTTGAATAGAAATAACCTCAAATAGAGGAATTGACCGGTTTTTATGGGGAACCGAATGTCAATTCAAGAAAACGCACTTGGGATCTCCTAAGACGCCTTGGTGATTTTTCTAACCGAGCATGGTTGTGTGTTGGCGATTTTAACGAAATTTTGTCTAACACAGAAAAATAAGGCGGTTTGAGAGTTGGGCCATATCGATTACGTAATTTTAGAGAATGTATCCAGCAGGTTGGATTAAGACCACTCCCAATGGGAGTGGTCGTCGGATTTTTTGTTCTGCATATATTTTCACAAATCAACTGCCCAACGGACCGGACGACCGGGTGGGCCCCACCCCTTTTTTATTTTTATTTATTTTTTTTATTTTTTAAAATTAATTTATAAAGTAATATTAAATAAAAAATATCCCAACGGCTATATTTTTTCGAGATCTATAAATACAACTCATTTCGAGATCTATAAATTACTCATTTCTCATTTTTTTCATTCTGATTTCAATCTCAATAAATTATAAAACGAGTTTTAAGAATCCAATTTGAGTAATTTCAACTTCTAAACACTCTTATAATATGTGAAGCAAGCTAAAAAAAATATAAAAAAAAAAACGGAAAAAATAATAAAAAAACACTACGACGGTCATTTACTGACCCATCGACGCTTTTTTTTCCGCAGTGTCGTTAAATCGGTCAATCATCGCAACTATTCACGGTCTTAACTCACGGCCCATTGGGAGTGGTCTAACAGATTTGGGCTTGACTGGTTATGCTTATACTTGGTGGAACAGAAGAACCCATCCTTATACCATTCGTGCCAGACTTGATCGATGCTTCTCCTCTATGTCTTGGAAGACGATTTTTCCAACAACCATCGTCCAGCACCTCAAGTGCGTATACTCCGACCATAATCCACTCTACATCATCTTCGATTCTGGCCGCAATACCCATCGTCAGCGCAAAAAATCCTTCAAATTTGAGTCTATGTGGACACGCCATGCCGATTGTACATGAATCATCTCTGAAAATTGGGACAGGAACGGCGATTTCCTTGAATCGGCGGATAAGTGCCGATTGGGTCTCACGGTTTGGGGGAAGTCCAAATTTGGGAGCGTCAATGGTCAAATCAAGGAAATCCAAAACCGATTGGGTGAATTGAAGGAGCTTACTGTAACGACATAAACTAAGCAAGAGGAAGCTGATCTTAAGAAGCAGTTGGAAGAAATTCTTGAAAGAGAGAATGAGATGTGGAAACAAAGGTAAAAAATTCAATGGGTCCGTGAAGGGGATCGAAATACTCGATTCTTCCATAATCGAGCTTCTCAACGGATGGACAGGAACGAAATCAGGGGATTCTCCGTACTGATCAGGAGGGTATGGGTGATATTGCAGTGAGTTACTTCCAATCCATTTTCAGTTCGGTTCACCCATCAGTTACAGTCATTGAAGCCGTCTTGGAGACTCTGATGCCTAAGGTGAGCAACGAGATGAATGAGGAACTGTGCAGAACATACACCGCAGACGAGGTAACTACTGCCCTCTCTCAAATGCATCCTCTTAAATCTCCCGGCCCGGATGGTTTTCCGGTTTTGTTCTACCAGAAATTTTGGCCTACTGTAGGTAATTCTGTGACTAATTGTTGTCTGAAGCTTTTGAACCATGGTGTGCTTGATGCTAAGTTGAATTACACTCACATTGTCTTGATTCCTAAGTGTAAGAAGCCTGATGTTATTACTCAGTTTAGGCCTATTAGTCTTAGTAACGTTGTGTATAAACTTGCTTCCAAGTGCATTACTAATCGTCTTAAGCCAATTATGCATCTTTTAATTAGCGAAACGCAGTCAGCTTTCATTCCTGGTAGGCTTATAACTGATAACGTTCTCGTTTCTTACGAAATCAACCACTTTTTTAAAAGGAAAATTAAGGGCAAAATTGTTCATTTAGCCCTTAAGCTAGATTTAAGCAAAGCTTTTGACAGGGTCGAATGGTCTTTCTTGGAATCTGTTCTTTACAAGTTGGGCTTTTGTTCTACGTTTGTTAATCTGATTATGACCTGTGTTCGATCTGTGTCCTATTCTGTTGTTTTGAATGGTAGTTAGTATGGCCATTTTTCTCCTGAAAGGGGTATCCGTCAAGGTGACCCCCTTTCACCTTTTCTTTTCCTTTTCTGTACTGAAGTTCTGTGCTCTTTATTTGACCGAGCTGTGAGTAGAGGCGAATTAAAAGGTGTGAAAGTGAGCAAATGTGCCCCTGCGGTTTCTCATCTTCTTTTCGTCGATGACACCATGATTTTTTGTGATGCCAGCATTGAGTCTGCCTCAACCATTATGAGAATTTTACAAACTTATAGTCGTGGTTCTGGTCAGGAAGTTAATATGGAGAAATCTGATGTGGTCTTTAGTCGAAATGTGAATGATGATTTGAAACATAGCATACAACACATTTTGAATGTTCGTGTGGTTGATAAGCATGAGAAGTACTTAGGCCTTCCTACTTTTATGGGTAGAAATAAGAGGGATGTCTTTGGTTGGTTACGTGAAAAAATGTGGAAAAAAACCCAATCTTTTGACGGCAAATCTTTGTTTAAAGTCGCAAAGAAGTTTTGATTAAATCTGTTTTACAAGCTATTCCGAGCTATGTGATGAGCTGTTTTAAATTACCTGATAACTTGCTCCATGATCTTGAGTCTCTAATATCTAATTATTGGTGGGGTGACGAGGGTAAAAATAAACAGCATTGGGTTAATTGGCAGATTTTAACAAAAAGCAAAAGAGATGGGGTCTTGGCTTTAGAGACTTACGTTCTTTTAATCTTGCTTTGCTTGGTAAACGAATTTGGCGAATTATTGATGACCCTGATTCTCTTCTGAGCCGTATTTTCAAAGCCAAATACTTTCCCAACACTGATGTGTTGCATGCTGTTCCTAAATCTGATTCCTCTTTTACTTGAAAAAGTATTTGTTCTGCTTTGGATCTGGTTAAGTCTGGAATTCGTTGGAGAGTTGGTAATGGGGCGAACATTGATATTTGGCAAGACCCCTGGATACCGGGAAATGCTTCTTTCAAGCCTAAAACTCCAGATCTTAACCATGAAGGTCCTCTCAATGTCTCTTTTCTGATCCACCCCTCTTATGAAGAGTGGGATTTGCCTATTTTGCAGTTTTTGTTTTGGCAGGATGACATCAAGGAAATACTCAAGATACCCCTAGCCAGCAAAGATACTCCTGATACCATGATTTGGCACTTCACCATGAATGGACGATACTCGGTCAATTCGGCATATCACCAAGCTATGAACCTCAAGCATAGCCGAATTGAAGACAAGGTAGGCTGCTCTTCGCATAAGGTAATTCTTCCTTGGAACTTTATTTGGAAATTACATATTCCAAATAAAATAAAACATTTCTTATAGCGAGTTCTTCATAATTCCCTCCCCATAGGTAGTGTACTGGTTCGCCGCCATCTTGTCAATGAATGTCCTTGTCTATTTTGTGATCATGTTGACGAATCTATTTTACATCTCCTTCGGGATTGTCATTATGCGCACCAATACTGCGCACTTGCGAACATCCCTCTATCTGCAATTTACTTCACAGCTGATTCAATTTGGGATTGGATTAATGGTGTGCGCATTAGGCTTGACTCTTCTGATTTTAATTTCTTTGTAATTTCTTGCTGGAGTATCTGGTATGCCAGAAATAAACTGAAGCATGATGCTGTCAAGTTTTCTCCATTGGACACTTATCATTATGTTTTCAATTACTGTAACTTTGTTAGATCTAACATGTTTCAGCCTATCGGAACTCAATAAAGAACCAGCATACTATTTTAGGCCCTTGGAATCCTCCTCCCGAGGATTGGATAAAAATTAATTTTGATGCAGCGGTCCCGCGCCGTGGTGGACGCATTGGGATCTCCGCTATTGCAAGAGATTATACAGGGCTGGTTTTAGTTTGGAGCAGGAAAAAGCTTCTCCCCGAATTTGATGTGGAGACATCAGAATTGTTTGCGGCAAAATTAGCAATTAAGTTGGCCAAAGAAATGCAGTTTAGCAACATCATGCTGGAAGGTGATGCTTTGCAAGTTATTAAAAACTTGAAGTCTGATCAAGTCTCTAAATCTGCCAATGGTGCCATCTACTCTGATCTGCGAAGTGAGCTGTCAAATTTTACTGATGTTCAAATTCGTCATGTTCATCGTGAGGCAAATACACTTGCTCATGAACTTTGCCATGATTTTGCTGAAGATGAAATGGGCTACCTGTGCCTTCCTTTTGACTTTAGTGAAGTCACCTAGCTTTAGTTGATTGCTGCTTTGTAACCATTATGGATACCATCTGTTTGCTATGGCTTTCATGCTGTAATACTCTGTAATGAGCTATGCTCTCTCTATTTTTTTCATCTAAAAGAAATCTTTTTATCTCAAAAAAAAAAAAAAAAAAGGTCATGTACAAAGTCCAAGAGACTAAAGATTAATCGCGAATTCCAAGTTCAACCTCGAGCTCATCATCTTGTTCAAAGAGCTTCAGGAGACGTGCATGTTGCTCAGCTCTTTTCTTTTTCTGCCATAGGTTACATAGGAAAACGCCAAAGCCAACGGCTGCTGCAAGGCCAACCAACAATATGAGGATTTCTAACCCGATGAGACCGGACGACTTCTTGCTAGCAGTTTTATGATCATTGGATGATGAGCTGATGAGCTGCCGTCTGCTGTTCCCGTAGAGAAGAAGAATAAGGCTCTGTTATTTTCAACTGAAAACTCTTTCCAGTTCCATTCAGTTCAGTTCAGTGTAGCTCGTCTTCAGTTCAGTTCATTAAATTCATATTATTATTATTATTATTATTATTATTGTTGTTGTTGTTAATAATAATAATAATAATAATAATAATAATATTGAGAAAATTACAAATGGTACCATATTATTATTATTATTATTATTATTATTATTATTATTATTTTATCATTTATTTACACACCCGATCTTTTATACGAGGAAAATAAGAAAATTTATCCAATTGAGTTATTTTCAACTTTTTTTCTTTCTTTCTTTCTTTCTTTTTAATACGACTTTTAGTAGATCAATGAAATAAAGAGTATAGTTACAATTTGAACTAACAAAAAATCTACATGTTCAAAAACTCCAAAACAAGTTAAACCAAACCAAAAGTCGGACCAAACTTTATAAAAATAATATTATATATCACAAATATTGAAAAATGGCATTTATTCCTCCATATTATCTTCCTGGGACTCTATATTATCTTCCTTGGACTCTATATTATCTTCCTTGGACTCTATATTGCCTGTAATAGATCGCCAAATTCTCAATGTTATCTCCTTGCGCACCCTGTTCATCGTTTCTTTCCTTGTCGGGTTCAATAAATCATTATCCACTCCACCTTGGACATTGATATCATGTTGCAAAACTGGTATTTCAAGTTTACACATGCGCATAAAATTATGAAGAGTGAAGGTAGCAACAATCACGTATATTTGATATGTGTCTTCCATTTGAGGCATCGTATAAAGTACCTTCCATCTCCTTTTCAAGCCGCCGAAGGCTCTTTCAATAGTAGTTCGTAATGAAGAGTGTCGATAGTTAAAATGCTCAGACATCCCTTTAAGAACTCTTTTCTTCTTAAAGTCTGGAATATGATATCTTACATCGGGGTCCTTAATTGGATCGGGGTCCTTAATTGGAGAGAGATAACCAGTGGTATTAGGATATCCAAAGTCCACCAAGTAGTATTTTCCTGTCAAAATCATAAGCGCATAATAAAACAACAATTGTAACATACTCCCTCCGCCCCGGTTGTATATAACAAAATTTTGGTCATTGGTAATAGGAGTACTATTTTACATACCTGTTGGCGGATGGGGAAAACAATATTTTGATCGAGTCAAAGAATCAACCCATACTGTCATATCATGAACACTTCCTTCTCATCCCACATTAATGAAAGTGAAAATCCTATCAAAAGAGCAACAAGCCAGAACATTCCAAGTTTTGGTGCCCTTTCGTCCTCTAAATGGTATACCTTCACTATCGGATATAACAGCCTGAATATGAGTTCCATCTATTGCTCCAACACAATCCTAAGGATGTTATAACAAACATATTACAATTAAATAATATAAAATAAATGTTGTCAAATATTAAAATTTATGAAAGTAAATTTACTCACTTTAAAGAATGGCCAGTACAACGCATTGTTCTTTACTTCGGGTGGAACCAGAGAAAGATACGCATGTGGTCTAACGATATCATACGATAATGTAACCAGGGCAACCAACACCTTTTTGAAATATTTGCATATAGTACTTATCGAATGCTTGAATACGTCAGCAGCATCTCGATAGGAAGCTCCTTTCGCCAATATAAATATACATATCCCAACTTGTTCTGCTACTTTTACAAATCTTCCATCGGATAATAGTTTTCTAGCAACCATCAAGTCAACTAATTTTATAAACATACCTCTATGAAGTCTTAATTGCTCTTTGCATAAGTCAGGATGTGCATTCAAAATCCTGTGTATATACTCAGCACCACTTTCCCCTCCGATTCGTAGAGATCTCCTTGCCGGTGTTGATTCAATAGATAGTAATCTCCTTAGCACTTCTAATCCAACTATCATACAAGCTCGTCTAACATTTTGTTCCATTCTACATCAATGAGTAAGAATAAGATAACTTGAATTTTATTAAAATGCATAAAGAAACAAAAGCAAATGTATCAAATTCAATCATTAAAATAACAAGAAAAATGCTAATGCAGAAACATCTTAAGGAAACTAGAATTACAAATATATATTCTAAAAGGAAAAAGATATTTTATAAATTTCACCGATTCAAAAAAAAAAAAAAATAGACAAAGACAGTTTATACGACGATTAAAATTCGGTTTTAATCGAGTTATCATTCTCATATTGTTTTCCACGCGGTTGGTTTTAAAGTTTGTTCTACAATAATAAATAAAAATGTAAAGTGACAGAAAAAAGAGTAGGAAGAATGTGATAAAGATGACAAAAATAATATATTTTTTTAATTGTGATTATATATACCATCATATAATTGTTATTATTATTACACAATAATTTCTTCAGTTAGTTTCAGTTCAGTTCCATTCAGTTCAGTAAATTTCAGTTGAAAAGAATAGAGCCTAATACTAGTAAGTTCCCTATCAAGGTAAATAAAAGAACTTCTCATCTAAATCCATCCCGCCCTGATACACCGTTTAAAATGACTAATCGTGGTGAAATGTAAAAATAAAAAACTTGGAGACTTTAAATCACAAAGGATAAAAAAAAAATATACAACTCCTATAGAATACTGCTGCGCCCATTGAAGAAAAACCACAGAAGTGAGCAAATAAATAAATATATAAAATAAGATAAAATAAAGAAGAAGAGAAGAAGAAGAAGAAGAACCTTTATCTTAAGAGTATACCAATTAAACTCATGGAGAAAACTAAGCATACACGGATTACACCATTGTACAGACTCAAAGGCATCCTTTGATTACCAAACCAAAATTACAGACTTGTTCGGGCTTGTAAAGCATAGACTGGGGAGTAGAAGCAATGACTAATTGAGCCCTAAAATCAATGCTCAGTAATAAAACAACTCAGTTAATCAGATAAAAGAATATCTCCAGTAACATGCATCCAGATGCAGGGTCCGTTTCAACTCTTTTCACATCCTACCGAGACAACTCTCAAGGGATCAACACTGGGAGTTACAAAATCAGAAGGGAAACAGATTGTCTTTTGTAAGAGGCACTATTGTCATTATAAAGGCAATATGAAAGCAGTTTGTGTTATGAAGTTAGAATTTCACCCCCATAAGATAGCCATATGTCCGTCCATAACATGATACCCAAATTTAAGTCAAGTTGGTCCAGTTTTCAGAAGAGAATTCCGGGTATGTTGCATCAGAAATACAGAAGCTCACAGCAATATGCTGCACCAATATCTATGATACTCACTCTACAATCTACACCATATGTACCGATTGACAAAAAAATTAGACATCTAGCCAAAAGCTGCAGGAAATGATATTCAAACATTATTACACGTGCTGTTAGTAATACACATTGAACGAGCAACTATAGTCAAGATATGAATTCTGAAGGAATGCAGCTCAATGTTCAAGAGAAAGAAAAACAAACCAAACTAAATAGCCATTTCAAGCTTTATCAAAGAGGCCACTTCCAGCCATGTTTAAATTTTCAACTGAGATACCAATTCGAGTTTGAACGAATATAATTCCGTGATCTTCTCATTACCATAATCGTACATATTTATACAAGAGTAATCCTATAATGTAGGCTATTACTAGGAATCTAAGCTAAACTAAGAATCTAAATATAACAAGGAATACAACAATAGTAGAGATATGAAATACTTAGGAGACTAAGATATTTCACATTCTAACACCCCCCACAGTCGAAACTGGAGGTTCACGAACATTAAGACTGGTCCGAAAGTCGTCGAATAGTACAAGAGGCAGCCCCTTAGTAAAGATATCTGCCACCTGATATCTGGAAGGCACATGACGAACTCGAACCTCACCACGCGCCACTTTCTCTCGAACAAAATGTATATTCATTTCAATATGCTTCGTGCGCTGGTGTTGGACAGGATTCCCAGAAAGATAAATAGCACTCACATTGTCGCAATATACCAATGTAGCCTTACGAATAGGACAATGTAACTCCAGAAGAAGATTACGAAGCCAACAGGACTCAGAAACAACATTAGCCACCCCCTATATTCGGCCTCTGCACTGGAACGGGACAAAGTCGGTTGGCGTTTCGAAGACCAGGAGAGTAGATTGTCCCCCAAGAAGACACAGTAACCTGATGTGGAACGACGTGTATCGGGACATCCTCCTCAATCAGCATCCGTATAAGCAACAAGCTCGGTAAGAGAAGAAGAAGAAGAAGATAAGTGAAGACCAAGACGAAGCGTACCCTGGAGATACCGGATAATACGCTTCAGGGCATGCATATGTTCCTCGCACGGATCATGCATATGAAGGCAAATCTGTTGGACAGCATAAGAGATATCGGGCCGTGTAAAAGTAAGATACTGTAGAGCACCAACAAGCCTACGATACAAAGTCGGATCAGCAAACGGCGCCCCCGTAGTAGCACCAACTTTCGGTTTTGTGTACACAGGAGTCGGACTCGGCTTGCACGAGCTCATACCAGCCCGGTCGATGATCTCTGCGGCATACTTCTGCTGAGATAAAAATAAGCCATCCTTATGACGAGTCACACTAATGCCGAGAAAGTAATTCAAGAACCCTAAGTCCTTCATCGCAAACTCAGAGCTAAGATGCGTCATGATCGATATGCGTAAATCCTCTGACGAAGCCGTCAAAATAATATCATCGACATATAACATCAAGCTAAGAAGCATGCATACGAATATGCATACGAATACGCATCCGCATACGAATACGTCAAAATTCAAATTATTGAAATACGAATACGTTAAAAATACGTTTTTGTTTTACATATAGTTTTATATATATTGAAACATTCTCATAAGTAACAAGATAAGAGCAAATTAAAAATCATTATGACTGGTCAAAGGAAGAATACAGCCAGATAATAGGATACTTGTTAATAATAATAAGATATACACTAACATCAAAAATCTCACACCAAATCCACTATCTCTACAAGTCTACAACATAAGTAATAAGATAAGGCCCATAAGGGTTTTATAAATTACTCCCAAAACTAAGCCAAATAGTCTGAAACCAAGCCTGGTACAACATAAGTAATAAGATAAGGCCCATAAGGAATTGTGTGCAAGTTGCAGGGAAATTACTCCGGCCAAGACAGATCATATAAACTACTCCCAAAACCAAGCCAAATAAAAAAGACAAAACCAAGCGGCCAAGACAGATCTGAAACGCAAGAGCGCCGGCCAAGAAAATTCAGAAACTGTAAAACGCGAAGCGCGAGAATTCCAGCAACAAATCAGGCAAGCAGCGGCGGCGACCAAATTCAGGCAAGCGAGAATTCACGCAATAGAGAAGATGAATATACCTGAAGAACTCCGGTGACCAAGATGAATACGATCAGTCTAGGTGTGTTACTGATTCTTGCATATTTATTTACTGATTCTTGCATATTTATTAAGATTGAAACAAATCAAAACCAATTGGGATTGGGAATTTGGGAAAATTAAAAAAAAAAAGAAAAAGTTAAAAAATACGTATTTTAGGCGTATGCGTATGTAATACATATTCTGTAAGAATACTTCACCCCTAAAACGTATGTGTGCTTCATAGACAGCAAGTAAGCCGTATCCGACCCACGAGTGTAGATAAACAATGAAGTATCGGATTTACTATTAGAGAAACCAATAGACAATACGAAATCAGCAAACCACTTATACCATGCCCTAGGAGCTTGCTTAAGTCCATATAAAGATTTCCGCAATAAACATACATAATCCGGATGCTGCTTGTCGCGAAAACCCATCGGTTGGTGCATATAAACTGTCTCCTTCAGATTGCCATGGAGAAAAAGCATTGCTGATGTCGAACTGATGAATGGACCATCGCTTCGAAAGTGCAATACTGAGAACCGTACGAATGGTCGCCGGTTTTACAACCGGACTAAACGTCTCTCCACAATCAATGCCGACTCGCTGAGTTTTACCATCACCTACAAGACGGGCCTTATGCCTCTCAAATGAACCATCAGATTTAACTTTATGAGTAAAAATCCACATAGATCGGATGACATTAACATTTGGGGGCGTGCCGTGGAACCAAACCGGACGTATTATTTTTAATAAGAGCATCAAATTCATCGGTCATAGCTAATTTCCAATTCGTGTCACGAAGGGCAGCCACAAAGGGTTACGGGGTAGAGATATGAAATACTTAGGAGACTAAGATATTTCACATTCTAACAGAGTTTTCCAAGATATTTTGAAAGATTATGTGTAGAATTGGCTCACAGAAATCTGCCTAAAACTTCATATTTATGTATGATCCGAAATCAACAAAAACTAGAATCTCCAACTTAGACATTTATGTATGATCCAGAATCAACAAGAACTAGAACCAGACCAAAGGGTCACGTCACATCACAGTAAAAAACAAATCATGAGCTCCAACAAAAGTAAACCGTTAAAACACAAAGTAATCAATACAGATTCAATATATCGTTAACCAGTTCAAAAACAAAAAGGGCTAAAAGAATATATGCCAAAATTCAATAGCTCAATCAACACAGTAATGCCCACCAATATTCCAAACAAAAAAAAAAATAGAATCTTGAAAACTCCAATACAATCAAACCAGTCAATCACATAATTGAACAGCAAAACAAGATGAGCTGATAGAAAAGGAGCAGATCAAGAAAGAAGCCAAACCTGGGATGAGCAGAAAACCCAATGAAGAGAAAAGGCATAAGAAGAATCGGCGAGAGCTGAAACTTTTGAATTCACCCATCTTTCTTGTTGACCTTTCTTTCTTTCTCCTTTGATGACGATCTCTTTCTTGTGTTGTCTTTTGGAGTGTTTATAATATAGCCTGAATAGAAGAAGAAGAAGAATTTGCAGGATATGGGTTTTTTTGGGTCAATTGATAAATTCGTCGGCTGTTATATATTAGTGCGACTTCAGACAGAATGACAGGGGTGAGCTCGGGCGGATCTACCCGGGTATTAACGAAAAATCAAACTGATCCACCTATAGCGGGTGATTATAATTATAAATTGAGGCGGGTAGGATATTTTCTTAACCCGTGGCGGTTCGGGTGATAAAAATGACGGGTGGGTGGCGGGCGGATTGGCGGGTGAATATAGATAAAAATGTAAAAATTTGCAACTTGCGTAGAAGTAGATGTGCAAGTCAAAAAAATCAGCAACAAGGAGCATGTTTTGAACAATGAGAGTAGTGATTCTTTTGAAGTAATTGTTCTTCTTTACTTCATTTTAAAGATTTTTCACGCAGTAAAGAATGAAATGTTGACCCAAATAGTTGTCAACTTGTGTTATTTTACTTGAATACATGACATGAGCAAAGAAGGACGAATGATGAGTGCAAAAATGAAGATGAAAGAGTGCTTAAAGAGGAGTTATAGCTGGGTGGATCGCCTTAGACTTAAATTCACAAACACACACACATACATGCATACATACATACATACATACATACATACATACATAAGGCGGGTGGGTCGCGGGTTACACACATCCAACCCACCACCCACCCACCAATGGCGGGTTAAAAAAAATTTAACCCACTAAAATTTTTATAAAAAAATTAGTTGGCGGGTGCGGGTAAATGGTGAAATTTGCATTTATGCGAATTGGACGGATTTTTGCACCCCTAAGAATGAGGAACAAACTAGTCAAATCACTCGGTGAAAAGGTGTAGAGATAGAATAACGGGTATGCTGCATAAAACCCATAGAATTTCAACTCGAAACATAACACCAAAACCCTTTGATTATTAAATTGTGTTAAAATCCCTCAGTTATATTAAAAGTCTGCACGAAACCCCTAACGAACACGAGTGCATTACACGTGTATGCAAAGTCAGATCTGGAGGATTTTGTGTCACTTTATGATAATTGATAGAGTTTTATGCGATTTTTATGTATTTATTATAAAAATGTAATGAAAACATTAAAATTAAGGGAAAATTACACTAGCTCTCCCTAATAAAGTGGCCCAAATCATCGAAGCCCCTAACATCTCAACAATAACACATGAGGACAAGTTTCATAAATCAATAACAAGATGGTCCAAAAGTCAACTCAAATTTCCTTGGTGGTAGTTCAGAAATGACGTGGAAAATATAAAATATTCAGATCTTCAAAATTAAATTGCAATTAACCCCTCTTACTTATTTAATACCCAATTTATACCCTTAAAAAATTATGATAAACCATTTCAACCCTCATTTCAATTTTTCTATACAACTTCAATCAAGAATAAATTACAATCGAACCCTTTTAATTTTCTTACTTCATTAGTATCAAAATTTCTCATTCCTCCATTGATGAAGCTTGAAATGTTCCATTCTAAAATTTTTTTCATGTTCTTCCATTTGCCATTGATTCATAGTTTAGGAGGTTTGTTGAATTCGGGCTCCAATTGAGCCCGAATTCGAACTCCATTGCTGGAAAGGCACCGCTGTAGTTTCTTCGATTTCGATTTTAATCTCAACTTCTTGTTCTTGATCAATTTCTTCTTTCTTCACTTGTTTCCTCTCTACTTGTTTTTCTTCATCTCTCTCCCTTTTTCTGCAATCAACCACCACTTTTTCCTCCGGTTTGAAATTCTCAATATCAAGTGGGAAATTGAGTATTGCTTTACTCCCTCTCAGCCTGAAAGCCGCCCTATCATAGGCCTTAGCAGCTTCTAGATCCGTCTCGAATGTTCCGAGCCAAACCCGGGTTCCCTTTTGGTTCGGGTCACGAATCTCCGCCGCAAACTTGCCCCATGGCCTTCTCCTGACACCTCTGTAATGCCTGTCTTGCACAGCTTTGTTGTTGTTGTTTCTAATTTGGGGAATTGCGACGTTGAGAGAAGGCTTCTTCTTCTCTGAAGCTCCATTAATGGAGCCCGATTCGGGCTCCGTCCAGTCCGGGCTCCATCCATGGGATTTAGAAAATAGAAGGGAGGAGGAATAAAAATGGATTGATATGAAGAATGAATTAGGATTAAGGTTTGAAGAAGAAGGAGATGAAAATGAATGGGTACATTTTCTTTGGGTCAATTTCAAAATTCATATAAACTTGAAAGGGTTGATTTGCAAATTGGTGTTTTAACTTCCACGTGGAAATTAATTTTTCAGCTGGTCAATAGGAAAATAAGTTTTTGGACTAATATGTTATTGTTGAATTGTCAGGGACTACGATGTTATTACGAAATTTATTAGGGGGTCCAAATGTAATTCACCCTAAAATTAATTGTTATTTATTAATTATTTTCTTCTGATATTGAATATAATTGTAAGATCATTTCTCTTATTATAATTCGAAACTAATGTCTTTCTTATACTATTGTCTTAATTTATTCACAAAGTCTCCTCGGAGACAGTCTCTACATAACTTATCTAAAGACGAACACATATTGTTAATCAAAACGCCCATGTTGTAAACATTTTTTTTCATACACAAAAATGCATTTTGTTAACAAACCTAAATGTTCCGATTAACAACATGAATGTTTGTTTATCTAGATTAGTTATATGTGCTTGTTTGGCAAGCGATCAAAATCACCAAAACCTGGTTAAAAATACCTAAAAACATCTATTAAAATATAATTTTCATGATTTTAATCGCTTGCCAAAAAGCCTGATAGAGACCGTCTCATGGGAGAATTACTCTAGTTTATTTGATTAAATTCATCATTATTGTATTATTTTAATTGTTTATTATGATTAGTTTGTTAAAAAACGAGAATCTCCGACTTATACTTTAAAATAAAAATACTATGATGAATAATATACAATTAATATATCATGCAACCTATGAATCATCAAAAAGTTAGCAATCAATCTATCAGAGCTAGGCTACACTAGAATACAAATCTGAATTTGACTGGAATCAAAACAGTTGGTGTTATGGTGCCTCAACATAAGGAATCCAACTGGACATCATTAGTTGTGACAGTCATCTTACGTAAGTTGAACCTTAAGGAGGATTGAGAGGGCTCTGTCGGGGGATTGGTTGCAAGAGACAACTAAGTGTGGTTGCAAGAGGCAACCAAGAGAGAGCCAAAATTGTTGTGTTATAATGTGTTAAGTGGGATGGGTGCAAATATGGTTCGCGGGTTTATCTTTTTATCACAATTTTTCACTAAACAAACCTTTTGGCCTTCCAAAAATTTTCCAGATTGTTTCACTTAAATGTGAAGAGGTAGCCTCTCCACTAACAGGCTGCATTACTCTGAACTTAAATGTTGCAGTATCAATTCGGCTACTAATGGTGAGAGCTGTTACGTTTTCTCTACAGCTATATATACCCCTCCCTCACTTGACAAACATACACCAGAAATTCTTCTTCCCTTCTCTTCTCTGTTTTCATTCTGCACTTTAGATATTCGAGTGTTCTTCACCACAGAAGTTCGACAGAGCTTCTTTGAGCTTCCAGATGATTCTTGATCGACGTTGGAGCAAATTGTCCGAGGAAGGCCTGAAGCTTACTAAAGGCGGACAAATTTAGCTTAAGGGAAAGTGGTCTCACTACTGACTCGTCCAGGATTAATTCCGAACCTGTGTTTTGTTTTTTGTTTGTGTTATCAAGTTTCAGTAAGTGTTAATAAATTTTTATTCTGCATCGCTTTTCATATATTTCAGATCGACCTTGCTTTTATATCGATAATCGGAAACAACAGGCTCGAACTCGACTCGTTTTATAAGATGCTCAACTCAAGCCTCATTATAAGCTGGTTCGGATCAATTTAAAAAAATATATATTTACATATATTTCTGAATAACAAACTCGACTAAACTCGAATCAAGCGAGCTAAGGTTGAATTCGAAATCTTAGCTGGTTTTCTCAATGTACCGAAAAGTTAGCTCGTTTTTTACGTTTTCTTTCTGTTGTACTTGTAGATTGTCCATTGTTATTCTCTTGTTGAACTTTGGTATCTTTGTCATTTTAATATTTTAATGTTATTAGTAGTAGAATAAAGGGTTACTAATTTAAATAAGCTGGACCATATATTTGGCCCAAAATATGAGTCGTAGATCGAGGCCCAGCCTAAGTTGTTGAGCACATAATTTAGATTTGAAATCATGGACAAAAATTGTATGTTAGAGTGAAAATATACAATATGAAGAAAAATAAAGGTAAAAATTGTATATATTTAGTGTGACGAAATACAATATTAACTGTATATTTAGTGTGACGAAATATAAATGTCGTTTTTTGAATTATTAATTTTAGAAGGGTACCGGTCTGATCTATACCCCAAGCATTAAGCCCAGCACCCTTTAAAATTATATGGGCTGAATTTAGGAATTTAGAGCGCGACTAGAGGGGCGAATTAACCTGCCTAATTGCATTGAATTAACCTGCCGAATTATAGATGTGGTGTGAGAAAAAAACAGAAGCGGCATCAAAGTCAACATGATGGTATTTGATGTCACACAAGTCACCTTCCAAAGTTGGAAATTATATAACGACCCCATACATGTATTGTGAAGACAAACTCAATTGCAATTGGGAGGAGCAATTCATAAGTAAAAATGGCTTTGATTTAGCATGGGCTAGTTCATGAGTACGCATATGTATTCAAGCTAGGGTCATTGTTCAGATATGCATCAAGAGAGCAATTTGGATCCATCACCGACATAATTATAGCTTCTTTTTTTTTTTTTTTTTAAGTTCGCTGATCCGATGACATAATTTAGAACATAGTAGAGAACAAGGATTAAGATGGTCGGAATTGTGGATTCCCATGGTAGCAAGGCCGTTAGAACTTTGGCTCTTGTATTTTTTAAAAGAAGAAATTATATGGAGGTGTTGATTATGTTTATCTATAAAAAATGATTCATGGTGGCTTATTATTATGCAAGTATGATGGTATAATTGATTTGGAGTATCATCAAACACAACAATTTTTAAATCACATATACATGCATCTACGTTTTGATAATTTATTTTAACTAACGAGATACAACTTTTATCATGTCATTGCACACTGAATTTATTCGTTATATTTTAAGTAGTTAATTAACATTAGAATTATTACATCTGGTTCTACAACATATTTCCTTTCATAAATACTTGGTCTGAAGCAAATGATGCATGATTTCCTCATAGAACTGTTCTAGGACAAAGTTGGGTTGATATTGGTGTTTAAATATTAGGAAATAATTGTGAATATCATTTCAACAATAAACTATCCCAAACCGTTAAATGCATATTTTAATAATTTTCATTGAAGTATAAAATAGTCTGTATAGTTATCAATGACCCACTCAGAATCCACTGGGTCGCAACACCAAACCATCTTCTCTCTTCTACACAAGTTCTGTTCCAAAACAATCTTAACCCGGAGTAACAAATAAAAAATACTCATCTTTGAACTGCTGGATGATATGAAAACATAGGAACCATAAAATTTCCAGAAATGAAGATTTAGATCCAAACAAGTTCCATAATCAACTTTTGGAACTCATAAATGACCACAAAGCTGTTTTTCTCCCAAAAAAGGAAAAAAAACACCGAGCCACATGTCTCTGAGTGGGAAAATTCCTCAACTTTTCACACTTTAAACATAGACGGATCTTGTTTAAATAATGGACATGCTGGAGCTGGAGCTATCATCAGAAACACACTAGGAAATTTCATAAAAGCAAGTGCAACTTTTTTTAGAAATACTGAACATAATTTTGCTGAAATAATGGCCCTCAAACTTGAGCTATCTCTTTTTTTTATCATAGAATACTCATTTCCATTGAAAAAAGATGAAGAATCTCAGCTTACAGCAAAATATCATCAGGCAGAACAGATTGCCCCTCTGTATCAAGACTAAAATTGCGAGACAAAGCGTGTGCTAAAGAGTTTCCACGCCGTGACACAAAATTAAAACTTACAGAATCAAAAAACGAAAATAAAGATTTGATTTCCTGAACCAAAACACCAGCAGCAGAGAGGCAGGGAGAGGAGGATTGTAAATCTCGAATTAGGTTCTTGCAGTCTCCTTCAAAAATAACTCGTCGAAACGACAAAGCGATGGCCAATTGTACTGCCAAACGAGCTGCTAGAGCTTCAGCCACTTCCGGTTCTTTAATATGATCTCGCCGTTGTCTACGCCAAGCAATTATTTCCCCATTATTATTCCGTGCAACTACCCCCAACCCAACATATGGTAATTGTGGAGGGACTGAGGCATCGAAGTTTATTTTGATTATGCCGGCAGCAGGTGGTTCCCAGGTGATATCCTGCTCTGGTGGCCTTGGGTGCGAAAAGTGATGTTGAGTCTCCTTATATTGTGCCACATAACTAACAGCAAACTGGGCAGAATTAGAGGGCTCTTTCCGCTTAGCTTCGTGCACCACCACATTCCGATTCCGCCAAATACTCCAACAGGTACAAATGAATATTTCGAACTCATCTCTTGTGGCGTTAGCTTTAACAGAGAGGACCCAATCCCAAGGACTGTGACAATTACCTGTAAACAAAACACTATTAGGAATGGGGGAGCAAGCCCACACAACTCTCGCAAAATGATGTAAAATGGATTCCTCATCACATCCGTAGACTGGACACACACAATCAACAACAATATTACGTCGTTTCAGCAACACAAGAACAGGAAGCGCAGCCTTAAGAAGCCGCCACGCAAAGATTTTGATTTTAGTAGGTAGTTTCAAGGCCCAAATAAAGTCCCAATTAGCACAAACACTAGAACTGCTACTGCCACTATTAGCCACAACAGTCCGCTTCTTTAAATCCCGAGCTAAATAGTAAGTTGAGCGCACCGAATAGAAACCGTGTTTGGTATAATGCCACACACGAGTATCCCGAACAGCCTGGTTAGCCAACAAAATTTGAAGAATAGCTGACGTATCTTCTTCCCAAAACAGCCAATTCAGTAGCTCAATGTCCCAAGTCATAGTATCATAATCAATTAAAGCAGAGACAGGTAAAGAGGCCATATGATTCAGGTCGGGGGTGACAGGTTTCAGCATAAAATCCCGCGGTACCCAATTATCTTTCCAAACATTTACCTCTTCTCCATTCCCAATCCGCCATCTCAAACCTTGACGAACAAATAAATATTGATTCAATTGTAATACAAACTGATTCAAAAATTTTATTATCATGTCTTAACAGGCAGGTTGCAGCCACACCGCATAAGCAGATCATACTTGATGATATTAGGAATCAGTTGGAGATGGTGACACATGTGGAAATCTCTTTGTCTTTCATGAAGAAAATTCAGTAGCAGACTACTTGGCCAAGAAAGCAAGCAACATGACTTTTGGCAAAACTCAAGAGCCAAGCAATTATAGTAGTAGTACTAATTTAGCTTCTTTGCATTTTATTTGGGACATTTGCCCTGCGTGGCTTTCTGATGTAATCACTAAAGACTCCGCATGTACTATTAGACTCGTACCATGTTAATCCTAATGCATCTTCAGTTTTTAAAAAAAAAAAAAACCCACTCAGAGGAATAATAATATCACAAAATAGAGGGGGTACAAGTAAAACGAGGAGTAAGTAATACAGTATAGTTTAGTGTCTAGAAGAATATCAATATCACATAATAGAGGGGGTAAAATGCGAATTAACATAGTTCGGGACAGGTCATAAACTATATATACCCACAAAACCCTAATTATCGTTTCTCTCCTCACTCCTTCATCGCAACTGCAGCTTCTCTACTTCGATCAGCCAGATTTTTGTTCCCAACGATTTGATCTCGAAGTTGATCCCTATGGCTCTGGTGATTTTGTTCGAAATCTTATTTTGAACCAGATCTGATTTTTATGACCGATTGATTTCAAATTTGCAATCTTGAACATTGTTGTGATATTGATTTTAATTCCAATTGTTTTGTAATTAGTAGACTTCAAAATTAGCTCGATATCTGTGTAATTTGATTTTAAATCTAAGGTTTTTGTAATTTGATTTTAAATTTAACGTTTTTGTAATTACTTAGTACTTGGTGATTAGATTTGTACTCGTGTATGTGTATGTGGGAGCTAGGGGTGATCATAAAATTCGAAATCCGAAAATTCGATCCAATCCGATCCGATGTATTCGGATTGGATTACGGATTATGATATTTTAGATCCGAAGATTTTCAGATTAATGCAATCCGATCTGTCGGATTTTAATCCGAAAATCCGAATTAATATATATATATATATATATATATATATATATATATTTTCCCTTTATTCAGCCAAACAAAATACAAAATACTTAGGATGCTGGGAAGTTAGATTTTGGTTGTTGGAAATATGCACTTTCTATTTTTACTTCAAATAATGTAATCGACTAGTCGTTATTTTAGAACATGAACTCCAAACTTTTCGTATTTGTTGTTTTGGACTTGAAGTAAACTTGTGAACTTTATTTTGTTTATTTTGAATGTGGAACTACTGAACTAGTATTTAATTTGGCTACAAAATGCTATTTCAGTTTTTTTTTTTTTTTTTTTTTTAATTAAAGTTCGGATTATTCGGATTAAATCCGATCCAATCTGAACTTTTTCAGATTAATCCGAAATCCGATCCGATCGTTCGGATCGGATTTCGGATTGAGCCTTTGGTGGTCCGAAACTTCGGATTGATCCGAACGTCGGATTGGATCGGATTAATCCGAACGTGCACCCCTAGTGGGAGCGATCACTGCGCTTAAACTATTTGATCTGGACCGTGAAAACTTCAATCAAGGGTTGAGATTACGAGTTGGGTGAATTTCATTCAGTACCCCTATTAGATATTCTAATTACACTTGGGTACCAATTAATTCAACAATTACATATAAATCCATTTTCGTTGACCAAATGATGGATGCCAAACATGGCCTTATTTTGTCAATTTGAAAATATATCCCTCATGTCTTTCTAATTCAACTTAAGTTTTATCTTCCAATATTTTTTGTTGAGTACCTAATTTATTGTTTAATAACATGAATTAAACTTTCTAAATAATTTATGGACTTAATTGCAAAATTAGAAAAAAAAAATTAGAGTCAAATTGAACGTAACTGGAAGTTTATTAAAAATTTAAAAAAAAAAAAATGGCCGGAGCAGAGCTACTCACAAAAGCTCCAGATCGAGTCAGATACAGTTTCTCTGACAGATCGAGTCAGACATCTCGACTCGAGCTATTTACACACCGATCGATGCTCCACCGGAGTTTTAATTTTTCTTTTTTCCCCTTCATTAGAAGATTCACTTTCTGTGGTTTTCCTGATCAAACTAGAAGTTACCAAGGAACCATGCATAGCACTGAATAGGGAACCGCCAAATACACCAACTGAAACATTCTGGAGCTACAAAGATAGTTATTAAATCATTAGCACAGCATAAAAACATTCCTCCTAGAGTTTTTTTTTTTAATTTCTAATTAGCCCATAAGTTGTAAATTAATTTGGCCCAGGGGTTGTAAATTAATTTGATTTTGGGGAAAATATATAATTTGTTATAAGTTAGGGTTAAATTTGCAATTTCCAGTAAAAACTTGTGAAGGGTTATGTTTGGCAACACTTTAAATTTGTTTGACTTTTGGACTTACATGTAAAGAAATACTCTAATTGTCATTTGTTTGTTATTGTTGAACTAACAGGTGCTTAAATGCAATGACCCTATTTAACATGGTATATAAAATAACCCCTTACGAGCTTGTTCACCAAGGATTTTAGGTGTGAGTAATCGAGTACAATACCACTGTCTGTTAGCTGGATATTTCGGCTTGTTTGCCAAGTTTTCCGTATTACTTTATTTGTATAAATTAGGCCTTCTGTAACTTGTTTTCAATCATCAATACAAACTCCTTTCCGTGCAATATATACTCTTTATCTGATTTCTAACAAAACTGCACACGCATGTATATTTAGTATTTATGTAAAAGGGGTATTGCAATGACTTTATAAGAATTCCATAGGATTTGGCGTATATTTTTAATAACTATGGTTTTTTTTTTTTTATTGATTTGGTGTAAGATAACATAAACAAACATCTATAGTCGCACCTAATGAGAGTGTACATCACATACTGAGGGGGGGGGGGGGGTTGTGCCCATTTTGAATAAATCGGGTTTGGTACAAATTTGTTAACCCATGAGATTTCGCGCACATTATTAATAACTCGGGGGTGTTATGCATTTAACTCCGCATAACTTCATACATTTGTCATTTTTAGCCATCCCATAGAACTTCATACATTACTAAAAAAGGAAGCTACCCCACACCCAATAAATAATAAACAATATCAACTTTACACATAAATTACAACGTTTGCCACTCAAAGTACACTTTTGTCCACTTTTTCCATATTTTTATCATTACTTTAACTTTTCTCATAAAACTGCGCGGTAAGCGTAATCAAGGGCGAAATCGGGCGTGGGGCCGGGGAGGGGGGGTGGGGGGCAAAATTTGCAAAAAGAATATTTTTATGTGTAATATTTTCGTGAATTTAGAATTTTACGCCCCCTAACCCCTGAAATAACCTCATATATATCATTTCGTCCCACCAAGGTTCGAATCCTGGGTCCGCCCATGATCATAATGTATATATGAAGTTTTGCGGGACGTAGTGAGTAGAATGGTTCACAATACTAGTTTAAAGTTAATTTGTAGGCAATGTTTAAACCAACTGGCTGTTTAACACTGTATAATTTGTGTAGAATTGGCTTTTTTTTCAACTACACCATGAAAAAATGTTAAACCAAATCTAACATTGACATAAAAGGGAAATAGTTGCACGTAGGCAGTAGGTGGTTTGATATGAATTGAAATAATTGTTTTATATTCAATTAAATTTATTTTGGAGCGCTTACTCATGAACTCGGTTTATGTAGTAGGGGTGTTAATGAGTCGAGTAAAGTTAATTTTAAATCTGATGGAATGCATGGAGGGAGTCCGAATTTAACTTCTTTTTGAGTTTCAAAATTTCAGTTCTGTGCATATATTTTGTGCTTTTAGAAATTACAATTTCACTTGTTTTGTTAATTTGACCTTTCTTCGTTTATTAACCGGTTCGACAATTGTAATTGTTTTTCTATGAATGCTTTGTAGGAAATATCAAGTTGGGCTTCAACATTGATAAATGGATCAAGATTGCTTAACTTGGGCCTCAAGGAAGAATCCAAACATAATCTGGAAGAGATGGAAAGAGTCCAGACGCAATCTGGAAAGAATATAGGCGCTGGCAGCTTGTTAAAGAAAGAGTTTGTGAAGTCCTGGACACATTGGAAGCAAGAAGGAAATAAAGATATTGAAGAGATAAAATAAGGAAGATTTCCTTTGAAACAGAAAACGGAAAAGAAGAAACAGAACATGCATTCTCCTTGTTCTGTTCGACTCACAAGAAGGAAAGAAAATTGGCGTTCTTCTAGTACTGTTCGAATTGGAGTTCTGTACTCTTGACCAGGCTGCACTCATATATATACAAGAAGAATGCTCACAAGAAAACTATCATGTCGAGAGTATCAATTCACAACATATTGAGAGATAATTTTTCTTGTGTTTACTAGACATTGTTGTCGAATTCACTTGTGAGTAGTCTCTAAGGATTGAGATTTACTTTAGTGTCTTCGAACTAGAATAGATTTTTGTTTATCTGTTCTAGGTCTAATCTTTGTAGTTTAATCATTCATTTTTGTGATTGATTAATCCTAGTTTTTGTAATTCTACTTTTCTTGATAGTGGAAATTTAGCCTAAGGCACGGTCAGTATATTTTATATATACTGGCTAGAATTTATCTGTGGTGTTCAGTATTTTTATCCGCTGCAAACTGTTCTGTTCTATTCGTTATTGTTCATTGTTATCTTTACTGTTGAAGACTTTTTTGACTCAACACCATAGTCAACATCGTCTGAAACTTGTCCAGAGTACCAATCCCGGTCCTAAAGTTCTAACAAGTGGCATCAGAGCCAGCCACCTAATTAATTGGTGTCTGGATTTAGTATTGCTACAATGGACTATGTCAGTCTTAATGCTAACAGGCCACCTGTGCTGGATGGGTCGAACTACAACTACTGGCAGATCAGAGTCAGGACGCACATCAAATCAATTGAAGTCCGTTCCTGGAAATCTATTCTTGAATGCTACAGGGCACCTACCATAGGCCCGGATGCTGATGGAGATGTCATTCCAAAACCGGAAAATCAATGGACAGGTGAGGAATATGCTTAATGTTCCTATAATGAAAAAGCCTTAAATGCCATTTTTGCTCATGTTGATGCTCATATGTTCAAAATTATTCAGAATTGTACTACTGCTAAACAAGCTTGGGACTTACTTAAAAATCATTGGGAAGGTGATAGCAGTGTGAAGCAAACTAAACTTAGGATGCTTATGTCAAAATTTGAAAATTTAAGAATGGCCGAAGAAGAATCCATTGACTCTTATTTTGATAAACTTCTTACTATTGCTAATGATTTTCAGATTTTAGGTGAACCTATATCTAACAAACAACTTGTTAGCAAAGCTATTCACACTCTTTCTTCAAAATTTGACATAAAACGCACTGTCTTAGATAGATACAAAAAATCTTGCTACTATGGACTTTCACTCCTTGATGAACAACTTGAAAAACTATGAGCTCCAACAGAATGAGCGACAAGGTGTGAAAAGTCATAGTCTTTCCCTTCACTCTAAGTCAAATGTTTCTGAGTCTGAAAGCAGTAGTGATGAATCTGATGAGACGAATAATGAGATGTTTTTCTAAAGAGTGCAACAAGCTTCTTAAAAATTCAACAGAACCGATTTTAAGGTTAACCCAAGAAGTAGCTCTCAAAGTACTCCTAAGACTGCTAATAAGTACAAGAAATCCATTGAACTCCCTGCTTTTGATCCCAAAAAATTAGAAAAGGTTAGATGTTTTGAATGTCAAGGTTGGGGTTACTTTCAAAGTGAATGTGCTAACACACTGCGCAAGAAGGGTAAAACTTTTCTTGCTTGTCTTAGTGATGATTCAGGTGATGAACAGGAAACTGGAACTGCAGATAATCGAGTTGCTTCTCTGTCGACTGTTCTGGACGATGTTGGGAACCAATGTTTGGTGTACTGTGACAACTCAACATCATCACAGATGATCTACTTTGATTATGATGACTCTCAGAACTGTGAAAGGATACTGGATGATGAATTCTGAGACTCAAGTAACTCGTTTCTACTAACTATAACTGTTTGCATGGCTCAGTTGATGTGTGTGTAGATTATCCCTTTGAAGAAGAGTTCACTCCTGAACAAATGGTGGAGGAACTGAAACTTATGTATGAAGCGCTCTTAAAGGAATGGAAGAAGATCAAGAAACATCTTGAAAGGGAGAATGAAAGCCTAAAAGAAACCACAGTGAAACTTGAAGTGGCTTTGACTCGGAAAGACTCTGAGTTTGAAAAGGTAACCTCTGAACTAAATAGTGCTAAGAAACTCATTGCTAAGTGGAACTCTACTACTGCTATGCTTGATGAGGCTCTTGATATGGGTAATGAGGGAACTGCTGGTTTGAGTATATTCTGGTTCTTATGACTCTTCTGCCTCTGATGTTTTTATCTGTAAACCCGACACTGATTGCTCTAAGGTAACTGTTAAACCTCATTTTGAACTAATTGATGGACCAATTTTTGTAAAAGAAAAAAGGTGTTTTGAATGAAGATAAGAGGAAAACTTTTGTGTGTCAGTACTGTCTCAAAACTGGACACATTAAACCTTACTGCTTTCAGTATCAAAAAGTTTTGTGAAAGAACAAGAAAACTGAAACAGCTAATGTTGATGTTAATGTTGCCTCAACATCAAAGTCAACAGTGTTAATTTCTAAGACTCAAATATCAGTTGCACCAGTACAGAAAGCTAAACCTACTGGAATTGGGAAAAACTTGACATAAAAGTCTAAGAAATGTTGGGTACCTAAAGAAAAGATAGTATGCAATGTTGCTTTTTCTGTTGCTTCTTCACCTGACAATGCAGGAAAATAGTATTTTGATAGTGGCTGCTCAAGACACATGACTGGAGCTAAAGACCATCTTACTAGCTTTGTTCCTCAACACACCGGCATGGTAACATATGGTGGAGGTCACAAAAGTAGAGTACTTGGAAAGGGTGTACTTAACCTTGATGGTTTTCCTCTCCTGAATATTGTACTCTTGATAGAAGGTGTCAGGTCAACAGACAATTGTTATGTGGTGGCTGATCCCTACAAATGCAATTTGGTAAAAGAAGATGATGATGTGATATGGCTTAAGAAGCTTGGTCATGTTAACTACAGGGAACATCTAGGGAAGTTTGATGCAAAGAGTGACAAGGGAATCTTTGTTGGATATTCACTTAATAGTCATGTGTTTAGAGTTTACAATCCAAGGACACAAACTATTCAGGAATCTGTGAATGTTACTTTTGATGATTCTGCCCCTTTTGCTCGAAGCAAGGTTAGTAAGTCTTGAACCGAAGCTCAGAGGCCAATGAAAATCGATCAATGTTGAGAATACTGTTGATTCAACACTGCCCCAAACAACACTATCTGACAGCTCCTCAGATGAATCTTTACCTGAAAAAGGAGAAGAACTCGAGCAGAGACAATCGAACATCGATCCGAACCTCTGACATCAGACGTGATCCTCCTCCTAGAATTCGAAGAAATCACCCTAGCACTCAAGTGATTGGAGATCTGAATGAACGGATGAATCTGAGGAAGAACACTAGGCGAAACTATCAAGATATGATTCAGCAGCAAAGGGTTGGTCTCTTTTTGTCTCAAGAGAAATATGACAGGAATCTGATCAAAAAGTTTGGTCTGGAGAACTCTAAGCCGTGCATTACTCCTATATACCTCTGTAAAGCTGAGCAGAATCGATGTTGGAGAGAATGTTGACCCAACATTGTACAGATCAATGATCGTGATATACAGATCATTAGCCACCGACGACATCATATTCTCTGTAAAAGCGCGGTATCAGTCTAACCCTAAAATCCCACACCTGACTGCAGTTGAAAGAATACTCAGATATATATCAGGAACTGTTAATCTTGGATTATGGTATGCATGTGATACAAACACTAATCTAGTGGGATTTAGTGATTCTGATTGGGCTGGTGATCTAGATGATAGAAAATCCACTAGTGGAGGTTGCTTTTATCTTGGTTCTAATTTAGTGTCTTGGTATAGCAAGAAACAGAACTGTGTGTCACTCTCAACTGCCGAATCTGAATATGTAGCAGCTGGGAGTTGTGTGACTCAACTGACATGGTTAAAAAATATGCTGCATGACTACGGTCTTCAAAGTGATACCCTGCTGATGTTCTATGATAACCTTAGTGCCATAAATATTTCTAAAAACCCTGTTCAGCACTCACGCACAAAACACATAGACATTAGGCATCATTTTCTTAGGGATTTGGTCAATCTGCAAGTAATTAACATAGAACACATAGATACAACCAATCAACTTGCAGATATTTTTACCAAGCCTTTAGATAGTGAGAGATTCTTCAGTCTTAGAAGATCTCTTGGTCTGTGCTCTCTGTGATCTTCGATGTTGAACCCAGTGTTGACTCAACATCACAGTCAACACTGGCAGTCAGAAAAGTGATGTAGTTTTGGTTGCTTTTTGTATTAGGTTTCTGTGCTTCTGTGCTTGTTTCTGTTTGTAACTGTTGCTCTGCTTTTCAAAAAGGGTTCTTTGGATTTGAAAGACTAATTGAAACCAAGGTTTAAAGGACTCTAGTTAGGAGTGTGTTTATTTTCGTATAAAACCCTCTTGTGCTGATTTTTGGTTCTTTTAATACTTGTACCATGTTTCGCACTTGATATTACATCCTGCTTTTGTTCCATCAAGTAATGAAATCATAGTAAAAGGGCTCGAAGTGTTTCCATCGAGGGCCGTGTTGGGCAGGACCAAATACTATCCACATACCGGCATGGCCAATGTGTCATATGTCCGTGAGGTTTGATGGCCTGTACTTTAAACCGACACGCACAAAAGTGCTGATCTTCGTAATGCTGCTGGATCTCTTGCAAAATTGAGTGCCAATTTGCCAAATGTGGCTAATGAGTGTCTTTTTATACCTTGAAACGTGTGTTTACCTTATTCCGCATAGGCTTCAGCTTTGGACGGAATTCATACGTGTTCCAATTATTTGACATGGTTCACTGTCTCTTGGTCATCCCCACTCAAAATCAAGGTTTTTGCTTTAAAAATTGAGGTGATATCGAGTGTGTTTCTTTGGTATTTCCCTCTATTTCTTTTTTACCTTCAGCATTAAGTTGTGTTAACCTGATCTGCACTCTCCATACTTGGTTTCCTGGACAGCTTACAATAAGAGTGGTCTGATTCTTCGGTGTTACCCTCAATGATGAGTAAACTTTCAGTTCAACAGAGACTTTGACTGCTTTGCTTCTTCTAATGTTTGTTTTTCTGTGTTGCTCTGTGTGTTTTGGGTTTGAGGGGGAGTATAGGTCTAGGAATTCCTTGGGTTTTTTGTTTGGGTCTCCTGCTTTGTTTTCTTGCTCAAAAAGTCATTATTTTATAATCATGTTTATTAGTCAACCTCCCTAAGGATTGTCTAATTTTATCTGATTACTTTGACTTGACAGATAACTGTTTTACTTGCAACAATAATCCGTTATTAACAGTTGTGTATAGTTTCTGTTGCATTGATATATATATTTGCAGGATCTTTTAAGCCAAACCCAACAACACCCATCATGACCATCCACTCCTACCCTAACACTGCCCTCCAGCTGATCCAACCTCTATTACTGCTTCTTCTACCACCTTTGCCAGTGTTGACGACAGTGTTGAGTCAACATCGTGTCTCTGCTTTGGTACTTTCTCTGCAGGTCCTCAACTGATTACCAAGATGGTGGAGTTTCTTCAAAGAACTTTGTTTTCTTTCTTTCCTCACAAAAAAGGGGGAGAATGTTTGTACTCTTGGTTTTTTGTATTAAGAGGGAGTTCTTAGAGAAAGGGGGAGTTGTTTGATATTGTCTTGTATTTTCATACTAACTGCTTTCAGGTTTTTGTGAAGAAAGGCAAGAATTAAGGGGGAGATTGAAAGTGCAATTTATATTGCACTTGTTTTGTTAATTTGGCCTTTCTTCGTTTATTAACCGGTTCGACAATTGTAGTTGTTTTTCTATGAATGCTTTGTAGGAAATATCAAGTTGGGCCTCAACATTGATAAATGGATCAAGATTGCTTAACTTGGGCCTCAAGTAAGAATCCAAACATAATCTGGAAGAGCTGGAAAGAATCCAGACGCAATCTGGAAAGAATATAGGCGCTGGCAGCTTGTTAAAGAAAGAGTTTGTGAAGTCATGGGCACATTGGAAGCAAGAAGGAAATTTCAGATCTTGAAGAGATAAAATAAGGAAGATTTCCTTTGAAAGAGAAAACGGAAAAGAAGAAACAGAACATGCGTTCTCCTTGTTCTGTTCGACTCACAAGAAGGAAAGAAAATTGGCGTTCTTCTAGTACTGTTCGAATTGGCGTTCTGTTATCTTGACGAGGGTGCACTCATATATATATATATATACAAGAAGAATGCTCACAAGAAAACTAATCATGTCAAGAGTATCAATTCACAACATATTGAGAGATGGTTTTTCTTGTGTTTACTAGACATTGTTGTCGAATTCACTTGTGAGTAGTCTCTAAGGATTGAGATTTACTTTAGTGTCTTCGAACTAGAATAGGTTTTTGTTTATCTGTTCTAGGTCTAGTCTTTGCAGTTTAATCATTCGTTTTTGTGATTGATCAAACCTAGTTTTTGTAATTCTACTTTTCTTGATAGTGGAAATTTAGCCTAAGGCACGGTCAGTATATTTTATATATATTGACTAGAATTTATCTGTGGTGTTCAGTATTTTTATCCGTTGCAAACTGCCCTGTTCTGTTCGTTAATGTTCACTGCTGTCTTTACTGTTGAAGACGTTGTTGACTCAACAACATAATCAACATCGTCTGAGACTTGTCAGAGTACCAATCCCGGTGCTAAAGTTATAAGAATTTTGTTCCTCTTCCTTTTTGGTAGGATATTTCGTTTTTTTTGATCACTCGGACAATATTACTTGTCCTTAAAATTTGTGAAATCAAACGATTTTCTCTTTTAGCCACTCTCTACGATTCAATTCTTGTGATCAGATTTCTGGAGCGAACTACACTTGAGAAACCATGGCTCTGGTAAGTTTATGTTACCCAATTTTCAAGTGGCAAATTCAGTTACTTGAATTGAAGTTGGTTTTTAGTCTGTACATTGATTTTAGTTT
Organism: Plantago major; assembly: GCA_026545765.1. NCBI lineage: Eukaryota > Viridiplantae > Streptophyta > Magnoliopsida > Lamiales > Plantaginaceae > Plantago > Plantago major. The sequence goes on from CM048841.1 coordinate 83,497,576, forward strand.
TTATGGGCTTTTGTAAGTTGTAGACTTCAAATTTAGCTCGAGTAATTGGGATTCTGTAAGTAGTATGCTTCAAATTCAGCTCTAGTAAGGCTTTTAGCTCGTTTGTCCATTTATCTATTTCTGGTTTAGTACAAGATTTCTAATGTTGGTTATATTTTCTTATGGTGGTGCAATAGTTATATAGTAGGCGAGTGATATAATCGTAATATCTCTATTGAATCTTGTAATTTCGGGAAATTGTGTGCAATTATATCCTCTTTTCTCTAAATTCTGACTTAATAGTTCAAACTATATCTTGTAAGATGACAAGCACAATAGTTGTAAGAAGCTTGTGAATTACTTATATTATATAAGAAGCCATCTTGTTGTTCTATTTAATCACCATGTTTGGGTATACTCAGGTGTTACATGCATCTCCTGGGAACAAAAATGCTTGGAAGGCGCTTATCGCAGCCGAATATTGTGGTGTGGAGGTTGAGCTGACCGAGGATTTTCAGATGGGTGTGACTAACAAATCCCCTGAATACATTAAGATGAATCCTATTGGAAAGGTATGAGTACATTGGAAGTTGTTTTGCTAGTTCAAGATCTTTATTGACATTTGAAGATGTTTTATAACTTATGCGAGATCTTTACTTTTCCCAATTTACATTTTGTGTAGGTTCCTGTGCTTCAAACCCCTGATGGCCCAGTATTTGAGAGCCATGCTATTGCACGCTACGGCGAGTAGTGATCTTTGCTTTATGTTTTCTTCATTTCTTGTATGGTGCATATTTGCTTGCTCTGACCTTGTCTTGTTACTGTCTGCAGTTGTTCGTTATCTTCATTGATTGATTATGTAAGAAATTGATTTTGTTTTCTATAGATTGAGTATTCAAATTTTAATTCTGTGAATTCAGTCGGCGCTAGCTGTTTTTTCCCCTTTCCTGTTTCGTTTTTTCTTTTGGGTAGATAGGTTTTGACAATGTTTCGCCTGCTTACTTGATTTTCTAGGCCCATGTTGAGCAATGGATGGATTTCGCTGCTACTGAAATTGACCCAGCTATTGGGGGCTGGTTATATCCTCGAATTGGTTACCGTGTATACCTCCTCCGGTATGTAAATCCTCTATATTGTGATCAGCATTAGGTATCTATGTATTCTATCTAGAAACTTAACTAGATTAGATTTTTAGATCTTATAACTTGAAAATAATCATTCACTTGACATGAGAGAGCTGAATTCACTTGCAATAGCGAGCGTGTCGAAATTTCAACAATCAGGTTTTGTTGCACATATACCTGTTTGACTAATGATGAAACTTTTCATGCCCAAGTATTTCAGCAACCGTGTTACGTAAACTGTGCATCTATCAATAAACAACTAGATTTTGATTATGTTGTACGCATACCTGCTCGAGTTAAGAATTATGCTTTTCATGTCAATGAATAAATTTCAGCAATCTGGTTGCACCTATACCTTTTTAAGATGAGAATTAAAATTATGTTGTGGAACTCATCAAACACTCCCCACGCAGGCTGAGGAAGCAGCTATTGCCTCACTTAAACGAGCTCTGGAAGCTTTGAACACCCATCTTGCCTCCAACACCTACTTAGTTGGACATGGCATTACACTAGCTGACATTGTTACAGTATGCAACCTCAGTCAGGGATTTAAGCATGTCATGACAGAGAGTTTCACCTCAGCTTTTCCGCATGTGGAGAGACACTTTTGGACTTTGGTCAATCAGCCAAATTTCAAGAAGATCATCGGCGAGTTTGAGCAGTGTGAATCTGTTAAACCTATTCTATCGAAGAAAGCTGAAGCACCTGCCAAAGCTCAGAAGCAAATGGAGCAGCCAAAGAAAGAGGTTGAGAAGGAAGAAGTGAAACCAAAGGAAGTAGTAGAGGAAGAAGCACCAAAACCCAAAGCAAAGAATCCATTGGATCTTCTTACTCCGAGTAAGATGATTCTTGATGATTGGAAGAGGCTCTACTCCAACACAAAAACCAACTTCCGTGAGGTTGCCATTAAAGGTATGATACCCCCTCAACTGGCTTAGAATCTTTATAATTTTAAAAGAGTGACTGATTTTGTGTATTTGGTCCAGATAGTTCCACGAGTTTTGTTACAGTATGTAACTCACTGCAGTTTAAAAAATTAACCAATCCGTTCTACTTTATCTGCTATCGGAATGAAGCATTATTAGTGGGCATCCTTACGGCCTTACCATTTTTTCTTCCGTTTCTTTCTCTCTGAAGTCTGAATAATATGGCGTGTGACTGTATTTTTCCATTGAGACTCATGGCTGATATATGTGTAGGATTCTGGGACATGTTTGATCATGAGGGTTACTCTCTTTGGTTCTGCAATTACAAATACCAAGACGAGAACAGTGTGTCATTTGTAACTCTGAACAAGGTGGGTGGTTTTCTCCAAAGAATGGACTTGGCACGCAAATATGCTTTCGGAAAGATGTTAATTATTGGTTCCGAGCCTCCATTTAAGGTGAAGGGATTGTGGCTCTTCCGAGGAACTGAAATTCCCAAGTTTGTGATGGATGAGTGTTACGATATGGAGTTGTTCGAGTGGACTAAGGTTGATCTCAACGATGAAGCGCAGAAGGAGCGCGTCAGTCAGATGATTGAAGATACCGAGCCGTTTGAAGGTGAGGCTCTGCTAGACGCCAAGTGCTTCAAGTGAAAATGAGTGAACAATCTACGTTGGAGATTTATGCGTAGTAGTTTTAGAAGTCGCAGTCTAGTTTGTTTTGTCTTCCAAAAAACTGCTCCATGTTTTGATACTCTCAGAGTTTGCTTGTTTCCTTTGTTTGATACTTTTTTGGACTTTGGTTTTGCTTCCACTAAATTGCTCTAAAGTTGAACATTCTTAGATTTATTGTACTTGCTAATTTCCAGTAGTAATCGTGTGTACACATTACCGGCTTAGAATCTTCAATGCCACCTCACGTACCACTAATGTTATTGAACCTAAAATAAACACACTCATCCGGTTGAAATTTTTAGTTCATTTTTATGGTGCAAATACAAAATTGGACTTAAAGTCATGTACTCTTGTGCTATATTTTAAAACTCAAACATAACATTTTATTTTTTGAGAAGAAAATCACTGTATTTCATTTCAATGAATAATGAAAAGTACATCAAAATCTATCAAGCATTAGATAGGTAAATTTGATAAACCATCCCTATCCTCCTCTACTCAAACATAACATTTTTAATAACCTGTGTTATACATGTATCACCTGGATTTTTAAACATAGCTAAACATGTGATGTTAACTTAGTATGTAATGTTGATATTGTATTTCGGATTAGACCGAATCTCAAAAAAAGTTTCTCAATGATACTCAAAATAAAAGCCTATAAAAAGCAGCTCTTTTGACCCAGTCCAAAAAACAGCGTAGTGTAACCAAAAGAAGCCCATCCATTAAAATCAAGTATAGAAACCTTAATTTGGTGGAATCGGGAAATATTTAGGTAAATACAGAGCAGCAACTAGCTAGGTACGAGGTTGGTCTACAGTTGTTACAAATATGAATCCAACATCGCATAATGTCATCGAACTTAACAATTATATCAATTATTAGTGGAAATTAAAGATAATTATCCCAGATTAAAAATTCGTGAAGAAAATCAAAGTATATCTCTTATTTATAACAACTTTTGAAAATTTGATTGGTGGATACAAATGCCAATGGTATAGTACGCCCATCCCGTCACACATTTAGGTATAAAAAAGTTTAAGGGGAATAATCTTTCTGAATCATGGAATATTTTTAAGAAAAACATTTCATTAATATTACTGCAAGTTGCTTCCAAATTTAATAAATAATCCATGACATAAATCAAAATTTCTTGCTTTTTGGTACTTTGCCCTTTTCTAAACAGTCCTCACTAGCCACTTAAGATTAACAATTGCTCCCTAAAGTTAATGTTTTTATTTAATTAGCCACTAACACTCCATTAGCATAAACTGATTAAGGTGATTAGGGATCATTTGCGATTAGTGAGTCGAGATTTAACATGTTTATACGATTCGTCCGCATACACGTGGTGAAGTATCCACGTGCCAATTCCTCAGGATGATTTACTAATTAACCCGAGATTAAGATCCATGGGAACCAAGATTAAAGGGTACTTAATTCTAAATGAATGTTTAATATATGTTTGATATGACAAGATTCTTAATTGGCTTAAAAGTTAAAGGTTTGAGTGGACATTAGCTGACTACTTTTCATTTCATTAATTGGAATAACATCTTGATTCTTGAATTGTGATTAAGCATTTTGCCTACATTCATCTTCATTTGAATATTTCTAGAAATGTGTAAACTATTTTCGAAACTATTGAAAAGGATTCTTTAGTTCTTGTGCTATATGCTATAAATTCTACATTGTTGTTAGTAAGTATTGTGCATTATGTTTACAATCTTCTTAATTTAATTAATTTTCAACTTATATTGATATCATATGGACTTTGTTGATAGTATCATATATAATAAATAATTTACAATATACGCTTGTAATCATAACTCTCAAGTGAAGTAAAATCGAACCTACTAAGTGAATCATAAAGTTCGATTGAAAATATCTTTACCATGTGACAAAAGGTCTAGCAGGACCACAGACCAAATGGCACTAACACTACAATAATCATTAAAAGATTGAAGGAGATTTAGATTGAGATCTTTTTAAGTGAAAGACACAAAGTTAGCTAGAAAAGTTTTAAAGCCCATATTTAACTCTAAAAAGCTGGTATTAGAGTAAAAATCAGCCACTGTGGAAGCACATGAAAACCTGGAAGTGATACTAATGCAAGCTGACTAGACTCCAAACTGTACCACACAACTAACTACATGAGTTTTTATTAACACTAACTGATAAACTAGTTGAATTTTATTAGAGGTGTTTAGTAATATCATACTATTTATTAGCTAATAAACTAGTTGATTTGCTAAATACAATATATAAGAGCAAATCAACTAGTTAATAAGTTACTAGCTAGTCATTCACAAAATAGACTTATTTAATCTAGCTTCGCTTCAAGTCTTTCATTGTGGATGGTCACTTGACTTGGATGCTAATGCTATACTTACATTACAACTGTTCCTTGTGTGCCTTTTCAAGTGTAACCAATCGTGGTTCGACACGGGAACTCGACCGAGGGTAAAATAGCTATTAACAAGCAAAAGTTTTTTGTTGTCTTTAGGGCAACAGATTCCTTCAAACAGGATCACCAGATGTCCTTTTGTTATAAGTTGTGAACCAATGCTTTAACTACGTATAAAAAGATGAGTGCAACACACCAATTATGTGAAGTGTCATTAGATGTCCAGAAATGGATTCCAACTGGTTGTGTTAATATTTTAAATGTGGTGGAAAAAGGAATCTAGGGGACTTATATAAAAGCTGGAAACTGATTAGTAGAATCAGAAGTTCTAAGTGTTCTCTTAATCAGAAGATTATTTTCAGGAGAGAAAGCAACAGCCTCGAAGCTAGTTCAAACTAGTGGGAGGTTGGTGCAGAGAAATCTAAAACCAACCAAATTAACTGATTTTGATCTTGTTCATCAGTCTAGATTGTTCATTTTTTGATTGAGATTTTGAGTCATGGCACGTGGAAAGATCCAGATGAAGAGGATTGAGAACCCGGTGCACCGCCAGGTCACCTTTTGCAAGAGGCGCACGGGTTTGCTCAAGAAGGCGAAGGAACTCTCGGTTCTCTGTGATGCTCAAGTCGGGCTTTTCATTTTCTCCTCTCATGGCAAGGTTTATGACCTTGCCACCAATGGGTATACTCTCATGCTCTAACTATAAATGAGTTCGTCTCACGTATGTTCAAGTTTCTACGTTGTGGAGCCCACTAGTATTATGAATTTCTAAATATTTTTTTTTTAATCTCAACTATTTATACAATAGTTAGTACATAGTAGTACCCCTATTAGTGATGTAACTATATGTACGTTTATCTTTATGATTTGAACCATCGAGCTAGATCATACTTTAGGACATGTATTGTGATGATATTATTAAGTTGTGACGTTTGAACATGTACATTATTTATGATTTGCTTGATGGAAGTATAACTTTGTATGTTCTTCAATATGCAAGAACTATGCACGGTATGATCGAGAGGTATATGAAAAGTAGCAAGGGAGTTCCAGTTGATGAGGAGCCCAAGGAGAAACCAGTTAACATGGTATGTGATTTTGTCTCATTCTTTTTTGGAGCAGAAGTTTCTTTTTCCTAGTAACTGTTGAAGCACACTTTACAATTGGTATGCGTTTAGTCTCTAACTACTATGTTCTTTCATTTACAAATTAAATGGACATGTATGATGTATATCAGTATATGCATGTCAATTTAGATGATATATATGCATTCTAATATTTCGAAAACAACTTATAGTCATCTTGATCATACTTATAAAAATCAAATACAACCCGGAAAGGTACAAAAACTTAGAAAGAAAGCTATAAACACTGCGAAAAAGAAAGCTTTATTAAACAAATCGATCCACAGGAGATTTTATGTGCCTTCTTATCGTAATGCTCTAACACAAGTTAGACAAATGTCATGTGTTAAGTATACAAACATTGATATATGATTTATAGGTATAACTCAATAAAAGTTCTCATAATGTACTTATAACATCACTTGGATGCGCTGTATTAGAAGCAAAAGAATTTAAATCAAGTTGGAAATATCACATTGCCATATAGCTTTGGCCTTTGAGAATCTGGTTCCCTGTCTAGTGAGGCATAATTAAGAAACCATCATGCTGAGAAGCAGTCAAAAGGTTGATTAGAGATTTCATGCCTTTTGGGGACAGAACACAATGGAATGCTTTGTTTGTATTATCCCCAATTATGCAAGCATAATAATATACCTGATGTGATATGGCCTATATATGCTTAGTTTTGGAAGTAATTTCCAGATACAATTTCTAATTGAATAATAAATTTAAAATGTGTCAATTGTCATTATTCATATATATGAGATTATTGTAATATTCCTTCAGGATCCAAATGATGAGATTACGATGCTGAAGCATGAGATTGACATACTCCAGAAAGGACTAAGGTGAATTGCTTAATTTTGAAGATTTTTAATGACAACAATTTTTTTGAAGTACATGCATTTTTTGTGTTATTTTATGAACATTTAACTCAAGATTAGTTATGAACCCTTTAGGTTGATATCTGGAGGAGGAAATACTGGTGCAATGTCTTTGGAAGAACTAAATGTGTTTGAGAAACATCTTGAGTTATGGATATATCATATTCGCACCGCGAAGGTAAATATAGATGTTTTATTCACACGATCAATAAATATTTACGATCAATTTCATTAGCAATTTAAATAACTGAAAATTAAATGACTACATACAGATGGACATTATGTCTCAAGAAATCCAGTTGCTGAAGAACAAGGTTAGCTCACATCCTTTTGTCTGTGACATTAAAATTATCAGTTTTGTTGAAACATCAAGCATTAGTGATGCAAATGCAGAGTAGTAGGGAAATGTAGCATCACTGCTATAAAGTGTTGTACAATGTAACACTTGAAGCATCACGTTGTACAACATGGTGCAACAAAGACTGATTAACATTACCGGCTAAGAATATTCTCAACCTTGTATATATTCTTCATATTGTCACAGGAAGGGATACTCCAAGCTGCAAACAAGCATCTGCAAGAGAAGGTATTTATTAATACACTGTGAAAACAAACAATAAATAAAAATTTAAGTTCTTGAATCCCAATTTGTTTATTTGTGTTTGTTCTTTTTTTGCAGATAGAAGAGCACTATGGGATCTACAACATGGAGCCAATGCTGACTAACATTGACTATCCATTAATCACTAACTTTCAGTATCCACTAACTATACCAAATGGGATGTATCAGTTTTAGTGAACATCTTATTGTGGTATTAATGGAGTAAATGGAATGTGTTTGGGGCATGTAAGAATAAGTTAACTTGTAATGTGTCATATGATGACTGATAATGTTGGCAATCACTACTCCTTTTTTTTTTTTTTTTAATAAAGTTTGCAACTCTTCAAATTGTGTAATTTGTAAAACCTAATTTGATATGAAGACTTTGTGATTTGTAATATACTCTTATGCTTTCCTATGATGTTTTTAGATTGGAGACGTGTAAGTAACTTATGTGGATCTAGGAAGCTAATTATTGTGGAAAGTTGCATTGCTCATAGATATGTGAACACTTTGTGAATATTGTAACTTTGTTTATTTAGGAACTAGTCTTTATGTATCGGGTTAGAATTACGTGGTCTTGTAATGTGGACTCAATTCGGATATGATACTTTTAATGTGACATTTATCATATATAGTCCTTTAATGTGGAAAAATTCCACTTTAGGTCCTTCGCGTAACTTTGATGTTGACACCAGGGGAGCGAGTTTTAGAAGCAATCTTATTGAAAAGCAAAACAAAAAAAAAGATTAATGTATAATATCATCTGGAGCAAAGAATTGTGATGCAAAAATTCTCCCCGGACCCAAAATTGGCCATTCTTTTTCTATTCAATGAATTATGTCTTGAAACACATATAGGAGTGGTTTAGGATATGTAGTCATGTGATGATGCCCAAATGAAACTCTGACATATCGAAATACTATATCTAACTACTGTAAATTAAAGTACCACATGTAATGACTATAAATGAAAATTTTCGACATTTTAAAAGTTAATAATAGAAGGTGTTTCTAGTTTCGTTCAACAAAATAATGTAGCATTCTTCCCAATCAAAAAACCAAAACCGACAAAACCCCATATTTGTGAATGGAAACCTTCCAACACCTACTACACCTTAAATATTGATGGCTCATCTCAACTCAACAGTTATGCTGGGGCAGGGGCAATCATCTGAAATACAAAGGGAGAATTTATAAAATCAAGTGCCACCTTTTTAGGCATCATTTATCACAATACAACTGAAATAGTAGCACTCAAACTTGGACTTAAATTATGTAATCAAACACAAATGAATTCCATAGTAGTACAAACCGACTCAAATTTCTACTTTCATGTTTAAAGATGCAGGTAGCAACAACACCCTTGTACTTGAGGAGATCAAGATGCTAATGGACAAAATGACACACATGACGGTATCTTTTGTATACCGGTAGGAAAACAATGTCGCAGTTTATCTAGCTAAGGAAACAAACAACCAAAGGACAAAAGAATTCCGGTGAGTTGTTTTCAGTTTGTTTGAAATTTATACCGATAGTGGATTTTAGTTACACTTGTAGGACTATTATACTTGTCCGTCATTTAGTTTCATTAATGAATCCTTCTTTTCAAAATAAAATAATGTATATAGGAGATGGTGGGTGTTCAGTGGCTGAGGAATTTGAAGTTGAAAGAGTACAATTACAACGGCTGTTTTTATTTCAAATTCTCAATAGGACTAAACTGATAATTTTAACTATTAAGTGGGCTGTCTTGAATTTACCAACACAGACTAAATATAATTCAAGCTCAGCATCGAAAGTTTTAATAATTACGATTCGAGGGGTATATTTTTGCCAACGCCATTTCATACCATTCGTCTTCAACGGCTTCAATCGGAGCTTGAGCAGGTAAGCATACTATCCTCTTTTCAATGCAGGGTTTCATTATGTCTTTATTGATACTTAGTTTTCAATTTGAGTATGGATTTTAACTGTTGAAATTTGAATTGCCTGTAATTTTTTTGTACATATGGAATAATTCTGTGGGATGCTCATGGTTTAGATTTGGGCGAATTCTCGATTTTTCAGCTCGCCGAGATAAAATCAACATGTAATTTCGAAATGCTCTAAAAATTTGAAAAAAAATTCTTCAATATAAAATTTTCAATTTTGTTTCGAAATTTTATGTGACATTCTGAGAAATTGTGAAACATATTGGTTTCTCAAGATCGAGAAACACATCCCTAGTCTTCTGAATTATAATTATGCAAGAAAGTTTACATTTTTTTGAAGAGGGGTACTCTGCCTCCTGCTAATTGTGGAAATTTAAATAGTGTGTCAATGTTTTGCCATGAACTGTTGCTCTTTTCATTTTATGAAGAAAATTTAGTCAATTCGGGATACGTTGGCTTAATGCCAGTATGTAAAATGTATTTTGTTGTGCTTGTAGATTGCTCTACATTTGATTTAAACCGGGTAGAAATCTGAGAAGAGAGGATATGGGAGTCAAGAATTTGTGGGATATCTTGGAGCCTTGCAAGAAAAAGATTCCTCTTCCCCATCTCCAGAGCAAAAGGGTTTGCATTGATTTGTCTTGTTGGATGGTTCAACTCGAGAATGTTAATAGATCCTATTGTGCTTCCAAGGACAAGGTTTACTTGAGGGGTTTGTTTTACCGCCTCAGAGCCCTAATTGCTTTGAATTGCACCATTATCTTTGTTACTGATGGCTCAATTCCTGCTATCAAATTATCTACGTACAGGCGCCGCCTGACCACTGGAAACCAGGCCACATTTGAGGCTGAAAATCCTCAGGAGCTGAAATCTCTCAAGAGAAACATGGGTTCTGAATTTTCATGTATAGTTAAAGAAGCCAAATCTCTTGGCTGTGCCCTTGGTATCCCATGCTTAGATGGGATTGAAGAGGCTGAAGCTCAGTGTGCACTGCTAAACTATGAATCCTTATGTGATGGGTGTTTCACGTCAGATTCCGATGGCTTTTTGTTTGGTGCTAGAACAGTTTACAGAGATATTTGTCTTGGAGAAGGTGGTTATGTGGTTTGCTATGAAATGGATGATATTGAAAGAAAACTTGGATATGGAAGGAACTCCTTGATTGCTCTTGCTCTACTTCTCGGCAGTGATTATACTCATGGAGTTCGTGGTGTTGGACCGGAATCAGCTTGTCAAATTGTGAAATCAATTGGTGACTCTGCTGTTCTTCAACAGTTTTCATTGGAGGGATTTTCAATTGCAAAGTATAAAAAAAGCTTGAAGAACCAGAAACCAAGATTTGAAGGTAAAGAAAACAATCACCATGGGAGGGATTATAATGGAGACAAATGTAATTTACCAGCGGACAAGCAGATTTTAAAACAAGTGATTGATGCATATATGAAGCCAAAGTGCCATACTGCTGATTCAGCAGCTGTCAATAGGGTCCTTCCCATGTACCCAATTAACTGCACACAACTGCATCAAGTTTGTGGTCAATTTTTTGACTGGAGTCCTGAAAAGACAGATGAGTATATCCTCCCAAAGATAGCTGAGAGAGACTTGAGGCGGTATGCTAATCTTCGTTCAACTTCTTCGGCTCTTGGAGTCCATCTTCCATTGAATGAGATCCCGGTGAAGTGTCCTGTATCTGGCATTGTTAAGCCAAGAAAGTGTCAAGGAAGAGATTACTTTGAGGTTTCCTGGGAAAATATTGATGGACTCAAGACATCAGCTGTACCAGCTGATCTGGTCGAAAGTGCTTGTCCTGAGAAGATTTTGGAATTCCAGCAAAGAAAAGCTCAAAAACAGAAACCCACCCGCAGACCTAGGCAAAAGAAAGTAAACACGAGTGCTGAAATGGTGCAAATTGATGAAAAACTCGAGGATTTGCTTCTTGACATTGAACGAGAGAGCACAGCTGCAAATACAACTTCTGTCCTGAATGGTTTGTTAGCAGATAAGATGAGTACTGACACCCATGTTGTATCAGAAACAAGTTATAATTCAGGAACCAGTACTTCTGGTTGCTATTCAACTTCTTCAAGTTATTTTGAAACAGATATTATCGATCTTGTGAGCCCATCTCCTCAAGTACGTGCTCGATTTATTTCAAAATGTGAAAATACCGCATTCAAGCATATGGAGGTCATCGAGTTGAGCGAATCAGAACACGAAGTATCACCAGAACATGTAAGAAAGGTTTTAGAGTTGAGCGAATCAGAACCCGAAGCATCACCAGAACATGCAAGAAAAGTTCTAGAGTTGAGAAAGTTCATATCCAGTATTAGGAATGAAATGTAATGTGTTCAAGGAGCACGCTCTTGATCAAGGTTTACTTTTGCGCACATAACAGGTTATTTGATTTGCATAAAGAAAACCCATCTTTGATAACTTGAGCAACTTCTAGTGCGAGCATGCCGTCATGAGGTGTGCAATGATTGTTATGCCTTTGTGGCTGTCTGTTTATGCATATAAGGTCTACTTTTCATATATGATTTTTATTTCTGTTCTTGGTCATCAGGAGCTGCATATTATAGTCTAAATTTCAATCTCAGTGTGCTAGTATGTTTTGTCTAAGAGCACTTCCGCTTGTTATTTTTGTTGCCACTTGATTTCTATATCGACTCATGGTTAATATTGGCCATGTTGCCCATACCGCCATACCATATTTTCAATTGCTATGTTGTTGCTGGATGATTGTTGCATTTATTTTGTATAGCTCAATCCTGTAGAATATCCTCACAGAGTAGATTATTTATGGAATAATGGTAGACCTCAGATATTTGTAACTATGGCCTTGATAGATATTTACTTTGAAGAATACTAATGATCTGTGTCTGGGAATCTAAATTTACTCATAATAGTTCACTCTTAGATAAATTTTCTCCTGGATGAGATTATTTTCCTTTTGTGTAGTCAATCCATCAGTGTATATATAATTCGTTCATTTCGAATACAGTTTGGGAATCTAAATTTACTCATAATTCTGTAGTACCCGGCTCCTTCGTTAACTCTAATCAACAATATCTATATTCTTCATCTTTGAGACGTTCTCATTTCTCAGTTGCCTAGGCACCTCACTCAGATCAGACCCCTTTGAGATACTGTTCGAGCCTAGACCGAAAGGTAATTAGTCATGTTATTCTGAGAAAATTCCAAAGCCAGTTGAATTTGCTTACGTCGAGCAAACATGATTTAAGCATCATGATATCATACTTATTGCAAGTTGATCTTTATTTTTTCATGTGTTTATTGTTATTTAACTCACTTACAGCACATCATTTTACTGTTAATCGTTAATACTTGATACTACTGCTTCCCTTGATCTTGTTCTAATCCTGGATTCTATGTACTATGATACTGCTCTCCATTGTCACGTGTACGAAGCGAGACGACATATGGTTCCCTTGTGATTATTTCAACTGGTCAGGCATCTTCATGTGAAATCTTAACAGAAGAAAATATGCTAGCTTCGGTGATGCATCTAGTCTACATGTAATCCTTATATGATGCCTTGTCAGTGCTAACTCATTTTGGAGAACTGTTCAGATGTACTGTTTCAAGGTTAGTTTTGCTAATCACTGTTTTATGCACTCTAATATAATGCAGAATATATGCCCAGTCATAACCAACATTTCGATACCTGAAGTTCTTGACTGTAATAGTCTTGGAATTCTTTTGTTTCACTGCTGGAACATAATGTTCATTGAAATTGAAACCATTTGGATTCTATCTTTGAAAGTTTTGCTTGTTTCAGTAGCATGTTTATAAACAAATTGTTTACGCCATTGTCTCGTTTCTATGTGATCAGTATATGCATCGCAGGAGTTAATTTCTGATGAGTTGATGCAGCAAGTTGTCTTACCTTACTGGCAGGTGCATGAGAAAGATGTGATATGTATCAGCCATATAAACCCCGTTGCCACTTGCGGAGACAGCAAAATGACATTAAGGAAGCCTTATCTCCTCCAGTGAATGTGAGTGTAAGAATCTACACACTAGTTAATCTGCATATTTCATAGCTCGATTAGCCCTGCCTTTAATTTTTCGCGTATTTTTTTCGCCCCTACTCTTTGTACGTATTATAGTATTTTCAAACAGTTTTAAATTGTATAGCAAATACACTCAAGAAATCAAACATGATCACTTATGTTACATACACGAAATAGCACCAGGAGATATGTATATCCAGCTCTTTTGGTACATACATACTGCTCTCAAAACAAAATTTGATCTCGATTTAACATTCCGTTTTGTTTTTCCAACTCAACATTAAAATTTCTGCAAGTTTCAAGTTGGAGTTACATGGCAATATTTATGGCCTTGATAAATTCAAGGCAACCATCTCAACTGTGCAACAATACAAGTGAAGGAGTTGAAATTTGCATTAAATCTGATTACTAAAAATTCACAGGGGTCAAAATCATCCAAGAGTCTCTTGTTTCTCTTGGGAAATGTGACAGTTTAATGAAGCCGCCCATCACTACCAATCACTGTCTTTCTCTATTTTTTGCAATTTGTTTTGTTTTCCATTTCTTTAATTTGCATGTACAAGAAGCTACAGAAATTTAAGGTTTCATTAACAACAGACAGATACAATTTTTGTCCTTAAACTCCTGACACGTTGACTTATTTCTAGACATTGATCATGGAAACATCTAGTCCCAAGAGTTGACTATGTGAAACATTCTGTCAAATCACTAAAGTCAAAACACTTTTAACTGCATTCTTGCTAATATTGTTTTGACCTGTGTAAGACCTAATTTTTATCTTGCAAAAATGTGATTGAATTTTATATTTACTGGTTGTAACTCAGGTAGAACTAGAATACGCCTAATGGTAGTTGGTTCAAGACTTCAAGCTGCAAAAGAGACTTGAGTTTAATTACTTTCATTGGAATTGTTTCTATTACTCTTATTTTCAGGACTAATTTGGTGTTCGAGCTGAGTTCGAGCCTCAGTAGGAGTTCGTCTTTCTTTTTTAGTCGAGTAAGCCTCGGTTCAATTTTTTTAATTTAAATGTAATTTTTGGTAATGGGTTTGTGTTCAACTAAAACCTCGAACTAAATGAGTCGAGCTAATTATTGTGACTCGAGCTCCAAAATTTGACTCATTTATTAACGAGCAAAACTGAGCTCGGGCTCAATTACAGTTTGAGTTGAGCTCGAGGAATGAGTTAAACAACACTCTGTGGTCAATTAGAGTCGATTAGCAGGTTGATGTAGATTCTGAGCTTTTTACACCAGTATACAAAGCTTATGAAGCATGGTCAAATGAATAACAAAAAATGCACTATCAGCACAAAATATTTTATGGTCAGTCTTACTGTTGCAGTCTATATAGTAGTACTATTCTGGAACTATAAAATGGTCAAATGACATGAAAACATGCTGCATATCTTACCATTCTATTCATGTCAAAATGGCTCAGGGTACCTGTTCAGTAAAATGGAAAATTACACAAACAAAGAGGAAATTCTGAATTTCCCAATATAAGCACTCAATGTAAAATCATTAAAAAGTAGTAGCAGAGTAATAGTATAGAAAAGAACCCAAAGAAGAAAAAAGAAATAGTAAAAATAGCAAAAGGAATCAGTCATAACTGCATGGTACTAATTACTACAACAAACAGGTGAATTCATTTACTTCTCTTACCACCCACCGCCTTACTCCGCCTATTGCACCCCAGTAGCCACCACAATATAATCCCACCTCTTTACCAACTACACATACACTAAAACACACAAAAATGGCTAACATGAAAATGAACTTTTGTGGCCATTTCCTAGTGCTTTTCTTGATGTGTACTGTATACAATGCAAGAGTTGCATATAGCCAAGAAGCAGCATTTGCTCCTCAAGCTAGTGAAAAGACTGCATTAGTACCTGCAATGTTCATCTTTGGTGACTCTCTGATTGACAATGGGAACAACAACAACTTGGCTTCTTTGGCTAAGGCTAACTACTTCCCTTACGGTATCGACTTCAATGGCGGCCCGACCGGACGGTTCTCCAATGGCTTCACCATGGTTGATACTATTGGTATAGGCTTGAAAACTTGCGCCTTTATACTTGTTCTGTTTAGTTTAATGATATGCTCACATGAACATTCTTTCTTTATGTTTGCCATTCTGGCCCTTTTTACCTCTCAACAAGTAGCTATCATACTCACTTCAGTTGCTCGATGTGTGCTATTCTTGAATAGTTCTATTTATGTCTGTTGTTTCATTTCTATAATTAGGATGAATTATGATAGTACATGGCATGTGATAGAATGTTTGACATCAGAGTACAACTTCACTTCTACTTGAAAAGCTTATGATTAACTCTTCTGTTTTTCTTTTCAGCTAATTTACTTGGATTGCCACTAATTCCTCCATACACTGAGGCTTCTGGAGATGGCATGAGATATGGAGTTAACTATGCCTCTGCTGCTGCTGGTATTCTTGATGATACAGGCAGAAATTTTGTAAGTATTTCTATGTCCAGCTTTATTAACTACTACTACATGATTATCTCTCTGTACCATCATCAAATAAAGAATGAATAATTTACTAGTGCACATGTAACTATTTGTTCTTTTCATAATTTAAATATAAAACACAAATGTTCTGTTTCTGATCTAGATCAAAGTTTTTTCCTTTGGAAAAATGTAGTTTTCATATGATTATGGAATTTGAAAATCAGATAAGTAACTTTCTTTCTGAAACTATTGATAATGTGCAGGTTGGTAGAATTCCATTTAATGAGCAAATCAAGAACTTTGAGCAAACTCTTGATCAAATCACAGACACTCTTGGTGTACCAGATGTTGCACAGGCCTTATCCAAGTGCATTTTTTTTGTTGGAATGGGAAGCAATGACTATCTCAACAACTACCTTATGCCGAATTACGACACCAAGAATCACTACAATCCACAACAGTTTGCCGATCTCTTGGCTCAGCAATATTCTCAGCAACTCAATGTAAGTTACCAGTCCAAATATCCAGTCAGCAGTGTGGAATTTGCAGCGTTACTTAAAGTGGTTTAAATTATATTACAGAGCTTATACAATCTTGGAGCTCGGAAATTCGTGATTGCTGGAATCGGGCTAATGGGTTGTATTCCGAGCATTCTTGCTCAAAGTAATCAAGGCATATGCTCCGAGCAAGTTAACAAGCTCGTTGAACCATTTAACTACAACACGAAGGCCATGATTAACAATCTCAGTGCAGATCTCCCTGGTTCTAAATTTTCGTACATCGACGTTCACAACATGTTCCAAGACCTTCTAGCAAATGCTCAATCATATGGTATGAAAGTTTGTTCAAGTATTTCGCCTGTATAATAATATTCAGGATACAGGAATGAGTATTAAAAACCGAACTTTTCATGATTGTGCAGGGTTCGATGTTGTGAACCGGGGTTGCTGTGGTATCGGAAGGAACAGAGGTCAGATCACGTGCCTTCCGTTCCAGACTCCATGTACGGAGAGGAATCAGTACATTTTCTGGGATGCGTTTCACCCGACCGAAGCCGTGAATATGTTGTTTGGACAGAGAGCTTTTAATGGGAATAAGGACATGGTTTATCCGATGACCATAGAGCAACTTGCAAATGCTTGATGTATTGTGAATGTTACCTTGTTTCTCTGCTACGAAATTTACTGGATCGTCTAGTTGTAACTTGTCAAGGATATGAATTACTAGGAAATTTATCATGAATTAGTCCATTTTCTCGGTGTTCGAATTGCTATTTTTGTTTGTTCTTTAGTTTTACGCAATGGTTCTTACTGATGCTATTCGCGGTTATTGTTCATCCAGTAAGATAAATTCTTGACTAATGAAGTAAAAACACCATTTTTGCTGGCAGATGAGAAGATCTTAATTCAGAAAACAGAGAGAGATTAACTATGAAAGTAGTATACAGAACAGAAGTACAGTAACAGAAGAACAAGCCAGTTTATGTGTTTTCTGTCCAACATACTATGCATTACTAACTTGTGAACAAAATCTACAACTGTAGCAGATAATGGTGCAGCTGTAATTGAAATGAAATCAGAACATACTAAAATTGAACTGCTCCATTTTCTGCAACAATGGAGCAGCCAAATGTGTAGTACATACACCTTTTCATAGAGATTTCCGTTTTCGGGTCAGTTAACTTCTTCCTGACAATTTCTTAATCAGTTAACTTCACAATTATGCATACACAGCAGGGGATTTTGTCAAAACAACTGGATTTATGGAAAAATTAATAGCATTGCATTAATCAATGATTAGATAGCAACAAATGAACACAGGAATGGTAAATAGAGTCTGATAATGATAAGTGGTAACAGGTTTCAGTGAACATTTGTAATTAAAGGTACAATTTCAGCCATGAGGTTTTGATATCCTAGAGATTGGCTAGCTGCTGTATGTTAATCGGATAGGCGAAAGACTTGGAGTTGGAACTGTACGCTTTTTTGGCAAGCAAAATGTTTGCGATTTCAGTTGGGTGAAACGCGTCCCAGAATAAGTACTTCCGGCGGTCTTCACATGGGACTTGTAGAGGTAGGCATGTTATCTGTCCATTGTTTCTTCCCACTCCACAACATCCCTTGTCCACAACTTCAAATCCTGTTTCACAAGACAATCAAAAAGAAACTTTTTTAAGAAATCCTGCTTTTGGATCTCCTGATGACAGTAAATATATAGATGGAAAAAAAAGTTTCTACCGTATTTTCTTGCATTCTTGACTAGATCAATGCTGCTCTGAAACGAATCAAGGTACACAAACTTAGCTCCAGGAAGGCGGCCACTATTGAATACATCGACCATTCTTTTTATGCCGGTGTTGAAGAGCGTGATAGCACTGTTGATCTCCTCATTACATCTGCTGCCATTACCATTGTATCGTGCTAGTTGATAAGGTATGCACCCAATTTGTCCTACACCGGTCACTACCACTTTTCGTGCTCCTGAGTTGTACAAGCCCTAGAAACACAAACATTTATGGTTTCTTATGCATCCTGAGATCCAACAATTGTATATCACAATAAGGAACAAAAGCATTAACTATATACCGTTAGTTGTTTCGTGTAATCCTGAATGAGAGAAGCAGCATACTGTCTAGGGGTGTACTGAGATTTGGTCGAATAGTAATCTGTCATGAAATAGTTGTTGAGATAATCGTTGCTTCCTAACCCCGCGTAAAAAATGCACTTGCTGAGATAAGTTCCAAGTGCATTATCATCTCCCCTGAAGAACCTACTCAAATATTGTGCTGTTCTAGCAAAGTTTGCTACTTGCTGGTTCATTGAGACATGGTCTCCCTGTCGTAAACGAATTTAAGTGAGCTAGTTGTTACAGACTTCGTGTTATGTGAAATACTATTAGAGATAATGAAATGTTCTGCATTCAACATGTCATAAGAAAATAGTACAAGTTACCAAATTATTTCCAGTTTCATCGCGAATTCCAGAAGCGCCAGATGCATAATTCGCTCCCTGGAGTAATTGTCTGCCACGAGACACTGCAAAGGGTGGCATATAGTTTGGGAATCCTAACAGTTGAGCTGAAAGAGAGAATGAGATTTTAAATTAAGTATGGGCCATGGATGCACTGCACACGACACATTAAAGTACTGAGATGCATTACCCCTGAGGTAACTGCTGAGTACCGACACTGACAGATTAAGGACATTCCAAAATCAACTACCTACATTCTTTATAACAATAATAACAATATGGTACCTAAGATATCGACAAAAGTGCGACCATTGGTGAATCTACCAGTGGCACCTTGAGGAAAATCAACGCCATAAGGCTGGTAATTAGCCCTGGCAAGACTGAGAATGCCATTGTTGTTGCCATTATCAACTAATGAATCTCCAAAAATGTAGAAGCATGGCACTTGTTGGCCTTGGCTATTAGGCTGCGAACGTGCCCTTCTAGCCGTACTAGCTGTTAAACACAAGAAACTGAGAAAAATCCACAAAACAAGTTCACTGAAACTTGCCATTTCCAGTAGCTAGGGAGATAAGAAACTCTCGAGTTGGTACAGTTTTTTCAATGAAATGGTTGGCTTTTATAGTGCTTCATTTTTCTTGGCAAGTAGTATGACTTTATGAGGCTCATGTGAAATTCAAGAAGTGTATAGTTATGTACAACATGTGAGGAAAATTATACAAGTTTGTTGAGTAGTTTCTCTAACTGTATGTCACGTATAAATGAATGTTGGTGGGGCTTTTTTTGAAGATAAACAGCGGTGATAATGGATGAATTCTCGTGACAGACATAAGAGAAAGAATGTACAAGAAGTCAATTGATTTGTATGGTCCTATTCTTCTTATCTTTAAGGCTAACTTTGAGTTTTGGAAAGATAAAAACAGGTAAAGATCAATTTTTTCTGTAGAATATTTTGGCTAACTCAGGTTCTCATTCACTAATAATCCATAATTCAACATGCATCACTTGCCTAAATTCACAACATGAACCAAACGTTCACGTTACCAGATGATTCCCGATTAATACATAAGATGAATCAGTTTTATGCCAAATGTATGTTATGTAAGGCAGCAAAAAAAGGGTGAATGCTGGAGGTGGCTGATACAAGGATGCACGGCTAATACAGGCGTTTGCGACATGTTTTTGCGCCGCAGAAACAGGGCAATTGCCGTATATTTCCATCCAGACCGACCACACTGTCTAGGCATACCCGTAATCATAGGATAATTCCTGTGCAAACAACAGCATTACTGTGGTTAGATACTAGGCATTTGATTCACTTATGTAGGAAAATCAGTAGCTATGAGTCAAAAGACACAGCAAAATAACAAGTTGGAAGAAAAGTATCTCTTGTGGTGGAATATTATCAGCAGCAACCAGTATCACCCTTGCAAACCTCAAGTCGTGGTGTTCGTTAACCATACATTGGACGAACAAGTTTGGTTCACAGCTATGGTTGATGAACCTGGTTACATTACCACTCTGTCGTCCATCGATGCAGAATGGTACATTTTAATATTTAACGTGTATCGATCAACAAGCGGTCATCACAAGCAATTCATAATATTTTAAGCCGGATCTTGAGAGTTTTCATAAATAACCTATAATCAGTTTTCAGAAATCAATTGTAGAGTTTAGGCACTTAATTTGACATTATGAATTATTTTGTAAAAAAACAGAAATAATGAAGCACCTCTCTTCCATCAAGCCCCTTCATTGTCTGTAAACAGTCAATGTCAAAAAGATAACTGCTGTCAGCAGCGGGATCTAGCTCATCAGTCCTCTTAAGAAGACCAATGTATTCACATACAGGCGCTCCAGATGGAATATAGTCCAAAGATCTGACACCCCACCCCATATTTGATGTGCGAAACACCTCCAAACGATATCTCAGTCCTTTCTGAGAGGTCCTACTAACACATTCTGGCCCACATCCACAATTTAGGCCACATTCAAATATGATATCCTTTGCCTTTATCAATCTGTCATTATTGTGTAAATAGTAAGTCATCAAATTTGTTTAGACTAATCTGCTATTTACATGGTAACCCTTCAAAACTAGGTAAGTATGTATATAAGTAATTAGCTGCTTTATAAAATTAATTCACCTCCCACCATCCTTTGCTACGTAAGGAAAATCGCCCCGTTGAACTTTGCACAGGCGTAAGCACTTGAATCGACACATTTACCTCGACATGTGCACCCAGCTGGAGCAGTTTTCGGAAGATCTACATTCTTGCTGACTTGCATGGTCCTCATGTAGGTAAAACCTTTACCCAAAAAAACATTTAACAAGTTATACGAATTTATATCAATATATTCAACATTTGGCCAGCATTCAATTCAGCATGGAAAATTTAATCAGTTGATCATAGTGTATTTCAGAATTTTGGAAGATTATCTAACTAACTAACTAGCAGCAGCAACTCACCCTCTGGTAAAGTAGGTGGATTATCAATCGTGTTAGCTACAGGGATCGGTATATCTTCCAGTCCTCAGCTAAGATCATGGCAAACATACCTTTTCAAACAAAAAATATACTTATGAGAGGGTGTGTGAAATAATAGATACTATATTTTGTGAACATATATCAGTCATACCTCCCTTTCTTGGTTTTTCCTTTAGGAAGATTACACAGTTCTGTGTGAACCTACGATTGAGATCGTATAAATTTATGCATTAGCTACAGAATAACAGCAGTATATAACACATTCAGCTGCTAGTGAAGTAAATGTTAACAGGTCTTTCCAGTGAAATGTCCTATGATGTGCTGAAGTATGCATACGGGTGAAGATGTATTGAACGAAAGAGAGAAAAAAGTACCAGATGATGATCTTTAATAGAAGATTTCTGAACTACATCCTCGGATTTTCCTTTTCCAGGGCTGCAGCTAGCGACCTACAAGATAAATAGCCTCAACATCATACTGATTCACATTGTATGCGAACTTTTTATATGTGATTACCTTGTACAGTCCATCATATGTATAGACCTTTTTTACATAGCTATTCTCACATTTACGTCCATGGATTACACGTACTGGCACACATTGGTCAATACAGTTCTACATCAAAAAACAAAATAAAAAATAAAACAAAATGAAAGAAGGAAACTGTATATTCAGAAGATAAATAAATAGTATTCTAACAAAGACAAGTTATAAGTCTATAAGATAAATAATGGGCATGATTTCCTTACTTTGAGCGCCAAGTTTCCACCTTGCATCTTCTGGTCTTGTACTTGATGCTTTTTCCCCAGCAAATCGTTCCCTCCTTCACCGATATAGGTGATTTCGCTGCCGCTATCTAAATTGTCCTTGTATTGACTGGACATTTTAATTGATACGGCAATAGGTTTCTTGACATTTAAAACCTACAAAACCATAGGGGAGAAATCAAAACCTACAATATTAAGGATATGAGCTATTAATTAAGGACAACTGTAAACTTAATATGAAACACCAAATGTACTAACAAGGTTAAAGATTTACCAGTTCATTTGTTGTTGTCTTGGGAGGCTTAGCAATATAATCAATCCCTTTTACGTTAGCTGGTGAAAGCCTAATACTAATATCTCAGACCGTGAAAAGATCGTGAAACCAACATCAAGTCCTGATATCATGAAAATGCAATAAAATTCAACCCAGTTCTCAACTTTCTAACAATCACAAAAACTTATACGAGACGGCCCTAACATGTTGAACCATAAATGAACTCGTCTTCCACCAACTTGGAAGCTCACCAACTTGCTTCTCGGGGTATAAGATAGCTTTTGATCTCTTCATCTGATAATTAATGCATCAAAATTAAGATGTGACAACAAGGTTGAATTCTACTAGACCTGAAAGTTAAAAGATTTCACAATCATGCACAGCTACTAGTCTAAAATAGCGAAAAACTTTGAGTGTAGGGAAAAGAACATATACCGTAGTAATAGCTTTCAAATCTGGCCGTGGTTTACAATGATTTTTCATAACCAGTTTCTGCTGTATGCATGTAAAATTTGTTTGTTAGTACTGTCAAGTCTGTCCATAAGTTCATACAATATTTTTCGTCTAGAACAAAATTTGACGTTTACATTCATTTTTGGACCACATCCATTTTCTTCAACCTAAAAATTAAGCCAAGTTAGATGCCCGAACGTTGGAGGAACAGGATATACCATCTCAGTGATCACACAAGCTAACCTTGGAATTAATATTGTTCTCATACCATTCGCGGCATCTCTTTTCTTCAAGCTGCAAATTAAGCCAGACATTTCATGGATTCTTGATCATGACAGAAGAACAAAATGTGTAGTACTACGTTAACATCATTAGTCGAAGCGAAATGATAAAAAAACACTCTGATCATGCCAAACATCTCCAAAAAAAAGAGCAAAACTAACTACATCATCTACATGTTTACTTGTTTTAGACTACTAATATCCAGCAACATTAATTATCTGTATTTCATTATTCCAACGTACTATAGAACAATTTATAGTTGCAAAGGGCCCTAATTTGCAAGGTTTGATAAATGAAAGTACATATTTATTCAACCAGAATATAATGTAATTAATCACAAGAATCTATCTCAATAATTAATTAGCTAATTCAGAGATGTAGATTCATTACAAGCACAACCTAATACAGCTTGCTTCTGAAGATATAATCACAAATTAAACACTATGTAATTCAATCCTTTCATTTCCACTCTGGTTAAATAAATGAATGCTGATTATCTAAAAGTGCTTCCATATGTAATCACTTCGCAATTCTTTCTTGGAAAAAACCCCCTCTTTTAAAAGTTTAAAAGAGGGGTTTTCTTGAACATCTACTCCATCTTTTTAATGTTATCTTAAGCTGGTTTAGTAGAGAATCTGTTTTGTACAAACAGTCATTTTCTACTTTTACAACAAAGAAACAATAAGCAGTTAAAAAAATGATCTGAATGACAATTAGCAGTTTTATATTGTCAGTCGAGGTATATAGAGTAAATTGAAAATCACCCGACACGGAGAATGTATTTACCGGGACGAATTGTAGGTAGAGCCTAGTGAATGTCCGGAGGGTCTCTTTTACCATCTTGTACGCCTGAGGGACCTTAGGCTTATTCGCCATCGACATGATCAATAATGGTGTTATTTTACCATCCTTGTTCCCTCTATTCCGTTTCTTGATGATCTGCTCCTCAGTTTTTCGAACACTAGCCAATGTGATCTTATTCACTTCCACCATTTGATGCTTCCTTATAATTCTTGCACTTCTCCGATACTGGACATTCTGATTCCCCTGATGAAGCTGAGATATCTTGCAAAGTGACCATTTTTTGGGCAAGTTTGAGAAGATGAAGTATTTTCTTGGTGAAAACGCAATAGGATCGGGACTTGGTATAAACTAATCGAATCGAAGCTATGACTTGGTGTACAGAGCAGAATTCTGCATGCAGATTACGGTGTATTCAACACATGCATCACGATAATAACATGAACAGATTCAGAAACTTATACTCGATCTTAATAACAAAATATGCAGCGGAAATAAACAAGACACAGATATAAGTTTCTAGCATATTATATTTCTATAATCCACCGAGCCTCATGGCGAAAATATTCATTAATCAATAATGATAATGAATACAAGAACTACTCTAGATCTATTCTACGAATATCTATAGATGCAAAACAACTAAGCGATCGTAAAAAAGCCTACCAATCTACCTATCAGTCACTAAGACAACAAGATAGAAAAAGCTTAGTAAAGAGGATGACAAATATGTGAATCTATAAATATGAACTCTAGGTTTTTCGAGCTTGCTTCACATATGAATGTCTTCCGTATTTGTCTTCAATGTCGACTATATATAGTCTTCCAGTCCATGTGAATAGTATATCCGTGAATAGTAACCCGTGAACAGTACCGCGTGAACAGTACTTCGTGAATAGTACCGCGTGAACAGTAAGTAAAACTCTAGTGGACTTCTACTTCCTTCCTTGGGCCACAAGTAATGATTTAGTAAGTAGAATCCTAGTGAGATTCTCCTTCCTTCCTTGACCACCAAGTAACACATTACTTGTTCTATTCATACTCTACTTCTTCAAGTATCTTCTTGGATGCCACCAATATAAAGTAGTTGAGTCCTACATTGATTCTTGTTATGATCTTTATTGCTTGTAGTTAGAATCCTAATGGGCTTCTCCTTCCTTCCTTGACACACACGAATACAACTCCTTTTCCTAGCCATCTTCGATTTGCTCAAATATCCAAGATTCTATGAGATCTTGTCCTTTTTGAATTCGACTTGTTCATTCTTCTTGTAAAGAGAATCCTGATCGAACTCTACTTCCTTTTTTGATACATACGGTTTGAACACTCCCTTTCCTTCTTGACTTTGATTTCCTAGATTCCAAGAGATCTTGTATCCTTAGATATCTGCACAGACCAAGCAACTAAAACTGTGGAATAATATTAACGTTAGAATAATGGTAAAAACTATTATATATAAACCGAAGTGTGACTGGTGTATCGAGAACACTGAATTCACAGTGTTCCCGTGAGTGTTCTCAAAACACCACTAGTGGTCACACTTACATTTGGAAATTGTCAGAAATCAAAGAGTAAAAGTGGAAGCAAGCAAAGCTGTAGAAGAAGAAAAGAAGAACAGATTACAGAAGAAGAAGAAGAAGAAAAGCGAGAGATTCAAACACAGGAAGAAATGTAATAAATGAGGAAAAATCGCGTTTTCACTTAAGAAGCAAAATAGGCAGAAACGCATGGAGCACATGGACCGGCTGTAGCTAATCGAATCCCTCACCAGCTTCTTAACAGATTTGTAGTGTAGTATAGTTTGTTATAGATATTTTCTTCTTGCTTATGTCACATTATTCCTTTTGTACTTGTATATATAGAGGAGTAGGATAGATTCATTGTACACTTTTTTTTTTCATTCATCATTCATCAATACACCATAATTTGGTTTTATTTCATCTCTTTTAATATGGTATCATAGCATAGGCTTCGAATCTGGGAGCTTTTTCCTTCTCCTGCATCTGTTTTCTGCCTTGCGTTTCATTGTATTTTTCATTGTTTTATCACCGATCATCATCCATAGCTGCTATACATCATGTCTAGTACTGATGAAGATAAAGCTCTCATGGATATGGAGGAGAGTGATGGATCTCATACCAGGACTGCTGTGCCTGCGCATGAAAATCCATATGATCCACTCTACACACATCACTCAGATCACCTTGTTGCCTTCAAGGTTCCTGTCAAACTCAATGACATGAACTATGGCAAATGGTCTCGATCTTTCATCCTTCAAATCAAAATCAGAAACAAGCTGGGATTCCTCAATGGAACCATTAAATTCCCCTCAGAGGATGACACTGATGCACATGTTGCATGGACTAAGTGTGATCAACTTGTTCGGGGTGGATTTTAAGCTCGGTTTCGATGACATAGGCGATAATTTGGCTTATATTCTGGTGCTCATGAGGCAGGAGAGACTCGGACTTAGGTATGCAAGCCCGATAATGTGAGGATCTATCGACATACAAGAGATCAACTCACTTGTGCAAAATACCATGTACATTAGTGAGTATTTTCTCCAACTTACTAGTCTCGGGAAGAATTGCATAACTATAGGCCATTGCCCACCTCTTCTTGCAAGTGCAGAGTGCTTGATAATTTCAAAACTATCCAAGATCGATAATGTCTTTGGATTTTAATGGGGCTCAATGACAACTTTGAAGTTGTCGGATCTCGGATCATAATGATGGAAGTTACTCCACCACTTGATCGGTGTATGCCATTGTGTTGCAAGAGAAGCGGAAAGAAGCTAGATCTAGTAGGATGCAGTTGAATCCATTGTGGCTCTTTGACAATACAACAAGAGGAAGAATGAGGGCTCACTCACTAAGTTTGAGATCAAATGTGATTCTTGCAAAAATATGGGGCATGTGGAGGCTAAATGCTATCGAAACATGGATTTCCGTTCACCAAAGGAAGAACAAGTATCCCATTGAGGGATGCGAGATCATACAACAATCCAGAGGATTCAGCCCTATCTCGCAAACATGATGCTGCAGAACGAGAAAAGCCTAGTTTGACCTCTCTCGAGTTAACATAGGAGAGTCAGTATGCGAATGAACGAACCAAAGGCAAATCAAGCCTCTACTGCACAAACCACTGTGCCACTGTCATCACAGATTGCAGGTCCACTCACATCTAGTTTTGACATTGAAGGTACAACTATTCTACTTAATGCATCTATACCAGTATTTACTCATAAGTCGACTAAAACTCATATTTCTTGGATAATAGATTCAGGAGCTACAGATCATGTTATTTATGATCCATCCTTTTATACTTCACATATGAGATCTATTTCATGTCAAGTTCAACTACCTGATAAGAGTAAGCTTGATGTTACACACATAGGTCATGTACAAATATCTGATAAACTTACTCTCACTAATATGTTATGTGTGCCTGATTTCAAATCAAACTTACTATTTGTTAGTAGAATTACTAAGGAAGGAAGATATCATTTCATATTCTCACATTTTGTATGTTTGCTTCAGGAGAACCATACATGCAAGACCGTTGGTCTTAGTCATCTTCATCATGGGCTATTCCATCTCAGTACCTCTGCTACTGCTAGCATCAACTCCCTTTCATTTTCAGTACCTTGTTATTCTAGTACTTTAAATTCAGTCTCTAGTACTTCTCAGTTTGTACTTTGGCATTATAGATTAGGACACCTCTCTATGCAGAGGATTTAAGCTCTACAAGCTTATATTCCTAATGTTCACTATAATGACAATTTTAATTGTGATTCATGTTATTTATCTAAACAAAAGAGAGCTAGATTTCCTATCAGGACTAGTGTATCAACTCATGTGTTTGATCTAGTGCACTTTGATGTATGGGGACCTTTTTGCTCAACCAACAATGCAAGGGCATCATTATTTCCTTACTATAGTTGATGATTACTCAAGGATGACTTGGGTTTACTTATTCACTCATAAATCCACTGTTAAGGATTTAATCAAGAACTTTATTCACTATGTGCAAACACAATTCAATGTGACTATCAAAACTGCCAGAACTGATAATGGTGCAGAGTTTGCCATTGATCAGATTCTTCACCCTTTGGGAATTGTACATCAAAGATCTTGTGTTTATACACCACAACAGAATGGTATTGTGGAAAGGAAACACCAGCATATACTTAATGTTACAAGATCATTGATGTTTTACTCATTTTTACCTGTCAAATTCTGGGGATATGCATTATTAACTGCAGTCCACTTAATCAATTTAATTCCATCACCTGTTACAAAATCATACACCTTATGAATTACTTCATAATCAAATACCAGATTATACTTCACTTAGAGTATTTGGTTGTTTGTGTTATGTTTCCACTTATAGTGTTAACAGGAAGAAACTTGATCCTAGATCAAGACCATGTGTGTTTCTTGGTTATACTCCAGGTGTAAAAGGTTATAAAGTATATGATCTACATATACACACCGTTCTAGCTTCTAGGGACATTGTGTTCAAGGAACATATTTTTCCCTATCAGAATACACATGAAGAATTCACCTTTTCTACACCATTTTATTCAGACCCTGAAGAAGATTCACCTGTATATGTAGATACTACTGACACTACAGGCTCTCCTAATACATCTTCTTCTTCAGATCACACTACTAGTGCTATACCAGATTCAACAACTACATTCTATTCAAATGATTCTACTAGTTCTCATACTATAGATTCATCAGTAGAATCTGATTCAACCATTATGAGAAGATCTATTAGATCTTCACATTTACCAAAATATTTAGAGGATTATTCTCATGATATGGATAAATACAAACATCCCACTTATCCTCTTAATGCAAACTTCACTTATGCTCATGTTAGTCATGCTCATAAATTATTTTCTACACATTTACTCCAGCATAAGGAACCTCATACCTATGCAGAAGCTGTTAATTCACCTCAATGGCAATCAGCCATTACAACAGAAATTCAAGCCCTTGAGGCCAATCACACATGGGATTTGGTGCCTTACACACCTGATTTACATCCCATTGGTTGCAGATATATTTTTAAGCTTAAGCTTAATCCAGATGGCACTATTGACAAGCATAAAGCCAGATAAGTGGCTAAGGGCTATACTCAGCAGTATGGTATGGATTATACAGAAACCTTTAGCCCTGTGGCCAAACTCACATCTGTTAGAGTGCTATTAGCTCTGGCATCAATGCATGACTGGTCCATAGATCATCTTGATGTGCATAATGCCTTTCTCAATGGGGATCTTGATGAAACAATTTACATGTTCCTTCCACCTGGATACTTGCTTAATGGGAGAATAAAGTTTGTAAATTGAACAAATCACTATATGGACTTAAGCAAGCATCTAGGCAATGGAACTCTAAATTTGTTTCTGTGATTAAAGAGTTAGGCTTTATTCAATCAAATTCAGATTTCTCCTTGTTTGTTAAAACTACTGCACATGGACAAGTGTTTTTACTTGTGTATGTAGATGATATTCTCATCAGTGGTGATAGTAAAACTGATATTTCTCTGGTAAAAATCCACTTACACAAACATTTCAAAGTAAGGGACCTAGGTGCTTTGAAATACTTTTTGGGAATAGAGGTAACCAGATCAAATCAAGGTGTTTATATATGTCAGAAGAAATATGCATTGGACATTGTTTCAGATTGTGGATTA
Organism: Plantago major; assembly: GCA_026545765.1. Taxonomy (NCBI): domain Eukaryota; kingdom Viridiplantae; phylum Streptophyta; class Magnoliopsida; order Lamiales; family Plantaginaceae; genus Plantago; species Plantago major. The sequence goes on from CM048841.1 coordinate 83,527,473, forward strand.
TTGGCATGTGAGCCTGCAAAATAGCAAAATCATAAGATGAGCTTAACAATAGGAAATCAAATGACAGATCCCACTATTTACAGAAAGTTAGTTGGGAGACTGATTTATCTAAATATCACTAGGCCAGACATTACTTATGCAGTAAATGTACTAAGCCAGTTCATGTCAACACCAACTGACATTCACTATACTGCAGCTATAAGAGTTGTAAAGTATTTAAAAGGAAGCTTTGGTCAGGGATTATTATATCAAAGAAACACAAAGTCTATTCTCACAGCTTACTGTGATTCAGATTGGGCTGCTTGTAAAGATACAAGAAGATCAGTCACAGATTTTTGTGTTATGCTTGGTTCTTCTCTAATTAGTTGGAAGTCCAAGAAACAACCTACTTTGAGTCTTTCAACTACTGAGGCAGAGTATAGAGCTTTAGCTAAAACAACTTGTGAGATTGTTTGGTTAATAGCACTAATGAAAGATTTGAAGTTCATACAGAATGGAGCTGTTCCACTGTATTGTGATAATCAATCATCCATACATTTGACAAGAAATCCTGTACAGCACGAAAGAACTAAACACATCGAGGTGGATTGTCATTTTGTGATAGATAAAGTCATTGAAGGAGTTGTGGAAACTAGATACATTACATCTAGAGAACAACCTGCAGATATGTTTACTAAGGCTTTATCGATTACAGACATCAATATTCATATGTCCAAGATGAGCATAACAAATATATATGCGCATCTTGAGTGGGAGTGTCAGAAATCAAAGAGTAAAAGTGGAAGCAAGCAAAGCTGTAGAAGAAGAAAAGAAGAACAGATTATAGAAGAAGAAGAAGAAAAGCGGGAGATTCAAACACAGGAAGAAACGTAATAAATGAGGAAGAATCACGTTTTCACTTAAGAAGCAAAATAGGCAGAAACGCATGGAGCACATGGACCGGCTGTAGCTAATCGAATCCCTCACCAGCTTCTTAATAGAATTTTTGATTTTTAGCTTTTCTTGTTGTCGTTCATTCACTTTCTTTAGTTTAACAATTGAGCAATAAATAGTAACACGTCTATCATCATTCAATCAATCAAGCATAATTATCTCAGTTTTGTCAATTTATATTCAAAATCATTTCCACAAGGAAAATGTTAAATCAAGATCAATTAGTTTACATTCATATATAACCATGGTGATTACTGATTTGCAAATCTTTCTTAACTTACCCATTTTTAAATCAAAATTTAAAATGATTAACTTCAATTGTACACTATCCTTTACTAAATTAAAATGTACTCCATGTTTACTGAATTTCAACTTAAAATACGCACCCAAACTATATAACCTATGTATCTCACACATCACACCACTACTAAAGTCATTTAATTTGACGCATCTAATCAAACAATTGACACTTAGATAAAAGAAAATTAATCCAAAACATCCAAAAGGGGTTGCTCAGTTGGTTAATAAGTACTAGTGATGAATATAGGCTCAGTTGGTTTAAAAGTGATGAATAATATATACTCTTGCTCACATATTCGAATTCTACGGATTGTGTACGTCCCCAAAAAAATTAAATCCAAAATATATGTGTCCACGTGAACAAAAATCTTCCATGATTCCACCTATTAGTTGCAACATCATACGATACGGTAGACAATTATACGTACTCAAGAAGACAAAAGCCCATCCTTGAGATTTTACCTAGTGAAGTTTAATTTGGGTTTGATTGGACTTTATGTCATTTTGTCTTGCGAGAGAGTCCTTGCGTGAATTATGACTATATGGGACATTAGTCCAATTACAACGACTTTGATGCATGGGAACAATTATTTTCTTTCTGTTCAATTCTTGGGAGGTTACTTTGGCTGTGTTCTTTTTTACTTGCTGATTATTTTGTACTTAGCTGATCATGTATATCTATTTTGTTCTCAGCAGTTTACCTCATCTAAGATTTTTTTTCCATTTTTTTTTGTGTATTTAAGCCTGTAACTTAATTAGATCCCGTCTTTTAAAAATGTGGTCTCTCGCAAAAGATGATCAATTATCACTTATGTGAAAGGTTACTCTATCTCCAGTCATTTTCGCATTGTAATTGGTCACAATCTCCTTTCGCACGTTAATATTCCACGATGGAAAACCGGCATGCAACAACCGTGCGCAAATACACTTCTTCCACATATGACTTCAACCCTACCTAACTCCCATTCATTATATACCAAATTATAATTTACTTGCCTAACCCCTAGCCGACCCAAAAACTGTCCGTTCTGAAAATCCACCCAAAAAGCTTAGCCCGACCCACAAAACATAAATTTTGGAGCAGTGATTAGTAAATCATGATATAAAACTTAATTTTGGAGAGTATAAAGTATATCGTACGGAATCGAACTTTCACTTGTGATAATCTTGTGGAGATTGTAAAACTGTGGACTTGGGTTTCAGACTTTTTATTCTGCGTGGTATATTGGAATAAAGTGATTCCTTCGTTTGTTGATTACGTGATGTAAATCTTACTCTTTTTATGGTCGTCGTTATTGTAAGACGAGCTGCAATGTAGCTCGTCATGGCACAGGAGACGCACCATCGTCCAAGCTGTATTGTAGCCGGGATGACGCGCCATTGGCGCTTCGTCCCTGTCCCGCGTCTTGACGTGGGACAGCTTCCCCCTTATTTTAATTTTTTTAAAATTTTATCCAATTTCAAACGGCTATAACTTTCAAAATGAAAATGTAAAAAATAAAGGGGTTATTACATATACCCCTGTTAGATAGGGTCATTGCATCTAAGCACCAGTTAGTTCAACAATAACAAACAAATGACAATTAGAGTATTTATATCACATGTAAGTCCAAAAGCCAAACAAATTTAAAGTGTTGCCAAACATAGCCCTTCACAAGTTTTTACTAGAAATTGCAAATTTGACCCTAACTTATAACAAATTATATATTTTCTCCAAAATCAAATTAATTTACAACCCCTGGGCCAAATTAATTTACAACTTATGGGCTAATAAGAATTTTTTTTAAAAAAAAAGAAAAATTAAAACTCCGGTGAAGCTCGATCGGAGGCTAACAATGACTCAGATCGAGTCAGAATGTTTTCGATCCGAGTCATTTACGACTCGATCATTTTTTTTCTTTTTTTAAAATTTTTTAATAAACTTCTAGTTACGTTCAATTTGGCCCTAAATTTGTTTCTGATTTTTCAATTAAGTCCATAAATTATTTAGAAAGTTTAATTCATGTTATTAAACAATAAATTAGGTACTAAACGAAAAATATTGGAAGATAAATGACTTAAGTTGAATTAGAAAGACATAAGGGATATCTTTTCCAATTGACAAAATAAGGCCATGTTTGGCATCCATCCTTTGGTCAACGAAAATGGACATATATGTAATTGTTGAACTAACTGGTATCCAAGTGTAATTAGAACATCTAAGAGGGGTACTGGATGAAATTCATCCAAAAATAAATAAAAATCACCAACGGCTTTATTTTTTGAGATCTATAAATAGAGACCAGTCTGGACTATGTTTGGATCATCCCATCTCCAACTCCTCTTTCTCTCTTAATTAAACTTAAAACACTCTCTTCACTTCAAAACACCATCTTCAATTCAATTTTCCGGCGACATGGAGGAAACTTGTTTACTCCGAAAACTCTGAAGTGGATGCAAGAAAACGCACCCGAAGCCTACGAGAGTGCATGCGAAAGCTCAACAAAACACTTCTCAAGAACCCCAACCGAGCTTCGTTCCCCCTTTGTTCCAAAGCTCCTACCAAGACCCTTACACTCAAAATTACCATTCTCCAACCTCCCAAACACCAATATTTTTGCAAACACCGGAAGTTGAGGTTGTTCTTGAAACGCAGCCGGAAATTTAACCGAATCGGAGGCGTGGGAAAGGGAAAGCCACGGAAGGAGCGACAACCAGGAAAGAGCCAGGACGGAACTCACTCTACAACCATAATGAGGACTTGGTTCTCATCTCTTGCTACATGGTTGTTAGCCAAAATCCGATCGTTGGAACGAATCAGAAGTACGTAACTTTGTTCCATAAAGTTGAGGAGAAGTTCGAGGATGCCCCGAGGGATGGGAGGATGTCCGGTATGGAAAAATACCGGACTCATGATTCACTTCGTCTCAAATTTAAGCGGCTGAGAGATGAGATTAATAATTGGTTGATTTGTGTGGAACGTGCTACTACGGTTGTCGGCCATCGGAGTGGCTACAATGAAGCCGATGTGACTGAAATAGCCCATGAATTCTATAAAGAAAAATCATCCAATCACGCCGCATTCAATATGTTCAAGCAGTGGAATGCCATGAAATAGTACCCAGAGTGGGAAATGAGGATGGACCTGGGGGAACACATTAAGAAGGCCGCAACATTTGCGAGGGTTGAGGTTCCGGATAATGATGATCAACCAATGGAAGCAGCAGGTGGCAGTAGTGGGAGTAAGCGCACGAGTGTCAAATGGCCTATGGGTCGTGACAACACAAAGAAGATGGCTAAAAGTGGTAGTTCTGGAAACTCCTCAGTGGATGCAATGAGCGAGGGATGGGTTAACTTTAATGAAAGTTATCCCCAATACATTGAGTTGGAAAGACAGAAGCTGGAGTTTGCCCGTCAAAAGGAGGAGTAAGATGAAGTTGAAGAAGATGGACTACTTCATGACACTAATGGGGAACTACGCCAACTTGGCCCCCGCACATAAGGCAGTAGCTGATGCACTGCATAAAGAATTGTTTCCGTCCGAGTAATGACTGAAGTTTGGAGCTTGTTTTAGTTTATTTATTTTTCAAATTATGTGAGGTGTGACTTGTTTATTTTTACTTTCCGAAGTGTCCGTTGTAATAAAATCAGTGTGCTTTGAATTTGAATTTGAATTTGAATTTGAATTTGTATTATTGGAATATATTCGTAGTTTCAATGAAGTTTCACTTAATAAATTGTAAAACGAGTTCTAAAAATGCAATTTTATTAATTTCAACTTCTAAACACTCTTATAATATGGTAAATATGTAAAAAAAAAAAAAAAAATTCATGACGACACGATGACGCGTCACCAATGCATCAGAATCTCGTCACGGAACCCGTCATCGTTTCGTCACCAATGCAGGTAGTCTAAGGGTTGCACTTGCACCCCTTGTGCGGAATTACTTAATAAATTTTTTCTTATTCAAAATAGGGCTGTTAACGAGTCGAGCCGAGCCGAGCTTTGACTTAATGGATCAGTGATTGTCAGAATATCAAGTTATCTGCTCGTGATCGTCGAGCTTTTCATAATCGTGCTCATGATCGACTCATTAAAATATCGAGTTGCTCGCGAGCAGCTCGATAAGCTCGAATTGCTTTTACTCGTGAGCGCTCGACTCGTTAGAGCTAAAAAATGAACTCATTTCTATTCATCAATTTTCAAAGCCTATACACAAAGTAAGTACAAATCAGTACAAACCACTAACTGCTAGCTAGCTCAGTTACACAAAGTGAAATCAATTCACACAGTCACAGAAAGTGAATCAGAAACATGTTGCCAAACTCATAACATCATTACAAATGATCTAAGGGGTCACCAATTAAACTTAACAAACAGACTGAAGCTCCAAGCTTTGTGCCTCTTTCTACCAGAAATCCACCCTCAATTTGTTCTAATTTAGCGGCAATGGCGGAAAGATGAAATGGATTTCAATAATCAGGGGTGTAATGGATAAATACAGTACCTTCTATTCGTCACCGCCACGCCGGTGAAGTCGTTGCTGGCTTGCTGTGCGTTGAGAGTTTCCAGTTTGGACGTGGGTTTTATTTTTTTCTCAGGGTTTTTACTTTTTATTTATGTATATGTAAATAAATAAATTTAAATACTATATATTAAATTAATTATTGCTCACGAGCATCAATCATTTTGCCAGGGTGATCGATTCAAGCTCGACAATGAGACGAGCAAGCTCGCGTTGACCGATCTCGAGCTCGATCTGAGTGTTGACCGGGTTTTTCGCGAGCAACTCGCGAGTGGGTTGATTCTCTAACACCCCTAATCCAAAGTGTATATATTAGTATAATAATTCACAAAGTATCACTAAGTTTGCAATTCAATTTCAATCTCATCCGTTCATCTTACTTATTCAATTTGAATCTGGTGCGTACATGTGTCACAGTATAAGTAGAAGGTGTAGGGTTCGAATCCCATTGGCGTTAGTTTCTCCCTTTTATTTATTATTTTAGAATGTTTTCTCTTTTTTCAATTATAAATTCATTTTTTCATATAAAATACGTAAATGCTAGTCCAAAATAAATGATATAAAACTTAATTAGTTGATAATTTAAGTAGTTGAAGTCAGCCAGTAACTTTATAAATTGTATTGTAACCTAGATCACCTGGAGCGAAATCATGAGCGCAAAAATGTAAAAAATTATAGAAAGCGCGAGCGCCTACTATTAGATATAAAAATATTTATTATTCATAAAATTATCAACTTTTTGCATGAACTAGCAAATTTAAATGATGATACTTGCATATCATTAACAATTTCATATGAGATAAATTAGTAGACAATGCAAAATACTCATATATGGTCCATAACTCCAAATAATAAAGATTCAAAACTCTAACAGAACATGAAGTATGCAATGTCTCATCAGGTTTTCTACCATCAGTTAAGGTGTCGCCCTGACTATTGTCAGTTAATGTATCGACATCTGACATGTGTCCATTGCTCCGTGCCGCCCTAAACCGTTGCTCTGTGTCGCCCTCAACCATTACTCTGTATCGCCTTCAACCGCTATTTATTTATTTTTATTTTTTGAAACTATTAACTTCTTCCAAAAATTTTAATTATTAGAATTTTAACTCTTCTTCCCCACCACCCATCTTCTTCCCCAATCCCCACCACCACCCACCACCACCGCCACCAAACACCACAACACACCATCTTCTTCCCCACCACCAACACCGCACACCATCACCAAAATCATTGCCGGAGCTTCCATGGCGGAAGCTCCGATCTGGAGCTTCCGCTCAGAGCTTCCATGACGGCTTCCGGTGAGTTGTGGTGGTGGGTGGTGGTGGTGGGGAAGAAGATAGGTGATTTAATTTTGATTATTGGTTTTGATTTAATTTTGATTTCAAAATTTTAAGTTTGATTTTTTAATAGAGGTAATTTTTTAATAGATCAAAAATATTTTTTTAAAATATATTTAAATAATTTAAAGCGACGTAGGCGGTTAGAGTAACATGTAGTGCAACACCTTGTGCGACACCCCATGACAACACTTAGTGCGAAAGGTAACAGATTATTCGATCTCCACCGTTAAAATTTTAATCTAATAGATCAAAATAGGTGACTGACGTTAGTCAGGGCGACACCTTGACTGCCGGTAGAAAGCCCATGTTACTTTTAATTTCATTGTATGTTGTATAAAGTTGCAGTACATATGTTGTTCCAGTCCATCATGTTGTTTTGTTTCGCATTCACTTAATTAGGATTCATGCATGTAGCCAGGTCACTTTAATAAAACGTTAGTTATAGGATTCGAATTAAAGATTATGTAATAATTAACGGCTCGTAGGGATACCTTAGCACCACGTGCTCCAAGTCAAGTATTCAAGTTATTTATGTTATTCACAACTGGAAGGGGTACTAGTACTCCGACCGGTAATTCATATCATGCCATGTATGGCCACCATAGGCGACGGTAAAAACTACGATGCCAAGTGAGCTCGCGAATACAAGACAAAAATCATATCAAGTTAACGCCAAGTCAAGTAATGTTTTAAGAGGTTAAGTCAAGTCAAGTTATATTAAGGGTCAAGTCATAGGTTAAGTTGTATTGCATTAAGTCAAGACTAAAAGATGTAAAAGACGCAAAGATAGAACCCCTAGATCATGGTACGTGCATGAAACTTGCTTAGTCGGTGGTTTGACCAACCCCTTATTTATAAACAAATTTTAGGTAAATGAGTTGGAGCTACCTGGAGCAGGGACTGGCGTTCCGGAGCAGTGATCATGGGGCCTACATCCATTCATCATTACAACTGTTCTTCTTTACATTTAAATCATGCATCGTACTATTACTTAAAACTTTGTTTCTAGCGCGGCTTGCGCAAGACATTTGCATGTTTCTATTTACGCATTTTCACGGATTATGTACACAGATTTCATGTCATGGATGGTTGGCACGTTTTGCATTGTTTCACTATTTAAGTTTAAATAAAATTGAAGTCATCGTTTTTACAAGTTCACGAGTTAGCGCGAATTATATTTTTCATAGTTTGTCAATTAAAAATTATGGGTGCTACAAAATCGTTTGATGTATTGTATTTGTAAGTCCAACTTGAAGTCTCAAGAGATGAACCTGCAAGACTATAGTAAATGCTATGTGAAACTTTGCACGGCATCCCGCTTCCAACATTGCAGCTCTAACTTCTTCGTGTTTCTAACTTTCTTTCATCAACAACTCGTAACCTTGAAGTGCAGCTTCCCATCTTCCATCAGTTTCATGTCAATATCCTCCTTTAATGATCTTGCATCTCCCAGTGCAAGTTTGAACATGTCACAATTTAATTGAAACAATATTAAAAAGGCAGTTTTGTGTACTACTGAGGACAAACAAACAACTCCATCCCATTCACATAACACAAGAGCTATAACAATCAACCTTAAACTGTAGACCTCCAACGATATGGGATTCACACTCTTCCCGGAAAAGTGTCCTGAATATGCACAATTTGTTCAAATCTAACGAGGCAGAGATAAGTTACTATATATGAATTTAGATTCAAGTAGCACCTAGCAAGCTATAATAGTAGTTGCTAAAATCTTGCCATCATCCACTATTTTTATAATGTTATCTAAAAGCCCATTTATTTTCACATATATAGCTAAAAATAGCAGCAGATCCAGTTTGTCAAGTTGCAATCTGTTAATCTGGTGGCATTCTGCATCATGAAAAACTACTCAGTTTTCATTGCCTCTAAGCTAGAATTTCTGAACATGGAAAATAAACCATTGTATCTCAACATGCCGACTTATCCCACATGTCACCATTCACATTTTATAGGTGATAGAGTCGATATTTTAACGACTCATTTAATTAGTCTTTTTTAGACGTCTTTTATTACGTTTTCTAGCCATTTTAGTACATTTTCACGTTTGGGTATTTTGTGTGTTTTTGCATATTTTAGGTGTTTTTAGGTAAATGGCAAGAAGATGGAGGACCATTGTGCAATTTCAAGCTTCTCCAAAGCTTCTAGAAGCACACTAAGCCAATAGTGGGCCACTACTCCAAAGGTGGTGACTTGGAGGTTGAAAAAAGGGAGCAAAAATAGGAGAAAGTGGGAAAATGGAAGAATTGGGCGGGTTTGGACCTCACCGCGGTGAGCTCCTTCATAACGGAGGCTCACCGCGGTCTGGCATAATAATGCCTTAAGAGAATTTTCTATACCGCGGCGAGCCAACCCCTTCACCGCGGCGAGCTTGCCCTGACTGGGTCAATCCACGATTTTGAGGCTGTTTCTCCCACTAATTCGAATTTTAGCTTCCTAGGTCTTATAAATAGACCACTTGTATCAGTCATTTAGGGATATCTTCATACCTATTAGTTGTAAACTCTTCAATTTCATACTTTGTAATCAAAGTAGATTAAACTCTCTCTTTCAATCAAGAAGATTTACTTTCCCTCAGGCGATATTCGTTGGCCACGACGTAACCAAGTAATTAATCGTACATTGTTGGTGGATGCCTTAAGACTTTGTATGTGACAGGTTATTACCTAGTTTGCAACTGAAAGCACGTTTATCGGTGTGAACTTGCTAACTGTTTATCACTAATTAGGCTATACCCAGGTAAGGACATATCTAGCCGTAGTTGCTATTTTATGGTTTACACGTACTTATAGCTCGTATCTGATATCACTAGCAATAGCAGGGTGTGTGTGATTTTACGGTTTAGGCTCCGTAGAGCACATTACTTGAGGGTTAATCTTCTTCGATTGATTGTAGTAGAATTGCATGATTTACGTATTACATTTGTTTTGTAATTGTTCGATTTATGCTAGGGTAGAAGTATCACCTAAACTTTACCTGATTACAGTGAATGCAAAACATTCCATTTCTTTTTTGAACTAGCTTAATCAATTCCTCACGAGAACGATCCTGTGGTTAAACGCATTCTCTACGACAACCACTTTTTCTACTTGATTAAAACAAGTATTAATTTCTGAGCGCATCAGAAATTTGGCGCCGCCGCCGGGGAATTGATTCCTACGTTCGTCTAGAGTAGAACGATCCTGTGGTTAAACGCATTCTCTACGACAACCGCTTTTTCTACTTGATTAAAACAAGTATTAATTTCTGAGCGCATCAGAAATTTGGCGCCGCCGCCGGGGAATTGATTCCTACGTTCGTCTAGAGTAGGATCAATTGTGGTTCGTTGCGTTTATTTTTGTTATTTTTATTTATTTCAAAAACCAAAAAAAAAAAAAGAATCAATCGAAAAAATCAAAAAGCCAAAAAAAATATTCTGGTAGGATTATTTTTTAGTACTAACGGAACTAACGTTTCATTTAGTTCTGTTGGTATAGAGAAATTTTTCTACAGGTACAATGGCTAGGTACGAAGAGTATTTGATACCTAAAGCGGTGGTAAGGAAACCACCAATATTCCTTGAGCCTGAGGCTAGGGACACTACAAGAATTTTCGGTTTTAGAGACGGAATTTAGCGACGGATTTTATCCGTCGCTAAATAGCGACGAATCGCTAGGCTTAGAGACGGAAATTTTTCCGTCTCTAAATTTAGCGACGGATAGATTTATCCGCCGCTAAATAGAGACAGATAAATCTATCCGTCCCTAAATTCGTTGACAAAAAAAAAAAAAACAAAAAACTTAAAATTTAGCGACGGATAAATCTATCCGTCGCTAAACTACGCAGAAACCCTAATTTATTCTCTCATCCTCCCATCACTCACTAACCCTTCCTCTTCCTCTCTCCTTCTCTCCCACCACCTCCACCACCACTCCACCCCACACTCGCCTTCCACCACCACTGCCTCTCCCACCACTCCACCCGCCTCGATCTCCACCACCACTCACGGATCCGGCCTTCCACCACCGCCTCTGCCCCACCACCACGCTCCCAGATCCACCACCAAGACATCTCCATTGTCAGCCCACCAAACCACACCACCACCACGAGATCCGTCCACCACCATCTCCGATAAAGAAGAAAATGACGCTCCGATCTCACTCTCTCCCCACCACCACGAGATCTCTCCGTCCACCACCATCTCCGACCAGATCCGACGTCATCCAAGATCCAACAAGATCCAGATCTAGATTGTATATTGTATTATTATAATTTCTTATTAATTTTGTAATTTCTTATTTGTATTAATTATTATTAAATGTTGTATATTGTATTATCGAATATTGTATGAAATTGTCGGTTTATCCGTATTGAATAAAATTATCAGTTTATCCGTATTGAATAATCGTATACAATTGTCGGTTTATCCGTATTGAATATTCGTATATAATTGTTGGTTTATCCGAATTGAATAAAATTATCGATTTATCCGTATTGAATATTCGTATAAAATTGTCAAAATATTCGTATTAAAAATAAAAAAAAAAAAAATACTATTTAGCGACGGATAGTTATCCGTCGCTAAAAAATAGTGCTGCTGTTTGTTTCAGACGGTCAACACTTTATCCGTCGCTAATTAGCGACGGATAAATTAACCGTCGCAAAAAACCTAGAGACGAGCAAAATTGAGACGGGGAAGCTATCCGTCGCTACGGATTTAGCGACGGATCGGGAGGCTTTTAGCGACGGATAAATCCGTCGCTAAAAGCCTTTTTTTTTGTAGTGGGAGTACGACTTAGAAGAAGATTGGGAATGCTCATTTCCATATTTCTGGGGGAGGCCGATGGAAGATGCTTTCGGGTTTATTCGTCAGTTCGAACAAATTGTCACGAAGTTACCACCCAGCAGTTTGAGTGAGGATTAGTTGAAGAGGAGGTTGTTTTCTTTTGCCGTTAGATCCCAAGCCAGAGAATGGCAGCATTCGTTAGAGCCAGAATCATTGAGGACGTGGGAGGAAGTGCTTATAGCATTCTACAGCAAATACTCCCCAGACTCTTTGACAAAGAGCTTGAGGAATCACATAACGAATTTCGAGCAAAAGGAGGGAGAAAGTCCTGAAGTCATGGATGAAGAGACGTCAGATTCCATTACTACGTTAGATGAAGATACTTCTTCTTTGTTTGATGATGAATGCATGGATACCTTGGATTTAGAAAGCATATACGTACCACTTGAACCCATAGAGAGCCATGTGCCTCATCACCCCGACACCACACCTAAGTCGTTACCCAAGGGGAGTTTTGTTGATCCTTTCTGCCCTTCTTCTTTGTTTCCTGTTTATGAGTGTTATGTGCTTAAATTTGAACATATTAACTCTCGACATACTCGTTTGCAGGATTACATGAGTATTGTGGGATCAACACACAATGGAGCAGAAGGTATTCACTGGAAGCTCTCGACGCCTGCTCAAAATTCGTTCCCGTATGAGAACGGATAACGGCAGACTACAACAGTCGAGCCAACGACTATAAGAAAAGGCGCTTCCCGGGAGGCAACCCGGAGGTTCAGATTTGGAACGAGAGGAGAACCGATGGCAACAATACTTGGTAGAGGCATACTACGGGCGGTACCTCTATAACTTATCCTTTTATTTATTCTAATTGCTAGGGTCTAGCTATTGAATAGGTTTTGGGAGGGAAGTTGTACTATCATATGTTTAAATGCCTCGGTATGATTTTTACGCTGCCTTGTATATATGTATATATATGTTTGTTTTTTGTTTCTTTTTCTTTTTAGTTTGGTGGTGTTGGGTGGTATGTTAGCCACTCTTGTGAGTCGTCGTCTTTTGGCCTAATGTTTTGGCCTACTTCAAAAAAATTTTTGTCGAGTCTGAGTTCTTTTGACAAGTCGGTTATCTATTGCTTTAGTCAAACCTCTTGTTGATGTGATCTTTGATGGCCCTTAACTAGTATTGAGGAATTTTCAAAAATCACTCTAATTTGTTTCACTTGTAAATAGAGAATCTTCCTATTCTAGCAGTCAAAAAGTCGGTGAGAAGCCTTTTAAGCCGATGAAAAAATATAATATTGTACCGGCAAATATGTGATTCTAGTAGGATGAGCAAGGAAAATCCTTGCGCCACTTCAAAAAGATGGCACTCTTTTTAAAACGAGTAGGACGAACGTCATCTTGACTTATTGTCTTGATTCCCAAACCCGTTCAAGGAACAAGTTTGGGGAGAAGGGTACTAGGTACCGCATACTCAGGCTCACTCCTTTCTATATTTGAGCTTTTGGTCGATTTTGAAATTTGTTTTGTATTGTTTGCTGCCGTTCTAAAAAAAAGGAAGGAAGAAAAAAGAAAATTCTCGAGGTGTTTTCCAGGATCCTTTGTGATCGTTTAAGATCGTGTTGGGCATTCCCAAATACTACCTATAAACCAACGCGGGCTGATTGTGCGTATGCTGTGAGGGTTGATGGTTGTGTTTCCAAAATTGCATGCCAAATACTACCTATAAACTAGCGCGTGGGCGGTTGTCGTATGTTGTGAGGGTTGATGGGGTGTACTGCAAACTGACACGCACAAAAGTGCGGATCTTGAGCAACCCATTGGGAACACTTGCAAAATTGAGATGAGAGAGAGAGAGAGAGAGAGAGAGAGAGAGAGAGAGAGAGAGAGAGAGAGAGAGAGAGAGAGAGAGAAATATGTGTGAAAAAAGCAAAGCACAAGAAAAAAGAGAATAAAACGTGCAAAAAGAGCAAAGCAGGAGAACGACATCCATTTGTGTTTCCTTGTAATTAATTTCGACCTCTTTTTTCCATCAAAAGTCCTTTCTGACTCGTTTGATTGAGTGCAAAAGCATGTAATATTTGTGGCAGCTTTGTGGCATTTGCTGTCAACTTCCTAAGATAAGTCTTGAGTGTAACCTTATTTACTGGACACTTCCAGATGTGAGACTTGAGTTGCACTTATATAATCCTTTTTGTGAGGGACTGCAAGGATAGTTTGAAATTCTATTTACTTGTGAACCGGAAGATTGTGATATTTGCTAAGCTACTTGCCAACGTTAAGGGGGATACAAGTTTACATCAATTTTAGGCTTGACTCTTGCAAAAGTTGTTCCGGTAGCTTGTTCATTGAACTCTTCTGTGTTTTGTCGTGTCAATGTGTCTTTGTATTTTTCTTTTCTAGGATTTTTAGGAGTCTTGTTTGCTCGAGGGCGAGCAAAGGTTTGGTTTGGGGAGTTTGATGAGTCGATATTTTAATGATTCATGTAGTCTATTTTTAGCCGTCTTTTGTTACGTTTTCTAGCCATTTTAGTGCATTGTCACGTTTGGGTATTTTGTGTGTTTTAGCATGTTTTTAGGTGTTTTTAGGTAAATGGTAAGAAGATGGAGGACCATTGTGCAATTTCAAGCTTCTCCAAAGCTTCTAGAAGCACACTAGGCCAATAGTGGACCACTACTCCAAATGTGGTGACTTGGAGGTTGGAAAAAAGGAGCAAACATAGGAGAAAGTGGGAAAATGGGAGAATTGGGCGGGTTTGGACCTCACCGCGGTGAGCTCCTTCATAACGGAGGCTCACCGCGGTCTGCCATAACAGTGCCTTAAGAGAATTTTCTGTACCGCGGCGAGCTTGCCCTGACTGGGTCAATCCACGATTTTGAGGCTGTTTCTCCCACTAATTCGAATTTTAGCTTCCTAGGTCTTATAAATAGACCACTTGTATCAGTCATTTAGGGATATCTTCATACCTATTAGTTGTAAACTCTTCAATTTCATACTTTGTAATCAAAGTAGATTAAATTCTCTCTTTCAATCAAGAAGATTTACTTTCCCTCAGGCGATATTCGTTGGCTACGACGTATCCAGGTAATTAATCGTACATTGTTGGTGGATGCCTTAAGACTTTGTATGTGACAGGTTATTACCTAGTTTGCAACTGAAAGCACGTTTATCAGTGTGAACTTGCTAACTATTTATCACTAATTAGGTATACCCAGGTAAGGACATATCTAGCCGTAGTTGCTATTTTGTGGTTTACACGTACTCATAGCTCGTATCTGGTATCACTAGCAATAGCAGGGTGTGTGTGATTTTACGGTTTAGGCTCCGTAGAGCACATTACTTGAGGGTTAATCTTCTTCGATTGATTGTAGTAGAATTGCATGATTTACGTATTACATTTGTTTGTAATTGTTCGATTTATGCTAGGGTAGAAGTATCACTAAAATCTTAGTACTTGATTATAGCGAATGCAAAACATTCCATCTTTTTTTTGAACTAGCTTAATCAATTCCTCGCGAGAACAATCATGTGGTTAAATGCATTGTCTACGACAACCGCTTTTTCTACTTGATTAAAACAAGTATTAATTTATGAGCGCATCAATAGGGCCGTATGAATTTCGCATAACTTTGAAGCTGCAAACATTTACAGTATAAATCAATTTGAGTAAAATTTGTACAATTACTCTATTATGCCATATATGGACTTAACCAAACTCAAAACCTTTCTTTCACAGCTTTACTAAAACACTGCAAAATAACATTCTCACCAACAGAATCAATAATCTCACTCAAATCACCTCTACTAAACCATTCAAAAGTAAGCGTACCCGACAAACATAGACTATAAGAAAGAAGGTAATTCATACTACTTATTTATCTTCTATTGCTCTTTTTTGTGGCATTTACTCCCGAGAAAACCGGATAATTAGGTCTACGAGCACGTGCAACACACTATGTGCATAATCAATCATAAAAGATCAATAAAATGTACGGTGGGATTAATCCACAGTCAAAACAACACAACGATGAATTGTAAAAAAATAAAAGCATAAAAATTACCAGAAAGTGAAATTCGGTTGGCCAAAGTCTTGGAAAATGTAAAATTTTCCTAAAAAATAGGAAAGTCAAGGTTTTTTTTTGCGGTTTGACCGACTGAGATTATGTTAAAAAACCGCAGAGACACACATTTTTCGTTATGTTTTTAAGTTGTTAGCATTACAGTTTATTACAGTTTTAACGTATTTTATTAATGTTTTAAGAGATGATGTGAACAAATGTCCTGTTTTTGACTTTTTGCAGTCAACATTTTCCAACTTTGACTCCGATATAATCTTTTCTGGAAGGCCAAAAGTTGCGTTTCATGGAAAATTGTAGCAAAAAATTAAACATTCGACCATGTTTGCTTGAGATTTTTTTAGTTCGAATGTTTCTCCCCCTTGCGCGCGTTTGTAGTTTTCCATAACAACTACACACACTATTGAACATGAGTATACACATGCACTTCTTTATATAGTACTCTTTCCTTCCATTTATTTCCAATGTGGGACAAAGACAATTGCTTGTCCCAACCAACACACTTTAAGCCAATTTATCATTCACACTTAGAATTGGTTACCTCGTTATCTTATATCACATTATGAAGATCCCACTTCAAGAACTAGCCTGTTAACACGCAAACCGAGCTTAGATAAATATTTGATCAAAGTTACCAATTTACATATGACAATTTTTGGCTCTCTCTTGGTTGCATCTTGCAACCACACTTAGTTGACTCTTTCAACCAATTCCCCCGACAACTTGTGGGAGATTCCAGTGGCAGGATTCCACAAGAAAAAATAATCTGGCCCCATATTATGTATTACTTGAAGACAGCACAAACCATTACAAGTACCAACAATAAATTTCAGACCCAGTGGGGGGATAAAATTGGCGTTGATGTTTGTGAATTTGTCAATTGTAAAACTAGATGGTTCATGGAACAAGCAGGCAAAGGACATTCCTTGAAGATGTTCGACGACACAAGTGCAATTAAACTTCTGTTGTTTGTAGAGTTTTTGAGATGGGATTCAATGAAAACTTTGTTGTATGAGATCAATGAATACCAAAATTTGGAGACGCACCTGAATTTCGCCAGAGATTTCACCGGGAGTTTTGTTAGTATTTCTGTTTCAAGTATTTCATTTCGTACAAGATCTCTGCATCGTTTTTCTCTCTGTTTTTTCCTCCCCATGGTCTGTAATCTGGGCATAGCTGATTAGTGTTCCAGTACATCGCTTCTTTTATAGGGAATAAATACGAGGGACCTGGTCTAATTGTAACTGTGGCGTTTACAATTGTATTTGGGGCTGTAAATTGGTCCGGTTTTCATGGCGGTTTTTTTTTTGTTGCTCAAATTTCTGATAAATAATTAATGTATTGGTTGCATTTGATACATGGTTTCCTCTTCCCTATCGCATATTGTACTTGTAGCTGAGGAAAAGAAATTTGGAGTAACCTAGGGCATTCATAATCTGGAGTACTTTTGAACAACCCTTATATATGTCTGGATTATTATTGATCAGAGCAAAGTTACAGAGTGGATTAGTTTAGTAATCGTTGCAAATTGGCGCGATAATACGTCTCACCCTCGAGTGAATAATGGAGTTATACTTATATCGAGTGTCTAAAATTAGCCTAAGTGTTTGACCTACCATAAGGTTTTGAGAAAGACACATTTTTGTTAGTACTAAATTGGCCAAGGCTTCTAATAGCAAGATAAAATTAAGGAATAGTCAAAGATGAATGGTAGCATTGTAGCAACAAGGACAAACAAAACAAACCTGTGATGTAGATTTGAGCAACTTGGAGGCCATAAAGAATAGAGAATCTGCATACAGTATATCCAATAAAGCATTAGATTTAGCTTTGTTCTTGTTGGATTGTTTGTAAAGAGAAATTCCAACCAGACAAGTTGGAAAGCATGCCTGTGAAAAAGCCTTTGTAGTCCCTGATTATTCCTGTCTTTACAAATCCCTGGATGCACTCCGTTGATAGTTACGTTTGCATCTCTTGCCTGTTACACTCAAACACTCGTTATCATGACAATTCAGTTGAATCGTAGCACAATCGTATGTTACTTACACAAATAACCTCACCTTAAGTTGCCGGGCTAGCGCCTTGGCGTGTAGTATGTTGGCTACTTTTGACTGCGCGTAAGCCCGAGTGCCATTGTAACTGCATTGAAGTAACATTTCAACCATTAGCTAGCTATTTCTTATCAAAGATTTTAATAAGGTATTGTTTAGGTCTTTAGGACTTATTGCCTTTTGGGGTTGAGCAATTTGGTGAAGCAGAAGTTGTCTTTATTTACCCAATTGTGAATGACAGAAGAAACATTCACTATTCTTCCTTCTATGCCTGTTTCTGAAGCAGTCTCCACAATTCTATCTAACAGCATTTCTGTTAGCAGAAAATGACCTTCAATATCCAACAATAGTAAACTCTGTCAGTTACATGGTGCAAATATGTTCGTCCCACTCTACAAACCATGTAGAATAAGTTCATACTCTTAATGATGTAAAATTTTCAGAAAAATAAGGTGATTGGATGACTGATCAGCTATCAATCACCTTAACAACAATCAATCAAACTTACAGACTCGTGATAATGCGAGAACTCCTTAATGATAATGTTTGCAAGGAAAATCAAGAAAACAAGGCCAGTATCATTAACCAAGTAGTTTGTGGCAAAAGTGAGCTCAATTTTGTCTTCAGAATACTCCAACTTCTGGGAATACTTGCCAGCATTATTTCTGTGAGAATAATGTTAAAATATCAGCATCAAACTTTCCCTTTTGTTGCTTTTTACCTCCACAACCTTGCAGAAAAGACAAGATTAAAGCCAACAGTAAAAAAAACTTAATACTAACATACATGAGGATATTTAGAGGCAATCCCATTGACAAGAACTCAGAGCAAAACCTCTGTATTGAAGCAAATGAACTAAAATTTATATCTGATATGATTATTTCAGCTTCTGGATCCTCATTTTGTATAAACTCCTCCACTTTTTCTGCCTTTTTTACATCTCTTGCTGGAATCACTAGCAGTTTCCGCACCAATTCCAGATGTCGCGCCTAGTAAAAATGAAACGAGAAATTAATCCCTAGTAAATTCAAACACTTAATTTGTTAACACGTAATTTTAAATTCTAAATGGATCATACAATTCCACAATTCTATCTCACACTCATTCATTTCACTATAATTTTAACGCATGTAAGTGTTACTGTAAATATTTAACATCTTCTAACTTATAAATAATTGTTTCCCTAATAAAGCCAAAATATTTAAATCAACGTGACATACATGATGTCACCCTAGTATAAATTAGGTGAATTCTATTCCAGACTTCACCCATGAATCCACACTAATATGATCAGGAAAAACAGGCTCTTATAAAAAATTCACTAAATTTTGTGTTATGAATTCGTGTTACAACTCATAACGTTCTTTTAGCCAAGTGTAGAGATTGAAGTCATGAAATCGAAAGAGCTTATCTTGTCTTATTGTCTTAAAGAACAATCAATTCTGGCTGTGAATCAAAATTTAGAGGTTAAACGACCGAAACGTCTAGTTTGACATACTAATATTTTAAAAGATCCGACTTTAACTGGCATTTAACAGATAAATAGTAACTCGGTTTTATGTGAGTGCAATAGCGACTTTTGCCTACCCTTTATTTTCTTCTAGCTAATTCCTAATGCCAATTCACTGTTTGTCACATGAATTACTTAGACTTCTTAAAAATTCAAGCCCAGTTTAATCCATTTAGGTTTCTTCGATGCCGGATGAGAGCATGGTTCCCAACTTCGCATTCTGTGTAGGGCCCAAGGTGAAGTCTGGTACGTGCATTATTAGGCCCGGTTATAAGCCCATATAGAATGTTATGCAACTGTATATAGTGTTGTTAAACGAATCGAGATACTTGGCTCGGGCTCGAGCCAAGCTGTCTTAGTGAAGTCAAATCCGAAGAAAGGACGAAGTTGATTAGTTGAATGATAACGACATATTCAGATACCACTATAAATATGTGTATTTACTTAATGCAATTTACTTATACTAACTTATGTGTCTGCTTGTTAAGTTTTAAGTCACACACTCATCACTTAACCTTAACAGTCTTACGCGCTCTGAAAGTTAAGTATCATCAGTTACTTATACCTGTTGCGATATTTGCTTAAAATACAAAAAGTTTTTAATTCTATTAATTATAGACTTAAACTTTATTTTCTAAGGGGTCAACGGTAATGAAATGTGCAGCAAAATATTGTTCACAACTTCACCCCTATCTATATTCAATGGGCATGGGAAGAAATTGAAGGCCCAATAAAGTCGGGTCACTTTCATTAATAGCCATGAATAGCGATATGATATGTGTGGAAGTTAAACTAGTTTAATTAATGGAATCTAGTACTTACTACTGCTGGAGTGTAAATAAACAAGAAGACAAAAACAAATGAATAATGGTCAATGGAACTCAAACTCATCGCTTCCCAATCTTCTTCTTCTTCTTCTTCTCTTCTGCCGTCTACTAGTATTCTCCGTTCCTACTCAATTTCTCCTAAGCATTTTTCTTTGCTTGCTCAGGTAACTAACATTTACACTTGTTTCCTTTCCCACACTTCATTTGTCATATGTTAATTGTAAATTAATACTGGTTTAGCTAGCTTTTATCGCACATAATTAATTACTAGTACTTGTTTGATTAATGATTGTGATGTCAGATGATATGATGAGTTTCAAAAGACTACAACATTATGTTCAATTTATCTTCTTGCTGGCAACAATAAATCTTGATGCAGCCTTTTGATTTAGATGGGGCGTTCATGATTGAAACATTTCAACATTCTTTTGGATTGAATGCTAAATCTTTGACATAACTATGCACTATGTCTTGACTACTTGGTAATTTTTTTGGCTCAACTATATACGAGTAATGGCTTGATAAAATGAATAACTTCCTTCCACTCTGCAAGTTTATTCGAGGTCGAGATGACAAGTATTAGTAGTGTGGAAGTTGATGCTTCTTATGTAAAATAGACTGGAGTATGCAACCTTTTCATGGACTCAAATCATAACTACTGCATTGTTGTTAAGCTTTTCAAAATGTCAGCTTTATAGTTAGCATATTTATGTGGACGAGTTTCTTTTATTGAGCTTGTGTTGAATTTGTCTTTGCTTTGCTTCCAGTGCCAATCCAAGGAAAGTAAGTTGATCAAGCCTACTCTAAGTTTAGGCCTTCGTAGCAGAAAATGGATTCAGACTTTCACGGTACAACCGACCTATCGCTTATCTCTTGTAAGCACTTCCATTAGATATCAATTATGTTACCCTCGCAGTATTCTTTCTCAACAGTGGTGTAACAACACATGACGATGACAAACTTGCTCATTTGTTGTCAGGATAAAGGCAATATTTTGGTTCTACTTCTGGTTCCTCTGATAGCCTTTTGCGTAGTGAGGGCTCTACAGAGTAGAGTCACCAGAAACTTGAGACATCAAGCTGCTAAGATATCCAGAGAGCACCATAGTGCATCTAATAGTATGCGATGGAGAACTGTTCTTGGTGATACAAAGGATTTACTGAATGCTGAAACTGAACCTAATTCTGGTGTAAGTACGAATATCTTGTTTTTATCAATTATCGCATGCACTCTACGAATTTGCATTGTCAAAATTAACTCTATCGTGTTCTCGGATTTTAGTCAATCTAAAATCCTCTGAGCCTTGATATACAGTGCTTTCAGCCTTTCCCTCGTTTAGCAGAAGTGCACGACCTCTGTTTTTGTGTGAATTTTCCAATATATGAGACAAACTTCATTCGTACCTTGATAGTTTCTGGTTGACATTGTATCACAGTATATCTCGGAAGGCCAAGAACAGACGCAGTTAGACGACATGTCACGTGATTATACAAAACTTGAAGATGACTACCAAAAATTCCTCTCAGAATGTGGAATGAGTCAACGGGGCTACTTTCGTGGTGGATCATCAGAGTGAAGGCTTAAATAAGTGTACATGCTCTTGATTCATTTCTATTCTCTTTTATTTGCCTTTTCGTTTCAGTTTTCTTCCTTATTCTGATAGTGGTTGTGATAACATGATACTAAAACAACTCACTCACTGGCAGCACAATTCCAAAATTTGGATGATGTTGAGCTAGTATAAATTGTACATAGTGATGAATTATGTAGTGTTTGTGTACAAAAAAAAAATTATCTCCTTTTCATATGCAAAAACCTTTTTCACTTATAAATCTACTGTATACCAAGAAAATACATAAATGATGAGTGCATAGAGCCAATAACCAGAAAGCTGATCTCTTCAGTTTTGAATAAATCCAAACTGTATTTGGATCAAAAGAACCAATGTATCTTTATCTGTATGGACAGAAAGGGCTACCCAATCGTGTGCGATGACTTGGGATTGTGAAATGCCTTATTCTCCCTTCTTGTTGTCTAAAGTAACCTTCACACAAGAATGCCATAGAAAACTTATCCTCCACCACCCGGTTCACATCGTGCACAAACACATCAGTGTCACCATTTTCTTTGTTCCTTGCCATCAATCCAGCTGTATATATCGCACTCATCCTTCCAGGTGCACCATCAAAATATCCGGTCGGAGCAT
The DNA here is from genome assembly GCA_026545765.1 of Plantago major. Classification (NCBI taxonomy): domain Eukaryota; kingdom Viridiplantae; phylum Streptophyta; class Magnoliopsida; order Lamiales; family Plantaginaceae; genus Plantago; species Plantago major. The sequence continues at coordinate 83,550,012 of CM048841.1, forward strand.
CCACCATGATCACATCCCACTCCATCTCGTAGATTTCACGGGGCAATCCCTTCAAAGCAAGTTGGCATTTTGAAACTCTTGGATCACTCACACCCCTGCACTCTTCTTGCTGACCAATTTGAAGAAGTTCATCAGCTTGTGTCACTTTCGTATCATACACCACGTGATACGACTCTAAAGATGGTACTTGCCTCTGTATTTGCCTAATCCATGACTTGTCCTCTTCAAGAAAGACTGTTCGACCACCATGGTTGAGAGCAGTCCACATAAGGCTGTCAAGGCCTAAACCGAACACTAAGAAGTTGCAAGGTGACTTCTTTTCGAGTACTCTCAGGGATACCGAGATTTCTTTGATGGTTTGCTGTGGAGTTGTGTCAAAGGTTGCATAGTGCGCGATAGCATGTGCTAAAGAATGTGGGATTTTGGTGCATGTTGGTATCGCTTTATCAGATGGAGTTGCACAATCTGTTATCGGCTTTTCTGATGACTTTGCAGGGCGAATCGCTGGGCTGGACGGTGGATTGTTTTGAGGGTTTGAGAAGCTTGATCTGAGAACTAAGACTAGAATGAAGAGAAAGAAAAAGGAAACCAATATGACCTTGAGATTGACTGGGGTCTGTGGTTTACCTCTCATGATTATTCTTCTTCTCTTCCAATGAACAAGAGTACTAATGTCTTGTCTGTTTTTGTTGCAAGAGTTCAGTTTTTCTACTACAATAGAATGGAGGTATTTAACATGGAATATTTGAAGGCAAGTGTCTTTTGAGGGACTATTTATTTGTGACTTGACTTTGAAATGAAGCAAAGAGAGTTTCTGATAGTTAGTTGATGGGAACAGCACAACTAATGATTTTTCTGTTCTTGCAAGCTATAGATAACCCCCTTATTTGGTGGCCATAATCATTCATTTTAGTCGAGTAAGTAGGATCTTAGCTAGCTGTTAAATGATTTTTAACTAAGGTGCTTATATAGTTATATTTAATACTTCAGTAATTATAAGTCTATTAACAAGAATGGTTTATGTTCCAGTATATAACATGGGTGTTTTCGGCACACCAAATCTAACACTGGCAAAACACTTACATTTACACGGTGCATCTGCCAAAAACGAACATCATAGACACAACAAACATATGATTGAACCAGACAATTTCCAAGGATAAACGGATCAAGTTGGAGACGAAGTTTACTGTCCAACCAGATTGAGTACCTGAACACAGAGGTTTAAGGTAAATTACTGAAGACTATGCTGCATATCACTGCCAGATATAAGTACTTCAACAGTTTGGCAGATCCCAGATCATGTACTATCAGATATCAAGTTACATTTATACAGTAATAGAGCTCTATGTCACGGCCCAATATTCTTGCGGTCCAAGCCCAAACATTTTAAAGACCCAAGTCCAAGAAAGATCCAACATTCTCTAGAATGTTCCCAAGTCCATGAAGGATGAAGCATTCTCTAGAATGTTCTTGTATATAGTAGAAGTGTAGAATTCTCTAGAACAAAGGAGGGACTAGAAAGTTCTCCTCTCATGTATATATAGGCCTTTGGCCTTCACATTTTAATCAGCAAGCAAATACCATTCAAAACATTCTTGCAAACTTTCTAGCTCTCTACACTACTCTTCTTACACACTTAGAGCTTTGATCGGAAGGCTTACTAGCTAGTCTCGAGGCGAACTAGTCTAGTGCCGCACGGGTCAAGGAATTCTTACGAATCAAAGTTTCATCCCGTGACAAGTGGTATCAGAGCCACGTTGTGGTTCTGTAGCTTTTGTGTTTGAGGTAGTTCTTGGGGAAAGTTCGTGCAAGAAGGAAGGAATGGAGTCCGGTTCCAACGTAAGTGCAGCTCCAGGTGGCGCGAAGGGGGTTAGGTCTATGGAGACTCGGGTGACCTGGGTCGAGGGAGTCATGGACGACCACAGTAAGGCGCTGGAGGACATGATGGAGCGTGTAAGGGCGTTGGAGGAGAACCATGAAGGGTTGGAGGGGCAGGTGTTGTCCACCATCAACTCTCATAACACGGACATTCATGCCATGTTCGAAGCCTACAAGGCGGAGATGAAGGAGGCATGGGAAAACATCAAGGGCAAGATGGTTATACTTGAAAGGGCTATGGCCAATGTGGGGGAACATGGAGGTGTGGCACCTCATCGGATTGATGTTCCAAGGCCTAACCCATTCAAGGGGTCAAGGAATGCCCGAGAGATCGATGATTTTCTATGGGCGATGGAGCGGTACTTTGGTGCTTGCAACATTCGAGATGATGCAACCAAGTTACAAATGGCTCCTTACTACTTGGTTGAGACGGCTCTACTATGGTGGAGGAGGCGTGAGACGGACATTGAACGAGGCACTCTCCGGATGGAGACATGGGACGATTTCAAGGCCGAATTCAAGCGCCAATTCTACCCGCAAAATGTGGAGTTCGAGGCTCGGGCTAGGCTCAAGCAATTGACGCATAGCAAGTCCATCAAGGAGTATGTGAGGGAGTTCCAAGAGATAATGCTCGAGTTGCCAAGCATAACTGACTCGGAGGCCCTATTTGCATTCATCGATGGTCTCAAGCCTTGGGCAAAGCTTGAGATTCAACGGGCGAACACACAAAATGTGTCAGAGGCTATTGCGGTAGCCGAACGGTTGATCGAGTTGAAGCCATTGAGTGATAAGCCGAAGTTCTGGAACGAGGACAAGGGAAAAGGTGGGGGAGACCGCCCACCTAAGTCGGGGAAGGCAGCGTCCTATTCCGGAAAGCTTATGGAGGACTCAGGTAAGTCCAAAGCTTGTCACATTTGTGGTTCAACTAATCACTTGAAGTATAATTGTCCCATGAGGGGGGAGAAAGTTGCCGCAGCACACGGATCCGAGGAGTCCGAGACGGAAGGTGAAGAGGCCCAAATGGGATCCTTGCACTTACTTAGTGCCCTAAAGGCAAATGTCGAGACAAACAAGGGGCCAAGAAGGGGGTCTATGTTTGTGGATGCCTTGATTGGGGGCAAGAAGGTGAAGGCGCTTGTTGATACGGGGGCAACCCACAACTACATGCGGGAAGAAGTGGCAAGGACCTTGGAGTTGGCCATCTCACCAAGACATGGGTCAATGAAGTCCGTAAATGCAGCTCCGAAGAAGGTCTGCGGGCAAGCAAAGAAAGTTGGAGTGCGCATTGGAGACTGGCAAGGGGAAGTCTCATTCACCGTAGTTCCCATGGATGACTATGAGGCAGTTTTGGGACTACGATGGTTTGATGAGGTTCGAGCTTTCATTGTTCCTTTCTCTGATGCACTAATCATTCTGGATCATGAAAAGACCAGGGTCATTCCGGCTAGGAGGGAAGAAAGAGGTACAAGTATGATCTCGGCCATGCAATTCGATCGGGGACTGGAAGGCGGTGAAGGGACCTTTGCGGGCGTTGTCTCACACAACAGCGAGGACAAGCCCAAAGGAGGAGGTATGATGCCCCAGGAGGCCTTTGAGCGACTCAAGGCCGCGGTAACTGAGGAGCCGGTACCTGCCTTACCGGATCATGCCAAGGAACATGAGGTCCAAACCAATGCATCAGACTTTGCTATGGGAGGGGCGCTGATGCAAGATGGATCCTCGATAGCTCATGAGAGCCTGAAGCCGAATGACAAAGAGTTCGACTACACCTTGGAGTACAAGCCGGGGTTAACAAATCGTGTAGCCGATACTCCAAGACGAAGGGCGGATCTTGCCGCAATAAGCCAAACCCGGGAAAATCTCAAGGAGCGTATACGGGAAGGCTTGGAACGGGATCCCGTGGCCCAGAACATTAGGAAGCTGGCACGGGAAGGGAAGACACGGAGACTCTGGATTCGGGACGAGTTGTTGTTCACCAAAGGAGACCGGTTGTTCGTGCCCAAGTGGGGGAGTCTAAGGCGAGACATCTTGAAGGAGTGTCACGACTGCATGGCAAAGCATCCGGGGATGCATCGCATCATGGCATTGGTGGAAGACTCCTATTATTGGCCAAAGATGAGGGACGATGTTGAGGCTTACGTTCGGACATGCTTGGTATGCCAACGGGACAAGGTTGAACAACAACAGCCATCCGGATCGCTCCAGCCACTATCGGTGGCACTACATCCATTTGAGAGCATCTCGATGGATTTTATCACAGGTTTGCAGAGGAATGAATCCACAGGGAAGAGTCCTTTCGAGCTAGCAACCGGAAGGCAACATATGAATCCCTCGGCCTACACTCTTGCCAAATCCTTACAGGAAGAGGCCGATCATGCACGGACATCTTTGGACAGGACTACGAAGGAACTGGGGAAGTGGACAGGTCGCAAGAGTCGCACGATTAAAATACAAAGAGGTCGAGCCGAGGACGGCAACGACTTAGGTGGGGGAGAATGTCACGGCCCAATATTCTTGCGGTCCAAGCCCAAACATTTTAAAGACCCAAGTCCAAGAAAGATCCAACATTCTCTAGAATGTTCCCAAGTCCATGAAGGATGAAGCATTCTCTAGAATGTTCTTGTATATAGTAGAAGTGTAGAATTCTCTAGAACAAAGGAGGGACTAGAAAGTTCTCCTCTCATGTATATATAGGCCTTTGGCCTTCACATTTTAATCAGCAAGCAAATACCATTCAAAACATTCTTGCAAACTTTCTAGCTCTCTACACTACTCTTCTTACACACTTAGAGCTTTGATCGGAAGGCTTACTAGCTAGTCTCGAGGCGAACTAGTCTAGTGCCGCACGGGTCAAGGAATTCTTACGAATCAAAGTTTCATCCCGTGACATCTAGCACTAAAAGGATTCAATACTATGAGGCAAAAGTTTTGGTATCTTCCCAACTTTACCACCACAATTTTCCAATATCCGATATAGCCCGTCGGGTCAGGCATGTGGCCTTACCTCTTTGCCAACTGGTGATCTTAAGTGATCAGAATTAATCCCAAAGATACATTACATAACAGCAATGTGGCAACTACTAATGTTTTTTGCATCATCTGCTGCCAAGTCAAATCCTGTACTTGGTGACCCTTTAGGTCCTTTCACAAAACCGCAGTTTATTTTCTGATCATGAGCAATAAAAGATCTTTTTCTCTGTAAGACTCTGATGTCCAGCAAACCTAGGTTCCCATTCTTCATCTTCAATGCGTATTTGTTCGGTTCTGGTATATCGCAAGGAAAACCTTGCAAACTTCTTACTTTCCAAAGGCTCTACGAGCAATCAAGTGGAATTCGCAATTTTCATCTCACATGACTCTGAAATAGTTGAGTTTCAGTAACAGCTAACCAAATTGGATCATACAAGTTACAAGTTACCTATAACTGAACTTCATACTATCTGTATATTTAAACAAGGAAAAGGTTTGTATGATGTTAAACAATGGAAAGGTCTGTCTGATAGTCAGTAATTCGCTAAATCAAGTACTGTATTCTACTCAAGGTAAGGCCTGACACGGTTTATTGCAAGACCATACATTGAAATGTTTGTGAATTACTAAAACAAGCAGTGCAGTTTGAACTATTGATTTACGTAACTGGAAGGTTTACGAGACGAAACCTACAATCGGTCACTGATCCAATTGGAGTATACCTCTACAGGATAGTCCTCAACAGAAAACTGAAGTTCCCACATCCAAAGCAAAACAGCAATGATCCAGAAATGTAAAGTTCTAGTGCCATCAAATTTATTTAGAATGCTCTAAATGCATTCATCAATCTCACTTTCACATAGTTCTCCCATACAAAGTGCTCCAGCTTCTTTCGGAATCTAACAGCAAGCGACTAAATCTAAGGAATTAACTTTATCTCAGATACTCTCACTCTCACTGTATTATTTGAAGATACCAAATTTCTCGTAAAGCAAGAGCTTCAGCTTCATCCGAAACCAACAGCAAAAGGCAATCAAGGTTCTAACGCACAAGATTTTAAGAAACTTTATTGGAAATTTCTGAATAAAAGAAGAAATCAAGGGACTAAGAAAAGCAATTTGGTTGCACGAAATTGCAAAGAATTCAAAAGTTTATGTACTGAAAAGAAAGGTGCGAACAAATATGAGACTGAGAAAGAAACAAATAAAAAGAACAGGGATGGGAAGGAGAAATCGACAAACAAGATGATAGACCAATCAGAAAAAGCACTTAAGCAAGTTTGACAAGAGGATTAGAAAGCTGGACGAGAGATAGAGCGGGAACTTAGTTCTGTCTTCTTCATCGTTTAAGAAGAAACCAAAACGATGCCGTACGACGTTAGAATAGTACCAAATTGACACTATTAGGGCTTCACCGTTGAGATCAAATTGAACGATGAGATGATGAAAAAAGTATAACACGCATCCCTTGCTACTGTTGAGATGCTCTGCGACTCTGATTTCCATCTTAAATGTCTTTTATCTTCTTGTACCTTGTAACGAATGCCGTTGAATTCTCCGGGTAGATATAACCGGATACTATTAGGGTTCATGTAATAACTTGGCTCACATTATCAATACAATTCCTTTCCGACTTTGTTCATGTTATTAAACTAGGCCAAAAGTATTGAAAAGTTACTACTGATAATCTTGACAAATGAAAAGTTACGAATCAACTGATCAATCTTGACAAGTAGACAACAGCTGGATCTTAACCCATGCAAGGAGTCCCTTTACACAACGCCCCAACATATTTGGAGCTCACTCTTTGTATACGAACAAGTAAACAACTATTAGTTATAACCTTAATTGAACACTCAAATCATAACATTAATATAACAAATGCAATCGTAAACCAAAATAAGCCAAAAGTCAAGCTTTATTACTATATTTTCATTTGTAAGTTTTATTCAAAGGTGTTATACTGGTTATGTATTGTTTCCCCTTAAACAATTATTGTTTAATATTTATAATTTTTGTAGATTTTATAATATTCAATTAGTTTCTATGGAATGATTTATATACGTTGGAAAACGATCATTTTGAATTAACTTACACAAATCATTTAAAAATATTACACATTTAATATGTCACACATTATAAAATTTACTTGAATATTCATATTAATTTAAGAAGAAACATTAGTCATTCAATTGAAACACTAACAAGACTGTGCAAAACCAATTTAAATTTTAATTTCATCACTTTATTTTAAACTTAATTTCTCGCTATAAAATATACGCCATCTGTACTAGAACAAATATATTGCATTACCATTTATATTTGTCCCGTTACAAATATAATATTTATGCAATTGTAAATCAAAATAAGCTCCAAATTAAGTTTTATTGCGATTTTTTCATTTCTCTTTAACCTGCGTGCCCATAACATGACATTTGTTTTGGTACGTGGATTTGATGGTCTACGGAAACATTAAATTCGCACAGGGCCCTGAAAATTTGAGCCGGCCCTGATAGACAAAATTATTATTACAAACTATGTCCTTCATCTTGAGATTAGCATACGAATCATCTGATCATCTTCCTCGTGCACAAAATGTTGCATGTGAACTTGGATTTTGGAACCTCTTCCAAAACTTGTATCCTTCTTTTGCATTCATGTGCTTGAATATTAGCATAAGAAATGTCTGGAGAGAATCAACATCGCTGAGAAGATACGTCTGGAGAGAATCTCATCCCATACCCTAATGGAGGTATAACCGAATTGTTAATTCTACTTGACATTGCAATTGTGTAGCGTTTGCCGTAGGAACTGGTAATTGTATTCCATTACTATTCCATTAGGGTTCTGTTAGGGTTCTTCTTATGTTATTGTTCTATGCGAAAATTCATCATGATTGAAATTGAATTGAATGTTTAGGGTTTGTTCTATGCGAATAAAACTTTTCATTTAGGGTTTGTTCTATGCGAAAATTCATGCTTGAAATTGAATTGAATTGTCTCTTTTTAGTTTAGGGTTCCATTAGGTTCTTTTTTATGTAAATGTTACTTTTATGTAATTGTTCTATGCGAAAATTCATTATGCTTATTTGGTTGAGTCCGTCTTGCGAGAGACCCCTACATATTGGAGAGTCTCGAAAGTCCTCTATAACTGACAAACATAGACAATTTACTCGAAAAACTAGACAGCATAATTTTTCGCGGGTCGACCCGCAATTTTTTTGTTTTTTTTGAAAAAAAAAACTTACTCAGCTCATCAATGTTCCAAATCCACATATGTTGATTTTTACATCAAATTGTCTATGTTTATCGTGAAATTGTCTATGTTTAACATGCAGACATTGATGAACTTCAATTTCATTCGTTAATCAATAAATTTCAATACACAAAATAATTAAAAAAAAATTACAACCTATAAAAATACATGTATTTTCAAAAACATTTAATACATCTACAAAATAGCTTTCTTCACACTCTACACTTGTTCGTCGACCCCTTCTTCCACAACGTCTCAATTTTTGTGACCAATCAATTTCTTTGTTCGACCACCCTTTTAACGAAAACCTAATACATACAACAAAAATATCAAAAAAAATATACTCCCTCCTTCCCGGTTTCATCTTCCAGCGGGCCCGGGCACAAGATTTAAGATAAAAGTAAATAAAGTAGGAGATATGGTGATAAAGTAGGAAAGATAGTAAATAAAGTGTGATAAATAGTTAATAAAGTAGGAGATATTCCCTTTTTACGAAAACCTAATACATACAACAAAAATATCAAAAAAAATATACTCCCTCCTTCCCGGTTTCATCTTCCAGCGGGCCCGTGCACAAGATTTAAGATAAAAGTAAATAAAGTAGGAGATATGGTGATAAAGTAGGAAAGATAGTAAATAAAGTGTGACAAATAGTTAATAAAGTAGGAGATATAGTGTATAAAGTATGAGAGGGGTTTTTCATCTAAGGGATGGGAAGATGAAGTTGGGACGGACCAAAATGAAATGTAGGAAGATGAAACTGGGACGGAGGGAGTACAATTTATACATGAACATAGACCATTTATACAAAAAAAAAATAGACAATTTATAGTAAAACATAGACAATTTATACAAAAAACTAAACTAGCAACAACGAACAACATAGACAATTTCTACTAAAATATACACAATTTCTACTAAAACATAGACCATTTATACAAAAAACTAGACAATTTATAGTAAAACATAGACAATTTATACAAAACTAAATCAGCAACAACGAACAACATAGACAATTTCTACTAAAATATAGATCATTTATACAAAAAAAAAACTAGACAAATTAGTAAAACATAGACAATTTATACAAACAACATAGACAATTTCTTCTAAAACATATACAATTAATTTATACTAAAACATAGACCATTTATACAAAAAAACTAGATAATTTATACTAAAACACATACAACTTATACAAAAAAACTAAACCAGGAACAACGAACAACATAGACAATTTCTACTAAACCATAGACAATTTATACAAAAAACTAAACAATTTATATTAAAACATAGACAATTTATACAAAAAAAACTAAACCAGCAACAACGAAAAACATAGACAATTTCTATTAAAACATAGACCATTTATACAAAAAAAACTAGACAATATACAATACATCTATCTTTTCACAATAAACCAACAACAAAGAACTACATAGATAATTTCTACTAAAACATAGAACATTTATACAAAAAACTAGACAATTTTTACCAAAATATAAAAAATTACGAAATTAAAGCATATGAAACGCATGGATACTCATTCGAAACATCATATATATACATTTAAACTAACACTGAACAAACATAGATAATTTTGACTAAAATGTAGACCATTTATACAAAAAACTAAACGAAATTGGGAAAAAACATAAGTGACCTGAAAATCGAGGAAACGACAAGGTAATGACTTATGTGTGTTGAGTAGTCGGAGATGCGCCGGAGAAGACAACCGGAAAGCTTTGAAGTCCGGTCAACAATTTTTAAAGTCGATACAAAACGGAAAAACGAAACCGATAGAAAGGTAGATCAGCTCATGAGCTACTTAAATATGGAATCGGATTTAGTATTGGTGGTCGGATGACGGAGTTATGGCGGATTTAGTGGTGGTTGGTTGGTGGTTCTAGAGAGAGAAAGAGATTGGAAGATAGAGAGAGACATGAAGAAGTAAATGAAGAACTCAAGAAAGTGAATGAAAACCCTAAAAAATTGACTTTTATACTAAAATCATTTTCGGATCCAGATTCGAATCAAATTCCTAAAAAATCCACCCTCAATTCAGATCTGCGAAAAATATTAAAATGAACAAATGTAAAATATAATTTTTTTTTTATGTGAAACTAGATGGGCTTTTTGGAATATTACAAATGAGTATGAATTTTATAAGAATTTGTATATTTGGTTAGGGTTCGGGGTTCCTTTTAGTTTAGGTTTCTTGGTTTCTTTTTATTATGCTTGAATTGTGGTTAAGGGGGTGAACTTGGATTTTGGAACCTCTTCCAAAACTTGGATCCTTCTTTTGCTGTGCTTAAATCTTAGCATATACTCTAGTATTTCTTCGCGTTCGTTGTCTTTGTTGCTATCAACAACCTGAACCTTCTTCGATTCTTTATCCTTATGAACTCTTTTCTGTTCATTCGCAGCGGTTACTTTCTTCGGTTCTTATTATCCTTTACACAATTGAAGTTGTCAATCCAACATCGCCATGATTATTGCACTCCGCTTGGCGAATTCTTGGGGTATTTCGATGTGACCACTGATATTGCTGATTCCATCAATTCAAGAATGTCGATGTGGTCTTCACTTGGTAATGGATCCGGAATCACAACTCCAAGTCCATGGTTTGTGTTGTAATTGTAAGGCTTGGTGTAATAGAAACGCTACAATGTACGTGCTTATATGGTAAGTATGTATCTGGGCTATGGATATTTTTACTTAAATATTATTGGCAAAGTAATTGTAAAGTATATTTAAGTAAGTTAAACTTACCACATACTTCGATCGATATATGGCAAGTTTAATTTCCTTAAATATACACTCCGATATAAATTATATAGATAAATAAATTAAACTTTGTAAATTAGCACTCTTTCTTTCCTGAAGTAATTAGTTTAATTAGTTCTGGATTTCAACTGAACAAACTTAACTTAAAAAAGGGTCCTGCCCTTGGCGAGCTTTTCCTATTTCGAGATATGTGAAATTGTCGATCTTTTGTCGGATTAAACTGACCCAATTTATTCAAATTCAGTTTTTCACTTTGAATTTGTTATGCTCAAATCATATTTATTTTTTCTAATTTTTTTGTAATTATTTTTTCTGAATTTTTATTTTTTAAGTTCTAAAATATTAATAATAAATTTTTATAATTTTATATGATTTTTTTAAATTAAAAAATACTTTTAAAAAAAAAAATCTCCATGATTAAACCAGAACATGACACATGTCCCTTTATTTAATTTTTCTTTTTTTTTTTTGTCAAAATCGCTGAAAATACGATCAATATACTAATTTTGGCGGGAAAATTGGACTTCTGGTTACCACATCATCAATTTTGGCCGGGTAAATTGATCGGAGTGTATAAATTTTGAGAGTGATTGTTGTAGTGTACTGAAATTGGACAAGAACATTCTGTCGTATCAAAAGTGGCACTGTCTCATTGTAATGTACCAAAAATAAAATTTTCCCCAACTTTATATATTAGAATTGACTTGTAATTTTAGTCGGAGAATTAATAAAATAAACAATAAAGATTAATTGTGATAGAAATTTTATTTAAATGGTAAAATATATAATTCAAGAGTAAATCAATGTTTTTAGTTATTTGTTATATGTGGATAGTTTTCAATTTTAATACTAATAATGAAAAGTTTTACTGGACATGTAAAGATGAAAAATGTAAGGAATTTTAAGTACGGAGGGAGTAATGATTAACATGTACTACATGCTATAAAATGAATTGGACCTCGAAGACGAATTGATCTCCATTGACCCTGGTGTTATGTTGGAACGAAGAGCTTTTTAGTGATCTTGCAAAATATATGCAAACGATAAATGATGTACGTTCAGTGCAACAATTAATTAAAATATAAACCGTTATTCTCAACTTCAAGGTCATATATATGTCCGAAACCGATTACAGCCAAACACAAAACTGCCAATGGGGAGAGTAAATCTTCCGTGGAACCAGTTTTCGAATACAAAAACAAAATTCTATAACAGCAGCACAACAATAAAAGTGGCAAGCTCCGCCATAATCTTGATTTATATCTACAGAATGTGCATACTTAAATCTACAGAGCTACTGTGGTAATCAGATATATATGAGCTCGAAAATAACTCTGACAAAAAGAATGTTGAAAATCACACCATGAATTCCAAGAATTAATTATCGGCACTATCAATATATATCCTAAAATCTATAACTAGAGCCAGACGGTGGAGGAGCAGGTGGCAAACGGTTAGGTGTGCGGCGGCTACCAGAGTTTGCACCAGAGCTGCCATCGTCTTGGGATGGATCACTATATCGCCGACTGTGACCGTTGGTCCTAGAATATGGATCAGCTGACCCGTTCGCGGCTGCATCAAATGCAGATCTCCACTCATCGCCTGATGAACTTCTTGCAGCAGTTGGACTACTTTCTGCTCAATTTCAATTGAAGGGAAAGAATCAAGGTGATGCTCATTCACGGAAGTATTCAAGAAGATTGGCTAAAATTTAAATATCACCCAGATGTACAAAAGGGATGAACAAAAGGATTTATCAAAACCATTAACACCTCATTTTATGATATTACACAAACAGTGTCCTACCCAGTAGTACTGTTGTAGTATCATGTCGAGAAACCTCTGATAGCTTTTCCTCAGTAACCAGAAACATAAATAAAAAATCGAATCTGAAAACACAGTTTGGTGAAATAATTTATATGCCATACAGTACTAAGATTCAGATATTTCTCTTATTTACGCTATCTGATGTACTGAAAGCGGAAAGATGAAGGGATGTTCTTATAATTAAGACTACGAGGGTGTTATCCATATATTAAAGGATGCCAGGAAGGGATTAAAAAATCCGAGTGACTGGCTGTAATACACTCTAAAATGGAATTTAACCTAATATGAATTAAAGAACATACATTAGAAAAGAGAAATATGCAATTTGAATTTTAATGATCACCTGCTCCACCTCCATTCGAATAACTTGCTGCAGCTGCCCGATTGTCATGGATACTTAGTTTTTTTGTAAGCTTGGAAAGAAGAGATGACTGCTTTTGGTAACGTTCTCTTCTCCGCTTTACATTCTGGTCCTCCATAAGCAGCTCTTCTATTCTGACATTACTTTGGGCACTGTGGTTTAAAATTGAATAGCCATATTATAAGATTAAAATGCAATGGACAAAACGCTAGCAAACTAGAAGCACGTGAATATGTCAAATAGACACAAACTAGATTGACAGTCTGAGTCATATTCACATTCACTTAATCATTTTCTGTCAAACGCTCCAAGCAAGTTCCAAAACTAGAAGAGGCTTATGAATCTACAAGTACCGAGTCTAACCTGATGGAACTGTACAGCTTATTAAGCATGTCTTCTTTCGCCTTCTCTACTTGGCAAAGTACAACTGCCTGTGGTCCAATGAACAGTGAATGTGAGGGAAGATTCAGAATTTCAGATAAATTAGTCAATCAAAGGGCCCTCCAAATACTCAGACCTTTGGAACATTAGCTGCAAGACTGTTCAGAACGGCTTCGACATAACCCCGTACTTCCTGAGACATCCATCGAAGTTCCTCTTCTGGATCCACAGGTCTTCTGGTCATTGTCTCCTGAATAGGGAAAAACAAACGAGAGAATATGATTTTGTGTTGCATAGCCCAGGATTAAGGTCAGATACTCAGATGGACTCAACCCAGACTCAAAATCTATGAATATGACACCGTAGGGTCATAACTCATGTAACTTATATCATGTTTCTTTGCCAGAAGAAGTTGGTTGCATATGGCTCAAGCCGCTCAACTTTTGTGTCATGCGTCTAAAATCTCACAATTGCACGTCAAAAGCCAACGCTAAAAATATATCAATCATTATCATATTACTAAAACGGCCACTAGCCCGTATAATTTTAAAGTCCACTACCATAATTGCAAGGAGGCACAACATACAATTTTGAATGGCCTAGATTTCTAATTTTCAGGTATGATTCTCCAAAACCAACAATTACCCAGTTACTCCAAGTACATTCTTATCTTTTTTGAGAATCATCACAAACTCTATCTTGCTAAATTGTCAACATCATCTGAATGTAAGACTAACAGACCCTTAAATAATTTAAATGCAAAGCAAAAGAAGAAATTAAACTATTAAAGTTCTTAGGATATCATATGACAAGTTTAAAGGTTGGATATTCATGGACAAAAACTTACAAGAGAACCATCGGAGAAACTTTGCCGCATATGAGGACCAGATTCAATCTTCACTTGACCCCCTTTAGCACTGATAACATTTCTTAATTTATTTAACCAGTCTTTCTTATCCGCCATACTCTCAGCTTTCAGAACAAGAGAACTGTCAGCTGTAGATACATGCAACTACCATTAGCTTTTCCAAAATTAAACATATAAACAAGCAGTTCAACAAAAATTCCTAGAAGCACCTTTCAGTACAGTTTTATACGGAACCCTGCTTGTTATCTTAAATACAAGACTTGGTGTTTTGACTGCATCTGGACCATTTGCTTTTTTATCTTTAGAACTCTTTGAAGGAGCTTCTTCCTCCTCCGCAATATCTTCCAAATTACATTCCTGATATGAAAAATCAGCCACGTCAACCCACACAACCAGATGCAACAGATAAAAATACACAAGAGTAATCAAATGCCTACATCTATGATATATAGACAGCAAAATATTAATCACATAATTACTAGGTATTAGATAGATATTCTACAAATTCGCTCTATTCTTCTGTTATGTAATTAGCAGATTACCAGCACAAAAATCAGCCACGTCAACCCACACAACCAGATGCAACAGATAAAATACACGAGAACAAATACCTACATTTATTATGTAGACAGAGACTTTATAGGAGGCAGCAAAATATTAATCACATAAATACTAGGTATTAGATATCGACAACTTTGCCCTATTCTTCTGTTATGCAATTTAGGAGATTACCAGCACAGAGAGTATCCCAATTTACAAACTTAAAAAAATTCAGGGCTAAACCTGTGTTTCCTTTCTCCTTTGTTTGCCCAATTCATGCATTATCCCAAGGATAAGTCTTTATATAATTCATGTGACATGCAATAATGCAGGACTACAGAAATTGAATATGAATATATTTTGCCGGAACACTTATTTTAGACTATTTGTTCATCTCTGATTGCAATCTTCATTTCCCATGTCTAAAGCCCACCCTCAATCCAATGATTATTAATACCCATCACTCTCAGGTTGTTACTGTTTTCCTATATATATATATATATATATATATATATATATATTAGCTTAGCTTAATGAAAAGCTGGGTGGGGGTTATCATATGCATTATATTGGGAATGGGTACCTCCAGAGTGACACTGCCACGGAAGCGGGGCTCTTCTTGTTTCTTGGTGTACCCAAGCTGCACAAACATTATAATAATTCATCTTGAAGCTAAGAGTACAGTTAAAAGATAAATTGCGACACAGCAGAAATGTATCAACTAATCCAATATTTACTAAACAAATAAAGAATATAAATTCTTAAAATGACAATTACAGCAGGAAAGTCTGGGAAGAAACAGACAAACAGATATTTTAATTAGTATATAGTAAATAAAACAGATACTTTTTAATTAGCAGGTGGAGCTCCGAGACAATTACTACTTTTGGATATACATAAAATGGATGTCTACATTGACCAAGAGAAAAGAAAGTAGAAGAGCACTGCAAATGAAAATTTATTATAAGAAAAACCAGCGTTGAAATTGAAGAGGAGGTTGAATCTGATATGAGAACTGAATGAGTGAATTGGGGAAGTAAATTGCAATATAGACCAAAAAAGAAAATAAGTGAGATCAATCGGAATCCAAACCAAACAAGGCTTATTGTTTCCCATGTTAGTTTTTGGCAGGATTTGAATTAAACAATGCAAAACCAAAATATCAAAATGAGGAATGAAAGCATATCTAGTCGCAGCTAACAGAACACAGAAAACATATTTACCACCTTATCTCAATAAACAAACAAGGAAAACATTGTCTTTCTTCGTATGACATCCAAAGGTTTGAATCACTTACTTTTCCAGATTTTTCATTTAAGACAAACCATCTTCTAGACCACCCACTATTTTTACCACTTTTCTTCAGTAGGAAACCTGCAAACATGAAGAGAAGGTAAAAATAAAAAATATTTGAGAATGGAAAAACATGATAAACCTGCAAGTAGCCACTGTCCTTCATTATCATACAACAAGTGTCATATATTCAATATCAAACCAAGATGCCAGAGTTAATGAACACAGACAATATATACATACGAAACAGTAAATAATCAGAGCAAGAAAGAAAAGGACCTTAATCCCCAAACTCTAACAATAAACTGCTACACACTAAATAAAATGAGTTTGTAAACTTTCATTTATCTAAAACGCCAGATTGGTGCGAAATAAGGTGTCTCTGTTTATCAGTCTTGTGATGCCAATGGAGCTGCTGCCCAAAAGAATCTAAGAGCATCTAGGATTGGTCCATAAGAATCATTTAACGCCACCATTATTCACGTCAATGGAGTTATTTTACAGAGCTTCAGGGTAAGCAAGTCGAAGGGGGGCAAGCAAAACTGGGCAGCCTCAATATAATGCTGAATTCTACTTTCTGAAGGTTATGATGACCTAAAGAACTTATGTCATCAATTTCATTATTGCTCTTATATTTAAAGCCTCCAGGCACTTATTTGAAGTCATCAATGTCATCAATTTAGAAATTAATTGCTGTACTATATGACCAAGGGTCCTTAAAGTACATAACAGCCAATTCGAGGGAGCATTTTCCTGTGGAGACTAGTTTTTGTCAATAGATGTGCGAGGGACCAAACACTCAAAAGTTGGCAACAGACGAAGCATTAAACAGCAGCTTCATAATGAAAGGAAGACAAGGATATTCAGTTTTACCACCAAAAAAGAAGTGGAAAAATATACAGTTCTCAGGGTTAATATACTAACAGGATTGAAGAACAACAGATTTTAAAACTCTGTGTTTCACTAAATTTAAGTACCTGATGTCATGAGATGTAAAAGGATGATAATAAGGTAACAGAACTACTTATGAAAGATATGTTTGCATGAAGTCATGCACCTGCAGTTATCTCCCCTTCTGGTCCTGCGGTTTTCAATGAGGATGCTTCTTGAACATCCTTATCTTTATCTGGCTGACTTTTGGTATCCTTCATTGTTTTTAAGCTACCTCCACTTTGTTGACCTCCAGGACTGGGTGCCTGAATGGAGGACTCAAGAAACTTAGAGCAGAATTAAATGAACACAAAACTGAATAACACATGCAGCACTGTCATAATTTAGCAAAAAAAAAAAAAAAAGGAAGAAAAAGGACCAGTACCCTGCCAAATAAGGACTGCTCTGCATCTGGTGCCTTCTTTGATGATCGGCCCTTCAGCTCATCTTCACGCCTTTGTCTATCCATCCTGGCAGGAACCGCGTGGGAAAAAAAGAAACAGAATTACAAAAGTATTTTACTGCTCATTAATAACCAAGAAATCTATGAAATTTTTTTACATCAAATGAAGATATGGGTAAACAACAGGAAACAATGATATATGCAGTAAGCACTCATGAAAGTTTTTAATATTTTTTTTTTTTGGGTTGGTGGGGGGGGGATGGGTTCTATTTTTCTGCATATCGCCATAAAACAATCATGAATAGTAAAGTAGGTGTTTAAAACTAAAGCAATTCTTGAGCATACCGCCTCTGCACTAAACGGATAAAATGCTGTGGAGGAACAAAAGCTCGTTCCATGTCAACAAGTGCAACTACCATGTTTTTTGCTTCACTCTTGAACCCTTCCAATGCAGTTGTAGCAATTGCTATGACCTATGTCAATAAAATATCAGTAAGCATATTTTTTGTAAAAAGCACGAAACACAGACAGTACATGTATGACGTTAACTTAATAAATTCTAGCTCTACTGAACGTGTACCTCTCGCTTAAAAGGAGGATATCTCCCAAGACCTGGCGTGGCATTTGCAGCAGCTGAGACAATCTCAATAAGAACCCGGTGCACCTGTTCAAAGACTGTATTATTTCCTAGCAGGCAGACCAGAAAAATAAACAGTGAAACTAGCAATGATTCATGTACTGCATATAGGAAACTAGGGCACCAGACAAGGGAGTACGGCAACAATACATTTTTAAAAAAACTGTAAATATAAATGTAGACATAAACGGTATGGCAGTTTCATCTTAATTACATGTTAATAGTGACAAAATCATTAAAAAAAGGAACACGTTGAGAAACATAGCAATGACATAATACGGACACCTTTGTCGTTTACCTCATCAACACAAAGACGTGAAGGTTCTTTAGCAAGCTCTAAAACACCCTTAATTAATGACCTCAACCCTTTCTCAGGGGAGATAAGATAAGGTTGATAACCATCTGCTTCAAGTACAATCTGGCAAACATGTAAAGCCATGAGTACATACACTTTTAAGACTTAAAGTATATAAGGCTAAAAGGAAAGACCATATACCCTCTTGACATTATTTATGTCAAAATGTCTATCTAAAGGTAGTTGCTTGATCCTGCTGGGAAAATTTCCTTCAAAACTGGCAACAACTTTCCATCCACCACCCTGTAAAAGACCAAGGAACTCAATAACTACAAGAGAGATAGCATAGTGCTGAAGCACGAGCATACAACTGAATGACATAGTAAACATCCATGAAATGTCGCACGGAGAAGGAGACGCAACTAGTAAAGACCTCTTTCTGTTAGAGAAACACAAATAGAACGAACAGGGTCTACTAGGAAAAACTAACTAGGGCACACAAAGGCATGAAATGTCCATTGCAAAATAGCTCATGCAGTCAAGTCACAGTCTAAAACTTGGAAAACCAATTTATCGTGATAAGAGAAGTCAGTACTAGTTTTAAAACTAGTGTTTGGTATGGAGTTAAAACCTCGAGTTATGGAAAAATTTAGGTGTTTTGAATCAGGTTTTCTTGGTTTTAGTCGTAAACCAAACACGCTCTTAGTGTATTAAGGCTTTAGGTGTCTGTAGGTCTTTCGCAGAAAAATGACTTGAACACAGAACAGAATCATGAATGACTCCAAGTATTTGAATCAAAACTTGTCCTTTGAGTTAGAAGCACCATTCATGATTAGGAGCTCAACTGTAATAGGTGATATAAGTGAGACACGGTCCAACCAAACAAATACTAGTATTTGTCAGGATGCAAATTTTCTTTACATGGCTCCATCCTGTTTATATTAGCAATAGTTTTCCATTCAAATGTAATACCCTACAAAAATAAATTTGAAGTCCTACATTTTACTTCAGAAGAGTATGCTGACACAACCAAAACACAACTTGCTTACATTCCTACCTCTCCAGTTGTTATATGCTGGAGGAACTTGTCTTCAAATTCACGGCAAAGCTCAAGAGCTAAAGCTTTTGTACCCTCAGAAGTATTAACCATCTGCTCACCAAATTTGACTAGTTCATCCTGTACACTTTGAGACTTGCCCTGGAGCCTGCGAAGTAGCAGCATGTAAAGAATAAAGATCAAGAGACAATTACAGGAACTCAGTACAGAAGTAAACCAATGAAACATCTGCAGCACCAGCAAGGACATTGATTTCTAAATCTTTTCTAGAAAGGGAGCATTTAGTTTTGTATTTCTAATATAAGAAGCAGATTATTATCAGAGAGCAGATAAATGAAAGCATAACTCCACACGTATACATAAATAATGAACCATAAATGAGTTTGAACACAGAACAGAATCATGAATGACTCTAAAAGTATACACTATCAGCAATGGAATAGAGAAAATACTACACGAACTAATGACTCAGTAGTATATCCATAAGAAACGAAAAGCCACCACCAGATCGGTCAGCAAGGTACATAAGACAAATAACAATCTTGAAAAGGAACATACCCAGAGAGGAGATTTGGAAGTCTAATTTTCATCCGATTTTGTATCTGTTGAGCAAGTGTTTCCACCAAGGCTAATCTACCAAGCTTACTTTGCGGGGCTCCTGTGAGTATAGATTTCAAACTTTCACTCTCCGCTCTCCATGCAGTTTCTAAAGAATTATCAGCCCCAACGCTCCCTGATTGGGCAGCAGCTATAGAGACCGATTGGCCAATCAGAGCAACCCACGGAATGTCAGATGTACTTCGTGGTCCTTGATTTAGTAAAAGAGCCTGCACAGCAGCAAGAATTTTTGGTTCTGAAGATACTTGATCTATCTTGCTAATAACTCCAACAGTTCGTGTACCTAAGAAAATAGAAGTAGACATAAGATTTTTACACGGAAATATACAATATCTCAAATATATAACTAACACAAAGCCCTACATTCCCCATCAAGCTCCTTCGCAATTCTGATGGCTTTTGCTGCAGCAACTTCAGGGGCCTGGGCAGCAGGTATCACAACCAGCAATATTGCATCTGAACGCTCAGCATACCGAGACTGCAGGAAAAGAAAAAAGAACAAAAAAAGGCAAGCTATCGGACTACTGAAAATTAAAATTCATCAATCTCAGGATGCAATTGAAAATTTTACTGTGGTTGTTCTGGGCCACAACAATCAAGTATACGAAATTAACTATTTAACTCAATTGCAAATAACCTTTAATTTGCTTGCCAGTTAGGCAAAAATAATATATTTTATCATGCCATGCACAACTGCACCAAGAGATACCTATTCAGCTAAAACTATTGAATGAAGCACGGTAGGTAGTGCTTCCAAAATCATTTGATGATTAAGGCTTCATTTGGTTGGAAGGAAAATGAGGGCATAACAAAGAGAGAATGTTTACTTTTCCATCATTTGGTTTGAATAGGACAATCAGGGATTTTATCAAAAAATACAAAATTTGGAAAAAGAAAAGATACAAAAAAATCAAACCGATCTGATATATATCTCAGTCCTCAATCACTTAAAATAAGAACCTGACGATTTTCCAAGAAATCAAGTAATTGCCAAATTAATGGAAAAGAAGAAATAAATCAAAACATTTTCCTGAAAAATTTAGCTTTCCTTTATCCCTTAATTATTTATTTTCCCCCTTCCATCAAACCAAATGAAGCCTGAGCATATATCTCAGAAACAGAAAAGGAAAAGAGAGAAAGTAAAACAAAGGAATGAGCGGATGCTACTCACCAGAGAATCATCTAGATTCCCCTTGTCCACCCCCGGTAAATCAATCAGTTTTAGTGATGGAGCTGCATATGACAAAAAGTATTAGAAAAACAACTGATCAAAGCTCAAAAACTATAGTAGTATACATTAATGTGAGATGACGGGGGATTATGTTTTTCATGTAACACAAGAAACACCTACTGGCAAAAATATGTTGGCTAACAATGAAAGATTAAAAAATTCAAAAAGATTTTCATGTTCAACCAACAAGAGCAGCTTCAGTTCCTTTTAAGCATAGAATAAAACCTTGTAAATACAGCTTTGAAGAATGGAGTACGACTTAATTTTGATTTCAAACTCCATGCGGTGAAAGAACCAAGTAAAATACCCAATCCTTAAGTTACATAATTCATATTTCTATGAATGACCAAAAAAGGTGTTCGCCACTCTTGTGGTTGCATTGAAGCATAAAAACGTGCTGTGAATGTGCATCGGAAATATTATACGCAGTTGGATAAATCAAAAGATCTCTCAAAAGAAACGCACCGGTGCTTGTCCGGAGCTTCAAGCTTATCTCATCACGACTTTTTCCTGAAACTTTACTCAATCTATCCTGCAATGAATGCCGAAGAGCACCTGTGGCAGAAAAGAGATGCAGGCAAACAGGTCCAAGCAATGAGAAACCATGATTCTTCTCATTCATGAACAGGTCTGACGAATTGTACTCAAGGTTAATGTTTACTTATAATACTCACTTGCATTAACAGGTTGAGATTTACTATCAATCTGCAGCATAATCGATTTGCTACTCAGAGAGCCATCCCTCGCCAGATCAATACAGATCGGAGCACGTGTGGCACCGCCTTCACCAGTTGGCTGAAAATTTTGAAGTCCTCTTGAGAATGGTTTTCAACTTGAAAATAATTTCAAGAGTATGGTAGCTCCACAGAGTATCTAGATATTAGCAGTACAGCAGACTTACCAGTGCCGGGTGCCCAATCAAGCTATTCAATACAGCAGACTTACCTGCACCCTGGAAAGGTTCTTTGTGATCAGAAATAAGTAAATAGGCAACATAAACAGTACAAATATTACACTAAAAATAATATTTGCTTTATGCATAAAATAAAATTGGTGCGAATTCAAAATTAACCCAACATTTATATTATCACGAGATAATGCTAACCTATATACACAAAACTCGGGCTTAACTATTCTTTTAAAAGGCAATATCATGTAATATTATTTGAAATTGAATAAAACACAAGGAGTACTATAGCAATTCGGACAAACAAGAAACTCAACAAGATGCCGCGGTTAGTCGGCTCTACACATGGAATCATTATAGCCATCTTTGGAGCCTTTTAAGGAGATGATGGCCCAACTTAATAAGATCAACTGATCAAGAGGGGTAACACTATGCTAACAAGAACTTCGACAGCTAAAATTACTAGTAGAATGAAAATTCATTTAAACTGTTAGGAATCATCATTTGGTCAATCACCGTTCCCATAAATCATGACTTAGCAATTACAAGAAAAGAGCTATCCAACCATCCAAGGATAACTGTCCATTGTCACTATTCACAGGGTCTTTCTAAAAAATATGAAAAGAAAATGACAGAATGAATCAAAAGAATTGGTGAACATTGTTTATGTTATATGTATTTAATGACAAGAATGAACAAAAAATTAGTAACAATTTAAGTTGGTAAGTCAGCAACAGAGCAACTTGCTATTTTTAAAATGAGTAGTTATTCATACAACCCAAAAAATCAAGAGGGGACAGTTATCCTGGAACAGAAGGAGTACAATGTAATCAAAACATATAGATCATATTACAACGGATCAAGCAGCAAACTGCTACTCATATACATCAATACATTACCACAAGGGCAATGAAGTACAGTATTCTGATCTAAGCTCTCTTCTACACTTAACTTTCATTTCCTAGCAACTACATTTAACTTTTATTATATAAAACGTTACAATATAATCAAAACCAATAGAGATCATGCTGCAACAGATCCAAGAGCAAACTGCTACGCATTTACACAGCCCATTGCAATATTGTGATCGCAAGCGCTACATCAATAGAGATTTAGCGACAATAACAGCTACGAGTATTCCTAGTAGTGGTACATTACAAGCACAAATTAAATTCTAAAGAAACTCGATTGAACCACAAGAGTAAAAAGGAAAATTGCAAAGCAGCTGAGATCAATCATGAGACTTACAGTATTGCCAAGAGCAACAACATTGAGGAAAGTGGAAGGGCGTCTGGAAGACGATGATGAGGTGTCATCTAAATCTTCGTCGGCAAGCAGTGCAGCTGCCTGGCGCATGGAATCGGAAAGCTGAGACAATTCCTCGATCGCCTCCATGTTTTCCGATCAATCGAGATAACGAGATGAGTCAATGTGATTCTCCACACACACACACACACACAAAATCACTGGATCGAGCAAACACCACCTGCAACAAGCGTAGATCCAATAGAAATGGATGAGATCGATCTCGAGTGTGTATGGTAGGTAGATTCAGATTGGTGTTTGATGATAATGATGGGTAGATTCAAATCAAATCTCCATGTGTTTTAGATTTAGGGCTGAATTTGAAAAACCGAATAAAAAGGGAAGGAAATGGTGCGGTGCAAATCTGCAAATTGCGGTGCGGTGCTGTGCTGTGCTACAGAGAGATGTTTAAATTTTCAAGCTGATTTTATTGATTTCGATTTTTTACCGCAAGCTGCCGCGGTAAATAAACTAGTAATTTGTTTATCATAGTCAAAGTTTGATTTTGATTGGTTTGATTATCACATTTTCAGCCTAAATGTGATTTATCTGGATGGTATGATCCAAGTTATTAGGTACCAAATCATTGATTGAGTAAGTAGTACTGTAAAATCTTTGATTTTTTCAACGCTGGCTTTAAACTAGATAACTCATTTACTCTTATAATTTGTATGATCTACTTGACTTGTATGATTCGCAGATTCACAATTTCGCATTATATCATAAGGTATGTGAAAGAAAATGAAATACCATAGATTTTTTTAATATCATTAGAAACAAGAGGAAAAAAAGGAAAATAGAAAGTATCACAACTGAAGACTTATAAACAACCATTAGTACGTCTCCATAATCAATTACCGAAGAATATAGTATGTTCTTAATGGTCATGCTCAAGTTATATGTGCTCCGGCTCGGGACCATGATTTTGAGTTACTAGTGTACTACCATGTACATTATCTATTCTTCCACTCTATGTATTAAAGCCGGACACCCCCAAAAGGTTAGATCGGAATCGGATCACTTGGACAGTTTTGAGATACATACATACATAGACACACACACACACAACTTTCTTTTTTTTTTTTTTTTCCCCCCTCATTGGTATCCGCTACAAGCGACTAATTCAATCGAGCAATGTCGAACCCTTTTGAAGGGGCGGCTCTCCCAGCGGTGTTTTTGACATCCACAAGGCTCGAACTCGAGACCTTACTTAAGTGAACTCAAGTACCTTACCACTTGAGCCAACAACCGTTGATCACACACAGAACTTTAATTTCATATAACAAACTAAAACCAAAATTAACATTACAAACATAATAGAAGTGACATTAACATAAGAGTTCCAACTTCAATGCATCGTTAAAATAATTAACAAAGGCTAGAAATTTATACATAGCGTTATTAGAATAATACTCCCTCCATTTCAGAAAAAGTGTTACATTTTACTATTCTGCGGTCAACTGTCTCCGCGTTTGACCATAATTTACTCTTAAACGATATTAATAAATAAATTATTAAAATTATATAATGAAAATTTAGTAATTAAATTTTTATTATATGATTTTATTAAATTATTTACTATTATCGTTTATGAGTAATTTGTGGTCAAACTCGAAGACAGTTGACCGGTCAAAGTCAAAATGTAACAATTTTTTTGAAATGGAGAGAATATATTATAAAATGACATAATTAATACATTATTAAAATAATTCTAATATATAAATGATTTGATTATTGAATAATTAACAAAGGTTAAAATTTCATAATGTGTGATAAAGAATTTTAATAAAATGATTAACACAAAAAAAAAAAATTATGATGGATATGCTTTTAGCATGATATATAACAAACAAGATAATAGTAGCTCAGTTGGTTAGAGCTATATCATTACTACAACTAGGTCATGTGTTTAAATGAACCTTGTCCCACCTGAAGTTTTACCATGAACCACCAGTTTAACCATGGGTTCGACCCTGGTTTCGGGCGGTTGCATCGGTCGGAGCACGCAAATTTTGAGAGAAAGGGATTATCTCAACAAGCAAAATGATGCCATCGTCCAAAATGCTCACGTTGACCTCAAAGACTTCATGGATGTCGTTCTAAGAACCTCAGCACTCACTCTCCAATTCTGAAATTATGCCAGCGAACTGGTGAAGAATCCAGGGCAAGAAGAGTGTAGGCAGCTGCTGAGAAAGCACTGGAGATTGCTGAGAGTATAAAGAAAATCATGAATGAAGTCACTGACAAAGAAACTGGCTACAAATCCCTTTGTTCAGATCTTAAGAGAGAACAACAAGCAGTCCTCATCAACCTGGGTGCACTCGCTCAGAAATTTGACAATGCCTTGGTACACTTTGTACCCAGCTCTTTTGAGCAACACAAGTCGGGGGGGGGGGGGGGGGAAGGGGGGGGGGGAGTGTTAATCATCCCCATGTCCAAGAAACAAGCACAAAAGAAAGTGATATTGCTGAAAGAACAGTGTCCAAACTACCTCCTCACCCAGGGTCAAAGGAGAACAGCTGTTGCAGATGTCCATGAAGGTTGCAAGAGACAAGACATAAGAAGAAGTGATTATGATTACATGGAAGATGGTCACTCTGGAGGATCACATCATAAAAGATCAAGGACATCATACTCCTCCAGACAATTGGTCTCCTCATCTACACAACCTATGCCTGCAAAGCCTCTGATGCCTAGAACTCCTTCTAGCAACACAATGTCTCTCTATGAAGAAGATACCCATGGAGAACAAGAAGTTATGCAACTCTAAAAAGAACAGGATGTATAGAAGATTGGTCCAGAGACTAGCAAACGAATCAGCTCAAATTCCTTGGGGAAAGACAAGTGATGACCAATCTTTCTTTCATAGTGTGGTACATCAGAAGAAAGTGTTTTGGGTCAAAGCTGGAGAATTTTTGTGGTAACACAAAGTTCTCATACCCTATTCTAGACCAAATGTACATCTGGGGAGAAGAGTACACTAAAGACTCAGCCAACCTATTAAAAGAACAAGCACAAGTTTGGTTGGACTTTGAAGTCTCAGTAAGAAGGGAAGCTCAATCAAAGGACATAAGTGAATAATGCCCCTTCTAAAAACCTCCTAAAGTTGCACTAACTGCTGAAACAAAACAAATGTCAAGACTTCACTACAGAGCTATGAATACTTCCATTTAACCAAGAAGGACTTTGAATGAGATCTTGAGTACCTAAAGAAAATTTACAAGAAAAATCCATCTGAACTTCAACTTTATCACTGGTGTACGGAAAAGACACTTATAAATGAAACGATTTATCCACTTACACTATGAAAAAGCCAACAAAAGCTCAAGGGAAAAGGAAGTCCAAATCAGGAATCTGTTGTTCAACTGTGAGAATGACACTAGAAGATTTGCAGGAATTTGAAGACCTCATAAGGATAAGCTCAGTTACTTTCGAATTTGATTCTTGTGTATGCCTTCATGTTGATTGTATTTCTTTTGTTTTGTACCTGCTGAAACTTTTGTAATGAGTATCTTTTCATTCATTTATGTGTAATGTTGCAATCCCGCTGAGGAAGAATGAATTCTAACTTGTCAATAAAGATCACTCCTTGTGATTTGGTTGATGTTTACTTTCCGCACTTTAATACATTGATTGATTATCTTAAGAAACTCAAAGTTTGTAGATTGTTTCCTCACCCAACACTAGGATGTTTAAAAACATAGCCATGTGTTGCTCTATCAAAAAGGGGGGAAATTGTTAGTTTAAGTTTAAAATTTGATGAGCAAACACATGGAATCTTTAGCCTCAGCAAGTTAGTAGTACTCTTAGTCTTTATGAAACTTTTTAGTTTGGACATTGTAAAAATGAACCTACTAGACTGATAGTTAGTGACTTATATAAGTGTTAGGTTTTTCAAGAGCATGTAATTTTATTTTTGATCAACCTGCTGAAGACCTGCGCTTTGATGTTGCGACCAGAAAATGCTAAGAAGACAAGCCACTGAAGACTTAACATAACTGAATATGTTATCTAAGATATTATAGAGGACATTTTTCAACAAGTGATACCCCAGCAGTTACTTGGTCAAGTGAAAATCTGTAAGACAAAGTAAAATGACCAAACTACCTACAAAAGATTGTTACCTGCCGAATATAAGTCTCTCAAAAGACAAAAACGGTTACTTGTTTTTAAAAACAGCAAGACAACTAATCAATAAATCTGTTACAAATGAGTTTTGAAAATGTACTATGGTAAAACTAAAATACAAAGTTTTAACCTACCATAAAGAACTCCTGTTGAAGGTAAGTACAAAAACCAAAGTACATTTCCAACAACTAATTTGAATTTGTATCCAACGGATCCAAAACATAACTGGACTGATTTGCAATATAAATAGAGACACTAAGTAGCTGAGAAAACACACCGGATACCACTGAACACCAGCTTACATTGCGATCAAACTTCTCAGCACTCTAAGTCTCAAAACTCCTTCATGACTCAAGATTTGTGAAACTACTTGTAAAGAGGTAGAACAAGCTTTAAGTTGCGACTACAAAGTGCTCTTTCCTCCAAACAAGACGAAGGCTTGTTTTCCAAAAACATCTTTCTAGTCCTTGAAACATAGGAATTTATGAAGAAGTTTCTTTGTGTACCAAAGTCACTGAAACAGTATGATTAAGGTATACACTGTCTTGACAAAGTCAACAACAAACCAACCACTTAACAGGCGTATTAAAAAGAAGAAAGGGTAAATTACTTAGTTGGATGTACTAAGAAAAACCCCTTAGAACAAGGTTAAGGGAGGAACTACTTAACTTGGGAAGTTAAGAAAAACCCCTTGGAGGAACCAGAGTTTTTCACTTGGGAAGTTAATGAAAAAGTGTTCAAGGTTACTAAGTTGGAAACTTAGGGTTAAATGGATTTAGGCAAGGATATAATTTTGTGATGAACCTCAATTTTCTGTCTTAGTGAATTCAAGTCCTTGTGAAGAGCGAAGTGGATTAGTTGAAGGATTACGCCACCTTCAAATGCCATTATAAACAAGTGTTATTTACTTACAACAATTTACTAATTTCAACAACTTATTTATCTATTTATTTAAAGTAAATTTGCTCACTGAAAGCACACACTAAATCACTTAATTGTAAAATTCTTCTGCTCTTGGAAAAGTTAAGTTCCAGTAGATAGAAATTTTTTTTAGACACAAAAATTTTTAAAGTCTATTCACTCCCCCCCCCCCCCAAACAGACTTTAACCTTGTTGTCTAAAGACCAACAACATCCCCACTTTTACCCATTTACATTTTGTTCGTTGGGCCCAAAAGATGACCTTATTATCGTCTTGGTATTTAATTATTTTCGTATTTCAGTGTCCAGGGGCCCCACATAGTGGGATTCCAGTGTAATTTCAATGTGATATCAAGAAGCTTTTTCTTCAAAGTCTTAATATCCGAATTTATAGTGCTAAGAGTACTTAGTTTCCAATGTGATATATCACTAGCTAGGTTTCGAAAGCTTCCATGCAATCTAAACTCATGAAAACTTATCAGATTCTCGGAGTCTTTTATGGATGAGGAGGTTTTGGTGAGGGAGAGGGTTGTGTTTCTTTTGTGGTTAAGTTAGTTGAAGTCAAGTCCAGTTGTGGCTCACAAGTTAGTTGATGGGACCTCTTCATGTTAGTAAGCTTTTGATTTACATGGGTTCTTATAAATATCCATGAATAAACCCTTGTGTATTGTTAATAAGTAGATCTTTAATCTTTTTTAGAACAAACATATATTGAGTGATGAGAAACAGATTTCAGAATTGATATAAGGTGTTGAACAATTGAGATGCTAGGCTTGACCGTATGCGTCATTTATCATGCTGATATAGTTGTTGGGCCATTTGCTTCATCTCCACGTCATTTCTTAGTCCATAATATTAAAGCACACACCAAAGTAAGATTAATTATATTGGGCATTTTACTGTTCAATTTATGTCAAAGCTATAGATCTTCTGATGCAGATCCCTTAGGCTCAATATATAGAAATTGGAAATGAAATTTTTTAAATTGATTTTTTTTAAACGACAAAAAATATTTTATTGATAACTCAACACAATGAGCATAAGAAATGCTCCAAATACAACACAAGTCTTTTACATTACAAACTTCCCATACCAACTAAAAAACCAATCCTTGTCTTCCCACCACTACAATCTCATGATCAAGCCAAATTCCCCAAGAAAAGTTCACTGCTTTCTTTGTTTTATGCCTCAGCAGTTTCAATGGTTACTTCCTTCCCTTTCTATTTTCCATCTCCAAAATGACTCGATCAATTTCCAGTACCACTTGTGTAGCATGTTAATGCGTGACATTCCCTCTCCTTTGTGATAAACATAGTGCCTCATCAAAACCGCCAATTCCAAGTATTTCCATCATCAAACAATTGCCGACACCCCTACACCCTATGCCTTAAAAAGGTAATTGGCAAGTAATTTAATGACCGCTCACAAAACACTCAAACGACAAATAAGGACTATACTAATTACATCCCTCCACCCTATGTTCTCAAGCAAGCAAGCAAGTGGCAAGTAATTTAAGATGCAGTCATACATAACCTCACAAAAGCACTAATAGCACTACCCCTACACCCGATGCCTACGAAGAAGCAAGTGGCAGGAAATTTAAGGTAGTGTCAAGGCCTTCATGTGAATCACCTATTTTTACTACATCCCTACACCCTATGTCGTCAAGGTCCCAAGTGGCAAATAATTTAAGATGTAATCATAGTCACTAAAATCATTCAAGAGCCTTTACCTCAAGATATTTAAAGCTAGATCACCTTGGTCTAGCTCCTTAAGTTGATAATCGATTGGATCATAGAAACTGCCTAAACCGCTTCTCACCACCGAGTCCACATACCCGAACCAGCAACCTCTAGCCACACTTTCTATCCCACTCGTCCCTCCTAAAATCACCCTAGACTCAACCTGCTTCATGACAGGAAAAAAGGGCCACCTCACAAGTACATTAGTTCCATTTTCTCAAATCAGCATATTAGAAAAGTCCAAATGCTCTCAAAAATGATAAAGTGCATGCAAATTGAGAAGAGAGACACATTTACCAAAACCAGTATGCTGCCACCCATTTACTACAAATGCCACTTTGTCTTTTCCTTCCTTAGTCCTCACCATGTACTGACATACATATTCTCTTATTCTTCTTGAGACATCTGGGCCCACCTGTTCCCTTCTCATCACCGCTGCACTCATGCTTTCAATTTCCTGCTTTTCTACATGCACATTCATACACTCCACACCACAAAACCTCACACAACCATTATACTAGCAGAACAATTATCCCTCCAAACACATTATTGGTTCAACAATCCATGATCCAATTTGATTATAAGCCCCTAACTTTCCTTTTCCTTTAAGCCACCACCAACAATTCACTTTTATTTTTTCCAAAACTTGCCATGGTGTCAAAGTTTCATTTGTGTACAAAAAATTATTCCTAGCTAACCATAAGTTCCAAATAGTCCCAAACCACAAAAATTGCCAAGTTTTATTCTCACCTTTAAACACTACTTTATAATGATTTTCCAAAGATTCTCCCACATTTGTTCCATTAAAAGTGCATTGTCCTAACCAATCGTGTACCAAACCCCATACTTGCAAAGCAAACTTACACTCTCCAAAAATATGCCAAGAGCTTTCGATTACTCCCTTGCACCTCTTACAACTAGCATCTTCACCACTCAAAAAAATTCCTCTTTTTTTCACATTTTTCAAGGACGGTAATTTATTACAAAAGCTTCCACACAAACGTACTCACTTTAGAAGGTACCAAATTATTCCACACTCGCTTAGCCCATTTTTTCATTGGATTTTCCTTTTCTTTTTCATTCAATTTCTTATAACCATCCCTTGTATAAAAATTCTCTTTAGCCCCTTTCCACACCCAACAATCTTTCTCATTTTCTTTTAAGATTAATGTTTTCACCTTTCCTTCGATTTCTTTCACAATATCTTTTTCTCTATCAAATAATTCCCTTTTCCACTCCCATACACAAACCGTCTCTCCACCCCACCCTTTCACTCTTTCACATAACATGACATTTTTATTATTTTCCAATCTATAGAGTCTCGAATATAATTCTTTTAAACTCTTTTGTAAACAACCCCATCTTTCATCCCAGAACTTAGTTAGCTTCCCACCCCCCACCACTTTGAAACAATTATTTGCAAACCAATCCTTTGACCCAACCCACCTTACAAGGTCCCTCCACCAATCCGACCAATGACTCGATTTACCTTTACCTTTACCTTCAACAAAAATATTTACATTGTTCCAAAAATCTCCGTATTTTAATTCAATAAGTTGTACCCAAATCTCTCTTCCACCCTCTAAAAGTCTCCAAACCCATCTTCCAAGCAAGGCCTTATTAAACAAATCTAAATTTTTTATTCCAAGACCCCCATTCTCTTTAGTCTCACAAATTTGTTCCCAATTCACCCAAGCAATCTTTTGCCTCTCATCATCCACCTTACATCCCCAAATAAAATTACATTGAAGCCTTACCAACTCTTTTATTATCGAAACCGGTGCTTGAAAAAAAGAAAAGTAATAAATAGGAAGTGCATTCAACACCGCCCTAGTTAAAAACAATTCTCCCTCGAAGTGATAAGAATTTGTTCTCCCAAACCCCCAATCTTTTTACAAATTTTTCTTTGATTTTACTCCAAGTTTTTCTATCTCTAGCTTTCCCTCCTACAACAAGCCCCAAATAATTACAAGGCAATGATCCCACTTGACAATTTAAAAGACTTGCCCCACGCTCCAAGATCACCCTCTCGCAACCCACTCCAAGACCACCCTCTCGCAACCCACTCCCATCGAACTACTTTTCCTAAAATTGATTTTTAACCCCGACACAAGTTCAAAACATCTCAAAACACTTTTAATCACCTCAAAAAAAAATTCACAACACTCACCCATCAATAAAGAATCATCCGCAAATTGAAGATGCGAAATATTTACATTATTTTTTCCACTTTTCACCGGCTTAAAGAAACCATTGTCACACACTTTTTTCATCATCCTACTAAGACCTTCCGCAACTATTAAGTACAAAAAAGGGGATAGCGGATCCCCTTGCCTCAACCCTCTATACACTTTGAACTCTTTGGTTGGACTCCCATTTACCAAAACCGAAGTTGTTACCGAAGACACACATTCTTTAATCCATCTAATCCATGCATCACCAAAACCTAAAGTTCTCATGATGTCAAACAAAAAATCCCACCTAACCTAGTCATACGCTTTTTCAAAATCAATTTTAAACATAAAAATGCTTTTCTTTTCCTTCCAAGCTTCATCTATCACCTCATTTGCTATCAACACCCCATCTAAAATATTCCTCTCACCAATACAAGCCGATTGATTTTCCGCTATCACTCCATCAAGAACTTTTCATAACCTAGAAGCTAACACTTTTGCAATAATTTTATATACACTATTTACCAACGAAATGGGTCTAAAATCACAAATATTCACCGGATTCAAAATCTTTGGTATTAAAGTAATGAAGGAACTATTCATACCTTTGCAAAACCTCACATTCTTGTGAAACTCCTCGAACACTCTCAAAATATCCCTCTTCACCACTTCCCAACATGATCTAAAAAATTCCCCTCCAAAACCATCCGGTCCCGGACTTTTTTCGGCTCCACAATCCCACACCGCCTTTTTTATTTCCTCCTCCTCGAACATTTTTTCCATTTCATCCCTTTCCTCTTCCTTAATTTTAGCTCCCTCCAATCCTTTACTTTTAAAATCACCGAGCATTCTATCCTTAAAGTGTGTCTCAAAAAAATCACGAATCCCCTCCTTGACCTCATTCACTTCCTCCACCCACTTTCCATTAATTCTCATGCCTTGAATTCCATTTCTTCTTTTCCTTCTCTCAATTGCACCATGAAAATATTGCGTATTTGCATCCCCTTCTTTAATCCATTTCCGCTTTGCCTGCTGTATCCTAAGGTTTTCCTTTTTTGCCAATAATCTCTCAATTTTCGCCATTATACTCGTTTTCCTTGTCCTGTCAGCATCACTAGCCGCCCCTGATGTGTCATCCTTTGTAGTTGTCTCATTCCATTTATTGCCCCTGGCCCACCACTACAATCGAAATTCACATGCATGTCATTTTCCTCTTCTCCAGTCCATTCACTATGCCTCCCTTTATCATCTTCATTCAATATATCAACTTTTTCCAATTCCTCAGTCAACTGATCGATTTTCTTTTCCACTGTACCCATTCTTTGTTCTATCACTCCCTTAACTTTGCCTTAATTCTTTTGAGTTTTTCTTTAATTACAAAGCAGCCCCATCCTTCAACACCTTCTTTATTCCATTCTTTCTCCACTATATTCTTGAAATTTTTCTCCTTCGTCCAACTATTGATAAATCTAAACGGTTTAGGACCCCAATCCCTTCCTTCTTCTTTGACAATAATCGCCACATGATCCGAAATTCGTCTTTTAAATCCTATTTGCATTAACCCCGGCCATCTTTTCAACAAATACCCCGAGAACAAAAACCTATCAAGACGACTACTACTCACCCCATTCCCCCGATACCAAGTAAACTTCCTTCTCCCCATTGGTAAATCGATCAAACCCGCTTTCATTATGAACTTGTTAAAATCCCTTGTACTTCTTTTTCCTACACCCTTTGCTTTTCCTCTCCTTTACTCCTCACTTCTTACGACATTAAAATCACTGCAAATACACTATTTACTCTCTTCCTTCCCTTCCATTTTCTCTAACACCTTACACCACAAAGCTTCCTTTTTTGTCACATCACATGGTGCATATACATTCAAAATTTCCACCACCTCTCCCCTCCACTTACCCTTGACTCCAAGAACCCCTTCCTCACCCCCAAAGACTTGATTTCTCAAAACATTCTTTGTTCCACATACAAAGTAATCTCCCGGACGCTCCATTAGACGTGGAAAACACCCAATCCACATTGCTCCCTCCCCAAAGCACCTCCGCCAATTTTCTATCAAATGCTTCCATCTTAGTTTCTTGAATGCATACAAAGTCAATATGTTCTTTAGCCACTATATCTTTTATTTCTTTTCTTTTTTCAACCGTCCTCCCAAACCTCTAATGTTGAAATTTCGCATCTTCATTGACCACTCCTTTCATTTCCATCACCATTTGCCTTCTTGTTCTTCTCCAATTCATTCCTATCTCTAACTTCCCATTCTTTGAAAATATTTTGAGCATTCGTCTCGTCCTCTTTCCTCAACAATTCCATTTCTACTACTGCCCTCCCACATCTATACGCCCCCTCCTCACAACTATTCCTCTTCTTGTTATTCTTTTCAGATTCATTTTCCTTCTCGTTCTACAATTCTCACCATCACTTTGTATGTTTTCACCCTTCTTTGCTTCATCATTTGCTTTCGAATTCTGCCCATTTCTTCCATTTGCCTCTTGTTTCCCATTACTTCCCAGCTCTTTAATAAATTCCCTCCAAATCTCAAATCTAGTCCTTCTTTTCCTAACATTTTCCTTCTTTTTTGCTTTTTTCTTAGCCTTCACTCCCTTGCCTTTTGCAAATGATTTTTCTATAATAGGTCCCAAGTCAAATGGGTCTGAGTCCTGAACAGTGTCAACATTCTGGTCCATTTTCTCCTTCACATTCATTGCGTTTTCCACTTGTCTGTTTTGTCCCATCCTTTCTTTACATACTTTGACCTCATTTTCTTCTTCCACCACTCTCTCTCCTTCACGTGTTTAATCATCTTTCAATTCTAAATCTGGTCCACTTTTGTTGTTTTCATTTCTTTTTTCCATTACTTCCTCTTCACCCATTACTTGAACATGTTCCCCGACTTCTGGCTCATTTTCTCCCACCTCCATTTGCGTTTCCAGAACTACCTCTCTTTCTAAATCCTCTCTAACCTATAATTCTTCCTCTTCATACCAAGAACTCTCCTCATCATCTCCATCTTCGCACTCGTCAGACGATCTGCCTGAAAAGAAATCTGATTTTTCTGATTCAATCAAGTTATCACCTAGGCTTCCTTTACATCCACACTACCCAATTGATTTATCCTCTCTAATAAATTCCTCCACCAAGTTCAACTGGTACACCTCTCATTTGATATAAATTGAGGAGTTCTTTCTAACAATCTCGAACGAAGGAGATTCGATCAACACATTTCCTTTCCTCAAGTCAATTCTCTTCATTGTATCATCATGTACCTCCAATACTCTACCCAACCTTCTTCCCACCTTTGTGAAATTTTCCTTACACCACCCATGTAGAGGCATCCCATATATACTTACTCAGAACTGCCTTTTCATGTTGATATTCATCTTCTTCCACGGCCTCAGAAAAGTGAACCATTGTCTGAGCCACGTCGTTTCTTCCTTCAACAGTTTGTTCCTTGCCTCCATTTCTTTATTCTCGATCACCCACACTTCATCAGTCAATTTCCCAGCTTTAAACCCTTTGTTAATCAAATCAACCCAATTCAATCCAATAAACTCCAAACCAACCAACAAACAAACGCAAGAAAATAAACACAAACACAAGATTTAACGTGGTTCGACAATTGTCTACGTCCATGGGATAACCAAGATTTCTATTAACCAAGAACCAAAATGCAGTTTACAAGGAATCGACCAAACCTCCCGAGTTTCAAGCTACACGCTCCTCTGTTCTCTCTTCCTCACTGTGTTTCTCTCAGAAATCTCTCAATGTGTTCTCTCTATGTTCTTATCGATTTATTCTAGTACCTACATGTGTATATATACTAGAGAAATCAACATACATTTCTTTTCCTAGCAAGATTCGAATTCCACTCCTAATAAGAAACGAATTCTTGATCACTAAGCAAAAGAAAACAAAGTTAGATTCGACTTCTAACTGTCCTTTGTCTTCAGTGTTATATCCAAGTGTCCTCAGCACACTCTAACACCACACATCCATTATCCTTTATCGTGATGTTTAAAGACACCATGTTCCATTACTTCCTTTAATATTAAACTAACCAGCTTCACAATTCTCCACCTTAGCTTCATATTAATGTAACCACAGTATACCAAACCATTCATGTCCCTAGAGTTAGGACACAATCCTTCCTTCCATCAACTTGATAGAACTTAGACACGATCCAAACTTCATCACAGAAATTGACTTAGTAAATTCATCCGCCGGATTAACATCTGTGCTGATCTTCTCAATCTTGATAGTACCCTTCTCAACTTCATCTCTGACAAAGTGAAACTTTATATCAATGTGTTTGGACCTGTCATAGCAAGCTTGATGTTTTGACAAATGAATTGCACTTTGACTATCACAGAATATAGTCACCGGTGTTTTCAACACCGAATCGCCTCTGAAATTCCCTTGAGCCAAATAGCTTCTTTCACAGCTTCCATCATGGCCATAAATTCTGCCTCTGTAATTGATAATGCAACCACAGGTTGATGAGTAGACTTCCAACTCACTGTTGTACCAAATAATTAATGTGAATACATACCCAGTTAAAGACTTCCTTGTATCCAAGTTTGCAGCATAATCCGAGTCGACATACCCAATCAGTGCATCATTCCTCGTCTGGTGTTGCTCAAACACCAATCCCAGTCTAATCGAACTACCAATATACGAAGCGACCACTTAATCGCCTCCCAATGGTCCTTGCCAGATTATCCATATACACCTTCTTGAGCTCATTGCATGAGCCAAATCCTACTGCAACATACCATGGAATACATAATCGACCTATAGAATTAGCATACGTGTGTTCTCCATACACCTCTCCTCTTCATCAAGATAGGACAAGACTTCTTAGATAACTTGAATCGAGACCCAGGAGGTTTGACATGCTTGGATTTGTGCATGTTAAATCTCCTTAACACCTTCTCCAAGTAAGCACTTTGATTCATAATGATCTTTCCATCACTTCCATGAATAATATCAATGCCCAGTATCCTCTTAGCTATTCCCAAGTCTTTCATCTCAAATTCTGATTTCAATAAATTCTTCACATGAGTGATTCCTTTCATATGCTTGCTTGCTATAAGCATGTCATCCACATAAATAAGCAAATATATCATGTCTTCGACATTCTCACCATAGAAGTAAACACATGTGTCGTAGTCACACCGCCTGAACTTGTGACTCAACATAAACTTGTCAAATCTTCTATACCATTGCCTTGGACTCTGTTTAAGACCATATAGTGACCTCAACAATAAACAAGCCCTGTGCTCCTTGTCATCTACCTCAATACCCTCAGGTATCCTCATGTAAATCTCTTCATCCAGCTTCCCATGCAAGAATGCAGTAGTAACATCCATCTGATGTAAGTGTAGCTTAAATTGAGCTACCATAGCAATCAAGATCCTGATTGAGCTATGCTTCACCACTGGAGAAAAGATCTCATTGTAGTCAATACTCTCTCTCTGTGTGAAACCTCTAGCAACTAGTCTGGCTTTGTATTTCACCTTTTGCTCACCATCAGCTCCAAGTTTCTTCTTAAAGATCCACTTACAACTGACAAGCTTCAGGTATAGCTACAATATCCCATGTATGATTCTTTTCAAGTGACAAGAGTTCTTGCTGTATAGCAATGCACCAACCATTCTTCTCTGAGCAACTTATAGCTCTTTGATAGTTCTCAGGCTCATAACAATCAATATCCTCGGCAATATTCAGTGCAAAATACACCATATCTGGATCTGCAGTAGAGGTTCTAACTATTGGTTCTCTATCTCTGATGAGTTGATAATCCACAACATCATCTGGATTATTGAGCTCTATCCCTGTCCTTCTTCTAATCACATGCCTCTCCACCTGATTATTCGATTCAGGCTCCACCTGATCATGTATGTCAGGATTTCCCTGAGATTTAGCATGCGGTGTTGTCAGAACACCATGGTCTGCGAAAACTGGTGTTATCACCACACCAGTGTCTATCTGCTCCATATTCAGTGTTCCTGACACACCATCTTTGACAGGCTCCACCTGACTGAGTGTTCTCTCAACCGCCAAGATTCTCAATAATGGCATCACATCTTCATGGAAAGTCACATCCCTGCTGATGATGCATTTATTTACCCCTGGTTCTAAGCACCAGAGTTTATATCCCTGAACTCCCTTTGGATAACCAAGAAACAAGCACTTTACGGCTCTAGCCTCCAATTTATCTTGCTTAACATGAGCATAAGCTAAGCATCCAAATACTTTGAGATATGAGTAGTCTGAATGAGTACATTTCCAAACTTCTTCAGGTGTCTTGAAACCAATAGCTGATGATGGACATAGGTCAATAAGATGTCTCAGTAGTCACCTCTCCCAAAAACTTTTTGACAAACCTGATCCAAAAAGCATGCACCTCACTCTTTCTAGGATTGTTCTATTCATCCTTTCAACTACTCCATTCTGCTGTGGATTTCCAGGGACTGACTTGTGTCTCAAGATGCCCTTCCCAACACAAAAGGTATTGAATTCATTAGACAAGAATTCCAGCCCATTATCATTTCTGATCACCTTGAGCTTCTTGTTTGTTTGATTCTCCATCTCCACAAGCCATTCCTTGAATTTCATGAAAGTCTCATCCTTGGACTTCAATACAAACACCCACACTTTCCTTGACAGATCATCAATGATGGACATAAAATATCTACCTCCATTCCTAGTGGTGGTTCTTCCGGTCCCCATAAATTTGCATGCACATACTCAAGTATGTCCTGTGTGGTGTGTTTCCCAACACCATAACTGTTCTTCGTGGACTTCCCTAACACACAGAGCTCACAAAGTTCCATCTTATGTATCTTGTCTCCAATTAAGAGTCCCTTCTTAGATAAATCCATAAGACCTTTCTGTCCAACATGTACTAGTCTTCTATGCCATAGAACGGTGTTGTCAGAACAC
The DNA here is from genome assembly GCA_026545765.1 of Plantago major. Lineage (NCBI taxonomy): Eukaryota > Viridiplantae > Streptophyta > Magnoliopsida > Lamiales > Plantaginaceae > Plantago > Plantago major. Next base: position 83,589,481 of record CM048841.1, read on the forward strand.
TGTCGGGTGTTCCCAGAACACTGTACACTAAAAACTTCACCAGTTACAGTTTCACCTTGTAGATAATACAATTCTCTCCTTTTAAAAGCCTGCATAACCACCTTATCACCCTTCTTGACCTGAAGTACACCATTCTCACCTGAATACTTGTAACCCTTAGTATCCATCAATCCTAAAGATATCAAGTTTCTCTTCAAGTGTGGTACATATCTCACATTAAGAAAATCCCTTACCACTCCATCAAACATCTCAATTCTCACTGTTCCCATACCCTTTATTATGCATGGTCTATCATCACCAAGAACAACTGATCCACAGTTTCTATGCTCAAAAGTTGAAAACCATTCTCTAATAGGTGTCATATGAAACGAACAGCCTAAATCCATAACCCATTCAATTGATTGACTAGTTTGAGTGACTGAAAGTACCTCAGTAACAAGAGCTTCCGCAGTATGATAAGCCTTTGATTTGTTTGTAATGTATGTGCCATAATTAGTATTTGGTGTTGTCGCCACACCCTTGCCTTTCTGCGCCTTTAGACTCATACAATCCTTCTTCAAGTGTCCTTGCTTTTTGCAATAATAACACTTCCTTGTTTCAGGACCATCCTTGTTATACTGAGCTTTCCATTGATCTGGATATTGCTTCTTCTTTGGTGGAAACTTGTGATATTGTTTCACCATAAGGCTTTCACCAGTACTGAGTGTTGGTGGAACACCATCCTGATCCTGCTCCCTTGATCTTAATGCAGATTCAATAGCCTCCATTGTCAATGCTTCTGTCCTCCCATACACCAAAGCATCCTTGAATGGAACAAGAGACCTAGGGAGTGAATTCAACAAGATAATTGCCTTGTCTTGGCTCCTCATCCTGTTCTTCTCATCAGTTTCCAGATTGTCATGGTGTGCAACCATCTTCTTGAACAAATCCAACTGACTCATGATTGATTTTCCTTCAACCATCTTGAATGCAAATAGTCGTTGCTTGGCATAGATTTTATTTGCATCAGACTTGTCGCTGTACAATTCTTCCAGCTTCTCCCATATTGCTTTTGCCGATGAAAGATCACCAATTTCAATAAGGGCATTATCTCCCAAAGCTAATAACAAAGAACTGTACGCCTTGTTTTTTATCGACGTTTTATCAGCATCAGACATTACCAAACTCCTCCGTCAGTGCATCGATCACACCCTGCTGCATTAACAGAGCTTTCATCCTTCTCTTCCACAAACCAAACTCTGTCTTTCCTTCCAGCGGTTTGAGGTCGAACTTTGGAGACGCCATTGATGAATAGATACCAGTTGATTCTCTTCCCACAGACGGCACCAATTGTTAATCAAATCAACCCAATTCAATCCAATAAACTCCAAACCAACCAACAAACAAACGCAAGAAAATAAACACAAACACAAGATTTAACGTGGTTCGACAATTGTCTACGTCCACGGGATAACCAAGATTTCTATTAACCAAGAACCAAATCACGGTTCTGAGGAATCGACCAAACCTCTCGAGTTTCAAGCTACACGCTCCTCTGTTCTCTCTTCCTCACTGTGTTTCCCTCAGAAATCTCTCAATGTGTTCTCTCTATGTTCTCATCGATTTATTCTAGTACCTACATGTGTATATATACTAGAGAAATCAACATACATTCCTTTTACTAGCAAGATTCGAATTCCACTCCTAATAAGCAATTCGATCACTAAGAAAACCAAGTTAGATTCGACTTCTAACTGTCCTTTGTCTTCAGTGTTATATCCAAGTGTCCTCAGCACACTCTAACACCACACATCTATTATCCTTGTCATCAGTGTTTTCAGTACACCATGTTCCATTACTTCCTTTAATATTAAGCTAGCTTCTGTGTCCATTAGTCTCCAAGATATTTTCCACTTGTTGTTTATCCATCTTCTTTGTGGTCTCTGTCCAATCAACACTCCAGCAACCCACTCTTCTTCACCACTAATATTACTCTCTTTTCCTTTCCCAGTTAAAGTTGTCAAGTTGGCTCCTCTGTTACATTTATCTGGTTCTGCTCAATCCCATCCGTTACCACACTGCTCCACCTTTAACCACCTCTCTCAGCCACTTGTTTTTCCATATATCTCCGATTCCCATCCGTCTGCTCAACCTCTTTCCCCTTTTTTCTCCAACTCTGTATACGCTCCCTATTCCTCCATTCAAGGTCCAAGTTCCTTCCAGTAATTGGTATGTTGGTTTCCGATCTCCCTCCCCTGTTTGGTTGTCTTTGCCGATTCAGATTCTCCGGTCTCCTGTTATATCCTTCACTCAAACCTTTCTCTTCTGCCAAGTTGAATCTCGCGACGTTAGCCAACAATTTATAGTTCCCAATCCACATCTGCTTGACTCTCTGTACTACCGCCTCACCTTCTCTGCTTCTTACAAATCCGACAAAAGTAAATCGCTTCCCTTCCTTATTAATCTTTCTAGGTATTACCACGCTTCTCACCTCACCAGCTTTGGCTAGGACATCTTTCACTGCTATCTCCGACCAGTCGTCCGGGAAGTTTGAGATATAGACGTTGATGAGCAGCTCTTGAACTCTTCTCACTCTCAATCCTTCTTCTCTATTGTACTGCTTGTGCCTCCGATAAGATACCACCGTCCATTCGTTGTCCTCTCTTCTGCCGCCTCCTATTTCGCCGGAATTTTCCCGTCAGTTGGGTTGCCTTCCGAGTTGATTGAATGGATTTCTTGGGATCCTCACACTTCTCTCTCTACCTTTCTCTCTCATGTTTTTTTTGATAGTAGTGAATGTTTTTGATTTAGTTTTGCGAAAGACCACCTATATATAAGAAAGTTCAAAAAGTCCACTTAAACGTTAAAACTAGACAATTTACCTTAAAAACTAGACAGTCTAATTTTTTGTGGGTCGACCCGCCGGGCTGGGTCAACACGCGATTTTTTTTAAAAAAATAAGTTATTTAGCTCATAAATGTTCATCCAAATTCACATTCAAATTGTCTAGTTTTGTTATCAAATTGTCTATGTTTATCGTAAAATAATACATGTTTAACATTAAATACGTTAATAATCTATTTATCCAATGAAAAAAATTAGAAAAATAAACGTGAACTTGATTTCATTCATCAAACAATAAATTTAGATTATCTGAAATAATTAAAATTTTACAACCTATAAAAATACATGTATTTTAAAAACATTAAATAAATCTACAAAATAAACTTTCATCACACTCATTGTTCGTAGACATTTTCTTCCACAACGTTTCAATTTAACGTTGGTAGTTTTTTTAAAAACCAATACATACAACAAAACATCAAAAAAACATATACAATTTCTACTAAACCTGAATATTTAATTAAAAAACTATAATTTATAGTAAAAAAATGTATAATTTATCTGAAAAATTAAACCAACTACAAACAACATGTATAATTTCTACTAAATCTTAACAATTTATACTGAAAAAAAACTAGACGATTTACAGAAAACATGTATAATTTATACTAACATATAATTTTTATACAAAAACTGTATAATTTATAATAAAACATGTATATATATAAAAAAACTGATAATATCCACTAAAAACTGTACAAAACTTCCTAAATAATTATGTTCATGTTTGATAATAAAACTAGATAATATTTTATAAAACTAGATAATATCATCTAAAAACTGTATAAAACTTCAAAATAATAATGTTCGTGTTTGATAATAAAACTGTAATATTTCGTAAAAAGCTAAAACATATCATAAAAACTGTATAAAACTTCCTAGACAATTTATGTTCATGTTTGATAATAAAACTGACAATAGTTCGTAAAAAAACTGATATCCCTCTAAAAAGCTGACAAGACTTCCAAACAATTATGTTCTGTTTGATAATAAAACTAAATAAATTTTCTTAAAACTGTACAATATTCTTTAAAACTAGACAAAACTTCAAACAATTATGTTCATGTTTGATAATAAAAACTGTACAATATTTCTTAAAAACTGTATAATATCCTCTAAAAAGCTGACAACACTTCATAGACATTATGTTCATGTTTGATAATAAAACTAAACGATATTTCGTAAAAACTAGATAATATCCTCTAAAACTAGACAAAACTTCCTAAACAATTATGTTCATGTTTGATAATAAAACTGACAATATTTCATTAGACAATTATGTTCATGTTTGATAATAAAACTGATAATATTTCATAAAAACTACAATATCATCTAAAAACTGTACAAAACTTCCAAACAATTATGTTCATGTTTGATAATAAAACTGACAATATATGTCTTAAAAACTAAACAATATCTAAAAAGCAAAAACTAAGATAATTCAAAGAACTATACACCAAACAGAACAAGGTAAATTCAACCTCATACATCAGCTAAACTATACATTACAGGATAAAATATCACCAACGAAACAATCAGCAGGCCTCAATTCAAACAATTTCAGCTAAAAAACACCAATTAGAACACATAATCTGATCCTCAATTCATAATTGAAGGCGTAACAACTAACAACTACCTAATCTAATCAAATGAACAAACAACTGAAGCAAGGTAGGTTTGAGAGAGATTACTCTGATAGCAGAAGCACTGGCTTTGGAGTCGAATGAACTCCACATTCTGATAGGAGGATCCTCACCAAAATCCGACGAGCGAGTGGCTGGAGGAGGCGGCGAGGACGATCATCCAATCGCAAAATCAGAAAACAGTGACTACACATTAATCAACAAGCGCGAGAAGAAACTGAATCAAACAACAAACTACATCAATAGCACAAACTACAACACTAGCAATAATTTGAGTTCGATACTCATCAATCATCATCAACCATTAGCAGCAACAACAACAACGACAACGAAGCAACAAAACGCAATGAATCAAGTTTCAACAAAGAAGAAACTAATCGAACTCAACAACAAAGCAACAAAAAATCATTAATCATAATTCTGCACGTTTCATATGAGATCCAAAACACTACGAATATATGCGAACAAATTCATAACTCAAATCAATAAACCGATCGAAGGTAACTTACCAGTAGGAAGAGATGAGACCGAAAATCCGCTGATCTCGATAGCCAGCTCACCAATCTCCACAAATTCACCGGTGTTCTGGACATCGTCAATTCTGATTCCGCCTGCATGCTCTCCGACGTCTCCTCCACTTCCACACTAGCCGATCCGTTCTCCGCCAAGCTCCGCCACCTAGAATCGCTCAATCGCGTATCAACGACACACTCCTCCGCACATGAACCACTCCAGTTGCTCGAGACGATTGATTGCAGAGAATAATCTGGAAGATGAAACAGCTCTATATCGATCGATTTGGACGGAGCTCCATTTCTGAATTTGTAGATCTGGTCTCGTGGAATTCTGCCATGGATTTGATTAGAGAGAGAAAATTGATATTTAGGTTTTCTGTTGCTTGAATGAAACGAAACAGAGAAATGGAAGAAAAGAAGGGTTAAAAGGTTTTTATAATGGTGTTAAAATAACCACTTGCGACCCGAATCCGGATTAAAAAGCCCGCCCGTGAAAATAAGATCCGCGAAAATGACAAAAGATAAAACTAGACAATTTTATGTATTTTATGATGGACTTTTTGGACTTTCACTAATGAGTAAGACTTTTATGAGACTTAGTAAATGTTTTTTAACTTGTTATATACAGTTCAACATGAATGAAGTTGTTGGTCCTGATAAAGTCAAAGTAAAAGACTAGAGGGGTAAATAGTATTTTAAAACTTTTGTTGATAAACAATTTCTCAGAAAGTTGGGTTACTTTCTGATACTTATAATCAGAATAACGGAATTCTTTCTGATAAGTGTATGTGCTCAGCAAGCTAGTAAAGTATGTAAATTACTTTGTGAGTAAGTAAAGGTAGAAAGTAAGTGCAGAAAGTAAATAACAAAGTAGATTTATAGTGGTATCTGAAGGTGGCGTAATCGTTCAACTAATCCACTTCGACCTTTCTCAGACCTAGAATCCACTAAGACAGATAATTGAGTTCACCTTACAAAATATCTTCTCTCGATTCCTAAATACACTAGGTTCCCAACCAAATGTTCCCCTGAGTTCGTCTCCGGCTTTCCCAGCCAAGTACTTCCTCTACTCAGAACCTTTAACCTTGGAGTTATTCCTTAGTTTCCCAAATTAAGTACTTCCTCTACTCCACGCCTTTTTCTGCTGTTGGTTAAGAAGAGTTTATCATATTGGTAGATTAATAACTTCCACAATTATGTAATACTATCTTGTAGAACAAGAGTCACTTAACACACTTGGACATTATGTGGTGATATGTTCTTTTCTGACCCAAGTCTATGTTCTTCCTTCAGAATAATGAATATCTTAGCAAGTCGCAACAGTGCCTCAATTCAACTCCTTCACAACAGATATAGCTTGTTAAGGATCATGACACTTAGAACTTTCATGCTACTTAGAATCAAGAGCTTGGTCGCAACTGTAAAACTAGATAGTAAGTAGGCAGAAGGTTTGTATGCTTGAGTGTAGGATATGAAATTCAGTCGTTCAAGTGTATGTTCAAGCATTCTAAGTGGTAATATTTATAGTTGAAAATCAAGCCGTTTGAATTACTATCCGTTAGGCTATTGAGATTCAAACTAAAACAATCCGTTGATAGTACTGCAGAACTTTTGTCTCTTTGTTCAGAGATAAAGCTTTTACTCAGCGAGTTCTGCAATGGCATTAAATGCACTGTACTATCTTTTGTCCTGTTGTGCCAACAGAACTATGCACACGATCTGAGGCTGTGCCATTGCTATCAGAAACTCCAAGCCTTTCAGAAACTTAGGAAAGAAACATAGTTTTCACTAAGTTATCCTTTTGCATATGGTTTCTGAGGCACAATTCCTTAGTCTTCTGTAATCTTGTGCAGTCTTCATATCTTCAGATAGTTGAGCTCATCCTGCTGGATGCCTTCTTCTTGGCCTTCTTTAAAAATATAAAATTACATTCAGAGACCTAACATCCTATACAAGATTTACTAGACTAATCATACTAAGTATACTTCCTCTTTTACAATGTTCAAGTGAACCAAGAGTACTAGATACCTTTCTGAACTAAGGTAAGTCATTATGGTGTACTGATCAAAACTAAACAGATATTTTCTAACAAATTTCCCCCTTTTTGATCAGTCACCTATGACTACCTTTAAAAACCTATTACAACTTTGGATGAGGAAACAATCCGCCACTTAAACATTTCTTATGAATTATCATTCTTTTATTTAAGTTCCGAGAGTAAGACATTAACCAAATCACAAGGTGTGATCTTTGCTGACAAGTTATCGTTTTCATTTAGAAAGTATCTGAGAGTAGGTTCATCAGATAACAAAATTGCAAGATAAGCACAGATAACTTTTACAAGATAATTAAGTAGTAAGTACAATCAGCAAGAATAAAAAAATACACAACTAGTAGGACAACAGGAAAGTCCAAGTTCCAAGTGAACATCATAACTAGCTGGCCTTCATCCTTCTTCATTCTTCATCATCTGATCGAATGTAAGCAGAGTATCTGATGATATCGTCTGAGAAGTCAGTGAGAGCTTCTCTGACGAGAAGTTCAAACTTTCTGGAGGTCGCAACATACTCCTTGTATGATCTTTCTATCTTACATGCTGTACGAGTCCTTTCAACCCAGAGATATCTGCCCCAGAGCCAGGCATGCTCAATCTGTATGGGAGATAACTTGAGTTCTTGGTACACTTTACTCAAGTATTTTAGATCTAGCTTGAATTCTTCCTCTGTCATGTAGAAGTTTTCATAGACAATTACTGTAGTTTTTAGTACCATCTTGTTACCAAGAACATTGAGTTTCAGATAAACATCATTTGGTCTGAAGTAGGGGCAAACGTCAGTAAGCTCTTTTACAATAGCTTGTTTTCTGACTGTTATCTCGAAGGATAGGGCATCTTTTAATCTTTCATCAGATAGCAATTTCCTTTTGTTCTTTCTCCAGGCTATCAATTGAAGGAAGACTGGTTTTGGGAAAGGTTTTGAGGCAAATATTAAACTATTGATGCCCATTACCCAGAAACCATTGATGCACTTATAGACACTTGAGTTCAGATCTTCTGGAGTTGGTTCATACTTTATTAGTACTTCTTCGAGACTTAAAGTATCAACTCCTTGCAGTTTTTCAATTCTTTCTTTGATCTTCCTCTGTCTAAATGCTTCCCTTTGCTCTTTCTTGGAAAGCTCCTGTTACTTGTACCTTCTTGAGTGGGTACTGCAGAAGTGACTCCTGGTCCAATTGGAAATCCCATACTTCTCTTTCGAATAAGAGGTATAGGGTCTTCTTCTTCCTCATAATCTTCTTCCTGATGAGTTGCCACTGAGGCCTTGTTTCCATCTTGACCAACTTTATTCTTCTTTCAGAAGGCTCTTCAACATCTTCTACATAGTCTCTGAAGATTCTTCTTTTCCTTGAGCTCTTGGCAGCTTTAGGGACTTCGTGAGACTCTTTAGTAATAGGTGGCGGTGGTGGTAGGAGAGCTTGACTAGAGGTACTTTGTAGAGGCAAAGCTTCAGATAAAGTCAGTTGTTTTGCTTTTCCTCTTGGTTTTTCCATTCCCCCTGGTCATAGGAGGCTGATCAATACGTTCTGATAGCTTCACAAAGGATTCTGAGATTGAGGCAATTGTAATCCTTTATAAGCTTGAGCGATTTCTTGCAGTTCAGCTCTTAAAAGCATATTCTGGTTAGCAAAACCAGTTTCTTCATCATTTAGTTTTGCTACCTCAGAGACCACTTTTGGTATATTCTCAATAGCCACAGTGGAGAGGTAGTCGACAAGCTGTATCAAATCCTCATCTTTTGATCTTTGCATGGCCTCTTCTTTCTGAATGAAGGATAAAGCAGTGATCCTTTTGGCAAGTAGTGTTGCAAGTTTCTGCAAGGCAGGAGGTGCATATTCTATAAGCTCCTTGTCTTGATCAGAGCACTCCTTAAACAGATTCTCGAAGATCTGTTCTTGCTCACTCCATACATCACCAACAGATTTTGGCACCAGAATTATCATCAATGGGTCAAGCGTTGGTGGAGCAAAGTCCTGTGAAGTGTATTTGTTCTTCAGAGGCGTTGAATTCATATGTTCTGCTTCTTAGAGAAGTTTAAGATTTGTTCTTGCGATCCGACTTCTTGTTGTTATCAGAAGTTGAAATCTTAGCAGAAGAAGCTCCTTGTTGTAAGTGACGTGGGAGTATAGGATGACGAATCATCTGAAGCTGCTTCTGCTTATCCGCATTCTGAAAGAGTTCCACCAAATGGTCGCACACAGTATTTCTAAATCCCGTACTTATACATTCACTGATCCTATGTTTATCGGTTGGGAGCAATCGATGAACGAAATCTTCCAAGGATTCATACTACTCTCTCATTTGTGCGTCATCACCATCTTTAAACAGAGTTTTAAGGCTATGTCTCCTGACTTTCTGCCATTGTGAAAAGTATTCCATCTACTTTGTCAGAATGGTGGTCTCGTACTCATCGAGTAATGAGAGATACTCCCCATCGAAAGAGTCAACATCAGAGTGGCTCGGAGGAGTAGGCGTATTAGAAAGAGCCTGTGTCGCAACAACAGGTCCATAAGTCTTGTTGGGAAAGTCTGTCCGTGCCTCAGATATTTCAGTTGACTTGAGATTTTTTCCTTTTTCAACTTCCTTTTCTTTCTGATCCTGAGAAATAGAAGGATTCTACACACAATAGTTTCTGAGTTTTCTACCTCGTTCACTGGAGGTTCAGAAACATGTTTTTCAGAAACCTGCGCGGTTTCTTATGTGTCCTCTGAAGCCTTTGGCTTTTCAGCCGCTTCATCTTTCTTCTCAGTTTGAGCCTTCAAGAAATATAAGAAAGGGTTAATGAAATTCTTAGAGGAAGATTTCTGAGAGATCACTTGTGAATCATGGTCTACCTGTATAACAGACTCAGATTCTTGAATGATTGGAGAAGTGATGTTCTCCTTCTCTGAAAGCATTTCTGCTTCATGTCCTTCCTTATTTTCAAGATCAGCCTAAACAAAGAACAAATCACTTTGTTAGAACAAAATAAGTGACACATAAAATCAAGTAAAGATTTGAACCATCCAGTAACCTGATTTGCATCAGACTGATTGGTATCTGGAACTCGAGTGGATTCCACGTCTTGGTTTTGTTGCTGAGTGACTTTCTCTTTGTTTGAAGTTTCTGGCACTTTGGGCCCTTCCAAAGACAATGTCTCGGTTGCCATCCCCTGGGCGTCTTTCTTGGTTGCAACAGTAGAAAGACTCTTCTTTGCAGAGAGTTGGGGAACCTGCCTGTTTGCAGGATTTTCTTCAGCAGTGACACGTGCTGGTAGCTCTATAAATTCTTGAAATGCATTCAACATATCGACATCATCACTCAGATGGTCGTGATGTTGAGTGAACGTGTCTTCCTTTATCAGAGCTTCTTCATTCGGAACCTCTTGCATTTCTGCAAGGTTTTCACTTTCTGGAGGGGTTGATTGTTTTTCCCTCGTGTCTTTCTCAATAAAAGAGATGCTAGGGGTAAAGCAGAAGATGCTGGCTTCTTCTTCAGACAGGGCTTTAGACTTTTTGGTACCCCGTGCTAAGGATGCGTCGACTTTGATGTCTTCATCAGATTCTGTCTTTTCAGAATCTTCTCTCTTAATAGGTTCTTCTACTTTCTTATCAGCCTTTTTCTTTCTGGAAATTCTTGGTTTCTTAAGATTTGGATCCTCAGAAACTTCGAAAGCCTTTCTTTTACTAGGAACAGCCTTGTGCTTGTTTATCATATCACCTTTGACAATTGGTGTTTGATCTCTAAGCATTATCCCTGATTTCTCAAGAATATAGCAGATTTTCAGACCGAAAGCCACTGACTTTGTAGAGTCTGTTTTTCCAACAATAAGGAAGTGCAAAATAAACCTAATTAAAGAATTCTAGATAAAACGTTGCAAGTAGTTAGTAGTCGACTCGAGCAAACATCGCGCATAACAATCTGAGGGGAGAATTCCTTTATTTTGCTAAGGAGCCTTAGGAAAGCATATTTCCCCCAATTGAAATCCTCTGGCTGCTCGCTCAGGGTGCTCAGGAAAGCCAACATTCCCCAACGTTCCATGCTTACTTGATCTACTCCTCCAACATTGCAGTCAAAACATCTGTGAAGGATTATGCAATTGTATCCCAAGGTTCTGACAGATGTTTTCTTTTGACATCGTGGTTGTTGAAGTAATTAGGAGCTGTTGTATCATCTGCATTGATGTGCTCCAAGTAAAATGCTTCAGCAGTTTGGAAGGAGGTGTCAGGGATGAATTCAGTGCCATTTGTGGGAAGGCAAAAAAGTTCACAGAAGGATTTAAGATTCAGTTTGACCACCTTTTCTTGAACCTTAGATTCTATAGACACATTTTATGTGTCTTCATCGATTATCTTCGAGTTGTTAAATTCTAGGACATCTATGAGTGAGGCAAAAGAAGGTTATGAAGAGCAGAATTCTTTAATCCCTACCTTTTCAAGTAGAGGTAGTCCTCGCCTCACATCTCGTGGATGTTTCGAACCATTAATCACATACTCGTCGACAAGTACTCCTCCCCAGAGTACTTTCGAGTTTACATTCCACATCTTGAAATCAAAATCACCAGTGACTCTTCGGTTTTTAATTTCAATTTGCTTTTCAGCAGTAGCATATGTGGTTTCTTGAGTTTTCTGAGTAAAAGCTCTTTTTGGTGCCATCTTTCTTTTATAATAGTACGATTTGGAAGAGATGAAAGGGGGTTGGGTCGAAAATAGCAAGAATTTCTTTGCAGAAATACTTTTTGCAGATTTTCAGAAGAATCTGAGAGTTTTTGCAGAGAAGATTATGAATGATTTTGGTATTTTTGTGCAAGTGATTTATGGGATTAGGCAAAAGTGTTTTTCTTTGCCAAATCCTCCTTTATATAGCAATGCAAGTACATGCGATACAGATGAATTCTGTAGGTATATTACTCGCAGTTCTGCACAGGCGTGGTGAAAAGGCGTTATTGCATTTAATGCAAGTGGGGTCAGTTACTTGGTTACTGCGCGAGTGGGCTATTGTGGACGCATCTCGGTCGTTGAATTACAAGCATTTCTACTGAAGGGTTGAGATTGAGTCTCAGATCAATGATATCAATCAACACATGTAATTGTGCCCATTAATGTAATTTGTCGCAACTCGCCTAAGTGTCTCTCAACTTCTCAGAAACCTATAACTAGTGGACAAAACTGGATTCAGAGATCATTAATTGATCGTCCAGTACTCGTTTGGAATATTTTACAAGAAAGGAAATTTTCAACACAAAAGAAATATTTGACTTCTGATAGGAATTGTCTTTTTGGTCAAACTATTCTTTTTATGTTCCCCCTGACTTAGATGTCTCATGGTTTATGAGTACCCGTTTCTAAGACCTCTTCTAATTGCCTTTTTCTACAATGCCTTAGATATTTGAATACTCGTTTCAAGTATCTTTCTGAGTACCCGTTTCAGAAAGTACTCTCATTTTCTTCTTGCATTTATTTTTAGAAACCTTTATTCTATTTTTATTGGTTCAATGAGTTACCGTCTCAGAGACCAATATTAGCACCTTGGTAGTTCCATTAGTCCGAGACTATGTCTTAGACTTAGAAATCTACTTTCTTGCAGAGGCTTAGTAAAGATATCAGCAAGTTGGTCTTCTGTGCCAATCTTGAGTATCTCTATATTGCCTTTTCCGACATGGTCTCTAATGAAGTGGTGTTTGACATCAATGTGCTTGGTTCTTGCATGAAACTTAGGATTCTGAGTAATAGAAATAGCACTTGTATTGTCACAGAAAATTGGAGTTTTCTCTTCATTGAGTCCGTAGTCTCTGAGTTGTTGTTGAATCCACAAAATTTGTGATGCACAACATCCAGCGGCAATATATTTTGCTTCTGTGGTTGAGGTGGCAATTGAGTTTTGTTTCTTGCTGAACCATGATATTAAACGAGCTCCAAGGAATTGACAAGTTCCTGAAGTACTCTTCCTATCAAGCATTGATCCAGCATAGTCGGCATCAGAATATCCAACCAAACTCAGTCCACTCTCCTTTGGATACCACAATCCAACATCTACTGTACCTTTCACATACCTCAATATCTTCAAGGCAGTGTTGTAGAGTGCGTTTGCATTGGATTTGTCTGAAACCTTGCACACACTCCAACTGCATATTGGATATCCGATCTGCTCGCAGTGAGATACAATAGTGACCTAATTAATTTCCTATACTTGTGTTCTTCAACATTCTTGTCGGATTCAGTATAGGTCATCTTGGTTCCAATGCTCATAGGTGTCTTAGCATTCTTGTCAGAAGGCTTTAGATTAAACTTATTGAGCATGTCCTTGGCATACTTTGTTTGACTAATGAATATTCCATTGTCGAGTTGCTTGACTTGCAACCCTAGGAAGTAATTCAATTCTCCCATCATGCTCATCTCAAATTTACTTTTCATGAGTTCAACAAAGTCTTCACAAAGTTGTTTGTCCTTAGATCCAAATATTATGTCATATATATAAACTTGAACTAAGAGAAGTTTCCCTTCATGGTTCAATGTAAAGAGAGTTTTATCAACTTCTCCCTTTTTGAATCCACTTCCCAGCAAGTATTTGGCTAAAGTATCATACCATGCTCTTGGAGCTTGTTTTAGTCCATATAGCGCTTTCTGAAGCTTATAAACCATTTTGCCTTCTGAGGGAACTTCAAAGCCTGGTGGTTGATCAACATAAACTTCCTCAGTGAGTTCACCATTCAGGAATGCACTTTCAACATCTATTTGGTAAACTTTGAAGTCATTATGTGCAGCAAATCCTAGAAATAGTCTGATTGCATCCAATCTTGCAACTGGTGCATAAGACTCATCAAAATCTAGTCCTTCAGTCTGGGTGAATCCATTGGCAACCAACCTAGCTTTGTTTCTGGTTATTTCACCAGACTCATTCATCTTGTTTCTGAAAACCCACTTAGTTTCTATAATAGATATTCCATCAATAAAGGGAACCCGTTTCCAAACTTTATTTCTTTCAAATTGATCCAACTCTTCTTGCATTGCTGAGATCCAGTCCTGATCTTGTAATGCATCTTCAATAGTTTTAGGTTCAATATTTGAAATAAAACATCCATAGAGAGAATTTGCATTTTCAGCAATAGCTCTCCTAGTTCTGACACCTTGGTCTAGAGGACCTATCACATCCTTAGCAGGATGGTTTCTTATCCATTTCATGATAGGTTTAGAACTAGTAGGATCAAGATCAATGTTGTTGTTATCTGAGTCATCATGACCTTGATGGGATACTTGTTCAGTATCGTTGAAGTCAGGCACGTTAATGGTACCTTGGATTTCTGACACTTGTTCAGTGTCTGGAGTATCTGAGGCAGGTCATTCTGTGACCCTTGGCTCAGAAACCTCTATATGATGAACACTTTCTGAGATATGATCCATTTCAGGGCTTCTCAGAGGAAATTCATCATCATGTCTTAGAGTCATCTTGTTGTTACTTGGCAGAGGTTGCCTTCCATCGTCAGACTCATCCTCTAAGTCTATGATAGAATTGTTTTTCTTTGAGGATTCTTGTTCAGAATCTTCGATCAAAAGTTCTTTGAACCTTTCTGAGAGTTCATCATTTATGGGTGCTTTCTTGTTTACTTCATAGAATACTATATGGACAGATTCTTCAATCTTTTGTGTCCTTGTGTTGTATATTCTATACGCTTTGCTATTCAGATAGTAGCCTAGAAATACACCTTCATCTGCTTTTGGTTGAAATGTTCTTAAATATTCTTTACCGTTATTCAGAACAAAACATCTACAACCAAACACTCTTAGATGTTTGATATTTGGGGGTCTACCAGTCCAAAGTTCATAGGGAGTTTTGTCATGGTGTTTGTTTATCAAGCATCTATTCTGAGTGTAGCAAGCTGTGTTAATAACTACAACCCAATAGATTTCACTTATTTCAGTGTCAGCAAGCATTGTTCTTGCCCCTTCTTTCAGGGTTCTATTATTCCTTTCAACAACACCATTTTGTTGTGGTGTCCTTACTGAAGAAAGTTGGTGTTGTATACCTTTGCAGGTACAAAATTCCTTTATGTACTGGTTTACAAACTCAGTACCATGGTCTGTTCTGATCACAGATACCTTGTCATTTCTCTCGACTTCTAGCTTGTTTAGCAGACTTGGTATCTTGACCCTTGTGTCAGATTTGTGTTTCAGAAAAACAACCCAAATAAATCTTGAATAGTCATCTACAACAACCAGACCATACTTCTTTCCTGCATAGCTTGTCACAGAGGACTCAAAGAGATCCATGTGCAACAATTGCAGTGGCCTACTACTGGAGTGTCTAGTTTTAGACTTGAAAGAGGTTTTGGCTACTTTTTCCAATTGACATGCTGAGCATAGACCTTCTTTTCTATATGTCATTTGGGGTAATCCAATCACCAGATCTTTCATGGCTAACTTATTCAGAGTTTTGAAGTTCAAGTGGCTCATTCTTTTGTGCCATAGCCAATTCTCTTCAGTGTGGCCAGATTGACTCACCATGAGGCATTCTTCGGCTGTGGCAGATTCCCAGCCAACAACATAGAGACTTCCTTTCCGCCTAGCAACCAAGACTACCCGCTTTGATTCTGTTAGATATTTTGTTAGAAATATCTGTTTAGATTTTGATCAGCAACATGATGACTTATCTTAGTCTCAGAAAGGTGATTAGTACTCTTGGTTCACTTGAACATTGTAAAAGAGGAAACCCACTAAGTATGATAGTCTAGCTAATCTTGTATAGGATGTTAGGTCTCAAAATGTAATTTTTATTTCATGAAGAGAAGACCAAGAAGAAGACATCCAAGCAAAACAAGCTCAACGACATTGAAGACTTGAAGAAACTGCACAAGATTATCAAGCTTTTTGAGATACCTTAGCGAGATATCTTGAAGACGAATAGTTTTAAACAAAGCGTATGTCACAAGAGATATCTGAGAAATAAGAGGCCTATCTGAAAACAAGGAAAGTGTCCACAGATATCTATTCTCAGATACCTTGAGCATTAACCACATTTCTGAAAAAGAAATATATATATATATTGCAAACAAAGTTGTTTCAATAAATGGTGGTATCTGAAGATTGAAGATAAGGACGTGAAAAGAATCAGATAACCGGTCTACGATACAAGCCGATTCGTTACTCTGAGACAAAAAGTATAGTACAATGCATTTAATGCACGGACAGAGATGTCTGAATAAAAGCAACGGCAGCTTCTGAAGAAGAAGACAAAACATGCTACAGTACTATACACATATATCAATAGTTTGAATTTGAGCCTAACGGATACTATTCAAACGGCACTCAAATTCATCTATAAATATCAACACTTAGACTGCTTGAAGAGACACACGACATATCTTGAAAACGCTGAACATCTTACTCTCTCAAAGCAACTTACTTATCCTCAAACCTTTCTGTTGCGACCAAAGCTTTTGATCTTGAGTAACACTGAAGTTCTAAGTGTCCTGATCCTAAACAAGCACAACTATCTGTGAAAGAGTTGAAACAAAAGATCAAGTATCTGAGATTCATTCTCTTGAACATTTATCTAAGACTTGGGTCAGTAAAAAGAACAAGATACCATACATTGAAAAGTGTATTAAGTATACTTGATTCACAGAGCTATCTGAATAACTGAACAAGTTATTAAGGAAGCTCATCTGACAACTCAAACCAAAACCAACACCATAACTGGCGTGGAGTACATGAAGTACTTAGTTTGAAAAATCAGGGAATAACTCCAAGGTTACCGGAGTATATGAAGTACTTGATTTGGGAAACTAAGGAATAACTCCAAGGTTATTGAGTATAGGAAGTACTTAGCTTGGGAAGCTAGGGAATAACTCAAAAGGTTTCTGAGTACAGGAAGTACTTGGCTGTGAAAGCCAGGGAACAACTCAGGGGGAACATTTGGTTGGGAACCAATTGTTTAAGAATCTTAGAATAGGATTATTGTAAGGTGAACTCAACTAGTGAATTCTAGGTCTCTGGTAGACCGAAGTGGATTAGTTGGAGGATTACGCCACCTCCAGATACCACTATACTTGCTGTGTTATTTACCTTTCTGTATTTATTTCAGCAACACACACACACACTTTAACTGTTTCTGCACTTATCTTTATTAAGTCTTCCGCGCTCTGATTCTAAGTATCAGATATCTGAGAAATAGTTTTTATCGACAAAAGTTTTAAAAGACTATTCACCCCCCCCCCCCCTCTAGTCTTTTACTTTGCCGTTATCTGGACCAACACTTAAGACATAGTCTTGGACTAATGGAACTACCAATGAACTGAAAGAGTTCAGGTATCTGGAACGGGCATCCAGAGAAGAGGTATCTGGAACGGGTATCCAGAGAAGAGAAAAGAGAAATCTGGAACGGGTATCCAGAAGTCAAAAAGGTTAAAAAGCAAAAAGATAGCTTAAGATCTACGAGGCAGAACTCGGATATCGAATCATTCTATAAGCAGGAACACAAAAGAGAATAGTATAACTATCTGCAGTCAACTACTCTCTTGAAACTCGCATTATTTCTATCTTGATGAAAAACTTGGAAAAATCCTAAGTATAAGACAGATTCAGATGCAAACAGTGCTCTTGGTCATACAGAATTGTGATTCAGATAGCAAGTCGCCAAAATTCATTAAATGGGCACAATTACACTTGTTGATTGTGATCATTGCTGAAGAAGCAATGGTGACCCTTGATGAAATTAAGCGATTGATCATCGGTGGAAATTAATTGAGTAAATAGTGGATTGAAATTCAGACATGGCCCACTAAGCATTTAATGCCGAACTAGCTTTTGATCACGCCTACTCGCAAAACACAGATACTTACACACAAAATCAATTTGTATGTATTTGTCTGCTGGGATTCAACTGCTATATATATAGGATTTTGGCATAGGAAATCACTTTTGCCTAATCCGAAAACTCATCTTGCACAAAAATAGCAAATCCTTCTCTTGATTCTCTGCAAAACTTCTACAATCTCTGCAAATCAAGATTAAGTTTTTCTGCAAAGAATTACTGAATCAAATCTCTTTCAAACACCAATTTCAAATCCCTACACTATATAAAGAGATGGCCCCTAAAAGTTCAACTACACTGAAATCTCAATCCTCCACTGGTACTGCTGAAAAGCAAGCACCAGAGTTGGTTATTGTGAACAACCGACTGGTAGGAGACTTTAATCCTGACCATTGGACTTCAAATCATAGAATGATTTGGGGTGGTGCCATGGTTGAGGAATACCTCACGGCTGGAATAGAGAACCAAGCTGACAGAAAGCTAATTCTTGACATGCTTGAAAAGGCACAAATCAAGGGCTTTCTATCTGCTCGACCTAGTGGAATTTCGTCACTCGATGTGTTGGAATTCTACAACAACTCCAGGATTATTTCCTGTATTTCTGAAGGCACTAAAATAGTGTCTGTCAAAACCTCAGTTCAAGGAAAGGAAATCCTTCTGGACTTAACAACTTTCTGTAAGTTGTTTGAGTTTCAAAATCTTGGAAAGGATTTTGAAATAAACACCAAGGATGATGAACTCCTTGAAGGTGTTAAAGAAGCATGCGATGGCGTGTGTGATCTTGAAAAATCAGATACACCCACTGAGTTCAAGCTTGCTGACATCCGAACCAGATATCTGATGGTTCACTGGGATGTACTGGCTTGCATTCTTCACAGATGTTTTGATGGTCTACAAGGAGGTGCTGACCAGATAAGCCAAGAACGATGGATTATGATGTTCTTGCTGAATCAACAAGACAAAAGGCTGAAAAACCCCTTTAACTGGGAAAGTACGCCTTCATGAAGTTTGTGAAGAAAATTCAAGGCTTCGAGCCTAAGATTGCCAAAGGACTAGCTGAGCCAAAGGCCATGAGGATATGGTGCAAGATATGCTACTTCTTGGAGAAGCTTGGCATTGAGCTCGAGAGGCAATTTGAAATAGCCAACAAGAACTACTCTACAAATATGAGTATACAAACTTGATGAAAAGGTTCTTGGGTCTCGAAAGGTTCTAAGAAGCGAAAGTCTGAAAAGGTATCTGAAGAAAAGGTTGCGACCAAGAAGCCCAGAACTTCAAGAAAGAAGTCTGCTGGCAGATCAGAAGACACACCCAAAGAGGTTGTCAATTCTCAGATATCTGCAGGCATTGCCGATGAACTGATAAAGGCAGATGAAGACATCAATGCTGCACAAGAGTTATCAACTACTGAACAAGTAGACTCAGCAAGAGAAAGTGCTTCCAGAAATGTGAAGACTATTTAGAAAGCCTTGCTGATGAACTCATAAATGCTGCCAAAAGTGGTGAAAACACCAAGCCCTATCTGCAGAAACCGCAGGAATAATGGACCAATCAGTCCCTAATGCTGATGAGAGCTCTAACGATGAAGATGATGCACTAGTCATCTCTCAAGTCCTAGAAAGAACAAAGAGGGCTAAGGTTACTGTAACAGTAACCGGTGATAAGGTATCTGAAGAAGAACCTACACCACAGGTTGCTGAACCTATAGCAAAGGTTGTTGGTGCAAACACATCATCAGGGAACGTTTCTTACGCACAACTCCAAGAAGCCCTGATGAGTGGTAATTTAGTCTTTGGCGAATCTTGATGAAAATGCCACATCTAAAAATGGAAGAACATTCTCTTGACCAATCCTGCTTCCTGCACAACCACAACAACCACAAACACAACAACCACAACAGCCACAAGTGGTTGATGAAATGGTAAATGAACTCCATTTGAATTACCGGAATACGATATCTTTGAAGAAAATCACGCAAAGAGCAGGTTCCCCAACTCAATGAGAGGGATCAAACTGAGACATTTCCTCAGAATGATCAACCAGGGGAGGCAACTGAGTTGCATACTCAGGAAAGGTGTGAAGTACCAGAAACTTCAAGCAAAGAAACTACACTGGGACAAGAAGACCAAAGTATAGAAAGGTCACAAGTTCCAGAGACCAATCAGCCTGAAATTGCTCAGGTAGCTGACCGGTTTAACTCTTATCTTGTGAAATTTTTTATGCTTATACATCTTGTTACTCATAAAATTTCTTTGTTACAGGCTGAGTTAGAAACACATAAACAAGAGGAAGCTGAAAAGCTTACCTCAGAAACTGAGAAGGAGGTTTCCTCAACCTCGCCTCTTAAGATATCTGAGCCTGTGCCACAGGTAATAATTGCTTCTTAAGATAACATTTCTTCAGTTATAAGTTTATGTGCTTAATCATTAAAATGAATGTTTCTAACAGGCTCCAACTGAGAAAGAGGAAGATAAAGCGAAATGCGGAAGAAAACCCAGAAACCGACAAGGTTTCTGAAGAACAGATCATTGAGCCTTCCAGTATGAAGGTATAAGAAAATCAATGATAAATATTCTTCACCTTGGGTTAACTAAAATCTTCTCTAAATTATTCAATGCTTTCTACTCACAGGCTCACTCAGAAGTAGAAGTGCAAGGGACGAGTTCGACATCCTCAGACTTATGGAAATTGATGAGGCATCAAGGCCTTCATCACAAGAAAAGATTCCAGAGACTGCACAAGTCTCTGAGAGACAAGTATCTGAGCCTCCCATGGAGGTAATTGACCTCTCAGATATCTGACTTGTCACTTAAAGTTTTCTTGATAAAATTTCCTAAGTATTGTGATAATGTTAATTCTCAGGTTCAAGAAAGAAAGGTTGATGAGGACCAGACTTCCAAGTCTCCGCCTCACAACAAGATATCTGAGACACCAATTGTCTCAGTAGAACAAGTCTCTGAGCCTGAAGTACTTACTCAGGTAACTCAGAAACTAAACTACACCTCTCCTCAGATATCTGTAAAAGTTTTGAAGCTCACTCAAAACTCTTTCTTTCAGGCTCAAACAAGTGCCGAGCAGGCTCCCAATGTTGAGACAAGGGACCTACTTCCCTTCTTCAAAGCTCACACCCTGCCAAAGCACATTAAATGCTTCAAGAAATGGCAAAGGTTAAGATGCTCTGATCTCTATGAAATATTGAGAATCACAGATCAACCAAACAGACGAGCACGAGCTCTTAACTTGGAGACATACATCCATGCAATGTTCCCTACGAGCAGATTACGATTGCGACTCTATTGCATAAGGATTTCTCCAGAAGTGGCGCCTGATTTGATACAAGCCTTTGAGCAGGCGAGATGGTCGACAAGATTACAAATGGTATTTCATCCAATTCCCCCTAAACTACGCAATTTATACCTTACGAACAAGAAGAGGTTAATGGGCGTAAGATCACTATTCTGAAGTGATCAATCTTGTATCGTAAGATGATGAGGAGGAAGAGATAAACGAAAATGACTTGATGAACCTCCCATTGACCATCACCAAAAGGATGACAGACAAAAGGATGATGATGATGCCCTGCACTGTGGACCGGAGGAATTTCGCTAAGAAATGATGCCTCAATTCTTTGAAAAGCACCGAGAAGACTTCACAGAAATCTCCGTCTCCATCTCCTCAGAAATCTACTCATCCATCTTCTCACCAACATCCAGTTACTACTGAACAAGTAGTTGAGCTTTCTGAAGAAACCAATCGGAAAATATTAAACACTCAAACCAGATCGCTCAACTCGGACATTTGTTGAAGAAGAACAACGACTCCATCTTCAAGCGGAAGATCAAATAGCTAAATCCAGAGACAAGCTTGATCAACTACAAGATCAATACTTACAAGAAATGATTGCTTACTCTGAGGTTAAAGAGCTACGGGATGCTGTGCATGATATCACCAAAGAACTCGATACTTAAGTATCGAAGTCAAGCATGATGCTAAGGCTGCATCATCTTCAAAAGAAATACCATCCTCCTCCCAGAAAGGAAAGAAACCAATCTCTGAGATGGTTGCTGGACTCGATACAATCGATGAAAATGTCCAAGAGGATGAAGATCACTGGGCTGATTACTCAGATGATGAAGAAGACAAGACTTTGGCAGAGCACCGCAATGAACATTTAGCGGTTTCTCACTTAAAAAGGAAGCTGATTGCTCCTACAATATTCAGCAAACTGCCAAATGTCCACTCCAATGAATACATGAACAGGTACCAAGTACTGGCTCATCTGAACAAGGAGATGTCTTCACAGAACAAGGAAGTAATTGCCTCCGTCCCCTCTGAAATGAGAAAGTTCACTGAGCTCATCACTCAGAGAACAACTAGCATAGTCATTTCTCAGAAAGATCTGGGAATGATAAGGGACGATGATGCATCTTTAGCTGAAAAAGCTTTCCAAGAGGCAAGTTACACTGCTGGAAAAGCAGATGCCATCCTAGGCCCGTTGGCAGAGCTCACTGATAAGGAAAATGGACTTATCAAGCAAAATCAGGAGCTCAAAGCCGAACTTCAGAAGTTGGTCACTGCCTATAATTATTTACAAGGGCACTTTAACTCTCTCTTAGATTCCTTTATGAGACTGAGTCAGCCAACAATGACTAAGGGGGAAAGAATGTACAAATCTGGACCTTAAAGTCAGGGGGAATGGGAAGAAGGAGAAGAAAACAAGAAGAAATCTGGAGCTGGTGCGGCTCAGAAAGGAAGAAGAAACATGAAAACTTCCCAGCCACCACTCAGAATCAATGAACCCTCCTCAAGCCAAGCTGCTTCCTAGAAACCTACTGAAGGAACTAAAATGATAACAAGGGCCATGGCACAGAAACCTCCAAGGAGTACCAAGGCTCCAAGGAGAAGAGTTAAAGGGATTGATGAATCTTCTGAAGAAGAAGAAGAAGGTCAAATCAAGTCCCTGGGCAATGAAGAAGGCTGTAAAACTCTCACAAGATCTAATCTTGATGATGATGAGGAAACTGATGAAGATGAAGCTCCTCTTCACAGAAAAAGGAAAATTGAAAGCCTAACTGAGCCCATAGCTGCAAAGCCCCTAGCAGCTAAAACACCCTCTGGAAATACCAAGTCTATCCAGGGTGGTTCTTCAAGCAACAACCCCAAAGAGAATTCAAGACAGAGAAGGAACAGACTGAGAGCTGAGCAAAGACAAAGTCAACTTCCACTCAGGCCAGAAGAAGCCAAAATAGAGTATGTGAAGTATGACAATGATTCCTTTGTCTACAGGTGCATCAATCAGAAAAATGGCTATTGGATTCTGGAACTTAAGCATCTATTGGTAAATTCAAGATTTCCAGAACCAATCCATAAACAACTTATGGCATGGAGAAAAGATAAGCCAACCTTGATCAACACCAATCACATTAAAGCCTGGTTGGATTTTGAAGTTGTCGAAGGCGAAGCCATGAGAAAGGACCTCTCTGATGAATGTCCATATTGGAAAGCCAGATGATGTGCACAGAATTCTGAATATCACAGGAACAGGCACAAGAGCAAGACTCGCTGTAGAACCCTATGAATTGTTCTATCTAACTGAAGATCAATACAAGGGTGACATAAGATATCTGAGGATTATCTACGAATACTTCAAGCTTTCAGATATCAGAATAGAGCATGCCTGGAAGTGGGGAAAGTACCTATTGGTCAAACATTTTGTCAAGAAAAATCCTACCAAAACCTATAAAGAGGTCTGTGGATTTGCCAGAGACGCTGAGATGCTCGTCAGAACACTTCTCTATGATTATTCTGATGACATCAAAAGGTTTGGAGATAGGAAATTTGCAGATTGATCCACAGAAATACTGTTGAAGACTTGAAAAAAAATTGAAGACTTGAAGACTAGTTTATTAGGATGTTTACTTGGAGCTTGGTTATTCATGTTGTCCTAATTTACTATGTAGTTTTTGTATTTTTGCTGACTGAGCCAAACTTGTTCTATGTATTGAAGTTATCTGTAATCTCTCTTTATAACTTATCTGAAGAACTTACTCTCAGATAGTATCCTATAAAAGATAACTTGTCAGCAAAGATCACACCTTGTGATTTGGTTGATGTTTACTTTCTGCACTTAATTAATTAAATTGAAGATCTTAAGAAAAGATTAATTGTTGGATTGTTCACTCATCCAGATTTGTAATAGGTTAGATAGTCATCGTTGACTGATCAAAAAGGGGAAAATTTGTTAGATATTTTGTTAGAAATATCTGTTTAGATTTTGATCAGCAACATGATGACTTATCTTAGTCTCAGAAAGGTGATTAGTACTCTTGGTTCACTTGAACATTGTAAAAGAGGAAACCCACTAAGTATGATAGTCTAGCTAATCTTGTATAGGATGTTAGGTCTCAAAATGTAATTTTTATTTCATGAAGAGAAGACCAAGAAGAAGACATCCAAGCAAAACAAGCTCAACGACATTGAAGACTTGAAGAAAGCGCAAGATTATCGAAAGCTGTTTTTCAGATACCTTAGCCAGATATCTTGAAGACACGAATAGTTTTAAACAAACTGTGTCACAAGAGATATCTGAGAAATAAGAGGCCTATCTGAAAACAAGGAAAGTGTCCACAGATATCTATTCTCAGATACCTTGAGCATTAACCACATTTCTGAAAAAGAAATATATATATTGCAAACAAAGTTGTTTCAATAAATGGTGGTATCTGAAGATTGAAGATAAGGACGCAAAGAATCGATAACACCGGTCTCGATACAAAGCATAGTTCCGTTGGCACTACAGACAAAAGTATAGTACAATGCATTTAATGCAGACGAGAGATGTACGAATAAAAGCAACGGCGACTCAAGAAGAAACAAAACATGCTACAGTACTATACACATATATCAAATAGTTTGAATTTGAGCTAACGGATACTATTCAAACGGCACTCAAATTCATCTATAAATATCAACACTTAGACTGCTTGAAGAGACACACGACATATCTTGAAAACGTGAACATCTTACTCTCTCAAAGCAACTTACTTATCCTCAAAGCTTTACATTGCGACCAAAGCTTTTGATCTTGAGTAACATCAAGTTCTAAGTGTCACGATCCTAAACAAGCACATTTATCTGTGAAAGAGTTGAAACGAAAGATCAAGTATCCGAGATTCATTCTCTTGAACATTTATCTAAGACTTGGTCAAGAAAAGAACAAGATACCATACATTGAAAAGTGTATTAAGTATACTTGATTCACAGAGCTATCTGAATTACTGAACAAGTTATTAAGGAAGCTCATCTGACAACTCAAACCAAAACCAACACCATAATCTGGGAGTATGTGAAGTACTTAGTTTGAAAAATCAGGGAATAACTCCAAGGTTACCGGAGTATAGGAAGTACTTGATTTGGGAAACTAAGGAATAACTCCAAGGTTATTGAGTATAGGAAGTACTTAGCTTGGGAAGCTAGGGAATAACTCAAAAGGTTTCTGAGTATAGGAAGTACTTGGCTGTGAAAGACAGGGAACAACTCAGGGGGAACATTTGGTTGGGAACCAATTGTTTAAGAATCTTAGAATAGGATTATTGTAAGGTGAACTCAATTATCTGTTCTAGTGAATTCTAGGTCTCTGGTAGACCGAAGTGGATTAGTTGGAGGATTACGCCACCTCCAGATACCACTATACTTGCTGTGTTATTTACCTTTCTGTATTTACATTTCAGCAACACACACACACACACTTTAACTGTTTCTGCACTTATCTTTATTATTAAGTCTTCCACGCTCTGATTCTAAGTATCAGATATCTGTTCAGATATCTAAGAAATAGTTTTTATCGACAAAAGTTTTAAAAGACTATTCACCCTCCCTCTAGTCTTTTACTTTTCCGTTATCTGGACCAACAGATTCATTGTCAACCAATTTGCATAGTTTTGACTTGATCTTTACTCAGTACCTTTTTCTACCAATTGACTCATTCTTAGGAGATTATATTTCAATCCCTCTACATGTAGTGCTTCAGTGATTTTAAGAGCTCCCAGCTTCAGATCACCAAAACCTATGGTTGGATTTTCATCTCCTCCAACAAATCTAATAATTGGTCCTTTATCACATTCTCTGTAGTTAACTAGATTTGCTCTGTCTCCTGTCATGTGCTTTCCACATCCACTATCAAAATGCCACTTCGGGTTGTTCTTCAGAGTGTTCTGCACAAAACAGGAAACATGGAGTTAGGCTCTCATTCCAACAATTGTGTGTCAAGCCCAAGTCCTCCCTTTTCTGAAGGATCTCTTAGGTAAGAGTGTACTTCAGTGAGAGTGTCACTCGCTTTGGCATAGGATTGGAAAGATAATTCTTTCTTATTTAGTTCCTCATTCTCATAAAGAAGATTTTCACACTTCTTCTGGAGCAACTCCATAGCCTCAGAATGCAACTTTCTGGTCTCATCTATCTGAGCCTTTAGGTATGCATTTTCTGCATCCTTGGTGTCAGAAAGTCGTAGTAAATGTGAACACTCGCTTTCCAGAGACTCTTATTCTGTTTCAAGATTTTTGGTTCTAGATCGAGCAACCAAGAATTCTCTTTCATAAAGATCCAACTCCCTTCTGAGATGTTCTAGATCCTTGATTCCATCCTCATCACTATCATAATTAATGAATCGTGAAATGTTGGTTACCTCATCATCAGCCATAAGACATGGCTCAAGGTTAGAGTAATCTGGGTAGATTTCCTCAGCAACTCCACACATTTCATTCTTCTTTTGACCAAAGTCAAATACTTCGAGAGTGTAGGCACATTATTCTGGTGACGGTAGCTTCGACTCATCAGAATCGTCATCGTCAGAATCTGAATCCAGTTGGATTTCGATCTTCTTTCTTTCTTCAGAAAGCATTGCTCTCTGGTTTCTCTTGAAGTTTCTCCTATCCTTTTTGTCACCTGTCTTGAGCTTGTTCAGAACAGGACAGTCCCATTTGAAGTGACCAGGTTTCTGACAATAGAAACATATATCGTTTCCGATTTCTATAACCTCAGTACTTGATGCTTTCTGACCAGGTTTATTCAGAGAGTTGGTCAATTGCATATTCTTGTACTGGTGATAGTTAGGACCTAGATGCTTTTTTAGCTTCTCTTTGGCTTTTTCTTCTCTCAATCTCCTATCTAACGTATTTGCTCATTCGATTTACAACAAGTGCTTCTTCGTCAGTGGATTCTTTGGTAATCTTTTTTTCAGAAGTACCTTGTGTTACTAGAGCAACACTGTGAGCTTGCTGATCAGCTAATTGTTCTCTCTGAGAAGTTTCATAGTTGACAGTGGCTAGATGAGAGAATAATTCCGTTGGAGTGATGTTTGGCATTCCTTGGTTGAAATAAAAGTACTTAGTATGTTCCCAGTTGTGATTTAAGCTTCTTACGATAGTCTTCACCTTTTCGGCGTTAGAATATCTTTCACTTTCACCAAGTGCAGCCATTTCACTTATCAACGGCGTAAACCGAAAATCAAGTTGTTCAAGGGTTTCTGAAGGCCCTTGTTTAAAATTCTGGAATTTTAATTTCAGAACTTCGAACTTATTTTCCTTGGTTTTCTGAGAGCCGGCACAAATTTGTTCAACTAGTTGCCAGGCCTCTCTCGCCATTTTTGCACACCACAGTTTGCACTGTATGTGGTATGGAGTAGAACGAATAATGATGTTTCAAGCTTGACCATCCAGTCTATTTCTCTTGAAATCTTCCGACGTCCAGAGATATCTGGGTTTTTCTTCCAAACCTATTTGACCAGTAGCTCTCCCACTTGTAGAAGTTTCTGAAGTGGAGGTTCTTCTGGCAGAATCTTCATCTCTTCCATCAGAGACATCAGTGACTATCTTTGCTTGCTGAATGACTATATGGCCATTCTTTATCACTTCGATCATTTCATCACTGATGGCTTCCAGATGGAGCATCATATTGTTCCTCCATTTTTCATAGTTCTCTGTATTGAGAACTGGAGCGTCGCCTAAAGACATCCTGCAAAACAACACTTAACAAACATATCAAGTGCAGGGGTTAAGCGAAAAGTGAGCACTTATCTAGGATCTAAGTTCAGTGCATAAGGCTTGGGAACCTCCTGCTCTGATACCACTTGTTGGTCCAGATAACGGCAAAGTAAAAGACTAGAGGGGGGGGGGGGGGTGAATAGTCTTTTAAAACTTTTGTCGATAAAACAGTTTCTCAGAAAGTTGGGTTACTTTCTGATACTTATAATCAGAATAGCGGAAGTCTTTCTGATAAGTGTACGTGCTCAGCAAGTTAGTAAAGTGTGTAAATTACTTTGATAGTAAGTAAAGGCAGAAAGTAAATATCACATTAGCTTTATAGTGGTATCTGAAGGTGGCGTAATCGTTCAACTAATCCACTTCGGCCTTTCTCAGACCTAGAATCCACTAAGACAGATAATTGAGTTCACCTTACAAATATCTTCTCTCGATTCCTAAATACACTAGGTTCCCAACCAAGTGTTCCCCCTGAGTTCTTCCCCGGCTTTTCCAGCCAAGTACTTCCTCTACTCAGAACCTTTAACCTTGGAGTTATTGCTTAGTTTCCCAAACTAAGTACTTCCTCTACTCCACGCCTTTTTCTGCTGTTGGTTAAGAAGAGTTTATCATATTGGTAGATTAATAACATCCACAGTTATGTAATACTACCTTCTAGAACAAGAGTCACTTAACACAGTTGGACAGTGTGTGGTGATATGTTCTTTTCTGACCCAAGTCTATGTTCTTCGTTCAGGAGAATGAATATCTTAGCAAGTCGCAACAGTGCCTCAATTCAACTCCTTCACAACAGATATAGCTTGTTAAGGATCAGGACACTTAGAACTTTCGTGCTACTTAGAATCAAGAGCTTGGTCGCAACTGTAAAGCTAGATAGTAAGTAGGCAGAAGGTTTTTATGCTTGAGTGTAGGATATGAAATTCAGTCGTTCAAGTGTATGTTCAAGCATTCTAAGTGGTAATATTTATAGTTGAAAATCAAACCGTTTGAATTACTATCCGTTAGGCTATTGAGATTCAAACTAAAACAATCCGTTGATAGTACTGCAGAACTTTTGTCTCTTTGTTCAGAGATAAAGCTTTTACTCAAAGAGTTCTGCAATGGCATTAAATGCACTGTACTATCTTTTGTCCTGTTGTGCCAACGGAACTATGAACGCTGTCTGAGGCTGTGCACGTTGCTATCAGAAACTCCAAGCCTTTTAGAAACTAAGGAAAACATCGTTTCTTCCAGAAACATAGTTTTCACTAAGTTATCCTTTTGCATATGGTTTCTGAGGCACAATTCCTTAGTCTTCTGTAATCTTGTGCAGTCTTCATATCTTCAGATAGTTGAGCTCATCCTGCTGGATGCCTTCTTCTTGGTCTTCTTTAAAAAAATAAAATTATATTTAGAGACCTAACATCCTATACAAGATTTACTAGACTAATCATACTAAGTATATTTCCTCTTTTACAATTTTCAAGTGAACCAAGAGTACCAGATACCTTTCTGAACTAAGGTAAGTCATTATGGTGTACTGATCAAAACTAAACAGATATTTCCTAACAGAAGCAAAAAACCTTCAATAATCACGGCTTAGAATTACTATAGGTCGGTCATCAGTAGAACACCATTAAGTCGGTGGACAGTCTCCAACGGAAAGTAAATAATACTATTATTAAAGAATACTACAATCACTTTAATTATAGGGAAAATTACACCAGATCCCCCTAATAAACAGGGGTCGCTCACTTTAGTCCCTCCGTTTTCAACAATAACATCGTAGGAAAAATTTCACAAATCAATTACATTTTGAACCAAAGTCAAAGAGTGATTCCTATGTGGCAGACAAATAGTGACGTGGATAAGTAGGAAAATGATTTTCACCTTTTTCTTTGTTTCTACTTTTCCTTTTAATTTGGCGGCTTGACCAATATGTAATAAATTTATTGAAGCAACCAGTCGTTGGACTAATCTGTAATAGAATATATTATGGACTAACATGTAATTAAAATATGCTGCTAAATTTAAAAAACTAGCCGTTATTAGAGGAATCGGTTTGTCAATACAAGGTTCTTTTTGGTCCATTTAATCATGCACGATCTGAAAATTATTATTATTTTTTTTTGGGATAGGTATATATAGCTTCATCTAGTCAGGGTTCTAGAGCTGTTCAACAATCTGGTGAAAAGGAAAAAAAAATCGTGTCAAGTGCGAGGCACACTGTTTTGTGGAAGTATAGTTCGAAGGTTAACCCCTGAAAAATGTAAAACTTGTGTTGTGTGCATATATTTTCCACCAAATTGATTCATTTGTTTGTTTTTAGTTATGTTTGATTTTAGACTACATGAATTATTGAAATATCTTTCGAAATTACTGTAGCTATTTTAAGAATTATAACTAATCCCTGCATACTCACAATTCCATTGTTTTAGGCTTCGAAAGATCAATAAATATTTTAAATATACATATTTAGTTTACACATAGTTCATGACAATTGTCCTGAACTTTCAAACAACAACATTCTTCGCTTCATTAGTGAACTGTAAGCTATTATGATCCGAATAAGCAATGGTGATTGTTCAATTATTATGGTGTAAATTATTGGCCATGGGTACATACGTAATTTGCACCAACAACAAATTACCTATCTACA
The DNA here is from genome assembly GCA_026545765.1 of Plantago major. Lineage (NCBI taxonomy): Eukaryota > Viridiplantae > Streptophyta > Magnoliopsida > Lamiales > Plantaginaceae > Plantago > Plantago major. The sequence goes on from CM048841.1 coordinate 83,620,041, forward strand.
ATGATTGTTGATCTAATTAAGTTAATTTTGATGAGGATTGCATTATCTGTTTTACAAGATCTTTTACCAGAAAGTAATTATTTGAATGTCCTGAAGAAGACAATGTGACCTATAGTAAATTGATACTTTATATGCATTTAATCCTCTTAACCACCTTAGGGATTATCAACATTTTTCTGAATTCATATTTCAACTGAGTTAAATATACAAATGAGTATAAAAGTGGAGGTTTGAGACAATTTTTGTGACATAGGTAACGTGGTGACTAAGGACTTGTAGATCAAAATACTATATTGGTTTAATCGGTATATAATATATGGTTGTGTAGCTCTATATTTATGTAGTGAAGTAAGCAAAAGCAATATAAATCTCAAATTGTTCATGATTTAAAATAAACCAAAAATGAGTTTAAATAGACACTCTAAAAAGACAAATAACGGATGAGCGAAAAATAAAAAAAAAATAATAAAGACACATAACGGATAATTTTTCAAGTTCAAAAAAATATTTTAATTACATATTGATCCTTTATATATTCTATTACGCATTGGTCCAACAAAGCACTCATTTTCCACATCACACTTCAATTATCCAGGTGGAAAATCATTTTTTTGCTGGTCAACTCGAAAATAAAATTTCAGAGAGATTAAAGTGTTATTACAAGATTTATTAGGGGGACCTAATGTAATTTTATATACATAATATGGTAAAACATATATGAATCTACTAATTCTATAATTAAAATACTACTCGGCATGATGACTGTCATTTTTTGTCTTTGCTATCAAGACATACCGTACAAACTCTATAATTGTAATGCGCTCCAAACAGCTTGAAGGGACTGAGAACGCTACTCATACTAATAATGTGCACCTTTCTTTTCGGGAATCCATCAATAAGAACTCCAGAGTTAAGTGTGCTTCTCTGGAACAATTTTAGGATGGGTGACCAACTGGGAAGTCTCCTGGTTCGTACACGAGTGAGGACAATGTGCGCGGGAAAGGACATGTGTTGGTACAGTGGGACCAATGTATGACCGGAGAATCAAAGTGCGGAAAGGGCATAAAAGACAATGATAAAGATATCACCCAAGAAATTGTCAGAAGAATGTGGCAGCTTGCAAAAATTTGCGACATTAGTGGTCGTTATAATAATAGTTATAGTGTCGGGACCGGCATAATATTCTTGTAACAAGGAGTATTACAAATTAGAGTTTTGTGTCAAAAATATATTTTTCTAAAAAAAAGAAAACACGCATAAGTTAAATGTTAGATTGCATGTATAACTCTTGTATGATAAAGTTGGATATCAGCGTATTCCTTAATCAGTGGAGAAACAAATTGTGTTGTTTTAATTGAAAACAAAATCACTCCATCAATTAGACAATAAGCAAAAAGGGGTATAATCCAAAATATGAAAACAAAAGTACCGAAAGTGTCATGCCAAGAAGCTCCAAACTTACCTTACAAAATTAGAGATGTTTCGGACTTCACAAGAGTTCAGATACATATAAATCAACTACTAAACACAAGACTGCTAAAAGACGTTACAAATTTACAACTCAAAAGTTTTGAGTCACTATCACATTAACCTCGAATAAGTATGCATCTTGAATTTCATTTGATGAAAAACATACATATATATAATTATTTTTATAGAATATTATAACATTTATCATTATAACACAATATAATACTTAATGCAGGACCTGGAAAGGTCGTACGTGGAATATTACAATGGTAGTTTATTCTTATTTATTACTAATCCCAAGTTGGTACCGTGAATTTTTATTACCATAACGAGTTCATTCATCTATAGAGTATTATTTTATACTTCAAATAAAATAAAATGATAAGTATTGGAGATTTTAGAGATGTTTGATAATGTTTCTCCAATCCACAAGATGATGGTATGGCCGGGTCCCATCAGGCCTGGAACTTCATAAATATCAACAAGGAATGTTGAGACTAGGTTCCATGATGATTTCAAGTGACACTTTTGGGCGCGTAGTGAGTCCATACAGTTCTTCCATGCCTACATCTTCAATTGTCATTCCCTCAGGCAATTTCCAGTTAAAGCCATGGATCAAATTGGCCAACGTTGTTCGAACAAGTTTAAGTCCAAGACTGTAACCCGGACACTTTCTCCTGCCCGACCCAAATGGCAAGAAGGCGAAATTACTGCCCAACATGTCAGTTTCCTTTCCTATAAACCTCTCAGGTAAGAACTCCTCCGGGTTGTCCCACGCCTTCGGATCCCTTCCTATGCTCCACGTGTTGACTATGATCATCGTCCCTTTAGATATGTCGTATCCTGATACATTGCATGACTCTGTCGCGTAATGTGGGGCTAAAAATGTAGCAAGTGGATGTAGCCTCAGTGATTCCATGATAACGGCTTCTATGTAAGGTAGTTTAGAAAAGTCGTCCTCTTCAACCCATCGGTTTCTTCCAATGACAATATCTAGCTCTTCTTTTGCCTTTTCAAGCATGTGGGGGTGGCGTAGTAGTTCATGGACTGCCCATTCGATTGTGGTAGCTGAGGTATCTGTTCCACCAGCTAGTAGATCCTATAAACAGTCAGGAAAAAAAACATTAATGAAGTACATACTGTTATGTAGTGTAAAATTTTCAATTAAAAAAACAAGATGATATGTTGGCTGATAAAGTAATCGATTTGCATGGAGATGATCAGATGCTTAGCAAATTAGTAGATATGGGGTAGCTGATCATATTATAGTAAGATGGAATTTAAAATTTGATTGTTCATTAATTCATTTGTAACTCTAGCTAGCACAGGAAATTACCTGTAATAAACCCTTGATCCTATCTTTAGAAAGCTTGATTTCAAGATCAGGATCTTCAGCCTGCTGCAACAATGAATCCACCACATCTTTTGGGACGAAATCTTTCCCCTGTGCAGCCCTTATGGCCAGGTGATCATCAATCACGTAGTCGTGAAACCTATCCAGTTTCTTGTGCAGAGCTTTCATTCTCTTGACATATCCCTGCACATCAAGAAAATCGAGCCATGGTATCCAGTCTCCTATGTTCACCACACCACCTAGGAAAAACCACTCATCCAGCATAGCTTGGAACTCATCCAGTCTCACGACGACTTTCTCACTTTCACTTTCACTAAAGTACTTACTGCTCAAAACCATCCTACTAATAGAAGCGAGCATGTAATGTGTCAAACGCTCTCTTAGAACAAACGGTTTACCTGCAAGAGAATGCAGATGCGAGAGGAGATTATGTCTCTCTTCAACACGAATGTGCTGGTATGATTCGAGTGTCTTGGCATTGAACACACCGCTGAGGTAAATCTTGCGTGCTTGTCGCCAGTGTGGGCCGTAAGGAGCCCATGTCATGTCTGAGTAGTTGTATGCAGTGTACTTGCCGGCAGCAAGAGCTGGCCTAGAGGCAAATACGCTGTCGTGTACTTTCAGGAACTGTTTGGCCATCTCAGGCGATGATGCAACCACAACTGGATATTTTCCGAAGTTGAGTTGCATGAGTTCACCATACTCTTGGGATAAGAGGTGAAGCGACTGATGTGGGATTGAACCGATCAGATTCAAGTTGCCGATTATCGGCCATGGTTTAGGACCTGGTGGAGGTTTTGGTGTTACATTATGTTTCTTCTTGGATGATACAAAGATGAATGTAACAATATATACTAAGGCCAGTATTGCCCAGAAATTATAATCCATGGCTATTTGTAAATGAATGAATGTGAGGGATATGTGATCAGGATTAGATTAGCTTATTAATAGTAAAAAAATGGTTGAAATTGGCGAATTGGATTTGTTGATGCGATTGCGATCTTACTTCAAAACTTTTGACAAAAGTGGGAGTATATAGACTATAGTGCAACATTACAAATCACACACGACTTGTGGATAAAAGTAGTTACAAACTTAGTACAGTGTAAGAGAGGCTAAGATAAAACATGAGTTGTCACAAACATGTTAATTACGTGTGTATAGGGTACTTGATTAGGAGATCGTTTTCTACTAGAATACATCAACGTGAAGATATGATGAGAGTAGGGGTGGGAGGAGGGTTCGGGTAATCTCGATCCCGTCCCGACCCTATATAAAAAAATTTCGATAGGGTCGGGTATTTAGGGATTGAATACCCACAATATAAATTTTCGAAACTTATATTATATGTTCGGGACGGGATTGGAAATGAAAATTTAATACCCGAAACCCGACAGGGTACCCGAAGAAACTTATATTCTTATAAAAACTAGTTATGTAATTAGGTCCACCGAGAAGATGATCATATGAGGATAATTTTATCTAGTGTCTAACTTGATAATTTTATCTAGTTTTAACAGCAAGCTAATGTTCATTTAGCGAGTTAATTAGGAGAGTCTTTAGGTAGCTAATAGTAGCAAAACACATGGTTCATAGTTTGCCGTTATATTACAACGTTTACAAATAGTTTATTTTTATTTATATGAAAATAAATACCCGATAGGGTAATCCGATCCCGATCCGATCTATTGCGGGTACCCGATCGCGGGTACCCGTAAAAGATAGGGTCGGGATTGGGATGAATAAATTTAAATCCGAATTACCGGATACCCGATGTTCAATCCCGATCCCGTCCCGAACCCGTCCCGTGCCCACCCTAGATGAGAGGCTAGCTAAATTCAAGGTGAAAATTCAATACTAGACTTTAAATGTTCAGATGCAAGTTGGGGAAGAAAAAGGACAAAGCTGCTGAGTTAAACACGCAATATGGAATGCAATATTTGCAGTGATACAGTAGAAAGTTGGAGGCCCAATTTACCAAAACTAGAATGAATTGTCAAAATATTCTTCTCCCCAAAAAATATATTTCAAACTAACTTTCTATAGAACTTATTTTATTTTATAGAATCTTTTACCATATGAGATGCTATATAGATATTAAAATGTCATAAAAGTCAAGTATCACAAAAACATTGAACAAAATGTATTAAAAAATATAAATATCTTATTAGTTTAAATCTTATCATCTAGTCTTCAGAATATTTAAACTGTTTAGTTCATTATAAATCTTACAAAATTAAGACAACGGTAGTCATTACTAATTTTTCTAAACATGCTAATTAGAATCGTTCGTATTATTCAACTTGAGGTTCCAAGCAAAAAATAAATATGAATTATATATGATTAAATGCAGATAACCCCAGGGATTATCAAAAGGATAAAAAAAATTAAGAGTGATAGAGCATGCAAAATCTCTTAGTTAAAAAAATTAGCACTAATTAAACCCTCTAAGTTCCTATAAAATTTTGCATAAAACCCGCTCACTATAAAATATTGTGGCATTTAGTTACAAATAATAGAATAAGTATATGAAGTTGTTTTTTATATTGAATTAGGGCTTTCAATTTAATTGGAGAATACATATTGAGTGGCTTTTTTTAATGATGAACTGATTCTGTTGGGCTTGATTTATAGCTTGGAATCTAATTGGAGAAGACAAATTGAATTTTTTTCCACGATGAATTGACTTTGTTGGAGTTGCGTTAGGGCTTATAATTAGAATGAATAAAACATATTATTTTTTGTAATTAAAGTCTAATTTAAATGTATATTACAATTCGGTTTAATTTAACTTAAATCAAGTACTCAATTGCACAACTTCAATAGTTGTCCACTTATATATATACAGTAAAGTAATATTTGTTCTTCTAACTTTTTTTTAGTTTAACGGGTATATATGTCACATAAAAAAGTTTAATGAAAAACCTAACATCATTAGTAACAAGTGAATGAACTAAGGTGAGAGAATTTCATGCAGAATCTATCTTTTAATTGTTTTTTTTTAAAATTTTTTTTGATAATATCTGGGTTATTTTTCATCTAACCCTATATAATTCATATTTATTGTTTGTCTGAAGCATCAAGTCGATTAATACGGATGGTTCTTTATTAGTAGGATTTAAAACAATTAGGAATGACTACATTTTTGTCTTAATTTTGTAAGATTAATAATGAATTAAATAGTCTAAATATTTTGAAGACTAGATGATAATATTTAAACGGATGAGAGATTTTTTTTCTTTAATATATTATGTTCAATGATTTTGTGACATTCTATTATCTACATGGCATCTCATGTGGCAAAGAAGGCTATAAAAGAAAATAAATTTTGTAGAAGGCTAGTTTGAAATATATTTTTCGGAAAAATGCTATTTTGGCAATTCATTCGCAAAACTATCTGATAAGCTCTAGCTGGAGTTTATTGCCAAAATAGACTCATGAAAAAAAATATTTGCCAAAATAGCCTTCTGCAAAATATAATTCCCCTAATAACCTTTTCTATGCCACATTAGATTTAATGTGGATTTTATGGATATATTTCTCTTTAATTAGTTATTTTCCATATATTCCTTGTCCACACCTAGGTTAACATTAACGGTATGCCTCTTTCATCTTCTATTTCAGAAACAACAAAAAAGTGCTTTTCCAGGTATGATCGTGTGTGATCAACTTATCATCTTCTCCATAGTTTATGCAAAGGTTTGATTTAAACAAAGTGTGTTTTGCCTCTATGCTTATATATATGCAGGAAAGATAAATCAATTAGTAGTAGTATTAATACAGTGGTCGGTATGAATAAGAAAGAAGAAGCGTTAGAGTGACGTAGTCGCTGTTCGTTTCTACTTGTTCTCATATTTGATCTAATTCGACTCTTGAAAAGAGTTGTACTAAAACTTACAACTATTAATATAAGCCGCAAATTATAAAGTGGTCGTAAAAGGGGTCATATTTTCAATTTCCTTCTCTATGTATCAATATGCAATAGGGAAAGATTCATTGTCACCAGAGTTCTTTGTAATTTAAACATGAGAATATATGTGGTGAATTGTTTAAATTCATAACTTAATCACTTGACAACATTTTTACACCTAGAAACCTAAGACTTGATATGGAATGTGTATAAATCAAAGGTGATCAATCATTTTTTATGGGAGTGTTTTGGATACATAGTGATCTTAGTGGATGCAAATGAATGCAGGTGCTTATTTATAAATTATTATCTTTGTTCGTTTCTTTCTTTTCGCAGGACCTCTTCACCTCAAGTTGATGAATTAAAAATGAGGATTTTTGCAGTATGATTGGGACTATCAAATATCAATGCTTGTAAAAGTCAATGTTGAGGGTGAAGTACCCCAAACACTTAATAAGTTCTTCCTAAATCGCTAAGTCCAAATCATTGTAGAGAGTCCAAAGCACACCAAAGAACTAGAAGGTAAGAACCTGCACAAATAACATGGGGGGGGGGGGGGGGGTTAGAACCGTAGACCCGGTTTGCTAAGTGTCAAACCGGGTAAAGTCTTTACTTGAGAGAGACTGAAGATCTACTCTGTATAGTGATCGGGATTAGTTCGTAATGATTACTTACCGTTTACATGGAAATGTGTGCCATATATATAGGTTCTCCCAAAAAAGAAGAGCTTCCCTAGATCGTGCTAAGTGTAAGGCGCAGATTGCGCCAACAAGGCTCTGTTAGGCCCATAGCCCATTAAGAAGACTTAATCCATTTTCCTTTTGGGCTTTTGAGGGTAGTTTAGTCTTTCCTTGAGAGATTAGAGACTTCTGATGTCCATTTCGGACCTTTGTCCGAAAGGGTAGGTCCGGAGCAATGATCCGAGCAGTACTCGCTTGACTGTAAGACAACTTAAACAACCTCCTAAAGTACTGTGGTTCGGACCTTGCTAGCCTTGGACCTTGCCTTCTCTCTTGGTGCCAATTCACTTGGTTCCTTATGAGGTCAGTGTCACATGTCTGAGTCAATGTCTCTGGGTCGGACCACTTGTCTTGAAGGCCAAGGTTCTTATTGCTTATCTCATGAAAGTTGACTCCAAAGGGACCTTGGGTCGGACCTTCAGCCATTTGACCTCAGACACCTTAATACGCTCCAAAGGCGTCTATGACGGATTAGACATATGTCCGTATCAACATATGTCCCCCTAGTTTCCAAGTATCTTAGTAGAAGATAGTTGTGGAACTATAGTTTAAAGTGGAGAGAGCATTTTTTTTTCCGTTCAATTCGTCCCTCATAAGAAGAAAAAATGTGTTTAGTTCGTGCCCATTGACGTCCTTTTTTTTAATTTCCCCCTCCCCCCTTCTTACAGTCCGAGAGTGTGGTCTCAGACTGTAAGTACAAAATGGGTATTTGTAAGCGAGATTAAGGGTAGGTACGAGGGGTGTAGGAAAGGGACACTTTTTGTTAGTGGTAAAATTGGGATAGTCCGAGAAAAGACATCCGAACGGACGAGAGTCCGTGTGCTTAAGATAAATCATCCATCTATTAAGAAGATGGGGTTTTATCTTTTGATAATAATTGATTTTTTGGGATAGTCCGAGTGAGGACATCCGAATGGACAAGAGTCCGTGTGCTTAAGATAAATCATCCATCTATTAGGAAGATGGGGTTTTATCTTTTGATAATAATCGATTTTTCGGGATAGTCCGAGTGAGGACATCCGAGTGTCCGTGTGCTTAAGATAAATCATCCATCTATTAGAAAGATGGGGTTTTATCTTTTGATAACAATCGATTTTTCGGGATAGTGAGTGAAGACATTCAAACGGACGAGGGTCCGTGTGCTTAAGATAAATCATCCATCTATTAGGAAGATGGGATTTTATCTTTTGATAACAATCAATTTTTCGGGATAGTGAGTGAGGACATCCGAACGGACGAGAGTCCGTTGCTTAAGGATAAATCATCCATCTATTAGGAAGATGGAGTTTTATCTTTTTATAACAATCAATTTTTTGGGATAGTCCGAGTGAGGACATCCGAACGGACGAGAGTGCTTAAGATAAATCATCCATCTATTAGGAAGATGGAGTTTTATCTTTTTATAACAATCGATTTTTTGTGATAGTCCGAGTGAGGACATCCGAACGGACGATAGTCCATGTGCTTAAGATAAATCATCTATCTATTAGGAAGATGGGGTTTTATCTTTTGATAATAATTGATTTTTTTGGATAGTCCAAGTGAGGACATCCGAACGGACGAGAGTCCGTGTGTTTGGGAGGGTTCATCCGTCCGTAAGAGGATACGGTATCATCTCCGAAGTTTCAAATGTTGTTGGAATTCTAATCGTCGTGAAATAAATATTTTGGACTGATCCCTCATTTCACCTAGTATTTTGAACTACACCGTTGGATGAATTTTGATCTACGGCTGGGATTTAATCCTGAAGTGATGTGACGGTTGGGCTTCCAAAATTGTCCTCCTATAAATAGGCCTTCAGTCGCTTTCATTTCTCACGTTTTAGAGAGAGAATTTTTCGCAACCTGAGAGAATCTGAAGCATTTCAAGGCAATCCGAAGCGAGGCAAATCAATCCAAAGCGAAGCAAAGCAATCCGAAGCGACGCAGGGCGATCCGAAGAAGCCAGCTGCCTTCAATCCAACCTTATTCTTTACAAGTAAGTCTTTCTCGTTTTTCTTTTAATAACAAAAGTTTGTAGAGTTCTTGCATGTTTCGCTTATTCAGACCAAGTAGTGCTTGTAGTCCGTTCAGACGTATGTAGTGAGTTTCTTCGGACACTCTAAATATTTGTACTAACTGCGTACTAACTTCGAACTAACTACGTCCGATGACGCTTCCGTATGGACTTTAACATAAGTTACATAAATGGAACCTCGGACTTTACACTTAATTCTCATAGGAGCTCCCTTTCTTTCCCTAGGATGTCCGAGAGTGATAGTCAGAACCGTACCGAAGCCGCTGAGTATGCGTCCGAAGCGGCGTCCTGGTCTGATACCTCCAAGGATATTGATATTGGTGGTCCGGAGGACCTAAGAGGTAAAAATCAGACTTCGAACATGAGTGAAGAAACTGAGGTGAGTTCTCCATCCTTTCGTTTGATTGTCCCGGGTTCCAAATACCCGGACAGACAAGATTATCCGGAGCCTTCTCTTGTGCAAGGTACCGTAGCTGTCCACGAGACGGCTACTTGGACCATCGGCAACCCCCGTTTGCGTCGAACAGGCAACGAATCTGAACATCCGGTAGACATCCGAAACCTTGCTCGAAACTTAGGCTATAATATTAGGTGTCATCCTAATTACCTCCCTTTCATTCCGGACCCGTAGGAGATCCATGTCGAAGAAGTGCATGACACTTCGGACTCAATTCCAGAGTTGGGTATGTTCGAATTTGGTATGTAGGACACAGTCCGAACTGTGGCTCCGCTTCGAACGATCGTAGAGTTGGATTCCTCGTCCGAGGATGAAAAAGTTGAAGAAGGAAACGCGGAGGAAGGAGAGAAGGAGGAGGGTGAGGAAGAGGAGGATGAAGATGACAACGAGGAGGAGGAAATTGTTCCTTCATTGAAACGAAGAAATCCTTCGGAGCGTCCGAGCACAGGCCGTCCGAGGGGTGAAAGCTCGGCACACGGATCTAGTCGGGCGCTCGTTACTCAGTTGTCCGAGAGGAGCAAGAAAGGGAACGATGTGTTACGCATCAAGTACCCTCGGACTCAGCTTCAAGTAACCCATCCGGTCCCCAATGGTGAGTTGAACTTGGATGATATTTTGCCGACGTGTCCTTCGATCATCACGGCTGATGAAGTTGAAGAGCTCCGGAGGAAATATGAGATCCCCGAGTCCGTGGAGATCCTAATCCCAGATAAGTCGCATGCCATCTATAATCCTCCTCCCGGATACATGTGTGTGCATGAAGCCTCTTTGCATTGTGGTTGGTGCATTCTTGTGGCATCCAAACTGTTGGCCGTTCTGAAGGGAATCGGACTTAGTCCGCATCAAGTGATTTCGAACTCGCTCGGAAATCTCATGTGCTTCGGAATCCTTTGTAAGTATAAGGGGATTCCGATCACTTTTGATAATTTCCGCAAGCTCTTTTCCATCACGACTAGCAAGAAGAACCAGTTCTTTTATGCACCGGTGACTCGGCAAGCCTACACCTTTTTTGAGGATCCGATCTCGTCCATAGGGATCAAGTGGTGGCAAAAGTACATCTTCGTCCGAGCCGCCATGAAACCTGGACAGTCCGAATAGCAGAGAGTCCAATGGGACTTGTAGCACCCTTACACTTTCACATAATATTAACACAACTTTTTGTAACGCGCTTGGTAAGCATCAAATAAGCACATATTTTATTAACATAAAACATCACTAACATGCGGAAGCCTTGAACATACGAGTGTCACACCCATTACACAAGTCTGTCAGCAAAACATATATTTAAATACATGAGGAGTCATTCCTCTTATTATAAAATCCAAAATATGCCCCTATATGATATGCAGATGATGAGCGGAGGGAGAAGGATGGGAAAACCAGCCGGCCGACCTTGGATCCATGACTTTACTTCTACTAAGCTATCTCCTTTCCTTTGTCCTTATCTTCAAAGGCTATATATAAAAAAGATACATCGCAATTGGGATAAGTTATGGCTCGATAAGTATAATCGATGTTGGTCATTTAATAACCTGTAAAAATAACTGGCAACAAGCCATTTAACGACAATAAGCATATATCAGAACCACAATTCGAGTTACTCAGATTCATTATAACTTAGAACACATGACCTTCAAATATTTCACAATTTCCAACACTTCAGTTCACAAAATTCACATATATATAATAATAATGCACGTGCTTAGTCATTTTCTTTGTCCGTTATGGCTCTGTTATGACCAGGAGTAACTCGTGATCACGATAACAGATTTATACAGAGTCCAGCCGTACCTGAAATTTCATATTTCATACAGAGTCCAGCCATACCTGAAATTCTATATTTCATACAGAGTCCATCCAGTGATGGATATCCAGACAAACTGGAAAACACATGACTCAAGGTCATCAGTAGCCATAACAGAATCCTCTTATCTCTTACGAATGCAATTCACATAATCATGTTTATAAATATATCCGACTAATACTTTATCAGAAAATAGTATCTTTTCAGATAACAACTGCATGTATCCCACCCGTACATGGGAGCAATTGATCACATATCGTCAGCCAATCACTTTAAGCTTTTCATCGTATTCAGAATGGAACATTCCATATATATAGCACACTGCGATATATTTTCACATTTCATAACACAACTTCAACCATATAATTCACATATACATAGCCCGTATGCTAGCACCATATCAAGTCACACATATTGTCAAACAACAAGTTACCGAAATTAGTTACAAAGATGCTCAACAACTAATTACTAAAAACACTTATTATTGACATTCCAACGTGCTACTAGCAGTATCCACTCGATCTCCAGTTGCTAATTATCCTTTGTAAGTTTGGGACATCATATACTGTTGCTAACTGAAATCTTATTTCTACTTTCTTTTAAAATCTTATTTCTACTTTCTTTTAGCACTCCATCCTTTCGCTCCCCGTTGTCTCTCTATGAGATAATCAAGGACTTGTATGTGTGTGACAGAAATGTTATTGTGTGTAGTAGAGTCAATTTCATAATCGCTCAAACCAAACTTCACAATCAAGTAAATAGCATATAAATCAAACTAACTGAAGTAGTGATGGCGGTGGATAGGATCAAGATCAGTGAGGCGGTGGAGAGGTCATTATTATCAAATTAAGAAAGCATGACACGTATCAACGGAATTGCTGAATAAGAATTTTACGACTATATAATACTATTAGTATATATATATATATATATATATATATATATATATATATATATATATATATATATATATATATATATATATATATAAATGAATTAGTTGCACTAGCTTGCTTATTTCGGTTTTGATAAGCATAACCCGAAAGTCAAAAAGGTCCAATAAATAAATACTATAAATTCGTGCGGTTCATATTACGGTTTCCGTTCTTTCATAAGTCCTCGTTTGAATATAAAATGGTTAAAATCAACGATAACAATTAAAATTCAAAAACTCACGTACTACCAATTCATTTAACATCAAATTTCACATATACCAATTATATCACGTCACGTTATATAATTTAATTTTTCACAAATAAGGCCACATATAGAACACATATCGAAATATTAAAATTTTGCTTGACATGATTTTTAAAACATATTTAAATATATGCTTATGAGGTGAAAAAGGTCAGAGGGCGTGACAATTCTCCCCCACTAAAATAAAATTTCATCCCCGAAATTTTCGTTACCTGGTTTAGGAAATAACCAGGGGTATTGATTTCTCAAATGTTGTTCAGTTTCCCAGCTTGCTTCTCTCTTCGGGTGATTTTTCCATAACACTTTCACCATTGGGATATTTCGATTTCTTAGTTCACTTTCTTTATAATCCACAATCTCGATTGGTTCTTCAACATAACTCAGACTTTCAGAAATTTCAATCGGCTCGCTCTGAATTATGTGAGAAGGGTCTGATCTATATCGACGAAGCATACTAACATGGAATACATTGTGAATCTGAGACAACTCTGGAGGTAGAGCCAGACAGTACGCTAACGGTCCGACTTTTTCAAGAATTTCATAAGGTCCAATGTAACGAGGAGATAACTTGCCTTTCTTGCCAAATCTGAGAATACCTCGCCAAGGAGAGACACGTAAGAACACTTTTTCACCCACTTCATATTCTATGTCTCGTCTATGCTGATCTGCATAACTCTTTTGCCTATCTTGAGCAACTTTCAATCGACTCTTGATAATTTTGATCTTGTCCACCGTATCTTGCAGAAGTTCTGGTCCTTCTAACAATCGGGTGCCCTCTTTATCCCAACAAATGGGACTCCTGCATTTCCTACCATACAATGCTTCGTATGGTGCCATCCCGATGCTGCTATGGTATTGATTATTATACGCAAATTCCATCAATGCAATATAATCATCCCATGAGCCTTTAAATTCTAGGACACATGCTCGCAACATGTCATCTAAAGTTTGTATAGTCCTCTTTGATTGCCCATCTGTCTGTGGATGGAAAGCCGTACTAAAATGAAGTTTAGTGCCCATAGCTCTCTGCAATCTACCCCAGAATCTCGATGTAAATCATGGATCTCGGTCTGATACTATGGATAATGGTACGCCGTGTAGTCTGATGATCTCATTAACATATCGTTTTGATAAGTTCTCGAGGGATGAACCCCATTGGTATAAAATGAGCTGACTTCGTTAGTCGATCAACGACCCAAACGACGTCATTCTTCCTTGGTGTGATGGGTAGAGCGTATACAAAATCCATTGTAATATTCTCCCACTTCCATACAGGAATCGGTAACGGATGCAATTTACCTACCGGTGCCTGGTGTTCCGCTTTGATTTGTTGACATGTCAAGCATCTTGGCACATACTCAGCCACATCTTTCTTCATTCGAGGCCACCAGTAATGACACTTCAGATTTTTATACATTTTTGTACTACCAGGGTGCATTGCATACGGTGCAGTGTGAGCTTCTTCCATTATTTCATTTCTTAGACCATCAATATCGGGAACACAAAGTCGATTGTTTACTGTCAGATGCCCATCGTCGTTCAAAACAAAATTTGTATTGCTACCTTGTTTCACCTTGTCAGCAACATTGACTAACTTTTCATCACGATAATGAACCTTTTTAATTCGCTCAATCATCGTTGGTCTAATACCAATTGAAGCGCAGATGATACCCCCCTCTCTAACATCCGAACATGCATTCATCTTTCTCAAATCCTGTAAATATGGTAGGGAATTCACAGAAAGAGAAGAAACCGTATCGTGCGATTTCGTGCTCAAAGCATCAGCAGCAACATTTGCTTTTCCAGGGTGGTACTCAATAGTGCAATCGTAATCCTTCAAAAGTTCAAGCCATCTTCTTTGACGCATGTTCAACTCTTTTTGGCTTAGGCGATATCTTAAACTTTTGTGATCAGTGAATATTTGAAAAGTGGTACCATATAAGTAATGTCTCCATATATTTAAAGCAAAAACTACCGCCGCAAGTTCCAAATCATGGGTGGGATAAGACGTCTCACGCGGCTTAAGTTGTCGAGAAGCATATGCAATGAACTTTCTGTGTTGCATCAAAACACATCCTAATCCTTGGTAAAAGGCATCACTATACACAACAACGCCTTCGTTACCCGTAGGAATGCTTAACACCGGAGCGGTTGTTAACCGTTTCTTTAATTCTTCAAAACTTTCTTTGAATTCCTCGGTCCATTTAAATGGAATTCATTTTCGCAAAAACCTTGTCAAAGGAGAAGCAATAAGAGAATAGTTCTCAACAAATCTTCGGTAGTACCCTGCCAACCTAAGAAAACAACGAATCTCCGTGACATTCTTTGGGTTTTCCCACTGGACAATTGCCTCAATTTTCTGTGTGTCAACCTTGATACCTTCACCAGAAAACACATGTCCCAAAAATATGACTTGATTTAACCAAAATTCGCATTTACTTAACTTGGCATAAAATTGTTTCTCACGTAAGATTTGTAACACGATTCTCAGGTGTTTTTGATGTTCTTCAAAGGACTTAGAATATACCAGAATATCATCAATGAACACAATCACAAACTTATCTAGGTAGGCTCGGAAAACGTTGTTCATTACTGCCATGAACACTGCAGGTGCATTGGTCAACCCAAACGGCATTACCAAGAACTCATAATGACCATACCTAGTTCTGAAAGCTGTCTTTGGGATGTCAGCTTCGTGATTCCCTGATCTTAGGTCTATCTTTGAGAAAACACATGCACCTTGGAGTTGGTCAAACAGGTCATCTATCTGAGGTAATGGATACTTATTCTTCACTGTCACCTTATTCAACTGTCGATAATCTATGCACAATCTCAAAGTACCATCCTTCTTTTTAACAAACAACACTGGTGCACCCCAGGGAGAAACACTCGGTCGGATATATCCTTTGTCAAGTAACTCCTATAATTGGGTTTTCAGTTCTTGCAACTCAATCGGTGCCATTCTATAGGGAGGGATAGAAATTGGCGAAGTACCAGGTTGTAGTTTGATGGTGAACTCTATATCTCTATTTGGAGGTAGCCCTGGTAACTCATCAGGGAAAACATCTGGATATTCTCTAACCACATGAATCTCTTCCAACACCATACTACTTAATCGAGTATCTACAATATGAGCTAAATATGCTTCGTACCCTTTTCTGATCATTCTAAATGCTCGTGATGCTGATATCACACAAGCAGGCACAACTTCTTTGTTACCCTTAAATACTATGCATGCCTTATCTGCTGGTTGGAGCACAATCTCGTTGGTGAAATAATCCAACTTAGCATGATGCTCACTGAACCAGTCCATACCGAGAATAACATCAAAATCTCTTAAAGGCATAAGAATCAGGGTGGCAGAAAACTCTACGCCCTCAATGAACAGTTTACACCCACGACATACAGTGTTTACAATAACACTACCAATAGGTGTACGGGCAAGTATGTCATAATCCAAAGGTTCTGAGTTAGGTAAGTGTGATGCAAATGATTGTGATACAAATGAATGAGTTGCACCAGGATCAAACAAAGCATAAACACTTGTACCAGAGATAGAGATATTACTAGTAACAATTGTTGGCGTGGCCCTAGCTTCCTCTTGGGTCATGGCAAAGACCCGAGCTTGCACTTGTTGCTTGTTGGCTTGACTTCCACCGGTACTAGCTCCCTTTCTGGTATCCGGTCTACCTCGACCCCTACCCATATCGGAATTAGTTCCACTAACCCTACTCTGCTGCATAGTGACTTCTTCCAGTGGTTTCAAACAGTCTCTAATTATGTGACCAATTTCACCACACCTGAAACATTTCCTCGAAAGTAGTCTGCATTCGCCAAAGTGATTTCAGCTACAATATATGCAAGTAGGAGCAGATGATGTGGGACGGACATCTTTACCGGTTATCATTTCATTCTTACCCCCGTAACTCTTTGAACCTGGATATGAGCCTCCACGTGGCGCGACATTAAATCCTATTTTACTTTCAGACCCTCCGCTTTTGTCATTGTTCTTTCGCTTATTTGAGTGAAATATCTTTGCCTCAATCTCCAGCTTCTCAACACGTATCACTGCGGCTCCTAACTGGCTATACGATCCCATATCTGCATTAGTGATACGGTTACGAATATTAAAGCGGAGTCCTGATTCAAACCTGTTACACTTCTTCTTTTCTATAGCTATCATGTGTGGGGCATAACGAGAAAGTTGATTGAAGTGCACTTCATATTCTGCCACTGTTCTGTTACCCTGTTTGAGCTCAAGAAACTCCTTTTCTTTGAGGTCCTTATACACATCTGGCACATATGCTTCGTGAAATTCATTCAAGAAATCACTCCAACTTAGTGCTGGGGGTTGATCATCACTATGAGGTACAGTCTCCCACCAATCATATGCATCTCCTTGAAGGAGTGTCACAACATAGTCAAACTTCTCTTCGCCAGTACACTTCATCAAGTTAAAGACCCTCTTTGTCCGTTTCAACCAGATTTCTGCTTCAGTACCCGAGAAATCAATAGCACCCATCTTCCTAAGCTTATCATACCTCCTTTCACGTGGTTCAATTATAGGAGCAGGCATATCGAGCCTATTAATGCGATTATGCTGAGATGAATGAGACTCTGGCACGGCTGCTCCTCCCCCTCCATGAACACTTGGCTCATCATTATCTACATGTGCTTCATGACTAGCAATCCATTGCCTAAAATGTGACACAACTTTTAACACTAATGCAAGCATATACCACATAAATGATGATGCACATGTCATGAGACTGTCTACAGAACCCATACCCGGGCTCTGATACCACTACATGTAGCACCCTTACACTTTCACATAACTTTTTGTAACGCACTTGGTAAGCATCAAATAAGCACATATTTTATTACCTTAAAACATCACTAACATGCGGAAGCCTTGAACATACGAGTGTCACACCCGTTACACATGTTTGTTAGCAAAACATATATTTACATACGTGAGGAGTCATTCCTCTTATTATAAAACCCAAAATATGCCCCTGGAGAAGAATAGGAAAACCAGCCGGCCGACCTTGGATCCATGACTTTACTTCTACTCAGCTATCTTCTTTCCTTTGTCCTTATCTTCAAAGGCTATATATAAAAAAAAAAAAAACATCGCAATTGGGATGAGTTGCGGGCTCAATAAGTATAATCAGTAACATGTCATTTAATAACCTGTAAAAATAACCGGCAACAAGCCATTTAACGACAATAAGCATATATCAGAACCACAATTCGGGTCACTCAGATTCATTATAACTTAGAACACGTGACCTTCAAATATTTCACAATTTCCAACACGTCAGTTCACAATTTTCACATATATATAATAATAATGCACGTGTTTAGTCATTTTCTTTGTCCGCTATGGCTCTGTTACGACCAGGAGTAATTCGTGATCACGATAACAGATTTATACAGAGTCCAGACGTACCTGGAATTTCATATTTCATACAGAGTCCAGCCGTACCTGGAATTCTATATTTCATATAGAATCCATCCAGTGATAGATATTCAGACAAGCTGGAAAACACATGACTCAAGGTCATCAGCAGCCATAACAGAATCATCTTATCTCTTATGAATGCAATTCACATAATTTTGTTTATAAATATATACGACTTGTTAGAACTGTAGGACCGGGATTGGTACTCTGGACAAGTTTCAGACGATGTTGACTATGGTGTTGAGTCAACAACGTCTTCAACAGTAAGAAGAACAAAGAGCGAACAAAGAACGAGCAGAAGCGGTTTCGGCGGATAAAAATACTGAACACCACAGATAAATTCTAGCCAATATATATAAAATATACTGACCGTGCCTTAGGCTAAATTTCCACTATCAAGAAAAGTAGAATTACAAACACTAGGTTTAATCAATCACAAAACGAATGATTAAACTGCAAAGACTAGACCTAGAACGGATAATCAAAAACCTATTCTAGTTCGAAGACACTAAAGTAAATCTCAATCCTTAGAGACTACTCACAAGTGAATTCGACAACAATGTCTAGTAAACACAAGAAAAACTATCTCTCAATATGTTGTGAATTGATACTCTTGAGACTTATTTTCTTGCAAGCATTCTTCTTCAATATATTGTTGTGCCAGTCGAATTGAAGAAGAAGAACGCCGCTTGCTTGCTGTTTCTTACGTTGTCTTCTCTTTTTGTTTCCTGCTTCTAGCGTCTTGCTTTTAGGTAAAATTCCTTGAGAGAATATATTTATTGCCTTCTTGTTTAGATTGCATTCCTTGTCTCCAAATCAATTCAAACTCCTTCCTTATTCACAATCCAAATAGAACAGGACTTCCCTTAAGCTGATTCCTGCGCCCACATCTTCCAAAACGTTTAGATTCTTTCTAGCTCTTCCAGATTGTGTTGGGTTTCTTCAGTTAGGACCAAGCTAACCAATCTTGATCCATTTAGCCATGTTGAAGCCTAACTTGATATTTCCTACAAAATGTCTATAGAAAAACAACTACAATTGTTGAACCGGTGAATAAACGAAGAAAGGCCGAATGAATAAACTAAGTGCAATAAATTGCACTTTCAATCTCCCCCTTAATTCTTGCCTTTCTTCACAAACCAAAACAAGTAGTTAGTAGGAAAAACAAGACAATATCAAGCAACTCCCCCTTGCAACAAGAACTCCCCTTTAATACAAAATACCAAGAGTTCAATTGAACCAAACATTCTCCCCCTTTTTGTAAGAAAGGAAAGAAACCAGAGTCCTTTGAAAACTTCAACATCTTGGTAATTTGTTAAGGACTTGCAAAGAAAGTACCAATGCGGAGAAACGATGTTGACTCAACACTGTTGTCAACACTGGCAAAGGTGGTAGCAGAAGTAATAGAATATGACGGATCAGCTGGAGGGCAGTAATCAGGAATAGAGGTTGGATCAAGTGGAGGGTAGTGTTAGGATAATAGTGGATGGTCATGTACATAACTTACAAGATAAGTCATGATGGGTGTTGTTGGCTTTGTTTCAAGGTAGATTCCTGCAGATATATATCAAAGCAACGAAAAAACTGTGCACAACTGTTAATTAAGGATTAAAGTTGCAAGTAAAACAGTTATCCGTCAAGTCAAAGTAATCAGATAAACAGATAAACCCTTGGGAGGTTGACCAAAAAACTTGATTTTAAAGAAAATGACTTGAAATGCAAGAACAGGACTGCAGAAACCCAAAAACCCTAAGGAAGCACCTAGACCTACTCCCCCTCAAACCCAAAAACACACAGAACTAGCACAAAAACTGGAGCACAACAAAAGAGCAAATAGTACTTCATGCATAGTCTCTGTTGAACAAATTGTTGACTCAACAATAATGACAACATCGGGAAATCAGACCACTCTTAATGTAAGTCAACCAGGAAACCAAGTCTCAAAATGTGCAGATTCGATTAACACCACTAATGCTGAAGGCAAGACAGAGAGAGAAAGGAATACCAAAGAAACACACCCAACATTGCCTAAAAAATGTAAAGTAAACAATTAGCATAATTTTGAGTGGGGGTGACCATGAGACAGTGAACCATGTCAAATAATTGGAACACGTATGAATCCGCTCCAAAGCCGAAGCCTATGCGGAGTTAGGTAAACACACGTCTCATGGCATAAAGATCACTCATTTGGCCATATTGGGCAATTTGGTACTCAACAAGTGAACCAACAACATTACGAGAATCAGCACTTTTGTGCGTGTCGGGTTCCAGTACAGGCCATCAACCCTCACAACATATGACACATTGGCCACGTCGGTATTTTGATAATATTTGAACCTGCCCAACACGATCCTTGACGGAAACACTTCGATCCCTTTTTAACATAATTCATTAGATTTATTAAGCATAAAGGGCATGAGTGAGGCAACATCAAGTTCGAGTCAAGGTACGAGTAAACAAAGCCAAAATCAGCAAAAGTGGGTTTTACATAAAGCAAACACACAAGAGACCCGATACCTTTCAACCTTGGTTTCAAACAGCCTTTCAAACCCTAAGCATCACCACTATGAGCTCCAAAACAAGAACATCTAGAGACCAGTACAAAAGCACAGTAGCAAAGAAGCACAAAACAGAATTAAAAAGTAGAGCAGCAGTTACAAACA
The DNA here is from genome assembly GCA_026545765.1 of Plantago major. Taxonomy (NCBI): domain Eukaryota; kingdom Viridiplantae; phylum Streptophyta; class Magnoliopsida; order Lamiales; family Plantaginaceae; genus Plantago; species Plantago major. Next base: position 83,641,119 of record CM048841.1, read on the forward strand.
GAGACAAGCAAAGAAACCTAATGCAAAAAGCAACCAAAACTACATCACTTTTCTGACTGCCAGTGTTGACTGTGATGTTGAGTCAACACTGGGTTCAACATCGGAGATCACAAAGAGCACAAACCAAGAGATCTTCTAAGACTGAAAAATCTCTCACTATCTAAAGGCTTGGTAAAAATATCTGCAAGTTGATTGGTTGTATCTATGTGTTGTGTGTCTATTACTTGCAGATTGACCAAATCCCTAAGAAAATGATGCCTAATGTCTATGTATTTTGTGTGTGAGTGCTGAACAGGGTTCTTAGAAATATTTATGGCACTAAGTTTATCACATAACATCAATAGGGTATCACTTTGAAGACCGTAGTCATGCAGCATATTTTTCAACCATACCAGTTGAGTCACACAACTCCCAGCAGCTACATATTCTGATTCAACAGTTGAGAGTGACACACAGTTCTGTTTCTTGCTATACCACGACACTAAATTAGAACCAAGATAAAGGCTACCTCCACTAGTGGATTTTCTATCATCTAGATCACCAGCCCAATCAGAATCACTAAATCCCACTAGATTTGTGTTTGTATCACACGCAAACCATAATCCAAGATTAACAGTTTCTGATATATATATATATATATATATATATATATATATATATATATATATAAGGATTCTCTTAACGGCAGTTAAATGAGGGATTTTAGGGTTGGACTGATACCTAGCACATACGCAAACAGAGAACATGATGTCGTGTCCGTGGCGTAAAGATCTGATAATTTGCCGATTATTGATCTGTACAATGTTGGGTCAACATCCTGTCCAACATCGATTCTGCTCAGCTTCACAAAGGTAGCCATAGGAGTATTGAATGGTTTTGAATTCTCCAGTCCAAGAAAGAAGCTGAGTTTACCGATCATATTCATCTCAAAGGTACCTATCATAGTTTGCACAAACTGATGTACTATGGAAAGATTAGTCAAGTCAAGCACAATATAATCTTCTTTTGCACGATTGCAATTGTGGGGATCATCCACCACGTAGCAGTTGTCAGGAGACCTGGTACCTGTCATATATATGTCTTGAACATCTGCTATCAAAGTACCATTTACCTGCATTGTTAGGAGAGGTAGCAACAGAAAAAGCAACATTACATACAATCTTTTCCCTGGGTGCCCAATATTTCTTAGACTTTTCTTTCTGATTTTTCACCATTCCAGTAGGTTTAGCTTTCTGTACTGGTGCAACTGATGTTTGAGACTTAGAAACTGACACTGTTGACTTCGATGTTGAGACAACATTAACATCAACATTAGCTGTTTCAGTTTTCTTGTTCTTTCTCAAAACTTTTTGATATTGAAAGCAGTAAGGTTTAATGTGTCCATTTTTTGAGACAGTACTGACAGACAAAAGTTTTCCTCTTTTCTTCATTCAAAACACCTTTTTCTTTTACAAAAATTGGTCCATCAATTAGTTCAGAAAGAGGTTTAATAGTTACCTTAGAGCAATCAGTGTCAGGTTTACAGAGAAAATCATCAGAGGCAGAAGAGTCATAAGAACCAGAATAACCTAAACCAGTAGTTCCTTCATTACCCATATCAAGAGCCTCATCAAGAATAGCAGTAGCAGAGTTCCACTTAGCAATGAGTTTCTTAGCACTATTTAGTTCAGAGGTTACCTTCTCAAACTCAGAGTCTTTTCAAGTCAAAGCCACTTCAAGTTTAACTGTGGTTTCTTTTAGGCTTTCATTCTCCCTTTCAAGATGCTTTGACTGTTTCCATTCCTTTAAGAGCGCTTCATACATAAGCTTCTGTTCCTCAACCATTTGTTCAGAAGTGAACTCTTCTTCAAAAAGATAATCTACACACACATCAATTGAGCCATGCAAACAGTTATAGTTAGTAGAACATGTTACTTTAGAGTCTGTAAATTCATCATCCAGTTCCCTTTCACAGTTCTGAGAGTCATCATAATCAAAGTAGATCATCTGCGATGATGTTGAGTTGTCACAGTTGACCAAACATTGGTTCCCAACATCGTCCAGAACAGTCGACAGAGAAGCAACTCGATTATCTGCAATTCCAGTTTCCTGTTCATCACCTGAATCATCACTAAGACAAGCAAGAAAAGTTTTACCCTTCTTGCGAAGTGTGTTAGCACATTCACTTTGAAAGTGACCCCAACCTTGAACTTATTAGCAGTCTTAGGAGTACTTTGAGAGCTACTTCTTGGGTTAACCTTAAAATCGGTTCTGTTGAATTTTTTAAGAAACTTGTTGTACTCTTTAGAAAATATCTCATTAGTCATCTCATCAGATTCAGCACTACTGCTTTTAGGCTCAGAAACATTTGACTTGGAGTGAAGGGAAAGACTATGACTTTTCACACCTTGTCGCTCATTCTGTTGGAGCTCATAGTTTTTCAAGCTGTTCATCAAGGAATGAAAGTCCATAGTTGCAAGATTTTTTGTATCTTCTAAAACAATGCGTTTTGTATCAAATTTTGAAGAAAGAGTACGAATAGCTTTGCTAACAAGTTGTTTGTTTGAAATAGGTTCACCTAAAGTCTGACAATCATTAGCAATAGTAAGAATTTTATCAAAATAAGAGTCAACAGACTATTCTTTAGCCATTCTTAAATTTTCAAATTTTGAATTAAGCATCCTAAGTTTAGTTTGCTTCACACTGCTATCACCTTCACAATGATTTTTAAGTAAGTCCCAAGCTTGTTTAGCAGTAGTACAATTCTGAATAATTTTGAACATATGAGCATCGACATGAGAAAAAATGGCATTTAAGGCTTTTTCATTATAGGAACATTTAGCATATTCCTCACCCGTCCATTGATTTTCCAGTTTTGGAATGACATCTCCATCAGCATCTGGACCTATGGTAGGTGCCCTGTAGCCTTCAAGAACAGATTTCCAGGAACGGACTTCAATTGATTTGATGTGCGTCCTGAGTCTGATCTGCCGGTAGTTGTAGTTCGACCCATCCAGCACAATGGCCTGTTAGCATTAAGATTGACAGAGTCCATTGTAGTAGTACCAAATCAAGACACCAATTAATTAGGTGGCTGGCTCTGATGCCACTTGTTAGAACTGTAGGACCGGGATTGGTACTCTGGACAAGTTTCAGACGATGTTGACTATGGTGTTGAGTCAAGAACGTCTTCAACAGTAAGGACAACAGTGAACAGTAACGAACAGAACAGAGCAGTTTGCAGCGGATAAAAATACTGAACACCACAGATAAATTCTAGCCAGTATATATAAAATATACTGACCGTGCCTTAGTCTAAATTTCCACTGTCAAGAAAAGTAGAATTACAAAAACTAGGTTTAATCAATCACAAAACGAATGATTAAACTGCAAAGACTAGACCTAGAACAGATAATCAAAAACCTATTCTAATTCGAAGACTCTAAAGTAAATCTCAATCCTTAGAGACTACTCACATGTGAATTCGACAACAATGTCTAGTAAACACAAGAAAAACTATCTCTCAATATGTTGTGAATTGATACTCTAGAGACTTGTTTTCTTGCAAGCATTCTACTTCAATATATAGTTGTACCAGTCGAACTGAAGAAGAAGAAGAACGCCGCTTGCTTGATGTTTCTTACGTTGTCTTCTCTTTTTGTTTCCTGCTTCTAGCGTCTTGCTTTTAGGTAAAATTCCTTGAGAAAATATCTCCAAGATCTTTATTTCCTTCTTGTTTAGATTGCATTCATTGTCTCTAAAGCAATTCAAACTCGTTCCTTATTCACAATCCAAACAGAACAGGACTTCCCTTAAGCTGATTCCTGCGCCCAGATCTTCCAAAACGTTTACATTCTTTCCAGCTCTTCCAGATTGTGTTGGGTTTCTTCATTTAGGACCAAGCTAACCAATATTTCCTACAAAATGTCTATAGAAAAACAATTACAATTGTCGAACCGGTTAATAAACGAAGAAAGACCGAATTAATAAACTAAGTGCAATAAATGTAATTGTGTGTAGTAGAGTCAATTTCATAATTGCTCAAACCAAACTTCACAATCAAGTAAATAGCATATAAATCAAACTAACTGAAGTAGTGATGGCGGTGGATAGGATCAAGATCGGTGAGGCGGTGGAGAGGACATTATTATCAAATTAAGAAAGCATGACACGTATCAACGGAATTGCTGAATAAGAATTTTACGTGTCTCAACTATATACTACTATATATATATATATTTTAATAATATATAAATAAATGAATTATTTGCACTAGCTTTTTTATTTCGGTTTTGATAAGCATAACCCGAAAGTCAAAGAGGTCCAATAAATAAATACTATAAATTCGTGCGGTTCATATTACGGTTTCCGTTCTTTCATAGGCCCTCATTTGAATATAAAACGGTTAAAATTAAAAATAGTAACAAGACGGTCCAAAACTATATAAATCAACGATAACAATTAAAATTCAAAAACTCACGTACTACCAATTCATTTAACATCAAATTTCACATATACCAATTATATCACGTCACATTATATAATTTAATTTTTCACAAATAAGACCACATATAAAACACATATCAAAATATTAAAATTTTACTTGACATGATTTTTAAAACATATTTAAATATATGCTTATGAGGTGAAAAAGGTCAGGGGCGTGATAATTTTCCCCCACTAAAATAAAATTTCGTCCCCGAAATTTTCGTTACCTGGTTTAGGAAATAGCCAGGAATACGTATTGATTTCTCATATGTTGTTCAGTTTCCCAGGTTGCTTCTCTCTTCGAGTGATTTTTCCATAACACTTTCACCATTGGGATCTTTCGATTTCTTAGTTCACTTTCTTTATAATCCACAATCTCGATTGGTTCTTCCACATAACTCAGATTTTCAGAAATTTCAATCGGCTCGCTCTGAATTACGTGAGAAGGGTCCGATCTATATCGACGAAGAATACTAACATGGAATACATTGTGAATTTGAGACAACTCTGGTGGTAGAGCCAGACGGTACGCTAACGGTCCGACTTTTTCAAGAATTTCATAAGGTCCAATGTAACGAGGAGATAACTTGCCTTTCTTGCCAAATTTGAGAATACCTCGCCAAGGAGAGACACGTAAGAACACTTTTTCACCCACTTCATATTCTATGTCTCATCTATGCTGATCTGCATAACACTTTTGCCTATCTCAAGCAGCTTTCAATCGACTCTTGATAATTTTGATCTTGTCCACCGTATCTTCCAGAAGTTTTGGTCCTTCTAACAATCGGGTGCCCTCTTCATCCCAACAAATGGGACTCCTGCATTTCCTACCATACAATGCTTCGTATGGTGCCATCCCGATTCTGCTATGGTATTGATTATTATACGCAAATTCCATCAATGCAATATAATCATCCCATGAGCCTTTAAATTCTAGGACACATGCTCGCAACATGTCTTCTAAAATTTGTATAGTCCTCTTTGATTGCCCATCTGTCTGTGGATGGAAAGCCGTACTAAAATGAAGTTTAGTGCCCATCGCTCTCTGTAAGCTACCCCAGAATCTCGATGTAAACCGAGGATCTCGGTCTGATACTATGGATAATGGCACGCCGTGTAGTCTGACGATCTCATTAACATATCGTTTTGCTAAGTTCTCGAGGGATGAACCCCATCTAAATGGTATAAAATGAGCTGACTTCGTTAGTCGATCAACGACCCAAACGGCGTCATTCTTCCTTGGTTAGATGGGTAGAGCGTATACAAAATCCATTGTAATATTCTCCCACTTCCATACAGGAATCTGTAACGGATGCAATTTACCTACCGGTGCCTGGTGTTCCGCTTTGATTTGTTGACATGTCAAGCATCTTGGCACATACTCAGCCACATCTTTCTTCATTCGAGGCCACCAGTAATGACACTTCAGATTTTTATACATTTTTGTACTACCAGGGTGCATTGCATACGGTGCAGTGTGAGCTTCTTCCATTATTTCATTTCTTAGACCATCAATATCGGGAACACAAAGTCGATTGTTTACTGTCAGATGCCCATCGTCGTTCAAAACAAAATTTGTATTGCTACCTTGTTTCACCTTGTCAGCAACATTGACTAACTTTTCATCACGATACTGAGCCTTTTTAATTCGTTCAATCATCGTTGGTCTAATACCAATTGAAGCGCAGATGATACCCCCTTCTCTAACATCCAAACATGCATTCATCTTTCTCAAATCCTGTAAATATGGTAGGGAATTCACAGAAAGAGAAGAAACCGTATCGTGCGATTTCCTGCTCAAAGCATCAACAACAACATTTGCTTTTCCAGGGTGGTACCCAATAGTGCAATCATAATCATTCAAAAGTTCAAGCCATCTTCTTTGACGCATGTTCAACTCATTTTGGCTTAGGAGATATCTTAAACTTTTGTGATCAGTGAATATTTGAAAAGTGGCACCATATAAGTAATGTCTCCATATCTTTAAAGCAAAAATTACCGCTGCAAGTTCCAAATCATGGGTGGGATAAGACGTCTCATGCGGCTTAAGTTGTCGAGAAGCATATGCAATGACGTTCCTTGGTCCATTTAAATGGAATTCCTTTTCGCAACAACCATATCAAAGGAGAAGCAATAAGAGAATAGTTCTCAATAAATCTTCAGTAGTACCCTGCCTACCCAAGAAAACTACGAATCTCCGTGACATTCTTTGGGTTTTCCCACTTGACAATTGCCTCAATTTTCTGTGGGTCAACCTTGATGCCTTCACCAGAAACCACATGTCCCAAAAATATGACTTGATTTAACCAAAATTCGCATTTACTTAACTTGGCATACAATTGTTTCTCACGTTAGATTTGTAACACGATTCTCACATGTTTTTCATGTTCTTCAAACGACTTAGAATATACCAGAATATCATCAATGAACACAATCACAAACTTATCTAGGTAGGCTCGGAAAACCTTGTTCATTACTGCCATGAACACTGTAGGTGCATTGGTCAACCCAAACGGCATTACCAACAACTCATAATGACCATACCTAGTTCTGAAAGCTGTCTTTGGGATGTCAGCTTCTGCAATCTTCAACTGGTGATATCCTGATCTTAGGTCTATCTTTGAGAAAACACATGCACCTTGGAGTTGGTCAAACAGGTTATCTATCCGAGGTAATGGATATTTATTCTTCACTGTCACCTTATTCAACTGTCGATAATCTATGCACAATCTCAAACTTCCAACCTTCTTTTTAACAAACAACACTGGTGCACCTCAGGGAGAAACGCTCGGTCGGATATATCCTTTGTCAAGTAACTCCTGTAATTGGGTTTTCAGTTCTTGCAACTCAATCAGCGCCATTCTATAGGGAGGGATAGAAATTGGCGAAGTACCAGGTTGTATTTCGATGGTGAACTCTGTATCTCTATTTGGAGGTAGCCCTGGTAACTCATCAGGGAAAACATCTGGATATTCTCTAACCACATGAATCTCTTCCAACACCAAACTACCTAATCGAGTATCTACAATATGAGCTACATATGCTTCGTACCCTTTTCTGATCATTCTAAATTCTCTTGATGCTGATATCACACAAGCAGGCACAACTTCTTTGTTACCCTTAAATACTATGCACGCCTTATCTGCTGGTTGGCGCACAATCTCCTTGGTGAAACAATCCAACTTAGCATGACGCTCATTGAACCAGTCCATACCGAGAATAACATCGAAATCTCTTAAAGGCATAAGAATCAGGGTGGCAGAAAATTCTACGCCCTCAATGAACAGTTTACACCCACAACATACAGTGCTTACAATAACACTACCAATAGGTGTACGGACAAGTATGTCTTAATCCAAAGGTTCTGGGCTAGGTAAGTGTGATGCAAATGATTGTGATACAAATGAATGAGTTGCACCAGGATCAAATAAAGCATAAACACTTGTACCAGAGATAGAGATATTACCAGTACAACTGTTGGCGTGGCCCTAGCTTCCTCCTGGGTCATGGCAAAGATCCGAGCTTGCACTTGTTGCTTGTTGGCTTGACTTCCACCAGTACTAGCACCACTTCTGGTATCAGGTCTACCTCGACCCCTACCCATACCGGAATTAGTTCCACTAACCCTACTCTGCTGCACAGTGACTTCTTCTGGTGGTTTCGGACAGTTTCTAATTATGTGACCAATTTCACCACATTTGAAACATTTCCTCGAAAGTAGTCTACATTCACCAAAGTGATTTCGGCTACAATATATGAAAGTAGGAGCAGATGATGTGGGACGGACATCTTTACCGGTTATCATTTCATTCTTACCCCCGCAACTCTTTGAACCTGGATATGAGCCTCCACGTGGCGCGACATTAAATCATCTTTTACTTTCAGACCCTCCGCTTTTGTCATTGTTCTTTCGCTTATTTGAGTGAAATATCTTTGCCTCAATCTCTAGCTTATCAGCACGTATCATTGCGGCTCTTAACTGGCTATACGATCACATATCTGCATTAGTGATACGGTTACGAATATTAATGCGGAGTCGTGATTCAAACCTGTTACACTTCTTCTTTCCTATAGCTACCGAGTGTGGGGCATCACGAGAAAGTTGATTGAAGTGCACTTCATATTCCGCCACTGTTCTGTTACCCTGTTTGAGCTCAAGAAACTCCTTTTCTTTGAGGTCCTTATATACATCTGGCACATATGCTTCGTGAAATTTTCTCAAGAAATCACTCCAACTTAGTACTGGGGGTTGAACATCACTATGAGGTACAATCTCCCACCAATCATATGCATCTCCTTGAAGGAGTGACACAACATAGTCAAACTTCTCTTCGCCAGTACACTTCATCAAGTTAAAGACCCTCTCTGTCCGTTTCAACCAGGTTTCTGCTTCTACAGTACCCGAGAAATCAATAGCACCCATCTTCCTAAGCTTATCATACCTCCTTTCACGTGGTTCAATTATAGGAGCAGGCATATCGAGCCCATTAATGTGATTATGCTGAGATGAACGAGACTCTGGCACGGCTGCTCCTCCCCCTCCATGAACACTTGGCTCATCATTATCTACATGTGTTTCATGACTAGCAATCCATTGCCTAAAATGTGACACAACTTTTAACACTAATGCAAGCATATACCACATAAATGATGATGCACATGTCATGAGACTGTCTATAGAACCCATACCCGGGCTCTGATACCACTACATGTAGCTCCCTTACACTTTCACATAATATTTACACAACTTTTTGTTACGCACTTGATAAGCATCAAATAAGCACATATTTTATTGACTTAAAACCTCACTAACATGCGGAAGCCTTGAACATACGAGTGTCACACCCGTTACACAAGTCTGTCAGCAAAACATATATTTACGTACATGAGGAGTCATTCCTCTTATTATAAAACCCAAAATATGCCCCTATATGATATGCAGACGACGAGCGGAGGGAGAAGGATAGGAAAACCAGCCAGCCGACCTTGGATCCATGACTTTACTTCTATTCAGCTATCTCCTTTCCTTTGTCCTTATCTTAAAAGGCTATATATATATATATATATATATATATATATATATATATATATATATATATATATATATATATATATATATATATATATATATATATATATATATATATATATATAAAACATCGCAATTGGGATGAGTAGCGGGCTTAGTAAGTATAATCAGTAACATGTCATCTAATAACCTGTAAAAATAACCGGCAACTTAGAACACATGAACTTCAAATATTTCACAATTTCCAACACGTCAGTTCACAAAATTCACATATATATAATAATAATGCACGTGTTTGGTCATTTTCTTTGTCCGCTATGGCTCTGTTATGACCAGGAGTAATTCGTGATCACGATAACATATTTATACAGAGTCCAGCCGACCTGGAATTTCATATTTCATACAGAGTCCAGCCGTACCTGGAATTCTATATTTCATACAGAGTCTATCCAGTGATGGATATCCAGACAAGCTGGAAAACACATGACTCAAGGTCATCAGCAGCCATAACAGAATCCTCTTATCTTTTATGAATGCAATTCACATAATCATGTTTATAAATATATATGACTAATACTTTATCAGAAAATAGTATCTTTTCAGATAACAACTGCACGTATCCCATCCGTACATGGGAGCAATTGATCACATATCGTCAGCCAATCACTTTAAGCTTTTCATCGTATTCAGAATGGAACATTCCACATATATAGCACACCATGGTATATTTTCACATTTCATAACACAACTTCAACTATATAATTCACATATGCATAGCCCGTACGCTAGCACCATATCAAGTCACACATATTTGTCAAACAACAAATTATCGAAATTACTTACAAAGATGCTAAACAACGAGTTACTAAAAACACTTACTGTTGACATTTCAACGTGCTACTAGCAGTATCCACTCGATCTCCAGTTGCTAATTATCCTTTGTAAGTTTCGGACATCATATACTGTTGCTAACTGAAATCTTATTTCTACTTTCTTTTAAAACCAAACTTCACAATCAAGTATGAAAGTGCAAGATATTGCAATTCGTTTGTAATTCAACCTTTCTAATATAACCGGTTCAATATTTATGGTTGTTTGTGAATGATTATTTTGTAGAAAATAAGAAGCATGACGTAGAGATAGTCCATGGGCTAAACCGAAGAATAGGTGTGATGGGCTTGAAGAGAAGGAACGTGTGTTGCTGTAAGGAAGCTGCCATAATGATTCAAGGAAGAATTTGATGCTATAAGGAAAGTGAGTTAAAAGAGATTGATATATAGAAGACTCCTTATACTAAAGATCACAAGAGAAGGTAGTTTCCTTATGAGAGAAACCCAGCAGGTTTCGACTTGGGCTTGATTCTTCCATGAGATCGATTCCTGGACTCCATATATATTGGAAGAACAAGACAATGCAGGCAGCCGATTTTAAGAACAAAAAGAGAACATTATATGTTTTACGCGTCTTGCTTTACTAGACTTTTATTTCGTGTTACTTGTGAGTGTTCTCTAAAGATTGCGAATTACTCTAGTATCATTGAACTAGAATAGGTTTTTCTTGTCTGTTCTAGGTCTAGTTTTCCGTAAGTTTAATCAATCGTTTGTGATTGATTTAAACTTCTTTTTGTAATTCTACTTTTCATATCTAGTAGAAATTTCGCCTACGACACTGTCGATATCTTTATATACCGGCTTGATTAATTTTGTGTTCAGTTTTATTCCGCTGCACTTTACTGAGTTTGTCGATCACAGTTCACTGTTGTCGTAGTTTAGTTGAACACTGTTCACTGTTGTCATAACGGTATTGTCTCAATATCAATAGTTAACATCATTCAAAACTGTTCAGAAGTACCAATCCCGGTCCTACAGTTTTAACAAAAGTAAATAGCATATAAATCAAACTAACTGAAGTAGTGATGGCGGTGGATAGGATCAAGATCAGTGAGGCGGTGGAGAGGTCATTATTATCAAATTAAGAAAGCATGACAGGTATCAGCGGAATTGCTGAATAAGAATTTTACGTGTCTCAACTATATACTACTATTAGTATATATATATTTAAATAATATATAAATAAATAAATTATTTGAACCAGTTTGCTTATTTCGGTTTTGATAAGCATAACCCGAAAGTCAAAGAGGTCCAATAAATAAATACTATAAATTCGTGCGGTTCATATTAAGGTTTCCGTTCTTTCATAGGCCCTCGTTTGAATATAAAACGGTTAAAATTAAAACTAGTAACAAGCCGGTCTAAAACTATATAAATCAACGATAACAATTAAAATTCAAAAACTCACGTAATACCAATTCATTTAACATCAAATTTCACATATACCAATTATATCACGTCACGTTATATAATTTAATTTTTCAAAAATAAGACCACATATATAACACATATTAAAATATTAAAATTTTCCTTGACATGATTTTTAAAACATATTTAAATATATGCTTATGAGGTGAAAAAGGTCAGGTGCGTGACAATTCTCCCCCAATAAAATAAAATTTCGTCCCCGAAATTTTCGTTACCTGGTTTAGGAAATAGCCAGGAATATGTATTGATTTCTCATATGTTGTTCAGTTTCCCAGGTTGCTTCTCTCTTCGAGTGATTTTTCCATAACACTTTCACCATTGGGATCTTTCAATTTCTTAGTTCACTTTCTTTATAATCCACAATTTCGATTGGTTCTTCCACATAACTCAGATTTTCAGAAATTTCAATCGGCTCGCTCTGAATTACATGAGAAGGGTTTGATCTATATCGACGAAGCATACTAACATGGAATACATTGTGAATCTGAGATAACTCTGGTGGTAGAGCCAGACGGTACGCTAACGGTCCGACTTTTTCAAGAATTTCGTAAGGTCCAATGTAACGAGGAGATAACTTGCCTTTCTTGCCAAATCTGAGAATAACTCGCCAAGGAGAGACACGTAAGAACACTTTTTCACCAACTTCATATTCTATGTCTCATCTATGCTGATCTGCATAACTCTTTTTCCTATCTTGAGCAGCTTTCAATCGACTCTTGATAATTTTGATCTTGACCACCGTATCTTCCAGAAGTTCTGGTCCTTCTAACAATCGGGTGCCCTCTTCATCCCAACAAATGGGATTCCTGCATTTCCTACCATACAATGCTTCGTATGGTGCCATCCCGATGCTGCTATGGTATTGATTATTATACGCAAATTCCATCAATGCAATATAATCATCCCATGAGCCTTTAAATTCTAGGACACATGCTCGCAACATGTCTTCTAAATTTTGTATAGTCCTCTTTGATTTCCCATCTGTCTGTGGATGGAAAGCCGTACTAAAATGAAGTTTAGTGCCTGTTGGGAAATTTGTTGGGAAATTTCTTGTGAAACTTGTTGGGAAATTTGTTGGGAAATTTCTTGAGAAATTTGTTAGGAATTTTGTTAGATATTTTGTAAAGAATATATGTTTAAGTTTTGATCAGCAACATGATGACTTATCTTAGTCTCAGAAAGGTGATTAGTACTCTTGGTTCACTTGAACATTGTAAAAGAGGAAACCCACTAAGTATGATAGTCTAGCTAATCTTGTATAGGATGTTAGGTCTCAAAATGTAATTTTTATTTTATGAAGAGAAGACCAAGAAGAAGACATCCAAGCAGAAAGCTCAACGACATTGAAGACTTGAAGAAAACTGCACAAGATTACTGAATCTGTTGTTCAGATATCTTGAAGACACGAATAGTTTCTAACAAACTGTGTCACAAGAGATATCTGAGAAATAAAAGACATATCTGAAAACAAGGAAAGTGTCCACAGATATCTATTCTCAGATACCTTGAGCTTTAACCACATTTCTGAAAAAGAAATATATATTGCAAACAAAGTTGTTTCAATAAACACAAGTGGTATCTGAAGATTGAAGATAAGGACGCAAAGAATCGATAACACTAGTCTACGACATAAAGCATAGTTCCGTTGACACTACTGTGACAAAAGTATAGTACAATGCATTTAATGAGCGGATGAAATGTCCGAATAAAAGCAACGGCAGCGACCGAGAAGAAGAGAAAACTCACATAAGATTATACACAGATATCGATAGTTTGAATTTGAGCCTAAAGGATACTATTCAAACGGCACTCAAATTCATCTATAAATATCAACACTTAGACTGCTTGAGAACACACAGAACCTTAGACACACCTTGAACAGCATACAACGCTGAACGTCTTACTCTCTCAAAGCAACTTACTTACTCACAAAGCTTTACATTGCGAAAAGCTTTTGATCTTGAGTAACCTTGAAGTTCTAAGTGTCACGATCCTAAACAAGCAAAGCTATTCGTGAAGAAGTTGAATCAAAAGATCAACTATCCGAGATTCATTCTCTTGAGCAGATATCATAAGACTTGGTCAAGAAATCGAACAAGATACCATACTTTTGTAAAGTGTATTAAGTACCTTGATTCATCGAGCTCTCGAATAAGCGAAAAGTTATTAAGAAGCTCATCGACAACTCAAACCAAAAACCAACACCATAATCGGCGTGGAGTATGAAGTACTTAGTTTGAAAATCGGGAATAACTCCAAGGTTACCGAGTATAGGAAGTACTTGATTTGGGAAACTAAGGAATAACTCAAGGTTATTGAGTATAGGAAGTACTTAGCTTGGGAAGCTAGGAATAACTCAAAGGTTTCGAGTACGAAGTACTTGGCTGTGAAAGCCGGGGAACAACTCAGGGGGAACATTTGGTTGGGAACCAATTGTTAAGAATCTTAGAATAGGATTATTGTAAGGAGAACTCAATTATCTGTTCTAGTGAATTCTAGGTCTCTGACAGACCGAAGTGGATTAGTTGGAGGATTACGCCACCTCCAGATACCACTATACTTGCTGTGTTATTTACCTTTCTGTATTTACATTTCAGCAACACACACACATATTAACTGTTTCTGCACTTATCTTTATTAAGTCTTCCGCACTCTGAGAAATAGTTGTTATCGACAAAAGTTTTTAAAAGACTATTCACCCCCCTCCCCCTCTAGTCTTTTACTTTGCCGTTATCTGGACCAACAAGTGGTATCAGAGCAGGAGGTTCACCAGCCTTCTGCACTGAACCTAGATCCCCAGATAGGTGAAGGAACTTTGTCCACTTTTGAGGACTATTTAATTTGTGTGTTAAGTGTGCAGGTATGTCTCTGAGTGATGCACCCGTTCTCAAACCAGAGAACTACGAGAAATGGAAAAATAACATGATGCTCCACCTTGAAGCCATAAGTGACGAGATGATCGAAGTAATAAAGAATGGCCCAATAGTCATTCAACAACTTAAGCAAGTCATGGAGGTTTCGAGTGGAAGAGACAGAGATCAAAGCGAAGGATCTTCACAAACAGATGCGTCAACTAGTGGAAGATCTACTGGTCAAGTTATTTACGAACCAAAGCCCAGAGAACTCTGGACATCGAAAGATGCCAAGAGGAATCGACTGGATGGTCAAGCTCGTAACATTATCATCAGATCGACACCAGAGCACATACAGTGTAAACTGTGGGGTGCTAAAACGGCGAAAGTTGCCTGGCAACTGATTGAAGAAATCTGTGCCGGAACTGAGAAAACCAAGGAAAACAAGTTCGAAGTTCTAAAGTTGAAATTTCAAAATTTCAAACAAGGTCCCACTGAAACTCTGGAAGAACTTGATTTCAGGTTTACCACTCTCATGAGTGATATGGCAGCACTTGGGGAAAGCAAGAGATACTCTCAGTCTGAGAAGATTAAGACTATTGTCAGAAGTCTTAACCACAACTAGGAGCATACTAAATTCTTTTATTTTAACCAAGGTATGCCAAATATCACTCAGTGGAACTTTTCTCTCATCTTGCTACTGTTGACTATGAGACAACTCAGAGAGAACAAACAACTGAAAAGTTGCAGAATGTTGCTCTAGTTACTCAAGGAACTTCTGAAAAGAAGAAAAGCAAGGAGGAGACTGAGGATGCTCTTGCTGCAAAGCAAATGAGCAAATTTGTCAGTCGAGAAATTGAGAGAAGAAAAGCCAAAGAGAAGCTGAAAAAGCATCTAATCTCAAACTATCACCAGTACAAAAATATGCAAAGCTCGCTGAACAAGCCAGCTCAGAAAGCATCATGTACTGAGGAAGCAGAAATTGGAAACGATATCTGTTTCTATTGTCAGAAACCTGGCCACTTCAAGAAGGATTGTCCGCCTCAACAAACTAAGGACAAAGACAAGAAAGATAGAAGAATCTTGAAGAAGCGTAAAGCTTTGTTAACTGAAGAAAGAAAGAAAATCCAAATTCAACTGGATGCTCTAGACGTTGAGACAGATTCTGAAGATGACAATTCAGATGATTCAACCTTACCATCACCAGAATTATGTGGAGTTACTCATGATATAATCGACTTCGTCCTCAAGAAGAGTGAAATGTGTGGAGTTGCTGAAATTGACGGACCAGACATCTCCAACATAGAAAACTGACATCTAGAAAACTGACATCTAGAAAGTGATGAAGAGGAAATAAAAAATCTAGAAAATCTCAGGAAAGAACTTGACATCTATGAAAGAGAATTTCTAATGATCCGAGCTAGAGCCGAAAACCTTGAAGAAGAAAAGAATTCTCTTGAAAAGGAAAATTCTCAATTAGTTAAAGAATCTGAGAGAAAGGATGCTGAAAATGCATTTCTCAAAGCTTAGATATCTGAGACTGAAAAGTCACATGAAAAAGCAATGGCTGAGTTACGAAAGAATTATGAAAATCTTCTTTCTGAAAACAAGGAACTCAAGAAGAAAGAACTATCTTTTCAATCTTATGCCAAAGCTAGTGACACTCTTACTGAAGTACAATCTTACTTAAGAGATCCTTCAGAAAAGAAAGGACTTGGGCTGAATACACAGACAGATTGTTCTACCACTCTGAAGAAGAGTGAGGAAAGAAGAACATTTGTAAGTACTCAGCAAGACGGTTCCCACGCAATCTATAGTATCGGTGAGAAGACAAAGATTGTTGTCAAAGGAAAGGCAGTTGCGACTAAACCTTTGTGGGAAAAACAAGTCAAAAACAAAACTGTTGGGTATGTCTCTGAAAAGAAACGCAACACTGAAAAGTGTAAACACCCACAGTGCTATGTCTCTCAAAAAAGAAGAATTGCAGGAGCTGGCAAATTCTCCCATGTCACTTTTTCTGGAAAGAAATTGGATCAACCAGAGACTAGCAAAGTCACGAGAAAAGATCTCAGATAGCTTCAAGTGCTCGAAACGGTATTGGCTACAAAGGCATCGGAAAACAACTTGCTCATGAGTACAAGCAGGAGCAAGAACGATGGCTGAAAGCTAGAATTGCTCAAAGCAATTATCAGAAGTGGAAGTTAAATCAAGCCACTGAAAATCTGAATGCCAGGACTAGAAGAAATCTGGCAAGGAAGGCTAAGTTTGCTGAAAGGCAAACTCAGAAACCTAGGAACACACTAAGGAAGAAAATAATTCTTACTAATGATAACATTCATTCAAAAAGAATTCCTCCTTACGTTCCTGTCAGAAAAAAACATATTTCAAAGAAATTCATTCAAAAATGGATTCCTACTGGAAGAACTTTTAATTCTGACAGTTCCATCAAAGATATGAGAACCTAATCTCCTGTTTCCTGTTGTGTGCAGAATGCCTCCTGGACCAAAGCACAATGGCTATTTGATAGTGGATGCGGAAAGCACATGACAGGAGACAAAGCAAATCTGGTTGATTATAAAGCTTGCAACACAGGACCAGATATCAGATTTGCTGGAGGAGAATTCAATCCCTCTCTGGGATTTGGCAACGTCAAATTGGGGACTTTAACAATCACTGACGTATTACATGTTAAGGATTTGAAATATAATCTATTTAGCATGAGCCAGTTTGCAGACAAGGGTTTTACTATAAAATTCAAAGCTAAATACTGCAAACTAATTGACAATAAGTCAAAGCAGACAGTCTTAGTTGGTCGGCGGAAAGGCAGTCTTTATGTTGCCGATTGGGCATCTGCCACAACTGAAGAATGTCTCATGGTGAGTCAATCTGGTCACACAGAAGAGCACTGGTTATGGCATAAAAGAATGAGTCACTTGAACTTCAAAACTCTGAATAGACTTGCCAAGAAAGAGTTAGTGGTTGGCCTTCCCAGAACATCTTTCAGAAAGGATGGTATCTGTTCTACCTGTCAGATGGGGAAATAATCTAAAATCTCTTTCAAGTCCAAAATCAGACACTCTAGTGTTAGACCACTGCAACTTTTACACATGGATCTTTTTGAATCATCTGTAACTAGTTATGCAGGAAAGAAGTATGGTCTGGTTGTGGTAGATGACTTCTCAAGATTCACTTGGGTTGTCTTTCTGAAACACAAATCTGATGCCAGGGTGGAGATACCAAACTTGCTGAAAAAGCTTGAAGTCATGAAAAATGACAAGGTATCTGCAATCAGAACAGACCATGGTACTGAGTTTGTCAACCAGTACATAAAGGAGTTTTGTACCTACAAAGGTATACAACACCAACTTTCCTCTGTAAGAACACCTCAACAAAATGGTGTTGCAGAAAGGAAAAACAGAACCCTTAAAGAAGCTGCAAGGACAATGCTAGCTGACACTGAAATAAGTGAAATTTATTGGGTTGAAGTTGTTAACACACTGCTACACTCGTAATGTATGTTTGATAAACAAACACCATGACAAGACCCCCTATGAAATCTTGGTTGGTAGACCCCCTAATATCAAACATCTGAGAGTATTTGGTTGTAGATGTTTTGTTCTAAACAATGGGAAAGATTATTTGAGAACATTTCAACCAAAGGCAGATGAAGGTGTTTTTCTTGGCTATTCCACAAACAGCAAAGCCTACAGAGTTTACAACAAAAGAACAAAGAAAATTGAAGAATCAGTTCATGTTGTATTCTATGAAGGAAGTAAGAAAACACCTCCTATTGATGAACTCTCAGAAAGGTTCAAAGAATTATTACTGACGGATTCTAAAGAAGAATCCTCAGAAAGGAGAAACATCACTATGGAAAGTGAGGATGACTCTGACGTAGAAAAGCTTGAAAAGCCTAGTAACAACAAGATGACTCACAGACATGATGAGGAATTTCCTATGAGTTTTCCAGAAATGGAACA
Source organism: Plantago major (assembly GCA_026545765.1). Lineage (NCBI taxonomy): Eukaryota > Viridiplantae > Streptophyta > Magnoliopsida > Lamiales > Plantaginaceae > Plantago > Plantago major. Next base: position 83,659,765 of record CM048841.1, read on the forward strand.
AAGTTCGAGAACCTTCATCATGAAGAGGTATCTGAAAATAAGAATGCTGAAATGCATGTTTCAGAGATCTCTAACACTGAAAAAGTGTCAGATATCCATGACATTTCCCATATGTCAGATATCTCAGATACTGAAAAAGTATCAAATCAAAATCTTAGTGATTCACATTCAGATCACCTGGATATTGATCCTACTAGCACTAAACCTATGATGAAATGGATCAAAGATCATCCAACAAAGGATATATTGGACCGATTAATCAGGGTGTTAGGACTAGGAGAGCAATAGCTGAAAATTCTAACTCTCTCTTTGGATGTTTCATCTCGAATATTGAACCTAAAAATATAGAAGAAGCATTAGGAGACCAAGACTGGATCTCTGCAATGCAAGAAGAGTTGGATCAATTTGAAGAAACAAAGTCTGGAAACTAGTTCCATTTATAGAAGGAATATCTGTGATTGGAACTAAATGGGTTTTCAGAAACAAGATGAATGAATCTGGTGAAATAACCAGAAACAAAGCAAGATTGGTTGCCAAGGGATTTACTCAGACTGAAGGCTTAGATTTTGACGAGTCATATGCACCAGTTGCCAGATTGGATGCAATAAGACTCTTTCTAGCTACTCTTTCTAGCCTTTGCAGCTCATAAAAATTTCAAAGTTTATCAGATGGATGTCAAAAGTGCATTCTTAAACGGTGAACTTGCAGAAGAAGTTTATGTTGAGCAACCACCTGGCTTTGAAGTTTCCTCAGAAAGTAGAATGGTCTATAAATTACAGAAAGCTCTGTATGGACTGAAACAGGCTCCAAGAGCATGGTATGACACTTTGGCCAAGTACCTTCTGGAAAGTGGTTTCAAGAAAGGTAAAGTTGATAAAACTTTATTTACCTTAAATCATGATGGGAAACTACTCTTAGTTCAAGTATATGTTGATGACATCATATTTGGATCTAAGGACAAGCAACTTTGTAATGACTTTGCAAATCTCATGAAAAGCAAGTTTGAGATGAGCATGATGGGAGAAATGAATTATTTCCTAGGATTGCAAGTCAAGCAACTCAATGATGGAATATTCATTAGTCAAACAAAGTATGCAAAAGATATGCTCACAAAATTCAATCTTAAGCCTTCTGAAAAGAATGCTAAGATACCTATGAGCATTGGAACCAAAATGACCTATACTGAATCAGACAAAAGTGTTGAAGAACATAAGTATAGGAAATTGATAGGTTCACTACTTTACCTCACTGCAAGTAGACCTGATATTGAATATTCCGTTGGAGTATGTGCTAGATTTCAGACAAATCCAATGCAAACACACTACAACATTGCTATGAAAATATTAAGGTATGTAAAGGGTACAGTAGATGTAGGATTGTGGTATCCTAAAGAAAGTGGATTGAGTTTAGCAGGGTACTCAGACGCTGATTTTGCTGGATCACTGCTTGATAAGAAAAGCACCTCAGGAACTTGCCCGTTTCTGGGTACTAGACTTATCTCATGGTTTAGCAAGAAGCAAAACTCAATTGCAACTTCTACCACAGAGGCTGAATATATTGCTGCTGGTTGTTGTGCAACACAAATTCTGTGGATATAACAACAACTTAAAGACTATGGACTCGATGAGAAGAAGACTCCCATTTTCTGTGATAACACAAGTGCTATTGCGATTACATAGAATCCTAAATTTCATGCCAGAACAAAGCACATTAATGTTAGACATCACTTCATCAGAGACCATGTTGAAAAGGGCAATATAGAGATACTCAAGATTGGCACTGAAGACCAACTTGCAGATATCTTCACTAAGCCACTACAAGAAAGTAGATTATTAGCCTTAAGACATAGTCTTGGACTAATGGAACTACCAATGAACTGAAAGAGTTCAGGTATCTGGAACGGGCAACCAGAGAAGAGGTATCTGGAACGGGCATCCAGAGAAGAGGTATCTGGAACGGGTATCCAGAAAAGAGAAAAGAGAAATCTGGAACGGGTATCCAGAAGTCAAAAAGGCTAAAGAACAAAAAGATAGCTTAAGATCTCTGAGACGGGAACTCAGATATCTGAATCACTCTATAAACCGGGAACACAAAAGAGAATAGTATAACTATCTGCAGTCAACTACTCTCTTGAAACTAGCATTATTTCTATCTTGATGAAAAACTTGAAAAAATCCTAAGTATAAGATGATTGATCTGAGCAGTGTCATTGGTCATACAGAATTGTGATTCAGATAGCAAGTCGCCAAAACTCATTAAATGGGCACAATTACACTTGCTGATTGTGATCATTGCTGAAGAAGCAATGGTGACCCTCGATGAAGTTAAGCGATTGATCTGTACGGTGGAAATTAATTCATAGTAAATAGTGGACTATTGAAATTCAGACATGGCCCACTAAGCATTTAATGTCGAACTAGCTTTTGCTCACGCCTGTTTGCAAATCACAGATACGTACACACAAAATCAATTTGTATGTATTTGTCTGTTGAGATTCAACTGCTATATATATAGGATTTTGGCAAATGAAATCACTTTTGCCTAATCCGAAATTTCATCTTGCACAAAAATAGCAAATCCTTCTCTTGATTCTCTGCAAACCCTCTACAATCTCTGCAAATCAAGATTAAGTTTTTCTGCAAAGAATTACTGAATCAAATCTCTTTCAAACACCAATTTCAAATCCCTACACTATATAAAGAGATGGCCTCCAAGAACACTTCAACACAGAAATCCCAATCCTCCACTGGTACTGCTGAAAAGCAAGCACCAGAGTTGGTTATTGTAAACAATCGACTGGTAGGAGTTTTTAATCCTGACCATTGGACTTCAAGTCACAGAATGATTTGGGGTGGTGCCATGGTTGAGGAATACCTCTCTGCTGCAATAGAGAACCAAACTGATAGAAAATTGATTCTTGACATGCTTGAAAAGGCACAAATCAAGGGTTTTCTATCTGCTCGCCCAAGTGGAATTTCATCACTCGATGTGTTGGAATTTTACAACAACTCCAGGATTATTTCCTGTGTATCTGAAGGCACTGAAATAGTGTCTATCAAAACCTCAGTCCAAGGAAAGGAAATCCTTCTGGACTTAACAACCTTCTGTAAGTTGTTTGAGGTTCAAAATCTTGGAAAGGATTTTGAAATAAACACCAAGGATGATGAACTCCTTGAAGGTGTTAAAGAACTTTACAGTGACGTGTGCGATCTTGAAAAATCAGATACACCCACTGAGTTCAAGCTTGCTGACATCCGAACCAGACATCTGATGGTTCACTGGGATGTACTGGCTTGCATTCTTCACAGATGCTTTGATGGTCTACAAGGAGGTCTTGACGGATAAGCCAAGAACGATGGATCATGATGTTCTTGCTGAATCAACAAGACAAAAGGCTGGAAAACCCTTTTAACTGGGGAAAGTACGCCTTCATGAAATTCGTGAAGAAGATTCAAGGCTTCGAGCCTAAGATTGCCAAAGGACTAGCTGAGCCAAAGGCCACAGTAGGTTATGGTCTGAAGATATGCTACTTGCTGGAAAATCTTGGCATTGAGCTCAGAGAGACGGCTGAAATAGCCAACAGTAACTTACTCTACAAATATGAGTATACAAATCTGATGAAAAAGGTTACTGGGTCTCAGAAAGGTCCTAAGAAGCAAAAATCTGAAAAGATATCTTAAGAAAAGGTTGCAACCAAGAAGCCCAGAACTTCAAGAAAGAAGTCTGCTGGCAAATCAGATGACACACCCAAAGAGGTTGTCAATTCTCAGATATCTGCAGGCATTGCCGATGAACTGATAATGGCAGATGAACTCATCAATGCTGCAAAAGAGTTATCAACTACTGAACAAGTAGACTCAGCAAGAGAAAGTGCTTTCAGAAATGTTGCGACTAATGCAGAAAGCCTTGCTGATGAACTCATAAATGCTGCCAAGAGTGGTGAAAAGCACCAAGCCCCATCTGCAGAAACCGCAGGAATAATGGACCAATCAGTTCCCAATGCTGATGAGAGCTCTGACGATGAAGATGATGAACTAGTCATCTCTCAAGTCCTAGAAAGAACAAAGAGGGCTAAGGTTCTTGAAAAATGGCGGTGATAAGGTATCTGAAGAAGAACACACACAAAGTTCTTTGAGACTATAGCAAAGGTTGTTGGTGCAAACACATCATCGTGGAATGCTTCTCTTGAACAACTTCACAAAGCCACGATGAGTGGTATTTTAGTCTTGGCGGAATCTTGATGGAAACGCCATCTAAAAATGCGGAAGAACATTCTCTTGATCAATCTTACGCTTGCACAACCACAACAACCACAAACACAACAACCACAACAGCCACAAGTGGTTGATGAAATGGTAAATGAACTCCATTTCGAATTACCAAGAATACAAGATATCAAGAAAATCCCGCAAATGAGCGGGTTCCCTAACTCATCGAGAGGATCAAACGAGACATCTACTCAGAATGATCAACCAGGGGAGGCAACTGAGTTGCATACTCAGGAAAGGTGTGAAGTACCAGAAACTTCAAACAAAGAAACTGCACTGGGACAAGACGACCAATGTATAGAAAGGTCACAAGTTCCAGAGACCAATCAGCCTGAAACTGCTCAGGTAAATGACTGGTTTAACTCTTACCTTGTGAAAAATTTTATACTTATAAATCTTGTTACCTCATAAGAATTTCTTTGTTACAGGCTGAGTTAGAAACGCAGAAACAAGAGGAAGCTGAGAAGCTTGCCTCAACTACTGAAAAAGAGGTCCCTTCAACCTCAACTCTTGAGAAATCTGAGCCTGTGCCACAGGTAAATGATTCTTAAAGAGAACTAATTTTTCAGTAAAAATGTTTATGTGCTCATTCATGTTAAATGTTTCTAACAGGCTCCAACTGAGATGGAAGAAGATAAGGCAGAAATGCCAGAGACAAATCCAGAGACCAACAAGGTTTCTGAAGAATACATCACTGAGCCTTCAAACATGAAGGCTATTTCAGAAGTAGAAATGCAAGGGGATAAAGTTGCGACTTCCCCTGCATCAATGGAAATTGATGAAGCCCCCAAGGCAGCATCACTCGAAAGAACACCAGAAACTGCACAAGTTTCTGAGAAAAATGAATCTGAGCTTCCTGTTGAGGAAGTTCAAGAAAGAAAGGTTGATGAGGACCAGACTTCCAAGTCTCAACCTCACAACAAGATATCTGAGACACCAATTGTCTCAATAGAACAAGTATCTGAGCCTGATGATCATACTCAGGCTCAAACAGATGCAAAGCAGGTTCCCATTGTAGAGACAAGGGACCTACTTCACTTCTTCAAAGCTCACACCCTGCCAAAGCATATTCAATGCTTCAAGAAATGGCAGAAGTTAAGGTGCTCTGATCTCTCTGAAATATTGAGAATCACTGATCAACCAACCAGACGAGCACGAGCTCTTGACACGAAACATATGTCCAAGCAATGTTCCCTCGAACAATATCTGATGGCGACTCTACTACATAAGGACTTTTCCCGAGAAGTGGCGCATAGTTTGATACATGCCTTTGAACAGGCAGATGGTCAGACAAGATTACAGATGGCATTCAAGCCAGTCCTGCCCCAGACCCTGCAGTTTATACCTTCTGAACAAGAAGAAGTTAATGGGCAGAAGATCACTATCCCGGAAGTGATCAATCTTGTATCTGAAGATGATGAGGAGGAAGAAATGAATGAAAATTACTTTGATGAACCTCCCACTGACCATCACCAAAAGGATGATAATGACAAAAAGGATGATGATGATTCCCTGCACTGTGGACCGGAGGAATTTCACAGAGAAACAATGCCTCAGCTGCTGAAAAGCAAACTGAGAAGACTTCACAGAAATCTCCATCTTCATCACCTCAGAAATCTACTCATCCATCTTCTAACCAACACGCAGTTACTACTGAACAAGTAGTTGAGCTTTCTGAAGAAACAAATTAGAAAATACTAAACACTCAAACCAGATCTGCTCAACTCAGACAACTGTTGGAAGAAGAACAACAGCTCCATCTTCAACTGGAAGATCAAATAGCTAAATCCAGAGATAAGATTGATCAACTACAAGATCTATACTTAGAAGAAATGATTGCTTACTCTGAAGTTAAAGAGCTACAGGATGCTGTGCAAGAGATCACCAAAGAACTCGATACTGAAGAAGTATCTGAAGTCAAGCATGATGCTAAGGCTGCATCATCTTCAAAAGAAGTACCATCCTCCTCCCAGAAAGGAAAGAAACCAATCTCTGAGATGGTTGCTGGACTCGATACAATCGATGAAAATGTCCAAGAGGATGAAGATCACTGGGCTGATCACTCAGATGATGAAGAAGACAAGACTTTGGCAGAACACCGCAATGAACATTTAGCGGTTTCTCACTTGAAAAGGAAGTTGATTGCTCCTACAATATTCAGCAAACTGCCAAACGTCCACTCCCATGAATACATGAACAGGTACCAAGTACTGGCTACTCTGAACAAGGAGATGTCTTCACAGAACAAGGAAGTAATTGCCTCCGTCCCCTCTGAAATGAGAAAGTTCACTGAGCTCATCACTCAGAGAACAACTAGCATAGTCATTGCTCAGAAAGATCTGGGAATGATAAGGGACGTTGATGCGTCTTTAGCTGAAAACGCTCTTCAAGAGGCAAGTTACACTGCTGGAAAAGAAGATGCCATCCTAGGCCCATTGACAGAGCTCATTGATAAGGACAACGGACTTATCAAGCAAAATCAGGAGCTCAAAACCGAACTTCAGAAGTTGGTCACTGCCTATAACTATTTACAAGGGCATTTTGACTCTCTCTCAGATTCCTTTATGAGACTGAGTCATGACAATGACTAAGGGGGAAAGAAAGTACAAATCTGGACCTCAAAGTCAGGGGGAATGGGAAGAAGGAGATGAAAACAAGAAGAAATCTGGAGCTGGTGCGGCTCAGAAAGGAAGAAGAAAAACTTCCTAGCCACCACTCAGAATCAATGAACCCTCCTCAAGCCAAGCTGCTTTGCAAACAGTAGCTACTTTCCAGAAACCTACTGAAGGAACTAAAATGGTAACAAGGGCCATGGCACAGAAACCTCGAAGGAGTACCAAGGCTCTAAGGAGAAGACAAGTTAGAGGGATTGATGAATCTTCTGAAGAAGAAGAAGGTCAAATCAAGTCCCTGGGCAATGAAGAAGGCTGTAAAACTCTCACAAGATCTAGTCTTGATGATGATGAGGACACTGATGAAGATGAAGCTCCTCTTCACAGAAAAAGGAAAATTGAAAGCCTAACTGAGCCCATAGCTGCAAAGCCCCTAGCAGCTAAAACACCCTCTGGAAATACCAAGTCTATCCAGGGTGGTGGTTCTTCAAGTAACAACCCCAAAGAGAATTCAAGACAGAGAAGGAACAGACTGAGAGCTGAGCAAAGACAAAGTCAACTTCCACTCAGGCCAGAAGAAGCCAAAATAGAGCATGTGAAGTATGACAATGATTCCTCTGTCTACAGGTGCATCAATCAAAGAATGGCTATTGGATTCTGGAACTTAAGCATCTACTGGTAAATTCAAGATTTCCAGAACCAATCCATAAACAACTTATGGCATGGAGAAAGGATAAACCTACCTTGATCAACACCAATCACATCAAAGCATGGTTGGATTTTAAAGTTGTCAAGAGAACTGAAGCCATGAAGAAGGACCTCCCTGATGAATGTCCATATGGAAAGCCAGATGATGTGCACAAAATTCTGAATATCACAGGAACAGGCACAGGACCAAGACTTGCTGTGGAACCCTATGAGTCGTTCTATCTGACAGAAGATCAATACAAGGGTGACATCAGATATCTGAAGATTATCTATGAATACTTCAAGCTTTCAGATATCAGAATAGAGCATGCCTGGAAGTGGGGAAAGTACCTATGGGTCAAGCATTTTGTCAAGAAAAATCCTACCAAAACCTACAAAGAGGTCTGTGGATTTGCCAGAGACACAGAGATGCTCGTCAGAACTCTTCTCTATGATTATTCTGATGACATCAAAAGGTTTGGAGATAGGAAATTTGCAGACTAATCCATAGAGATACTGTTGAAGACTTGAAGACTAGTCTATTAGGATGTTTACTTGGAGCTTGGTTACTCCTGTTGTCCTAATTTACTATATAGTTTTTGTATTTTTGCTGACTGAGCTTAATTGTATCATGTATTGAAGTTATCTGTAATCTTTATTTGTAACTTATCTGAAGAACTTACTCTCAGATAGTATTCTATAAAAGATAACTTGTCAGCAAAGATCACACCTTGTGATTCGGTTGATGTTTACTTTCTGCACTTAATTATATGAATTGAAAGATCTTAAGAAATGATTAAGTGGTGGATTGTCTCCTCATCCAGATTTGTAATAGGGAAGATAGTCATCGTTGACTGATCAAAAAGGGGGAAATTTGTTGGGAAATTTCTTGTGAAACTTGTTGGGAAATTTGTTGGGAAATTTCTTGAGAAATTTGTTAGGAATTTTGTTAGATATTTTGTAAAGAATATCTGTTTAAGTTTTGATCAGCAACATGATGACTTATCTTAGTCTCAGAAAGGTGATTAGTACTCTTGGTTCACTTGAACATTGTAAAAGAGGAAACCCACTAAGTATGATAGTCTAGCTAATCTTGTATAGGATGTTAGGTCTCAAAATGCAATTTTTATTTTATGAAGAGAAGACCAAGAAGAAGACATCCAAGCAGAAAGCTCAACGACATTGAAGACTTGAAAAGCGCACAAGATTATCGAATACATTGTTCAGATATCTTAAGCCAGATATCTTGAAGACACGAATAGTTTCTAACAAACTGTGTCACAAGAGATATCTGAGAAATAAAAGACATATCTGAAAACAAGGAAAGTGTCCACAGATATCTATTCTCAGATACCTTGAGCTTTAACCACATTTCTGAAAAAGAAATATATATTGCAAACAAAGTTGTTTCAATAAACACAAGTGGTATCTGAAGATTGAAGATAAGGACGTGCAAAGAATCAGATAACACTAGTCTCTAATACAAAGCATAGTTCCGTTGACACTATAGGACAAAAGTATAGTACAATGCATTTAATGCACGAACAGAGATGTCTGAATAAAAGCAACGGCAGCTTCTGAGAAGAAGACAAAACCTGCTACAGTACTATACACAGATATCGATAGTTTGAATTTGAGCCTAACGGATACTATTCAAACGGCACTCAAATTCATCTATAAATATCAACACTTAGACTGCTTGAGAACACACAGAACCTTAGACACACCTTGAACTTCATACAAACGCTGAACGTCTTACTCTCTCAAAGCAACTTACTTACTCACAAAGCTTTCTGTTGCGACCAAAGCTTTTGATCTTGAGTAAGACTGAAGTTCTAAGTCTCCTGATCCTAAACAAGCAAATCTATCTGTGAAGAAGTTGAATCAAAAGATCAACTATCTGAGATTCATTCTCTTGAACAGATATCATAAGACTTGGGTCAGTAAAATCGAACAAGATACCATACGCTGTAAAGTGTATTAAGTACCTTGATTCACAGAGCTCTCTGAATAACTGAAAAGTTATTAAGAAGCTCATCTGACAACTCAAACCAAAAACCAACACCATAACTGGCGTGGAGTACAGGAAGTACTTAGTTTGAAAAATCAGGGAATAACTCCAAGGTTACCGAAGTATAGGAAGTACTTGATTTGGGAAACTAAGGAATAACTCCAAGGTTATTGAGTATAGGAAGTACTTAGCTTGGGAATCTAGGGAATAACTCAAAGGTTTACGATACAGAAGTACTTGGTCATGAAAGCCGGGGAACAACTCAGGGGGAACATTTGGTTGGGAACCAATTGTTAAGAATCTTAGAATAGGATTATTGTAAGGAGAACTCAATTATCTGTTCTAGTGAATTCTAGGTCTCTGACAGACCGAAGTGGATTAATTGGAGGATTACGCCACCTCCAGATACCACTATACTTGCTGTGTTATTTACCTTTCTGTATTTACATTTCAGCAACACACACACACATATTAACTATTTCTGCACTTATCTTTATTAAGTCTTCCGCACTCTGATTCTAAGTATCAGATATCTATTCAGATATCTGAGAAATAGTTGTTATCGACAAAAGTTTTTAAAAGACTATTCACCCCCCACCCCCCTCTAGTCTTTTACTTTGCCGTTATCTGGACCAACAGTGCCCATCGCTCTCTGTAAGCTACCCCAGAATCTTGATGTAAACCGAGGATCTCGGTCTGATACTATGGATAATGGCACGCCGTGTAGTCTGACGATCTCATTAATATATCATTTTGCTAAGTTCTCGAGGGATGAACCCCGTCTAAATGGTATAAAATGAGCTGACTTCGTTAGTCGATCAACGACCCAAACGGCGTCATTCTTCCTTGGTGTGATGGGTAGAGCGTATACAAAATCCATTATAATATTCTCCCACTTCCATACAGGAATCGGTAACGGATGCAATTTACCTACCGGTGCCTGGTGTTCCGCTTTTATTTGTTGACATGTCAAGCATCTTGACACATACTCAGCCACATCTTTCTTCATTCGAGGCCACCAGTAATGTCACTTCAGATTTTTATACATTTTTGTACTACCTGGGTGCATTGCATACGGTGCCTGTGTGAGCTTCTTCCATTATTTCATTTCTTAGACCATCAATATCGGGAACACAAAGTCGATTGTTTACAGTCAGATGCCCATCGTCATTCAAAACAAAATTTGTATTGCTACCTTATTTCACCTTGTCAGCAACATTGACTAACTTTTCATCACGATACTGAGCCTTTTTAATTCGCTCAATCATCGTTGGTCTAATACCAATTGAAGCGCAGATGATACCCCCTTCTCTAACATCCAAACGTGCATTCATCTTTCTCAAATCCTGTAAATATGGTAGGGAATTCATAGAAAGAGAAGAATCCGTATCGTGCGATTTCGTGCTCAAAGCATCAGCAGCAACATTTGCTTTTCCAGGGTGGTACTCAATAGTGCAATCGTAATCCTTCAAAAGTTCAAGCCATCTTCTTTGACGCATGTTTAACTCTTTTTGGCTTAGGAGATATCTTAAATTTTTGTGATCAGTGAATATTTGAAAAGTGGCACCATATAAGTAATGTCTCCATATCTTTAAGGCAAAAACTACCACCGCAAGTTCCAAATCATGGGTGGGATAAGACGTCTCATGCGGCTTAAGTTGTCGAGAAGCATATGCAATGACCTTTCCGTGTTGCATCAAAACACATCCTAATCCTTGGTAAGAGGCATCACTATACACAACAAAGCCTTCGTTACCCGTAGGAATGCTTAACACCGGAGCGGTTGTTAACTGTTTCTTTAATTCTTCAAAACTTTCTTTGCATTCCTCGGTCCATTTAAATGGAATTCCTTTTCGCTGAAACCATGTCAAAGGAGAAGCAATAAGAGAATAGTTCTCAATAAATCTTCGGTAGTACCCTGCCAACCCAAGAAAACTACGAATCTCCGTGACATTCTTTGGGTTTTCCCACTTGACAATTGCCTCAATTTTATGTGGGTCAACCTTGATGCTTTCACCAGAAACCACATGTCCCAAAAATATGACTTGATTTAAGCAAAATTCGCATTTACTTAACTTGGCAAACAATTGTTTCTCACGTAAGATTTGTAACATGATTCTCAGGTGTGTTTCATGTTCTTCAAAGGACTTAGAACGTACCAGAATATCATCAATGGACACAATCACAAACTTTTCTAGGTAGGCTCGGAAAACCTTGTTCATTACAGCCATGAACACTGCAGGTGCATTGGTCAACCCAAACGGCATTACCAAGAACTCATAATGACCATACCTAGTTCTGAAAGCTGTCTTTGGGATGTCAGCTTGTGCAATCTTCAACTGGTGATACCCTGATCTTAGGTCTATCTTTGAGAAAACACATGCACCTTGGAGTTGGTCAAACATGTCATCTATCCGAGGTAATGGATACTTATTCTTCACTGTCACCTTATTCAACTGTTGATAATCTATGCACAATCTCAAACTACCATCCTTCTTTTTAACAAACGACACTGGTGCACCCCAAGGAGAAACGCTCGGTCGGATATATCCTTTGTCAAGTAACTCCTGTAATTGGGTTTTCAGTTCTTGCAACTCAATCGGCGCCATTCTATAGGGAGGGATAGAAATTGGCGAAGTACCAGGTTGTAGTTCGATGGTGAACTCTGTATCTCTATTTGGAGGTAGCCCTGGTAACTCATCAGGGAAAACATCTGGATATTCTCTGACCACATGAATCTCTTCCAACGCCATACTACTTAATCGAGTATCTACAATATGAGCTAAATATGCTTCGTACCCTTTTCTGATCATTCTAAATTCTCTTGATGCTGATATCACACAAGCAGGTGATGTGCTCAAATTAATACTTAGAAAACCAAGTAGTAAGCAGTTGTTATAGACAGACAATGCTAAACCACAGAGTCGTTTGCTAAGGAATTAATTAAGCTATGTAGCAGTGAGATTAAACAGATACTTGCCAATAACAGTTTGATTTATGGTTTTTGTGTACTTCTAACTGGATCGATTAAAGCTAAAATTATGATTAACAATGAGAGAAAGATGAATACAGTAGCAAGATCCAATTATGCTAATTCGAACTAGGGATAACACTCATATTTGTCACACGGTTGTTGTACAACAAATCAATCAATTCGATTCAAACAATTGCTCTTAGAAAATATTATACTGGAGAAATCGTGAGTCGTCAATTCACGATCCTTAAACATGAATAATTTAGAGAATTTAATACGGACTTATCGAAGTGAAGGTTTTTTCGAAGATTTAATACGAGACTAACCTATATTAGTGATTTGATAAACCCTAGAACGAATATGCGTAACCTTCACATACTATTATATTCAAAGGTGTTTAGCTACTCATAATAGACGATTGCATACAGAGGTTCATGGTAAAAATCGTATGAAACATAGATGATAAACTCGCACGCAATAACATACAATTCAATCGATAAGATAAAGAACGAATTGTAAAGAAGAAAGCAATAGAGAAATCAATACCAATAATCTTGATTAATAAAATCAATGAGTAACCAAGCTCCGAAGATGTCTCAATGTCAATATGTGAATTTAGGAGCTTTTTCTCAAAACTAGGTTAAAAGAAGTATGAAAGAAAGAATCAAAAATCTAATCTAATTAAGGAAAACAAATTCTGGACTTGCGCGTCTCGCCGCGGCGAGCTTCCTTTTGTCGATTATATATCCAGCTCGCAAATTCTCGCCGCGGCGAGCGTCTTCCTTCAAAACAGGGGAGCCAATCGCAAAATCTCGCCGCGGCGAGCCTTCTTTATCGCAATATATATAGCCTTTGCATAATCTCGCCGGGGCGATCAAGGTACTCCGCCGCGGCGAGCTTCAATCTTCAAAGCAAAGGCTCCATTCACAAAATCTCGCCGCGGCGGACCAATTCCTTCGCCGCGGCGAGTCTTCTTTAATCACAGAAGATGATCATTCGCTAAATCTCGCCGCGGCGGACTGATTTCCTCGCCGCGGCGAGCCTTCTTTCAATTTCCAGTTGCAAGCTCGTAAAATCTCGCCGCGGCGAGCCATGCTAAGCAGCTTGTTCTCATTCGGCTCAAAAGACATCGATTTCTACAAAATATAAACAAAACACCAAAGCGTAAAAATGAACTAAAAAGACTACAAAACTAAAGACAAAGACTCACAAAGACCGCTAAAAAGGACCAAATGAGACGTTAGAATATTGTCTCATCAAAATCCCTAAACCGAACCTTTGCTCGTCCCCGAGCAAACAAACAAATTAAAGACAACTAGACTTAGACTACGACATATAATAACACACAAACGAGTCAATCTTCCAAGTGACCGAACTCTACCATTGTAAGCATTAAATTCACAAGATGCAAAAGGTTTGCACTCAACTGGCGTTGACAGAAATAGTGCACAAAAAATCCTGCAAGAGAGTTTTTCAAATAAATAACACTTAAGTCTAACTCTCCAATCCCTCACAAGGAAATCCTACACTATTCTCTCTCACACTCTGGATGTGTCCAGTGGGTTAAACACTCAAGAACAATAAGAGAAAAGGAAGGTGACTCTCGTCACAAAGGTGCCTCAAATACCTCATGCAATGTACTCAATTAGTTAAGTCAGAAGGGACTTTTTCCTTGCGTATAGCAGCTTGCCAAGACATAAAACCAACTTCCATAAACCAAATATTTGCATCAAATGAATTAAATTCTAATCAATTTGGCCACTATGGACTCTTTTAGTCTCACTTTTTTGGTAGTGTCTGTTTTACCAAAGTCCGCACTTTTGTGCGTGTTAGTTTGGTGTATGTGCCATCAACCCTCACGGACATATGGCATTTTAGGACCACGCCGGTATATAGGTAGTATTTGAAACACGCCCAACACGACTACGGTGATGACAAGCACCATAGATACACTCCGAGACAATTCAACTAATCAGGGGGAATACATATTACAAAATTTGAACAATAACATCATAACGCAGTAGATTTCTTCTCCCCAAACTGGTTCTTCGCAATGCACTGGCTTTCGATAAAATGAAACATGAAGAGCATGTCGTTCGTCATACTTAACTTAACTGAGTACACATGAGAATGAAAAGGCGCAAACAAGGGTTTGCACTTCCCGAAAGGATCACACAAGCGCCGGTACAATATTTTTTCACCGGCTTAAAGTTTCTCACCGGCTTTTTGGACTAAAGAGTTAAACAAACTTGCTATTTACAGGAAAAACAAACTTACGAGATCTTAAGTCCACTACACTATCTAAGCTGAGAATCGTGCAAAACGTAAGCAACAAGCAGATTTAACAATCACAATAGAAGTTTTCGTAACATGGAAGAATGACTCACGAAATACTCTAGAGAAGAAAAGAAAAATGACCAAAACAAACCGAAAGTAAAGGACGAAAGACTCTAGAGACTAAAAAAATAGAGAAAACACAGACAAGACACTAGAGAGCACATTCCCCCTCCCCAAACCTAAACTCAAGCATGTCCTCAAGCGTAGAGTAAAGAAGAAAAAAGAATGGGGTCAACAGTGACTTGCCTGTGATGTACAGTTTAGAGTCATGTACTGGAGTCGAAGAGGTCGACCACTTCTTCCGGTCGCTCAATGTACCCTTGAAAGTATGGTTTAACTCGCTGCCCATTGACCTTGAAGGTGGAACCGTCAGTGGAATTCAAGAGTTCGACAGCACCATGCGGTGCCACATGAATTATCGTGTACCGTCCATCCCAACGTGAACGCAACTTTCCTGGAAACAGTTTAAGACGAGAGTTAAAAACCAAAAATTTCATACCTGGGTGCAAGTCCTTGCGGATTATCCCCTTGTCATGATACTCTTTTGTCTTCTGCTTGTAAATCTTTACATTCTCAAAGGCAAGGTGGCGGAGTTCTTCCAGCTCGGAGATCTGCAGCAATCGTTCTTCCCCAGCTGCCTGCATATCGATATTTAGCTCCTTGGTGGCCCATGCCGCTTTGTGCTCCAACTCTACGGGAAGATGACAAGCTTTGCCATAAACCAACTGGTAGGTGGTTGTACGATAATAATGTATAAGTTCTGTAGGCCCACAGTGCATCATCTAGCTTGGTTGACCAATCCTTACGATTTTGTTTTACGACCCTTGTGAGAATGCTCTTGATTTGCCTATTGCTGACTTCCACTTGACCAAAAGTTTGTGGTGGTATGCAGTTGCGACACGGTGTTGCACTCCATACTTCACAAGCAGGTTCGCAAATGAACGGTTAATAAAATTAGATCTGCCATCGCTAATGATTGCTCTGGGTGTACCAAACCTGCTGAAAATATTCTTGGACAAGAAAGAGAGCACAACTTTGGAATCGTTAGTTCTGGTGGCAATAGCCTCCACCCACTTAGTCACATAGTCCACAGCAACAAGAATATATTCATTACCATTACTTTTGGGAAAGGGTCCCATAAAGTCAATACCCCACACATCAAAGGGTTCTACCACAAGATTGCTGGTCAAAGGCATCTCATTACGCTTGCTAATGTTACCACTACGCTGACATGCATCAGAACTAGCACAAAACTTATGAGCATCTTTAAACAGAGAGGGCCAAAAGAATCCTGATTGAAGAACCTTCAGAGAGGTTTTCTTCCCGCTGTAGTGCCCTCCACACTGCATGGTATGACAAAAGATGAGAACACTGCCTACTTCACTCTCTGGAATGCAGTGCCGTAGGATGCCATCAGCTCCCTCCTTGAAAAGGTGGGGGTCATCCCAAAAGTAGCCATTGGTTTGGAGCGCAAAGTTCCTTCTTTCCTGCGAAGACATGTTAGCGGGGAAGACACTTGCAACAACAAAATTCACAATATCTGCAAACCAAGGCTCTAAGCTAACAGAGAATAGATGCTCATCAGGTAAGTCATCGGGAATAGGTGGAGAAGGGGAGATTGTCTTAGGATCAAGCTTAGATAAATGGTTAGCAACAAGGTTATCTTGACCACACTTATCAACTATTTCGCAATCGAACTCCTGTAACATCAAAACCCACCAAATGAGGCGCGACTTAGAATCACTCTTGGCCATGAGGTGGCGGATCGCTGCGTGATCCGTGTGGATGATCACTTTGAACCCTTTCAGAATACAAACGGAATTTATCCAGTGCGAAAAGAATAGCTAGGAATTCTTTCTCAGTTGTGGTGTAGTTAACCTGCGCAGGGTTAAGTGTCTTGCTGGCATAGTAAATCACATGAAAATGTCCATTTATCCTTTGTCCTAAAACAACACCGAAAGTGAAATCAGAAGCATCGCACATAATCTCAAAGGGTAAGGACCTGTTAGGGGAAACAACAATGGGAGCGGAAACAAGCTGCTCTTTCAAGATGTTAAAAGCCTGCATGCATTCATCATTGAAAACAAAAGGCACATCTTTCATAAGCAAGTTGCTCAAACACTTAGAAATTTTCGAGAAATCCTTAATGAATCTCCTATGAAAACCAACATGCCCAAGAAAAGATTGCAGCTCTTTCACACAAGTGGGAGGGGGAAGTTTAACAATCACATCAAGCTTTGCTCTATCAACTTCTATCCCACGTTTTGAGACTACATGTCCTAAGATAATTCCTTCTCTAACCATAAAGTGACTTTTTTCCCAGCTAAGAATTAAGTTAAACTCAATGCAGCGTTTAAGCAATTTATCATGTTTATGTAAGCAATCAGCAAAAGAATCTCCAATAAGAGAGATCTGAAGTCATTCATGAAGACCTCTATAAAATCCTGCACCATTTCAGAAAATATAGAAAGCATGCATCTTTGAAAAGTAGCAGGAGCGTTGCACAGTCCGAAAGGCATTCTGCGATAGGCAAAATTTACCATAGGGACAAGTAAATGTCGTCTTCTCCTGATCCTCCTGAGCAATGGGTATTTGGTAGAAACCTGAAAGACCATCCAAAAAAATAATAGAACTCTCGCCCAGCAAGGCGGTTAAGCATCTCATCAATGAATGGCAGAGGGAAGTGGTCTTTCTTAGTGGTTGCGTTTAGTTTCCTGTAGTCAATGCACACACGCCACCCAGTGCTTTTTCTTACCAGGGTCTCTATGCCCTTCTCGTTTGTTTCGACAGTAACCTCCGACTTCTTAGTAACTACATGCACATGACTCAACCATCTACTATCAGCTATGGGGTAAATTATGTCGTGCTCAAGCATCTTAAGGATCTCAGTTTTCACTACGTCTTGCATGACAGGATTAAGCCTGCGCTGGGGTTGCCTAACAGGTTTAGCATCATCTTCTAAACTTATCCTGTGTGTGCAACGGGTTGCGCTAATGTCCTTAATGTCTCCAATTCCCCATCCTATGGCCGCAAAATTCTCCTTAAGAAGCTCAACAAGTTGGTTCTCTTCTTCCTTTTGCAATTTCGAAGAGATTATCACAGGTTTGGACCGATTTTCACCAAGGAAAGCATACTTAAGGTGGGATGGGAGTTCCTTAAGGTCAGGCCTAGGGGGTTCGATTTCCCCAGTATTGCTACTGAGGGGGTCGAATTCACCTAATGGTTCACTAGGGGCATCGAGTTCACCTGCCGGTTCAGTTTCAGCTGAATCTAAAGTACAAATTAGCTCATGACTTTCCTCACTCACAATTCCCTTAGCAGGATCTAGTGTCAAAGCAGACTCTAACTTATCGCTAGCAATATCATCAAGCAAAGTAGTATATACACAGTCATCAATGATGCAATGAAATTCTTTGGCAATCTCATGTTCCACAACTGTAATGTGAGAATAGGCATTAGAGTTACCTGCAGGACGGACTGCGTCCTTGCTGATTCGATTGCCTCCGATATCCATCGCTATCTTCCCTTCTGCAACATCGACTTGAAGTTTGACAGTTTTCATGGACGGGCTTCCTAGCAAAATCACATGGTTTCCGCTGCTGGTTGCTGCATGGCTGGGCGGTAGAACTACAAAATCTGCTGGTACCAAGTATGTGTCAACCTTGACCAAAGCATCCCGTATAATACCAAGTGGTCGCTGGATACTACAATCAGCCATTTGCAACGTCATATTCACTGGTTCCAACTTCCCCAAACCGAGCTCCTGATAAAGGTCATGGGTAATAAGATTAATGCTCGCTCCCAAGTCGAGCATACCTTTTGCTACCTTCCCATTCTCCATTTGTATATCAATTACGAAAGTCCCTGGGTTTTGTTGTTTCACTGGTAATCCGATCACAGAATTTGCTGTTTCTGGAAGAATCAGCTTTTCAGTAGACGAAAGCTTCTTATTATTAGCATTTAGGTCCTTGAAGAACTTAGCATAGGAGGGGACATTATCGATAAGCTCCATTAGTGGCATGTTCACGTTAACTTTCGAAAGCATTGCCATAATAGATTTGAACTTACTGTCGTCTTTTGGCTTCTTAATTCTCCCAGGGTATGGTAATAGCTTGGCAACTAGTGGTCCTGGGGGGCGGAAGGGGTTATTAGATTTATGTAGAACCTCAGTGCTGCTTCTTGGGTCCTCAATAATCTCCTTAGCTTCCTCCTCAGTAACGTCGATAGCTGGTGTAGGTGAAGTTTCCGGTTTAGTCATCATATCTGGCTTCGCAACAACCTTACCACTACGCAGTACTGTAGTTGCTTGAATCTCCTCTTCCAATTCATCTTCATCCCCAAATTCTAGACCACCTATGAAGTTAGCCAAACTATCTGCTAAGTCCTCTATTCTGCGCATCATCCCCTCAATCTGCTGTCCTGTTCTCTCTTGCCCCTTCATAACAACTTGCATAAATTTTTCATCATGGGCAATTAAGGCCACCAATGTGCTTTCACCAAATGAGCTGCTCTCCGGTAAAATATTTGCACTATTCACCATTTCCGGAGTTAGTCCTCCTGCACTCTGACGCCATTCATTGGTAATCCTATCAATATTTTCAACATATAACAGTTCATATTTCTTTGATGCTTCGTCGATCACAATAGCAGGTCCAGCTACCATTGCAGAGGGTGCGTAGTAGATGGAAAAGGACTCCATTCTTGGATCTCAACAACAGTAACTCAACAAATGCTTAGTTTCTATTAGTCCAAATAAAATCACGACAAGTAACCACTGGCTCTCAGCGCTACAATAGGAATTAACTCCCCGGAAGCGGCGCCAAATTTTATGTGCTCAAATTAATACTTAGAAAACCAAGTAGTAAGCAGTTGTTATAGACAGACAAAGCTAAACCACAGAATCGTTCGCTAAGGAATTAATTAAGCTACGTAGCAGTGAGAGTAAACAGATACTTGCCAGTAACAGTTTGATTGATGGTTTTTGTGTACTTCTAACTAGATCGATTAAAGCTAAGATTACGATTAACAATGAGAGAAAGATGAATACAGTAGTAAGATCCAATTATGCTAATTCGAACTAGGGATAACACTCATATTTGTCACACGGTTGTTGTACACCAAATCAATCAATTCGATTCAACCAATTGCTCTTAGAAAATATTATACTGGAGAAATCGTGAGTCATCAATTCACTATCCTTAAACATGAACAATTTAGAGAATTTAATACGGACTTATCGAATTGAAGGTTTTTACGAAGATTTAGTACGAGACTAACCTATATGAGTGATTTGATAAACCCTAGAACGAATATGCATAACCTTCACATACTACTGTATTCAAAGGTGTTTAGCTACTCATAATAGATGATTGCATACAGAGATTCATGGTAAAAATCGTATAAACTCGCACGCAATAACATACAATTCAATCGATAAGATAAAGAACGAATTGTAAAGAAGAAAGCAATAGAGAAATCAATACAATTAATCTTGATGAATAAAATCAATGAGTAACCAAGCTCCAAAGATGTCTCAATGTCAATGTGTGAATCTAGGAGCTTTTTCTCAAAACTAGGTTAAAAGAAGTATGAAAGAAAGAATCAAAAATCTAATCTAATTAAGGAAAACAAATTCTGGACTTCTTGGCGTCACGCAAGTAGCTTTTTGTCGAATATATATCCATTTCAGAAATTCGCCATGCGGATTGAATCATCGCCGCGGCGAGCCTTCTTTATCGCAATATATATAGCCTTCGCATAATCTCGCCGCGGCGATCAAGGTACTCCGTCGCGGCGAGCTTCAATCTTCAATCTTCAAATCAAAGTCACCATTCGCAAAATCTCGCCGCGGCGGACCAATTCCTTCGCCGCGGCGAGTCTTCTTTAATCACAGAAGATGATCATTTGCTTAATCTCGCCGCGGAGGACTGATTTCCTCGCCGCGGCGAGCCTTCTTTCAATTTCCAGTTGCAAGCTCGTAAAATCTCGCCGCGGCGGATTGAATCACTCGCCGCGGCGAGCCATGGTAAGCATCTTGTTCTCATTCGGCTCAAAAGACATCGATTTCTACAAAATATAAACAAAACACCAAAGCATAAAAACGAACTAAAAAGACTACAAAACTAAAGACAAAGAATCACAAAGACCGCTAAAAAGGACCAAATGAGACGTTAGAATATTGTCTCATCAGCAGGCACAACTTCTTTGTTACCCTTAAATACTATGCACGCCTTATCTGCTGGTTGGAGCACAATCTCCTTGGTGAAACAATCCAACTTAGCATGATGCTCACTCAACCAGTCCATACCGAGAATAACATCGAAATCTCTTAAAGGCATAAGAATCAGGGTGGCAGAAAATTGAACGCCCTCAATGAACAGTTTACACCGACGACATACAGTGTTTACAATAACACTACCAATAGGTGTACGGACAAGTATGTCGTAATCCAAAGGTTCTGGGTTAGGTAAGTGTGATGCAAATGATTGTGATACAAATGATTGAGTTGCACCATGATCAAACAAAGCATAAACACTTGTACCAGAGGTAGAGATATTACCAATAACAACTGTTGGTGTGGCCCTAGCTTCCTACTGGGTCATGGAAAAGACCCGAGCTTGCACTTGTTACTTGTTGGCTTGACTTCCACCGGTACTAGCACCCCTTCAGGTATCAGGTCTACCTCGACCCCTACCCAAATCGGAATTAGTTCCACTAACCCTACTCTGCTGCACAGTGACTTCTTCCGGTGGTTTCGGACAATCTCTAATTATGTGATCAATTTTACCACACCTGAAAAATTTCCTCGAAAGTAGTCCGCATTCGCCAAAGTGATTTCGGCTACAATATATGCAAGTAGGAGCAGATGATGTGGGACGGACATCTTTACCGGTTATCATTTCATTCTTACCCCCGTAACTCTTTGAACTTGGATATGAGCCTCCACGTGGCGCGACATTAAATCCTCTTTTACTTTCAGACCCTCCGCTTTTGTCATTGTTCTTTCGCTTATTTGACTGATCCTCAATCTCCAGCTTCTCAGCACGTATCATTGCGGCTCTTAACTGGCTATACGATCCCATATCTGCATTAGTGATACGGTTATGAATATTAAAGCGGAGTCCTGATTCAAACCTGTTACACTTCTTCTTTCCTATAGCTACCGTGTGTGGGGCATAACGAGAAAGTTGATTGAAGTGCACTTCATATTCCGCCACTGTTCTGTTACCCTGTTTGAGCTCAAGAAACTCCTTTTCTTTGAGGTCCTTATACACATCTGATACATATGCTTCGTGAAATTCTCTCAAGAAATCACTCCAACTTAGTACTGGGGGTTGAACATCACTATGAGGTACAATCTCCCACCAATCATATGCATCTCCTTGAAGGAGTGACACAACATAGTCAAACTTTTCTTCGCCAGTACACTTCATCAAGTTAAAGACCCTCTCCGTCCGTTTCAACCAGGTTTCTGCTTCTACAGTACCCGAGAAATCAATAGCACCCATCTTCCTAAGCTTATCATACCTCCTTTCACGTGGTTCAATTATAGGAGCAGGCATATCGATCCTATTAATGCAATTATGCTGAGATAAATGAGACTCTGGCACGGCTACTCCTCCCCCTCCATGAACACTTGGCTCATCATTATCTACATGTGCTTCATGACTAGCAATCCATTGCCTAAAATGTGACACAACTTTTAACACTAATGCAAGCATATACCACATAAATGATGATGCACATGTCATGAGACTGTCTACAGAACCCATACCCGGGCTCTGATACCACTACATGTAGCACCCTTACACTTTCACATAATATTAACACAACTTTTTGTAACGCACTTGGTAAGCATCAAATAAGCACATAATTTATTAACTTAAAACATCACTAACATGCGGAAGCCTTGAACATACGAGTGTCACACTCGTTACACAAGTCTGTCAGCAAAACATATATTTACATACATTATGAGTCATTCCTCTTATTATAAAACCCAAAATATTCCCCTATATGATATGCAGATGATGAGCAGAGGGAGAAGGATGGGAAAACCTGCCGGCCGACCTTGGATCCATGACTTTACTTCTACTCAGCTCCTTTCCGTTGTCCTTATCTTCAAAGGCTATATATATATAAAAAAAAAAAATCGTAATTGGGACGAGTTGCGGGCTCAGTAAGTATAATCAGTAACATGTCATTTAATAACCTGTAAAAATAATCCGCAACAAGCCATTTAAGGACAATAAGCATATATCAGAACCACAATTCGAGTCACTCAGATTCTTTATAACTTAGAACACATGACCTTCAAATATTTCACAATTTCCAACACGTCAGTTCACAAAATTCACATATATATAATAATAATGCACGTGTTTAGTCATTTTCTTTGCCCGCTATGGCTCTGTTACGACCAGGAGTAATTCGTGATCACGATAACATATTTATACAGAGTCCAGCCGTACCTGGAATTTCATATTTCATACAGAGTCCAGCCATACCTGGAATTCTATACTTTAACAGAGTCCATCCAGTGATGGATATCCAGACAAGCTGGAAAACACATGACTCAATGTCATCAGTAGCCATAACAGAATCCTCTTATCTCTTATGAATGCAATTCACATAGTCATGTTTATAAATATATACGACTAATACTTCATCAGAAAATAGTATCTTTTCAGATAACAACTGCACGTATCCCATCCGTACATGGGAGCAATTGTTCACATATCGTCAGCCAATCACTTTAAGCCTTTCATCATATTCAGAATGGAACATTCCACATATATAGCACACCACTGTATATTTTCACATTTCATAACACAACTTCAACCATATAATTCACATATACATAGCCCGTACGCTAGCACCATATCAAATCATACATATTTGTCAAACAACAAGTTACCGAAATTAGTTACAAAGATGGTCAACAACGAATTACTAAAAACACTTATTGTTTACATTCCAACGTGCTACTAGCAGTATCCACTCGATCTCCAGTTGCTAATTATCCTTTGTAAGTTTGGGACATCATATACTGTTGCTAACTTATTTCTACTTTCTTTTAAAACCTCCATCCTTTCGCTCCCCGTTGTCTCTCTATGAGATAATCAAGGACTTGTATGTGTGTGACAGAAATGTTATTGTGTGTAGTAGAGTCAATTTCATAATCGCTCAAACCAAACTTCACAATCAAGTAAATAGCATATAAATCAAACTAACTGAAGTAGTGATGGCGGTGGATAGGATCAAGATCAGTGAGGCGGTGGAGAGGTCATTATTATCAAATTAAGAAAGCATGAAACGTATCAACGGAATTGCTGAATAAGAATTTTACGTGTCTCAACTATATACTACTTTTATATATATATATATATATATATATATATATATATATATATATATATATTAATAATATATAAATAAATGAATTATTTGCACTAACTTGCTTATTTCGGTTTTGATAAGCATAACCCGAAAGTCAAAGAGGTCCAATAAATAAATACTATAAATTCGTGCGGTTCATATTACGGTTTCCGTTCTTTCATAGGCCCTCGTTTGAATATAAAACGGTTAAAATTAAAACTAGTAACAAGCCGATCCAAAACTATATAAATCAACGATAACAATTAAAATTTAAAAACTCACGTACTACCAATTCAGTTAACATCAAATTTCACATATACCAATTATATCATGTCACGTTATATAATTTAATTTTTTCACAAATAAGGCCACATATATAACACATATCAAAATATTAAAATTTTGCTTGACATGATTTTTAAAACATATTTAAATATATGAGGTGAAAAAGGTCAGGGGCGTGACAGGACTTTCACAAGTTCTTCCGGGGGAAGCTTCCGGACTGGAGGCTTTCGGCTCGGAACGTACCAATGTGGATGCAGGCTCTCCATCGGAACGAGCAGCCCACAAAATACTTCTTCCGAGGTTTGATCTGTCAACCACTTCCGTTCCTAGCAGGCTTTAAAGAGCCATGCTTTTGTGATGGGAACGAAAATTTTAGTAAGTTAATGTGACTCTGATCTTTCTTCCTGTCCGAGACTTTGTTTATTTTCTTGTTATGTTGATTTAACTCATGTTGCTTCGGACCTGCAGATTTCTGGTTTGATTACATCATGTCGACTATGAGGGCACTCAAGAGGAAGCAAAATGCTGCTCAGAAGAAGGAAATGGACGAGGGTGTCCGAGACCAGCTGATCAAAATGTCCACTGTATTTTCGATGGATGAGCCTCGGAATGCTGCCATGTTCCGAGTTGAGGAGCTTCGGAGGCAAGCGGCTAGTGAAGAGCCTCAGGTTATGCCCACTCCGGACAAGGGAAAGACGGCTGCTGGGAAAGGTGCCAAGAAGCCTCTGAAGGTTGTTTTGAAGGAAACTTCAGTGAGTGGTGCCAGTGCTCCGAGCGGGCAGAAACATACGTCCGAAGGTCCAATCCCCCCAGCCAAGAAAGGGAAAGGGGTGATGGTCGATGATTCGGACTTGGAGGCTGGAGTGAATCGGTTGGCTTCGGTTCCGGAGCTGGAAAGAATTGCAGAGCTCACTGCTGCTCATCGAAAGGTATGTCTCGGTCCGAATGTTTTCCTTAATGTTTCAATTTTTGGAAAATGCCATCTTTAATTGATTTGGACCTCTATCTTTGTGTTTTGTTCGAAGCTTACTGCTGCTGTCCGAGCTTGTTCTGAGGTGGCGGGTCGGAGGTCCACGATGGAAATGGATTTGTCCAAGTCCGAGACAAGTAGGGAGGCCGAGGCAAACAAGTTCGTGGCTTACAAAGATAAGTATAAGAACACCCTAGCCTCATTGAAGGAAACCCAGGCTGAGAACGAGAAGCTGAAGAGTGTTCTCCGAGCCTTGGAGAAGGACTTGGATGCATATAAGGAGGGCATGGGCGATCTCACCGCGGTCTCTCGGAACTTCAAGGATCGCATGCTCGAGCATCTACTGACAGTCCGGACTGAGGCTGTCCGAGACTACTTGAGCTGGACACCAAGTATGATATGGCTTGTCAAGAAGGGTTTGATGCAGCAGTGGGCCAACTCCAAAAGAAGGGCCTTGTTCCGAAGGACTACAACTTGGAGGATGAAGGGGTCTCGGCTTTCAATGAACCGGATGGGTCCATCTTTGTTTCGGAGGATGTGGCTGACTCGGATCTATTCAAGTCCGAGTTCGTTGAACTTGTGTGTGAGGAGACTGATGAGAACAAGTACAATCATGGAGGTCCGTACTTGCCTTCCTTTGTTCCGAAGACCCTGATGTTCCACGTTTTCGTTCCATTTGAAGAGTATGCGGACCATAACCGCGAGTGGCTAAAGATCCCTGGTCCGGTGGTAGGTCATGACCCAAACTTGGACCTGTATGAGGAATGCCCGGAGTTCATCCGGAGGAAAAAAGAGGAGCGAGCCAAGAGGTTGTCCGAGCATCAGGCCTTGTAGCAAGGTAAGCCGGAGAGTGTCCCGGAAGGTTCCCAGTCGGAGTCTCAAGCCGATCCATCTGGGAGTCGGACTCATTCATGGCGGGGTATGCCCCGTAAATGATGTAATGATGGTCTTCGGACCGTTTGAACAATTTGGAATTGTTATTTTATGTCCAGCTTGAACAATTGTTAAGTTATTTCGTCTCGATATTTGTTATCTGATCCGTACTTGTGTTGGTCCGAAGCAGTATGTCATCTTTGGAGAATCGTTGTTTTGTTTTATGAATTCGTTGTCCTTTCGTGCATTCTTATCTGTTCGAACTTAGTATATGAGTTCTCTATACAGCTGTCGCAAGTATTCTTAGTTCGGTCGCCGGAGAGTGAGTCCGAGGTAACTCACAAACATACACTTGTGATTGTGTGTCATATGATAAGAATCAGAGAACTAGTTCGGATTGTCAAAGTGGGGGTCCGAACAAGTGGTCTCGTTTTCTTGTATACGTAAGTTCAAAGGTATAACTCTAGATTATTCCTCAAGTAGTAGTGGATCGGACTGACATAATGAGTATAATCCGAGTAGTAAGCTCTGAGATCCGGGTAAGCATATATTGGAATGCATTACACTACTGTATCCGAATCGTGTTGCCTTGTGAAAAATATACAAGTAATCATTGTAAAGAGTAAACAAATTGTTCGAAACCACTGTTTGAGGATCGCTTCGGACTCTGTAAATTAATCCGAACGGTTGGAAGACTTGTCGTTTTGTAAGCGGGGGCCCAAGAGTGAAGGCCCAATTCAGGCCCAGGCCCAATAGTAGCCGTTACACTACACGTATCTCATCGTGATTGGCCGATGGTGTCTATAAATACTCTCACATTGTACGGCATTTTGTATCATTCTTGTCCTCCAAAAATAGACGATTCGGATCCAATGATTCGGACGTCTGCACCAATTGGGTCGATCTTGACGGTCCTATGCGGTGGTCTGCCCGGGAGGAGCTCGTCTGAATTCGAGGGGCTGTTGCTGGGCGGATCTCTACAAGGATCAATGAGTTGATTCATCGATGTCGTTTGTTTTGGGCAGGTTCACCACAGAACTGGTTCGGAGGGTCAATTCTTTGGTCCGTCCGCCTCTTCTACCATTTACCATTTTCTGTGAGTGATTTTTGTTTAACTTGAAAATGGTGATGGTTGAAGAGGTAGATGGTCCGAGGATCTTTTGGCAAACACTCTGCTCGGACCTATTTGTTGATGATAGGAGAAGATGTATCGGAGCGGTCGGAGACCTTGGTTCGGACGTCTCTAAAAAGAGAAAAGGTTTGTTGAAGAATTTTTCTGAAGAAATTCTTTGCTTCGGACAAGGTGGCCCGGGTCAGTTGTTTTTTCGATCATTATGTCTTGCTCTTGATGGTATAGTCCTTGTCTCAGATTTAAGTGTCCGAGTCTTTGTTTCTTGAACTTGTATTAATGAAAGATAAACTTCTGTTGTTCGATCGATTAATTTTTTGCAAAGTAAGTCAATGGTCCGGAGATAGGGGTGTACGCGGGCGGGTGCGGGTGGTTTTTTACCAAATATTCAACCGACCCACCTATAGCGGGTGGACAAAATATTGAACCATGGCGGGTGAATAATTTATCAAACCACGGCGGGTGGGTTGACATTTAAGCGGGTGAATGGCGGGTGGATGGCGAGCGGGTTCAACGTATAAAATAAACATGCTATAATATGTTCGAACAAGATAAATATAAGTTCCAATACGAAATAAAACACTCCATAAGAGAGGACGGCTAGGTTTAGGAATTAGGAAATAGGAATAGCGGCTATTCTCTGTTGTGTGAAATTGGAATGATGTCATATACTCATTTTAATTCTTATTTCTTATATTTACTATATACACTACAAGAATAACCGGATTTAGGGACGGATAAAATCCGTCCCTAACTTAGGGACGAATCGACGGATATAGGGACGGACTAGGGACGAATAGGCCTATCCGTCCCTAGTATGTCTCTAGTCCGTTCCTATTTAGGGACGGATTATGGTATCCGTCCCTAATCCGTCCCTGTTTTAGGGAGGGATATTTTATCCGTCCCTAAAACAGTTGACCGAGAAAAAAAAGAAAAAACTTAATGAAAAAGGGGGGGGGGGGGGGTCAGCGACGGATATCTATCCGTCCCTATTTAGGGACGGATAGATATCCGTCCCTAGACCTCACAGAAAGCACGGGACTTCCCTTCTTCTCCTCCATTTTCATTCTGCTTCTTCTACTCCCTTCTTCGAAGACATTTCCGCCCACTTCCAATTCCGGCCAATAATCCACCATTCCGGCCAATCTCGTATGCACTACACAATTGCAGACTGGGGTGGAGAAGATCATGGAGGAGAGGATGATCGACGGTCATGAGCTCACAATTCAAGAGAAGGACCAGATATTCTTCCAAGTCAACCCGATGGACGCTAAGGGTCGAGTGTATGGGATCGGTAGTTTGGGCCCTGCATTGATGGGTGGTAGCTTCTCGGTGTCTCAGGAATCCTCATCACGTGGAAATTTCTACACACAAGAGCAGGTGAATGAGCTGATGAATCCTCTCAAGCAAACGATCGATCAACTGCTAGAGAATCAAGATCGTATCACTCGTTGGATGGATGAGATGGCACATCAGATGTTCGGTGCGAACCAACAACCACCGCCTCCTTCCGGTTCTTAGATGCTCATGTACTTATGTTGTTCTAGCTACAAAATTTCACACTTTCTCATCTTGTTCGGATATTTAGTCTTCTGTTCGGATATTTTATCGAATCTCTATTTTAGCGGTCTTTCTGAGTCTTTGTCTTTAGTTTTGTAGTCTTTTTAGTTCGCTTTTACGCTTTGGTGTTTTTTTTTATATTTTGTAAAATCGATGTATTTTGAGCCGAATGAGAACAAGTTGTTTAGCATGGCTCGCCGCGGCGAGGAATGCAGTCCGCCACGGCGAGATTTTACGAGCTTGCAACTAGAAATTGAGAGAAGGCTCGCCGCGGCGAGATTTAGCGAGTGATCATCTTCTGAGATTAAAGAAGACTCGCCGCGGCAAAGTAATTGGTCCGCTGCGGCGAGATTTTGCGAATGGAGCCTCTGATTTGAAGATTGAAGCTCGCCGCAGCTATTCCTTTCGCCGCGGGGAGAGACGCAGAATCAGTTTTGTTTTCCTTATTAGATTAGAATTTTGATTCTTTTCTTTTTTAAAAACTCCTTTTACCCTAGATATGCATGAGAAAAGCTCCAAGAGACACACATTGAAATTGAGACATCTTTGGAGCTTGGTTATTCATTGATTTTATTCATCAAGATTATTGGTATTGATTTCTCCATTGCTTTGTTCTTTACAATTCGTTCTTTATCTTATCGATTGAATTGTATGTTATTGCATGCGAGTTTATCATCTATGTTTCACATGATTATTACCATGAATCTTTGCATGCAATCATCAATTATGAGTATCTAAACACCTTTGAATACAGTAGTATGCGAAGATTATGCATATTTGTTTCTAGGGTTTATCAAATCACTCATATAGGTTAGTCTCGTATAAAATCTTCGTAAAAACCTTCAATTCGATAAGTCCGTATTAAATTCTCTAAATTGTTCCTGTACAACGACCGTGTGACAAATTTGAGTGTTATCCCTAGTTCGAATTAGCATAATTGGATCTTGCTACTGTATTCATCTTTCTCTCATTGTTAATCGTAATCTTAGCTTTAATCGATCTATTTAGAAGTACACAAAAACCATCAATC
Source organism: Plantago major (assembly GCA_026545765.1). Taxonomy (NCBI): domain Eukaryota; kingdom Viridiplantae; phylum Streptophyta; class Magnoliopsida; order Lamiales; family Plantaginaceae; genus Plantago; species Plantago major. The sequence continues at coordinate 83,689,879 of CM048841.1, forward strand.
AAACTGTTACTGGAAAGTATCTGTTTACTCTCACTGCTACGTAGCTTAATTAATTCCTTAGCGAACGACTCTGTGGTTTAGCTTTGTCTATCTATAACAACTGCTTACTACTTGGTTTTCTAAGTATTAATTTGAGCACATCAAATTTGGTGCCGCTGCCGGGGAACCAATTCCTACTGCAGCATTTGAGAGTGATTTGTTATTTGTTTATTTTTCAACCTGAAGTTTAGTGCACTAACAGAAACTAAAAATATTTCGAGGCTTTCGAGTTGTGTAGCTTTAACAATAGGTTTGTCAGAAAGGAAATTCCGATGGCTCAGCTTACCTATGGAGCTTACATGCAGCCTGGTTTGCTTAGGGCTGGTAAAGCAGTAATTGTTCTATCTAATGAGGCCAGGAATTTTGAACTCAATGCTCACCACCTCCACAATCTCCCAAAATTCTGCGGAATGGTAGATGAAGATGTGATAAGCTTCACGAGAATTTGAACTCTTGATTTGGTATTCCATCGACAAATGTGACAAGCATCGATTGTGAGATAAGGAAGAAGGTATTCCCGATATGTATGCAGGACAAGGCGAGGAGTTGGCTGTTAAACCAACCTGAGGGTTCTCTGCCGACTTGGGATTCGCTCTACAGGGCATTCATGAATAAATTCTATCCCCCCGAGAAAACGCAGCAACTTCGTGCCCAGATAATGCAGTTTCAGCAGATGCATGATGAGACCTTCTATGAAGCTCGGGACCGTTTTTTGCAGTTATTGACCTAACATCCTCACCACAGGATAGACGATATGAGCTTATGCATCCGATTTTATGAAGGCCTAGATTGGGAATATCAAAATATGGTCGATGTGAGCTGTAAAAACTCCTTCCTGGAAGCCTCCGCTGATGAATTGAACAGTGTTTTCGAGAAGCTGGCAGCAACAATGCAACTTAAGGGAGCAAGAGATAAGGCTAGGAGAGTGGCAGCCAGTGTGACGCCCTATCACCCTCATAGATAATTACCGACAGTAAAATTATATTTAAGACGCGCGGAAGATTTAAAAAGTACTTTGACCACATTTATATATGCATGCCAGAAAAATACATTTTCACATGCAGTAAATTAGATTTTACAGAACAAAAGTCTTTTCATGAATGATATGCAGATGACGAGCCGAGGGAGAAGGATTGGAAACCAGCCGGACGACCTTTGATGTATGACTTTACTTCTACCCAGCTATCTCCTTTCCTTTGTCCTTATCTTCAAAGGCTATATATAAAAAAACATCGCAATTGGGATGAGTTGCGGGCTCAGTAAGTATAATCAGTAACAGGTCATTTAATAACCTGTAAAATAACCGGCAACAAGCCATTTAACGACAGGTAAGCACATCACTTTCAGTCACATATATTCACATCGATCAGAACACATATAGAATTCTCAATCAGAACACGCGACTCCATTTATTCCATGATTTCCAACACGTGTGTTCACTTTGAAATCTCATCACATCAAACAGAAGCATTTCAAATAATTCACATTTATATAATAATAATGCACGTGCTTAGTCATTTTTGTTGTCCGCTATGGCTCTGTTACGACCAGGAGTAATTCGTGATCACGATAACGGAGGAGTTTAGTGAACCCAACAAAGTCCAGCCATGCTGGAAATTCATATTTCATATAGATTCCAGCCGTACCTGGAATTCTATATTTCACACAGAGTCCATCCAGTGAAGGATATCCAGACAAGCTGGAAAACACATTACTCAAGGTCATCAGCAGCCATAACAGAATCCTCTTATCTCTTATGAATGCAAATCACATAATCATGTTTATAAATATATATGACTAATACTTTATCAGAAAATAGTATCTTTTCAGATAACAACTGCACGTATCTCATCCGTACATGGGAGCAATTTAGCAAAACACATGTCCCATTCGTACATGGGAACAATTGATCATTCATCAATTAAGCACTTTAAGCTTTTCATCGTATTCAGAAGGGAATATTCAACATATATAGCACACCACGGTATATTTTCACATTTCATAACACACTTCCACAATATAATCCACACATATTCATAGTCATACGCTAGCACCATATCAATAATATCAAGAATAACACGTATTTGTCAAACAACAAGTTACCGAAAATTATTTACAAAGATACTAAATAACGAGTTACCAAAAACACTTACCGTCGACAGTCCAACATGTTGCTAGTTATTCGTCCAACCTCTAACACAAATCAGCACTCTTATTCGTTCATATACTGACTATTTTCTTTCAGTCTCCTTTGTATACGGCTATCAGTTCACTAAAGCTCTTATTGCTCGTGAAACATGGAAAAACTATGATCATATATGGAAACACCACGTGAAAATCACTACTAGTTGATCAAAACTCATAAATTGTCAAACTTGTGTGAATTGGTGTGTGTGTGTAGTATATGCGAGTGTGTGTGTGAACAATTTGTGATCGTGGTGGTGTCTTGGTGCTGGAGTGAAAATGATGATGATGAATTGAGAATGACTGAACAGGCCAACCCGTTTATTACATAATTAATTGAGGATAAGGATTTAGTTAGCAAGGCGGTGGACGTGAATCAACAATCAAATTTTAACTAATAACATTATTTTAATCATAAAATTATTTGCACCAGCCTGCTTAATTTGGTTTTCACAAATACGATACGAAAGTCAAAAAGGTACACCAAACAAATACTATAAATTCATACGGTTCATATTACGGTGTCTGTTCTTTCATACGCCCTCGTTTGGATGTAAAACGGTTAAAATTAAAACTTGTAACAAGCCGGTCCAAAACTATATAAATCAACGATAACAATTAAAATTCAATTACGGTCACATAATATCAATTCACTTTTTCACAAATAATGTCACGTTTATAACATGTATTACAATATTAAAATTTGCTTAAAAACATATTTAAACATGCTTATGAGGTGAAAAAGGTCGTATGGCGATACCAGAAAGCAAAGGGAAGAGACTCTGTACGTGTATTACTGAGCTAGAAAAAGAAATCAGGAGCCATATGGAGAGGTCTGAGAGGTACTGGTTGGAGGCACAAAAAATTCAGGAAAAAATAACGAGAGGTTCGACAGTATCGAGCAATCGCAAAGAAGGCTGGAACAGATATTGGGTGACTTGGTTGGGAAATTGCAGCTTATGGAGAAAGGTAGACCCCCACCAGCCCCATAAAACATTAGAGTCCTGGCAGTTGAGATAAATTTTGAAGAACCAATGAAGGTTAAGTCTGTTGTTGCCACCTGTACCAACGAGGTTGAGCACCCTGCATCAGATAAGGGAACTCCAGCAACGTTTCAAGTGACCGTGTCTTGACAAATGAAGTGATCAAGATGTAGCCTCTGTTGAATCGACAGGGGATGAAGTCGAGGAACCGAGTTCCGTGATTCCAGAAGAGGAGGCGAATGCGGATCAAGAAACTGCTAAAACTGACACCCCCCCCCCCCCACCATAATAATTCCTAAGGCAGAAAAGAGTATAAGCGACTCCGACAGTTTTGATTTACTGGTAGGCATTGGGAGTTCAGCTCAAGTTACCGGAATAGTCGACATTGGTGCTAGTTGCAATTTGATGACTTTTGACACCTATGAAGACTTAGGCTTAAAGGGATTGGAGCCGCTCAGATGCTTTATGACTCTTACTGGTGGAACTAGAATCAGATGCATGGGGATTGTGGAAGATGTTCCGGTTAAGCTGGATGGTATAACAGTGATGACAGATTTTGTGGTAGTGGAATCGCCAAGGGTGAAGGGGAAAGAATTGGAAAGAGATATGCTACTTATAGGGAGACCCTTCATCCGCTCAACTCTCATGGTGGTGAATTTACATGCCCGAACCTGCACAATTGAGGTGCAAGGCAAGCCACGAGAACTCAAGGCCTATTCTGCTCCATTATATTCTGTTTCGCAGGCTAATAGCAGGAAATTCATAGGAGCACACACTGGACCCCTATATATACATACTTATCAACAAGGAAGAACAAGAGCTGCACCAACCGGAAGAGCTAAGAACTTCCAGAGTACCCGTTAGCCAACACGGAAGAGTCTTGTACATGATCAGCAAGCCACCGCTTATTGATCCCATTTTCTTTTCTTTTTCACTCTAGGCTTGAGGACATGCTTGAGTTTAGGTTTGGGGAGGGGGGAATGTGCTCTCTAGTGTCTTGTCTGCATTTTCTCTATTACCTGAGTCTCTAGAGTCTTTCGTCCTCTACTTTATGTATGTTTTGGTCATTTTTCTTTTATGGTCGTTTTTTCTTTTACCCTCTAGAGTCTTTCGTGAGTCGTTCTTCCAAGTTATGAAAGCTTCTATTGTGATTGTTAAATTTGCTTGCTGCTTATGTTTTGCATGATACTTAACTGAGGTGGTATAGTGGATTTAAAAGCCCATAAGTTTGTTTCTCCTGTAAATAGCAAGTCTGTTTAACTCTTTAGTCCAAAAAGCCGGTGAGAAACTTTAAGCCGATGAAAAAATATTGTACCAGCACTTGTGTGATCCTTTCGGGAAGTGCAAACCCTCTTGTTTGCGCCTTTTCATTCTCATGTGTACTCAGTTAAGTTAAGTATGACGAACGGCATGATCTTCATGTTTCATTTTATCGAAAGCCAATGCATTGCGAAGAACCGGTTTGGGGAGAAGAAATCTGCTGCGTTATGATGTTATTATTCAAATCTTGTAATATGTATTCCCCCTGATTAGTTGAATCGTCTCGGAATGTATCTATGGTGCTTGTCACCACCGTAGTCGTGTTAGGCGTGTTTCAAATACTACCTATATACCGGCGTGGTCTTAAAAAGCCAAATGTTCGTGAGGGTTGATGGCACGTACACCAGACTGACACGCACAAAAGTGCGGACTTCGGTAAAACAGACACTACCAAAAAGTGAGACTAAAAGAGTCCATAGTGGCCAAATTGATTAGAATATAATTCATTTGATGCAAATATGTGGTTTATGGAAGTTGGTTGTATGTCTTGGTAAGCTGCTATACGCAAGGAAAAAGTCCCTTCTGACTTAACTGATTGAGTACATTGCATGAGGTATTTGAGGCACCTTTGTGACGAAAGTCACCTTCCTTTTCTCTTATTGTTCTTGAGTATTTAACCCACTGGACACTTCCAGAGTGTGAGAGAGAATAGTGCAGGATTTCCTTGCGAGGGATTGGAGAGTTAGGCTTAAGTACTGTTTATTTGAGAAACTCTCTTGCAGGATTTTTTGTGCACTATTTCTGTCAAGGTCAGTTGAGTGCAGACCTTTTGCATCTTGTGAATTTAACGCTTACAGTGGTAGAGTTCGGTCACTTGGAAGATTGACTCGTTTGTGTGTTATTATGTGTCGTAGTCTAGGGTTAATTTGTTTTTAATTTGTTTGTTTGCTCGGGGACGAGCAAAGGATTGGTTTGGGGATTTTTGATGAGACAATATTCTAACGTCTCATTTGGTCCTTTTTAGCGATCTTTGTGAGTCTTTGTCTTTAGTTTTGTAGTCTTTTTAGTTATTTTTTACGCTTTGGTGTTTTGTTTATATTTTGTAGAAATCGATGTCTTTTGAGCCGAATGAGAACAAGCTGTTTAGCATGGCTCGCCGCGGCGAGATTTTACGAGCTTGCAACTGGAAATTGAGAGAAGGCTCGCCGCGGCGAGGAAATCAGTCCGCCGCGGCGAGATTTAGCGAGTGATCATCTTCTGAGATTAAAGAAGACTCGCCGCGGCGAAGGAATTGGTCCGCCGCGGCGAGATTTTGCGAATGGAGCCTCTGATTTGAAGATTGAAGCTCGCCGCGGCGAGATTATGCGAAGGTTATATATATATTGCGATAAAGAAGGCTCGCCGCGGCGAGGCAATTGGGCCGCCGCAGCAAGATTTTGCGATTGGCTCCCCTGTTTTGAAGAAAGACGCTCGCCGCGGCGAGCTATTTCTTCCGCCGCGGTGAGAGACGCAGAATCAGTTTTGTTTTCCTTATTAGATTAGAATTTTGATTCTTTTCTTTTTTAAAAACTCCTTTTACCCTAGATATGCATGCGAAAAGCTCCAAGAGACACACATTGACATTGAGACATCTTTGGAGCTTGGTTATTCATTGATTTTATTCATCAAGATTATTGGTATTGATTTCTCCATTGCTTTGTTCTTTACAATCGTTCTTTATCTTATCGATTGAATTGTATGTTATTGCATGCGAGTTTATCATCTATGTTTCACATGATTATTACCATGAATCTTTGCATGCAATCATCAATTATGAGTAGCTAAACACCTTTGAATACAGTAGTATGTGAAGATTATGCATATTCGTTTCTAGGGTTTATCAAATCACTCATATAGGTTAGTCTCGTATAAAATCTTCGTAAAAACCTTCAATTCGATAAGTTCGTATTAAATTATCTAAATTGTTCATGTTTAAGGATCGTGAATTGACGACTCACGATTTCTCCAGTATAATATTTTCTAAGAACAATTGGTTCAAATCCACTAATTAAATCAACTAGTTGAACTTAGCGTACTCTAGGTCCCCTCGTTAACCTCAGCTTTACTAATTATTAAATTGGCTTCGTTGGAACCCGATAACCTCAGACCAATCAATCGAATATGGATCAATACGTAATCGATCGAACACTATTTGTTGATTTACTGTACAACGACCGTGTGACAAATATGAGTGTTATCCCTAGTTCGAATTAGCATAATTGGATCTTGCTACTGTATTCATCTTTCTCTCATTGTTAATCGTAATCTTAGCTTTAATCGATCTAGTTAGAAGTACACAAAAACCATCAATCAAACTGTTACTGGCAAGTATCTGTTTATTCTCACTGCTACGTAGCTTAATTAATTCCTTAGCTAACGACTCTGTGGTTTAGCTTTGTCTGTCTATCACAACTGCTTACTACTTGGTTTTCTAAGTATTTATTTAAGCACATCAGGTAGGAGTAGTGATCATAGGGCCGAAACTCCCCAATCCATATAATCGTCCTTTGTTGTCCATTGGGTTGACGGCTAAGAAGATGTTGTTTTGTTGTTCAACTGTCAACTCCTCACCCGTTTCGGCCTGCTGCCTCTCGATATGAGCCTCCACCTCAGCCTGCAACCATAAATGCAGATATCATGAGTTACAGTTTTTTCATAATAACTTGTACTACACAAATATGAACTTTAACCAAAATTAACGTACCGCAATAGCATCGGACTTGTTGTCAACCCATCTGTCGTTCTTCTGCTTGGCTCTTTTGAAGTACTCGAAGGAGGTATTCTTCTCCCCTGATGACACCTGAAGAACATATGAAACACAAAACATATTAAAGGTAAACATTTAGCTAGGAACTCATTAAAGGCAAACATTTAGCTAGGAACTCATTAAATGTATAGAATGAAACACAAAACACATGTACGAATAAACTGACCAAATTAGATGTACACTTACAGATTTCACATGATGCGTAAGAACAGCTTGCGACCCGTAGTGGTGAATGGCCACCCCTTTACCCTTAGACGGCTCTGTCAGCCGGTTCTCTCTGTTGATGTTCGGAATCTGCTGGACTTCAACTCGAGTCCAGTAGGCCACTCAAAGCGCCCACTCCTCCTCGTCACACCATGCAGGCCTTTTGTTTTGTCGCCACATCCTTTTCATAGTGCAAACCATATCCTTGTATCGAGCTGACCCCAGTGACTCGAAACAAGGCCATATCAGGTGGAGCAACCTGTTGGGAATGAAGTACTTTTTCTACATTCCCAATTCCAGACAACATCCAAATTACATAACGTAAACCGAGACATCAATTTAATAAGATAACACAACTTAACATATTCAATGGTGACTAACATATCACCCAAGTTTAACGGCTAACACACCACTCACATATAGTGGCTAACATACCACTCACATTGTCCTAAAATATACTAACACAGTGGTGATGAACATATCACCCAAGTTAACATATCATTCACATATAGTGGCTAACATACAACTCACATTGTCCTAAAATTCACTAGCACAGTGGTGACTAACATATCACCCAAGTTCAGCAGTTAACATTCTACTCACATACAGTGGCTAACATACCACTCACATTGTCCTAAAATATACTAACACAGTGGTGACTAACATATCACCCAAGTTAACATACCACTCACATATAGTGGCTAACATACCACTCACATTGTCCTAAAATTTACTAACACAGTGGTGACTAACATATCACCCAAGTTCAGTGGCTAACATACCACTCACATACAAGTGGCTAACATACCACTCACATTAAAACAACGAGTATAACAACAAATAAAGGAATGTCAGATTCAAACTTACGCGCAACTCATCAAAGTACTCGCCTCTCATCCGGTCCGAGATGCACAACCACTTCTCACCCCCTGCCCCGGGGGCTCCCTCTTGGTCCGAAAGATGTCACCGAGTTTAGCGGCTGCATCTAAAGGCCATAACATGTTATCAATGTATAAGATACAAGAAACAAATATTAATTACTATAGTATAACAATGATGTGACATAAATTATCTTAAGGTATGTTCTATATATATAAAGGAATGCATAATACTTACTTGTCTTTACCCAGTGGGAACAGCACAGGCTTCCCGTTCCACTGAGCCCCGACCTTGATCTCGGTGTAGGGACAATCGTCGTCCTGTAAGTTCCCGAAGATCGAATTCGAGCCCCTGCTCGAACCAGGTGGCGTCTCAGGAACCGTAGAGCGGTTGCTCTTACTAATCTGCTCCTCTGAGTCAGACCCCCCCTCCTCGACTACCCCCTGACTGGCCGCATGGGGGAGGACGGTATGTGGGTCGCCTATGTCGCGGCATCTGCAAAAACGTGCAACAAATACAGGAAAAATGTGTTAGTATATACCTACATACATTTTGAAAAGCATGTAAATCACAAATACTTGGTATTATCAACAACTAACTAGTTATATACATAATCTACCCTTCTCACATACCCTGTGCGTCCTTGTCTAAGTCTACATACTGGTCCTCGTGCAGATCTATCAACTCATCACGATCCTGTACAAGAGTTTTTGCTTGTTCATCGACAACCTCTTCTTGGTACGAGTTGGTAATTGAGTCGTCTTTCTCAACGTACTCCACTTTGGAGCGGGCACGTATAGGTATCGCAGCTAACCAGTCCGCCTTGTCGCGTTTCCTGCTTGGATATTCAAGAAACACCACTTGTCGTGCTTGAGTCGCCAAGATAAATGGTTCGTACTTAGTTTTGTACCTCTTTCGATGGTTTATGTCAACCATTTCATACTGCTCATTCTTCTTCGTACCAAGTGGATTAGGATCATACCAGTTAACATCAAACAAACAGGTTCTTTTCAAGGGCAAACCGGGATATTCTAGGCGCACTATTCGTTTCAGCTTCCTGTGGAAATCATACAAATCACCTGATCCTAAATCTTGCCCCCTGACACACACCCCAGAATTGCTTGTAGCCATAGCCGTGTTAGAGTCAATCGTATGGAACCTAAGGCCATTGACTATGTAAGATGAGAATGTGTAGACCTTTTTGAATGGTCCCTCTGCTAGAGCACTCAAGTAAGGGAATGTGACGTTGTTGATAGGATCTCGGACATACTCCTTGAACCAATCTGGAAATTCTGATTCCATCTTTGAGTCAAGGAGTTCTTCAAGCGTATCCTCTGCCATATGAGGATTCTTCTCCAGACAACGCTCTTTGAAAACGCTGTGGACATTGACATGATTATAAGTCTACATACTAGCTAGGAGGATTTTAGTTAAAAGTTCAATTTTAGTTGCGTATAATAAGGTACTCACCCAGCAAATATCACCATATACTTGTCAACTTCAGCACAATTCGTGAGGACATAATATTGAGCTGCCTTCAGCTCCTTATCCGTCAGATATTCTTTCTTACTCTGTCCCAAAGGTCTCCCTGAGACCCTAAAAACAGATAGGGAAACATCATCATCCTCTTGAATTTCGAATGTGTCTGCATTTTGAGATGGCCTAGATGACTTTGTGGGGACGTGGTCCTCAAAGTAATAGGAGCAGAAGGTTGCAATTTCCTCTCGAACGTACGCATTGGCAATCGATCCTTCAGGTCTACCTTTGTTCTTGACATATTTCTTCAATTTCTCCAAGTACCTGTAATATATATTCAGGTAAGACGGTGTTAGAAATGAAAATCTATCCGTCATTTTAAGTACATGATTGCAATTATTTCACACCTCTCGAATGGATAAATCCATCGATACTGAACCGGTCCAGCAAGTCTTGCTTCATGTGGAAGGTGAACCGGTAAGTGCTCCATAGAATCAAAGAAGCTCGGTGGAAAGATACGATCGAGCTTGCATAGAATCAATGGTATGTTGCTTTCAAGATTTGCTAACACTTGATCGTGAACCACCCTTGTGCATAAATTCTTGAAAAATAAGCTCAGCTCGGTGATAGCGATCCAGACAGGTTTAGGTAGCAGTTCTCGAAATGCAACCGGGATAAGCCTCTCCATGAACACATGACAGTCGTGGCTCTTCATCCCAAACATCTTTGTCTTCTTCAAATCCACACACCGCTCCAATTTCGAGGCGTAATTGTCAGGGAACTTCAATGCCTTCATCCAATCAAACAGTATTGACCTAAATTCATTGTCAATTATGTAGCATGCCTTGGGCCACTTACCTTCACCATTCCTCTTTGTCAACTCCGGCCTTTTACACCATGTATCCAACTCGGCTCTAGATTTGACATTATCCTTTGTTTTTCCGGGAATGTTGCAAATTGTGTTGAAGCATTTCTCGAACAAATTCTTCTCAATGTGCATGAAATCTAGGTTGTGACGTATAAGATCACTGCTCTAATAAGGCAAGTCCCAGAAGATGCTTCTCTTCTTCCATCCACATTTGTTGCTAATTTTCTTGTTATGCTTCTCCCACCCAAGTTCAGTCACTTTCATAAGACCCAACCTATCAATCTCCGCAAGAATTTGTGCACCAAAGAAGTCGCCCTGGGCTCCTTTATTTTCTACTTTGTTTTTCAAGAATTGATCCCTGTTTTTCCTGAACGGATGATTACTTGGTAGAAACCTACGATGACAATCAAACCAAGATTCCTTCCCGCTATCCTTCAGTCTAAATGCATCAGTGTCCTCCAAACAATGTGGACATGCATGTTTCCCGGCGGTTTTCCTTCCAGATAGCACGAAGTACGCAGGAAAGTCACTCACGGTCCAAAGTAGCGCTGCTCTCAACGTAAAGTTCTTCTTGGTTGACACATCATATGAAGGGATACCCTTCTGCCACAGCTCAATCAGCTCCTTGATTAGGGGTTGCAAGAAGACATCCAACGTCATTCCTGGATCTTTTGGCCCAGGAACCAACACAGTCAAAAACATGAACGGTACCTTCCTGCACTCACCGGGTGGCAGGTTGTATGGAGTGAACATCACTGGCCAACAAGAGTAGGCCCGTTCACTTCCAAACGGGTTAAAACCATCCGTACAGAGCCCCAATCGTACATTTCTAGACTCGGCTACAAACTCTGGATATGTCTTGTCAAACTCTTTCCATGCCGGTGAGTCTGATGGATGATCTATTCTACCATCTGCATCTTCCGGGATTACTCGCTCCTTGTGCCACCGCATTTTATCGGCACAAGCACTTGAAGCGTACAACCTCTTCAAACGAGGTGCTAGAGGGAAGTACCACATTTTCTTATGTGGGAGATTTTTCTTCTGACGTTTCTTTGAAGCCCCCTCCTTGTAACGCTTGTAACGGTCCTTACCACAAAACTTGCACTTCAATAGATCTACATCCTCCCCTCAATAGATCATGCACATATCCGGACAACAGTCAATGGTTACCAAAGGCAACCTCAACCCCCGCATCTTTTTCTTCGCTTGGTAAAAGTTGGTGGGAACTAGGTTTTCTTCAGGACAAAGATCCGACATTACTTGTAGCCATTCATTGAAGCTCGCTTCAAGTTGCTGGCCATTAGCCTTACAACTCATTAGCCGAGCCAACAAAGACAACTCGCTGAGCCTACACCCCGGATAAATCGGCTTCTTTACTGATTCCAACAAGTCAAAGAACACCTGATCCGCAGGATTCGGAGGCTCCTCCACATCACCCTCGGTTGTAGTGGTACTAGTGTCCATAAATTCTGCCCCGACAGCATTAAACACCATTTCTTCGACCCGGTCATGAAAATCATGCGATTTAGATGTACTTTGACCCCCAAGTTGCTCATTTTTTCTCTTCCTTCCACGCTGCCTAAATTGCTCATATGTCATGGACGGTGTTGCTTCCTCACCATGGTGATTCCATACCTCATACTCAGGCAGGAATCCATTACGTTTCAAGTGATCGATTACCGCTGTAGGAGTCAAATATTGCTTGTTTCTGCATTTTTTCAATTTGCAAGGGCACTTTATCAAACCCCCCTTTACACAAGCCGGATGTGTCATCGCAAATGCAATGAAGGCTTCAACCCCTTCCACAAAACTAGATTGAAGTCTGCCATTAACAGTACGACAGTACATCCATGAACGATCGGGATTCATTGGATGATTATATAACCTGACACATCTGGATTTATTAGATCGTATTGAATTTCAACTCAATTCCAATTCCTGGCTATAATTGCACTGTTAATTATAATACATTCCAAATTTCATGAATTATATGCATTTTACATTTAAAGTTTTTTTCATGCAATTTTCTCATATTCCCATTACAATTACCAATTTATAAATTAAAAGCATTTCAATTATACGAATTATAAATTATAATTTATAAATTACGAATTACCAATTTTTTTCTACGAAATATCAATTTATATTCCCATCGAATTATACGAATTACCAATTACCAAATTTTTTTATACAAATTATAAATTACCAATTACTCAACCAAATCCAATACATACTTACAAACATTAAACTAAATCAAAATAAATACCATAAATAACATACATACTTACATACATACCATACATACTTACATACTTCATACTTACAAACATGAAACTAAACACCATACTTACAAACATTATACTAACTAATCAATTTCACAGTAAATCAATCAATTCATTAACCCACTACTTAATATGAGCTATACTAGCTAGTATATGAGTTTAAAAACATACAATTGATCGAAATTAGCAAAAATCCCAAATTTAGAAAAGTAGGGTTTTAGACTATTACCTTCAAATTGCGGGAAAAATAGTGGAAAAACGATGAAATTGAACGGCCACTCGAGGTCCTTGTTGAAAGAGCTTTGAGAAGAGCCCAAGATTTGCCGGAATGGTGGACGTTTGGTCGGAGAACCAAATCGCAAAAATGTCGCCGGAAAGGAAGAAGAAGAAGAAACAGAGAAGAAATGGGGGAGAAGAAGCTTTCTGCCCGTTTATCTGTGAGAATCAGCAACGGATAGCTATCCATCGCTATATGGATAGCTATCCGTCGTAGCGACGGATAGATTATCTGTCGCTACCTGTTCAATTTTTTTTTTAAAATACTTTTTTAACGATGGATAATCTATCCGTCTTTAAATTTCTATTTTCCTTTTTTTTTTTAAAGTCAAACGACGGATAACTATCCGTCGTTATTTAACGACAGATAGAAATATCCGTCGCCAACTATCCGTCGCTAAATGGCGACGGATACATCGACGGATTAGCGATGGATAGGGCGAAACGCCCTATCCGTCGCTAAAAATGCCGATCCGTCGTTAAGGGGCGACGGATAACGATCCGTCGCCCCTTTCCGTCGCCAATTCGCATAATTCTTGTAGTGTGAGAATGTCTTCTCTCCTGAGAACCAAATCGCCAACTTGTAGATCTTTGGTATGGACATTCTTGTTGTAGGCTCGGGCAGTTGTCGCTTGGTAGCGATGGATGTTAGCTAGTGCGGTGCTCCTCTTGTTCTCAAGTAGTTCCAAGTCATAGATCCTTGCCACTTCATTCTCAATAGGCTGGTATTGCTGGATTCTTTGGGTCTCCACTGCAATCTCCGAAGGGATGACTGCCTCAGTGCCATAGACTAGCGCAAAGGGTGTCTCTTGAGTGGCGGTTCTAGTCGTAGTGCGGTGTGCCCAAAGTACCCCATCCAAGTCATCTGCCCAACTTCCTTGAGAAGTCCTTAGCCTCTTTTCTAGGATTTTAACAATTGTCTTGTTTGTTGATTCAACTTGACCATTAGCTTGAGGGTAGCCAACTGATGTGAATCGTTGCTCTATTTTGAAAGATTTATACCATTCCTTAAGTTTAGCTCCAGAGAACTAAGCTCCATTGTCCGAAACAATGACTCTAGGCAAACCAAAGCGGCAAATGATATTCTTCCAAATGAAGGTTCTCACTCTGCTCTCTGTGATGGTCGATACAGCTTCTGCCTCAACCCATTTAGTAAAGTACTCCACAGCAACAATGAGGAACTTCTTTTGGTGAGTACCGCGGGGAAAAGGACCAACTATCTCTATTCCCCACTGGTCAAATGGACAGGCTATGATTGACGGAATCATAGGGTTAGTAGGGCAATGAGGGATGTTGGCATAGTATTGGCAATCATAACATGCTCGAGCAAATTTTGCTGAATACTTATCAATCGTTGGCCAATAGTATCCTTGCCTTATGATTTTCTAAGCCAACGTTCGACCTCCTGAGTGACTTCCACAACTTCCACCGTGAATCTCTTCCAAAATAGTTCTAGCTTCTTGGGATCCAAGGCATCTTAGATGAGTACAACTGAAGGATTTCTTGTATAGGTCCTCACCAAGGATAAAGTATCTGTTGGCTCTGCATAGGACTCTTTTTGCTTCTTTAGGGTCTGTTGGCAAAGACCCATCTTCCAGGTAATTGAAGATGTCCGTCATCCAGCTTTGTTCGGTGCTTAAGAGGAAAACTTGTAAGCGAGGACTCATCAGTGAGGAAGTTCTGAGAGTCAATAGAATGACACTTCTCGTGTTGAGTGCTCCTGAGGCAGAAGCGTACTTCGAAAGTGCATCTGCTTTCTCATTCCAGTCTTTTGCAAACCTTTCCAAGGTGAACTCTTCAAAGTATTCCACCTCTTTCTTGAGAAAGTCCAAGTACTTTATCATGTTTCGTCCTGTGGTAGCAAAAGACCCTGAGAACTGAGATTCAACGAGTTGTGAGTCAGTTTAAGCTTTGATTCTTTTCAATTGGAGTGATTTTGCCATCTTGAGTCTGGTAAGAAGCTCTTCGTACTCAGCTTCATTGTTGGTCACTTTGAAGTCAAGTGTGATAGCATAGTCCAACTCGGCGCCCTCGGGACTCTTAAGGTGGATTCCAATTCCTCCTAGTCTACCGGTAGAAGATCCATCTACTTGCAGTGTCCAAGTTGAAAGTTCACTGTTCTGTACAATGTTACATCAACAGTGAACTTAGCCGTCCAGTTTTTACTGTGCGGCGCATTATTGTAATATTGCATTCTTACTAATATTTAACCTAGTTCGTTAGGTTTGGTTTTCTGTGTCAACAGGTCCAAGATTTAGGAGATCTAAAACAGTCTTGAATAAATTGGTCTATTTAAAGAAAAGATTGAAGAAAAAGATTCTCTGGAAAAAATATCTCAACAGTACTTTTGAAGATGAGGACAAACGTGGAAAGAAGATCTGGAATCAATTATTGACATGTTATATATAGAAGATCCAGATCTGGAAGTGATTGAAGATTCACTGTTTTGTACATTGTTACATCAATAGTTAACATAACAGTTCTTGCGGTGTGAAAGCAAAGAGATGAGAATTATGGAAAGCAAATCAAGAAGATTCTGGAGACTTGGAAGAAAGAGAGAAGCCTTGCTCAGCTTGAAGTGTTTAAGGAAAGAGATCAAAAGATTTGATTCTTGAAGAGAATATCTCAACAAGATCTTTGAAGATGATGATAAGCATGGAAAGAAGATCTGGAGTCGTGGACAACTTATTATATGTACAAGGTCGACTCTAGAAACAAGCAAGAAGATTAGAAACACTCTTAGCTCACAATTGATTAAGATTCTAGTCTTTGTACTTGTTGTTTTTGCTATACTTTGCGGCTGTCAGTTGGATAGGGATTGTATCTCGATCATCTAGACTTGTCTAGATCTGTAGCTAAAGAATAGGTAGCACTGTTCTGATTAGTATAGCTTTGAAGTTCCAAGATTCACCTAGTGAAGGCTTGGACATTATTTTGTTAAATTCACTATTCATTATAGTGAATATTTGCCACAGGCTCGGCTGGTATTTTCTACATACCAGCTTAAAGAAAAACATCTATGTGTTCTTACTTTTATATTCCGTTGTGTTATGTTTTTCTGTTTTGTGTCACTGATACTTTAACTGTTATATCAACATCGGTATTAACAGTACAGTTTTTCAGTATATTAGTACAAAGTCCCGATCCTTATATTCTTTCACAAGTGTCTTTGGCTTGTTTTTTAGCTTCAGGAATGAGAACTGTAGTTTCCGCTCCTGTCTCAACATTCTTTTCTTCTGGGATCTGTTCTTGCTTCCTAACGAAGATTGCAAGTTTCAAAGTATATGCGACAACATCTAAGAGGAACATGTGTCTTACTCTTAGAGAATCAGTCATAGGTTCTTGGGGATATCCTATGAACTGGGCGTCCTCACAGACTCCCCATTCTGCTTCTTTCTCAACGTCTTACTCTTACTCTTACAGAATCAGTCATAGGTTCTTGGGGACATCCTATGAACTGGGCGTCCTCACAGACTCCCCATTCTGCTTCTTTCTCAATGTCTCTCACTTGTTCAGAGGGAGCTGCATCTTGTGTTATCATTAGCCACTCGACTTCTTTCAGTTGATCATCGGTTTTTTCATCATCCTTCTCAGGGTAATCAACTAAGAAATCGGCTAAGATCTGAGCTTTCTTTACTGGCGGAGCTTGATATCCAATATCATACTCACTCAGTTCAATCGCCCATTTGGATAAGCGTCCAGATTGATCTAGCTTCCCTAAGACTGGTTTTAGGGGTTTACTGGTGAGAACCATAATCCTATGTGACTTGAACCACAGACGGCGCCAAAATGTTGAGGGTGAAGTGCCCCAAACACTTAATAAGTTCTTCCTATATCGCTAAGTCCAAATCACTGTAGAGAGTCCAAAGCAAAGGTCCAAAGCACTCCAAAGAACTAGAAGGTAAGAACCTGCATAAGTAACTTTGGAGGGGGGGGGGGGGTTAGAACCGTAGACCCAGTTTGCTAAGTGTAAAAACGGGTAAAGACTTTACTTGAGAGAGACTGAAGATCTACTCTGTATAGTGATCGGGATTAGTTCGTAATGATGACTTACCGTTTACATGAAAATATATGTCAAATATATAGGTTTCTCCCAAAAAGGAAGAGCTTCACTAGATTGTGCCAAGTGTAAGGCTCAGATTGCGCCAACAAGGCTTAGTTAGGCCCATGGCCCATTAAGAAGACTTAACCCATTTTCCTTTTGGGCTTTCAAGGGTTGTTTAGTCTTTCCTTGAGAGATTAGAGACTTTCATATGTCCATTTCGGACCTTCGTCCAAAAGGGTAGGTCCGGAGCAATGATCCGAGCAGTACTCACTTGACTGTAAGACAACTTAAACAACCTCCTAAAGTATTGTGGTTCGGACCTTGCCTTCTCTCTTGGTGCCAGTTCACTTGGTTCCTTATATATAAGGTCAGTGTCACATGTCCGAGTCAACTTCTCTAGGTCGGACCACCATGGTCTTCGGACCACGGTCTGGGTCGGACCACTTGTCTTGTAGGCCAAGGTTCTTATTGCTTATCTCAGGAAAGTTGACTCCAAAGGGACCTTAGGTCGGACCTTCAGCCATTTGACCTCAGACAGCTTAATACGCCTTAGGATACGCTCCAAAGGCGTCTATGACGGATTAAACATATTTCCGTATCAACAATCAAGAAAATTGAAATTTGCAGATTGCTTTTCATTTCTCAGTACATGAATTGGTGTTTCCATTTCCTAATAGTTTACAATGTTCATGTAATCTGATTTTTTCCAATTGTTGTACCATATCCTCAATGAATGGACTACATTATTTTGTGCTTTTTCAAGGAGGCTAAACTAATTAGTTAGTTAGTTACGTGTATTCAATAAAGCCACATGGATTCTTATGTGGCAAAACTAAGGTTATAGAAGAAATTAATTTTTGTAGAAGGTTAGAATGGGATATATTATTTCTTAGAAGGTTAATTTGGCAATTCATTCAGCTGATAATTGATTGATTTTTATTAAAAGTGTTTAGTAAATCATTTAGCTGATAAGCTAGATGATTTGTTAAATATGGTATGTAAGAACAAAGTAGCTAGCTTATTTTTTTATAAGCTTTCTGGACAAACTTATTAGATCAGTTAGATTATCATCTATTAATAGTTAGGCGTTAACATAACAAGCTTATTACGATAATAAGCTTATCGATCTGATACACCCGTGCTAAACAGAGCCAGAATCCCGACATGGTTTAAGTGATTTGGGGGGAGGTAAATAAATTGGTGGAAAATCAAATTCGTTGGAAAAATGTAGAAGGAAAATTAATATTTTCCATTTTTCTCATGTTTGTTTGGTGTTTTTCTTTTTCCAGTTTTATAGGGAAATTGATAGTTAATTTTGGTTGCAAATTTGTTCATGGAAATCTTTTTGCCTTTTTGTAACTTTATCTTTTAATTTGTTTTTGGTAAATTAATGTTGAATATGTAAATGTTTCGGTACAAACCACGATCACTTCCACCATGCAAATCCATTTGTATAACGGGTGCGAATCATAGAATGTTCCAATTTTTACCACATTCTTCTTACTGGTCCACTTGGCATCATTAAACATAATTAATATTTGAATATTTTAACTATGTCAACGGACTCACACAACAATCATATATTTTTTCTTTCCAATATACTGTCATTTATTTTTCCTATTTATGAAAAATAGGCTTGTTCATAATTCTCACATGAACTATCACAGATTCACAAACTCCATCTTCTGCTGATATGATTTTTTTCACGTCTTACATACTACCTCATGTCTAATGAAACCACTTTATCCTAGCTCATATATTAATGAGAAGCTATTTTTAATAATATATTTTAGCAATTCATAAAAGTAGGCAAGCTAATGATCTAGCCAACTAATTGGTTGATACAATTTTGAACATTACTTAGTTGATGTTGTATAATGAGACTTTGTATTCTTGATTTGATGGTGTTAAGTTGAATAAAAAGCACACACACTTTCAATCTTGAAAAATGCTTATGCAATTATTCCAAATCTCTACCATATCATCGACATCTAAGTTCTTCACACGCACATCTAATTTATACAACGACAAATAATCACACCAATTTATGTTATAGACTCACGTTTATGCAAATCTAAAAATTGAAAAATAAAGATAAATAGATCACGAAGATTTCTAATTATGAGTAAAATCAAGATTACTAGGATATACTCCCTCCCTCCGTACCAGTTTCATTTACCCGTTTGACTTTTTCGGGTCAACGCTTACAAACTTCGTCTGCGAATAACTCATAAATAATGTTGGTAAAAAATTAAAAATTCATATTATTAAATATTATATTTTAAATTTCATTGTATATTTTTCAAAATCCATTAGAAGTATCATATGTGAGTAAGTCAAATTTAAAGTTGAACGGTGCTGACAAGAAAAAGTCAAACGGGTAAATGAAACTATGACGGATGGAGTATATAATTATACAATATGTTATACGAAGGAGTACTTCATGTCCAGTGCCTAAAAACTGAGGAAGATGAAAGTAGCTATTTTTAGTAAATAAGAAGAATTGGGATATCTCATGTTAAGAGAAAATAGAGAAGAAGAGAATAGAGAGTTTATTCTGATCATAAAGTGAGAGTACATGATGTATATATACAAGTGAAAGAATCTTCTAGAGCATATCTAGAAGTGTATCCTGAATACATTATGACTCTTCTAATAACAGTTCTAATCAAATACTAACTCTTATACATTTATCTCTAACACTCCCCTTGAATGAACATGAGTTAGTGATAGTTGGTACGCGAGATATACTGCCTCGTTAAAAACCTTGCTAAGAAAAACCCAGTGGGATAAAAACTTAGTCAAGGGAAAAAGAGTGCAGTGCGTATCCATCTCCCCTGATTTATGCATCAATGTACTTTTCGAACTGCTGTAAATTCCAATCTTTCGGATCAACTTTTCAAATGATGATGTATGATGTGATGTGGTTGAGCAAATCTTCAAATATGTTGTACTTCGATCGAATCTTCTTCTCATAGATAATGGCGTAGAAGAACTTCTATAATATATGCATTGTCTTCTTCAGGAAGAACTTTTTCAAACACTTGAAATACCATATAGTTTCAATGTTCCATAACATCAATCCATATACTGTAAAGATATCCAACAAGCCCATAACTGTTATCTTTACCAAACAGTTTCACAATCATGGAGATATATATGCGCTTATAATGTTGCCTCATTAAAAACCTCACTAGAAAAAACCCAATGGGATAAAAACCTAGAAGGGGAAAAAGAGTACAACAACTGCTCATGGGATGCGCAAAAGTAGTCATTGTTGCTTGACTACCATTAACTCATGTACCTTCTTCAGGAGGTATAGTAAGGACTAAGGAATAATGTAGCTCTTGATAGCTCAACTTTTATAACGGTGGTACTTCTGGACCATGTGAATCTCAATTATAGTAAGAATACCTCTTGTAATAATCCCTTACATGCTCAAACTTCAGGTTGAGCTAACATATGTAACCAATAATACTCTTCACGAGTCATGAGAATCATATCTCATACTTCACTTCATAGATGTTTACATATCTGAAACCTTAATTCCTCAAGAACTTTTCTCATTCAATCCATGTTCGCCGACATGATACTTTTAGTCTCCCTTTGGGACTCACTTCCGGAAATGATTTCTCCCCTCATTGAACTTTCTCAAAACATATGACATGTATGTCAAACCAGTCATAATTATACAACCTGCGGTTAGTCTGAGTGATAACATTCAATATAATAATAAAAATGTGAATATGCAACATGATGTTAGGTGATTACGTACTCTTGGTTCGCTTGAACATTGTAAAAGAGGAAATCACTGAGTATGATTAGTCTAGTAAATCTTGTATTAGGATTATAGGTCTCTGAGTGTAGTTTTTATTTCCAGAAGACCATGAAGATCATTCCTAGCAATGGAGCTTTTCTGAAGATTAGAAGACTGAAGATTGCACAAGATTTATGAAGATATCAAGGTTTAGTCTAACTCAGAAAGACTATGTCCTTAATCCTTTCTTAAGTGTATTTACTTACTTTTGAAATATGATTCTGGACACATGACATCATGAGTATGGAGCATGCAAGCCATCAGAAAGGCTCATGTATCCGTTGAAGACTACAGGACAAGAAATAGTACAAGTGCATTAATTGCATCGGCAGAAAAGCCGCTGAAGCACAGTCCTCTCTGAGACATGAGATAAGGACTTCTGAGTACTCATTTCAAGATAAGTATGGACTGAATTTGAATTGTGTCTAACGGATATCATTCCAACAACTCTCAAATTCATCTATATATATCCCACACTTAGATGCTGAGAAATACACACCTTAGAACGCTCTATCTTGCAAACTTACCATCAAGCAAAGTATTCTCTCAAGCACTCTACTACCCTTTCTGAAAGCTTTCTGTTACTCGAAGAATCACTAGTAGTTCTAAGTTGTCCTGAACCTTAACAAGAGATTGTTATTCGTGAAAGAGTTGAACTATCAGATACCCTTTCTGAAGCTCATTCTCCAGAACGGACATCAATTACTTGGGTCAGTAAAGAGAAGACTGCCATCCACTAAACAAGTGTATTAAGTATTCTTGCTCAATTAGGCTCTCTGAAAACATAACTGAAAAGTTATACGAGAAGCCTCTCTAACAAACCTTATAACCAACACCATCAAAGCGTGGAGTAGAGGAAGTACTTGATTTGGGAAATCAAGGAATAACTCCAAGGTTATCTGAGTAGAGGAAGTACTTAGCTCTAGGAGCTGGGGAATAACTCAGGGGGAACATTTGGTTGGGAACCATTTGTTTAGGAATCTTAGAATAGGATTATTGTAAGGTGAACTCAATTATCTGTTCTAGTGAATTCTAGGTCTCAGAAATACCGAAGTGGATTAGTTGGAGGATTACGCCACCTCAAGATACCACTATACTTGCTGTGTCATTTACCTTTCTGTATTTACATTTCAGCCAAGCACACACATACTTATTGTTTCTGCACTTACCTATCTTAAAGTCTTATGCGCTCTGAATTTAAGTATCAGAAATCCCAAGGTTCTGAGAAATTATGTTTATCGACAAAAGTTTTAAAAGACTATTCACCCCCCCCCCCTCCAGTCTTTTACTTTGCCGTTATCTGGACCAACAAGTGGTATCAGAGCAGGAGGTTCACAAGCCTTCTGCACTGAACCTAGATCCCCAGATAGGTGAAGGAACTTTGTCCCTTTTTGAGGACTATATAATTTGTGTGTTAAGTGTGCAGGTATGTCTCTGAGTGATGCACCCGTTCTGAAGCCAGAAAACTACGAGAAATGGAAAAACAACATGATGCTCCATCTGGAGGCCATTAGTGACGAGATGATCTATGTCATCAATGAAGGGCCTATCAAAATCAGACAACTCAAACAAGTTACTGAGGTGTCTGATGGAAGAAAAGCCTCAGACAAGGAAGATGGAAGCGATGATGCTAGTGATGATAGTGGTCGTGTTGCTCGTGGAAGCATTATGTATGAAGACAAGCCAAGAGAGCTCTGGACATCTGAAGATGCCAAGAGACACAAATTGGATGGTCAAGCTCGTAATATCATCATCAGATCGACACCTGAGCACATACAAGGTAAATCAGGTGCTAAAAAGCGAAAGTTGCACGGTAATTGATTGAAGAAATGCGTTTAACTGAGAAAACCAAGGAAAACAAGTTCGAAGTTCTTAAATTGAAGTTCCAAAACTTCAAACAAGGTCCCACTGAAACTCTGGAAGAACTTGATTTCAGGTTTACTTCTCTTATGAGTGATATAGCTGCACTTGGTGAAAGCAACAGATACTCCCAGCCAGAAAAGATTAAGACTATTGTCAGAAGTCTCAATCACAACTGGGAGCACACTAAGTTCTTTTATTTCAACCAAGGGATGCCAAATATCACTCCAGTAGAGCTCTTCTCTCATCTTGCTACTGTAGACTATGAGACAACTCAGAGAGAACAAACAGCTGAAAAGAAGGATACCAAAGATGCATCTGAAGAAAATGCTCTTGCAGTAAGACACATGAAGAAATTTGTGAGTCAAGAGATTGAGAGAAGAAATGCTAAAGAAAAGCTGAAAAAGCATCTTGGCCCAAACTATCATCAGTACAAGAACATACAAATGAACAACTCTCTGAACACCCCCATTCAGAAAGGTGTTAGTACTGAAGCTGCAGAAATAGGAAATGATATCTGCTTCTATTGTCAAAAGCCTGGTCACTTCAAGAGAGATTGTCCTGCTTTAAACAAGCTCAAGACAGGTGACAAGAAGGACAGAAGAAATTTCAAGAGAAATCAAAGGGCCTTACTGACTGAAGAAAGGAAGAAGATTCAAATTCAACTTGATGCTCTAGACATTGAGACAGATTCTGAAGATGGAGATTCAGATGACTCAAACCTACCATCACCAGAATTGTGTGGAATCACCCACGATGTAATCGACTTCGGCCTTAAGAAGAATGAAATGTGTGGAGTTCTTTGAAATTTTGGTCCAGACATCTCCAACATTAAAATATGTCTTATGGCTGATGAGGTAACTAACAATTCACAATTTCTGTACTATGAGAGTGATGATGGAATTGAGGATCTGGAGTTGGTCAAGAGTGAATTGGATCGTTATGAGAAAGAATTTCTGGAAGCACAATCCAAAACCAGAATTCTAGAGGAAAGCAAAGAAACTCTTGAAAAAGAGGTTTCTGAGCTAACCAGAGTATCTGAGAACAAGAACGCTGAAATAGCCTTTCTGAAAGCTCAGATATCTGAGAATGAAAATTCTCACAAACTAGCCTTGGATGAACTTAATAAGAAAATGATGAAGCTGCTTTCTGAGAATGAAGAACTCAGAAAGAAAGAGCTATCCTTCCAATCTTATGCAAAGGCTAGTGACACTCTCACTGAGGTTCAATCCTATCTGAGATCCCTCTGAGAAAGGTGGACTTGGACTTGATGAACAATCAAGTAATTCATCTCCTCTGAAGAAGAGTGATGAAAGGTTGACCTTTGTAAAAAGTCAACAGAATGATTCTTCAACCACCTATAGCATTGGTCAGAAAGCTAGGGTAGTTGACAAAGGAAAAGGAGTTGCAACCCAGCCTTTGAAAGAACAACAAGTTCACAAGAAACATGTGGATAAGGTTTCTGAAAAGAAACACAACCCTCAGATATGCAACCATCCACATTGCTGCATTACTAGGAAGGGAAGAATTCTCGAATAGGCAAATTCTCTCTTGAACCATTTTATGAAAATAAAGATGGTGCAAACTAGTAAGACTTCTGTGAGCGCATTGAAAGCCAAAGGTGTTCAAATGGCATTGTCTATCTTGCTATTGGACAGGTCCTTCTGAAACAATATAAGGAAGGAAAAGAACATTGGCGCAAGGCGATATTACGCGTAGCAATAGATGTGGAAGAAATCTCAAGCCACGAAAACTGAATGCGAGCTAGAAGGAGCACAGTCGAAAGGCTAAGTTCTTTAAAAGCAACCCCGAAACCTGTGGTCGAGAAGCACCAAAGGAACACCTAGAAACACCCCAAGAAGGAAGATTGAGATCAAAATTACTGATTTTATTGCGTCTCCTTCTGATCAAGTTAGACAAAAACAAACTCCCAAGAAATTCACTAAAATGTGGATTCCTACTGGAAGAATGTTTAGTCTAAGTGGTTCTATCTCTGAGGCAAGAACCTAACTCCTGTTTCCTGTTTTGTGAAGAACGCCTCTTGGACTAAGGCTCAATTGCCATTTGATAGTGGATGCGGAAAGCACATGACAGGAGACAAAGCAAATATGGTCAACTACAAAGCTTGCAACACTGGACCAGACATCAGATTTGCTGGAGGAGAATTAAATCCCTATCTGGGATCTGGCAACATCAAATTAGGATCATTAACAATCACTAACGTATTACATGTTAAAGGTTTGAAATATAATCTATTTAGCATGAGCCAGTTTGCAGACAAGGGATTCACTGTGAAATTCAAAGCAAAGTATTGCAAACTTATAGACAATGAGTCAAAGCAGACAGTCTTGGTTGCTCGGCGGAAAGGTAGTCTTTATGTTGCCGATTGGGCATCTGGCACAACTGAAGAATGTCTCATGGTGAGTCAATCAGGTCACACAGAAGAGCACTGGTTGTGGCACAAAAGAATGAGTCACTTGAATTTCAAAACTCTGAACAAACTTGCCAAGAAAGAGTTAGTGGTTGGTCTTCCCAAAACATCTTTCAGAAAGGATGGTATCTGTTCTGCCTGTTAGATGGGGAAACAATCCAAGATCTCTTTCAAGACCAAAACCAGACACTCTAGTGTTAGACCACTGCAACTATTACACATGGATCTTTTTGAATCATCCGTAACTAGTTATGCAGGAAAGAAGTATGGTCTGGTTGTTGTAGATGACTTCTCAAGATTCACTTGGGTTGTCTTTCTGAAGCACAAATCTGATGCTAGGGTGGATATATCAAATTTGCTGAATAAGCTTGAAGTCATGAAAAATGACAAAGTATCTGCAATCAGAATAGACCATGGTACTGAGTTTGTCAACCAGTACATAAAGGAGTTTTGTACCAGCAAAGGTATACAACACCAACTTTCCTCTTTGAGAACACCACAACAAAATGGTGTTGCAGAAAGGAAAAATAGAACCCTTAAAGAAGCAGCAAGGACAATGCTAATGAATCGAAATAAGTGAAGTTTATTGGGTTGAGGCTGTAAACACAGCATGCTACACTCAGAACAGATGTTTGATAAACAAACACCATGACAAGACCCCATATGAACTCTTGGTTGGTAGACCCCCTAATATCAAACATCTGAAAGTGTTTGGTTGTAGATGTTTTGTTCTTAACAATGGAAAATAGTATCTAAGAACATTTCAACCAAAGGCAGATGAAGGTGGGTTTCTTGGTTATTCTATGAATAGCAAAGCATACAGAGTTTACAACAAAAGAACAAAGAAGATTGAAGAATCAGTTCATGTTGTATTCTATGAAGGAAGCAAGAAAACACCCCTTGCTGATGAACTCTCAGAAAGGTTCAAGGAACTAATGATAAAGGATTCTGAAGAAGAACCCTCAGAAAGGAAAAACATCATTGTGGAAAGGGAGGATGACTCTGATGAAGAAAAGCATGAAATGCCTAGTAACAACCAGATGATTCTCAGACATGATGAAGAATTTTATGAGAATTCCAGAAATGGAAACTGAAGATGTTCATCAGAGAGCTAACTCTGGAAATGACCTCTCTGACAGGCATGTCCCAGAAAGCTCTCACACTAAGCAAGTGTCAGACATTCACCGCCCCCTCTAAGGTGCAAGATGTCACAGATACTGAAGAAGTATCAAGTCATAATCATAGTGATTCACATTCAGATCACATAGATGTTGACCCTACTAGCCCCAAACCCATAATGAGATGGATCAAGGATCATCCTGCAAAAGATGTGATTGGACCAATCAATCAAGGTGTTAGGACTAGGAGAGCAATAGCTGAAAATGCTAACTCTCTCTTTGGATGTTTCATCTCAAACATTGAACCTAAAACTGTAGAAGAAGCATTAAGAGACCAAGACTAGATCTCTGCAATGCAAGAAGAGTTGGATCAGTTTGAGAGAAACAAAGTCTGGAAACTAGTTCCATTTGTAGAAGGAATATCTGTGATTGGAACTAAGTGGGTTTTCAGAAACAAGATGAATGAATCTGGTGAAATAACCAGAAACAAAGCAAGGTTGGTTGCAAGGATTCACCTGCATCAAGGTTTAGATTTTGATGAGTCATATGCACCAGTTGCCAGATTTGATGCAATAAGACTCTTTCTGGCCTTTGCAGCTCATAAAGACTTTAAAGTTTATCAGATGGATGTCAAGAGTGCATTCTTGAATGGTGAACTTGCTGAGGAAGTCTATGTTGAACAACCACCTGGCTTTGAAGTTTCCTCAGAAAGTAGAATGGACTATAAGCTACAGAAAGCTCTATATGGACTGAAACAGGCTCCAAGAGAATGGTATGACACTTTGGCCAAACACCTTCTGGAAAGTGGTTTCAAGAAAGGTGAAGTTGATAAAACTTTATTTACTTTAAATCATGATGGGAAACTACTCTTAGTTCAAGTATATGTTGATGACATTATATTTGGATCTAAGGACAAGCAACTTTGTGATGACTTTGCAAATCTCATGAAAAGTAAGTTTGAAATGAGTATGATGGGAGAATTGAACTATTTCCTAGGATTGCAAGTCAAGCAACTCAATGATGGAATATTCATTAGTCAGACAAAGTATGCAACAGACATGCTCACAAAGTTCAATCTTAAGCCTTCTGAAAACAATGCTAAGATACCTATGAGCATAGGAACCAAGATGACCTATACTGAATCAGATAAGAGTGTTGATGAACACAAGTATAGGAAATTGATAGGTTCACTACTTTACCTTCATCGCAAGCGGACACGATATTCAATATCGGTTGGTGTGTGCTAGATTTCAAACAAATCCAATGCAATCACACTACAACATTGCTATGAAAATATTAAGGTATGTGAAAGGTACAATAGATGTAGGTTTGTGGTATCCTAAAGAAAGTGGATTGAGTTTGGCTGGTTACTCAGATGCTGATTATGCTGGATCAATGCTTGATAGGAAAAGCACCTTAGGAACTTGTCAGTTTCTGGGAACTAGACTTATCTCATGGTTTAGCAAAAAGCAAAACTCAATTGCAACTTCTACCACAGAGGCTGAATATATTACTACTGGTTGTTGTGCAACACAAATTTTGTGGATTCAACAACAACTCAGAGACTATGGACTCAATGAAGAGAAAACTCCCATTTTCTGTGATAACACAAGTGCTATTGCAATCACACAGAACCCAAAGTTCCATGCCAGAACAAAGCACATTGATGTTAGACACCACTTCATCAGAGACCATGTTGAGAAAGGCAATATAGAGATACTCAAGATTGGCACAGAAGATCAACTTGCAGATATCTTCACCAAGCCCCTACAAGAAAGCCGGTTCTTGACCTTAAGACAAAAACTTGGATTAATGGAGATGCCTAAGGACTGAAAAATGTTCTGAATCTCTAAAGTCTGAGTAAGTGAGGTAGAAAAGAAGTAGGCCTCTGAGAACATGTTCTCAGAAAGCCAAGTTGATAAGAAGTGATGCAAAGGTTTCTGAGTAGCAACACTCAGAAAGGCAAAGCATTTCTGAAATGGGTATCCAGAAAGGCAAAGGTTGGTACACACTCAATAAGTAAATATGACTAGAACTTACTTACTGAGAGTGGGTCAAATACATTTAAACAACTGAAGCTTCTGACACTTGAATTCAGAAAGCTATTTAGTCATAAAGAGAAAAGGCACACAAAGCCCGAAAAGTATAAGTTCTGAAAGTCAAACATGTCCAATGTCTCGTATTTTTGCCATTTTTATGATAAACAATAAAAAGATAAGGACTTGACACTCAGAATGATAAGTTCAAACGATTGAGTGCTCTTACTCTTTACTAAGTGACATAATGGATGTAACTTGTCAAAAATCCATCAAGTCGGCACAATACCATTTGTTGATTGATATCATTACAAAATATTCAATATAAGCCCTTGATGAATAAACGTTTGATCTCAACGGTTGAGATTAAAACCAAGCAAGTAATGTCTGTTGAGAAATGCAGACATGGCCCACTACGCATTTAATGAAGTACAAAGGATGTACCACGCCTATGCAGATACAAAGACACGCATTCATATTCAGTTGTATGTATGTTGTATCTATGTACATTTTGTCTGCTATATATATAGGATTTGGGCAAAAGACAAACACTTTTACCAATTCCGAAATTTCATACTCAGATCAAAACAAAGAAAATCTCTCAAGATTTACGCAAAACCCCTCTCAAACTCAACTCCTTGTGCTTAGTCTTCTGAAAAGATAGACTAATCTCGATTAATTGTGCAAAATTCATCTGAAAAACACTCACTCAAAACTCTATATAAGAGATGGCACCCAAGAAGATGACCACCAAGAACCCTAAGGCCGCATCATCTACTCCTGCTGAAAAGCAAGGAGGAAAGGAACTTAAGGTGTTGAATAAACGCCTTCTGGGAAAGTTCACCCCATCGGACTGGAACCCTAACCACAAAATGAATTGGGGAGCTTTTCTGGTGAAGAGGTATGTACCAGCAGTTATACCTTCAAGACCAGAAAGGAAACTAATATTGGGGATGATGAAGAATTCCCATATCTACAAGCTTCTATCTGCTGCACCCAGTGGACTGGCCACACTGGATGTACTGGAGTTCTATAACAACTCCAAAATCTTCACAAAGGTTGTGAATGATGAAGAAGAAAAATACATGCAGACTGAAGTCCAAGGACAAGAAATTGTTCTAGACTGCAAGACTTTCTGCAAGATATTCCGATTGAAAAATCGAGGAACAATTGAAGACATCAACATCAAGGACGCTTCCATGATTCAAGGCGTCAAAGAGCTATTTGAAGCAATCCAGTTAGAAAATGCAAAGGGTTGCCCAGGAGACTTTGTTCTGAAAGCCATCAGAACTAGTCATCTCCAGAAACACTGGAGTACTTTAGCTCTTATTCTGGTCCGTTGCTTTGATGGCAACAAAGGTGGAGTAGACCAGATAAGCATGGAGAGATGGATGATGATGCATCTTCTGAACAAGAAGCATGAAGGGCAGGAAACCCACTTCAATTGGAGGAAGTACGCCTTCAACTAATTCCTTGGACATATTGAGGAATTTGAGCCCAAAATCATCCATGGTGTTGCTGAGCCAAAGGCCAATATGCACTTTGGTCTCAGAATCTGTTACATTCTGGAAACAATGGGAATCACTCTCAGAGAGAAACAAGAAATCCCAGTCACCAACTCCCTTTTCAGACACGCCTTTGAAGAAAAGGAGAAACTTGCTGCTGAGAACGCACTCAGAAAGGCAGAAGAAGAAGAAACTGCACAGCAAGGTGAGGAGGTCTCTGAGCAAGCTCAATCTAAACCTCCGGTTGCCAAGAGAAAGAGGACTCAAAGCAAAAGATCCTCCAAGTTCCTAAGCATACAAGAGGCACAACCTTCTGGAGACAAGGTCTCAGAAGATGTTGGACGCCCAGAAAGGCAACTCCAAAATGCTCCAAGAATCCTGAACCAGACTGCTCCAGAACTCTCCAGAGATGATAGAAATATCATAGATGGGTCTGCACCAACATAGAATAGTGATTCTGAGGATGATGAAGTACTTGAAAAAGTACTCAAAAGATTCAAGTATGAGACCCATGGAGGAGCATCAAGCTCAGCTCTTCAAAGAGACAAGAGCCCCTCTGCCCAGCAGGAAGAAGAAGGCCTGGGTGAGGAAGATAGAATGCTGGAAGATCCTGACATTGCTTCCACATTCACAATGTCAGCACTTAATGTTGCTGAAGAAAATCCTATTCTAACACAGGTTCCTCAACCTTCTGAGAAAGCTCAACTCTCAGAAAGGGATCAAACTGAGATGGAGACTCAGAATGATACTACAGAGGAGAACAACAATGAGCACAGAGAGACTGTGGAATCACCACAAGTCCTAGAGATCAATGATCAGCCTGACTCTATTCTGGTAACAAAGATGGTTTGTATTTAACTTGTGAACATAGGTATATGTTAACCAGTTATTCATAAGCATTGTTTGTTACAGGTCAATTTAGAGGCAATCTTTCAGGGGGAAGAAAACTTGTCCACCCCTTTGAATCAAGAAGAGGTTCCTCCAACCTCAGAACATCAAGAAGAGCCTGTCCCACAAGCTCCAACTGAGGAAGTAGTGGTGGTGGAACTAACACCCCAAAACCAAGAGATTCCAGAGGCTGAAAAGCTCTCTGAGGAAGTATTTACTGAGCCTTCTGCTGAGAAGGTAAGTAATCAGTAATAGTCTTCTTCACGAATGCTCTGGAAAACCCACTACTAAATCTTTTATGTTTGTTCTTACAGGCTCAGTCAGAAGAACACTTGGTAGGAAAGACTGTGGTCTTATCTCCTCCAAAAGGAACTGGCAATGCTGAAGAAGCAGAGTTAGCAGAAAAGGTTCCAGAAACCCCTAAGGTTTCTGAGAAAGATGCCACTGAGCTTCCTCACTTGGAAGTTCTAGCAGAAAGAAGGGTTGATGAGGATCAGACTTCTCCTCACAACAAGGTATCTGAGGCCTCTGTGCCCAAACAAGCAGAAGTCCAAGCAGATGAGCCTAGTGTTTCTACACAGGTATGCTCAGAAAGCTTACTTTTGCACACAGATACTAACACAAGTGGTTTGAACAAAACTAACTTGATCCCTTTCTTTCAGGCTCAAAGTCTAGTGCCAGTTGATTTACTCAAGGCTTTCCAGAAGCACACTTTAAAGAAACATCTCAAGTGCTTCAGACAATGGCAGAAACTCAGAAAGGCTGACCTTTCAGAATTAGCCAGAGTAATCGACGTCCCAGAAAAGAGAGCAATCGCCTTCAATCTGGAAGATTATATCCATGCATTGTTCCCAACAGAGTCCTACTCTTTTGCCACTCTGATGCATGAAGACTTCATTCATGAAGTAGCACAAAGACTTATAGCAGATTTCAAGTCTGCGGATGCTCAAACCCAAGAGCAGATGGTTACCCATCCTGCCTTGCCCAGCAAGCTCACTACTTATCCTGCTGAACAAGAAGAAGTTAATGGGAGGATGATTACATTCCCAAATGTGATCAACCTGGTTTCAGAAGATGACGAGGAGATGGGCGAAAATGATTATCAAGAACCTCCCTCTGAGCATCCAAACCAAGAAGCAAAGAACAAGAGTGATGATGATGATGATGATCAGAATGATGATCCCCAACCTGGACAAGGCGGGATTCAGAAAGCTAGCAAAGGAAGTGGAGAAAAGGCTACTCCTTCAAATGCTCAGAAAGCTCCATCATCATCACCTCCCAAGTCTCATCAAGGTATCCAACAGGCTGAGCACAATGATGCCATAGAAGAAATTTCAGCCGCTGAGTTCAGGATTGAACAACTCAGAAAAGTGTTGGAAGAAGAAAAGAGAATCAGCATTGAGTGTCAAGCTCTTGTTGATGAAAAGGAGGCCAAACTCAAGAAGCTCAAAGAAGCTAATGCCAAGGAATTGGCACTCCTAGATGAGCAAAGAAATCTGAAGAATGCCATTGTTGTCACAGCTGCTGAGATAGATGCCATGGATGACAATGATGATGAAGAGCATGATGCTGAGGCTGCATCAGAAAGACCTTCTACATCCTCTCAGAAGGCCAGCATACTCCAAGGCAAACAAAAGATGTTAGCCAGCTTGCAAACAATCCCAGAGAAGGATTATGAGAGTGATGCTGAAGAAGACCGCAACTTGATTACTGCAGAAGAAGATGAGAGACTTATCACTCAGCAAAAGAGAGCCCTACTTGCTCCTCATATCTTCTCTGCACCAGGTAGTTCAAGAAGTGAAGAGCACCGTGCAAGGAATAGTATCTTTTTGGAACTCAGAGAGACACTAGTTGCCCAAGACACAGAAGTGCTAAAATCCGTCCCAGAAGAGATGAAGCCATTGGCTGCTGCTTTATTCAATAGAGCAACCAGCATAGATCTCTCTCAGAAAGATGTAGGGTTGGTCAGGGATGAGGATTGTAACAATGCTAATGCAGCATTGAATGAAGCCAGCCATGCTGTCCTGCAAGCCAACGCCATCCTAAGGCCGCTTGAAGAGCTCAACAGAAAGGAGCAGGAACTGGTTAAGCGTAACAAAGAGTCAAGAAGGAACTTCAAGAATTAGTCGGTGCACAACAATCTCCGAAAAACTTTGAATCACTCTTGAAGCTTATGTCATGAGTCGATCATTCATGACTAAGGGGAAGAGATGCCTCGAGAAGAGGAAGAAAAAGAAAACAATCAAATCGTCCCTCCTCAAGTCAACTTGTCATTAAGGAAACCACTGGAGACACCCTTGCAGAAGAAGTTGTTCCAGATCAACCAGCCAGAAGTATGATAACTAGGGGAGCCAAGTCCCTTAGAATCTCAGAAGAGAAGAAGACTTCTGAAGAAGAAGAAAAGGAAGAAGGAGAAGTAAGAGGCCAAGAAAGCTGCAAGTCTCCAGTTTTGGACTTCAATGATGATAAGGATGAATCTGATACAGATGAACATCCACTTCACAAGAAAAGGAGACAAGCAACTACTTCACAACCTCCTCTGGCAAAGAAGGCCTTTGGCGTGAACTCCTTCCGAAATCCCAAGTCAATACAAGGAACATCCACCTGACATTTCAAGGCAGAAGAAAGGGTTAGATGATCTCCTGACAGAAGGCCACCTAACAGAAAAGCAAGAAGGGATTCCCAGTTTGGCAGAGTAAACAGAGAAACTCATCAAGAAAGGCCAACTGATGCCCACATTGAGTATGTGAAGACTAGTAATGAAGAGTCTTCATATAGGTGCATTCTGAACAAGAGAGGGTATTGGATTCTGGAACTACAACATCTACTTGTCAATGATAAGTTTCCAACTCCCATCCTCAACCAGATCATGAAATGGAGAGAAGGCAAGCCAGAATTGCTAAAACCTGAGCACCTTCATGCCTGGCTAAACTTTGAAGTAGAAAAGAGGAATGAAGCCAGAAAGATGGATCTTTCTTTTGCCTGTCCTTACCCAAAGCCTGATGATGTACACAAGGTAAGAAAACTGGATGGTAGCTACAACAGGAAGAACAAACTTGGTGTTTCAACCTATGAGTCATTCTACATGACATTGGATGAATACCTAGATGATATACACTATCTGGAAGAAATATACAAGTATTTCAACCTCTCTCAGCTGCAAGTAGACCATGCCTGGGTCTGGGCAAAGTACTTCTGGGTCAAACATTTTTTGCGGAAGAATCACAAGCTTGGCAAAAGTTACCATGAAATATGTGACTTATCCAGAAAGACAGAGCTCTCTGTCAGAAGGATTCTTTATGACTATGTCCAAGAATGCAGAAAAGTGGATGATTATGTCAACTGATCCAGAAAGGATGCTAAAGAACTTGAGGTATCTGAACCCAAGTTGCATTTCTGAAGACTTGAAGACTAGTAACATTAGAATACTCTCTTGGAGCTTGGATTCTCCGTTGTTCTAATTTACTTAGTATGTTTTGTTACCTTTTTGTAATCTTGCTGATTGTTTCTGAATTTCTCTATCTGTAAAAGTTGCATCTTACTCAGAAAGCGTACTATCTGAAGATCATACTCTCAGATACATTCTAATAGATGACAACTTATCAGCAAAGATCACTTCTTGTGATTTGGTTGATGTTTACTTTTTGCACTTAATTCAACTAAAATTGAATATCATTCAAAATGATTAAGTGGTGGATTGTTTTCTCTTCCAGGATTACAAATTTGTAATAGGACTTAAAAGATAGTCATGGATGACTGTTAGAACTTAAGATCCCGGATTGGTACTTGAAACAAGATCAATAGACAATGTTGCCAACAATGTTGTTAAACATTGTCTTCAACATAGCAAACAAATGGCAGCGGATGAATAAGAATGAAACTTCTATTACCAAGCCAATATATAGAAAAATATATTAGCAGCGCCGTAGGCAAAATATCTACTGACAGGAAAAGTAGATCTAATCAAGTGGGTTTAATACAATCACAGACGATTGATTAAACAACCAAAACTAGCCCTAGAAGAACCAACAGTAAAAGCTATTCTAGGTCGATGTTTGAAAGAGTTATTCCAACAATGAATACTCTTAGACAAACTCTAAAGCTAGCAGAAAACAAGAAGCCTAAACTCTTTTAATAAAATCTCGATTGATCATCAAGAAAGGCTCAATGATTGCTCGGCTGAATCCTTGTATATATACTTGAGATATCGACAGCTCCCATCCAAGTCGAAAGGCAATAGGATCTCAGCAAAGGCAATTTTCCATGTTCTTGTTTTCTTCAATAATCAGCTAGAAGGAAATTCCCATATTAGTGTCTTCTACAATATATTTCCTTCTTGCTTTCTTCAACAATCTTCTTGAAAGATTCTCTCTTTGATCTCAGCAGGAAGAAACTAACGTTGTTTCTCTGTATATGGCTGGCTGGAAAATCTTTCCAAGATTATCTCTAGAGAATCTTTTATTTCCCTCTTTCTTTCAAGGTGCCCATAAATTGTCAAACTCTTTCCTTCATTTTAGATTGCATTCCTTATGTCCAAAGCAGCTCAAACTCTTTCCTTATTCCTGCAGAAATTCGAATTGATTGCTTCCAGTCCAAGTCATCAATCCAATTGGCCTGCTTGTTTCTATGTTGTCTGCTGTTGTCCGTAATGTTGTTCCAACATTGTATCAGCACTATTTCGCAATGTTGCACAACATTGAAATCCTGCAGTTCACAAACAACAACAACAAACACAAACATTAAACTGAATCATGAAAGATAAGATTAACTAATCAAGTGCAACTTGCATTTTCAATCTCCCCCTTAATCTTAGTCTTTCATCAAGCAATGGCATTCCTTTGGCCTCATTGATTCCTTTTGATCCAATAAGCATGTTTGAGCCCAACTTGATATATCCTACAAAATATTCATAGAAAAACAACTACAAACATTGAACCGGTTATGTTACGAAGAAAGGTTGAATTACGCAACAAAGTGCACTAAATCGCACTTTCAATCTCCTCCTTAATTCTGATCTTTCTTCACACAACCTAAAACCAATTTGTTAGTCAAATCGAACAAGTAGGATTTAAACAAGTCAAGAGGAATCCTTTGTTGGGAACTGAAAGATAAAGTGCAATCGATCAATGCTGATGGACAATGTTGAGTCAACACAGAACTCAACATTGCTGTAAATATGCACTTTCAAATTCCCTCTTATGTCTTTGTCTACTCATCTCCTTTGAACTCATCATGGGCATCATATCATACTTCTTTTGACAATTCCTGCACTCAGTAGTTAGTGAATAAAGACAAAATTGCGTAGAATCGCAGTATAAGTGCAGTAAACAAAGTCGTCTGCAATGTTGACACAACATTGCAGTCAACACTGCACTATTCAATCTCCCCCTTTGTCTTTCTTCACAAAAACACACCTGAACAAACTTGTTAGAAACAAACAAATATAACAGGCATGAAACTACAGAACTCCCCCTCAACATTAGACGAGAGCAATATAACAAAATAAAGTATGTTTGCTTTTTGCTTTAATCTCTTCTCTTCTCCCCCTTTTTGAGAAGAAAGATATCTCTCAGATTATTCAACCAAGTTCACAGAAGGAGACAAGAAGACATGCAATGAGTGCAATACTGAGTTGTGGACTATAGGACCTGCAATAAGAGCTGTGCAATGTTGGAGAATGATGTTGAAAACATTGAGTTCAACACTGGCAGCCAAGGTGATAGCAAAAGCAGGAAAAAATTTTGGATCGGCTGGAGGGCAGTAATCAGGAATAGAGGTTGGATTAGCTGAAGAGCAGTGTTAGGATAAGATTGGATGGTCATGATGGGTGTTGTTGGGTTTGCCTTAAAAGATCTTGCAAATATATGTCAATGCTACAGAAACTGTGCACAACTGTTAATAAAAGATTAAAGTTGCAAGTAAAACAGTTATCCGTCAAGTCATAGTAATTAGATAAACAGATAAACCCTAGGGAGGTTGACACTAAAAATCTTGATCTTAAATAATGACTTGAAATGCAAGAACAGGAAAGCAAAAACCCCAAACCCCAATGAAACACCTTAGACCTGAAACACCTCAGACCTACTCCCCCTCAAACCCAAAAACACACAGAAAGGTCAGATAGAGAAGCACATATAAAAGAGAGCAAATATAAGTCAGAAAGTACTCAATGTTGACCAAAGATGTTGACTCAACATTGATGACAACATCGAAATCAGACCACTCTTAATGTAAGTCACCAGAAACCAAGTCTCAAAATGTGCGATTCGATTAACACCGATCGATGCAGGCAAAGACAGAGAGAAAGGAATACCAAAGAAACACACTCAACATTGCCTCAAGAAGTAAATTGAACACTTAGCATAAGTTTGAGTGGGGGTGACCATGAGACCGTGAACCATGTCAAATAATTGGAACACGTATGAATCCGCTCCAAAGCCTAAGCCTATGCGGAGTTAGGCAAACACACGTCTCATGGCATAAAATCACTCATTTGACCACATTGGGTAATTTGGTACTCAGAAAGTGAACCAAAGAGACATTACGAGAATCGACACTTTTGTGTCGGTTTCAAAGACAAAGCCATCAACCCTCACGACATATGACACATCACACGTCGATATCTGGATAGTATTTGAAATCGCCAACACGATCCTCGACGGAAACACTTGAGCCCTTTTATCATAATTCATTAGATTTATTAAGCATAAAGGATGGAGGCAACATCAAGAGTGAGTCAAGGTACGGTAAAAATAGCCAAAGCAAGAAAAGTGGGTTTTACATAAAGCAAACACACAGGAGACTCGATCCCTTTCAACCTTGGTTTCAAATAGCCTTTCAAACCCTAAGCAACACCACTGTAAGCTACAAAGCAGGAACAACCATAGACCAATACAGAAGCACAGAAAGCACATAGACACACACAAAAAAAATAAAAAAAATAAAGAAAATCAAAAGGCAACAAAAAACACATCACTTTTCTGCCAACGGTCGATCGTGATGTTGAGTCAACACTGGTTTCAACATCGAAGATCACAAAGAGCACAAATCAAGAGATCTCCTAAGACTGAAGAATCTCTCATAATTCAAAGGCTTGGTAACAATATCTGCAAGTTGTTTGGTTGTATCTAAGTGTTGTATGACTATTACTTGCAGATTGACCATATTCTTAAGAAAATTATACCTAATGTCTACGTGTTTCGTGCGTGAGTGCAAAACAGGCTTCTTAAAATTATTTATGGCACTAAGGTCATCACAGAACATCAACAAGGTATCACATTGAAGACCAAAGTCATGCATCATATTTTTCACCCATATCAATTGAGTAACACAACTCCCAGATGTTACATGTTCAGATTCAACATATGAGAGTGACACATTGTTCTGTTTCTTGAAATACCATGACATTAAATTAGAATCAAGATAAAAGCAACCTCCACTAGTGTATTTTCTATCATCTAGAACACCAGCCCAATCAGAATCACTAAATCCCACTAGATTAGTGTTTGTATCACATGCATACCATAATCTAAGATTAACAGTTCTTGATATATATATGAAAAATCTTTTAAGAACAATCAGGTGTGGGATTTTAGGGTTAGACTGATACCTGGCACAAACACACACATAAAACATGATGTGAGGTATGCTGGTTGATAGATATAGAAGGCTGTGAGTCATTGTTCTGTACAATGTTAGGTCAACATCATCTCCAACATCGATTCTGCTGAGCATAAGACCATTAGCCATAGGAGTGCTGGGTTCACCTATCATGCTCATCTCATGGGTACTGTCAGATGGAATTTCTGCCTGTGATGTTGAGCTCAATGTTGTGTCATCATTGATGTCACCATTGACAATTTCTCCTTGTACACCAGCTGGAGTTCTTGGTTTAGACACCTTTCGTGTTCATGACGCTTTCGTGGAGTAGTGTCTTTAACTGCTCAAGACTGCAACAACCTGTTTGTTCTTGGGTACAGTGCCTTTCTGGATAGAGACATCAGAAGAGACAGTTTTGAAAACAGACAATGTTGATGTCAATGTTGACTCAACATTGTTTTCATTCATCAGTTTCAGCTCTTCCCAGTGATAATCTGCAGATAGATCAACTGAACCATGTAGACACAAAACATTAGTAGAAACTGATTCCTCAGGGTTAGTCCAGAAAAGTGTTTCACGGTTTTGAGAATCATCATAGTCGAAAAAGACTTCTTTTGTCAATGTTGGACTATCAATGTTGGACCAACATTGTTTCTCAACATTGTTCAGAACAGCAGATAGGGCTTTGGCATGAACTTCTGGATCATCATCTTCCTGTTCGTCATCTGAAACATCACTGAGACAAGCAAGCATAGTCTTTTTCTCTTTTCGAAGACTGTTAGCACATTCATTCTGATAATGCCCCCATCCTTGACATTCAAAACATCTAACTTTACTAAGTTTACTAAGACTAGGGCTAGAGTTTGACACACCAGCTTTCTTTTTGAAATTTCTAGTTCCTTTTGAGTTGCTCGAAGAGCCTCTATTAGAATTCTTCCTGAATCTAAGTTTCTCAATTTTCCTAACCAAGTCATTGTAGGCTTCTTCACCATGTCATCGTAATCATCACTCGCTTTCAAGAACTTTAGCATTAGATTTAGAGTGAAGGGACATACTAAGGATTTTCGTACCTTTTCTTTCGTTATCAATTATCTCAAAAATTTTCAAATTGTTCATCAAGGTATGAAAATTCATAGTAGCCAGATTGTGAGTGTCTTCCAAAATAGTAACTTTAGTGTCAAATTTTGAAGAGAGAGAACGTATGGCTTTAGAAATCAGTTGCTTGTTGGAAATAGCATCACCAAGAAGTTGAACATCATTAGACAAAGTCAAAAGCTTTTCAAAATAAGAATCAATGGTTTCAGCTTCTTCCATTCTTAGATTTTCAAATTTTGACCAAAGCATTCGAAGTTTAGTTTGTTTGACACTATTATCACCTTCACAATGATTCTGAAGTAAGTCCCAAGCTTGTTTAGCTGTAGTGCAATTTTGAATGATTTTAAACATATGAGCATCAACATGTCCAAAAATGGCATTTAAAGCTTTTTCATTGTAAGAGCTTAAAAGAAAGTCACCTGCAGTGAAGCGTTCTTCAGGTATGGGAACAATATCTCCATCAGCATCAGGTACTTCAGTAGGCCAGACAAATCCTTCTAGAACAGATCTCCAAGCTCGACCTTCAATGGACTTGATGTATGTCCTCATCCTGATTTTCCAGTAGTGGTAGTTCGATCCATCAAGCATAGGTGCCCTGTAGACACTTGAGTTTGCAACTTCCATTGTAGTAGTACCAAATCCAGACACCAGTAGTTAGGTGGCTGGCTCTGATGCCACTTGTTAGAACTTAAGATCCCGGATTGGTACTTGAAACAAGATCAATAGACAATGTTGCCAACAATGTTGTTCAACATTGTCTTCAACATAGCAAACAGATGGCAGCGGATGAATAAGAATGAAACTTCTATTACCAAGCCAATATAGAGAAAAATATATTGGCAAATACAGAGGCAAAATATCTCTTGACAGGAAAAGTAGATCTAATCAAGTGGGTTTAATACAATCACGCATTTATTGATTAAACAACCAAAACTAGCCCTAGAAGAACCAACAGTAAAAGCTATTCTAGGTCGATGTTTGAAAGAGTTATTCCAACAATGAATACTCTTAGACAAACTCTAAAGCTAGCAGAAAACAAGAAGCCTAAACTCTTTTAATAAAATCTCGATTGATCATCAAGAAAGGCTCAATGATTGCTCGGCTGAATCCTTGTATATATACTTGAGATATCGACAGCTCCCATCCAAGTCGAAAGGCAATAGGATCTAAGCAAAGGCAATTTTCCATGTTCTTGTTTTCTTCAATAATCAGCTAGAAGGAAATTCCCATATTAGTGTCTTCTACAATATATTTCCTTCTTGCTTTCTTCAACAATCTTCATGAAATATTCTCTCTTTGATCTCAGCAGGAAGAAACTAACGTTGTTTCTCTGTATATGGCTGGCTGGAAAATCTTTCCAAGATTATCTCTAGAGAATCTTTTATTTCCTTCTTTCTTTCAAGGTGCCCATAACTTGTCAAACTCTTTCCTTCATTTTAGATTGCATTCCATATGTCCAAAGCAGCTCAAACTCTTTCCTTATTCCTGCAGAAATTTGAATTGATTGCTTCCAGTCCAAGTCATCAATCCAATTGGCCTGCTTGTTTCTATGTTGTCTGCTGTTGTCCGTAATGTTGTTCCAACATTGTATCGGCACTATTTCGCAATGTTGCACAACATTGAAATCCTGCAGTTCACAAACAACAACAACAAACACAAACATTAAATTGAATCATGAAAGATAAGATTAACTAATCAAGTGCAACTTGCATTTTCAATGACTGATCAAAACGGGGTAAGTTTGTTAGGAATATCTGTTAGTATTTTGATCACTCATCACATGTTCTTATCTTAGCCAGAAAGGTGATTAAGTACTCTTGGTTCACTTGAACATTGTAAAAGAGGAAATCACTGAGTATGATTAGTCTAGTAAATCTTGTATTAGGATTATAGGTCTCTGAGTGTAATTTTTAGAGAAATTTTTTTTTTCACTAAAACCTTTTGGGCTCACTTTGATGTTGCACAAAAACCTTTTTTTTTTATCGCTTTACACCAAAACGTTTGAAACATATTCTCCATACCACAAAGGTTGGATGGTGTTACTGTTGCCGTCAGTTAGGGCAGTTTGGACATTTTACATGTCTGATTCCCCCCCCCCCCCTCTTGTCTCTTATTTTCCCTCCAATTCTCCCATTCCCTACAATTCCCAATAAAAACCCTAGTTAACCCCCACCATTCAATTACATCAGAGATGGAAGATGGACCGGAACCAACAATTTGCCATTGTGGTGTTAGAAGTGCTCGATTGACATCTTGGACAGACTTGCATCCCGGACGAAGGTTTGAGAGATGCCGATACATTGGGGTAAGTGATAATATGTAGCTTAATTGCATATAAATGGGTGCTGGAAGGAGTTGATTCATTTGGGTTTTGATGCTTTTTGTTTCATAATTGCAGAGTACTAGACAATCCTGTAAACATTGGACATGGATTGATCCTAAGATGTGCCGAAGGAGTGCTGTAATAATTCCTGGGTTATTGAGGAAGATTAATGGATACGAGGCAAGATTGACTGCTTTGGAGGAAGAAAATGCAAGATTGAGGGCTCAAAACAATGCTCTTCAAACTATGCTAGATGAACATTCTGAGCTTGGTGGTGGAGTTGCAGGAGAAGATTTGAAAAATGAGATTGATGAGCTAAGTGCTGGGATTGACGAGTTGCGTCTTCGAGTTGGGATGAACTAGTTGTGATGTATTGCTCTATTTTCTTTGTGATGTATTTCTCTATTTTCTATGTATGAAGTAAGCTAGTCCAGCTCTATTTTGGTTGTGTGTATGGTGACAAAAAGCATGTCTATGTGAAAATTTTTGTTCCACTCGCTACACAAACATTTTATAAACATTCCATTCGATACACAAACCTTTTGAAAAATTGTCATTTTGCACCAAGATCTTTATCAAAACATAAACTCGCTACACAAACCTTTCCCCACAATAATACATTACACCTGTGCAGACTGCAGAATAGCATAACTTAGCCATATGATGTGAACCAAACCTGTACACAGAGTACTCAGAGCTACACAACACTGATGCAATAAATGACCAACACTTCCATTAAGCAAAGCAAAAGTAAAGGCGAAAGTAGAGTTACATGATCATCAATCCATCAAAAAAGGCATAAACTAAGCCTTTTGCAGTAACATATGGCATCAACCAAGCCATTGTAAGTCAGATCAAGTGCTATGAACTGATTGCATATGCCTAACACAAAAGGGATTCTGGTGGAACTTAAGCACTAAAGTAATCAGTCTAGGAACAATGAACAAAAGATGAACAGAGTAGATTTGATTGAGAATGATTCCACTCAAATGTCACTTCTGAGATGCACCACCTTTAGTGATGGTGGATTTTTGACTCCCAATAACATCTGCAGCAGCTAGTCTTTGGCTTCTTCTTGGTGATCCAGAATTGA
Organism: Plantago major; assembly: GCA_026545765.1. NCBI lineage: Eukaryota > Viridiplantae > Streptophyta > Magnoliopsida > Lamiales > Plantaginaceae > Plantago > Plantago major. The sequence goes on from CM048841.1 coordinate 83,732,946, forward strand.
CTGTGGTAGATTGTTGAGTTCCAATAACATCTGGAGTAGCTAGTCTTTGGCTTCTTCTTGGTGATCCAGAATTGACTGTGGTAGATTGTTGAGTTCCAATGCCATCTCGACCAAGTCTGTGAAATCTTCTAGGTGCACCAGTATTGACTGTGGTGGCCTGTTGATCATGTGAAGGTTCTTGTGTAAGCCTAATGATAATAGAGTAGACATGACAATGAATATAGAATGCATGTCATACCTTTTGTTGTTCTTGTTCTTTAAAGTACTCAGCCAGAGCCCGCAGATGAATTTGTTCGATTGCTTTTGCAGTGGCATTAGATGCATTTGCAGTGGCACTAGATGCATTTGCATTGGCACTAGATGCATTCTCCACATTCTTCACAACCTTCTTTCTCTTATTCACATTGGCCTTAGCAGTAGATGCTTTCTCCACAACAGTCTCCACCACATTCTCCACAATAGTCTCCACATTCTCCACAACATTCTCCCTTTCAGTCTCCACAACATTCTCCACATTCTCCCTTTCATTCTCCATTTCATCCTCCACAACATTCCCCACATTCTCCACAGTGTTCACAACCTTCTTTCTCTTATTCACCTTGGACTTAGCAGTAGATGCTTTCTCCACAACAGTCTCCACCACATTCTCCACCACATTCTCCACAATAGTCTCCACATTCTCCACAACATTCTCCACAACATTCTCTGTCACGCCCCTGACCTTTTTCACCTTATAAGCATGTTTCAATATGTTTTTAAGAAAATTTTAATATTTTGATATGTGTTACGCATGTGGCATTATTTGTGAAAAAGTGAATTGATATTACGTGAGTTTTTGAATTTTAATTGTTATCGTTGATTTATATAGTTTTGGACCGGCTTGTTACTACTTTTAAATTTAACCGTTTTATATCCAAACGAGGGCCTATGAAAGAACGGACACCATAATATGAACCACACGAATTTATAGAATTTGTTTGGTGTATCTCTTTTGACTTTCGAATCGTCTTTGTAAAAACCGAAATAAGCAGGCTCGTGCAATTAATTCAAGTATTAAAATAGTATTAAACCATATTTGATACATAGACTCACGTCCACCGCCTTATTTTCCTTCATTGCTCATTCCATACTTATCTTTTAGTTATTAATTAAAGGTGCAAGTTGGTTCTGATCATCACTATTTTGATACTACAGACACAATTACATTTCTGTCAGACACACGCACAAGTCGTTAATTATCTCATAGAGAGACAACGGAGAGAGAAAGATTGGAGTGCTAAAAGAAAGAAGTAGAAATAAGATTTCAGTTAGCAACAGTATGTGATGTCCGAAACTTACAAAGGATAATTAGCAACTGGAGATCGAGTGGATACTGCTAGTAACACGTTGACGGTAAGTGTTTTTAGTAACTTGTTATTTAGTATCTTTGTAAATAATTTCGGTAACTTGTTGTTTGATAAATATGTGTGATTTGAAATTATTGATATGGTGCTAGCGTACGGGCTATGTATATGTGAATTATATTGTGGGAGTGTTGATATGAAATGTGAAAATATACCGTGATGTGCTATATATGTGGAATGTTCCATTCCGAATACGATGAAAAGCTTAAAGTGCTTGATTGACGATATGTGATCAATTGCTCCCATGTACGGATGGGATACGTGCAGTTGTTATCTGAAAAGATACTATTTCCTGATAAAGTATTAGTCGTATATATTTATAAACATGATTATGTGTTTTGCATTCATAAGAGATAAGAGGATTACATTATGGCTGACGACACAGAGTCATGTGTTTTCCAAATGTTCGGATATCCAAAGATCGGTGGACTCGAATATCCATCCTTGGATGGACTTCAGATGAAATATAGAATTCCAGTGCATTTGGAATCTATATGAATTATGAAATTCCAGGTACGGCTGGACTCTGTATAAATCTGTTATCGTGATCACGAATTACTCCTGGTCGTAACAGAGCCATAGTAGACAAAGAAAATGACTAAGCACGTGTGCATTATTATATAAATGTGAATGATGTCAAGTGTTTATAGCTGATCTATTGGAATGAGAAGTGAACTTATGTGATTTTGAACTGTGAAATAGATGGATGTCATACGCTGATTACAATGTGAATATATGTGACTGAAGTGATGTGCCTACCTGTTGTTAAATGGCTTGTTGCCGGTTATTTTTACAGGTTATTAAATGACATGTTACTGATTATACTTACTGAGCCCGCAACTCATCCCAATTGCGATGTTTTTTTTTATAGCCTTTGAAGATAAAGACAAAGGAAAGGGGATAACTGAGTAGAAGTAAAGTCATGGACCCAAGGTCGGCCAGCTGGTTTTCCTATCCTTCTTCCTCCGCTCATCATATGCATATCATATAGGCGCATTTTGGGTTTTATAATAAGAGGAATGACTCCTCATGTATGTAATTATATATTTTGCTGACAGACTTGTGTAACGCGTGTGATACTCGTATGATCAAGGCTTCCGCATGTTAATGATGTTTTATGTTAATAAAATATGTGCTTATTTGATGCTTACCAAGTGCGTTACAAGAAGTTGTGTTAATATTATGTGAAAGTGTAAGGGTGCTACATTCTCCCTTTTAGTCTCCACAACATTCTCCACATTCTCCCTTTCATTCTCCATTTCATCCTCCACAACATTCCCAACATTCTCCATAGCCTTCACAACCTTCTTTCTCTTATTCACCTATAAGCACAAAAATCAAGCATAAATACAGTATGCATACACAAGTATATAGATTGATTCATCAAACTCTCTACCTTGGGTGGTTGCTTTGATGATCCTGCTTTCTGTGCAAACAATTGTCTTTTCCTTGGTGGTTTACTAGGTGGTTTCTCACTAGTTCCACTTTGTTTTGCCTGGTAAGAGTAAAGAAGCTATGTAAGAATCTGCACTAGTTAAACATGTACCATTTCTGCAGTGAACATGTACCATTTCTGCAGCTTCATCATCCACTATTCTCATCAAACACTCTTGAAATGTATGTCCAGTGTCTTTGCAGTAGCTACACTTCTCTATTGGCTTTGTTTTCTGAGATAACATCAATTAAATGAAGTTAGAGACAAGTAAATAATATGCTTGCAAATGAAGTACATAAAACATGAGTATACCTTGCCCTTTTTAGCTCCAGCTGCACTTGATTCAACAGGATTCTCCTTAGCCCTTTTAACACAACTTGCCTTGTTGTGACCTGCTAACTTGCAATAGGAGCATCTCATGATCATGACATGCCTTCCCAACCTACCTGTCTCAGCTGCCCTTTGTAGTGCAAGTTTTGCTTTGATTTCCTGAATTTCAATAGTGCTCTTCTTTCTAGTATTGTTCCTTGGCCTGCCAGGCATTTTCTCAGGGATAGGAGGCAGTAAATCTGGGAGAGTAGACATAGGCCACTCAGACTGGCCTCTAATTGGAGAGCCATCACATTTCTATACACTTTCATGTATGTTGACCTTTTGTAACAATCATGAACATAGTCCTCTACATTCTTACCAAGGAAATTCAAGCAAGCAATTGCATGCCAACAAGTGTATCCAGTGAGCTGCCACTTCCTACAACTGCAAGTTCTTTGCTCAACTGACACTATCCACCTATCCATTCCTCCCCCATTTAGTTGAACCTCAAACTGATCTTCACCATTAAACAAACATGTATACTCACCACTCTTCATCCTACCAAACTCCAGCTTCTCTCTAATGAAAGGGCAAACATCACCCCACCAATGTTCTGCCTTTCTCCTACTAACCCAAATCCTTTTCATAATCAGCATTCTTATATCCTCCAACATCTCTATGATAGGCTTGCCCCTAGGTTCAAGTATCATTGCATTAAAAGACTCTGACATATTATTCACACACAAATCAGACTTCACATGAGTTTTAAAATGAGACTTGGACCAATTTTCAGCTGGTTTGTTATCAAGCCACTTGAATGCAGCCTTGTCCTTACTCTGAATCTCACTTATGATCTCTTCAAAGTCAACAACCCTTGTAGCCTTTGCTGCCCTCCACAACAATTGTTTTATTGCTAAGCCCCCATGGTGAACCTTCATATTATTGTACAAGTGTACAACACAAAATCATGCTCTGCATTGGAAAACAATGACTCAATAGCAATAATCAATCCTTTTTGTCTGACATGAATGTGAACTGAGTAGTATCCTCCTCAATGCCCAAATCAGCAGCTAAATACTCCAAGAACCACATCCATGTGTCAGTTTTTTCCTTCTCTACTATAGCATATGAAATTGGGTACAAGGAGTTATTGGGATCCAATCCTACTGCTGTGAGAAGAATGCCACCATTTTTACCCCTCAAGTGACATCCATCAAGGCAAATGATGTTTCTAAGTTCTGCAAACCCCCTCTTGCATGCTCCCCAACAAATATATATCCTTTTGAAGATCTGTTTGCCATCATCACATTTAAAAGGCTTGATTCTCACAGTATTTGTTTCATCACTCTTCTTAATTTCAGCTGCATATCTCCATAAGGATGCATATTGCTGCAGTTCACAACCAGCTCTCTTCAATCTCACCATTCTTTTTGCTCTGTATAACTTGTTCTCTTTCACACTGACTCCTTTCTTGCTTCTGATCACAGATTTCATAGACTTTACTTTCCATTTCTCAATGCTCTTTATCTCCTCCTCATACTGTTCTGCAATCCACCTACCTGAGGCAGCTTTAACTTCCTCCTTCCTGCTGCATTTATGAATATGCTCCAAGGACTTAATCTGCATTGCAATCTTTCCTTTGGCATGAAATGCATTAGCTTGCAATCTCCAAGGGCAACTCTCACCTTTACAAGCTACAACAATTCTTCCTTCATCATTTCTAACAAAACCAATATCTCTCCCATGCTTGATTGAGTGACTTCTAATAGCTTCTCTTAATACCTTATTCCCAGGAAAGACCAAACCAATTTGAAACTGTGGATCATCCATTTCAGTCACAGGATTGAACAAAGGGAAGCCCATATACTGAGAAGGCTGAGCCACCATTGTAGTGCAAGCCATACTCATGCTTGGTATCTCATTGTTAGATTTATCAAGCCCACCTAACCATTGATGCACTTTGACAACATTATAATAGTCTGTTGTCTCATTAGTTAGTTCTATGTCACTGTCATTGAACCCCTCAGATTTCACTGAATCATCTCCCAAAGACTGCTCATCATAGTCTGGAATGTACTCTTCATTATCATAAAAAAGATGTTGATACATCTCATTATCAATATGCTCCCTGCTCTCATTATCTTCATTTGCAGCATCATTCTTGTCTTTTACAGTTTCATCACCACCTTCCATACTATCACATTCCCCTGACTCACTGTCCTCATCTTCAGCCTCATACTCAGAAACACTGTCACTCCTATCACTCCCATCTGTCTCACCACACTCAACCTCATCCTCATTATTACTCCCATCCTCATCCTCATTAGCATTCTCATTACCACTGCCCTCCTCTGATTCATCTACTTCATTATCCAAATGGTCTACAAACACACCAATGGAGTCACTTTTGTCAACACCAAAACCCAAAGAGCAAGCATCAATGTCAGTTTCCAGTTTTTGTAGATCTATACAACTATTTATCCCCCTCTTAGAGAAGTAATACTCCATTGAATTGGCATCAATACCACACATCTTCACCATTTCTTTAATTTCTATCATACTCATAAGGTCCACATTACACCAGTCAAAGTAATCCACCAGCCCTCCATCATAAAAACTCTTTCCATTAATAAACTTGCCATGATGATGAAGAACTATTGTGAAGTTGAAACTCATTTTTTCTGCAAACACAAGACAAAAAGACTCAATTTTCACAAACCGCAGTCACTCTCAAAATTCTATTATATCTTCAAAACACATAACACGCCAAAACAGAGCATCAAAACTCGGAAACAATACACACTTCCATGGAAATTCGAACATAAACAGTACTACAGTACTTGAGAAGAACACTTACCATAATTGGGTGTTGTGCGTCCTACCGGAATCCTCGTACATGGGCTCCGTTTTTTCCAACTCATCGCAATTCCGGCCGAGATTTTTGATCGTCAGTATTTATGGCTTTTGATTTTACAAGGATTAAAAGAGGAATAAGTTCAAACTAGGGTTTATGGCTTGTTTTATGAGAGAGCCAAAATTCAATTTGTCTGTAAGTGGCACGTGTTTTGCACATGACTAACGGCAACAGTAACGCCGTCCAACCTTTGTGGTCCGAATAATATGTTTCAAACGTTTTGGTGTAAAGCGATAAAAAAAAAAGGTTCTTGTGCAAATTCAAAGTGAGCCAAAAGGTTTTAGTGTAAAAAAAAAATTTCTCTAATTTTTATTTCCAGAAGACCATGAAGATCAATCCTAGCAATGGAGCTTTTCTGAAGATTAGAAGACTGAAGATTGCATAAGATTTATGAAGATATCAAGGTTTAGTCTAACTCAGAAAGACTATGTCCTTAATCCTTTCTTAAGTGTATTTACTTACTTTTGAAATATGATTCTGGACACATGACATCATGAGTATGGAGCATGCAAGCCATCAGAAAGGCTCATGTATCCGTTGAAGACTACAGGACAAGAAATAGTACAAGTGCTTAATTGCATCGGCAGAAAAAGCCGCTGAAGCACAGTCCTCTCTGAGACATGAGACAAGGACTTCTGAGTACTCATTTCAAGATAAGTATGGACTGAATTTGAATTGTGTCTAACGGATATCATTCCAACAACTCTCAAATTCATCTATATATATCACACACTTAGATGCTGAGAAATACACACCTTAGAACGCTCTATCTTGCAAACTTACCATCAAGCAAAGTATTCTCTCAAGCACTCTACTACCCTTTCTGAAAGCTTTCTGTTGCTCGAAGAATCACTAGTAGTTCTATGTTGTCCTGAACCTTAACAAGAGATTGTTATTCGTGAAAGAGTTGAACTATCAGATACCCTTTCTGAAGCTCATTCTCCAGAACGGACATCAATTACTGTGGTCAGTAAAGAGCAGACTGCCATCCACTGAACAAGTGTATTAAGTAGTCTTGTTCTATTAGGCTCTCTGAAAACATAACTGAAAAGTTATACGAGAAGCCTCTCTGACAAACCTTATAACCAACACCATCAAGGCGTGGAGTAGAGGAAGTACTTGATTTGAGAAATCAAGGAATAACTCCAAGGTTATCTGAGTAGAGGAAGTACTTAGCTCTAGGAGCTGGGGAATAACTCAGGGGGAACATTTGGTTGAGAACCATTTGTTTAGGAATCTTAGAATAAGATTATTGTAAGGTGAACTCAATTATCTGTTCTAGTGAATTCTAGGTCTCAGAAAGACCGAAGTGGATTAGTTGGAGGATTACGCCACCTCCAGATACCACTATACTTGCAGTGTCATTTACCTTTCTGTATTTACATTTCAGCAAAGCACACACACATATTGTTTCTACACTTACCTATCTTAAAGTCTTCCGCGCTCTAAATTTAAGTATCAGAAACCCCCAGGTTTCTGAGAAACTGTGTTTATCGACAAAAGTTTTAAAAGACTATTCACCCCCCACCCCCCCCCCCCCCAGTCTTTTACTTTGCCGTTATCTGGACCAACAAATACTAGAAAAACTAAATAATATATACTATGCAAGAATAAACATATTATGATTCAATGCTTATTATCTAAATGCACATGAAATAGACTCGATAATGCAACGGTGCCGTACGTATCTCGAATTCGTTTGATCAAAAGGACCTCAAGTCCATGAGCTCATTTTCCATCATCATCATCATCATGATGTCATCGAATGGACTCACATGTAAGATCCCCATTTACATGTCCATCGAATTTCGCATATGCTTATAAGTCTCTCGGTTCCATGTATACCCGTATCAAATCTCTTTGCTAGATTTTTGTTCATGTCAGTACTGATCATCAATATCTGAATATTGTTTGGAGGTACCACTTCCTTTCATATAGGCCATCTGTTATAATTCGGATATCCATGTCATTCATTGCATTCAATACTCCTCAAGAGTACCAACTGCTCGATCTTGCCAATCTTTTTGTATTGCACTTAGCATTGGAACCGTATTTCACTGAGAATCATTAGTACAATTGGCAAGATATCTCAATGATCAACACATGTCATTCTATAATCAATATGCAACTCTGTATGCCTCAAAATATAGGGTCATAGCGGGTTAACATTCAAATCATATAATTTCATGTTTGAACATATCTCGATTTAGTAACATGAAGCTGAATCGTTATTTCAAGACTGAACTTTCAAATATATGGGATCAATTCGCTTTACGAATTTGTTTTTACCAGCTTCCTCATGTTCTTCCTCCCCTAAGCTGGGAAAAACTAGCTCATACTAGTAATAAGGGCTCAAAATAGAAATTTTCATGCCCAACTTAGATAATCATATATGCATACAACCATCTAGTATGCTTCACGCATTAGTTCTCTACGAAGAACAATATGATAGGGAGGCAATATACTTGTACAGTTGGATTTTCTTGTGCTGAAAATAAATTTTCCCTCAAATTGGAGATTATAGTTGTGGGTTTCCGGCAACTTATATATCAATCACTGTCAACTTTAAAAGTGTGACTTTTACTCATTTAAGGATCTCCGTAATCATGCTTCATCTCAATGTTGTGTCTTGCCATAATAATAATTACAACATGAGAAAGCTTTCAGCACATAATTATATGGAAACTTCATCTTTCACAACACGGGTACTTATACCCGGATGGCCTAATCTGTCACATCGAGTTCATCTCTCATATATCACTTGAATTTGGCCTTTCAATAATGTGACATTTGGACACATTCGATGTGCCTTCAATAATTGGCAAGACTAGTCAATGTAAATTCCATCAGGAATTCAGTCTAATACATTTTATTGAGCATAGTTTTGTTAGAGTACAAGCTCTTGTATGATGATGAAATCAAGCCATACACTTTCGTTATGTCTTCTCTCGACATAATCCATATCTAGAGGGTATATATAAACTTGAGCATTTGCAATATAATGCTCCCCTCAAATGCTCATGGCACCATTAATATTTACCAATTTCATGTGGGTAATCATATATATCTCACGAGATATGACAAGCTTACTCAATGCAAGCTTTTATCATTGACAACTAGTCATGTGATGTGTTGATGCAATATCATCCAACACTATTATTCAAACATATTTTGGCCTCATTTGCCTCGTATATGTCATATTTACCTCAAGCAATGACACATGTCTTTCTTTCATAATATTGCTACTGTATAGCATATTCAAGGCATAGAAAATAGTGTATGCTTTTCTAGCATATCATCATCAATAACTGTCTCACAACATAAGTGATTTTGATATATCCAACTACGTCGGTTGGATATCCACACTTTATTTGCATCACCATCAATAACATCGTTTAATATGGGTGTGCATGATATATCCCAACAACGCCGTTTGGTTATTCCATACTTCTTTGAAATTTTAAAAATTCTCAATCATCAATGCTTGATCACTTCCGATCTAAAACAATAAAACTTATAATACATTATAATTTCAAGGATATGTAGCTCCATCCATAGAAACTCGAAATTGAAAAATACTTGCGTTCATGCCATCACTAAACAAAAATCAAGGCCAAAGAATTTACAATCACAATCTGTAGACATGAAATAAAATTGAGTTAGTGGATTAATTGTTTGTATAAATTAAAATATAGAGAAGATGTAATCGGATGTCAATTCTTTGGATGATCGATAAGTAGAGTCAAATTTGAATCATCACAAGCCTGGAAGCATCAACTGCTACGGTACAGAACTACAAAAAATCATTAACAACATGAATTAAGGCGTTAATGAATTAAGCATTTGTAAAGAAACGAGTAGAGTAGCATGTAGATCCGCCGCTGGGGGAGGATCCCAACGCATAATTGATTCATCGTCCCTTGATTTTGGTGAGCCAAGCATTGGATTTTTACCTGCAAAATTGTCCCATAACTCATCCAACTTTTACATAATCAACTAGTAATATAAAGAAACAAATATGCAATGTATTAGTATATGATAATTCCTTCAATTGAATATGTCTTATCCATTCTGACGTTGACCAGGTAGACGACCATGGATCTTCATAATTATGCATGTGGTCTTTCAATCATAGCATATTCAGCATTAGTCGGAAGGTTAGTGAACCATGTCCAATTTTAGAATTTCATTAAAACCTGTACACAGGAGAAGAAAAAAAAATTGTATCATCATCACTTAATTGAAGAAACCAGATCATCATGAATCATGATTAAACTAGAGTGAGCAAGTGGAGAGTAATCCGTGGTTGATGGCCATGGGATTAATTGGTAATCGATTCATCATCTTTCTCCTGCTTCTGACTTTATGTTCGATCGGTCTGCTTTCTTCCTTGCGATGGGTTAGATTATGACGGCCGGTTTTTGGATTATGGTTGAGCACTATCGTGCTGATAACATGTTAACAGAAAATAGAGAGTTTATTCTGATCATAAAGTGAGAGTACATGATGTATATATACAAGTGAAAGAATCTTCTAGAGCATATCTAGAAGTGTATCCTGAATACATTATGACTCTTCTAATAACAGTTCTAATCAAATACTAACTCTTGTACATTTATCTCTAACATATCAAATGATATCCCATTTTATGGGGTAGAGTATCCACACCGTGTATGAGTTGAGAGAAAATATGGAAAAAGAAAAAACGAATAGGGGAAATTCAGATTTTCCAGTAAAATATTATTGGGAAAAATAAGTTCCCTTAATTTAAGGATAAACATATTTTCTAGAGATCTTTCAAAATTTTCCAGAATTTACTAACTAACACCAAATGGTGGAAAATGATATTTTCTTCTATTTTTTTTTCTTTTCCCCTATTTTCCCTCCAACCAAAGGAAGCTGATATTTTAAATTCTAGGTACAATTACAAATTGGTGTCATCCTCAAATCTTTCTTAACTATTAGTGTTACAAAATATATTTACTAAATATAGTATATTTACATATTAATATAATATAATCTAACATATTTTAAGATTTCGTTAGATTATAATTCAACAAGCATCAGCTAAATCAATGATCGTCTCCGGCGACATTGAGCCAAGCATCACCGATCGTAGCCAAGCATCACCGAATTCGCCAATTTCACCAAGCATCAACGATCGTCCAATCATCAGGTCCTTCGAATCCTCTCCAAGCATCAGCTAAAAAGCATAAGATTGCTAGCAAAGGAGCTGACCAAGAAGGGTTTCAAAGTAATTAGCAAGTTTACAAGTGGAAGATGGATCAATTTAGGTCTATTTAGAGCTCATACCAATTCCATCAAGTCGGATTTATCAGCCACAAACAAGCTATTGAGGTTGAAATGGAGTTTGAGAGCATTACAAGTTGACAACATGTATGAAACCAAGTTCAAGAGCATGAAAACAACAATTTACATTGACAAAAAATGGTTCTTTATGATGCAAGCAACATCAAGATACACCTAGTCCAAGGGGAAGGGTCCTTATAGAGCAATTAGTTCAAAGAATCACATAACAAAAGTCATGTTTGTATGTGCAGTTGAAAGACCATGATATGAAACAAGTGGAGAGATGATATTTGATGGCAAAGTAGCCATGTTTCCATTGACATAAAAGGTGTCGGCAAAAAGAAGAAGCAAGAGCATACCTACTGGAACTATAGAAACAGAGACCATTGAATCTGTGACTAAGTAGGTGTACAAAGCATGTTTGATCAATGAGCTAAAACAACCTTATTGATCCTTTATTTTTATTTTTATTTCCTGCATTTAATTGATTGTTTTTCATTCAATTTTCTTATATATTGTTATCAACGTATTTACATAATCTGATTTCATCATAGAGTAAGCAGTAAACTTTTATATGTAAATGGTTATAAAGAACATTTGTTTATATTCCAATAATACATGTAAGCTGTACAATTGGAAGAAGTAAGTTCGTATAAATAATAGACTTGTTCATATTATTTCCAGCATGAACAAATGCATATAAACTGAATAGACCTTGTATACATATGTGTCATATAAAATAAAGAAGGAAGAAACTTATAGAGACTGAGTAATGTTTCTGAGATGTGCTTTATTCATCAGACTCTTGCCTATTTATAGGCAGATAGTTCCGACAACCATCGTTCATCATTCTCAATTTTCAACACAATTTTCAACTTGATCACTATGCACGTACGATGCATTCCTATTTTATACTATGCATCCTATTCATGATAGTGACATTTACCATTTACTTTTACATAACACCTCCTGAAATGTACATCAAATTTTTATTTGAACATACGCATGAAATGCTGCCTCGTTAAAACTTTGTTAAAGAAAAACCCAGTAGGAAAAAGCCTTAGCGAAGTAAAATTATTTAGAATGCATGTGGACATCATGGGGTTGTAATATTTTTCTTGTTTTCAAAGGATGTCCACTTGCATTTTCAATAATTTTACTCATCATTATTGTAACGGGATGACCCAACAGATCATGCCAAACATTAAATTCAGTAGTAACCCCTTAGTTTACTACGGCATAAACTTCCGTCCGATCAAATATCTTTAAAACTCAATAAATTTCTTTGAGACTTTGAGGAATATAATACCACCTCAAATTTTAACTTTGTTCCTTTCGGCAACAAAATATTGGCTTCGCCATGGCTTCAATCATCTTTGATTTTTCGGAGATTGTATACATATCAGCTTTTCCCAATACCAAGTTGGAGAAATAGTTTTCATTATTCAATATAGTGTGAGTGGTAGCACTATCTGACATACATGTCTCTCCTTTAATGCTTGTAATTGTTGTCATTTTAAATATGTTATTTTTCTATATGCTAGAAGAAACATAAGTAAGATAATTTTCATTTCACACATAAAAACTTGATTTATTTTAGGAATACAATATATTACTTAATGAGAAGGAACATACCATCTTACAATTGTAAGCACACAAAAAATAAAGAAAATACAAATTCAAACGAGTATCTTACAAATCAACCATACAATCACAAAACAGATGCATCAAACCATACAAATATTAATTGTTAAATGCATTTTCATTTTCACTTTTTTTTTTTTTTTTTTTTTTTGCAATCAGAAACTCAATTATGTCATCGAACTCATCATCCGTTTCTACAATATTTGTTTCCACTATTACCTTTCCCTCGAGGGATGCTTGGTGTCTGCCAACCCTTTGTTGTGAGCCGCGACAAACTTTCACAAAATGCTCAGAGTCTCTACAACAGTGACAAATACTTCTTACGTTATCCCTCGTCTCATATTTATAGGCATTTTTGGAATGATTTTGGCCATGATAATTATTTCACATCCACGTCCTTGGCCAAAGTTTCCACGGCCACGATCATATCCTCCACGCCCACTCCACGCCAATTTCCATGTCCGTTCTTATGACCAGCACGTTTATTTCAATGGCTTTCATCATAACCATTATTTGGTACATGACTATTATATGAAGCCGGATTCATATCACGTGGTGTCATAGAACTAGTATTATTTATCTCCGAGTGTGGGGCAGAGCCTGTTAAACGCATCTGGTGCTTTTCAGAAGCAGCTCATTATTCTTTTCCGCCCCTAACATGTAGGTGAGCAACTGCGAATATTTCGTAAACCCTTGGTTACAATAACTTTGCATCAATATCATATTTGATGGGAGAAATGTTTGATATGTTTTTCGAGCATATCATAGTCAGATAATTTCACCCCACACAATAAAAGGTGTGATGTGATATTATATAGTGATGAGTTGTACTCATTGATACTTTTGAAATGTTCCAATCTCAATTTTAGCCATTCAAATTTGACCGTTGGAAGTGACACAACCTTGTGATGGTCATATCTTTCATCAAATTTGTCCACAATATATGTGGATCTTTTACCGTAAGGTATTCAGATTTCAGACCATCATGAATATGATGCCTTAAAAAGATAATGGCTTTAGCATTATCCTGCTCGAATTTTTTATTATTTTTTATGGCATCACCGGGTCCCATAAGCTATTCAGGTGGATTTTTGCATCAAGCAGCCAGCTCAAATAATTTCCTCCGGGGATATCTAGTGCATCAAAGTGCAATTTTATGATGTTCAACATGTTGAATATCTTCTTTTGGAACTTTCTTCCGGCTAGGAATTGATTTGAGTTGTCTGTGTTGATAACATAAGAAAGAAAATTATAGAGACTGAGTAATGCTTTTGAGATGCATTTTATTCATCACACTCTTGCCTATTTATAGGCAGATTGTTTCGACAAACATCGTTCACCATTTTCAATTTTCAACACAATTTTCAACTTGATCACTATATACGTACTATGCGTTCCTATTCCGTACTATGCATCATATTTATGATAGTGACATTTATCATTTCCTTTCACATAGGTGCATATAAAAACACACTAGCAGATTTTTTCCACCATATCAAGTGTATGTAAACTGTACACAGTACATACTTTATATTCTACTCAGTTTGGAGTATATACACTTTCTCAAATTATTTCCGGCAAGAAATAGGTTCATATGATAAACAGACCTTAGCAGATTTAATATACCAACAAACACTAGTGGATAAGAGTTATAACTCGTTTATTCATCCTTAGACAACTTTGCATCTTCACGTGTATGTGAACAGTTTGATATGAAAACTTGTGGTCATAATAAATCAAGTATACTCTGTTTATCACTAGTTTTTCATTGCGTGAAACTTTTTTATCGTTGGTAATAAAAAGTTTCTTTACGTGAACTAGCCTTCTTAAATCAGTTAAATTTAAGCTACCTAAGTTAGCTTTTCTTAAAAAAAAATCTCCATCTTATCTTTTTCATTCCGAAAATATTCCTGACCTAAATTTAAAAAAAAAAAGAAGGAAAAACTACCCTTTTTTATTATTTATTATTCTCGTCTTACATGCATTTTATACTGTTGGATCCTTTGTTATACATTTTGTGTACTTGTTTGCAACTAGCATAAGGATTCATGCATCCGCATCTCTTTAAAATGCATACATATAGTACACATCAATTACTGATTTTTTTCATTATTAAGTTAAAATGCTCAACGAATATTTCTTTCAAATTCTGATAATTTTGATGATGTATTAAAGGGTACATTGAATATATATTAGAATAATTGGACTAATAATACGATGAGAAAGGTTAAAGAAAATAAAAATAAGAGTAATGCCCTTTTATGTCATTTAACAAAATACCAGCTAGCTTATCAGATAATTTGTTAAACACCTACATTTAAAATCAGCTAGCTTCTCAGCTAGTTAATCAGCTCCTTAATCAGCTAGCTTATCAACTACATAACCAGCTACTAACTAGTTAATCAGCTACCAATTAGCTTTTCAGCTATTTTTGCTAAACAGAGCCTTAGTCTTAGAATAGTAAAAAATTCTGGCTTATTACATTAAAAAAAAAACTCATTCAGTTTGAACAGGTTGCTCCTTGTCTCATTTTGTTGTTTCTTTTTTCAAATTCCATATAACATTCCTTAATCCAGTAGTTTATAGTATTTTCTAGCTTCATTTTTCTATCTCTATTTCTTCCTTCTAGCTTCATTTTCTTTTCAGATTCAATCTTGCATTTGACAATATGAAGTTTGGTCCTTTCTACTCTAACTTCTTCCATCAACTTTCTTTCCACCTTTCTTATATGAATAATTATAGAAACTTAGTACTACATTATAAGCTTTCATGCTTTAATTATGAGGTAAGTAACTAAGTACACGGGAAGAATCATAAGTCAGAGAGGGACTTTCGCACGTATATACAAGGTTAGAGATTTCTCAAGATAATTTTCATTTGAGGTGTATTAGCAATTTACTCACATCTATAATATGAATTTGCAATTATATGCTTAAACTAATATACCTTTGAGATTGTAGGAATTGACGGCAGATGGATCGAAACATCTCGTGCTGTTAACGTGTTGTGAAATGAATGCCCAAAATCTCTAATTATAAGCATTGATAGACCTAGGAATCTAAGGATATATAGAAGGAATGAAGTGACATATAGGAAGTGTTTCTCAATATATTTCAGTGTATGCAAATCAACGGACGGATATTGCATTTATAGGCAGTTTCTTTTCCGATTACGTATGCGATTACATCATCTTTACTGTGCATGTCACTACGTATCACTATTTACATACTATTGCCCTTTTATTCATGAGTGATATTTATTAAATGTTTAATATTTAATAGAGTAAGTATTATGGGAGACGGTCGCTAAATAATTTATCTACAAACAGATCTATATTGTTAAAAAAATCATCGATGTTATTAATTAGAACACCTATGTTCTCAACCTTGGTTGTTTAATTTATCTAGAGACATACTTATATTATTAACAAAATTATCGATTTTTTTTTTGAATAAGCTAATTATATTACATGGGCTCAACCACCTTATACTACTTCTTGTCATCCGTCTCAACCACCTTATAACTCCTTTCAATATATAATTGACGCTACCAGGGTTCGAACTCTGCACCTCCTGCATACAGTTTTTAATTAAAGCACCTATGTTCTCAACATTGGTTGTTTTTACATATTACAACGAGATTTATTTCGTTAACAACATAGACGTTTTGATTAATATATAACATGAATGATTTTATTGATAACATAATCCGTCTCCAGATAAGTTATCTAGAGACCGTCTCTCATGAAACATTGTGTATTTGATAGAACTAAAAACTTAAAAAGCCTTCCAACTACCATGTTAGTTGTTTGTTCTTATTAGCAATTTATAGGGGTGCACAAAAAAATCGAATTCGAAAAATCAATCCGAAAAATTCGATCAGACATGTTCGGATCAGATTTTAGATCGGATCGGATTAAATCTGTGGATTTTCGGATTAATCCTATTCAATTCGAAAAAGAAAAAAAAAAGGAATACTATATTTTTTATAAAATACTTCCTCCGTCCCATGATAAGCTTTCCATTTTGCCATTTTAGTCGTTCCACAAGAAGCTTCTCATTTCCATTTTTGGTAACTTTATCTTCTACTCCACTTAACATATACCCACATAAAACACTCATATTACAACTTCGATCAGATCTTTGAAGATTTTATTTTTTTTATGAATAGAAATTCGGATTTTTTCGGATCCAATCCGAAAAATTCGATTCGAAATCGAATTAATCCGAAATATCGGATATCGGATCAGATTTCGAATTGAGCATGAACTGCTTCGAAATTTCGGATCAATCTGAATTTCAAATTCGAATTTCGGATCGGATTGATCTGAATGTGCACCCTAAGCAATTATTGAGGCTTCTTGGGTAAAAAACGTCGGCTCCAAGCCTCCAACTAATTTACTTTCCAGTTTCCAATCGCTTCCACATGTAGATTCTCTACTCTCGTCCACTTGAGGATCGGTGTCAACAAATTGGAAATTGGCATTTATAGAGTTCGGACGACATTTATAACAGGACCAAGAAAATTATGCTATTTGGAAGGTTGATGTCAAATTAATGAAGTAAATGCGATGAATAGTGAGTAGCGGTATTTAAATATAGTAAATGGAATTTAAGGACTATTTGTAAGTTGGACTTGCATATAAAGACCACTCAAAAAAAGGATTGTAAAAAAAGCTATTCTAGTTTATTTGAGCCCTAATTTCTTCCAACTAGAACTTTCTTTCCATTAATGCCCCTCCTTCATTTCTTTCTCTCCAAGTCTACTGTACGGAAGTCATTAACGTTGTACGGAATTCATTTTGTGATTTGTTCTTCATCTCGTTTCCAGGTTTCTCTGTTTTTCTCTCTCGTTTTTGCTCTCTTGATCCGATTTTCTCCTGTTTTCCACTGTTTTTTCTTCAATTTCGACATGGATTTCCTTGTCTCTCTCTCACTTTCAATGGCTTTAGCCATGCTTTTGGCATAAAATCTGGTTTTAAGTTTTCTGATCTTCTAGATGTTGCAATTTCGAAATTTAATCTGAAGAATTTGGATTCGACTCGATTTGTTTATCTTATTGAGAAGAAAACGTTCATGCTTTTCACTGGTGATGATATTGCTGCGATGATTGGTTTATGTTCTGCTCACGGTTTAAAATATGTTGATATTACTATCCTTGTCGGATCTGCTGAGGTTGATGTTGTTCCTGTTAATTGTGTTAATGGTAAGAGGATGTTTATTGGTGAGAGCAGTGGGAGTGGTGGTTCTGGATTGGCTGCTGAAGCCAACTCCTCGGTGCATGAAACTAACAGAGTAGCTGCTGAAACCAACTTAGTTGGTCATGAAACGAACAATGTAGTGGGTAGGATAGAATATGCTGGGCGTAGTAGGTTTAGTGGTGATGGTGGTCCTGGGCTATTGGTTTCAGGTAGGGTTTCGAGCCAAAACTCGTTGGTTTCGGGCCCTAGTACAATAGTTTCAGGCACCCTTCCATTTACTCAAGGGGTTGGCGGTGAGGCTACATTGTACAGTGGGGTACATCTAGGAAGAGGAAGGACCTTGTTGTAACTTGAATTTCATTGGATCTGTAATTGACTAATTTTATATTCTTGCTTCGTATTTTATTTCGAATGAGACATTATGTTATTCATTTTTTGTGTTCTGTTTTGTGAATCTGCATTTATGTTGCTCCTGAAACTAACAGACTATATCATGAAACTAAGTTTGTGGTGATCTGAAACCAACTTATGTGGCTTGAAACTAACTTTTTTTGTGTTATGAAACTAATGCTAATGATGCTGAAACTAATACTTATGTATGCCATACCATTGTTTTACAAATTCAGTTGATTTACGGTCTTAATTTAGTTCTTCATTGCCCTGATAATCGCTTAATTAGGGTTTAGGGTTTAGGACGGTCCAGGGCCCTGGACCCGTCCTAAACCCTAAACCCTAATTAAGACCGTAGCTCCTGGAGGATGTTTTCAAATTCAGTTGATTTAGGGGTTCACCATTCCCCTTAGGGTTTTAGAATTTTATGGTGAGTTTCTGAAACTTACTTTCTGTGTTATGAAACTAAGTTATGTGTCCTGAAACTAATTATGAAACTAACTTATGTGTCTTGAAACTAACTTATGTGTCCTGAAACTAATATTTGTGTTATGAAACTAATGCTAATGTATGCCATACCATTGTTTTCAGATTCAGTTGATTTAGGGATTCACCATTCCCCTTAGGGTTTTAGAATTTTATGGTCTTAATTTAGTTCTTCATTGCCCTGCCAATCGCTTAATTAGGGTTTAGGGGTTTAGGAACACTGGACCCGTCCTAAACCCTAAACCCTAATTAAGACCGTAGCTCCCGGAAGGTGTTTTCAAATTCAGTTGATTTAGGGGTTCACCATTCCTATGAAACTAACTTTTTGTGTTGTGAAACTATCTTATGTGTCATGAAACTAATATTTTTATGTCCTGAAACTAACATTTGTGTTATGAGGGATTTTCTATTTTTAGGTCGGCTTCGTACCGACATGAAAGTAGGTCAATTTAAATTTTTTATTTTAATTTTCACTTAGAAAGTGCAGTTACCGTTATACCCTTAAAATTGTTTTCATTTACTAAAACGATGTAATTATAGTGAAATTGATTTACATATTTAACCACTAACAAGATGAGAATATTCAAATTAAACACGATGTGATGATCTTAAAATCCGTAATTCAAAACAAAATTTTGATATCCATCCATGGAGCCAAAGAACAATGATTTTATTTGTCCTTTCATCATGAAACCAGCCTCTACGATTTTTCTATCCTTGGACTACTGCAATATTGTTCACCATTCAATTCTAATATCTTAATTTCTTCTGTGTATGGAGGTTGTCCCTTTCTCCGTCTTCACTCGACTGCGCTACGCCAAATCAGATAAACTTCGAAACCACGTCTGCAATTGAACCAAATTACGGCAATGAAGATGGAATCGTTTCGAATTTGTCGAGGATAATCCCGCTGCAATTAAAGCTAATGTTTTCGAAGCGTGCAACAAGTCGTCGATGAAGAATGAATTCATATTCGTTAAGACTCCAAATTCATATATTATGTGTTGTATTGACAAAGAAGGATCGAATTATAATTTTGTAGCTTCAAAACTGGAATCTCCATGGCTAGGGTTAGGGTTCATCATTTAATTTCGGAATTAGATTTTTAAATTAGGCCAGAGCAATGTGAATAAGAGCAATTGGGGTTGGTTGCCTGGAGAATTGGTATTTCTGCAAATATCATTGATATGACGTTCCAGGCCGTGAGCTATAATTTTGGACAAAAAATTAACCTTTTTTTTTTTATCAACATCCAATTATATTTAAGTAACAAGTGATGGATTTTGTAACACAAAGTCTTAGAAAAGACGTGTATTAGTGAGAGACCTGAGAGACGGATTGATGTTTTTAAGTATATGTATAATGTTTTAAACAATATTAGTGATGTTTTATGAGTTGTCATTTTATATCATTTTTATGTATATGTATATGTCGATGTTCTTAGTTAAACTCCTAATGTTTTTTGTTATAACTGTAATGTTTGTCCGTCTCTTTTTCTCTTTCCATAATACTGTCTCTCAGGAGAGTTACTCATTTTGTAAATATTTATACGGTTGATTGTTAATAATATAGGTTTTATGTGTAGTTTTACAAAATTGAATTATATTTTTATATAAAATTAGTTATATATCATTAAGGATATTATAGTCAATTTATATTTTATAATAAATATAAATTATTAAAAAGTTAATTATTGATAATCTACCTAAATTATAGGTAAAATGGCTTCGAACCAAAATAAATGGGCCAGATTAATTTAAGTGACACATGGCAATCATCCAATGTAGACCTATGTACAGGTCGGTGCGAAGCTGACCTGAGATATGTGTCTTGAAACTAACTTTTTTGTGTTATGAAACTAATGCTATATTTCCTGAAACGGCAAAAAGGCACAATTGGTCCCAAAGTTTGCACAGACGCAAGATAACGTTGTTCAAGAACTAAAGTCCTAGTATTTCAATTTTCTGGCTTGAACGATCCTTTTGGCCAAAAATCGCCATTTGACCTTGATATTATCCTCACATCGAAATAAACACCATTTCGACTAACACATGTTTTTAGTAATTTTCAGAATAAAGAAAACTCAAAAATAAAATGCAAAACCCAAAAATTATAAAAAAAAAGGAAAAATAAAATAAAAAACCAAATTAAAATAAAACAAAATTATAATAAAAACGAAATTAAAATAAATCAAAAAAGGTGATCTGCAAGGGCTTAATTAGCAAACACACACCGGAGCAAAACGCATGAACAGTAGCTCCGGACTCAACAAAAACTCACTCCAAATAGCTAACTCGGACAGCTTCGTGCTTGTTTTGAATTAGGTTTCCAAAAACTCGCCGGAAAAATAACAAACTCCGCCGTGGCAGGAGTGTCACCGATGACGATCTCGAGGAGCTTCATGCTTGTTTTCAATTAGGTTTCCAATTCGATTCGCCGGATTTGGATCCCAAACTCTACTCGACTTTTTTCTGCGCTTGAGCTCTACAGTGCTATTAATCGGAGCTATGATTCGCTTTCTCGCTCATCTTCTGCTACTTTTTCGGATTTTGATAACTCTGCTAGTTGTGAGAGTCCTCGTTCTAGTTCTATCGTAGATCCAGGTATTTTATTTTTATTTCATTGCTTGATTTGTTTCTTTCTCTATGGTTGATTTGATTGTTTCGTAATTAATGTTTGATTTCGAATCGGGAATTAATTTTGAATTTGATTGGAATCGTGAAGGTGAAGATCAGAAATTGTGAAGACGAAGCTGAAGCAATGGGTGCAGGTGGTGGCATGTTCTGTTCAGCAATTTTCACCTAACAAAATTAGGTAGCTTGAATTTACGTAGGTTAATTAACTTAAATGTTTCAGTCGATTGATTGTCTCTGTTTCAAACTTTTCTTTCTGTTAACTGTATTATTAGTAGATGAATATAGAAGAAGTTTTTGCCCCAATAAGTGGGTTTGTTTGTTGTAATTATAATTTCTTTGCTTTTGCTTTTGGAATTTTGTCAACCAATAATGATTATGAGCTGTTGTGATGCTGTCAGTCCACTACCAGAATTTTGTTTTTATTTTAATTTTGTTTTTATTATAATTTTATTTTTATTTTAATTTCATTTTTATTATAATTGTGTTTTATTTTAATTTGGTTTTTTATTTTATTTTTCCTTTTTTTAAAATAATTTTTGGGTTTTGCATTTTATTTTTGAGGTTTCTTTATTCTGGAAATTACTAAGCTGCTTATGTGTTAGTCAAAATGGTATTTGACTCGATGACAAGGATGACAACTCAACAGTCAACAAGGTCAAATGGCGATTTTTTGCCAAAATGATCGTTCAAG
Organism: Plantago major; assembly: GCA_026545765.1. Taxonomy (NCBI): domain Eukaryota; kingdom Viridiplantae; phylum Streptophyta; class Magnoliopsida; order Lamiales; family Plantaginaceae; genus Plantago; species Plantago major. The sequence continues at coordinate 83,755,367 of CM048841.1, forward strand.
CCAGAAAATTGAAATACTAGGACTTTAGTTCTATGACAACGCCAGATCACAGACGTCTGCACTTCAAACTTTGGGACTAATTGTGCCTTTTTGCCTTCCTGAAACTATCTTTTTTGTTTGTTTTTTTTTAAACTAACATGTGTCCTGAAACTAACATATGAAACTAATTTATATGTCATCTTCTGTCAAAACTATGGACCTAGATCCCAGATTTAGTGTTTTTGTTTTGCTGTTGAATGCCGGCAACACCTTCTTTATATCATCAACGTTCTTCATAAAGAACTTTGCATCTATATTCCCATCTATTATCTTATGGAACAACACCCTGAATGGTGTTTTATAGAGGCTTTTTCAGGTTTAGAGATTGTAGTAACAGAAAAGAGTTATGAAACCAACAGAAAAGAATCCTGAAACTAACTCAAATACTCTTGAAACCAACAGAAAAGAGTCATGAAACCAACATTAAAGAATCCTGAAACTAACTCAAATACTCTTGAAACCAACAGAAAAGAGTCATGAAACTAACATAACAGACTCTTGAAACCAACAAAACAGACTCATGAAACCAACATAAGATTGATTAAACTCATATACACATGAAACCAACATTCTAGCAACATCCAGATCGTATCTAATAGATCGTTCTCTCTGAAACTAACATACCAAGCACAGAACTGTAATGAAACTAACTCTCTAGTTTGTAGAATTCAAAACACACAAGTGAATAAACTCATGTACCCATGAAACAACATTCTAGCAGCATCCAGATCGTATATAATCGATCGTTTTCTCTGAAACTAACATACCAAGCACAAAACTGTAATGAAACTAACTCTCTAGTTTGTAGAATTCAAAACACACAAGTGAATAAACTCATGTACCCATGAAACCAACGTTCTAGCAGCATCCAGATCATATCTAATCGATTGTTCTCTCTGAAACTAACATACCAAGCACAGAACTGTAATGAAACTAACTCTCTAGTTTGTAGAATTCAAAACCCAACAACGAATCAACTCATATACCCGTGAAACCAACATTCTAGGCATTTATATACTGAAACTAACCAATATCCGTCGGAATCGAAGTTCATAATTCTCATATTCGAGTAGATAATGAAGAAAAATTGGGGGTTTTCATACCTTTCACCATTTTTGACTTTGCTTTGCTCGATTCCGCCATTTTCTGATACCGATTGCTTGATTCGAGTAGAAATTGAAGAAAATTGACAGAGAAATTGGGGGATTTTAGGGTTTTTCGCGAGAGAGAGAGAGTGAGTGATGGAAGAGTGATGTACAGACGGCTGATTGATGGAAGAGTGATGGACAATTATGGTTGTTGGTCCAGATAACGGCAAAGTAAAAGACTCGAGGGGGGGGGGGGTGAATAGTCTTTTAAAACTTTTGTCGATAAACACAGTTTCTTAGAAACCTGGGGGTTTCTGATACTTAAATTCAGAGCGCGGAAGACTTTAAGATAGATAAGTGCAGAAACAATAAGTATGTGTGTGTGCTTTGCTGAAATGTAAATACATAAAGGTAAATGACACAGCAAATATAGTGGTATCTGGAGGTGGCGTAATCCTCCAACTAATCCACTTCGGTCTTTCTGAGACCTAAAATTCACTAGAACAGATAATTGAGTTCACCTTACAATAATCCTATTCTAAGATTCCTAAACAAATGGTTCCCAACCAAATGTTCCCCCTGACTCCTAGAGCTAAGTACTTCCTCTACTCAGATAACCTTGGAGTTATTCCTTGATTTCCCAAATCAAGTACTTCCTCTACTCCACGCCTTGATGGTGTTGGTTATAAGGTTTGTCAGAGAGGCTTCTCGTATAACTTTTCAGTTATGTTTTCAGAGAGCCTAATAGAACAATACTACTTAATACACTTGTTCAGTGGATGGCAGTCTGCTCTTTACTGACCCAAGTAATTGATGTCCGTTCTGGAGAATGAGCTTCAGAAAGGGTATCTGATAGTTCAACTCTTTTACAAACAACAATCTCTTGTTAAGGTTCAGGACAGCTTAGAACTACTAGTGATTCTTTGAGCAACAGAAAGCTTTCAGAAAGGGTAGTAGAGTGCTTGAGAGAATACTTTGCTTGATGGTGAGTTTGCAAGATAGAGCGTTCTAAGGTGTGTGTATTTCTCAGCATCTAAGTGTGTGATATATATATAGATGAATTTGAGAGTTGTTGGAATGATATCCGTTAGACACAATTCAAATTCAGTCCATACTTATCTTGAAATGAGTACTCAGAAGTCCTTGTCTCATGTCTCAGAGAGGACTGTGCTTAAAGACTTTTTCGCACTGCAATTAATGCATTTGTACTATTTCTTGTCATGTAGTCTTCAACGGATACATGAGTCTTTCTGATGGCTTGCATGCTCCATATTCATGATGTCATGTGTTCAGAATCATATTTCAAAAGTAAGTAAATACACTTAAGAAAGGATTAAGGACATAGTCTTTCTGAGTCAGACTAAACCTTGATATCTTCATAAATCTTGTGCAATCTTCAGTCTTCTAATCTTCAGAAAAGCTCCATTGCTAGGATTGATCTTCATGGTCTTCTGGAAATAAAAATTACACTCAAACACCTATAATCCTAATACAAGATTTACTAGACTAATCATACTTAGTGATTTCCTCTTTTACAATGTTCAAGTGAACCAAGAGTACTTAATCACCTTTCTGGCTATGATAAGAACATGTGATGAGTGATCAAAATACTAACAGATATTCCTAACAAATTTCCCCCTTTTCGATCAGTCATCCATGACTATCTTTTAAGTCCTATTACAAATTTGTAATCCTGGAAGAGAAAACAATCCACCACTTAATTATTTCAAAAGATATTCAATTTTAGTTGAATTAAGTGCAGAAAGTAAACATCAACCAAATCACAAGAAGTGATCTTTGCTGATAAGTTGTCATCTATTAGAATGTATCTGAGAGTATGATCTTCAGATAGGTACAGTTTACAGAATAAGATGCAACTCTTACAAATAGAGAAATTCAGAAACAATCAGCAAGATTACAAAAAGTAACAAAACATACTAAGTAAATTAGAACAAAGGATAATCTAAGCTCCAAGAGAGTATTCTAAAGTTACTAGTCTTCAAGTCTTCAGAAATGCAACTTGGGTTCAGATACCTCAAGTTCTTCAGCATCCTTTCTGGATCAGTTGACATAATCATCCACTTTTCTGCATTCTTGGACATAGTCATAAAGAATCCTTCTGACAGAGAGCTCTGTCTTTCTGGATAAGTCACATATTAAATGGTAACTCTTAACAAGCTTGTGATTCTTCCGCAGAAAATGTTTGACCCAGAAGTACTTTCCTGCACCTGCATGGTCTACTTGTACGGTGAGATAGGTTGAAATACTTGTATATTTCTTCCAGATAGTGTATATCATCTAGGTATTCATCCAATGTCATATAGAATGACTCATAGGTTGAAACACCTAGTTTGTTCTTCCTGCTGTAGCTACCATCCAATTTTCTTACCTTGTGTACATCATCAGGCTTGGTAAGGATGCAAAAAAGAAAGATCCATCTTTCGGCTTCATTCCTCTTTTCTACTTCAAAGTTTAGCTGTGCATGAAGGTGCTCGGGTTTTAGCAATTACGCTTTCTCTCCATTTCAGATCCGGTTGAGGATGGAGTTGAAACTTATCATTGACAAGTAGATGTTGTAGTTCGAATCCAATACCTCTCTTGTTCAGAATGCACCTATATGAAGACTCTTCATTCTTGGTCTTCATATACTCAATGTGGCATCATGGCCTTTCTTGATGAGTTTCTCTACTTCGCCAAACCGGGAATCCTTCTTACTTTTCTCATAGGTGGCCTTACGTCAGAGATCCTTTAACCCTTTCTTCCCCTTGATTTGTCTTTGGTGGATGTTCCTTGTAATGACTTGGTATTTCGGAAGGGGTTCTGCCAAAGGCCTTGCCTTTGCCAGGAGGTTGTGAAGTAGTCTTGTCTCCTTTTCTTGTGAAGTGGATGTTCATCATGTACGATTCATCCTCATCATCATTGAAGTTCAAAGTTGGAGACTTGCAGCTTTCTTGACCTCTTACTTCTCCTTCTTCCTTTTCTTCTTCTTCAGAAGTCTTCTTTTCTTCTGAGATTCTAAAGGACTTGGCTCCCCTAGTTATCATACTTCAAATTTCCGGTTGATCTGGAACAACTTCTTTAGCAAGGGTGTCTCCAGTGGTGTCCTTAATGACAAGTTGACCTGAGGAGGGAGGATTTGATTGTTTTCTTTTTCTTCCTCTGCCTTTCTGAGGCATCTCTTCCCCCTTAGTCATGAATGACTGACTCATGACAGCATAAGCTTCAGAGAGTGATTCAAAGTTTTTCTGGAGATTGTTGTGCACCCTGACTAATTCTTGAAGTTCCTTCTTCAGCTCTTTGTTACGCTTTAACCGCCTCGCCGCTCCTTTCTATTGAGCTCTTCAAGCGGCCTTAGGATGGCGTTGGCTTGCAGGACAGCATGGCTAGCTTCATTCAATGCTGCATTAGCATTGTTACAATCCTCAACCCTGACCAACCCTAGGTCTTTCTGAGAGAGAGCTATGCTGGTTGCTCTATTGAGTAAAGCAGCAGCCAATGGCTTCATCTCTTCTGGGATGGATTTTAGCACTTCTGTGTCTTGGGAAACTAGTGTCTCTCTGAGTTCCAAAAAGATACTATTCCTTGCACGGTGCTCTTCACTTCTTGAACTACTTGGTGCAGAGAAGATATGAGGAGCAAGTAAGGCTCTCTTTTGCTGAGAGATAAGTCTTTCATCTTCTTCTGCAGTAATCAAGTTGCGGTCTTCTTCGGCATCACTCTCATAATCCTTCTCTGGGATTGTTTGCAAGCTGGCTAACATCTTTTGTTTGCCTTGGAGTATGCTGGCCTTCTGAGAGGATGTAGAAGGTTTTTCTGATGCCTCGATCGTGCTCTTCATCATCATTGTCATCCATGGCATCTATCTCAGCAGCTGTGACAACAATGGCATTCTTCAGATTTCTTTGCTCATCTAGGAGTGCCAATTCCTTGGCATTAGCTTCTTTAAGCTTTTTGAGTTTGGCCTCCTTTTCATCAACAAGAGCTTGACACTCAATGCTGATTCTCTTTTCTTCTTCCAACACCTTTCTGAGTTGTTCAATCCTGAACGCAGCGGCTGAAATTTCTTCTATGGCATCATTGTGCTCAGCCTGTTGGATATCTTGATGAGACTTGGGAGGTGATGATGATGGGGCTTTCTGAGCATTTGAAGGAGTAGCCTTTTATCCACTTCCTTTGCTAGCTTTCTGAATCGGAAGTATTAATAGGTCAATTTGCACAACTTTTCTTGTGAGACACCCATAGATTTTTAGCCCAAGGTGTCACTTTGGTTACGGGAAGTCACCTTGTACGGTACCCTTTGCACGCATTCCATATGGGTGGTGGAATCCGGTGGTGTGGTGGTGGAATCCGGTGGTGGGTTCCACCACCACACCACCGGATTTCACCACCCATGTCCGGTACTGGTACCGGGGTACCGGTACCAAGGTGACTTGCCCGTAACCAAAGTGACCTGCTCGTTGGGCAAAAATCTATGGGTGTCTCATGGTAAAAAGTTGTCCCATTAGTGACTAATTCGTAAAAAATCCTTTCTGAATCCCGCCTTGTCCAGGTTGGGGATCATCATTCTGATCATCATCATCATCACTCTTGTTCTTTGCTTGTTGATTTGGATGCTCAGAGGGAGGTTCTTGATAATCATTTTCGTCCATCTCCTCGTCATCTTCTGAAACCACGTTGATCACATTTGGGAATGTAATCATCCTCCCATTAACTTCTTCTTGTTCAGCAGGATAAGTAGTGAGCTTGCTGGGCAAGGCAGGATGGGTAACCATCTGCTCTTGGGTTTGAGCATCCACAGACTTGAAATCTGCTATAAGTCTTTGTGCTACTTCATGAATGAAGTCTTCATGCATCAGAGTGGTAAATGAGTAGGACTCTGTTGGGAACAATGCATGGATATAATCTTCCAGATTGAAGGCGATTGCTCTCTTTTCTGGGACGTCAATTACTCTGGCTAATTCAGAAAGGTCAGCCTTTCTGAGTTTCTGCCATTGTCCGAAGCACTTGAGATGTTTCTTTAAAGTGTGCTTCTGGAAAGCCTTGAGTAAATCAACTGGCACTAGACTTTGAGCCTAAAAGAAAGTGTTCAAGTTAGTTTTGTTCAAACCACTTGTGTTAGTATCTGTGTGCAAAAGCAGGCTTTCTGAGCATACCTGTGTAGAAACACTAAACTCATTATCCTGTATTTCTGCTTGCTTGGGCACAGAGGCCTCAGATACCTTGTTATGAGGAGAAGTCTGATCCTCATCAACTTTTCTTTCTGCTTGAACTGAGAGTTAAAATCAAATATGTTTTAGAAACTATTATCAGAAAAAGATAAGTGGAAAAATGCTTTCTGAGACTTCACTTACTTCCAAGTGAGGAAGCTCAGTGGCATCTTTCTCATAAACCTTGGGGGTTTCTGGAACCTTTTCTGCAGATACTGCTCGTTCAGCAGTTTTAGTTTCCTTTGGAGGAGATAACACAACTGTCTCTCCATCCAATTGTTCTTCTGACTGAGCCTGTAAGAACAAACATAAAAGATTTAGTAGTGGGTTTTCCAGAGCATTCTTGAAGGAGTCTACATGCGACTTACTTTCTCAGCAGAAGGCTCAGTAAATGCTTCCTCAGAAAGCTTTTCAGCTTCTGGAATCTCTTGGGGTGTTGGTTCCACCACCACTACTTCCTCAGTTGGAGCCTAAATAAGAGACAAAAAGAATTTAGAACACAAGATATGAATATTTCAAGCAAGTTATTTCTTATTCAGAGATAACTTAACTACCTGTAGGACATGCTCTTCTTGTTGTTCTGAGGTTGGAGGAACCTCTTTTTCATTCAGAGGGGTGGACAAATTATCTTCCTCCTGAAAGTGTGTCTCCATGTTGGCCTGTAACAAATGCAGCTTATGAGTAACAAGTTAACATTTTAATGTTGACAAGTTAGATACAAACTACTTTTGCTACCTGAATAGAGTCAGGCTGATCATTGATCTCTTGGACTTGTGGTGATTCCACAGTCTCTCTGTGCTCATTTTTGTTCTCCTCTGCAGTATCATTCTGAGTCTCCATCTCAGTTTGATCCCTTTCTGAGAGTTGAGCTTTCTCAGAAGGTTGAGGAACCTGTGTTAAAACAGGATTTTCTTGAAGAACATTAGGTCGGCATTGTGAATCTAGAAGCAATGTCGGATCTTCCAAAGATTCTATCTTCCTCACCTGTGCCTTCTTCTTCTGTCATGGTAGGGGCTCTTGTCTTCTCAAGAGCCGAGCTTGATGCTCCTTCATGGGTCTCATACTTGAATCTTTTGAGTACTTTTGCAAGTACTTCATCATCCTCGTAATCACTATTACGTGTCAGTGCGAACTCCATCTATGATATTTCTATCATCTCCGGAGAGTTACGAGCACCGTTCGAGATTCTTGGGGCATTCTGGAGTTGCCTTTCTGGGCGTCCAACATCTTCTGAGACCTTGTCTCCAGAAGGTTGTGCCTCTTGTATGCTTAGGGACTTGGAGGCTCTTTTGCTTCGAGTCCTCTTTCTCTTAACCGGAGGTTTAGCTTGGCTCTTGGAGACCTCCTCACCTTGTTGTCTGATTCTTCTTCTTACGCCTTCGAAAAGTGCGTTCTCGCAAGAAGTTTCTCCTTTTCTTCAAAGGCGTGTCTAAAAAGGGAGTTGGATCGGATTTCTTGTTTCTCTCGAGAGTGATTCCCATTGTTTCCGAATGTAGCATTCGAGACCAAAGTGCATATTGCCTTTGGCTCAAGAAGGCCATTGATGATTTTGGGCTCAAATTCTCAATATGTCCAAGGAATTTGTCAAGGCATACTTCCCCAATTGAAGTGGGTTTTCTGCCCTTCATGCTTCTTGTTCAGAAGATGCATCATCATCCATCTCTCCATGCTTATCAGGTCTACTCCACCTTTGTTGCCATCAAAGCAACGGACCATAATAAGAGCTAAAGTACTCAAAGTGTTTACGAGATGACCGATTCGATGGCTTTCGGAACAAAGTCTCCTGACAACCTTTGCATTTTCTAACCGGATTGCTTCAAATAGCTCTTTGACGCCTTGAATCATGGAAGCGTCCTTGATGTTGATGTCTTCAATTGTTCCTCGATTTTTCAATCGGAATATCTTGCAGAAAGTCTTGCAGTCTAGAACAATTTCTTGTTCTTGGACTTCAATCTGCATGTATTTCTCTTCTTCATCATTCACAACCTTTGTGAAGATTTTGGAGTTGTTATAGAACTCCAAAGACATCCAAAGGTGGATAGTCCACTGGGTGCGGCAGATAGAAGCTTGTAGATATGGGAATTCTTCACATCCCTAATATCGCTTCTTTCCGTCTTGAAGGTATAACTGCTGGTACATACCTCTTCACCAGAAAAGCTCCCCAATTCATTTTGTGGTTAGTGTTCCAGCCGATGGGGTGAACTTTCCCAGAAGGCGTTTATTCAACACCTTAAGTTCCTTTCCTCCTTGCTTTTCAGCAGGAGTAGATGATGCGGCCTTAGGGTTCTTGGTGGTCATCTTCTTGGGTGCCATCTCTTATATAGAGTTTTGAGTGAGTGTTTTTCAGATGAATTTTGCACAATTAATCGAGATTAGTCTATCTTTTCAGAAGACTAAGCACAAAAAGTTGAGTTTGCAAAGGGGGTTTTGCAGAAATCTTGAGAGATTTTGTTGTTTTGATGCAAGTTTGAAATTTCGGAATTGGTAAAAGTGTTTGTCTTTTGCCCAAATCCTATATATATAGCAGACAAAATGTACATAGATACAACATACATACAACTGAATATGAATGTGTATCTTTGTATATGCATAGGCATGGTACGTCCTTTGTACTTCATTAAATGCGTAGTGGGCCATGTCTGCATTTCTCAACAGACATTACTTGCTTTGTTTTAATCTCAACCGTTGAGATCAAACGTTTATTCATCAAGGGCTTATATTGAATATCTTTTAATGATATCAATCAACAAATGGTATTGTGCCGACTTGATGGATTTTTAACAAGTTACATCAATTATGACACTTAGTAAAGAGTAAGAACACTCAATCGTTTGAACATATCATTCTGAGTGTTGTAGACGCTCAGAAATCTACAATCGAAATTAGGGTTTAGAATCGGGGGCACCAGCAACCTGCAAGGCAACAAGAAAGCACGCTGGAACGTGAGATCCAAATGGGACACCGGTGTGGTGCCGACCGAATGGACTCCGACGCTCAAGCTAGTGAGTCTGGAAGGTATGGAATAAACGATACGTAAGAGAGAGAGAAAACTTATCCTTTTTGGGATGATGTAGCTCTTATGTCGGCTGGGATGAGTCGGATAGATGATCGGGTCGGCTAGGAGAGCGGTTGAGTGGACTAAGTATGGAGTCGGATGGAGGTTGAGATGATGTTCAGAGCTCAAGTATGGATGAAGAAGTAGATGATTGATTAGACGGCTGAGATAATTCTTACTAGTTAGGGTTTTTCCAGTGTTGTAGTTGATTGATCCCAGATGGGTTATGGAGTTCCCCTTCTCCTCCTTTTATTGAGGTAGTTGACGCGTCTTCTAACTGATTCTCACCCCGAATCCCTAATTTGTCGGGATGTAGTTGGAGAAGTAAGAAGTTGTTGGAGAACGGATTCTCCATCATCCCTAAGTTCCAGTAACCGACTCCTATTTTAGTTGGAAATGCTAGATGTAGCTGGAGAATCGTTCCTGTTGGATAACGGATACTCCTCCATCTCTGGATTCCAGTGACTTGGCCCACCCTTTTTACAATTGAACTTGGGCCAACTATTGGGCTGCTAGTTTCTCAAGGAGCATTGGATTGGTCCGGCTCATGAATTGCATTGAGACAACCCATCACGTAGACATGGTCTAGCTGGTCAGGCCCAAGTTGACTTAGCGAATTATAGGTCCTTTCGAGTAAGAACGTATTAATTAGGCTTGAGCACCTATCAAATAATTGGGCCTTGTTTGGACGTGTCCAAGCGATTGGGCTGGAGCGTATTTTTACCAATACAGTTTGTCCCCCACTCTTCAAGTTGAATGTTTCGATTTGAAGAGTAGATACTACGTCAAAGGAGCAAAAGTATCGGAGTATATAATACGGATCGACCAAAAATACTAGAAGTGGAGAAGATGAAGATGGGCTTGTTAATTCACGGGCCTTTTTAATTTATTTGGACTCAATATTGTCTAACAAATGGCAATGTAATCGGCCCATTAGGCCCAAAGTCCCAAATAAGGCCTGACCTAATTGTGGCCTTCTTCTTCTTCTCTTTCCGTTGTCTTCCTCCTCGCTTTCTTCCTCTTCCGCTTTCTTCATGTTGCTCTCTTCCCATTCTGCCCTGCTGCTCTCTTCCCATTCCGCTCCTTCTACTCCATTCCATTTCGTTCCTTCTGCTCCATTTCTTCCTCCCTTTCAGCTCGCCTTCCATTTCCTCCTCCCTTTTCGCCTTCTTCTTCTTCTCTTCCCATCTTCTTTAGCTCCCCCCCCCCTTTTCTTCCATTTTGAAAATTGCAGTCCTTTCCTCTTTTCTTCCAGTTTCTAGGAAGTGGTAACTCCAAATTTTCATATTACCTTTTCGCCTCACCAAAATCCTTCAACTTATCGTCATGAAATAGAGGGAGGCGGTGAGAGGGTTGTGCAGTTGGAGAGATCCATTGCGTGTGGAGGTAGACCAGAAAAGGTGAACGGAATTAGGAGGCTGTGGAATAGATCTGGAATTTTGAAGGGTGACGTGCGCGTGGAGAGGGCAAGGAGAGAGGAGGGAAAATTTCGAGTTGTTTTCTCCGGTGGCCAAGGCTAGCCGGAATTCGTGTTTTCCGGTGAGTTTTGGGTTTGCCTGTATTGGGATTCTTCGAGTTCATTAAGGGTGGTCTATCGTGTGCAAATTTCAAAGGTTGAGCTACTGCTATAAGCCTATAACATTGAGACTTTGAAGTGAGGAATCGAGTTTAATCTACTGCCAAGTTACTGTTACCTGGCACTGCGATTTGGGAAGGTGAGGAGATTTCACGACTCTTAGTCAGTTCGTGAAGCTTGCTGGTCATCTTCAAGATTTTGTGATTTTGAACAAGGCTGACCGGTGTAACTTGGTATTTTTGCAGTCCAAATTATGATAACTGGTCGACGGTGATAGTCCCGATTCCAGAACGTTTTCGATCTTGAGTAAGTCGGCCTTGTATTGATATTTTGCTTCATTTTGGACTTTATGCTATTTTTGCTTTGAGTCATCCCTGTTGGAGTGAAGATTTTTGGAGTCATGATGCAGACTTGGAAAAATGTTTGAGGAGCTTCGACCCTAAAATTCGAATTTGATTTAAAATGGAGCAGCTTTTTTTATATCATTTGAAACTGTGATACTTTTCGATCTTTGTAATGTGTTTGAATCTTTGTTTGTGATTCTTTGGATAGTTTGCGATTTCTGCTTGGATTTGTATGTTATTCCAAGTTATTCGAATGTAATGTTCACTTTCGTGCTCTTTAGATGATGAGATGTTCTTTTTTTCCTCGACTTTTTTAGTTGTCGATAGTATGAATATAATTTTCTTCGTTCCAGTTTTTTGTTACAAACACTGTAATTGGGAACTGGAACAATTGGTATCGACTTAGATTTGGGACATGTAGTCATTTGACATGAATAAGAGAAGAGGTTAGATATATTCGGGACATGTAATCCGCATCTAATGTGAGTAAAAGCCCTTTGATAGATTCAGGATCTAATAATGTGAATTTGAGTTTTTTATGGGGGATTAGTCGTCATTTTCTTGGATGCGGGACGACATCTCCTTAGATGTCCCCTCTTTAGATGTGGGGCGGCATCTCTAGTGACGGCATCTCCTTAGATGCCGCCATCTCCTTAGATGTCGCCTCTTTAGATGTGGGGACGGCATCTCCTTAGATGTCGCCTCTTTACATATGGAACGGCATCTCCTTAGATGTTGCCTATTTAGATGTGGGGTGGCATCTCTCGGGACGGCATCTCCTTAGATGCCGCCTCTTTAAATGTGGGACGGCATCTCCTTAGATGTCGCCTCTTTAGATATGGGGCGGCATCTCTCGGGACTGCATCTCCTTAGATGCCGCCTCTTTAAATGTGGGACGGCATCTCCTTAGATGTCTTCTCTTTAGATATGGGGCGGCATCTCTCGGGACGGCATCTCTTTAGATGTTGGATGGTCCGAACTTTGGGACGGCATCTCCTTGGATGCCGCCTCACATGTGAGACGGCTGAACTTTAGATGCGGCATCTCTTTAGATGTGGCATCTCTTTAGATGCAGCATTTCTCTAGATGCAGGACGAGCGGGACGACATCTCCATAGATGCGCCATCCCCTGGACATCATCTATTTAGATGCAATGCCACCATCTTCTTTTTTCTTTTTTTTTTTTTTTTTTTGACAAGGGGCCTTGGTGGATTTTGGGGTGGTATCTTTTTCAGCATCCCACTTTGCTTGTTGGTTTACCACTAGCGAATATATATCGCAAGAAGTAAGGAGAAGTAGGAGTGAATGGCCTCAATCCTCTCACCCGATAATGCAAAATAAGAAGATTAGGTTTGTAATTGAATGATGGATTGTACCTTTTCATTTATTGAATATTTGTCCAAAATACAAGTAGACCCCGCAGGATCATGGTATTTGGTTGTGCCTCCACGTATGTGCTTGTAAGTATGTTATTGCGGATTTGCTAACTTGGGGATTTATGTGGTTATTGTGGCAGCATGTTTGGATTGTAAAGTTTCCCTACTGGTACTTGTAGCGTGCATTGGATAAGTGGGTAAATGACTCGAGGGGCACCTTCTAATCAAACCTCGGTAGTACTTGGTGGTTCCGAGGTGGACGAGCCTTTTGACCATGATGTTGATTGTAATGGTGAGATCGTGGGAGGTAGCTCTTTAGTTCAGCGGGCTACTGGTAGCCAGACTAATGTTCTGTCTGAGACTAAAAAAAAGAGATGACGGTATCAAAATGCTTAGAAAATGGTACGGGACACCATCTTTCGGGTTGGGGTTGAAGGGAAAAGAGATGGAAACTTTAAAGAAGAAGCATCTCATAGATTTGGAGTTGATGAACGAAAGAGCGACCATGGAGGCTCGTCGTGACTTGATGCTTGACATCATTGGGGGGCGGTTCAAAGTATCCCAGGCTAGTGAACAACTTAAGACGTGCAATGAATGGTTGGCAGAGGACCATGGCGGGGACTATGTTATTGCAGCGGATGGCCGCGTTGTCCCCTCATTCGTCATGGAGACGGACGATGAGTAGGGCCCCAGTTCATATCTTTTGTGCTACTAAATCGACCCTTGGACACGTTTTCTGGTTGAAGTGTTTGTACCCGCATGTGTTTGCGGCATCTATACTGTGTTTCACGTTGGGTCGGGATCTTTTGGATTTATGGATTTCGTAGGAGTATTATGTTTTATGATGTATGGTTTCTATAATACTTGTGCATCATCTTTTAAGTGTTTCATATGCATATCTCATCAAACACATGCTTAATGACAAATGAAAATGCATAGTGTATTGAAATAAGATGCAGATGAACATGAAAACATAGCAGACTAGAATAAATACATTGACATGAATTGTGCATCAATACCAACTCGGGTGATCATTGTAGTGTTAAGTCAACACCTAGGAAGGTATAGATGCAGTATTGGTTGAAAGTAATCGTCTAATATGCCCACAAGATCATGAAAGTGTTAAATGATTTAATGAGAAGAACATACTTGACATCCAACAGCTTGAAAGAGTGCAAAACGTTTGAGAATCTTCCATTACCATCAAGTGGAGTGTCATCTCAACTGTTTACTTCTCTCGAGTCAATTTGACCAAGTGCAAGTTTGAAGGACTGGTGCTTGGACTTATGGCATTTAGGCCAACTGCTCATTTTTGCCCGAGCCTCTGCTTTTGTATAATTTGTCTGCCGACAGGTGGATGGAGCTGAGTCTATTAGTATGGTAGTGATCATCAATTTTGAAAGGCATCCACTTGTCTAAACCATGGAACTGTTTTGGCACATTTCATGTCATGGATTAAGCAAGTGCATGCCAATCAGAATAGATGTGAGTCCATGTGTTTTTTTTTTTATCCGGATGTATAGTTGGATGATCACTTATATATTTTGAGCGGGTATTACTTTTGCCGATTTATGAGACGCCTTGATGATGTGTTGATCATTCGTCGCTTTCAGGAGCATCATGTAATGGTGACGGGTTGTATAGTTGACCCTCTTGCTCCTGTAGAACGTTGTAGGTGGGGGGTGGGGCGTTTAACCCGAACTGCCAGCCGGGTTAGGTAACCGACTTGCCCCTAGTCAATTCGGGTGTTTTTAAAGGAAAAAATCGGCCAACAAATGAATAACAAATGTGTTAAAAGAAGTACCTCTTCAAATGGATGGCGTTCCAGCTGTTATGGATGGGGCGGCCATCTATTGCTTGTAGTTTGTATGGCCATTGCCCACAACTTGTGTTATCTTGTACGGCCCTTCCCAGTTAGGACCAAGCTTACCTGCTCCTGCTTCCTTTGTATTTTGGAACACGCGTCTTAGTACCCAATCACCCTCATTGAGAGTTCGTAATCGAATGTGTCCATTGAAGTGCTTTGCGGCTTGGTGTTGATATGCCGCATTGCGAACTAGTGCTTTTTCACGGAGCTCGTCAATAGTGTCGAGTTCATGTTCTAGCTCGGTTGTTAGTTCGCTCATCAGCCATCCTATATCTTGCTGTTGGTAGACCTGCTTCAATTGGGATGATGACTTGATCCGTAGGTTAGCCGAATCTGGTCTCCAGTAGGTGTCCTAGGTGTAGTGCGATAAGACCAGAGCACTCCGGGGAGTTCATCTGCCCAAGCTCCCTTTGCATGAGTTAATCTCTTTTTCAAGCTGTTCATGATGGTTTTGTTTGTAGCTTCTGCCTGTCCATTTTCTTGGGGGTATCTTGGAGTTGAGAATGTGAGCTTAATGCCCCACTCTTTACAAAAGTCTTGGAATTCGTAACTTACGAATTGGGAGCCGTTATTTGTGACTATCTCTTGGGGGACTCCAAACCTGCAAATTACATGCTTCCAAATAAAACTTTTAACTTCACGATCTCGTACCTGCTTGTATGCTTCTGCTTCTACCCACTTGGTGAAGTAGTCAGTAACCGCTAGCATGTACACCCATTGTCCAGGAGCTGTAGGTAGTTTTCCAACAATATCCATTCCCCATTTCATGAAAGGCCATGGTGCTATCGTCGAGTGCAACTTCTCGGCTGGGAGGTGGCTAACCTTGGAGTATCTTTGGCACGGATCACATCTTTGCACGAACTCTTTGGAGTCGGCTCGCATGGTAGGCCAGTAGTAACCTGTTGTGAGTGCTCGATTCGCTAGACTTCTAGCCCCAGAATGATTGCCACACTCCCCTTCATGTAATTCGGTTAGTATAAATTTAGCTTCACTAGGGGATACACACCTGAGTAGAGGACCTGAAAAGGATCTCTTGTACAACTGGTTATTATGAATGGTAAACTTAGCTGCCTTAGTTCTCACTCTTCTGGCTTCGTTCTTGTCTTCTGGGAGTTGTCCGCTAAGAAGGTATGTTGTGATTGGAGTCATCCAATTTGCTTCTGTCATGATCTCGGCCACGAGCTCCCTGTCAGAATCTCCTTTCCATGTGGCAGGCCACTGGGCATATATGACGGGGATTGAGGTGGGTGATGTGGTTTGAATGGATGCTCCTAGGTTAGCCAGAGCGTCAGCATGGTTGTTCTCCACTCTGGGTACCTGTATGATTGAGAACTCTTCGAAAGAAGGCTGCAAGTCTTTAACCAGCTTGAGATACACCGCCATCTTTGAGTCTCTGGTTTGGTAGGATCCCTGCAACTGGTTAACAACTAATTGAGAGTCAGAATGTACCTGGAGATTTTTTATTCCCATCTCTCGGGCTAAGTTCAACCCGTCTATGAGGGCCTCATATTCAGTCTCGTTGTTGGTTGCTTTGAATCCACACCGAATGGTTCGTGAATTGTATCTCCTTCTGGTGAGATGAGGACTATGCCTATCCCGCATCCCTTGAAGTTACTGGATCCATCAACTAATAGTCTCCATTGCAAGTTGCACTTTTCCAAAAACAAAAAGTTCTTTCTCCGCTGAGTGATTCGATGGTGTGAAGTCGGCTATGAAGTTCATGAGCTTGCGACTTGATGGAAGTGCTGTTGGAAAGTAATATTGTATTCAAGTTAGCTCTATTGCCCACTTCGCCAATCTTCCCGAAAGTTCAGTTTGTGGAGGATGGTGCGAAGTGGGTAGGTGAGAACGGTGATTGGATGACACCGGAAGTATGGCAACTTCTTCAGAAGTAGTTACCAATGCAAGTGCCAATTTCTCTAGCTGGTTGTATCTTGTTTCGACATCTAGGAGCGATTTGCTCACATAATATACTGGGAGTTGGCCGCCATCTTGTTCTCTGACTAGTACGCCACTCAATGCGGAGTTGGATACAGCAAGGTACAAGAACAACTTTTCTCCATCTTTGGGCTTGGAGAGTATCGCCGTGGTGAGGTAGCGCTTTATCTGTCAGAAGCGTCTTCACATTCTTACATCCTTGAAAGTCCTTATTCTTACGCAGGGTTTCAAAAAATGGTCTACATTTTTCTGAGGATTTTGGGATGAACCTACTGAGGGCGGCTAGCCTCCCAGTTAGTTTCTGCACATCTTTAACACAGTTTGGGGAGGGAATGTTAGAAATAGAATGAATTTGATCAGGGTTAGCTTCAATACCTCGCAGGGTGACTAAATACCCAAGAAAGTTTCCGGATGACACTCTGAATGAGCATTTAGCTGGATTTAACTTCATATTGTATTTGCGGATGACTGAAAATGCTTGGCGTAGATGGTCCAGATGTTGATCTGCAACTAAGGACTTAACCAACATGTCGTCGATATAAACTTCCATGGTGTCACCTAGCATGCTGGAAAACATGCGGTTCACCAAGCGTTGGTAGGTTGCTCCTGCGTTTCTTAACCCGAATGGCATGACTTTATAGCAGAATGTCCCTCTTTCAGTGACAAAAGATGTCTTCTCCTGGTCCTCTGGATGCATCAAAATTTGATTGTAACCGGAGAATGCGTCCATGAAACTTAAGAGTTCATGGCCTGCTGTTGCGTCTACTAGCATATCTATATGTGGGAGAGGGAACGAATCCTTCGGGCATGCCTTATTGAGGTCGGTGAAGTCAATACAGACTCGCCACTTACCGTTCTTTTTCTTGACAACTACTACATTTGCCAACCAATCTGGGTAGTGGACTTCACGTACCGAACCGATATCTAATAATTTCTGGATCTCCTCATTAACAACTTTGTTGCGTTCTGGTGCAAACTTCCTTCGCTTTTGTCTAACTGGCAAGAAGTCGGGATCAACATGTAACCTGTGTGTGATGATATGTGGGTCGATCCCTGTCATATCAGCATGCGACCAAGCGAAACAATCATGGTTCGCTCTGAGGAACGCTATAAGTTGTTCCCTTAATTCTGGTTTCAACCTTGACCCTATCTGAACCTTGTGATCTGGATGGTCTGCATTAATCTGGACCTCGTCCAACTCCTCGACCTCTGGTTGGTCTGGATAAGTTGAGGGTTGGAGGTGCTGTAATTGCTATAAGGGCATTTCCTTTGGTTTGAGTGTCTCCATGTAGCATGTACGTGAAACTCTCTGCTCACCATATATTTCTTTAATCCCCCATTTTGTTGGGAAACGGAACACTTGATGGTAAGTGGATGGAACCCCTTTCATTCCGTGTATCCAGGGTCTCCCAAGAATTGCGTTGTAGCTAGATGGGCTGTCAACTATCAGGAATTTGGTAGGAAGATTGATTCCTTCTGCATAAACATGTAGTGTGACACTTCCCATGGTGAATTTCTTTTCTCCGCTGAACCCATATAACGTGGTTGGTTGACGAACTATGGCTGATTCTTCTATCCCCATCTCTGTCAAGGCATCTAGAAAAATAACGTTAGCAGAGCTCCCATTGTCTATGAGAACTCTTTTTGTAAGGCAATTTGCAATAAGAATGGAAATAACAAGTGCGTCATCATGAGGACTTATTAGCTCCTTGTACTCAGAGTCCACGAAGCTAATAGTCATGCTGGATGACGAGGCATCTAATGTTCCGCCAGTACTAGGCTTGGGTTTTACCGCTTGTCTGCTGTGTCGTTTCGCTGCGGAATAAGTGATGCCACTGATCTCCGAACCACCAGAGATTACGTTAATTACCTTGTTGGTTTGAGGAGGTTCGGGGAGATCGTATACCGCCTGTTAGCTAGGGTCTTTTTACCTTTATCGGAGAGGAACTCCTTCAGGTGTCCTCTCTTTAGGAGCTCGGCTACTTCAAGTCTCAACGAGATGCATTCAGCTGTGGTATGACCATGGTCCCCATGAAACTCACACCATTTGTTCGAGTTCCGTTGTTCCGGGGGAGTCCTCAATTTTCCAGGCTACCGAACTTTGTCCCCCATGTTTTTAAGGACCACTACACACTCGGATGGCTCGATGTTTAGTGAATATTCTGGAGCTGCCGTTCGGATTTCGGTCCTCCTTGGTTGGATTGAGGGGCGACTTTGATCTCCTAATGGTCCACGCCTCCTTTCAGTGGGATATGGTCTGGCCCTGTGATCGGGAACTCTCCGTTCAACTCGTCTGTCAATTCTAGGTTCCCTGGGATTGTTCTGACTGGGCACATAAGGTCTGTTGGCATCATCTTCCTCCCACTTGATCTGCCCAAGCTTTGCAAGAACGTCCTCCATCGCTCAGAAGGGTACATGGTGAGTTCCTTATGCGGTCCGAGTTTACGGCAACCCCTTCCGGAAAGCATTCACGGCAGTATCTTTGTTGCAATCTGGGATTGAAACTTTTTCCTTGTTGAATCGTCCGACGTATTCCCTGAGAGACTCGTTAGGTCTTTGTCGGACGCGATCTAAGTCGTCCGATAGTTTTAAAAGTTTGCATCGCTTAACTGCTCCACAAAGCGCCAACTAATTGAGCAAATGATGAAATAAAATTGTTAGGGAGATTGGTGTACCATTGCAGCGCTGGACCTATTAGGCTTGATCCAAATCCCTTACACATGCAGGCTTCGCGGAGGTCTCTTGGAATGGCGATTGTGAACATACGTTGTTTGTACTGTGAGACGTGATCATCTGGGTCCGTCGTTCCGTCAGAGCTTCATGCTCGGAAGTTGAACTTAGCGGGCATTTCGACCAAAGCTATGCCATCCACGAAGGTGAGTCGGCAAAGTCGTTTGGTAGACTCTTTTTAATGGGGCGGTACTCAGGATCCTGGATCATCTCCTCCAAGCTTACCAATTTGGAGGCTAGTTCTTCGTTCTCGCTTCGAAGACTGTGGAAAGGGTAAAGAAATTGTCTACCGACTTACCATTGCGTGATTCACCGGTCTGCTCAACATGGGTCTTTGGATTGGTACCTCAAAGGAAACTCTTACATTGGTTACGATTGAACAACATCTTGATCCGGTCTAGGCGTCTCACTCGGCGTTAAGGGATTTGGAGGAATGGGATCCTCTCCTTCCGTCCCCTCAAAGGTTAGTGACGACCTCCATCAGATCAAGGCTCGAGATCCTCTCCATATGGAGCTTGAACTGCTTGCGAGAAGTACCGTCCTGTGGTCGGAACATCTTTCTGGAGATTGGTTACCGACTGATTCTGATGGATGACATATTCCACTTTCTCCTTCAAGGTTGAGTTCTCCTCACGAACAGCACGATTTTCTGCCTCCAGAAGTTGGAGCTACTTCGCGTTTTCCTTCATTTGAGATGCCAAAGCTTTGATTTGAGTAGTGACATCAATCTCTTCTACCTCCTCAAGGATGTACTCATCTGAATGCGACATGGTTGCGTGTAGCTAGTTGCCTTTGTTTGATAGCCGGGGCCCCACGGTGGGCGCCAAATTGTAGACGCTCAGAAATCTACAATCGAAATTAGGGTTTAGAATCGGGGGCACCAGCAACCTGCAGGACAACAAGAAAGCACGCTGGAACGTGAGATCCAAATGGGACACCAGTGTGGTGCCGACCGAATGGACTCCGACGCTCAAGCTAGTGAGTCTGGAAGGTATGGAATAAACGATACGTAAGAGAGAGAGAGAGAGAGAGAGAGAGAGAGAGAGAGAGAGAGAGAGAGAGAGAGAGAGAGAGAGAGAGAGAGAGAGAGAGAGAGAGAGGGAGAGAACTTATCCTTTTTGGGATGATGTAGCTCTTATGTCGGCTGGGATGAGTCGGATAGATGATCGGGTCGGCTAGGAGAGCGGTTGAGTGGACTAAGTATGGAGTCGGATGGATGATCGGGTCGACTAGGAGAGCGGTTGAGTGGACTAAGTATGGAGTCGGATGGAGGTTGAGATGATGTTCAGAGCTCAAGTATGGATGAAGAAGTAGATGATTGATTAGACGGCTGAGATAATTCTTACTAGTTAGGGTTTTTCCAGTGTTGTAGTTGATTGATCCCAGATGGGTTATGGAGTTCCCCTTCTCCTCCTTTTATTGAGGTAGTTGACGCGTCTTCTAACTGATTCTCACCTCGAATCCCTAATTTGTCGGGATGTAGTTGGAGAAGTAAGAAGTTGTTGGAGAACGGATTCTCCATCATCCCTCAGTTCCAGTAACCGACTCCTATTTTAGTTGGAAATGCTAGATGTAGCTGGAGAATCGTTCCTGTTGGATAACGGATACTCCTCCATCTCTGGATTCCAGTGACTTGGCCCACCCTTTTTACAATTGAACTTGGGCCAACTATTGGGCAGCTAGTTTCTCAAGGAGCATTGGATTGGTCCGGCTCATGAATTGCATTGAGACAACCCATCACGTAGACATGGTCTAGCTGGTCAGGCCCAAGTTGACTTAGCGAATTATAGGTCCTTTCGAGTAAGAACGTATTAATTGGGCTTGAGCACCTATCAAATAATTGGGCCTTGTTTGGACGTGTCCAAGCGATTGGGCTGGAGCGTATTTTTACCAATACAAGTGTCAAGTCCTTACTTTTATATTGTTTATCATAAAAATGGAAAAAATACGAGACATTGGACATGTTTGACTTTCAGAACTTATACTTTTTGGGCTTTGTGTGCCTTTTCTCTTTATGACTAAATAGCTTTCTGAATTCAAGTGTCAGAAGCTTCAGTTGTTTGAATGTATTTGACCCACTCTTAGTAAGTAAGTTCTAGTCTTATTTACTTATTGAGTGTGTACCAACCTTTGCCTTTCTGGATACCCGTTCCAGAAATGTTTTGCCTTTCTGAGTGTTGTTACTTAGAAACCTTTGCATCACTTCTTATCAACTTGGCTTTCTGAGAACATGTCCTCAGAGGCCTACTTCTTTTCTACCTCACTTACTTAGACTTTAGAGATTCAAGATTATGTCTTAAGGTCAAGAACTGGCTTTCTTGTAGGGGCTTGGTGAAGATATCTGCAAGTTGGTCTTCTGTGCCAATCTTGAGTATCTCTATATTGCCTTTCTCAACATGGTCTTTGATGAAGTGGTGTCTAACATCAATGTGCTTTGTTCTGGCATGGATCTTGGGGTTCTGTGTGATTGCTATAGCACTTGTGTTATCACAGAAAATGGGAGTTTTCTCTTCATTGAGTCCATAGTCTCTCAGTTGTTGTTGAATCCACAGAATTTGTGTTGCACAACAACCAGCAGCAATATATTCAGACTCTGTGGTAGAAGTTGCAATTGAGTTTTGCTTCTTGCTAAACCATGAGATAAGTCTAGTTAACAGAAACTGACAAGTTCCTGAGGTGCTTTTCCTATCAAGCATTGATCCAGCATAATCAGCATCTGAGTAACCAGCCAAACTCAATCCACTTTCTTTAGGATACCACAAACCTACATCTACTGTACCTTTCACATACCTTAATATTTTCATAGCAATGTTGTAGTGTGATTGCATTGGATTTGTTTGAAATCTAGCACACACACCAACTGCATATTGAATATCAGGTCTGCTTGCAGTAAGGTAAAGTAGTGAACCTATCAATTTTCTATACTTGTGTTCATCAACACTCTTATCTGATTCAGTATAGGTCATCTTGGTTCCTATGCTCATAGGTATCTTAGCATTCTTTTCAGAAGGCTTAAGATTGAACTTTGTGAGCATGTCTGTTGCATACTTTGTCTGACTAATGAATATTCCATCATTGAGTTGCTTGACTTGCAATCCTAGGAAATAGTTCAATTCTCCCATCATACTCATTTCAAACTTACTTTTCATGAGATTTGCAAAGTCATCACAAAGTTGCTTGTCCTTAGATCCAAATATAATGTCATCAACATATACTTGAACTAAGAGTAGTTTCCCATCATGATTTAAAGTAAATAAAGCTTTATCAACTTCACCTTTCTTGAAACCACTTTCCAGAAGGTGTTTGGCCAAAGTGTCATACCATTCTCTTGGAGCCTGTTTCAGTCCATATAGAGCTTTCTGTAGCTTATAGTCCATTCTACTTTCTGAGGAAACTTCAAAGCCAGGTGGTTGTTCAACATAGACTTCCTCAGCAAGTTCACCATTCAAGAATGCACTCTTGACATCCATCGATAAACTTTAAAGTCTTTATGAGTCGCAAAGGGCCGGAAAGAGTCTTATTGCATCAACCGCAACTGGTGCATATGACTCATCAAAATCTAAACCTTCACTGGGTGAATCCTCGCAACCAACCTTGCTTTGTTTACGGTTATTTCACGATTCATTCATCTTGTTTCGAAAACCCACTTAGTTCCAATCACAGATATTCCTTCTACAAATGGAACTAGTTTCCGGTTTTGTTTCTCTCAAAGATCGACTCTTCTTGCATTGCGTAGATCGGTCTTGGTCTCTTAATGCTTCTTCTACAGTTTTAGGTTCAATGTTTGAGATGAAACATCCAAAGAGAGAGTTAGCATTTTCAGCTATTGCTCTCCTAGTCCTAACACCTTGATTGATTGGTCCAATCACATCTTTTGCAGGATGATCCTTGATCCATCTCATTATGGGTTTGGGGCTAGTAGGGTCAACATCTATGTGATCTGAATGTGAATCACTATAATATTGACTTGATACTTCTTCAGTATCTGTGACATCTTGCACCTTAGAGGGGGCGGTGAATGTCTGACACTTGCTTAGTGTGAGAGCTTTCTGGGACATGCCTGTCAGAGAGGTCATTTCCAGAGTTAGCTCTCTGATGAACATCTTCAGTTTCCATTTCTGGAATTCTCATAAAATTCTTCATCATGTCTGAGAATCATCTGGTTGTTACTAGGCATTTCATGCTTTTCTTCATCAGAGTCATCCTCCCTTTCCACAATGATGTTTTTCCTTTCTGAGGGTTCTTCTTCAGAATCCTTTATCATTAGTTCCTTGAACCTTTCTGAGAGTTCATCAGCAAGGGGTGTTTTCTTGCTTCCTTCATAGAATACAACATGAACTGATTCTTCAATCTTCTTTGTTCTTTTGTTGTAAACTCTGTATGCTTTGCTATTCATAGAATAACCAAGAAACCCACCTTCATCTGCCTTTGGTTGAAATGTTCTTAGATACTATTTTCCATTGTTAAGAACAAAACATCTACAACCAAACACTTTCAGATGTTTGATATTAGGGGGTCTACCAACCAAGAGTTCATATGGGGTCTTGTCATGGTGTTTGTTTATCAAACATACATTACGAGTGTAGCATCTTGTGTTCTGACCTCAACCCAATAAACTTCACTTATTTCGATGTCATTAGCATTGTCCTTCTTGCTTCTTTAAGGGTTCTATTTTTCCTTTCGCACACCATTTTGTTGTGGTGTTCTCAAAGAGGAAAGTTGGTGTTGTATACCTTTCTTTGTACAAAACTCCTTTATGTCTTGGTTGACAAACTTCGATACCATGGTCTATTCGATTGCAGATACTTTGTCATTTTCATGACTTCAAGCTTATTCAGAATTTGATATCTCCACCTAGCATCGATTTGTGCTTGAAAAGACAACCCAAGTGAATCTTGAGAAGTCATCTACAACAACCATACTTCTTTCCCGCATAACTAGTTACGAATGATTCAAAAGATCCATGTGTAATAGTTGCGTTGGTCTAACACTTAAGTGTCCGGTTTTGGTCTTGAAAGAGATCTTGGATTGTTTCCCCATCCGACAGGCGTAACATATACCATCCTTTACGAAGATGTTTTGGGAAGACCAACCACTAACTCTTTCTTGGCAAGTTTGTTCGAGTTTTGAAATTCAAGTGACTCATTCTTTTGTGCTGTAACCGGTGCTCTTACAGGTGACCTAATTGACTCACCATGAGACATTCTTGATTGTGGCAGATGCCCAATCGACAACATAAAGACTACCTTTCGCCGAAAGCAACCAAGGTCTTCTTTGACTCATTGTATAAGTTTGCAATACTTTGCTTTGAATTTCACATGAATCCCTTGTCTGCAAACTGGCTCATGCTAAATAGATTATATTTCAAACCTTTAACATGTAATACGTCAGTGATTGTTAATATCCTAATTTGACGTTGCCAGATCCCAGAGAGGGATTTAATTCTCCTCCAGCAAATCTGATGTCTGGTCCAGTGTTGCAAGCTTTGTAGTTGACCAGATTTGCTTTGTCTCCTGTCATGTGCTTTCCGCATCCACTATCAAATAGCCATTGAGCCATAGTCCAATAGGCGTTCTGCACAAAACAGGAAACAGGAGTTAGGTTCTTGCCTCAGAGATAGAACCACTTAGACTAAACATTCTTCCAGTAGGAATCCACATTTTAGTGAATTTCTTGGGAGTTTGTTTTTGTCTAACTTGATCAGAAGGAGACGCAATAAAATCAGTAATTTTGATCTCAATCTTCCTTCTTGGGGTGTTTCTAGGTGTTCCCTTTGGTGCTTTCTGGACCACAGGTTTCTTGGGTTGCTTTTCACAAACTTAGCCTTTGGCGAGTTCCTTCTAGCTCGGCATTCGCTTTTCGGTGGCTTGAGATTTCTTCCACTTACATTTTATTGCTACGTGCAATATCAGCCTTGCGCCATTGTTCTTGTCCTTCCTTATATTGTTGCAGAAGGACCTTTCCAATAGCACGATAGCCAATGCCATTTCGAACACCTTTGCCTTTCTGAATGCGCTCTTCAGAAGCCTTACTAGTTTCTGCACCATCTTTATTTTCATAAAATGGTTCAGTAGAGAATTTGCCTATTCCAGCAATTCTTCCCTTCCTAGTAATGCAGCAATGTGGATGGTTGCATATCTGAGGGTTGTGTTTCTTTTCAGAAACCTTATCCACATGTTTCTTGTGAACTTGTTGTTCTTTCAAAGGCTGGGTTTCAACTCCTTTTCCTTTGTCAACTACCCTAACTTTCTGACCAATGCTATAGGTGGTTGAAGAATCATTCTGTTGACTTTTTACAAAGGTCAACCTTTCATCACTCTTTTTCAGAGGAGATGAATTACTTGATTGTTCATCAAGTCCAAGTCCACCTTTCTCAGATAGGATTGAACCTCAGTGAGAATGTCACTAGCCTTTGCATAAGATTGGAAGGATAGCTCTTTCTTTCTGAGTTCTTCATTCTCAGAAAGCAGCTTCATCATTTTCTTATTAAGTTCATTCAAGGCTAGTTTGTGAGAATTTTCATTCTCATATATCAGAGCTTTCAGAAAGGCTATTTCAGCGTTCTTGTTCTCAGATACTCTGGTTAGCTCAGAAACCTCTTTTTCAAGAGTTTCTTTGCTTTCCTCTAGAATTCTGGTTTTTGATTGTGCTTCCAGAAATTCTTTCTCATAACGATCCAATTCACTCTTGACCAACTCCAGATCCTCAATTCCATCATCACTCTCATAGTACAGAAATTGTGAATTGTTAGTTACCTCATCAACCATAAGACATATTTCAATGTTAGAGATGTCTGGACCAGCAATCTCAGCAACTCCACACATTTCATTCTTCTTAAGGCCGAAGTCGATTACATCGTGGGTGATTCCACACAATTCTGGTGATGGTAGGTTTGAGTCATCTGAATCTCCATCTTCAGAATCTGTCTCAATGTCTAGAGCATCAAGTTGAATTAGAATCTTCTTCCTTTCTTCAGTCAGTAAGGCCCTTTGATTTTTCTTGAAATTTCTTCTGTCCTTTTTGTCACCTGTCTTGAGCTTGTTTAAAGCAGGACAATCTCTCTTGAAGTGACCAGGCTTCTGACAATAGAAGCAGATATCATTTCCTATTTCTGCAGCTTCAGTACTAACACCTTTCTGAATGGGGGTGTTCAGAGAGTTGTTCATTTGTATGTTATTGTACTGATGATAGTTTGGGCCAAGATGCTTTTTCAGCTTTTCTTTAGCTTTTCTTCTCTCAATCTCTTGACTCACAAATTTCTTCATGTGTCTTACTGCAAGAGCATTTTCTTCAGATGCATCTTTGGTATCCTTCTTTTCAGAAGTACCTTGAGAAACTAGAGCAACACTTTGCAACTTTTAATTGTTTGTTCTCTCCGAGTTGTCTCATAGTCTCTGATGTAGATGAGAGAAGAGCTCTCTGAAGTGATATTTGGCATCCCTTGGTTGAAATAAAAGAACTTAGTGTGCTCCCGGTTGTGATTGAGACTTCGACAATAGTCTTAATCTTTTACATGCGGAAGTATCATTGCATTCACCAAGTGCAGCCATATCACTCATAAGAGTAGTAAACACGAAATCAAGTTCTTCCGAGTTTGTGGGACCTTGTTTGAAGTTTTGGAACTTCAATTTAAGAACTTGAACTTGTTTTCCTTGGTTTCTCGGTTTACTGATTTCTTCAATCAATTGCTGAGCAAGTTTAGCGTTTAGCACCCCACGGTTTACCTTGTATGTGCTCAGTGTCGATCGATGATGAAGTTCTGAGCTTGACCATCCAATCGTGTCTTTGGCATCTTGGATGTCGAGCTCTCTTAGCTTGTCTTCATACATAATGCTTCCACGAGCAACACGACCACTATCACTAGCGCATCCTCGCTTCCATCTTCCTTGTCGAGGCTATTCTTCCATCGACACCTCGATGCTTGTTTGAGTTATGCGATTTTGATAGGCCCTTCATTGATGACATAAATCATCTCGTCACTAATGGCCTCGGATGGAGCATCATGTTGTTCTTCCATTTCTCGTAGTTTTACGGCTTGAGCGGGTGCATCACTCGAGACATACCGCACATTAATGCATAAATTATATAGTCCTCAAAAGGGACAAAGTTTCTTCACCTATCACGGGATCTAGGTTCGGTCTGAAGGCTTGTGAACCTCGCCTCGATACCACTTGTTGGTCGGATAACGCAAAGTAAAAAGGCGGAGGGGGTGAATAGTCTTTTAAAACTTTTGTCGATAAACATAGTTTCTCGAAACACAGGGTTTCGATACTTAAATTCAGCCGGAAGACTTTAAGATAGGTAAGTGCGAGAAATAATAAGTATGTGTGTGTGCTTTGAAATATAAATCTGAAAGGTAAATGACACAGAAATATAGTGGTATCCGGAGGTGGCGTAATCCTCCAACTAATCCACTTCGGTCTTTCCGAGACCTAGAATTCACTAGAAACAGAGATAATTGAGTTCACCTTACAACCACCCTATTCTAAGATTCCTAAACAAATGGTTCCCAACCAAATGTTCCCCCTGAGTTATTCCCCAGCTCCTAGAGCTAAGTACTTCCTCTACTTAGATAACCTTGGAGTTATTCCTTGATTTCCCAAATCAAGTACTTCCTCTACTCCACGCCTTGATGGTGTTGGTTATAAGGTTTGTCAGAGAGGCTTCTCGTATAACTTTTCAGTTATATTTTCAGAGCCTAATAGAACAAGACTACTTAATACACTTGTTCAGTGGATGGCAGTCTGCTCTTTACTGACCCAAGTAATTGATGTCCGTTCTGGAGAATGAGCTTCAGAAAGGGTATCTGATAGTTCAACTCTTTTACAAACAACAATCTCTTGTTAAGGTTCACGACAGCTTAGAACTACTAGTGATTCTTCGAGCAACAGAAAGCTTTCAGAAAGGGTAGTAGAGTGCTTGAGAGAATACTTTGCTTGATGGTAAGTTTGCAAGATAGAGCGTTCTAAGGTGTGTATTTCTCAGCATCTAAGTGTGTGATATATATAGATGAATTTGAGAGTTGTTGGAATGATATCCGTTAGACACAATTCAAATTCAGTCCATACTTATCTTGAAATGAGTACTCAGAAGTCCTTGTCTCATGTCTCATAGAGGACTGTGCTTCAGCAGCTTTTCTGACGATGCAATTAATGCATTTGTACTATTTCTTGTCTTGTAGTCTTCAACGGATACATGAGCCTTTCTGATGGCTTGCATGCTCCATACTCATGATGTCATGCGTCCAGAATCATATTTCAAAAGTAAGTAAATACACTTAAGAAAGGATTAAGGACATAGTCTTTCTGAGTCAGACTAAACCTTGATATCTTCATAAATCTTGTGCAATCTTCAGTCTTCTAATCTTCAGAAAAGCTCCATTGCTAGGATTGATCTTCATGGTCTTCTGGAAAAAAAAATTACACTCAGAGACCTATAATCCTAATACAAGATTTACTAGACTAATCATACTCAGTGATTTCCTCTTTTACAATGTTCAAGTGAACCAAGAGTACTTAATCACCTTTCTGGCTAAGATAAGAACATGTGATGAGTGATCAAAATACTAACAGATATTCCTAACAATGGTGGTGTGGAAGGACAACTCAGTTTGTTCAAGTAATAGGGGCATAATTGTCCAGCCAAGTGTGGAGTAAGTTAGAATGGCTTTTGTTAGAACTTAGGATCCCAGATTGGTACTTGAAACAAGATCAATAGACAATGTTGTTCAACATTGTCTTTAACATAGCAAACAGATGGCAGCGGATGAATAAGAATGAAACTTCTATTACCAAGCCAATATATAGAAAAATATATTGGCAGCGCCGTAGGCAAAATATCTACTGACAGGAAAAGTAGATATAATCAAGTGGGTTTAATACAATCACAGACGATTGATTAAACAACCAAAACTAGCCCTAGAAGAACCAACAGTAAAAGCTATTCTAGGTCGATGTTTGAAAGAGTTATTCCAACAATGAATACTCTTAGACAAACTATAAAGCTAGCAGAAAACAAGAAGCCTAAACTCTTTTAATAAAATCTCGATTGATCATCAAGAAAGGCTCAATGATTGCTCGGCTGAATCCTTGTATATATACTTGAGATATCGGCGACTCCATCCAAGTCGAAAGGCAATAGGATCTCAGCAAAGGCAATTTTCCATGTTCTTGTTTTCTTCAATAATCAGCTAGAAGGAAATTCCCATATTAGTGTCTTCAACAATATATTTCCTTCTTGCTTTCTTCAACAATATTCTTGAAAGATTCTCTCTTTAGATTGCATTCCTTATGTCCAAAGCAACTCAAACTCTTTCCTTATTCCTGCAGAAATTCGAATTGATTGCTTTCAGTCCAAGTCATCAATCCAATTGGCCTGCTTGTTTCTATGTTGTCTGCTGTTGTCCGTAATGTTGTTCCAACATTGTATCGGCACTATTTCGCAATGTTGCACAACATTGAAATCCTGCAATTCACAAACAACAACAACAAACACAAACATTGAACTGAATCATGAAAGATAAGATTAACTAATCAAGTGCAACTTGCATTTTCAGCTTTAGTTGATAGACTTTTAGCGAATGGTCTTAATTTGCACTACTTTCTTATATTGGTAATTTCCCCATTTAAATATAAGTTATAGAAGTAGTATATAGACAGGCTTATATTTTTAATAGAAACAACCATGTTTAATTAAAATAGATATAGTATGTTGTTAATACAATGCATTTTTTGTATATGAAAAACATCAATTGTCAGCAATATAGACATTTTTTTTTGACAACATTTATTTTTTTATTAACAAATTAGATTCTGATGTAGGGTAAAAATGGATAAGTCGCTAGTTAGTTCGTCGACGCCCTAGATTGATGTAGTTCTTGCTCGAACGATGATATAAGTTAGCAGAAGTCAAATAGTCCTTGGTTCACGTCGCCTTTACTTTGATTAAATTCGTGACTTCGCGTAGGTCGGAAAGTGTGCACACGAAAAAGTGCAGCGAGACACGTTAGTGGTCCGAGGTTGAGTTCGTCGGTCCTCCGTTACGTCTGTCGGTCCTCGGTGGTGTCCGTCGTTGATCTGCGACAAGAGAATAAGGGGTTAGACCCTTTTGGGCCGGTTTACCTAGGACAACCCGGTACTTAGATTCAACTAGTTAATAAGTCGGTCGACTTTTCAATCTTGGACTTAAAAACTTCGAGAGTAGATTTTCGGAAGTAGTTACTTACCATTTATGAGGAGTAAAGGCCTTGTATTTATAGGCAAAGGTTTGTTATCATCCTCTCTTGGATGAATGCCAAGTGTACGGTCCAGATTCGTCCATGCTAGAACTTGGGCTCATGGGCCCTTAATGGACTTGGCCCATTTAAGTAGATGAGGCTTGGATCGTAGTCCAAAGGTTGAAGTATTAGAGAGTCGGCCTCTTGTTGGTGTAGTCGGACCTTTAACTTTGGTGAGGTCGAACTCCCTTGATAGCATTGTCCCGATATGATTAAGTCTTCTTAGTTCGGGAGTAGGACTTAAAGGTACATATCATAAGTCCCCCCAGTTTCCAAGTATCTTAGTAAAAAGATAGTTGTGAAATTTTTCGAGTCGGAGTCCGACATATCTCAATTCCGGTGGTCGTGATCTTGTCATAATGGGCTTCTTGTTCTGGGCCTATTTCATGTCTCCAATTTTTTTGTTCACATGCCCAAAGCTCAAGCCCATGCCCGTAAATGGGTTTTGTCACTCCGCTTACGTGGCGCCATCTGATTGGTTCTTGCGGACTATACATACGTACATCTTCTTCATCTCTTAGTTCTCTTATTTCTTTGTCTCTCGTTTACTCATCCATCTGATCGACACAAAATAATTTCGACGCTCTCGTCTCGGCAAAGTGAGGTTCGAGATAATTTATTTGTGTCAAACTTTTTTGATCCGATTTTTTTGTCAAACTTTTTTGTACCGACACAAAATAATTTTGACGCTCTCGTTTATTCATCCATCTTCCTCGTTTGTACCGACACAAATAATTTTGATGCTCTCGTTTACTCATCCATCTTCCTCGTCTGTACCGACACAAAATAATTTCGACGCTCTCGTTTATTCATCCATCTTCCTTGTCTGTACCGACACAAAATAATTTCGACGCTCTCGTCTCGTCAAAGTGAGGTTCGAGATAATTTATTTGTGTCAAACTTTTTCGATCCGATTTTTGTGTCAAACTTTTTGTATCGACACAAAATAATTTCGGCGCTCTCGTTTATTCATCCATCTTCCTCGTCCCTCGAGTTTCCAAATATCTTAGTAAAAAGATAATTGTGAAATTTTGTGAGTTGGTAATAAATGAGCTTTTCCGATTTGAATCATATTCTCGGTTGGTCCTCTCTTTTCCGGTTCGATTCGCCGTTTATACCGGCTACACAAGTCTTGATGCACGGGCTAGGGCTTCGGCCCATGGGCCCAGTTGAACCGGCCCATTTTACTTCTATATAAATGGGTTTTTACCCCTCATTCACCTCACATTTTTTTTACCCAGCCATTGAAAAGAACTGTGACTGTAGAAAAGAACCAAGGACCGAGATTTTGACGAAAAGAAAACAGACCGAGATTGAAAGAAAAGAGAGCAGACCGGCGGAAAGAAAAGCGGCCGAGAAGAGAAGAAGAAGCAGACCGACATCACCGGAAAAGAGAGCAGACCGGGAAAGAAAAGAGAGCAAACCGACATCACCGGAAAAGAGAGCAGACCGACAAGAAGCAAGCACACGCACAAATCGAGAAGAAGCAGACCGAGAAGAAGCACGCCGAAGAAGAAGCACACCGGAGAAGAGTAAAACCACACCGGAAAAGAGCAACATACTGGAGAAGAGAAGAAGCAGACAAGAAGAAGCAAAATCGACTTGGAGGAAAAAGAAACAGACCGAGATCGACTTGGAGGAAGCAGAATCGAGAAGAAACAAACTGAGAAAGAAGAAAAGAGGCCGACTGATTTGTAATTCGGACCGAGATTGAAGCTGGGGTTTACTATTCACGAGCTGAAGATCGAGCTTCGAAGGTTTACTATTCCGAGTTTACTGTTCCACTTATTTTTTTTCTTTTTTTTTTTTTTTTTTTTTTTGTACAACACTAGACGCACCTTCTGTATGCTCCATCTTTCTCTTTAAACCCGGCTTCATATTATCATGGTCTTTCTCTTGAATCATCTTCTCTTTTGCCAACTGAGAATTACTAATAAGCACACTCCTTCCAGAAGATCCCTCATTTACCTCCCTATATCCTTCCACATCCAACTGCTCATTAATTTTTATTTAGAATTTCTTCAAGTAAAATTCTAACCCATTAATATCTGGCCGCCTTATTAAATTGAAAAATGTAATCTTGATGCTATTCGCAGTAGCTGATTGAAACCTATGATGGTATACAATTTGCCCACCAGATCGTTATAAGTGGTTCAACTGCGAACAATAATGGGCACTGGATCAGCACCTTCATACGCAATGCCTCGAGAAGATGAAATGATCTTTCTGTTCCAATAGCAAAATATTGTTATGCTGTCACTTGCAATTCTTACGTGCACCTGATTCACTTTCAGGTTTTAGCCGGATTTGGACCGAAGTTTGATTATTGGAGGCGGTTGTTCGACTTTGGACTTCCGAGATTCAAGGCTGCCAACATTGCGAATTCGAGGAGGATAGGAGGAGAAAATCGAGAGTTGATCCGTTCCGAGATTCGAGGTAGACTGAGGTTTGAAGGCGGCCGTCGTTGGGTGATTCCGGGACGGGACCGATATTGGGAGAGGCCGAGGTTCGAAAGAGACCCAGTCTGGAGGCCGAGATCCCGTGATTTCGATCGTTTTCGAGATTCAAGAACGAAGGCAGATTGTGGAAGTAAGCTTCTTGTTCTGCCTTTTCATCTTTATTTCTGAATTTATTCCATCGGTATGCTTCATGGTTGCTCGGTCTTTGTGGTTGATCGGTCTTTTGTTGATATTTATCTATCCCGAACTTGATTGGTTAATCGTTTTGCTTCGTTGTTCCGAACTTTGCATTTCTTGGAGTTTGCTTGGCCGAAAAAATGTTCTCCACTTCTTCTACTTTAATTGGTATCCGAGTCTGGGGTAAAAACTTTTTTAACTTGGGTGAATTCCTTTGTCTTTGATGTATGTAGATTCCCCGGCTCGGATCCAAAAAAATTAAAAGAAAAACATGTCTGGGGTGAGTAACGATCTTGGTGAGGTTTACTTGGGCGACGGGGAAGAGGTTCGGCCGCCTCGTGACAATATGGTAGTTCTGACGGATTCCGACCAATCGTCTGATATGGATGAGTCTGAAGTACAGTTGGTAACCCGTAGGTCTCCTCGTCAAGTGGGTACTAGGAATTTGGTCCGTCTATCTCATTCCCGTGTTGTTAGGTCCGAGGTCTTGCCTCCTCGTCAGGTGGAACTTCCTCCTATGTATGCTGCATCTTTGGGTTATGGTTATAAGGTCCTTGTTGTTTAGCCGATGCCCTTATCATCCTTTCCGATGGCGGATCCCGAGGTTGTTGGATCTTTCGGGACTCTTCCTTGTAATCGAGTCCTAGAGATAGATGATCATGTTGAGGCCGTCCCGATAGGAGAGCCCGAGTCTCCTTTGTCTTTTGACTCCAATCCGCCCCCTAGGAATCCGAGCTTGATTTATGGAACTCGGACGGTTTTATCATCCCCCGAGCCCGAGGAAGCCGCGGAGAGTGATCCTTCTAGTTTCGGTTCTTAATTCGTCTTCTTCATCCGGAGATAGTGATAGTGATGGAAGTTCGTCTGAGGGAGATTTCGGTGAGGATGAAAGTGCTCCGAATGATGGGGCGGATCCGAGTGAGGGGGCGAGTGGTGCTAACCGAGAGAGGGATGAAGGTGTTGGTAATAGAGGTGAGTCGGAGGAGGATGTTGACATCACGGGTTCCGAGGGTGAGGATTCGGACCAAGGGAGTGATGTTCCGGTGTCCGAGAATCCCGAGCGCACCATTGTTGTTGCTCTTGATGCTTCGAGGTCCAAAAGTCGTAGGAATAAAAGGAAGTCCATTAAGACGACAATTGAGTATAAGACGACCTGTTTTGATCCCATTGGCGATTTGAGGGCCGACGCCGAGGCCAATGAGGATCAAATCATTCCTACTTGTTCGACGACTCTTTCTGTGTCGAACATCTCTAGACTTTGTCGCCGTTTTGAGATCACGGATGATTATGAGATTATGATCCCTTCGTCAACTCAAACTATGTACAATCCACCCGCAGGTTATATAGCATTTCACGTTCGAGCTTTCAAGTGTGGGTGGAGGCTCCCGATGATACCCGAGATAGAGGAGTTGTTTAGGGAGATGGGTTTGTGTCCTACACAGATTCTTCCTAATGCTTTAGGCACCATCATGTGTTTTGGAGTGATCTTAGCTTTGAAGGGGGAGGCTTTCTCGTATCAAAAGTTTCTAGCGGCTTTCAACATAGCCCTTAGTCCTGGGACGGCATTCTTTTACTTCACGGCTCGACGAGGTTATAAATGCCTAGATGGGTACGAGTCATCCCATTCTTCCAAGTGGTGGCCTAAGTATTTTTATGTCAAACATCCTTCCGGTGATTGGAGATTACCTAGCTACTTTGTAGAAAGAAGTTTCCGACCACCAAACTTAGGAGAGTGCCTGCTTGGCTAGAATCACTTAAGCCGATTGTTGTGGAGTCCGAGGGGGGGAAGACCTACGTTCCGCTCATAGGGATGAGGGGGTGCACCACTTTATATCATGATACCGATCCCGGACTTTTTTTAGAGAAGGCTGCCGTTTTTGGGGTTGTTGGGAAAGATCCGACACTTTATTTTCCGTATGGTTTGGTTGTGCAACCTCACTTGTGGTTGGCCGGATTGACTAGTGTGTCGGTCTATTGTAATGACAAGCCCAATTTGTGTGAGTAGATCATATACTTGGTAGAATGTCTTTTTATTCTCAGCTTTCGTTCTGATGTTATTTCCTCATAGGTTACTGGATCATGGAGTCCGCCACGAAATTGTTTGAGCAACGTAATGCCGAGAAGTTGGAGGCCCGATAGAAGCTGAGGGCCGGCAAGAAGAAGAAGTACTCTCCGGGTCCGCAAAAGATCCCTACGACCGAGCCGACGAATCATGCTTCTATGCTTCAACCGCCGGCCTCAGGTGGTTCCTTGGTCCCAGGTGGTTCCTCGGTCCCAGGTGGTTCATCGATCCCTAATCCGCAGATACCTCGGTCTAAATTCTCAGTTCTCTTTTTGTTCTTTTATTTTTATTGTGCCTTCTTTTTCTCAATTTGTTTTACCTAACGAAAGTTCATTTTTCAGGAGCAAGTGAGTATTGTGGCTCGAAGTGAAGGTGATGCGGCCAAGAGAAAAGGGAATGCACCGGCGTTTAAGGAGAGGGCTCGTTCTAAGAGGATCCGAGTGGTTATGGGATCCAATGGTGCCAATGTGAATGATACCACCGCGCTTCGTGGTATGTCTAGGGTCGACCTTGTGGGGAGCCTCAATTCTTTGTCGGGACTTATCAAGAATCATGTCGATGTTGTAAGTAACTTCTTGTATATATTGCATTTTTCTCACTTGTCGCGCTTCATTTCTCATTTTTCTATCCTAATGACCATCCTTGATTTGTAAGTAACTTCTTACTTCCTTTCGTAGGTCACCGGTCATGTCACAGCCTTCTTGGACTTAGAAGAGTCCGATACTACCCGACTGAAGGAGGAGATTGAGGCTTCGAATGCGAAGTTGGTTGCTCGTGAGGCCGAGATTGCCAAACTCAAGTCCGAGAGAGTTTTGTCGGACAAAAAGCTCGAAAAGGAGAAGATTGCTCATGGCAAGACCGAGAAAGCATTGTCCCTAATCACGTCCGCTCAGGCTAAGATGGCCGAGGCACTTCTCTCCAAAGCGAAGACCACTCGTACTGATGTCGTGAAAGATTTCCTTAAGTCTGACTCCTACTATTTCCTTAGTAAGATGCGAGAGGGCGACGTTAGGGGGGACGCCTTTTTTGATTGTGTGAGCCAGTTGAAGGACGCCAGATTTTTTAATGACTCCATTACGAGCCAAGACGCGAACCTCAAGATAATGGGGAATTGTGATGGGGAGGCAGTCTTTGATCCCAAATTGAAGTCCCCCGACGCTCTTGCTTCGGATGAGTTTTGGTCCGTGGTTGCTCCCTTGGCGGATTTTACCGTAGATGAATCTCCGGTCTACCCCTCTTGGTTACCCGATGTCTTTTACGCCTCTAAGATCGGTGGCGGGCAATCCTCCAACTGCAATGCTAAGTGGATGGATCTCCCGAGTCCCATTCTTGATCATGAGCCGGCTACATTTTTTTAGGAGGTTGAAGGCAAGAAAGTTACTCGCCGCTTCTGGAAGAGGTCCGAGGTCTAGACTTAATTCGATCCGAGGGTATGCCCTTGCGTATTTTTGTAGAGTGTCTGACTTATTTGAACACTTATTATGACTTTGGTGATATTTTGACTAGCTATCCCCTCGGCTTGTGAGGGTTAAACTCGTACCAACATTAGACACCTCTCATCGATCATGCCTGGATCATCCCTCGTACTTTTGAGTTTTAACTATAACTTTTGTTGATCCAGGGGTGACCGATTTTATTGCAATAGACTTGGGTTTTATTTTCGTCCATCTTGAATGTTTGTACGCATGTCTTTATTCTTGTTATCTTGTTGATCTTCGGATCCATACCTTGCGTTATCGTGATATTCAAACTTCATCGTTTTATAGCTTCTATTCAATGTTGAACTAATGGCCCGAAAATCAAACAAATTGAATATTGGTCCGAGGCTTGGATTGGGTCCAGATTCAGTCTCGTGGTGTTGGTCTTTGATTGGTCTAAGACTCTTTGGGTCCTAGACTCCGGGAGTTGCATTTTTCGTGCAGAATTCGTCAATGTTGGGTTCTTCCAATGTTTGGTCTTGGATGCTTTTGGTTCGAGGATTTTTAAGATACTTTTTTGAGTTGAGTGTTGGTATGCCTTGGCACCTTAGACCCGAGGTAATCCATACCTCAATCTTTGTTTCTTAGGGAGTTTTTTTGGACTCTTAGGATCCGAGGAACTTTAAGATAATTTTTGAGTTGAGCGTCGGTACACCTCGGACACTTTGGGTCCGAGACAATCTACACCTCAATCTTTGTTTCTTAGGGAGTTTCTCTCTGACACTTTGGGTCCGAGGAACTTTAAGATAATTTTTGAGTTGAGCGTTGGTATACCTCGGACACTTTGGGTCCGAGACAATCCGCACCTCAAGCTTTGTTTCTTAGGGAGTTTCTCTCTGACACTTTGGGTCCGAGGAACTTTAAGATAATGTCTGCCCTTAGTGGCGCGTACGGTTCTTCTTGTAAATAGTTGACAGAAAAATAAATGCTTCATTATAATCGAATGGTAGGATTACATTGTAGCCAAAAGATGATACATTTCAAAAGATCCTATTACAAATGATCTATCGTGGCGTTCGCAGATTCTTTTCATGCGCTTGAGCGATTTGTCGTCCATGCTTTCCAAAGCGTAGCTCCCATTGATACTTGCCCTTGTGACTCTGTAGGGACCTTCCCAGTTGGGTTCGAGTTTTCCGATTGGTTTTAGTATATCAGCCTTTCGTAGCACCAAGTCTCCAATCTGGAGGTCCCTACTTTTCACATGTTTGTTGTAGGCCTTGCCATGATATCTTGGTATCCTAAGGTTCGAGCTAGGTCCGTACTCCTTTTGGTCTCAAGCATGTTGAGGTCGTACACTATTTTGTCGTGGTTGTCCGAAGGAACGTACCCTTGGATCCGGAAGGTGTTGATTGAGATTTCGGACGGGATTACAGCTTCGGATCCATACACCAAACTGAATGGAGTTTCCCGTGTGGCCGTTCTTGCCGTGGTACGATAAGCCCATAGCACTCCTTCCAATTCATCGACCTGATCTTTCTTTGCGTCTCCCAGTCTCTTCTGAAGATTGTCGACGATGGTACGATTGGTTACCTCAATTTGTCCGTTGGCTTGAGGATACCCAACGGAAGTGAAACGTTGTTCGATCCCCATTTCTTCGCACCAATCTTTGAGCTTGTACCCGGAGAACTGTCGGCCATTGTCCGCAACTAGTATTCGTGGTAGGCCAAATCGACACGATAATTTTCAAAGGAAGTCCATGAACTTATTCTCTGAAATGGAGGTCGTTGCCTCGGCTTCTACCCATTTCGAGAAGTATTCTACGGCCACAATGAGAAAAAAAAAATTCGCCGGGTCCTACAGGGAAAGGTCCTACGATGTCCATGCCCCACTGATCGAATGGACATGGGATAGTTGATGGTATCATTGGTATGGTAGGTCGATGGGGGATCCTTGTGAACCTTTGACATTCCGAGCATGATCGTGAGAATTTTCCAGCTTCCTTTTGCATTGCCGGCCAATAATAGTCGTTTCTCTGAATTTTCTGGGCCAAGGCTCTTCCTCCTGAATGGTTTCCGCAACTTCCTAAGTGGATCTCCTTCAACACTGTACTGGCCTCAGACGGACCCAGACAACGGAGGTGAGTTCCATCATAGGACTTTCTATATAGGTCTGTACCAGAGAGGAAGTAGCGTTGGGATCTTCGTTGGACTCTTCTAGATTCAGTTGAATCACGGGGTAGGATCCCGTTCTGTAGATAATTCACGATGTCGCTCGTTGTCGTCAGATATGACGCCCATGTTCATTATGACCTCGTTGGCAGTGACGGCTGATTCATTGGCAGTCATAAGGACCACCGTACGGGTATCAACTGCTCCGGAGGCCGTAGCCCATTTTGACAATCCGTCGGCAATGGTGTTTTTTGCTCGGTTGATCTTGATCAGACTAAACATGTCGAACGCTTTTTATAACTCTTTAACTACCTTTAGATATTTGATCATTGGAGCACTTTTTGTTGTAAATTTACCCGAGTACTGTTCCGTGACTAGCTGAGAGTCGGAGTAAGCTTTGAGTTTCTTGGCCATGACTGACTTGGCCATCTTCATTCCTGCTATCAGAGCCTCATACTCAGCTTCGTTGTTTGTTACTGGGAATGTTAAGCGGATAGCATATTCCATCTGGGCTCTTTTTGGGCTGATTAGTAATAACCCCGTTCCACCCGCATGAGCGGCCGATGAACCGTCCACATAAAGTTCCCATATGTCCTTTTCTTCCGGACCGAGTTCTTTTGGGATAAAAGCCACTCGTAGGGTCGGTTTATGTTTTAGGGCAGTCACGGGCGGCTATCCTTCTGGTGGGGGAGGTAGGCTAGGACTTTCTTTTTCAGCGATAATCCGTTCTGCCACGGGATCGATTTCCCGTCTTTTTTTAATATCCAATCCAACCACTTTCGTTGTTAATGTCAAAACCTGGCTTGTTGGTGAAATGTCTTTCGGGGCTTCACTGGAGGCTTGCTTATCTTTATCTTTTTTAGGTTCCGTGTTCCCCGGATATTCGGCTAGGAAATCAGCCAGGACCTAGGCTTTTTTGGATGATGGAGCTTGATACTCGATCGTATGATCTCCTAACTCAATTGTCCATTTAGCCAATCTTCCTGATTTTGAGGCGTCACCCAAGACCTGTTTCAGCGGCTGGTTCGTGAGGACCACTATCTTGTGGGAACGAAAGTATGGCTTGAGCTTCCTAGAGGCCTCTATCATACAATAGGCATACTTCTCTATTTCCTTGTAGTTTTTCTTCATTGCGTTCAAGATTTTGCTCAGTAGTACACCTAAGGTGTTCGTTCTTCCAGACATGCGCACAGACGGAACTCACCACTTCAGGAGTGATAGCGAGATAGATGTACAAGGACTCTCCTTCTTCTGGTTTGGAAAGTAGAGGCGGGGAGGATAAATATAGCTTCAAGTTCTCAAATGCCTCCTTGCACTCATTGTTCCATTCAAACTTGTCCGTCTTCCTTAGGATTTTGAAAAAACGGAGGTTCTTTTCAGCTGATCTGGAAATGAAGCGACTAAGGGATATAACCTTCCCTATGAGTCTCTGAACGTCCCTGAGTTTCTCCGGATATGGAAGCTCCAATATGGCTTTTATCTTTTCTGGGTTTACCTCGATCCCTCTCTGTGTCACCATGTACCCCAAGAATTTTCCTCCAGTTACTCCAAATGTGCATTTGGCTGGATTGAGTTTCATTCCGTATTTTCCTGCTATGGCAAAACATCTTTCCAGATGGGGGATGTGATCAGATGTCTCTTTGCTTTTTACTAGCATGTCATCTACATAAACCTCCATTAATTTTCCAATCTCTTCTTTGAACATTTGGTTCACCAATCTCTGGTAGGTGGCGCCAGCGTTTCGTAGGCCGAACAACATGACCTTGAAACAGTATACTCCTCCTGCAGTGATAAAAGCGGTCTTTTCGATATCATGCTCGGCCATCTTGATCTGATAGAAGCCTTGAAAAGCATCCATGAAACTCAACAGTGCACACCCGGCAGTTGAGTCTACCAATTGATCAATTCTTGGCAGGGGATAGGGATCCTTTGGGCAGAAACGGTTGAGACTGGTGAAGTCGTTGCACAT
This sequence comes from Plantago major, assembly GCA_026545765.1. Lineage (NCBI taxonomy): Eukaryota > Viridiplantae > Streptophyta > Magnoliopsida > Lamiales > Plantaginaceae > Plantago > Plantago major. Next base: position 83,796,115 of record CM048841.1, read on the forward strand.
CCTCCATTTTCCCGGACATTTCTCTACTAGGACCACATTGCATATCCAATCTGAGTAATGAACCTCCTCAATGTGTCCTGCCTTGAGTAGTCGTTCTACCTCATCTGCGATGATCTTGTTGTGGACGGGACCATGGTCTCTCTTCTTCTGTCGAATGGGTCGGACATTTGGATCAACGTGGAGTTTGTGTACCATGACTCGAGGATCTATACCGCTCAGATCTTCAGTTCCCCAGGCAAAAACATCTGCATTCTTTCTTAGGAAGGCAACCATTTTGATGGTTGTTTCTGCGTCCATTTCCGAGCCGATTTTCACTGTTTTCTCGGGATATCCTTCTTCAATTGGGATTTCTAAGACGTCTTCATGGGAGGCCATCCGATTCTCATGAAAGAAGCTTTTGGTCAGTGTTTCACCAGGCGGTTCAGGGGGAATGACTCGATATTCATCGATTCTATCCTCGCACTCCTTGGCCGTTGCGGCCATTTTCTTTTTCTCCACGCCCATTTTCAACCAGTTAATTCCTTTCTTAGGTGGTCTTTCTCACCTCTTCCTTCGGCTTTCTTGTTGGATAAAGAGGCACTGTTTCTTTGTTCTCCGGCCATCTTCTTCTCTCCTTATATCATGTTCACTCCTAAAAGGTCGCAACGCCCTTCTAGTAGAGAGAGTGTAGCATTCCCATGCTCTTCTCCGATCTCCACTAAGGGATCTGATGCCTACTGTGGTGGGAAATTTCATCCTTAGGTGGAAGGTTGACACCACTACTTTGAATTGATTTAAGGCCGGTCTCCCCATAATTATGTTGTATTCGCAATCTGCCTCGGTGACAACAAAAGGGACTTGGTGAGTAACCCTGAGTGGAGCTTTTCCCATGGAAACCGAGAGATACAGGATTCCTCTTGGTCTGATCCGGTTTCCTCAAAAGCTAACGAGGTCCGTTGTCACCGGTAACAATCCTCTTAAACTCATTTCCATTTTTTGGACAATGCTCATGAAGAGGATGTTAGAGGAGGCACCGGTATCGATTAATACCTTTGTGATTTCATAACCTGCTATGTCCATTCCCACCACCAAGGGGACATCCGGGTCATGGATCAATCCTTCTCCCTTGCATGGAGGGGGTGCTTCGGATTCGCAAAGGTGATCACGTTGGTGCCGGGAGCCACCATATTGACGGATTTCTCATCCGAATTTCTCAGTGATCTTGCCATGGCTTCCCGAGAATTCCTACTGTCTCCTCCAGTAGGTCCTCCGGCAATGCTAAGTATTCTCCCAAAATGGACCGGGTTATCATCTACGTAAGCCGGTTGAGTTTCGATGTATGCTACCCTCCCGTTCTCTCGTGCCGGACTTGGGGATCTCTTATTTTCTCGCTCTCGCCGGGGACTTTGGGATCTCATGGCCTCTCGGCGTCCTCTCGGGCTCGGTGGTCCGGGTAACACTGATTGTCTTCTTGGGCTAAACGAGCGTCTCTTGATCGGAGCGAGCCTTTCACCTCTGTTTTGCCTGGGCTAGACCCTCTAGGAGGAGAATGACGGGGAGATGCATTTATCCGGTCCCTTGCACCACGCGGCTCATTGGACTGGTACCTTCGTCCGGTTTTGCGTTGGTCGGTGCCCTCGGGCTTCCTCATGATGTATTCTTGCAAATATCCCATTTCGATCAACCTCTGGATTTCCTGTCTGAGGTGCGTGCATTTTTCGGTGGAGTGTCCCGTCTATTGGTGGAAGTGACAGTACTCGTTCGAGTTCCTGGTGAACTTGGTTTCCCTGTGCTTGGGGGCCATTAGATTGGGACGCCTTGACTTTGCATGATGGTCAAGATTTGTTCCTTGGGGGCTTTTAGGTCAGCGTAGTTTATGTAAACTTTTCGGGGAGATCTCCTTCTTTCCTCAACCCTTCCTCTTCTATCACCTTTCCGCTTTTGCTCGAAATGTTGGTTTCCCAACCTTGTGTTATCTGGTACTGGTTTTGCCTTCTTGACCTCGGCTCTCACTACCATTTTGTCGAGGGTTTCGTGTGTGCTCAAGAATTTTTTGATTACTTCATTCAACTCTCGTTCGGTGGTTATTCCTGCATCAACAATTGTGTAGCGGAATGAAGCGTTGTTGGTGTTCTCGCCCATGTGGAATACTCGATCTTTGATGGGGTGTGACTCAATGAGGACAACTGCTTGTTCAAACCTTTTGACAAACGATCTCAAGCTTTCATGTTCCTTTTGCACAATTTCTGCCAGGTAGCTGACTGGACGAGCTGTTTCGAGGAAGTTCTCGAATCGCAGAGTGAATTTGGCGATCATCCGTCCTGGATGTTATAGTGTTGGGCCGGAGGTGCTTCCACCAAGTCATGGCGGGTCCGTAGAGGGTGTTGGGAAATAACTGTGCCTTTACATTGTCCAGTACTCCCATGCCTCCCAGGGATGCCTCAAAATGAATTCGGTGATCTATTGGGCATGTGATTCCCTCATACGTTTCCTTAGAACTCGGGGCACTCCTCCCCGGAGGGAGTTTGGTATCCCTCTTAGTTTGGCAAAGAGGATTCAGGCTCCTTCCATATTTCATGATATCTCTTGCATGGGTAAGTGTTTCTAGCTTTGACCGTTCCAATTCTATGGCAGCTTCATGGATCCTAACTTGTTCTTTAATTTGTTCAGCTTCATCCATGTTCCTGTCCCTCCTGTGAGTCCTGGCAGACCTTGACCTGGTTCGGTTTCGATGATGTTCCCTTCCCCTATCTCGGCTTCCCCTCATGTTGTCTCGATAATCATCATTCCTAGTCATTCTGGTTGGCGACTGTATTCTTTCATTACGGAATCGTCCATGGCGGGAATGGTTTTGGGGTGGAGTGTCGCCCCGATACCCGTTGAGAGTTTCATCTTCCTCGTCGTATTGCTCCCCGTGGTCCCTTCTCCCGTCATCTTGACGTTGCCAATTTCGCGCGGTGGTTCGAGAAGGAGTTGGGTCACGGTGTGTTCTCTCGTCGACTCCCATGTTCTCCTCTCTACCTGTCATCCGATTGTTTCTCGAGTGCAAATTACTCCGAGCCCGACGATTTAGCATGTTTCGTAAGTCTCCCGGGGCTCTACGACTTGAGGCTCTGAGACTTTCGGACCGATCGGTATTTCGAGAGTTCGGGGGTCCTCTGGATTCCACCACATGATCTGTTGTTACTTGGGGTTGATTCTGGATCGGCAATACGGGAGCGCTTCTTCGTGGTGCGTTGTTAGAGTTTTCTGGGAGGTTCACGCCTGGCCCTAATTGAGGTTGGGTCCTTAGTAACAGGGCGGCTTGCAAAAGTTGAATTTGAGCTTCATTGTATCCGGCCAGTAGACCATCGGCAGTGACCTGAGGTATAACAGTCATTGCGTCTACGGGTGCCGGAGTTGGTGGATTGGGAGGGGCGTTGTTGTCCCGTTTGTCGTTCCGTGGTGGAAAGAGAAGCTTTGAGGCCATCCCTCTCATCATGTTCATAGATCCGTTGATTCCCTGTGAAAGGATTGACTTCTCGTGGGGTGCGGTTGCGGACTTGACTTCGGGGCCCAACATCAGAAGTTGTTGATCTAAGGATTACTGGAGCTGTCCTTCTAGTACGTCTTCTAGCTGGAGCCATGGCTTTTTGTACTAAGTGATTCCCACATAGGACGCCAATATGATGTAGGGTAAAAATGGATAAGTCGCTAGTTAGTTCGTCGACACCCTAGATTGATGTAGTTCTTGCTCGAACAATGATATAAGTTAGCAGAAGTCAAATAGTCCTTGGTTCAAGTCGCCTTTACTTTGATTAAATTCGTAACTTCGCGTAGGTCGGAAAGTGTGTGCACGAAAAAGTAGACCGAGACACGTTAGTGGTCCGAGGTTGAGTCCGTCGGTCCTCCGTTACGTCTGTCGGTCCTCGGTGGTGTCCGTCGTTGATCTGCGACAAGAGAATAAGGGGTTAGACCCTTTTGGGCCGGTTTGCCTAGGACAACCCAGTACTTAGATTCAACTAGTTAATAAGTCGGTCGACTTTTCAATCTCGGACTTAAAAACTTCGAGAGTAGATTTTCGGAAGTAGTTACTTACCATTTATGAGGAGTAAAGGCCTTGTATTTATAGGCAAAGGTTTGTTATCATCCTCTCTTGGATGAATGCCAAGTGTACAGTCCGGATTCGTCCATGCTAGAACTTGGGCTCATGGGCCCTTAATGGACTTGGCCCATTTAAGTAGATGAGGCTTGGATTGTAGTCCAAAGGTTGAAATATTAGAGGATCGGCCTCTTGATTTTGGTGTAGTCGGGCCTTTAACTTTGGTGAAGTCGAACTCCCTTGATAGCATTGTCCCCATATGATTAAGTCTTCTTAGTTCGGAAGTAGGACTTAAAGGTACATATCAGATTCGTATCTCAATATTTAGATACTGTAGTTTTAGATGTTTACTACAGTGAGAAATAAACAGATTGAACAGAATTAACAAATGCATATGGATTATATTGTTTTCTAAAAGTAAGAACCAAATGCATATAAACTTGAATGAAGCAACAAAACTTCCAACAGATGAATCAAACTCCATTTTCTCCAGAAATGCAAGATTTATTTTATTTTCAACCCATAAATTTCAAAATCACAATCAAAGTTACAACTCCAGTTTGTAAAACAAGGCAAAAAAACACAGAATGTATACAAACATGACAAGCAAACTTAATAAAAATCAATAAGGAATGTTGAGACTGGGTTCCATAATGATTTCAAGTGACATTTTTGGGCGCGTAGTGAGTCCATACAGTTCTTCCATGCCTACATCTTCAATTGTCATCCCCTCAGGCAATTTCCAGTTAAATCCATGGATCAAATTGGCCAACGTTGTTCGAACAAGTTTAAGTCCAAGACTGTAACCCGGACACCTTCTCCTGCCTGACCCAAATGGCAAGAAGGCGAAATTACTGCCCAACATGTCAGTTTCCTTTCCTATAAACCTCTCAGGTAAGAACTCCTCGGGGTTGTCCCACGCCTTCGGATCCCTTCCTATGCTCCACGTGTTGACTAGGATCATCGTCCCTTTAGATATATTGTAGCCTGATACATTGCATGACTCTGCCGCGTAATGTGGGGCTAAAAATGTAGCAAGTGGATGTAGCCTCAGTGATTCCATAATAATGGCTTCCATGTAAGGTAGTTTAGAGAAGTCGTCCTCTTCAACCCATCGGTTTCTTCCAATAACCTGATCTAGCTCTTCTTTTACGTTTTCAAGTATGTGCGGATGGCGTAATAGTTCATGGATTGCCCATTCAATCGTAGTGGCCGAGGTATCCGTTCCACCAGTTAGTAGATCCTATAAACAGTCAGGAAAATAACTTAAAGTACATACTATTATGTAGTGTAAATTTTTGAATTAACAAAACAAGATGCTATGTTGGCCGAAAGCTGATAGGTAATCGACTTGCATGGAGATGAGATGCTTAGCAATTAGTAGATGAAGTAGGTGATCATATTACAGAAAGACGTTGATTGTTCATATTCATTTATATCTCTAGCACAGACAACTTGAGGTAGATAAATTGATAAACCATTACTGTCAGTGAAAAAATTACCTGTAATAAGCCCTTGATGCTATCTTTAGAGAGCTTGATTTCAAGATCAGGATCTTCAGCCTGCTGCAACAATGAATCCACCACGTCTTTTGGGACGAAATCTTTTCCCTCTGTCGCTCTTCTAGCCAGGTGGTCATCAATCACATATTCGTGAAACCTATCCAGTTTGTTGTACAAAGTTTTCATTCTCTTGACATATCCCTGTACATCAAGAAAACCGAGCCAGGGTATCCAGTCTCCTATATTAACTACACCACCTAGCAAAAACCACTCATCCAGCATAGCTCGGAACTCATTCAGTCTCACGACAGCTTTCTCACTTTCACTTTCACTAAAGTACTTACTGCTCAAAACCATCCTACTGATAGAAGCGAGCGTGTAATGTGTTAAACGCTCTCTTAGAACAAAAGGTTTACCTGCAAGAGAATGCAGGCGCGAGAGGAGATTATGTCTCTCCTCAACACGAATGTGCCGGTATGATTCCAGTGTCTTGGCATTAAACACACTGCTGAGGTAAATCTTGCGCGCTTGTCGCCAGTGTGGACCGTAAGGAGCCCATGTCATGTCTGAGTAGTTGTACGCAGTGTACTTGCCAGCAGCAAGAGCTGGCCTAGAGGAAAATACGCTGTCGTGTACTTTTAGGAACTGTTTGGCCATCTCAGGCGATGATGCAACCACAACTGGAAATTTTCCGAAATTGAGTTGCATCAGTTCACCAAACTCTTGAGATAAGAGGTGAAGCGACTGATGTGGGATTGAACCGATCAGATTCAAGTTGCCGATTATCGGCCATGGTTTAGGACCTGGTGGAGGTTTTGGTGTTACATCATGTTTCTTCTTGGTCGATACAAAGATGAATGTAACAATGTATACTAAGGCCAGTATTGCCCACAAATAATAATCCATGGTTGTGTGTAAATGAATAAATGTGAGTGATGTGATCAGCCCTTATTTATAGTGCAAAATGTAGAAATTGGCAAATTGGAATTGTCTACACGTTTATTTGTTGATGTGGTCTTAATTCAAACCTTTTTGACTAAAACTACTACTATAGTGCAACAATACAGACACAGACAAGCTTTGGAAAAACTACCTTCTACCTGTCAACCTTAAGTTACAGTTTAGGATAAAATACTGTATTTATTTGAAAAATTACGTTTGTATACATGATTAGGTGATGGTTTTGTAATAAAATACATCTGCAGTGAAGATAAGAGGCGGCTAAACTCAAGGTGAAAATTCAACATGAGACTCGAACCAGCAGAATTGCAGAAATTCAAAATGTTCAGAAAGCATGCTGGTAAAAAGACAGCTTCCAAGTTAAACACGCAATTTAGAATTTTTGCACTGGTTGTAGAAAATTGCGATTTTAGGCAACTCCAATAGAAATTAAACACCTCTGATAAATGCAAAATACTCTTGAATCTTGATGCTAAAAGCAGCAAACAGAACCATTTCTCTAGGAGTAAAAACAACAGAGTGACATTAGATATTACCCTAATAACTACAGAAGAATGATGCCATAAAGACCAAAAGATTCAAAAACTAAATAGTGTTCTCAGAGACCATAAAGACAGGAGACAAGTACTAGTACTAAAAAGAAAACATAAGGGTGGAATGATTTAGTCGACTTCCTCCATCTTGCTGCCGTCAGCTTCAGCATCACCCTCCTCTAGTGCGGGCATATCATCAGCATCTGCCTCACCTGCATCATCGTCAATGCTCAGACCAAGCTTCAACATTCTGTGGATCCTGTTTCCGAAAGTGTTTGGCTCATCAAGGCTGAACCCAGATGTAAGAAGAGCAGTCTCAAACAGCAGCATGACCAAGTCCTTCACAGACTTGTCATTCTTATCAGCATCAGCTCTCTTTCTGAGCTCCTCCATGATCGGATTATCAGGATTGATTTCCATGGTCTTCTTGCTAGACATGTAACCAGCCATGCTAGAATCCCTCAGGGCCTGTGCCTTCATAATTCTCTCCATGTTAGCAGTCCACCCATATTCTCCAGTTACCAAACAGCAGGGAGAATCGACAACACGGTCAGAAACCATGACCTTCTCAACTTTATCACCTAGCACATCCTTGATAACCTTGCAAAGCCCCTCAAATTTCTCTTTTTGCTCTTCTTTCTTTTTCTTCTCGTCCTCGCTCTCATCAAGCTTCAATCCTTCCTTAGTAGCGGACACAAGCTTCTTGCCTTCAAATTCCTTCAACTGACCAACAGCATACTCATCAATGGCATCCACCATGTAAATAACCTCATAACCTTTCTTCTTCAACTTCTCAAGGAACGGAGAGTTCTCAACAGCTTTCTTGCTCTCACCAGTGATGTAGTAGATCTCGTTCTGCCCTTCCTTCATTCTGGTCACATAGTCTTTCAAGCTTGTCATCTCATCTCCACTCTTGGTGGAGTGATACCTGAGCAACTCAGCAATTTTTGTCTTGTTCTGAGAATCTTCATGGATACCTAGCTTCAGATTCTTTGAGAAAGACTCATAAAACTTGTTGTAATCTTCCTTGTTCTCAGCAATCTCGAAGAAAAGCTCAATGCACTTCTTGACCAAGTTCTTGCGAATGACCTTCAAAATTTTGTTTTGCTGCAACATCTCACGTGAGATGTTGAGGGGCAGATCTTCAGAATCCACAATACCTTTGACAAAGCTCAAGTACTCAGGAATCAAATCCTCACAGTTATCCATGATGAAGACACGTCGAACATAGAGCTTAATGTTGTTAGGCTTCTTCTTGTTATCAAAGAGGTCAAAAGGAGCTCTCTTAGGCACAAAGAGGACAGCCTTGAACTCAAGCTGACCCTCAACCGAAAAGTGCTTCACTGCCAAGTGTTCCTCCCAGTCATTAGTAAGGCTCTTGTAGAATGCAGCATATTCTTCCTTGCTGATCTCCTCAGGCTTTCTCATCCAAATAGGCTTCTGCTTATTTACCAAATCCCACTCATGAGAAACTTCCTTGATTTTTTTCTTTTTCTTCTCAGCTTTCTCCTTATCCTCATCAACTTCCTCAACCTTTCCCTCTTCATCTTTTTCCTTTTCCTCGTCATCTTCATCATCAGAGATTTCTTTCTCAGTAGTCTTCTCAACCCAAAGGGAGATGGGGTAGCTAATGAACTCCGAATGCTTTTTAACCAAGTCCTTCAACCTGCGCTCCTCGAGGTACTCAAGCTGGTCCTCTTTGAGGTGCAGAGTCATCTTGGTACCCCTTCCGAGGTTTTCACCCGATGTGTCTCTGGTAACAGTGAATGAACCACCAGCCTGAGACTCCCAGACATACTGTTCATCATCATTGTGCTTGGTTGTCACAATGACCTTCTCCGCAACCAAGTAAGCAGAGTAGAAACCTACACCAAACTGTCCAATCATACTGACATCAGCACCAGCAGCAAGAGCTTCCATGAATTCCTTTGTCCCGGACCTTGCAATTGTACCAAGATTGTTCACCAGATCTGAGAATCAGCACACCACACACATGAGAACATACCATCGAAAGACAATAGGTACAATAGATCTGATAAAAGCTTAATACAGTTTAATTGCATCAAACAAAATCACAGAAACTCACCAGCTTTCGTCATACCAATACCACTATCAATGATGGTAAGGGTGTTATTAGCCTTATCAGGTATAATGTGGATGAACAGCTCCGGTTGAGCATCAAGCTTGCTCTTGTCAGTCAGGCTTTCAAAACGGATCTTATCAAGAGCCTACATCACATTGTACAGAATTAGCTAATACAATCAACACCTAAACAATGATTTCAAACAAAAACACAAATTTTCATCAATTAATAAGTGACAGAAACAAAAATAAACAGGCAATCACTACTCAAATTCAGAACAAGTGCTCCGGAATAATGGAGCGGAAGTTAACAGACCAGCCAAAATCAACCTGGCAAATTAAGCACTAACAGAAACTGCAAAAATGATACATAAATGCATAATCCTCACCCTCAACAAAATTGAGCTCAAGCATAAATTTAGTATAGAATTCTGAAATCTAATAAATTCATTCGGATTACTAAGGGAGTGTTTGGTATAGAACTAAAACCTTAATTTGAGTAACAATTTAGGTGTTTTTAACCCAATTTTCTGAATTAAAGTTCTTAACCAAACGACCTATAAATTACCATGGCACCTAACTGCTAACAAAACTTCAACAGTGATACATGAATACACATACATCATTCCATATAATAAGCAAAAACTTCAGCTAAGATGGAAATTCGGCATTGAATACTGAGAGCTAATACTCATAGAAGAACTAAATCACTATGGATACAAAATCATACTCCTACAATTCAGACCAGTGACCTTACAGATCATATACACACATAAATCACATACACCAATAATAGCAGAGTAAATCATAATCAGCAGAGTATTTCGCATTAAAAAAAAAAAAAAAAAAAACTAGAGAAAAAGAACACAATTGAACGAACAAAACAGGTGTACAGAACAGAAACATACATCAGACGAGTTACTGATGAGCTCACGGAGAAAGATCTCCTTGTTGCTGTAGAAAGTGTTGATGATGAGACTCAAGAGCTGGTTGATCTCAGCCTGGAAAGCAAACGTCTCGGTTTCCGCCATTGCTGTAGCTAGTTTTTCTGAAACTAAAATTGAACAGAGACTAATGCGAGGGTTTTAAATTAGATCTGTAGTGACTAGTGAGAGAGTATGAGAGAGATGGAGAAGACGTGTGTAGTGAGGGGTGATTTTATATAGGGTGTTCTGTAGGGTTTCTAGATCCTTCTGTTTGAACATGCTAAACCCATTGGCACAAGTTTTCATGTGGCCCGGAGCTAGTTGCGGCCGGCCTGGCAATTGTGTTGGGTGAACCCGGTTCCGGTTTGCTACGTGGGAACCGTTGAATTATATATAGTACTGGGTAAATTGCAGAAACTGCAATGGGTTTTACATTGTTTGCAGTTGAGGTACCAACTTTTCAGAAAAATAACTATTTGGGAAACAATTTTCTAAAATTTTTAAAGATTATGGACAAACATTAAAGTTGTTATAGAACTTGGTGTATTTCAACAAATTATTTCGTCTATTTTTTAAATTAACTATATAATGTCTCAATTAAGAATTTGTGAATTTTCTAAGTCTCTTTTAATATAAAATGTGATCCTTATCGTTATTCACAAAGTCGTGTTAGGGATCGTTAATTTAAAAAAAGACGAATCGATATTTTTAGTAAAACATTACGTAAAACGTTTTTGTTGTTACCAGAAAATTATTTTTTTATGAACACCAGTGTTGTTATTAAACTAAGCACTTGAATTTGTTGCTAATAATTCCAATCTTTGACCCCGGTATTTTATATTTCTAGTATGTCGTCTCTAATGAGACTTATTCATCTTTATTTATGGTACAGGCCTATTTATATAATTTCTCAAACATGAGGGGGGCAGCACACACAAATAAGCCACTTATCAGGCTAGCTATCATGAGCCCCAAACTCCCAAGCAAAACCCTTGGCACTTGATCTTCTTCAAAAACCATCTCCGGCGGCCTGCCACCACTGAATATCCGGTGCGATCCGAAACATTTTCTACCGGAAGTCCGATCCAACTGGTATTCTATTATATCCTATGTTTAGTTCTCATTTACCTTATTGGCTTCTCTATCTTTAGCACTGCTTCTTTCTTAGTCTAGTGATTTGATTTAGCTGCTAGCATTTCTGAATATAATTGTGTCGCCTAAGATTGATTTGCATAACTGTTGTACTAGTACCCTAGCTGGAGAAATAGATCCTTTCTTCTTCTTTTTGTTACCAATGTAAGTTTTCTGTGTTTCTATCAATTTTCACTACTAGATTCAGCTGCCAAACCAATTCCTCGCATAAAAATTGGAATGATTTCATGAATAAACAGTTAAGTAGATGACTGGCTGTCAGTTGGCTGATTCTCCAGCTTATCTCAGTGTTGTTTGTTTTAGCTCTACTCTCAATCACTTTCTACTCATAATCAACTGTAGACGCACAAAACAAATACTACTAGGCGTTGAGAATGGGCCAGTAACTACACTGATACGTATACCATAGGTGAAACCTAAATTCAGCACCATGATTGAATGGCCATACTCGACCTATATTCTGGATGTGTTCATTTGAGTAACAATAAGATACTAATATACAGTCAAGAAATCACAGGGAATGGATGAGGATAGGCAGGAATGGTTATAATTCATTGCATATAATATTTAGAAACATGTTAAATTGAAATATCTTCCGGCAAGGGCAGAGAAATAGGTTTAATCTTACCTGGCAGCGATACATCTTTTCCCAAGAGTTTTTTGGCCTTTTCTATTCCTAGCATGCATTTTAATGCAACTGCCAAAGAAACTATCGACTCTGTGCATCTTTCGAGGATTGGGAAATATTGAAATTATGTTAGAAGAATTGTTACCTGCTTTCTAGGCTTGTAAAATACATCCAGAAAGGTGTGGCTATACATTTTAACCCCTTCATCCTGGAGCCTCTGCATCCAAGTATCTTGAATTTTTAGATTTTGAAGGTTCAGTCTCCGATATATGCTTGTACGGGAGACTTAGGAACTTCATGAGTCCAGTTCTTAGCAAGCTTTAAATTGTTAGTCATGTTCAGCACTGCTGCTGAACATTGACTCTTCAACATTGCATAGATGTCAGAGGTTATCTGTGAGGTGCTGTAGTCCAAGAAAATTTGTCGAGAACTAACCTTCCGCTAGTTTGTTGAGCTCAATGGGAGGACAAGATCTGCCAAAGACAGTTAGATTGAATAATTAAAATTGTTGCAATTGGGCGTTGGATGGACCCTGATATTTGTTAAACAATTAATTCGCACTCATCTAAGATGTGGGTGGTTAATGGAGGAATGGATCATATAAGTTAGAATAATTTTTCATCCAGATCCACACCAACCATGCCAGCACTAATTGCATGTAACTGTGATTGACTGGACTTCTTGATACTTGAGTATGATGAAAGATCATAATATGATAAGTTATGTGCTTCATGTATCTGCAACCCTTATTTCTATGGATAAACATTCAATTTTTCAGATTTACTCACTGTGTGTAGTCTGTTTATGTATAATGACTCCATGTTAATATTGGACTAAATCAGTTACCTTTTGCATTGCAGGTTGGTATTTCCTGAATCAAGAGAAATGCCTCACAGAACTCGGCCGGTGGCTGCTTTGTTGCTCTTTACTGGGCTTAATGCTGTTCTGGTCTCAACTATTAAACCTGTGTATGATTTCGTGTGCTTCCTACCATACTGGGAAAGAAGGGTATGTTACATTTTTTGTTGTCTACTTGCTCACATTTAGTCTCAACCAGCTGGGTCTAGAATAGGTATGACTGGGTGTAAAAATTCTGTCCTTTGCGCATCTCTCTTACAAAACCCCAAGGCATTTTTTATTTAGCTCAACCAAGCAAAACTAGGCTGCTCATGTTATGTGCCAGGATTAAGCCTCTAATTTCATTCAACATAGTATTGTAAAACTGCTGGAAAAGTAGCTGTGTGTACTTGCTGTGTTCGTGTGAATATGATATTAATTATGTTTGTTGTGTGGGATGGTATCCTAAATATATTCAAATTTTCATTCTTGAACTGGTTAGTCTGGGGTTCTGATATGATGCATTTCAAGATCTAGTCTTTCAATACCATGTAATGCTAGCTGCAGTTTTGTCACTGAACATATAATTTCACTTGGCCAGAAAAGATGCGTCTAACTTTAGTGATTTGGTGTTTTTGATAAATTCTATCATATTCATATCTCCCATTTCTTTATTAAGTGAGCTACTATCCTTTTTCTTTCAGAAGAAGTTTATTTCCTAACACTGATACTATTTCAGAGAGAACAGCGGCATCAAGAACGTGAAGCTGCCGGTGTTCAAGGTTCTGGAATGGCATAGTTTGAATTGAAACAGGTGTTCAAAATTTGTTCCGAATGTTATTGTATATGCACTTTCATTCTTGGGAGGATGTTTAAAGGAATATAACCAAAGAGATATTGACCAAAGCAGTGAGAAAGTGATCTTCATTCTGCAGTAGTATTATTGATGCAAACTTCAGAAGAAACCAACCCCCATCCGTGGTGCAAGGTAAGCCTGAGCCAAAATCCAAAATATTCAATTTCATACCGAAAATTGGATACTTGTTATGGTATTCTGAAAACTGGACACAGTTTTGGTGATTGTTGAAGCTATAGTCTTCAAAACCCTCACTTTTTCGTCCCAACGCAAGATCAGTATTGATCAGTGTTAACCAAATTGCAGAATAGTGAGAGAAATTTGCAATGTCCAAAAAACATGTTCCTGGTACTTTAGCGAAATGAGACGATGCCAAAATAAAGAGCAAGTTTCGTCATGTGGAATGACTTTATATATGGGACACCAACAAACATTACATTAGTACTAATTACATTACTACTAGTTGTAGTCGGAAATATATTTGAGGTTTTTATTAAAAATATCGTTGTTTAAAACTTTATACTTGTACAACATCGTTCGTTCATGACCCGCAAGGGTGAATATCATCTTGGTCACAGGTTCAAACTTCACGGGGAGTGAATTTTTGTGATTTATGCCTTTTGAATCTGAGCCCAACATCATCAAAAAAAAAAAAAAAAAAAAGAAATAAACATGGTTCGTCTGTCATGCCTCCCTAATATACTTAGGAACATCGGTCGATTCGTCATGGTTGCCTCTCTCTAATATGGTTTGATAATACAAACAAAATCTATGTTACTATATGACGAAAATCTGAGCCCGCCAATAATCATCCTCACGAAAGAAGGTCCATAATTTCATGATTTGGATCGACACCATTTCATGACACGCCAAAATTCACAGAACCAACTTTGTACTTTATAGTGTCGATATAATTCATATGTAACAGAAAACAACTTTATTATCACATTAAATTAAAAATATCATCCACACTCAGTCACTTGAATAGCTACTGTTTGTTTTTGTTTATCATTTATTATTATTATTCGGCAGCATATTCCTTCTCCTTTCTCTTGATTACTACCATCAATCATCTTCTTCATCACGATTCACAAACAACTGTGTGATTCTTCCACAAAGGATTGGAGAAATCGAGTTATTGAATCAGTTGAGAAACCATGGATCTCTGCTGCGTACGAGCTAAAAGCGTATTCATGGGGAATTATTCCTTTTCCGAGAAACCCAATTTCATTAATTCGGGAATTAGTTCAGAAGGTAGGGTTTCTCTGCCGAGTTGCTATGTCAGATACAGATCGCTTTCGGTTACAGCTATGGCGAAAAAGAATCCTACTGGTGGTAATAGTTCCAGTAATAACAATAATAATAATAATTCTTCTGGTAAATAACTATCTGCCCTTCCTTTTTCGTTGAATATTCCGGTTTCTTATTATTTTGTACTAAATGTAGACTTGTCTATTTAGAGAATTGTTGTGAATTGTGATTATAAGTTCTTGATTATTCTGACTCTTTGATTGAATTGTGTATTTAACGAACTAGCTGATAAGCTTACCAGCTAGGTGATTGATGGGCAGCCTCCTTAAATTGAGAGCTAAACTGAGAAATGAACTGGCAACTGGTTTGATTGAAGATGCTTAACAAATTAGCTGATATAATAAGGTACAAAAAACACTGATAAGCTAGCTTATTTTTCGATAAGTTCGTTGGCGTAGCTTTTATACTTAGCTTTTCTAGGAGGAGACTATAACTAATAAATAATAAATCAGATGGTGGTTCATTAGGCTAGTTAGGAATTAACAATTGCCTGAAGATATTTGGTTCGATGACAGATATTATTAATTTCAAGGTTCAAATGTATCTGTTTGCAAATGCTTATGAGTTATGAGGGAGTGATTGGTACAAAGTGTGTTTAGGATTACATGAGAATCACCTCTGGAGGCTCTTCAGTTGAGGAGGTTATTTTAGGATCTTTTGAGCTGGTTCATAGATAATCTGTTTTTGCAAACAAATAAGCAGTAATCATTTCTAAAAATATTGCATAATTTCTTATTTTCTGTTGGACAGGCTTTGTACTGTTCAACTCACTGCTTACACGTTATGTTGATTTTCATTTTTCATTTTCGTTCTTTGTTTGTGTAGGTAGCCTCGAATATTATTATGATAGAAATGAAAAGTTGTGTCCATGTGTTATAATATAGATACCTGCATAATTCACAAAAAAAAAAAAACAATATTCTCTTGAACATGAAATCCTTAACCTGCAACTCTGCTTGGGATTCCTCAAGGAAGCTATAATTCCTCTCCATTTATAAACACCAGATTATACTCATTTTTATCAGTAAATGTAGAATACTTGAACTATTATGTTCTCACTCGAGAAATCATGGCCGCAGCATTGCTTACGTGTGAGAGATTCCTTAGCCTATGATGTCTGCGGACTCGGATGTCAAACTGGTGAAAAGATATTCTACAACACCTTACTAGAGAATGTTTGTCCTTTCTTTCTTTCTAGTTGTTCTTTTTTTTTTTTTTCCTAAAAAGTTAAATGTTCTATCTAGCTTTATTTAGTTTAAGAGCCAAAACATCATATCTTCCTGTCATATCATGTTTAAATGAGGTGTGTACTAATGGAAAGTTGTGAAGCTTTTGATAACTGACAAGATTCTAGTTCACTTGATATGATTGGTTATTTCTTCAGGGAACAACGGTTCACACAAGTCCCAACGTAAACCCTTGGACTGGAGAGAATTTAGAGCATTACTCTACCTTCAAGAGCAGGTACTTTTCTTTGTTGCATGAGGCCACGAGTTCAATTTTAAAGTTTATAAGTTGATCAATTCATGCTTATAGACTTTCATGAATAGAGAGTGCCATGCCATCTCCTTGTTTTGAGTATTTTTATGAAATAACATGCTGATAGGCTGAAAATGGAGATTCTGCTCACAACAAAGATAAATTGTTCACTGGGATGAATGGTCTTCCACTCAAGTGGGCGCACCCTCTTTCAGCACCTGAAAACGGTTGTCTCCTTGTTGCCACGGAAATGCTTGATGGAGTTCACACATTCGAGAGAACTGTAGTTCTCCTACTCAGATCTGGCACAAAGAACCCACAAGAGGGGCCGTTTGGAGTTGTGATAAATCGACCACTTCACAAGAAAATGAAAAACATGAATCCAACTAATATCGAGTTGTCAACTACATTTGCAGCCTGTTCGTTGCATTTTGGTGGGCCCCTTGATGCAAGCATGTTTTTGCTAAGGGCTGGGGAAGTTACTGAACCTCCTCGTTTTGAGGAGGTCATTCCTGGAGTATATTTTGGTTCACGAAACAACCTGGATGAAGCTTCAGGCCTGGTTAAGAAAGGCATTCTGAAGCCTCAGGATTTTCGATTCTCTATGGGGTATGCAGGATGGCAGATGGACCAATTGATTCAAGAGATTGAATCCGGTTACTGGCACATGGCTGCATGTAGTGCAAACTTACTGTTTGGCAGCTCACAGAGTTCCTCATCTGATGGTTTGTGGCAGGAGATTCTGCAACTAATGGGAGGCCGCTACTCAGAATTGAGCCGCAAACCCAAGCAAGACAACTAGTCATTTGGTCTGAAATTGTATGGTATTTAATCAGTATGAGAAGTCTGTCTCAAGTGTACAGGATTTAGCTTAGATCTATATAAGATTAGATGTTTTCGCTTCATTTCTTCACCTTTCGTCTCCATCAATATAAATAAAACTCGGTGTCTTATGTACCTGTAAGCTTATTGCACTCTGAAATGTAGTGAACTTTTGTTTTAAACACTATGCAATTGGCAGCTTGTTTTTACAGTTTCTGTTTTTCCCAAGGCTTGCTTTTTTTACATGGAGTAATTCTTCAAAGAGAGGGAAAAAATGGTATCCACTACACAAGTTAGAATTCAATTTATGGGATACATTAGATGAATATTTATATATGCAGGTTGTATCTAGCACTATATGGCAGCCTAGCCTGTTTAATTTCTGATGAGCCTCTAAAACTTTCTACCCTATACAAAGGCATATATACCCTTTACTCTTGATGCTCAAGTGCTCCATTTACATGCACCAGCACTTCAAAAGTTTTTACATCAAAGCTAAAAACATTTTGTCTCTCATGGTGTACTTTCCCATCTCCTTGCACCACTCTTGCCTTTTTCGGCTTTCATCGACTAGCAGCAACGAGGCCACAACACCATGTTCCATTGTCTCTAGGAATTTCATGGTTCAACTAGTCGGATATGTACGAGTAGCAGCTATGACGTTTCCCTGATCCACGTCTTTTTGGCAGGCTATTTGGGCCGAGATTTATCTATACGCGCCTTTCGCACAGCCTCTTGTATTTGCCTCTCATGCTCTTTTAGCATGTCTTCCATGTTCCCTCCTGGAGGCATTAATGGACCAGAGCAAAGGATTCTGCTTCTCTTTGGCACATAGCCCTGAAAAAATTCAAGAATATGAGTTTAGTCATGCAGACTGAAATGACAATCTAGATTATTGTAAAACAAACAGAGGCATAGAGAGTTTAAGGACACAGAAACATACTGCTGAATCATTGTTAGAAGCCTGGCCATTGCCACTGCTCCGACGATTGGACGAACCAGCCAATGCAGGGCGTAAATGAGAGCCTTGTCTTGAAAATCCTGAACCATGCTGAGAAGTGCTTAATGCTCGGGGTAAGGCCGAGTTACTGCCATCGTCCTTTACCCTTTTATTATGCGAGTATCCCACTGCGTTGGGGTGAACTACTGAATTAGAATGAGAAATTCCCTTCCTTAATTCTATTCTGGGCGGCTCTATAGGGAATCCGGTTCCACAATCATCCTCCAGTGGTTTATACTTTTCACTGGTGCACTTGTTCGATTGAGCCTGTATCATTGGCGTCTGTATCATGATCATGATCAAAATATATAATGAAAGAGCGCAAGACAAATAAAGGAAACGAACCACTTCTGGCTTGGCTTTTGACTTTTTCGAGCTATCCATTTCATGTCCATCTCTACGTTCTTTGACGCTCTCAGCTTTTCGCCTGCGATAAGAGTTATATGCATGTGTCAAATGAAAGTTCTGAAGCATCCAACACACAATGCATTTCAGATTAGGCAAAAGAGCTTACCGTCTTGATTCCTCCTCTCGCATCTTGACTTCAAGTTCCTTACTTGGAGGATATCTTGGTATACTAGATGGATCGCAGGGATGAGGTTTCGATGTAAAGAACTAAAACCAAGAAATAATTGGATTTGTCATAACCAAACTATAATCATCTGGTCCTCATAATTGTATGTACTAAACTACTATATACCTTGCTTTTAAGTGCAGAAGAAGCTGTACCCCTTTCCTCTGGATCGATAGAGAGGAGTGATTCCACGAGATCCAAAGCTGATGAAGGAAATTCTTTGAATGTATCAGCTACTCGTCGCTTGTATAAGCGTTGTGATCTAAAACTGGAGGCATGTGGAAAATTCGTCTTTCTCCAGAATTCCTCTGTAGGCGAACCACAGAGCTTGAATATCTTGTGCATTTGCTCCACCTAAAATACGTTCACGTGTTTGGTATATAGTTAGTCAGGCACAGATTCTTAAACAAACCAACACACACAAAAAATGCACAAGATGCTTCTGGCTTCGCCTGGGTATCTTGTTATTTCACCTCATAAAAGTTCCAGCAGAAGCCAGAAGTGATATTTAAAAACACCGTAAAATAACTTAGAAGCCAGTGAAAGCCGAAACAGCTTTCAAAAGCTTCAGTAAACACCCCATAAGTCATATTATAAGAAATGCTTTCGTATTAATAATTACCTCTGTTCTCCCAGGCATGATAGGCTTGCCAGCAAACAATTCAGCCACTATACAACCTGCACTCCACATATCAATGGCAACTCCGTACTCTGTCGCACCAAGCAATAGCTCAGGGGCTCTGTACCATAGAGTTACCACGCGACTTGTTAATGGCTGTTTGTGATCAGGCTCAAAGTATGTCGCCAGACCAAAGTCACCAATCTTAAGAACTCCCTTGTTGTCAACGAGGAGATTTGAACCCTTAATATCTCGATGAAGAATTCCACGACTATGGCAGTGTTCTAATCCTCGGAACAGTTGTTGCACATAGCATTTAATCTACAATCACATCATGAGCTAGAGCAACATTAGATATGCCACACTTTTTGAACCAGATATAAATCATGCATCATTATAGTTGCGCGATGAATAACAAAACAGGAACATAAAATACGCACCTGTGGTTCGGTAAATTTGACATTTGACGATGCCAGAAGTCCAGAAAGATCATGCTCCATGTATTCGAAAACAAGGTACAAACTTCCTGATATCCTCGATGTTACTATTGCTTCAAGCTTCATGACATTTGGATGGTCAAGCTTACGCAGGATGGAAATCTCCCTTGCCATGAAACGAACACTTTCTGGGTCCATATTCACGAATCTTACTTTCTTCATAGCTACAATTTTATCCGTTTGAAGATCACGGGCCCTGTAAACGGTACTATACGTTCCTTGACCAATCTGCAATATCCAACAAATAATGATTTAAGCTCCATGACTCAGTTCCGGTTTGAAAAACTTCAGATGTTAATTTGTGAACACATCAGGTTAAAGTGGATCCTAAAACCAGCCTTTTTCCAGATTACTTTTAGCTGGAGATTATCATAAACAGGTTTTGCTTATGATTCTGACAATTAAGCTATAAGTACTTTTCAAAACTTTGGCAAACATGAACTCAATCACACAGATAAAAAGAACTGACTTTCATAAGAAATTGAAGTGCTACAAATCTTAATGTGTTGAGTTATAGAACTAACTTTGCATATCTTCTCGTATGTATCGGCACTTCTAGGAGTCCATCCCTGAATAGCCTCTGGCGCGACTGAAGCTAACCAGGTTGGCCACCCTGCAGCAACCTGCTCATCATTGGCTCCAGCATGTGGCAAAGTCGAAATCTGAGCCACTCCTCCCAAATCCATGGTAGAACGCCTCCGGTGACCGTTTTTAGGCCTCTCAATGATCCTCGTCTTGCCATTATTATCGTCAACATGTCCAGGCAGGACAGGATTAATGTTCAAGTCTATATTCGTCTTGGAGCGCGAATGATTGGATCCTTCATTATTTTTGGAATTGGATACACCTAGTGTAACCTCCTCTATTGGCAATGGGGCAATCAACTGCACAACAACTTTGCAAGACTCCTTTTTTTTCTCCTCTGATACATTTTCGACAACATAATCTTCATCATGGGTAGATTTAGAGCAAATGCAGCCCATTTTTCACCTTGGGAAGAAGCTTGTTTTGACAAGAATTTATGCCAGGCCTGATCAGAAATTAGGCCAGGCCACCATATGAAGGGGCCAAAATATATATATATTGTTCTTGTTTCCGTCTAAAAGATGAGGAACAACAAGAACAACAAGGACAACAACAACACAAGGATAATATCCTCGAAATCGAAACTGCAGAAATGAGAGAAATAACCAATCAATGAATCAAGAAATGGTTTGATTGATCCTATATAGCAGAAGGGAAAGAATGAATGTAAAATTGATTAATACTTTGCAGGATTTCTTTGTTGTCAAGGTTTGAGGGTGCCCAAAGAAAGATTTTGGGTTCCAGAAAATTTTCTGCCAGTTTATTGAAATCTATAATTACTAGTACTAACCAAAAAAAGAAAAAATGGAAAAAAAGAGACAAAATTAAGGAAGAAAAAAAGATAAAATAAAAAAGAAATGAAGCAAAAATGGGAAAGAAAGCAAATTAAACGGAGGCGCACGCAGCCACCTATAAAAATGGGTAACCATTTGTTTTCTAAGGAACATTAACCTTAGCAAAGATTGATTAATTAATTAATTAATTAGTATTTATAAATATAAGATGATTGAAAAATGAGCTCACTGTGACTAGTGTTGATGATGATCAGCTGCTAATTTCTTGTTTTCATCATCTTCTTCTGTTTCTCTATATTATATTACTACTATATTATATTGTGATCAATTTAAGAAATTTTTAAGAAGATGAAATTGATTGATTTGGTTAATTTCCAGAATTGGAATTAAATTGATTGCAGACGTGCGTTGCAGTACTTGTAGTAACGTATAATATTTGGTTCGTTGGTTATAAGTTAGATCGATCCCATTAATTATTAATTAATTTACTATTGGTCATGAATGACACGTCCATTGCTCGTTACATGCATATTTTTTTAAGAAGCTAATTCATTACATACACAAACATGTCCGGGGTGACATCATATGTTATAATACAAGTCTTTTTTTTTTTTTTCAGAATTGTTATAATACAAGTATGAGGAGTACTCTTAGTATCAGCCAGGGTGGCTAATGTCATCCGCGGGAAGCCCGCCCGCACAGGCGTACGAAAATTTAGGGGCCTCAAATTTTATAGTAGTATTCTTATATGCTATCTAGAAATGGGCTGGTGGTAGAATACTTTGATGGAAAAATCACTTTCTCAAATTCAAGTTCGGTTTGTATTACCTTACTCATCGTCATGTTATTATTTAAACTATGATTATTTTTACTTTGTATTTTTTGAACTTCTTAATTTTTTTAGTAATAAGATTTTCTTCATATTAGTATTATTTGCAGAGCCAATTATAGTATGCCGTGCCTTTTTTTATTGTTTATTCATTTTAGATTTTTTTTCAAGACCCAATCTTATAAGTTCGCACAGGGCCTGAAATATATGAGACGCCCCTACTTAGTATATAAATCTTAAATTACAAACCAGCCATACCGGACACACATCTCAAACTACCATACTACACAAAAGAGGATTCGATGGGGATAGCCCTACATATTTACATCTACACGTGTCACCCCATTACCATACTTAGCTAACACATATGAAACGCTATTACTTTCGAGAAAGAGAAAATAAAGTTGCACTTCGTGAAACTTCTCATGGAGTCTCCCGGTCTCCGTCAAAGTCAACGTGTGCCTCCAAATCAACTGCTTGGTCCTGTATAAACAAGAGAAAACATATTTTGAGTCAGTACAGACAGATAAATTATGTACGTCTAATTGTGGCTTAAGTTTTAAGCTATGCTTAAACATGATGTTCTCAATTGAGGTCTGGACTCTGCTCAATTGAGGTGATTTTAAGCTATGTCTAATTTTAATATTGTTGTCAGTAATTTTATACTACAAGTATCAAATTTAAGTTGACAATTTGAATTCGAGTATTGTGAATGTAAACAAGAAAATACTATTAATAATTAAAAAAAAAAAACTTCCTCTTAATTAAGTGAAGTTTTCAAGAATGATTGAACAATTCTAAGAGAACGACATGATCACTAATCAATCGGAGCAAAATACTTATATATCTAACTGATTGGGGGGGGGGGCTAGGTGCAGAAGACAAGAGGCTCATGCAACACGTGTGCCTGTGCATGCAGCCATGGTGTTGATCATCTCCAGCAAGCACTACATCACAATTTTCATCATCATCAACAAAACTGACGACTCCTCATCATCATCTTCTATAGAAGAAAAACCCAGTAGTCATATTTAATACTATTCCAGTAATTTTAGGAGCAAATTAAAGAGAAGATCTTGTGAAGAGAGCAATTAATCAAGTGATGGATCTGCTTAATACAGCACTCAACTTCATTGTGCCACCAGCAAGTCTGATGATGCTTGCCTTTGCATGGCCAACACTGACTTTCATCAACACCTGTGAGTGGATTTACAGCTCTTTCTTCAATTCCGACAACTTGGACAATAAGGTGGTTGTCATCACCGGTGCTTCTTCTGGTATTGGAGAGGTACTTACTAATCATGCATATCATCTTAATTACTCCTATTGCTTAACAACTATATATACAATTCTTCTACTTACTAGCTCATAATTATACTAATTGGTTATTATTCATCCATCACTGCAAATGGTACCATGCATGTCAAATTTGTTACTCTTGTTGAAAATCAAGAAAACACATTAGCATTAGCTACCACATTAATTCATTTTATACTAGAATCTTGTTTTGCTAACTCTAAATGTCATTTCGTCCAACCAATATTGTAGCCCTGACGGGTATGGGTTCAATTCCTTAGAGTGGGTGAGTGGGTGCTTTGACTATGTCTAGGGTGGTCCTAGGTCAATGCAGCATGTTCAATCGCATAGGTCCTCAATTTTATGGATTTTATGTGCCCAGACCCAAGATTATAGTCTTAAATATAATTTTTTTATAATTCTTTATTTTAAAAATAATCCCAACATTGTATTTGAAATACATGAAATTCATAATTTTGTTTCTTATTCGAATTTTTGGGGACCTATTTTTGAAAATTGGCATCAGACCTCTACCCTGACTATGTCAGTAGTTGTAGGGTCATTGTAAGAACTCAGAATGTAAATTATTGGTAAAGGTCCCTTGCACTCAAATTACAATGAATGTTTGTGGCAGAATTTCACTCACATAACTTGATAAACTAGTACTGAAGCCCTATCAAGGAGCCTAGTTGGCTGAGGAACTCTAATTGCAAGATATATTTGTTCAATTCCCCGAATAGGGTATATATATATATATATTCATCTTTCCCTAATTGTGGTCTCCCATTAGGTGGTATTGGTTCTAAGTGTAGTATGATGTAAATATAAAATTGATTATTTAAAAAGAGAAACTAAAAATGCACTCGAATACATTTTCCGGGGTGTCGTGGATAATTTTTATCCGCATTGTCTGCTCAAATTTGCACATAGACCTGGTGTGGGTATCCTGAATTAGGGGAGTACATGACTACAGGTTCATTGTTTCGTTTACTCTATCGATGTTGTTCAAGGTCTACTCTGTTCCTAATATGCTTGTTTATGTTGAAGAACAAAAGTATGAACATATGACTTCTTGCAATTGCAGCAAATTGCTTATCAATATGCTAAGAGAGGCGCAAATCTCGTATTGGTTGCAAGAAGAGAAAACAGGCTGCGAGGGATAAGTGAGAATGCGAGAAGGATGGGTGCTGGACATGTCTTGATAATGGCTGCTGACGTTGTTAAGGAGGAAGATTGTCAACGGTTCATCAATGAAACAATTTCCTATTTTGGACGCAGTAAGATTCACCTTGATATCTTTTGTATTTGCCACCATCCTAGAAAGCACGGGCCGTAGTTCACTTATGTGTTTATTTCCCTCCTATTCCAGTTGATCATCTAGTGAATACGGCAAGTCTAGGTCACACCTTTTACTTTGAGGAAGCGAATGACTCGAGTGTGTTTCCCATCATAATGGTACGTATCGTTTCATGCTAGAAGCTCTTTTTCGTTACTGTGGGGTTGAGGAAAAAAATTCCACTATGCAGGACATTAACTTCTGGGGCAATGTTTATCCAACACATGTAGCCCTTCCTCATCTGCGAGAAAGTAATGGTCGCATTATAGTGAATGCATCGGTTGAGAATTGGCTGCCCTTGCCAAGGATGAGCTTGTATTCTGTAAGTCTCAAAATAATCCAGTTTTCTATACCCCATTAAAAAACACCCATCTTTGTATTGCACACACTTCTTTGTCTGTTAATCGCCTGAAAAAGGAGAATTAAGTTGGTTTCTTTCGCTTGGGCAGGCTGCCAAATCAGCTCTGATAAACTTTTATGAAACACTGAGGTTCGAGGTGAAGGATGCTGTTGGAATTACAGTTGCAACACACGGTTGGATTGGAACCGAAATGACTCGTGGAAAATTCATGTTGGAAGAAGGCACTGAAATGCAGTGGAAAGAAGAAAGAGAAGTGAGTTACTTTGTTGTTTTCTACTTTCACAATAAATCTATGTTTGAACTTTGAAGTAGCTTCAATCTTCAAGTATTTTTAGCCAATAAGTTGCCTGGAGCACACAGAGAGATGTCTTTATTTATTCATGTTGTGGATGTTTTTGCAAGGTACATGTAAGTGGTGGACCAGTGGAGGAATTCGCAAAGCTGATCGTTAATGGGGCATGCAGGGGGGATCCATATGTGAAGTACCCGAGCTGGTACGACATATTCTTCCTGTACAGAGTCTTTGCACCAAAAGTTCTCTACTGGACATTTCGCCTTCTACTGTCAAATGGTGGCACAAGGAAAACTTCTTTCATCGGCACAGGAAGGTCAACAATTGAGGGGTCTCCAACAAGGCCCATGATTGAGGGATCCTCTAGAGCAAGGCCACTTCTCGAGGGGTCTCCTCCCCGAGCGTTTGCTGCAAGTCCTGGGACTTTCTCACAAACCCTTCAGCAGAGGTGAATGAGTGAATATGAGAGATGTTTGAACGGTCCCTGGAGGAGTGATTTTGTGCTCAGATTTGTGTATGTTATTTGTTTTCCTGTTAATGTTTTTTGAGAGGGAGTACATGGAAGAATAAAGAAACAGTCCATGTTGATGTACAGTTGAGCTAATAAGTGTACCTAGTGCCCCCCTGATGAGTAGACTATTCTGCCTGATTGTCCATGATCTTGGAAACCATAGTGTCGAAACCATAGTGTCCACTTTTACACGAAAAAGATGATCTTTCTGTGCTGGACTGTATAATGAGGCGGTTCTTTCGCACAAATGAGCAGATCTCCTCGTGTATTCTCTAGAAACACAAGGTACCCAAGTGTTTGTTTACAAAAACTTCGGATTACAGCAAGTGAACCCAGTAGTCGTCTAAGAACAGGCACTGACCGGGTTTAGAAAAGAATACAGAGTAAACTGTAATTGGATCACAAGATCTGAACAATGTTCACGGATAGATAGGTCTTGCAACTCCAAAAAGGCAAAAGTAATTAATGGTGAGGTCAAAGAAACACTGTCATCATGTATCATTTGATTTTATCATACAACACTTCTGCTTAATAGAACTATAGTGTACATATACACACATCATCAGTCTTGTTTTGCTCCTATAAACATGTATCAAAAAATTTGAGGCCAGTTGAAGAACAGAATCAGAAAGTGAACCTGTAGTAGGGAAATTGACATCTATCCGTGTCACTGGGAATTACGTTTTTTCTCTGCTTCAAGGGTGACGATTATTGAAGGGCGTTTGAGACACTGTAAATGAAGTCCAAGAAACCAGTTCCCTTGAGTAGTCCTTCGCCAGTCAAGAGCTCAAAATCCAACAGCAACAAGAAGCCAATTGCAGCTGCCTTCCCGTTTATCAATTCGTTTCTTCTTGTGAAACCGAAACCTCCCACACCCTCATCAACTATCATTCGCACCTATAATCAGCACAACAACATAATCCATCATTAGTCACACGTAATAACATCAACCGTCACTCGATGTAAGTTGTGAAAATAACTCCTTTACCTCTTCAACATTGACATCGGATGATGTAAAACCAGGTTGAGCCTTCCCACTGAAGAGGATCTCGGTAGCTGCATCTGTTTGCAATTCACCCATGCTTATGAAGATATTCTCACCGTCGGTTTTCACAGGATAGACAAATAGAGTTCTTAAAGGTGGCGTGAGGGCTCGGAGTACAGGGTTCTTTGGGTACCATTCTTTAATTTCTCCGGTTCGCAAATCAAACGTGCTATCAGTTGTTGGGCACACAATACATCCATCCTGAACAAGGTACACATAATATTTATCAAAGTTTTATTTTGGTGCATATGGGATACCAGTAGAACAAGATACGAGTCATAAAACTAGAAAGATTTTGATGAATGAAGCAGGAAAGGTAACAATATGAGCAAAAAAGTCTCCAAATCCACTAGACATAGCACACTCATGTGCAGACTATAAGTTTTCTTCTGTATCTCAAAACTCTGTTGAAATTTATCACAAATTGATCTCTAGAATGGTGTGATGTAAGTGAGGGAAAAAAAGGAGAATTCTAGCATGGTGTGATTCAAGTGATTCGATGAGAAACTTACCTCGAATTTTCGTCACATCCAATTACATGAGTAACATTAGTAATCAACAGATCATCAAGTCTAGGTGTGAAATTCTTAGCCTTTAAGACTTTAACTATGGACAGATGGACTTGAAGAAGAGGACTCTAATTGAAAACTGATATACCCCTAAAATATGAGTGATTGTGCAGTCACGAAGCTATCACCTTGCGACCAACATGACCTAGGAGACTATACTTCCTGCCTAACACAAAGCTAACACCTTGCGACTGACATTCTTGTAACACATTTCTCATAAGCTACTGACTAATATCAGCAAGCCATCAATCTGCATCCCACGATACAAAGCACTTGTACATAAATAGAGTTATCCTTTTTGGTCCAACAGAACTGCTCAAGTAGAATAAAAATAGGCTTGATCCAGAAAGGAAGGCAGAAGTTGGAGACTTGGGGAAATAAGATTGTCTCTATTTATATATATTGACATATTGTCTTACCCTCTTCCCCGCCCCGTATCGTAGGGAGAAACAACCAAGGAGGGTTTATTTGACCATCTGGCTAAAATAGGCAAGTTTAACTACATGAACGCCTAACCAGTAGCATAGCGAATCACAATATATGCCTTTTCACTTCACATAATATTAACTACCTTATGATGCTAAACACCTCCTTCAATCAACTACCTAAATTACTTGTGAGACAGCTCATTTTTTGATAAATAAACATCCACTTCCAGATCATCTAATTGAGGTTGAGTCTGATTCATTAACAGCAGTCCAAATGGTGAAAGGTGAACTGGAGCTGCTGGAAGAAGATGAGAATATCAAGTCACTTATTTTGGAGTGCAGGAAGCTTCTCCACCTACGTTGGAGTATTGAGTTAAATTGGATTAATAGGAAGCATAATTTAGTAGCGGATAAACTTGCTAAGCTAGCTAGCATTGATTCGGTCGGGGAAAGTCCTTTGGGATACACCCCCGATCCAAGTTATACCTTTCTTCGAGTTTGATAAAGTCTAAGGACCGACCGTCTTTATTACCAAAAAAAAAAAAAATCCAACTTGTTCACTTATCATTCATGGTATGAATCTCGGTTTTGGCCAGCTTATTAGGTCATTTGCTATAGCCTAAAGAAAAATTAATCACACATTACAAGTACTAGCTATTAGAATGTCTCACATCATTTGTAAGACTATCTTGCAAACTACTACATATCAGGTGGATAACCTTATCCCTTAGCATGATGTCTCAACTTATTAAGGTATCAGTGGCATGCCAAATTGATGATGGGCCGGCTTGTCCAAAGATGTCTTAGTCTACTGTGATTCTACTTGTAGAGCCGACTAATTGCGTTATTACTAGTACATTCTTATTAAAATTCTAGTGAAAGCAAAAAATTACAAGTGAATTGGAGTAAGTTATGCATACCTGTGTCAACTTAGCATTGATCAAGCCTTCAGAATAAGCACCTTCTGCAGGGGACTTATTCTCAATAGCAAGAACATCATCTTTATACCACAAAAGCAAAATGGTCTCCCCATCTTGTATAATCACGCGCCGTTCTCCCTTCGGAAGCGCCGCCAGGGGCACCACTGGAACCCAGTTCTTGCCATCAGAGGTTACTGAAGATGGAGATACTTCAGTGGCCTTACATGTCACATTGGCAGTCTCTCTTCTTGTTGATGTAAAGAGTAAAGGGAGTGTGGGTTTTGGAGCTTGGAAGTTGTGGTGGTGGTGTGGTGGTGGGTTGCGGCGGCGAGAGAGTGAGAGGAGGCTGGTGGTGGTGGTGAATCTCGGAGCTGCAATTGCCATTGTTGTTGAGTAGATTTTGACGAGGATAAGAAGAAGAAGAAACAGGGGAAATGTTAATGTTTGTGTGTGTTGAATTGAATTGCATCATCATCTCCATAGATTAGCCACAGAAATTTCAAGTGGATAATAAAATGACTGACCCCTTTCACTTGCTCAATTTAAATAACGTCACCTAAACCACAATCGTGCGACCGGTTACGTTGACTTTGACTAACGGATATTAAAATTGGACAAAACCAAACAAAATGTACCAAGAGTGTTTTGTTGTGCTAATGGTTGATCGCACATGAAGAGGTGATTGGTAGTGTGGGTTTCGGCCCAAACCCGTCCTGCTAGGCCCGTGCGATTTCACTAGGCTGCCATCTCAAATGCACCT
The DNA here is from genome assembly GCA_026545765.1 of Plantago major. Lineage (NCBI taxonomy): Eukaryota > Viridiplantae > Streptophyta > Magnoliopsida > Lamiales > Plantaginaceae > Plantago > Plantago major. The sequence goes on from CM048841.1 coordinate 83,825,679, forward strand.
CGACGTGCAATTCAAAATGCCTTGTGACCCTCGTGCAATCCGGAATGGCGCCTGGATGTGCAATTTGAACATGACATGAACTGTCAATCGCACACAACCAATCAGACCCAAGCGTGATTTGGTCAATCATTGATTCAACAACTTAAAAACGTAAAAGTCGACGATCTATTTAAAACATTGACCATGACTTGTCTTTATTCAGAACCAATCGGTCCCCAACATGATATTAAAATTGGACTTTGCATAGTTGATTGGACCAAATTGGGTTTGTGCCTGGATTCTAAAGCCAATGAACAGGACCAAATTTTGGGGCCAAAAGGTTCTTTGGCAGAATTTTTCCCACGTTTTTGGCTGCTACGGTCAGGTACAGACCTAGTTTCAAGCCCACCACTCTGGCATGGGCGTATTGGGCCCTAGAATTTCGTAAGCCCAGTGCAGCTCATCCTTGAATCATAACAAAACAAGCAATTATTCAAGAATCAAGCTCCTTTGCAAATGCACGAGATCCGCTTCAGAATTCCACTTTAAGTTTGCATCCCTAATAAAATCATGGTTATACATGTCACTATTAAAAAGAATTCAATAAATTTTTTAAATTTTCACGTTAGTAAGACTTTGTGAAGTAAATGAATATGAGAAATTCATATGTTCTAAGTAGGGGTGGCCAACGAACCGAACATTTTGGCAAAATTACTGTTCGTTCGTTCAAAGGTATGTTCGGTTCGTGTTCAATGAACATCAAAAATTAGTGTTCGAGTTCGGTTCAACTTTTTTTTAATTGTTCGTGTTCGGTTTGCATGTTCGGCTCGTTGCATTCAACTGTTCGGTTCGTTTGCGTTCGATTGTGTGTTCACACATTTTGTTCGTTTATGTTTAAAAAAAGCTCTAAATTATAAATTTTACAATAAAATAAAATAAAATAATATACTAAAACATCATAAACAACAATAATAAATTTCAAACTGAAAACTATAAGCCTAAAATACCATAAAATGTGTAACGCCCGAATTTTTTTAAAAACGAACTAAGAAAAATATGATTCGTGCTAGAGCGTTAACCGATGAAAATGCTGGTTGCGACTTTATTTGAACTTAAAACGTGATCGACGCAAAATGCGCCAACAGTCCATGCCATGAAATCTGTGAACATAATTCGTGAAAATGCGGAAGCATAAACGTGCAACTGTCTTGCACAAACCGTGCTAAAAACTAAGTTCTAAGATGATAATACAATGCATGACTTAAATGTAAAACATATAAATGGTGACAATAAAAGGTAAAGGCCATGATCACTGATCCGAAATGCCAGTCCCCGCTCCAGGCAGCTCTAGCTCCTCACCTAAAAATTATTATAATTAAGGGGTTAGTCAAACCACCGACTAAGCAAGTTCCATGCACGTGCCATGACTTAAAGTTCTATCTTCATGTCTTTTAAATCTTTTAGTCTTGGATAATGCAATGCAACCCTATACCTGACTTGACCTTAAACACTTGAACTTGTTCTTCATAACAACTCTTAACTTAAACCTGAAACTTTATCTTTAAATGTCTTAAAACATAAGATGATCGCGAGCTCACTTGGCATCGTAGGTTCCTATCCTGGCCATGGTGACTATCTGTCGGCCTCAGGTCACTTTCATGGCCCTATCCGTTGAATAAATAAAAACTGACGGCCTCAGGACCTTGGTCCCTATCCGCTGAACATGAACTATATCTGCACCACAAATACCAGGATATTCCCCTACGAGCCCATTTACTTATCTTTAACTTGAAAGTCTTTCTTTACTTTAAACCTTAGACATCTTATTAAAGTGAAATGCATGATTCTAAACTCCAACTCAAGAATGCATGATTCTAAGTGCATTATTTTGTAATCACATTAGCATCTCCAAAATTATAACCATCATGTACAACAAACACTAACATTAATACCTCAAAATCCATAATAATCTGGAGTCTTAGTACTATTCACATATGCTTCAAAGTTATACAATTTCAGATGCTAGTTAATCTCACAAACATGCATGTCATCAAGAACAGAGAAGCAACATCAATATAGTTAGAAAAGAAGAATTATCATCACCGTTCAACATGCAATCAATTCATCAAATTATTCACACACACAAACATATATATATAGCGTCGATCGCATGTTAACAGGTCACCAAGATTACAAACCACCACACAAGTGAAACAAGACATCAATTATATACTTACTGGCCGGTTTCAACGCAAGGGTAGTCCAATGAAACTTTACAATTAAGCCTATTCTTTAGAAAGGTGCCAGTAAGAATCACTAGAGTATAACTAATCGATTCAGTATAGCTTAAACATATGTATTTCACATATAATTAGGTACGTATAAAGATGCGTGCCTCTAAACCATAACTCAACATCATCAGGTCTCACACACATTGATTAGATCATTCCTTCATCTCGAAAGCAAATCATAATTAAGCATAACAAGCGTGATTAAGAACATCAATGCACGTGGTCAATATATTCCATACATATCAGCAGTAAATCTTATTTGGATACCCCAAATTATAATTCAACACATCCTACAAACATGAATAATACCTAGGGAAACTTGCTTTAAGAAATATCCAGTAAAACCGGCGACGGAATAACGAACGAGCCCCTCTTACTAAACCAACCCCGCTGTTGTTGCCAAAGAAGAACCGTTTTCAAAGGAAGATGAAGCTTCTGATGGAGGTCGATGGTTTTAGAAGAAGAGAACGCAAATAAGACGTCTGATCAGTTAAAAGAAACGGCTGGAGTAATTAAACTGAGGTTTTAAATGAGTTTAAATGATATTTTGGGCTTCTTAGGGTAACTCATTGGGAAGGGTAAAGAATTGGGCTGGAAACAAAGAATAAAAGATTGGGCCAACAATCCAACTTCTACGAATTACACTCTGACTCTCTGATTCGTACTAAAGCGCGTACAAACGAACTGACGAATTTTCGGGTCGTTATAATAATAATAATAATAATAATAATAATAATAATAATAATAATATATTTTGGTGTGTGTTCGCGAACACTCGATGTTCGGTTCGAAAAAACTCGAGCATGTTCGCGAACATGTTCGGTTCGATCAAACCGAACATGCACTGAGCGTTGATCGAACTTTTTCACGAACATTTCGCAAACGTTCGGTTCATTGGCCACCCCTATAAGTTACCTTGTTTAGAAGTTTTTTTTAACTAATTTACGGTTTACCATGTTTGCATCCCAACAAATCCCCCTCTCTCTCATAAGTTAAAGTAATAACTATAATGAATTTTTGTTGGGTTAATTGCTTTAATTCCTAATACTTTTTTGCTTGGTAACATGCCCTTGTTATACATCCCTTTTACACCTACCACTTTGATCTTTCATTATTTCTTATGGCAAATTGGAATTGCCCACCCACTACTTACAAAATTCCACCACATATATCAGAACGAATTGCACTAATTAATTCGCCTGCTAACCCTTTTAGTGGCATTTATTACTAGCATTTCTCAGATGATATCTTGGTCCCACTAAACCAACACATGTCCTTTCTCAAGACTTTGTCACTGCAATGTGGCTTTCTGGTTGGCCACCCATCATAAGATTGCTTCCAGGAGTAGACGCTTAACTCCGGAGTTCTTATCAGATAGTTCGAAAAAAAGACCTTTTTTGTATGAGTAGCGTTCTCAATCCCTTTAAACTATTTAGACTTGACTTGAAACTTTGGAGCGTTACATACATAGTATATAATTTAGAATTAGAAACGTGATCGAAATGTAGTGGGGCATGCAGGAAGATAAGTGGTACCTTTTCCTTCAGATTTTTCACATACATGGAGCCAAATTATTATAGTATCCCACTAAATAAATGTGTATATTTTATTATGCTCGTGCTACAATCATTATTGTGGACTGCGTTTAATTTATCTATCCACCAAGTATCTTGACATACATCTACTCAAAAAGATAAAATATACTAAGACAATGCAAACAGGAAAATTATTGCGAAGAAATTGGCCTGCGAAATCAATGTATTTTCTCTTAAAACCAATTGTATTTTCTCCAAATAAAAAAGAAATTTTGTCAACAACATATAGGTTTGTAAAGTATTAACGTGTTTTTAATGGCACATTAAGTCTATTTTTATATTAAATAGAGGAATTTTTTTTTCATTAATAACTCTTGTCCGTTTTTTAACTTACCCCACAATCTTTTTTTTTTTTTTTTTTTATCATTTCACACTAAAACGTTTAGCAAAATTTTGACGTTACACTAAAAATTAACGGCCGTTAAGTTTGCATATTAAATCACACTAAAACCTTTTAAAAAATTTGCATCTGCTACCAAAAATTTTCTCCAGTTTTTTAAATCACAACAGAACCTTTCTTGACTGGTTTTAGTTATCAGAATATATGTTCGCATGAATTGTTTGGGGTTGCTGGTATAGTGGTGGTTGGATTATGCATCGTATTCGTCGTAACTTTTGCTTTTTGCAATCAAATTCTTCGTAGAATTTGTTGGTTCAGTGTAGAGATTTAAGGCACTGCATACGTGCCTATGTCAATTGTATATCTTCCTGCGCTTGGATCTAAAAAACGACACAAAACTACTCATATATGTGAAACGAGCATATAATTTTGGTGCCTTCTTTTTCGTAATTTTATTGAAGCATCTAGGAGGGATGGAATGTTAAGAGAGTTCGAACACTTAGTTTTATAGATAGAAGAAAACATATGAATGTCAATTAGTATACTAATAAATTTTGTCATTTAATTATTATCCGTGTACTCTGGAATTTGACATTCACCAGATAATTATGCAATATCTTATTGATATATTTATCATAAAAGAAAATTATTGTTATATTTAGCAAACAAAGGAAGAAAGTGTGTTTGGTAGACAAAATACATTAGTGTATCATGTTTATGGAGTGAATGATAAGAGTTGATCATTTTATTTTAAGTTTAATGGATGCTCATTAATATTTTTTATATTAAGTTTAATATATGAATGCTCATTAATATTGTTTATATTGATAGATAATAACGATGACGACGACAACATTAACAATAATTATATGGGATATGAAGTTTGTTGTTTAGCATTTGTAGTTGTAAAGTAAAGTGACGTTGTTGGTTTGTGACTCGCATTGTAATTCTTATTTTCCGGAACACTTCTGGTATTCTTTGACTGGAGTAAAATTTTAAATTTTTCAAAAAAAAATAATTATTATTATTATTATATAGAAAGGTTCTGGTGGCGAGTACAAGTTTTTTCAAAGGTTTTGGTATAATTTAAAAATAAGTTAACGGTAACTTAACTGTCATCCAACCTTTGTGTCAAGTCAAATTTTTTATAAACTTTTTGGTGTAAAATGATAAAAAAAAAAAAAAAGAAAAGTTATAGTATAAACTCAAATTAGTCCAAAAGGTTTTAGTGTAAAAAAAAATTAATCTATTAAATATAAGCGGTGTCTTACGAGAATTTATGTTATTTATTTTACCAAATACAGAAACTATAATTATTTTTGGGGAGATATATGAATTAAAGGCGTTGTGAATTATGATATGTAGATGAACCAAGGTTTTTTTTAAGAATATCCTAGACTGATGGTTATAATCAATGCTTCAATCCTTTGCCCTACCTAACAGAGACATTTGGTTTTGTTTTTCCTTAATATGTTAATATTAAATTAAATAACTACAGATATTTAATCTTCAGGAGCTGCTAATAGGCTCCTGCCATGTGTCCGTGTCTTTTTTTTTTTTAAATTTTCGTTTAAATTTCAAACGGTTATAACTTTCAAAATAAAAATGCAAAAAATAAATAAAAATCACCAACGGCTTTGTATTTTCGAGATCTACAAATAGAGACCACTCTTGACTATATTTGGATCATCCCATCTCAAACTCATTTTTCTCTCTTAATTAAACTTAAAATCAGAAACACTTAAAACGCAATTTTATTAATTTCAACTTCTAAACACTCTTATAATATGTTAAATATGTTTTAAAAAAAAAAAATTTAAAAAGAATTTGGAATTTCGTTTGCGACGGCCACCCAACGCAGCATAAATCTCGTCGGATCCCATCATCGTAGGTGACGCCACTTGTTCGCGTCACCCAATGCGGGTAGTATTAGTGCAGCCACATTCAAGAAAAGGAACTTGACTCATTACAAGTTGGCACTTACAATAGGTAGTGAAATCAATATGATTGACTTAGTGTTGCATGCTTCTTGTTGAAACATCATATGCATCATCACTTCCCGAACATATATAAATCATCATTTCTTAATTTTTTGATAAGTTATAAAGTGGTAGGATGGTAAATGAAATAATATCGACTTTTTTTGTACTCCTTTAGTCCTTTTCTTTTCACGACTTAATTAACTTGAATTACTATTTACTAATCGCTGTTTAATATACAGGTGATTATTGAATTATTTTTGCTTCCTGGAGCTGAATATATGTGTCCAATTTAGCTGAAACTGAATCCAGGTGTAGTAGTAATGCACCAATAATAGTAATAATAAAATTCCAAATAAAAAGAATGACAAGAGTGTTTGGTTACACGTTTAAATTAAGTTATTTCAATTCAAATTGAGTTTTTGTATAGCTTTTGTGTTGTATATAAAAATGCAACCAGAATTAAACGTGTAATCAAACACTCCAAAATTTGGGATTAGTTCAGTTACTAATGATTTTGGCAATCACACACCAAATTAAAAAGCAGAATCTTCCAAGAAATGGTGTCTTCTCACTTTTGTCTTGTAATGAATCTTCTGGCTAATTCTGACCAACAATCAACAGAAAATATAGAAAAATAATATGGAAAATCCATTTTTATAAGTATTTTATACTTTTATATATGTGGCCTTAAATGTACTTAATTAAGAAACATCTAAAGAGAGCCTAAATTAAAAGCCCTTTATATTCTCTCCTCACCACATTTCATTCACTCAAATTCTCTTCAATTGTATATCTCCTCCATTCATGCAAAACCACTTCAAAGGAGATATATGATTTAATCAAACCCAAAAAAAAAAAAAAAAAACAGAGAAAAAGAAGAAGAACATGATGATGCAGAACAGAGATGATCAAAGAAGCTTTTATGGAAATGACATTTATGGTGCTGAAGAAGAATCAGGCAAGTTCTGTAACTTTGATGGTGATGATTCTTATGTTCTTGATTCAACAGAGCCACAAAGACTTGCTGAAGAACGTAGAATTTACTGGGAATCACAAGAATTCTTGCTTCTGGTAATTCTTTCAACCTTCCTTTTCTTCTGGGATTTATTAAGAGCAAGAAATGGAACTTCTTGAAAAGTTTCCTTATTCTACAGAGAAAAAAAAATAGCAATAATGGTGTAGATGAAACTAATTAATTGTTCAAACATGATCATGACATGAGGTGAATTTGATTACATCAAGTTATGTTTGTGGCTAATTGTAACTAATCATATGTTAGATTTGCTGTTATGCTTAGACTAACAGAGGTCAATGGATAATTAACAAAAGAGGGGTTGTAATAACACATGTGTAGTGTATGAAACTATCTGAGATTTATTTGATGTTTTAAGATTTTGATTGCAAAAGCTTAATTATTGGGAATTGATTAAATGAAACTGGTAGTTGTTGGCAAATGGTGTTAAATATCTATCTAAAGTCTAAACATAACACATGAGATTTCAACTAACATTCAAATGTTATTCAGGAAATATTGGATCAGTACAGCTCCAATGGTTCAAAGTTCAGAGAACAGATCAAAAGACACATTGACATAGCAAGACAGTCCACATTTTGCAATTGCCCGGACAAAAATATCTCGGCCTGTATGAAATGTCTAAGGCGGGCTTTAGTCGATCAGCTCTGCAGCAAAGGGTTCACTGCTACTCTGTGCACATCCAAGTGGAAGAAAACACATGCCATTCCAGGAGGTACTTGACCCTTTTCCGGCTTGATCATTTTAAAATGTTGGATCGTTTTGAATAGCGAAGGAAAGAACTGATCATATCATATCATACTGCAGGCACACATGAATACATTGAAGTGATTGCGGTCACAGAAGGAAGAAGAAAGCAGATCCCTTTCTTGGTAGAACTAGGTTTCTGCCATGAATTTAGGATGGGAAGAGCTTGCTACGAGTATCATAGAATGGTGAATTTGTTACCTGAAATCTACATAGGAAAAACCGACCATATGAATGCTATTATTCGTGTGCTCTGTGAGGCCGCCAAGAAATCAAGCCAGGAGCAACAAATTCATATGGGTCCATGGAGAAAGAGGGGCTTCATGCAGATGAAATGGTCAGCATCTAAGGAGAAGAAGCTTCTTGACCATTCATCATCAAGCTTACAGCATGCCATGGCAACAACTGTAAGAGTAGCTTAGCAATACCTACCTACCCCAAGTCTTCTCGAGATGGAGACTTTGAGAGTCCAGTCTTTAGGTAAAAATATTACCCACGGAAAGTTTTGTATTCGTAGAATCAACAATAATGAATGTCAGGAGAAATTCTGATATGAATGTAGTATACTATGAAAATCATGTGTAGATTACAGACATGGTAACAAAGAAACTGGCACAGTCAACTCTTAGTTCAATTAGTTGGCACCAGCTCTTTACTACGTGTAATGTGAAACTAATACAAATGATGCTCTATATTCAGGAAACAATCCTCTTGTTCTACGTATACTTGACATTACGTACAAAATTGTTCGCAGCTTACACTTATCAACACCCAACATCCTATACTCTGCATCCATTTGATCATTCCAGAGCTCAAAGTCGCAAGCACAAGAGAAACATATACCTACGGTGTAGCAAACTGTCCTTTGCAATTCAAGCAAGGGGATTTCCATATTGATACAACGAAGCTAGGATTCGCAAGCCTAATATCCTCCGAATGAGAATGAAAGAATTTTGAAAAGCCCATCTGGATTGTCAGCATGTACCTGAAACAGAGATTTAGCTTATGCTTGATAAGATTTTAAACATTCAGCTATATTTTTAGGCAATTTAGTCTAGGTGAAATATTCCCTAACCAGTGAAATGCTACATACCCAATGTCCAGCATCCTCCAGGACATGCATTTCAACTCCAGCTCCCTCTTCAACAGCTTGCTTCTCTGCAACATGAATCCTATGTTCATCTTCTATCGCCCATCTATGCAAACTTCTTTCTGCTTTTAGAAAACTAATATGTACCCCTCGAGGCACATCTTCGACAAGTTCCCTGAAAGGAATGATATAACAGTCTCAGTGTGACCATAGAGGCTCTATTGTTGTTATTGTTTTTACTGTTTTTTTTTTTTTTTTTTTGTCTCCGGGGTGTCCTACTCACCATAGGTTTGTGTCTTCATATGATTGATACATCTCTGCAATACCATTTAGATCAAACGTCCAGGAGAAGGCTGAAGATGCTGATCCATTTACACCCGTCTTTTTTAAATTAGTCACTACCCACTGTGACAGAACAGAATCATAGCAACAACATATGATCACAAAATCAAAATAAAATACAACGAAAATAGCTGATATCCCTATGTTATACATCCATCTACCTGATTCCGTTTCTAACTGTCAGAAAAGTAACATGGAAAAGTGATCAAAAGTATATGCATCATATAAATCATATATGCACCTGTGCCACATCTCTCGAGAACCCAACCTTAACAAGGTCGTCTGCTACAGCATTCTTGGAAGAGACCTTACTTGAAGAATAATCAGAAACAAAAACGTGGAAAAGAAGTTCTCAGTCTTTAATTCATATGCATCATGACTAAGTAGTTAAAGAAAGAACGACATGCATAAACTAAATTTCCAAAGATAAAGTGCAATATATACAGTAAAATAATGATAAATCATTGTACTAATTACAACAAACTCTGTGTTAATATGTGCAGACTGCAGAATGAGGACCAGCCATACTAGTTTCCTATTACCTCTTTTGGTAATCTACTAAGGAAAGAGATAAGTTCAGCTGGGTGGTCATCTCCATCTGCACCAGCTCGAACTTCTCCTGGAGTGGCATCTAAAACCCAGACCTGAACCGCCATCATGAAAAAGAAGCACAGAATACAATGTAGAAAATCAAGATGAAAGTACGAGGTAAAATGAAAAGTATATCATCATCTTTCGTGAAGGATATACTAAGGCTTTGCCAGAAAAGATTCACCCCTAGGAAACAGGAAGCTTGGAAAACATAAAATAGCTTCGTCAAACAAAACTCTACCACTCCACAACTATGTTATTAACTTACTCTAACAGGTCGAGCAAGAGGTTTTGGAACCTGCTCCACCATGCTCAAAGCAACTGCAGTAACAATAAGAGAGAAATTTAAGATAATATATCACGATGATCTAGAAGGAAAATGTCAATCAAGTCTTAAGTTACCTTTCCCACCAAAGCTATGACCAACTAGGACTCTAGGAGTTAGTTTCAGCCGGCCAAGCTAGAAATTGCCAAAAAGGTTATGTCAGATGCAAAATGCGAAAAAAAATACCTACATGATATCCATCTAGAAAATTACAGAGTAAATTGGTGCGCTGTATGGACATAATAAATGATGGGCATTAAATGCAAACAACCTAGTTCTCTAACGAAAAATATAACGAGAAAAGGGTAGGATACAATTTGAACATAAATATTCAAAACTTAACAGTATGCAGACAAAGAAAGGGAATTATTTTCAGAAATTGGTAATTAAACTATGCAGACAAGGAAAGGCAAAACTAGTATTTTAAGTACAACTTCAAAATACATACTAGTTTTAAAACATCAAGAGCAGCTGAAGCAACAGTGTGTGGTCCCCTTTTCTTCAGGGAAGCTGAATCACCATGGCACCGCAGGTCAACAAGAAGAAACTGCACAAATGGAAGAATGCAACAACAAGAATACTTTTAACGTTATATTATTATAAGGTGCAAATTATATACTTCAACTTAAAGTAGTGAACAGCTGAAGCATCTCCATATTTCCAGTAGAAGAATAGTAAGAAAAGAGCGCAATATAATTATGCTTAAAGGGTTTTGGGTGTTGAGCACTTGTTAAATTGCCAAAGAATAGTGTTGCATCACGATATGTTTTCAAGATGCTTGGAAAGAGGAAGCAACAACAAGCACAAATCGTATCATTAATATACCTGCCATTTGGGAAATTCTTTGGCCAACCTCCTGGCAAAAGTACCTGTTAATCATACATTAGTAATTAGCAATTAGCGATTTCTAATACAAAGAAATGTGTATGTATTGCTAAATGTATATGTAACATATACTAAACAGATTGAGGGTATCTGTTAATCTACACAATCTATACATATTTCCTTCTCACTTTGATTCGCTGAAGAATTGTATCTTACAAAGTGATTGATTGAATTGGAGTAACATGTGCTGACACTAATTTTCTTGCAAACAGATTTTACTCACAAATAAGACCAGCACTCACCCCAGTTTTTCCTGCTACCTAGAATACCATGCAAAAGAACAGCAGTTGGAGGCGCAGGTTTTGATTTGTTCAATATATAACTCCACTTCACCTGTGGATTATTAGAAGTTCAGGAACAGTAAACTACATAAAACGGCAATAGACAAAATAATCATGGCATTGGTTATGTAGGCTATCAAGTTAATTAATGTGGTTATGAGTTGAAAATGAAATTTTAGTGAACTTAAGTAGCAACACAGTCACAGGGTTATTAACCAGCCTCATAAGGCAGCTTGCAGCTACGATCAATATCCAGTTTCAGAAATAAAAGAAGTACGCTGTAGGTATCTTATAGCGGTAACCTATATGGTAATCGATAAGTTTGACACACAATAGAGTATAGACACATTTTTGCTTATGGATTTCTTTTTTCTTTTTTCTTTTTTTGGTTTCCCACCAGTATTCGATATGTGCGTCTAATCCGGTTGAGCACTGTCAGACCCTTTTTTACGGGCAGCTCTCTTTAAGCAGCGTTTTTTCCACTATTGCTAACATAAAGAGGATCTTGAATTTGCGACGTGCTAGTACATTTTTTCCAATTTTGGATTCAGAATTGTAGCTAATGATACATTTCTGATCTTTTTATTACAGTGAACCAAAAATGTACAACAGCAGCATGACATTACATATAAATCTATCCACCCAATACATTATCAGCACGACATCGCACAAGTAGAGAAACTTACTGAATTTTTGGACACTTATCAATACACTTGCTTGGCACATAATGATGACTCAATAGTCTAGAAAAAAGGCTCCAGACGAGTGCACAGACATTACTATCCGAGGATTGTGCCAATTAAAGCATATGAGAAAATGAAACTAGCAATACAATATTATTATTATGAGCGCTAAACACAGTTTTCTTTAATCAGAAATAGGAAGAAGAAAGGGACTCACATCTGCTCCTTGAACAAGTTCATAAGCCTGCGCCAATAAATGATCTCGCACGTAAGATACATAAGACAATTACTCTTATTAAATATTACAAGTTTCTGTTTACAAGAGAGTATATTTACCAAGATATCATCAGGCATCAGGATGTCTCGCCTATTCTCACTTAGCATGTTGTCATCTATGAGAGCCATAGGCATACTTAAAGCTGACCTTCCTGATGGATTAAAGGCTACCTGATACATGAATTTAGAAACGCATATTATTAAAACTCAAATTTCATAGCAGGCATAAAGCATAAATCACTTTATAATAAGGCATACTTAGATTAAATTATGCCTTAGACAAACAAGATTCTTAGATAAACATACACTCATGAATTTGAACATATTAGTGAAATATGAACTCTATAGAAGGCATAAATCACAGTTTATGAGAGACTCTAATATATGATGAATTTCAGAACCACATATCATTGAAATTCTAATTCCGTAGCAGGCAAAAAGGCATGAATCTCTTGCACAAGACTATAACATAAAATTCTAAAATTTTCAAGTACTACATAAATTCGAGTTCAATAAAGCAAAAAATCAAATGAATTTTGAAACGCATATTGTTAAAACTCAAATTTCATAGCAGGCATAAAGCATAAATCACTTTCTAATAAGACATTCTTCGACCTTAACAAACAAGATTCTTAGATAAAAATACAGTGATAAATTTGAACATATTAGTGAATATGAACTCGCTCGCATTAATCACAAATTAGTCGAGTTTGAAAATAAGTGGTTCGAATTGTATAGCAGGCGAAAAGGCACGAATCTGTTAAACAACACGACGATAACATAAAATTGTAAAATTTCCAGGTACTACAGAAACGAAATGAATTTGAAATTTGCACATATACTTAAATTGATAATCCTAGTAAGCATGCAGAAATGACAAATATATATATACCTGACGGAAAGGAATAGAAATTTGATTGCCGGAGAGCAAGCGGCGGTAATCTGGGCGGTGGAATGCAGGTCCGGTTTCGTAATGCCGGCAACAAAAATTGGAAACCGCCGTCATTTGGAAACCGATCAAATGAATCGGGCGGAGACACCAACCTAACCTCTCTCTCTTTCCGCCAGAGAATCAACGAAATGAAATTAACTGACCTCACTCAACTGTTTGTCAAAAAAAAAAAAACAAAATTGTTCATGTTTTGTTAGTGAATTGACCAAACTGCCCACCTCGCCTGCCCGAAACCGAATTAGTGTGTGTTTACAAATTCTTTAAAGAGTAAATTTTTTTTTTTCACTAATAACTTTTGTCTGTTTTTAAATTTACCCTACAAACATTTTTTATTTACATTTCACATCAAAACTTTTAATAATATTTTGACGTTACACCAAAAATTGACGTCCGTTAAGTTTGTATTTTAAATTACACCAAAACTTTTTCAAAAATTTGCACCCGTTACCAAAATCTATTTTTATTTTTTAAATCACACCAGAATCTTTCTTGATTGATTTGAGTAATCAAAATATATCTTCTCATGAATTGTTTGGGGTTGCTAGTCTAATGATGGTTGGAATATGCATCGTATTTGCCATGACTTTTGCCTTTTGCAATCAAATTCTTCATATAATTTGTTGGTTCAGTGTAGTGATTTAAGGAACTGCATATGTACCCCCTGCCAATTGCGTATCTTCCTGTGTTTGGATCTAAAAAATGACACAAAGCTACTTATATGTATGTGGAACGAGCATATATATTTTGTGCCTTCATTTTTGTAATTTTATTGGAGCAACTAATTGAGTGGTGGAATGTAAAGAGAGTTCGAACACTTAATTTTATAGATAGAATGTATGCCAATTAATATACTAATAAATTTTATCATTTTTTATCCGTGTACTATGGAATTTCACATTCGCTAGATACATATGCAGTATCTTATTGTTATATCTATCATAAAAGAAACTTATTGTTATATTACAAATGAAGAAAGTGTGTTTAGTAGACAAAATACACTAGTGTATCATGTTTATGGAGTGAGTGATAAGAGTTGATCATTCTCTATTCTCTTAGGGATAGGATATGGTTTGGTATGTAGCTTTTGTGGTTGTAAAGTAAAGTGTCGTTGTTGGTTTGTGACTCGGATTGTAATCCTTATTTTTCGGAACACTTCTTGTGTTCTTTTTGTTGGAATAAAATTTTAAAAAAATTCAAAATGAATAAATTATTATTATATAGAAAGGTTCTGGTGGCGAAGACAAGTTTTTTCAAAGGTTTTGGTGTAATTTAAAAATAAGTTAACGGTAACTTAACGGCCATCCAACCTTTGTGTAATGTTAAAATTTTTATAAACTTTTTGGTGTGAAATGCAAAAAAAAAAAAAAAAAAAAGGTTGTGGAGTAAGTTCAAAAACGGGCAAAAGTTAATAGTGCAAAAAAAAAAAAAATTCTCTTCTTTAAAATACTACTCCCTCCACCCCGCTTGTATAGGTCACCAACTTTTCGGCCTTGTTTTTAATACGGTTAATAGTTTATTATTTGTTGGTGGAGAGATAAATGATAAAGAATACATAAAGTATTAAAGATAAGATACAAAAATGATAAATAATGAAAAAAAGTACTTCCTTCGTCCCAGACCAAATGTATCATTTTGACTTTTTGCAATCAACATTTTTCAACTTTGACTACGATTAACTCTTAAACCGTAAATGTAAAATGTTCAATTAAATCATATAATAAAACTTTACTTCCAAAATTTTAATTATATAATTTAATTGAACATTTTATATTTACGGTTTAAGAGTAAATCGTAGTCAAAGTTGAAAAATGTTAATTGCAAAAAGTCAAAATTAAACTCCCGAAGGGGGAGTTACATACTGAGTGTTTGTTTTTGAATTTGAATTGAGTTTTGAATTGATGAATAGTAACTAAATTGGAATTGAGTTTTGTGTTTTGTGTTTGGTGTTAAATTGTAATATTTATAGGTTTTGTAGGATATTTGAATAGGTTTTGTAAGTATATGTAAGAGATGTGTAAGAATGAAATGATTTGTATTGGAATTTGATAAAGTGAGATTTGAATTAAATGATTGGTTTAAGGTAGTTTGAATGATGTGATCGATTGTGTTGGTAGTATTTTAGTGGATAATATGTTAGTAGTAGTAATAATAATAATAATAATAATTATTATTATTCTTATTGTTATAATAATAATAATAATAATAATAATAATAATAATAATAATAATAATAATAATAGAATAGTACTCCCTTCGTTCCAAAGATTTCTTTTCATTTTTCCATTTTTCCATTTTGGACGTTCCATTAGAAACTTTCCGTTTCTTTTTATGGAAACTCACTATCTCAATTATTAATATTTTAATCCTCTCTTTCATACTTTATCAATTATATTTCTTACTTTTTACTATACACTTACTACTTTATCTATATATACAATTTTTTAATCAAACTTCTAAAAAATTGTGCAAAAAGTAAATAGCAACAAATCTATAGAACGAAGGAAGTAATAATTTGCACTTGAATAGTAATCCGATTGCGGAATGTGGTGTGGTGTCCGTTTGGCCTTTCTTATTTGGTCTATTGGGGGTATTTTTGAATTGTTTTGTCACTGAGTATGAGTTTCTCTTTTAGTGTAATAAGTGGTGATACTATTGGAGCACTTGTAGCATTTGTTATCGATAATTGCCTTGTTTTTAATCAATATATCTCTAAATCTAAGTATCACAATATATGGTACGGTTATTAATCATTATAAATACTATAATATAAATTTAAATATAGAATGCACAAATATATTTTCCCACAAGAATATAAACATTAGGGTTCAAATATTTTATATAATCAAAACATCTCGGAGATAATCGATATATCGAATGCACAAATATATTTTATATTTATAAAGACATACAAATACGATTGGTCCCAAAAATCTTTTCCCAATAGAAGGACAAATTGACAAGTCTCTAAATACACTACACGCAAATACAGAACATATATAATTCAGAACCTGTCAAAGCTTACTTAATCAAATATGAAACTTGGAAGGTAAGAAAATCAATCTGTATAGCATGTGAAATACATCTGCAACCGCGACAACCAATCTCTCACCTCCAGTTAACTTCGAGGTTCTCACCTCCATGAAACCGGTGGCCGGAAGCGGAATTTCGCCGGTGGTCGGCAACATTTTTGTGCCGTTTTGAAAATTTAAACGGATCATTAAATAGATCGGGAAGAGATGAACTCATTCGTATATTCGGATGTGAAATTCAACGGTTTGATCGGAAGTTATGGCCGGATTTATGTTCCACGGTAGAGGAGGGTGAGAGAGAGAGAAAGTGATTTTTTTTGGAAGATAGTGATGAGAGTGACAGGGCTAGTGTCGGGCTGTAGGTTGAATTGAAATCCTCCATTTCAAATAGCACAGTGTACAATGGAGAGCCAAACAAGAAAATTGGGTCAAACTCAATTTGAGTACAGAAACAAACACTCTGATAATCTCTTGAAAGTTGAAACCCTAGTATTTGTTTCGTCTCTATCTTCCAACTTAGTTATTAGAAACTCAAGTTATGATTAAAGGAATCTCAACTTTTAACTCTATACCAAAACACAACTATCTCGAAAGCCTTGCAAACCCCAAAAATGATCTTCACTCCATCGGATGAGTAAGTTGTAGACTTTGTGGGTCCAAAATAAATAACCTTGCTTGAAAAATGAATCATAAACCCGATACATATATAAGAGTTTTCCCACTCGGCGTCTAATACCTCATGCTATTAGTTAACAAAAGAGTTTGTAGATGCTTAAATACTATTGAACCTGAACTTCAAGGGTAACAGATCTATAATGCCCTAAGATGATGTTCTGAACGGCACACCCGCTACACTAATGCATTCAACAAGTCTACATAGCCTTGGCCATATCCTCATAAAGTGACCAATTGAAGTACATTGATAAGTATTTAGATAAATTCAAAGTATTGAAAATAGAACAGAACAATGCTTTTTTTATCAGCCATTTATCCCTATTTCTAATCTCAGAATTCCCCCAAAAAGACACTGCTATATTTCAACTGATGAAATGGACCGAGTAAGAATCCAATAAGCATAAATAACACAAGAAATCAAAACAGACAGAAATCTAATTAAGGACAGTCATGGAAATGATCATGGGTCTAACATCATATTACACAGATGTCCTGAGAAGTAAAAACAAAAATGTTTAATAGCAGAAATCCACGACCCCCCCCAAGCACAAGTATCAATTAACGGTTGGCCTTTGCAACCCTCTCAATCTCGTCCTTCTTTTTAATCGCATAGCTGTTCGAAGAACCCTTGGCAGCATTTATGAGTTCATCGGCAAGGCACTCGGCAATAGTCTTAACATTTCTAAACGCACTTTCTCTTGCGCCAGTTGTGAGGAGATAGATGGCCTGGTTGACACGGCGAAGTGGAGAAATGTCAACAGCTTGACGTCTCACAACACCAGCAGAACCAATCCTGGTTGCATCTTCTCTGGGTCCACTGCACGAAGAATGAAGTGAAGTTAAGATGGAGCATATAGAGCACAATCCAAATTAGGGCAAGTTATATCAAGTCATTAACCAATTATAAAAGTAACACAAACATAAACAAGTTAAGCTTTTCCTCGTAATCAAGGGTGAAGCAAACAGTTACTCATATAGATTACCTGTTGATAACAGCATCAACAATAACTTGAATTGGGTTTTGGTCAGTCAACAAGTGGATGATCTCCATTGCATGCTTCACAATGCGGACAGCCATTAGCTTCTTTCCGTTGTTGCGACCGTGCATCATGAGAGAGTTGGTCAGCCTTTCCACAACAGGGCACTGGGCCTTCCTGAACCTCTTGGCCTGGTACCTTCCAGCAGTGTGTGGCACGTAGATTGGATGCTTTGAAGCAGTTGCGGTGATGTAATCCTCAACAGATATGTCGCTAACCTGTAAATTAAAAAATATATATTCAATACCATAAATTTGGTCACAAACTCAACTGTTGATGGAAGGGCAAATCACAGTTTGTTTTTATTTTAAATCACTTAGGTACTTTCTCAGATAAATCAAGACAACCCATTTCATGTACAGATCTTGCAAAGTTTCAAAGAACACTGAAATTTAAAAGATCACAAAACATTAGAACTAAACAGTGACTGCAGTAGGTAGATGCATACAAACTAACATTTTAATAACTGGTCTAGTAAAACCGTGGCACTAACTTCAATTCACAAGTGCAGACTAATGCAGCAAAGCAATTACTAGTCATCCACTGATACAAATTTGTCAGTCACTTATCAACCATTATTATACAGGATATAACCAAACAACTCACATCGAGAACATATGACAGAAAGACTAAATTTTTAATATAGGTTCTCATAGATGTATACAAAACACACATGTCAGCAACAGCTAATACTTTGCAAATCAAGAGATACACATCCTTATTACTGTTCTAGTCTAATCTTAAACACCCTTATTCATAAGCTGCAAATCTTGTGGCTTAGAACACAATTACAGCTTCACAAGGCAAATCTATTAGTTATTGACTGATACAAACACCATCCACGTATGAATCAATAAATCCAGATAAACCAAACAACTCACATTGAAAGTAACATATCAGAGTAAGAATCAATCGGTAGAATCAGCTAAAGATCAAAACTTTATGGCTTCCCACGGAAAAAATTATTAGCAAATCAACCAATACAAATACTAAGTCACTTAAAAAAAATGATATCATTGGTGATTATTAATCAAATCAACACAGCATACAAAATACATCAATGGATCTAAGGATAACATCATCGAGCTGACCTGAACTTCGTCGTATGACCAGCGGTTGAAGAGCATCACACCGCCGGAGTGAACCTTAGTTTCATCGACAACAACTGGAGCCGGCTCCATTTTTCTCAGCTGTGTTTCTTCTTCTTCTTCTTCGCTTGTAAACGGCAGAGGAGGAGATGGAGGCGATTTGAGACTGTGTTTTCCCTAGGGCTAATATATGTAAATAAACCCTAGGTTTTGTTTTAGGCCAATGGGCTTTGCCCAGCCCAGTACCAAATAATAGAATACTTGGGCTCTATCCAGTATTAACCACACACTTTCAGCCTGCCCATATCCAGATTAGTTGGGCTGTATCTATTATCCACACAGTTTGGGCCCTCCCTGACTCAATTGGTATTGAACCGGGTAGGGTAAATTTTAGTTATACCGATTCTGAAATTTCTTATTCATTCATAATGAAAAGGAAATCAAAATTGTTTCTCGTCTAGAATCACCTCTCCTTCATCATCGTATTTATGGGTACTACGAGTCAAATTTGGGGCTTGTAGAGTTGCTTTACATGTTTAGAAATCGAGGGGAGGTCAAACTTAAGATTTGTATAGCGACAAAATTATATACTCAAACTGGAGCTCGTGAGCTTTGGCCTCCTTCACGAGCAGGTAAAAAAAATTAAATATTAGTATTTTTAAAACAAACATTCAACGTAATATATAATGCTATTAATACATGCAGCTCGGGCCAGGCATTCCCAGGTGACTTGGGCTCGAACCCATTACAGGTGATATGTAATGAATATCAGATCGAATGAAAGATCGTGTATGTTCACGATTTCAGAAGTGATCCAATATTCGATCCGAGACACCGTTCGCTTTGAATTTCATTCATAATAATCTATGTTTAATTCATTTAAATGTTGTACTCATCGTTTATTTTCATATCAAAATCCTTTTGCGCATGAATCAATAATAGATTCACAAATGAATGAATGATTGATTAAGATGATGAACATTCATTCATCAAGCGTTTCACCGTCATTCCAATATATTATTGGGAGTGAGCCGGTGATGTGACATGATGTTTTGTACATTTGGTGAAATAGTCCACCGGCGGCAATGCCCAAAATCAACACCATATTATCATATGTACCACTACTAGGACCACCAAACTCAATCTTTAAGTGTTCATACATGAAAAGATTCGATAAGACTAAATTGACATTTAGTCAAATTAATAGTTATTCAAAGTATCTTGGAGGTGATTAAAAGAGAGATTATTTTAATGTGGAAGTAAAAACGTTAGTTAGTAAAGAAGTAGATTGTGGAATGGTCATAAGCAGGATCCAGCTCACAACGTCGTCAACCTCAAAACTCAACTCGAGTCTTTGCCTGCCACACCACTGGACCAGTGGACCTTCACCTGAGAGCGTGCCTAATTTTCATCCACGCAAACCTACTTAATTTAATCTTTCTAACTCTTAACTACACTACATATTTGCCCACAGAGATTAATTAATAAGAGATGATAGTTGATTAACACTCATACTGATATTAACGGACCATCAAGACTGTTTTGTTAATTTAGAAAACCGGGTTAAAAACACCTAAATCTTAACATAACTCAAGGTTTTAATTCTGTACCTCATTTATAATTATCCTTCCTCCCGTCCCGAGCTAAATTTCTTATTTACTCTTCAAATATGGGAAGATTGTTCATGAGTTAAAAACTTGAAATATGTCTCTGCTAATTATGTTACGAGTTACCATGGTTTATGTTGTCCATGTCGAATTTTGCATGTGCAGTTCCCAAAATATAAGAGGAGCACACATCGTCCGACCAACAACACTTTATGAATCTCGAAAGATCATCCCGAGAAAATCTATATTACTTCTCCATCCCAGCCCATGAGGGTGTGAGGAGGGGACCATTGCATGTCTAATGAGCAGCACACGTCTGACTTGTAACACTATATGAATCTTATAAGATCATCTCTACAAAATCTACTATATATCCGAAGAGGAGACCCTTGCCACAAGACACAATCTCATCCAGTTACGTGTTACTTTTTTATAAGAACACTCTCCAGTGCCTTTACAACATCTATACATAACACACCACCCAAGATGTTCAGGTACGGATGAACATAAAAGCCTCAGTCCGACCCAACGGCATAAACCGCCTTTTTTTAATTTGCACCCACCAAATAAATTTATGGTAAAAATGTTGCGGGACAAAAAATTACTAACCCGCCTCGATTCACTATTATAACCACATATAGTGGGTCGGTTAAGTTTTTGTATATTAATAACCACCTACACCCGTCCGCGTTCACCCCTAGATTCAGGTGTGACTTGGATCATTTTTCGTTGTCCCAGTAACACTTTCCGATGAGCTAGTCTTGAAACCTTTCGTAAGGGGCAACCTCTCTATGTCCCCAAGCTTTGAAATTTTACAAGAATTACTATATGTGCGGGCCGCGAATCAAACTGTTCGCGAGCAACACGAGGTTCGGTCAAAGCTTGGTTCGAACTCGAGATTGATCTATCAACTCGAGTTTGATCGTGAGCAAGTTCAACTCAATTTTGAGTGAGTAACGAGTAATACAAGGCTCGGCTGATCGTGAACAGCTCCCGAGCATATAAGTAAATACATACATGTTATATATTTATACGTACAATTCAATAGGATTACATATGATATTTCAAATCAAACGGAATGACCTTTTCATCATTTCATGTATGTATGTGTTGTGTTAAAAAATAAATTAACATGTTAGTATTTAATAATTATATAATGTAGCACTTGCTTCACTCAAAACAATAATAAGTTCACTAATTTTTCTTATAAAATAATAATTATTTAATTTAATTGCTCTTGAGCAAGATCAGTGCTCACGAGCTTAATGTCAAATTAAAGCTCAACTAAGATCGAGTTTGAGATCGTGATCGACTTATAAACATGAGCATGAGCTCGATAAGGTCCACGATCTGCTAAAATTAGCTCGTTCACACCCCTAGCCCTAAGGCATACCAACCATCAACATCGATTTATCATTTCTTTATAGTTACTGCAAGTTATGACTATTGCCCAGTACCTATGTACACAGTATCCCCTATTCATAATGAAGGAGTAAGATCTCCTTTTGAGATTAGAGAAGTTATGTGCATGTTGATCAGTTTAGTTTCTCGAATTGATTCTGACTTAAAAGTTTCAATTTGACCCGACCGATTTAGGTTTAATTCTGAGTTAGGAGTTATTCGTTAAAACTAATATTTATATACAATGCCTAGTACTCTGTTTTAGATGCTTCTACTCTTACAATTTGCAAACATATCACAAGTAGGCTTGTATGTACCACGAGCACACTCGATCAAACATATACTTTAGGTGGATTCAAGTCAAGTCGAAGTCGAGCTATATATATATATTGTATATCATACTTGTATCAAGTACTTTAACAACACTACATGTGCTAAGAGTATTCCACCTTTGTGGTCTTGGTTTTGGATTCGTCCGCGACCCCTCACTCTCGGTTAGACTTTGGCTAAACATACTAGACGATGGTGGTGACCTAGATGACAACCAAATTTCACTTCTTGGGATTGGGTTTCTACTTTCCCATGGAATTGACGGTTCTCTTTGTTTTATACGACCACGTCTTAAATTACTTGCCACTTATTCCGATAAGGAGCACAGGGTGGAGGGGCGTTGACAAATGTGGAAACTTTTATCCTTGGAATTGACGAAATCAAGTCTTATGTGGCCTTACTGAATGGAGGGTTATGGTATTGATCTTTGAAGAGGATGGAATGAGGAGAACTTTCTCTTAAAGGATGGAGCATTATGTTTAGTTTGAGATCCTCTTCCTTTGGTGGTAATAATTGACATAGACAGTGGATGGGTTTGGGGCTTGGCCCGATGTAATTTTTTAGTGTTGGTTTTGGATAGAACGAACCATTGCCTTGATGACTTTTGATCTACTTGTAATGAGCATTCCTTACTTTATCATCCTTATAATATATTTTTGCCGTTAAAAAAAAACACAAATAAATTAACAAACTAATTTAATCCTCATTAGACAAGACAAGGAGTAAAAATATATCTAATCAAATTAAGTGAGATAAGCATGATCGTTAGTACTGCACATGAAGTTTCATTCTTAGATTCATTTGGATAATATATTTGCAAAATTAACTAAGGAACACACACGTGGTTAATCACGAATGGGCTTCTTAAAACTTTGGGAAATTAATCTATGTTTAGTGATTAAACTAAAACACAAGCCCTTTTCATTCATTCTGTCATACAATGGTACTCCACTTAGTCCTGGTATAGGCACTTCACATGCAACTACGTGGAAGTAACCTTAATTACTGTTCCTGATAATCCAACACCAACATAATCTTTGTCCTTTTGGATCATTTGCTACATTTTTGACACGCATGTACACCTTTTACGCACTCAATCCATGTATATATACATGCAAAGTTCCCTTAATGATTCCACAAGTCACAGAAAACATTACTAAGAGTATACACATGCAAATGAACAATGAACATGCAACTCCTGCAGTGAGATATGTAGGAATTCGGAAGCGAAAATGGGGCAAATGGGTATCAGAGATTCGTGAACCTGGTCAAAAGACCCGAATTTGGCTAGGGAGTTTCGAAACGGCTGAAATGGCAGCTGCGGCTTATGACGTGGCAGCATTTCATTTGAAGGGTTCGAAAGCTAGGCTCAATTTTCCGGAATGGGTGGATATTCTACCTAAGCCTGCTGGTGATCGGCCTCAGGATGTCCAAGTGGCAGCTCAGGAAGCGGCCACGCTGTTGAGGAACGGGGAGCTGACTAGAGCCGAGGGGCACGGTGGTGGTGCAGGGGTACCGGAACGAGTAGGGCTGTCCGCAAGGGAGATTGAGGCGATAAATGAAGCGCCACTTGACTCGCCTAAAATGTGGATGGAGCTAGAACTAGGTGAACTTGGAGGAGGAGGAGGAGGAGGAGAATATTCTTTTGCTAATAATTCTTTTGCTAATCATTATGCAGGATTTGGATCTGAGAATTCTCATCATGTTCAAGATAATAGTTGGGATGAAATGGATTCTTTCCCTATTTGGGACTACTAAAAATTATGCTAAATTTATTTATTATTGGTATGAAATGCAATTTTAGAAGCATTTCAATTATATTTGTGTTGACTAAAAAGAAAAAGCAAAAAATGACATTTGTGTATCTTTTTCCCTTTTAATTTTTTGGGGCTGATTTGCTAATAGTAGTTGAAATTATGCTAGTGAAAGTACTGATTTTGTTGGACAAGGTTGGATTTAGTTATCCAACTTGAATTGGGCTTTCTACTAGAAGGTAGCCCACTTGTTACAGAGGAAAGAAAGGCCTTTCCAAGTTCAAAAGGTGTTGTTAGATTGACCCAGAAATGCATTCTTGGCCCATCGAAATATGTTGGTTACATACAATTGCTGGGGACATATTTTGAGATCTCCAGTTTCCAGTTCAGTGTTCTTTTCTCTTTCCAATGTAAAAGTTGAGAATTGAGATGTTGTATGTGTTCTAGGTCAGAACATTTATATATAGTCTACTTCTCGAGCAGAGTTTGTACTTTTAATTCTTATATCGCATATTTTTATGTAGGAATTGCTACATATTCGTATATCTATATATTCTTGTTTCTTTCTTCATGATTTGGGGTTAATTTCTTGTGAAATACCACATCCCTAGAATACATACCAGATTAGTTTTTCCGAGCTTTAAGGGAACTTGAAAGTGAGAAGGAAAGGATTAGACGCCATATTGTCCGATTGCCTTGGACAAACCACGAGGTAACTCAACAGGTGAGACTGGGCCTCAGTAAGTGGTTAAAACATAATAAATCACGGACCAGTACCGTAAAAGCCAACATCTTGTCTATTTGTGACACATGTCCCTTGTGGATGGGCTTAAAAGAGTCCAATCTCGGCATGCTCTACCCATGGTGGGTTGGGCTGGAATCCAATAGTAATCACGTATATTCCACAGGAGACAACATGGTTCCCCTTAGTCTGAGGCGTGGGTTCGAACCCGTGTAATCTGAGTTTGCCATGTTGAGACTAGTCTTGTCAACGGGTTCAATCAGCCAAGGCTCGATACAAGAACCAATCAAATCCATACAAAAAAGCTGGCCGGTTCCGATTTCTGTTTCTTCACGCGGAACCTCTAGCAACCGAATTGATCGATCCTAACCCGGATTGGTCAAATCCGATACCGAACGTCCAACTTTCTTGTATGGATTTTAATTGGTTCTTGTTGGGCCTTGGCGAATCGAGCCTATTGACATGCCTATTTGAGACCTATTTCCTTGATTCGAGATATCAACACATTAATTCGTCTAAGGTTGGACGCGCTGCCCGACTCAGTCCAATTTGTCGAAGGTAATAATGTGAAAAATCTATAGTTATTCAATTTTTATCGATAAAGTGTTAGGAAAAATATGTTTTTCCAAATATTTGTGAAAAATCACTTTAGATGAGTATAAATTGGGTAAGAGTGTAAAATATTTTGGGTAAATTATTAACTTTTTACTATTTTACGAGAAAGTCATTTATTTTCAAAGAATTTGACGGTGCACAGAGAGGCCAAATGATTTTCACAAAATGTGAGGGGTCAAGCAAATATCAAGGCAGCTAGAGAAAGACTAAAAGAATGTGTTTCACACGACCTCTCAAACTCCCACTCGAAATGACTTAAATATCCTTGTCTACTACTAAGGTAAAAACTAAAAACTAAACCACGGTCAGTTAAACGAACGGCACAAATGAAAGATGAACCCAGTTCTAGCACGTGGCACCACATAAAATTACAAATAAAATAATAGAAAAACGAAAAACACGTACGGACGTGTGGTAATTGGAGCAATGTTCTAGTAAGATCGAAAGAAGCGTTGTTTGCTTAGACGCGTCGATTTAGATTACTTCAGTCAAGGAAACACACAAATCCAACGGTCCCTATCACGTCATCTGAGCTGGATTCATCTACTAGTCAACCAACGAGAAAATCGTTTGAGACGCGTTGATTGTGATTACTAAAGGAGACTATCAATGGTCATGATTCCAGCTCACTATATGTACATATGTAATAACTGAACACGCACACACGATATACTATCTCACACTCCCACTAACCCACTCTACTTGACTTACCAAACTTAATACTTATAATGGTATACTTAATTTATCCGACTCGAATTAATTAATTCTCAGGTCAACAACTTCTCATATTTTGACTCCAAAATTAGCTCAAAAGATAACTTCTCATTTTTTATAAAAATCAGCTAACTTATCAGCTAGACGTTCATGTAACTGGCTTATTACAAAAAATAAGTTCATCGAACTGATAAGCTTATGCTAAACAGAGACTTTAACGTCTTCATTTCAACAACTTCTCATATTTTAAATAGAAGTTATATTTACTAGTACTTTATACACTATGTCATACTTTATTCATCATATTTTATACTTTTAATCATTCGTCCTCCTATTCTAATAATTGTTATTAGTCTTAAAATTTAAATACATTGGAAAGTTGAGTTTTGGAAGGAGGGAGTAAAAATTACATTCACGGATTCGATTGATCTCGACTTTTTAAACCCCCATTTGACTACAAATTACTATTAAAATATAGAGAAAATTACATTTGGTACCCCTTAAATTGACCCCCTTCACAGATTGATCCATTCTATTCGAACAATAACAGATGACCCCATGTAGTTGACCAAAACTAAAAAACACTTCTCTCTCATGCCATGTGGATTTAATTTTCTCTCTCCTTAAAAGAAAAGTTAAAACAAATTAAAATTTCTTACATTAATTAAAGTAAGTAAAAATAACAGATGGATCTATCTGTAATTAGCTTCCACAAATATAGGGAGCTATCTGTAATTGATTTTTAGGTAATTTTTGCTAATAAAAGTAAAAAAAATACATGCACTAAAAATAACTTCCTCATAAACTTCTATGTAATTGATTGAACTGAATTATGTCGTTCTAAATCGTATGTGGAAATTGGAGGGAACTTTTATCCCCAAATTCCTGCCCGGACCCTTACTAAATAGCCATGTTTGTGGCTTGGATGATAAGGAAGTACTAGTAGTAATTAATTATTTTAATTTCAGTTTTATGTATTTTTGTCGAGTGATCACAATTATCTCCTTTGTGGAGTATATTGTAAGAACTTGTGATCAAATCACCATGTAATTTGCTTCTGTTTACAATGAAATGAAGATGATTAAATGGTGAAAAACCATTGTTAATGTTGTCTCTTGTTGTTATTGTTGGTGGAGAGAGCAATAGAAATGCATTAACATAATAACCATTAAACAGAAGAACTGAAAACCAATTATGGGAGAACAAGGAGCAATTACATCAAATATATGAACCTAATTTGATGAGCTCATCCACATGCTTAGCAGCCTCTTGAAGAAATGCATTATGCCACCTTTCACCATAATATGTCATGGCCAGTTGAATATCCAAGACAGTCATGGAAGTCATGAGTACAGAACCTCTCGGACGAAGCTCGTCAGAGTGGCCACACTCAATGTGAATGAGCCTTGAAGCAATGTTGGAAGCCCTCATACGTGGTCCAACTGCTTGATCATTGGTGTTCATTTCTCTTCGTGAAGTTGCTAGTTTTTTTAGCAAGAGTAGGGTTGTTCAAATAGTTTCCATGTTCATCATTATGTATGTTTCCATGCATTCAAATATGTTAGTCTTATTATGTGACTCATCATATAATAAGAGTATAGCAAATTACCCGATCCCCACATGAGATGATGGGCGAATCTTTCTTTGATAGCCCTTAATTTCCATTGTTACTTGTTGTTTCTTGCTTGTCGCTTCTTGATGGTTTGTATTTATAGGTAAATTATAAAGATGAATGCATGGATATGGACATGAAAACAATGGAAGAATTGAATCTGACTCTTGAAATATGTATAATTGACCTTTGACCTTCATACATTGATAGTTTCTGGTTTGTATTCGTGATATGCATTCAATCAATACAGGGCCAGGTGCTTTTATTTGAAGTCAATAAAGGGACCCAATACATTCTTCAGCATACAGAGAAACGGTTAGGAAATAGATTAATTGATTGATGACCTGAAATTACCTGAAATTTACCTAAATTGACTAAACAAAATCCAAGCTAAATTACAAATAAGTCCAGTTGGAAATTGATTTAAATCAATTACAAATAAGTCCCTGAATTTGTGAAGTTTAATTACGCATACATCCAACAAATGTGTCACCAAATAAAGGAGGAGAAAAGAAAAGGAAAAGAAAAGAAAATAGGAAACAAAATTAAAGAAACTCAAAAATCAAAATATTGATAAGATTTTCGTTATTATTACCAACTTTGGTAATTACATCAAGAAAAGCAATTCCACGCCATTATCAAGTTTGACTTTGAATCTATTTAATATCAAAAATCGCTTCGAATTTTTGGATGAATCATATTGTTTGAATAGAAGGGTTGAATTTGTTATTAGACCGACTTTAAGGGGTACCATAATAAATTTGCCCTAAAATATATGGTCAAAGTAAATTAAAAAAAATTATATTATGAAAGTCTAAGGGTCGTATATTTATGACATAATTTTGGTATATATGCGAGAGTTTGAAATCGGGATGGAGGAGTATTATTTATGAGTTGTCTGCCACATACATAGTACATCACTGTGGTACCTACATCCTTTATATATCATGGATGAATCATTTAATGAATAGATTGGTGATGTTTGATTTCATCCACATAATGTAAATTTCCTGGGCTGTAGGCTTAGTTAGTTGATTCTGGTTTATTCGTTTGTCCCTGTTGCTTAAAAGTCCTTATGATGTAAATATCTTACGCTGTTCTTTTTTGATATTTTTGCTAAGATGTAGAATAGTAGTGGGTTCCCTTCCGCTAGTTTTATAAAACTAAAACTTTCTAATTTGCAGATATTAGTTGCATGTTATCATGTCCCGTCCCGTCCCGTCCCCTTGAGTCATCAAGACCCGAACATTAGACAAGCATGATTGCTTCTGAATTAATCTTCGAATAATATGTTTGTAAAAAAAATCGATACATGCCCATATTTCCACACTTTGTCATTACTCATAAACGCACCCAGAAAACTTGGATATTAGGTCCAATATCATTACTTTAATAACAATGAATATCAAAATGTACATGTAAGCAAAATTGTTATAGTCGGTTATTGCCTCATTTAAAGGAGAAGTAAGTACACATTATGTGATAATCCGAGAAGTAAGAGTGGAATTCTCCATCTCCATTCTCCATATGGACTACGTAGAGTATGGATAGACACACGCAGCCAAAAGATTATCCATTGGCACATCTATATATCACGGATGATAAAAATTATAAGAATTACAGTATGGGATTGATAAAACTTAATAAGAATTACAGGATTGTAACGACCAAACCACTAATCGTTTGTGCCTCGACCTTTTAGACTGGTTTGTTTACGTATGACTTGTGCCACACATGTCATGCTAGTATGATATTGTCCGCTTTAGGACGGAGTCGGCAAGAAATTGCTTTTGAAGTCACCCTAGTTGAGAATGATGGTTTACTTATATACCATTCTTTCCTCTCATTATTAACCGATGTAGAATGTTGGGTATTACGGTGAAAGTCAATTATAAGCTAAAACATGTAGATGATGGTACTAAATCCTACTTATACTCTCCCGCTATAATTATTGGTACAACCTTTTTATTAGGACATTCAAATGAAATCATTTAAACATCCCAGTGACCCAATCCATATACAAGCCCAATAAATTCTCAACTTAATAAGCACAACTGATTATCCTTCAGTGAATATGTGTATGGGTAGTGTAACTCTATGTGTAGTGATGTGGATTTTCGATAAATTGGATATATGAAAAAATTCAAGAAGTCCACCACACTAAGCTAGGTACTGGATGATACATAAAACAACGTGGAAGGAACCTTACCCGTTAACAGAAGAGCAACATATACAGTAACCAATTCATTTGCGTTCACACGCTTTACTAAAGTGTAAACTATAAATACAAGGAATCCAAGCCACATATTCATTAACAAATACTGCTTTCTATTTCTAGCCAGCAACTTTTAAAAATAAGTGTAATTTAATTCTTGAATACTGACAAACTCCTACTCTACTACTACTACTACTATTACTCATCATGAACGACAAACAACAAGTTGCCTATGTTCTTGATCATCAACAACATCACCAGCAGCAGCATGCAACTCCAGCAGTTGGTAAGTATGTTGGAGTCAGGAAAAGAAAATGGGGAAAATGGGTGTCCGAGATTCGTGAGCCTGGTCAGCAGACCCGAATCTGGTTAGGAACATTCGACACGGCTGAAATGGCCGCTGCTGCTCATGACGTGGCCTCGTTCCATCTAAAAGGTACCAAAGCGCGGCTTAATTTTCCGGATTGGGTGGATATTCTCCCCAAGCCTGCCAGTGCGCGTGCACATGACATTCGAGTTGCAGCTCAGGAAGCGGCCATGTGGTTTTCGAATGATCAAGAGCAGCCAAGAGAGGGTGGCAGTACTAGTGCTGGAGGTGCAGAGGTACCGGCACAAGTGGGGCTGTCACCTAGTGAAATTGAGGCTATAAATGAAGCTCCACTCGACTCGTCTGAAATGTGGATGGAGCTACAGGTAGGTGGATCAGGAGAGTTTTCGGAGTACTATCCTTTTGCTGAGCAACCAGGATTTGAGAATTGCCATGTTCAAGAATGGGATGGAATGGATAGCTTCCGTATTTGGGACTAGCATATATTGATCAGTTTGGCATCTGATATATGTGCTTATAATAAGTGTGGCACATGAAATGCAATTTTAGAACCATTTCAATTTCTATAAGGCACCAGCTACTAGTAAGGTTCATAGATGTTGGGTTAGAACTTAGAACAGTATCTACAAATTCTTTCTGGAAAATTTGATCTACATGATATTTCTGGTGCCATTTTTGACAGTCTCCAGTATTCAGGTTAGTTGGGTAGGCTACATATTCTCTCTGGAATTTTTGATCTAGATGGTATTCCCGGTGCAATTTATGACATTCTCTAGTTTTCAGTTTAGTGTAACAGTGTTCAATGTGATGAGGTACAGAATTGTTAAGTATTCGAACCAAGATTGCAATAAAAACAATCAACTACTTGACAAATACAATCACCAATCAAAGCAATAAAAACACAAGCACAATATAACGTGGTTCGATTGAATAAATCAAATCTACGTCCACGGAGAATCAATGAATTTTATTACTCCACAACATTCCTCAATCCAATTTAATTCTGAGAAATCAATTGAATTACACCTTGAATTCTACTACACAATCCTCACAACTACAGCTAATAATGTCACTAATCTAATCACGAAGAATGGCACAAAAAACCGGAAGATTGATTCAGCTTGTATTAATCGATTCCTGCCCAGCTGTTGCTCGTGAATTGATGTTACTCTGTTGCTCTGTTTCTGTTCCTATATATAAGAAAACAGAGGAAACCGTATTGGACTAGAAGAAACCTCCACTGCCTGATCATTAACTGTCATCATCATCAAGCAGCTGTAATAAAATTGTGTTATGACTTATTCCTTTTCCTATTACGTTTCTTCTTCTAATTTGAATAGGAAACAAACAACGATCCTTCCATATTGCAAACAGGTCCCTGTACTTCCAAATCATTGAAATCAAATCCCTGTAAAATTGAAATCTTCGAAAACACACCCCAAACTTCACAATCTCCACCTTGTTGAGAAGATAACAGGAGTAACTTCATTCATCTCACTTTCTCTTCATCACTATCATCCTTTGATGGACAATAGCTCCAACACACAGTGCTGGCATCCCTCAACACTTTGAGACACCAATTAAATTCAAACAATGTAAAAATTTAGTTGGATTTAACACCTTTCTTAACATATATGCAGCATTCCCTAATGTTGATACCTTCTCAATCTTTACTTCACCTTTGTTTATGATGTCTCTGACAAAATGCAACCTCACATCAATGTGTTTGGATCTCTCATGAAACATCTCATGCTTGGACAAGTATATAGCACTTTGACTGTCACTAAGTATAGTTACAGCTCCTTGTTGCAGACCAAACTCATTGATGATTCCCTTCAACCATAAGCCCTCCTTAACTACCTCAGTTATTGCCATGTACTCAGATTCAGTGGTTGATAATGCAACCACACTTTGCAAATTAGATTTCCAACTTATAGCTGAAGAACACATATCCAGATTGAGATCTTATGTTATCCAGATTAGCTGCATAATCTGCATCCACATATCCTAGTATAGGATCATGTAACCACTTGTCATTCTAGCAGAATTTTATCTCAATATCTGTAGTTCCTCTCAGATATCTCAATATGTTCTTCACATCATTCCAATGATGTTCTCCAGGATTAAACATGTATCTACTTGTAACACTTATTCCATAAGCAACATCTGGCTTGCTGCAACCATAGCATACATTATGCTACCAATGGCATTTGCATATGGGATCTTGTTCATATGCTCCACCTGCTCCTGTGTTGTAGGACTATTCTCCAGTGATAGCCTAAAATGTTGAGCTAATGGAATGCTACTAGTTTGCATTCCTGCATATGAAACCTCTGAAGTACCCTCCTCAAGTAGTCACCTTGATTTAACTTCAATACTCCAGCTTTTGTATCTCTGTAGATATCCATCCCAAGAATCCTCCTTGCATTGCCAAGATCTTTCATCTCAAACCTGTTACTAAGTTGATCCTTCACTTGATTCAACTCATCCATGCTACTACTAGCAATCAACATGTCATCTACATACATGAGTAGATATGTAATGACATGTACACCCTCTTTCTTCAAGTACACACAGCTATCATATGCAGATTTAATGAAACCAATTTCTTTCATATATTCACTGAACTTTCTATACCACTGTCTGGGGCTTTGTTTTAATCCATAGAGAGACTTCTTCGGTAAACACACCTTTTCCTTATTTTCTGGTAGAATAAATCCTTCAGGCTGTGACATATAGATGGTTTCTTCAAGATCACCATGCAGAAAAGTTGTTTTAACATCCAGTTGTTGTAGCTCTAAGTTAAATTGGGTTACAATACTCAATATAATTCTTATAGAGGTATGCTTGACCATAGGGGAGAATATATCATTGTAATCCACTCCCTCCTTCTGAGTAAATTCTCTAGCAACTAGCCTTGCCTTGTACCTCACTTGTTCTGTAGTTGTAACTTCAATCTTTCTCTTGTAAATCCATTTACAACTCACTATCCTCTTGTTTTGTGGTTTTGGAATCAATTCCCATGTCTTGTTCTTCTCAAGAGATAGCAACTCCTCCTGCATAGCAACCATCCATTCTTGCTTATTCACTCCTGTACTTGCTTCTGTGAAATTCTGAGGCTCTTGGCATTCAATATCATGACAAGTACTTAGTGAATATGCCACCATGTTGCTAAAACCATACATATTGGTAGGTTTAGGCTGTCTCCTCTCTCTATCTCTTGTCAACTGGAAGTTTCTGATTTCTTCTGTAACTGGTACCACATTCCTCCTTGCGTGGTTTCTATTCTCAGTAGCTGGTTGTGTAACTTCTGGAGCTTGTTGTTCCTGTGTAGAAATACTAGTTGTGGTAGTTGGACTAGTATTAATCCTGGTATGAGATCTCTGTGTTGTATTACTCCTTACAGGTGAGCTTTGTGATATTTCAACTCGAGTTGAGTTGTAAGGCTGATCACTTGCATCTTGTTGAACATGAGAATCACTCACTACTTCTTGGTTTTCTTTAACTTGATAATTGATTCTCATAAGCTCCACCTCAATCTCAGAATCTTTAAACTCCTTCATATCAGTTTCCAGGTGATGATCAATGTTCTTGTATGGGAATACATCTTCTTCAAACATTACATCCCTGCTAATAACTACCTTCTGAGCATTCTTCTCAATACACCACAGCTTGTATCCCTTCACACCCTTAGGATAGCCCCAAAAAATGCATTTTAATGCCATGTGCTCAAGTTTGTCCTGCCTGACATGTACATATGCTAGACAACCGAATACTCTTAAGTGTGAGTATTCCTTCACAGCTCCATACCACAATTCATCAAGAGTTTTCGCCTGTATGGCTGATGATGGAGTTTTATTAAATAAGTAACACACAATAGTTACAACTTCACCCCATAAGGACTTAGGAACTCCAGCTTGAAACATGATGCAGCTAGTTCTCTCTAGAAGAGTTCTATTCATCCTCTCAACTGAACCAAGTACCTAGCACTGTCTTGTGCCTGATGATTCCTTTATCCTTGCAAAACTCATTGAACTCATATGACATATATTCTAAACCATTGTCAGTTCTGATATACTTCACCTTTCTCTCAGTCTGATTTTCAACTTCCACTAACCATTGCTTGAACCTTAAGAAAGCTTCATCTTTAGATTTCAGTATCACAAGCCACACCTTCCTTGAGAAGTCATCAATTATGGACATGAAGTATTTTCCACCATTTAGTGTTTGAGTTATTGCAGTCCCCACAGATCAGAATGAACATAGTCTAGGATAGCTTTAGTTGTATGTTTACCAGTCTCATAACTGGATTTATGAGCTTTACCCATAATGCAATCCTCACATAATTTAAGTGTAGAGATATAGTCTCCACCTAGCAAGTTTTGTTTAACTAGTTCCTTGAGACCTCTTTCACTTAAGTGACCAAGCCTTCTTTGCCATAGTACAGTATTGTCACTAGCAGCTACATTTGCATATTTACCAGTAGCAGTAATTGTAATGCCATCTAGAATGTATATACCATGCTTCTGATTATTTCTGTCTCCTTTCATGACAACCTGATTACCCTTGCTCACTTGAAGTATGCCATTTTTAGAGTGATAGCTATACCCCATTAAATCTAACAATCCTAAATATATAAGATTTCTTTTTAGATCTGATATAAATCTCACATTTGTTAATGACCTTACAACACCATCATGCATTCTTATTCTAACTGTGCCAATTCCCTTTACACTACATGGATAATCATTTCCCAGTAGGACATGGCCACCATAACCATACTTTAAATCAGTAAACCAAGTCTCAGTGGGGCACATATGAAATGAGCAACCAGAATCAAGTACCCAAACATTACTATGGCAAGATCAGAGATAGATAGTACCTCACCAATTTCATAGTTGTTAGGAGCTTCTGCTAGTTTTGCATTTTGTTGCTCAAGTATCCTCCCAGCATTCTTTGATCTCTTGTGATAGATGCAATCCTTCTTTAGGTGACCTTGTATGTGATAGAATAAACACTTCCTCTTCTCAATATTGTCTCCACCAGAGCCACTAGCTTGTTTGTGAGATTGAAATTTTTCCTTCTCTTTTAACTAAACGATTCCGAAAAACCAAAAATGCCTCTGATTAACTATAACAAGGTAGAGAAAAAGGTACTCCTTTACTATAATCTTTTCCAGCCTTTTTATTTAGCGAGTATATTTAACTGTTTCTTTCTATTGAAATTTCCTTTCATGCTCAAACTCTCAGCCATTAGCTCTTGTTTAGCTAATCCTGACTTCCTTGTTTCTTTCAGCTTGAGTGATTTCTCTACCTCTTGAAAAGTGAGAGAGGTAGTTCTTCCCATTGTCAAAGCATCAATGAAATGTTCATAATGTCTTGGCAGAGAATTAACCAACATAAGTGCCTGATCTTCATCAGAGATTTTAACCTCTACTTCTACCAAATATGTGATCAAATTCTTAAAATCATCAATCTGATCACTGACACGCTTCTCAGATGTGATTCTGGAAGCAAATAACCGTTGTTTCAACATTATCTTATTTTCAGGAGTCTTGACATTGTAGATCTTCTCAAGCTCATCCCATACGCCTTGAGCTGTAGTCTGATCTGATACATCATGTAATGCCTGATCTCCAAGGGACAAAATCAAAAGTACTGTGAGCCTTTTCCATGATTTTTGCCTTATCCTTTGAATCGAAATCCTTCTCAAAACCTGCATCGCCTTGAATAGCTGCAGAAACACCTTGCTGAGCGAGGAGAGCCTTCATCCTTGCCTTCCATAGCTTGAAATCGGTTTTCTCTGTTAATCGATCCAGATCGAACCTTGTTGATGCCATCGCTTCCCACAGACGACGCCAATTGTTGAACAATTGAAGCAAATCGGCAAACACAATCGATCGAAAATGATAAAACCAAAACGAAGAACAGTAAACAACGATCAACAACGATATAACGTGCTTCGGATCAATGAATCGATCCTACTGCACGGAGGAACAATGGAAGCCTTTATTAATCACTCACAAACAGTATACAAGAATCATACAACGAAACCAACTCGAATTGAGAAGATTTGTCAACTCTAACTGCTGTGAACACTAATCCCTTCACAAGAGAGAATCTCTCAGAATCAGAATGAATTGAATGATGGCAAAGCTTGGTGATGATGTCAACTGTTAAACCGTCACAACAATTTATACAAAGCTGGAAGATTGATGATGAATTTGATCTTTGGAACATACTGCTTAAGTAAATGTAAACAGAGCACAGTTGTTGGTTTGTTGTAACAAACTAACTGCTCTTTTAATCTCCACCGTTTAATCTCCAGATATGATCTAAATCATTGATCTCATAACAGTCATGGATTGAGCTACACTCTTCACATCCTGCTTTGGAGAAAACCAACATTTGTAACCCGTTCCACCATACTTAGTGTTTCATCATGAACATGAGTGAGAATATACTTTATCACCTCCATCACTTTAACACATTTTGCACACATTTCCCTAGTGTATAAACTAGAAACTATAGCAGATAGGGCGGAGGGGGAAGTTTTTAAGGCTAACTTAAGGTGAGCTATGGGAGAGTGAGAATAAGTTAGATTAGAGCCACCTAAACATGGATGAGAATAAAATTACAAGTGTCCCCCTAGCCACTTTCACCGAGTCAGCTCTCCCAGTCGAAAGGTTATGTTATAACCACAAGGACTCTACCCGACCTAGTTCTCCAAGCCAGTCCCCTCGAGCATAAAGGACCATGCCTGGTGGAAAGTGACCTGATCCGACCTTGGTTATGATCTTCGAGCCAAGTTTCCGAGCCTGAAAGGACTTAGCCCGGTGGACTAGTCAAAATCACATAAGGAGTGGTTTCGTGCCTGGCTATATCCCCGAGCCAAGCACCTATCGATATGCTATGAAGACCGAAGAAGGCAACTGATAGTCTCACATCCTAGCCTCTTTAAAGTCACTACATCTGAAGGAAATAATGTATAAGGTCAGAGCCATGCTCACTCCCTGAGTGTACTGGCATCCCTTAAGTGGTGGACTTAGTGAAGATTATTCTAGCAAAAAAGAGCCACAATCACCGTAGAATGTGGTGGACAAGTGTCTTCCTACTACGGTATACATGTGTCAATCCACTACTGGGCAAACAAGTATCCGGCCTTCCCGGAGTTATGCCCCCTGACCAAATGCTATATATAGTGGGTCATTTAATTAGCACAAGGTAATTACTCACTAACATATACCATCGGAAGGTCATAGCCTAAAATCCTAGTCAACATACTCGACCAGGTTCGATTTGTCCAAAGACATTCAAACTGGCCCAAGAGGGAGTAACCATACTATACTTGGAAGGTTAGCAAGCTTGAATACCGTAATTGGAAGAGGATTTAGGTTATTCTTGTGAAGTTTGGGGTGTATTTTCGAAGATTTCAGTTTTATAGGGATTTGATTTCAATGATTTGGATGTACAGGGACAGCTGGGCAGGAATCGATTAATATGAGCTGAATCAATCTTCTGGTTTTTTGTGCTATTCTTCGTTATTAGATTAGTGACATTATTAGCTGTAGTTGTGAGGATTGTGTAGTAGAATTCAAGGCGTAATTCTGGGTCAATTTCTCTGTAACTTAGCTGGATTGAGGAAGGTTGTGGAGTAATAAAATTCATTGATTCTCCGCGGACGTAGATTTGATTTATTCAATCGAACCACGTTATATTGTGCTTGTGTTTTTATTGCTTTGATTGGTGATTGTATTTGTCAAGTAGTTGATTGTTTTTATTGCAATCTTGGTTCGAATACTTAACAAGTGGCGCCGTCTGTGGGAAGAAGGAGCTGTGTTCGATCATTGATTGCGGAGTTGTGATCAACTATGGGTTCAACAAGGTTTGACATTGACAAGTTTACAGGTGCAAACGATTTTGCACTATGGAAGATCAAGATGGAGGCTATCTTGATTCAACAAGGCGTGGAGATGGCATTGTTGCCTCGTAGCGAAGTTCCTGAAACAATCACAGACATGAGTTAAAGATTCTCTCAGGGAAGGCCAGAAGTACAATCATATTGAGTTTGGGTGATGAACCATTAATGGAGGTTGCTAAGGAGAAAACTGCAGTTGATATATGGAAGAAGCTAGAATCGTTGTATCAAACACAATCTTTAGCTAGGAGATTATTTATGAAATCACAACTGTATTCTTACATGATGAATCCAGATAGGAACATTCTTGAGCAACTGGCTATGTTCAACAAAACTCTTGATGAGATTGATAGCACATAGAAGATTCAAAGCTTCCTGATGAAGATAAATCAATAATTTTGCTTAATTCCCTACCTAAGTCTTATGAAAGCATTAGAGATGCAATAGCATTCATAGGCCAAAAGAAGGTTACATTGGAGGAAGTTCAATGTTTAATCAGGCAGAAGGAGCAACAAAAGGAGACAGCTAAGGTAGAAGCATCTGGTGAGGGTCTCATGGTCAAGAACAATAACTACAAGCCTAAGTTTCAACCACAATACCAGAAGAACATCACCAGTTGGTGGTGGTTCTGCAAACAAGGAAACCAGGATTTGTCATCACTGCAAGAAACCTGGTCACCTAAAGAAAAATTATTTCTTGTTAAACAGACAAAAAGACAATAGAGGTGGAGGGAGTACTTCCCATGAGTTTGCAGGGAATATTGAGTATGATGGGGATGTGTTAAATATCACAGATGAGGTGATAAATATCCCAGGAGGAGTGTTAAATCTCACATATCAAGCCAATGATGAATGGATTCTTGATTCTGGATGCACATTCCATATTTTTCCATATAACGAGTGGTTTACCAAGTTGGATGTTAGCTATGGAGGCACAGTTATGCTGGGGAATGATATGATATGCAACATTCAAGGTGTTGGTGACATAAGGCTCAGAATGGATGATGAATCTGTGAAGACACTCACAGATGTCAGGTATATTCCTGAGCTCAGAAGAAATCTAATCTCTCTTGGTACATTAGAGCATAAAGGGTATATATTTAGCTCAGAGAATGGTGTGCTTACTGTGTATAATAAAGATGCATCTGCTGTCATGAGTGGCATAAGGAGGAATAAGCTCTACTATATGAGGTGTAGGGTGATTATTGGTGATGTATCTGTAGCTAGTATGGATGATACTGAGCTATGGCACAGGAGAATGGCACATGTAAGTGAGACGGGGTTGATTGAGTTGCAGAAGAAGCAGGTATTTTATACAAGCAAGATTGAGAAGCTAAAAACCTGTGAGCAATGTATTATGGGAAAAGCTAAAAGAAACCCCTTCCCAACTGGTGTACATACCGGTGATGCTCCTCTAGATTACATACATGCAGGTCTATGGGGACCTGCAAAAGTGCAGACAAAAGGTGGAGGTAGATATTTCCTTTCACTAATAGATGACTACACTAGAAGAGTGTGGGTGTACGTGCTGAGAAACAAGAGTGATGCATTCTCTAGATTCAAAGAGTGGTATGCAGAGGTCGAGCTGGAAAAGGGCTTGAAAGTTAAAGTATTGAGAACTGATAATGGTTTAGAGTTCTTATCAAAGGAATACAACAACTTCTGCATGAATAAATGTATTAAGAGACACAGAACAATACCTGGTATAAGTCGTAGTTAATCCAGACACCTTCACTTATACCAACAATGTGTTGTGTCACTCAACACACTATCTCGTCACGTTTTCAGACAGATCACACAGGATAATATAAAGTCCGTTACCAAGTCGTAATTAGCAAGGATTTCCCACGTAAAGAGTCGGACGAATAAAGAACAAGTACGAAAGTACGTTTTAAAACTAATTCATTAATATATCACGGTATATAAAGAAGTAGCAAAAGCAGAGTTACGGCGGTTCGCCTTTACAAGAGAAAATTAGCTACTCATAGTAATACTACTAGCAAAAATCGAAAACAAGAAGAAAAGGAAAAGAAGAAGCTTCGTTTCTTTATGA
Organism: Plantago major; assembly: GCA_026545765.1. Classification (NCBI taxonomy): domain Eukaryota; kingdom Viridiplantae; phylum Streptophyta; class Magnoliopsida; order Lamiales; family Plantaginaceae; genus Plantago; species Plantago major. The sequence continues at coordinate 83,866,186 of CM048841.1, forward strand.
GCGGTGTAGAATTATGAGACCCCTAAGGTCTTATTTATACTGGAAATTTCGTGCTCTGGCCGCCATTGATCATTAAGGAAAGTTTAAGAAGGCGGACCTTAGCCTGACAGGCCAGGAAACAGACCCAGAAGAAAACAGATGCTTGACTGCAGTCCACACCGCACAGCACCCTTCTGCGGTCCACAGGGGACCACAGAGTGCAATTCCTCCAGCTTCGAATCTGTTTCCTTTGTTCTTCAATTTCGGGCTTTGTAACTTTGTTTCCTCGAAAAGTGGTCTTCTACAAAGTTGTTGCATCTTCAATTATCTTCGCATTGGTTGGTTGCATGACATGTTTTGACTTCTCGAACTCCGTGCAACAGTCAATTCGGTGTATTCGCTTAACTTTCTCGATTTCGCACAATTATGTCGTTTTGGTGCCTGAAATCGTGCAATTCCTCAAAAATGCGATCATGACCTGCAGAAAACACGCGAAGTTGGTAATTGACCATACAACGATACAAATATTGCATCTAAGACAAAAAACGAGGGTCTAAAAGCATGCTATATCGCACATTTCATTGTCACATCAGTACTCCACAATAGAATGGAGTTGCTGAGAGGTTCAATAGAACTGTACTAGAAAGAATGAGATGCATGTTCATTAGCTCAGGTGTGACTAAAGGTTTCTGGGGGGAAGCTGCTTATTTTGCTTGTTATATAATCAACAGAAGTCCTGCAACTGCACTTAATTACAAAACACCTGAAGAGATATGGTCTGGTAGAGCTCCATCTTACTCAAATATTAAGGTATTTGGATGTTTAGCTCTTGCACACATTAAGCAAGACAAACTGGATCTTAGAGCTTTAAAGTGCATATTCTTTGGCTATCCTCAAGGAGTAAAAGGTTTTAAACTGTGGTGTATTGATCAAAAGAAGTTTATAATCAGCAGAGATGTGACTTTCAAGGAAGATCTTATGCCAATGAAATTAGCTACATTGAATCCTGAAAATCATTTGAGTGATGATGGAGATTTTCAACTGGAAGATATTGGTTCAAGAGAGCAGGTGGAGATAGTTGATCAAGATGGACAAGATTACATTACAGGTGATGAAGATAATGAGGTTGATCTGAATAATCCTCATATCACTGAGAATGAAGATGAAGATCTGTCATCTTATCAATTAACTAGACACAGGACAAGAAGAGCAAAAGCTAGTGTGCCTGACATGTATGGTTTTGGGAGAGTATGTAAATCCTACATGGTGTCTTATGCTCTGAGTATAACTAAAGATTTAACATCTGCAGAACCAACAATCTACAATGAAGCTATTAGTTGTTCTGAGAAGGAACAGTGGTTAATTGCTATTCAAGAGGAATTACAGTCACTTGAAAAGAACAAGACATGGATCATTGTTCCTGTAACATCAAAACTGAAGCTGGTATCCTGCAAGTGGACATTTAAGAAGAAAACTGAAGCTGCAGAAAATGAGAGAATAAGGTATAAATCTAGATTGGTGGCTAGAGGTTTTACTCAAAGAGAAGGAGTGGATTTTAATGAAATATTCTCACCTGTAGTAAAACATACTTCTATCAAAATATTATTATCAATGGTGGCACAAGAAGATCTGTATCTCCAACAAATGGATGTAAAGACAGCTTTTCTACATGGGAATTTAGAAGAAACCATTTATATGAGGATTCCTGAAGGAGTACATGTTGATCAAGCTGATGGAAAAGCATGTTTACTAAAGAAATCTTTATATGGTTTGAAGCAGAGTCCTAGACAGTGGTATAAAAGGTTTGATGAGTTTATGACATTGATTAAATTCATCAGAAGTAGCTATGATAGCTGTATTTACACAAGGAGTGATCAGGAAAGCATCTATTTACTTCTATATGTGGATGACATTCTTGTTGCTGGAAAATCTTTGAGAGACACAGAGAAGTTAAAGCTACAGTTGAAGAAGGAATTTGAAATGAAGGATCTGGGGAAGGCTAAGAGAATTCTTGGAATGGACATTACAAGGGATCAGACTTGTAATAAGGTGATTCTTTCTTAGCCTAGCTATCTGAATATTTTTGTTACTCAAGTATAATATGAATCTTGCTAAGGAAGTTTCAGTACCTGTGGCTCCTGGAACAAAATTGTTAATTATGCAAAGTCCTACTTCAGCTACTGAGATAAAGAAGATGCAAATGGTTTTCCTTATGCAAGTGCAGTTGGTAGTATAATGTATACTATGATACGCTGCAGACCCGATCTTGCATTTGGCATGAGTATGATCAGTAGGTTTATGAGTAACCCTGGCAAACCTCATTGGGAAGCAGTTAAAAGTGTGCTCAGATATCTTAAGGCTACCAAGTGTTATGTTTACACTATCAGAAGGAAACAGGTGATAAGGATCCACTCATTGGTTATGTTGATGCAGACTATGCTTTAAACATTGATACAAGGAAGTATGTTACTGGCTTTGTTTTCACTCTTTATGGAACATCTATAAGTTGGAAGTGTAGTCAGCAATCTGTGGTAGCTCTTTCAACTACAAAAGCAAAATTCATGGCTTTAACAACTGCAATTAAGGAAGCTATTTGGTTGCATGGTTTATTACATGAGATGGGAATTATTCAAGAGAGTGTCACAGTCTATTGTGATAATCAAAGTGCACTTCAGTTGGCAAAACATCAAGTGTTTCATGAAAGGACTAAACACATTGATGCTAGGTTGCGTTTTATAAGAGATATCATTGATCAAGGTTCAGAAAATCCACACTTTTGAGAATATGGCTGATGGATTAACTAAGGCTCTTTCTCCAGGCAAATTTCAGTTGTGCAGAGATTTGATGAAGGTTCTATCATCAGCGATTGCTCTAACTTAAGGAGCAGGTTTGAGGAATAATGGGGATCGAGCTAGGTGGAGAATTGTGGAGAGTGTAGCTCAATCCATGACTGTTATGAGATCAACGGTTTAGATCATATCTGGAGATTCAACAGTGGAGATTAAAAGAGCAGTTAGTTTGTTACAACAAACCAACAGTTGTGCTCTGTTTCTGTTACTTGGCTCGTGTATGTTCCAGCATCAAATTCATCATCAATCTTCCAGCTTTGTATAAATTGTTGTGACGGTTTAACAGTTGACATCATCACCAAGCTTTGCCATCATTCAATTCATTCTGATTCTGAGAGATTCTCTCTTGTGAAGGGATTAGTGTTCATAGCAGTTAGAGTTGACAAATCTTCTCAATTCGAGTTGATTTCGTTGTATGATTCTTGTATACTGTTTGTGAGTGATTAATAAAGGCTTCCATTGTTCCTCCGTGCAGTAGGATCGATTCATTGATCCGAAGTACGTTATATCGTTGTTGATCGTTGTTTACTGTTCTTCGTTTTGGTTTTATCGTTTTCGATCGATTGTGTTTGCCGATTTGCTTCAATTGTTCAACACAGGACGTATACGATTAATTTTTACTTGTCACAAGTCTAAGAAAATTGTGCATTTTTTTACGAAAATCCCTTCTAAGTTGTGTAATTCGGGTTAAGCCAAACGATTAAGGTAGAGATGGTTGGTTTTCGTGGATTAACTACCGAATTTGAACTCTGTTTTGGAAGTAGAATTCAATCAACTCAAAATCCACACAAACTACACTCATTTATAATTCTTACCGTGTGCTAGTTCATTTAAAAATTTCTCACTCATTGAACATAAAGTATTAGCCAGAGACTTGTCTGCACTGGATTACGGTTCCACTACCGTACCACATGTTGTAGTGTCTATTGATGCTGGTGTGTTTTGTTCTGTGGAACATATAATGCACATGGTGCAACATTTAAAGCACCAGAATTCAGGAGCTACTACATAATATGACACGGTAGCCAAAACCTTCGAACCTTACCTTTTCATGAATTGGCAATTTTTGCAAAATTCAAGGTATGGCCAAGTCCGTACAATACTGTATTCTATGAGTGGATCATAAAAGTGTTTTGTACGGACGCGGTGCAAATGCTACACTTGGCAATCAGATTGTGGTTATACGTGGGGCCCAGGGATCTTGGTTTTGTACTAAAATGGATGCTATAATAAAGAAACAATGCAATAATAATATCTAGAGTTTATTTTGAGAGGCAAAATATCTTAAGTAACTAAAGAGAGTAAACCATGGGTCAGTTAGTGGAAAGGAAGAAAACAAAACTGGAAACCCCACATTGGGAAACTTAGAAAAGTATCGAACCTATAAGAAGGAAGAAAATGACCACTGGAGACGCGTTGATTGAGATTACTGAGGTGAAGCAATCAACGGTCGAGATCAAATGATCCAGCTCACTCAATATATATGTGGCACTCTCTATTATCACCTCAGTGCCACATCACTGTGGTCCGTTTTCCACTCTGTCAGATTATTTGAGAAATAGAGTGTTGGTATTTTTAATTTCATCCACATAATCAGCTAACGGACAAACTCTATCCATTCTTTTACAAGTTTTACTATTTGCATTTCAGACGTTTTTTTATAAGTTTAACGTTTTCATTTTTGAAAACCCACTATCTTCATTTATTAATTTTTATACTCTCTTTTATACTTTATCTATTTTCTTTTTTACTTTTTCTATTGTCTCTCTTACTTTTTACCATCTATTTCCTTTTTTATTATATTTCCTTAAAATTTTGACAGACTCAAATGGTAAAGCCTCTGAAAGAATGGAGGTAGTTCAAGGTAGTTAGTTGCCTTTTCCTGTTTTATTAGCAAGTCTCTTTTACTTTATAGCTCACTCTTTTACAAATATCTTGCTACATCTTTAAGGATAAGATTTTTCTTAAAATGATTGAGTGCGAGTGTCCACTAAAGGAGTGGTTGCCGTAGCTTTCCAAAATTCACTAATTCCACATGGAATTTAAGAAATCATGCCCCCTCACACTATTGTTCACACATGTGGGAAACAGGTCTTTACTATCATGGTGGACCCGGAAAGGACATAGTGGGACGTCCATCCAGCGAAGATTGAAATTTTTATATATGTACTCATTTCGATAATCTAATGATTCGTGTACCTGCCTTCCGAAAATATCACAATTGAGCCACTGAATATTAAATTCCAAGTCCGCCCTTGTTTATCAGTTTTCTATCATCCTGTTTTAACATTTAATATGTATTCTCACAAAAAGTAAAAAATAAGATGTTATTGTAGTAGGCTATAAACTTCCTATCCAGGTACACATCCATCCACCGTGAAATATAGTGCCACGGTACTTTTGTAGTGCTCAAGCCGGTAAGGCCTTTTAAGATCCGACTCACTCGAGGACCAATCCAACAACATGCCAAAATCACTTGAGGCTAGCTAGTCTCTTTCATCATGTTCCATAAGAGCGATATTCAATTAACAACCTATTTAGGTCCAAGTGTAACCTATCTCACAAGGCTCAGAGTCCTTTGGGGGAATCCTTTCTGACGACCCTCCACACCATTATTACCAACCATCGCAAAAATGTGGGATTGTCAGGGATCTTGTACCCATAAAATTCCTAAAATACCTCCTTCATGTTCATTTATGAGGTACCCCCAACCCGATTAGTTGTGAGCATTGAGGAATCCGTCGGCCGGACCACAATTGATGCGCACCTTGTTTGCTCACCATAAGCTGGTTAAAACATATACCTCCATCCTGTTACTCGCAGGTACCACAGTCGAAGGGGAAGATAAGGACATAGTGATTTTATACATATTTACCCTCATTAGTAAATGATGTACTCGCATATTCTAGGACTTTATATATGAGACCCCAACCTATAACATATTAGCTCGAATCCTCGTTGGGAGCAACCATAAGGGCTATTTCTAAAACCCGGATGTGGATGCTGAACTGCTCACTTCTCCAGATCCATGTTCAATATAACTTGGTCAATAGAGGACTAAATGAATTCCGACCTTGTAAAGTTACTGGATCGAGGTTCAAACGTGTCTAACAAGCCGAGTTTCAAAACATGGAGTAAAAGTAAAACTATCTATACTTAATGACGTGGAATTTTGAGAAATATGTTAAAGTGCACAAAAGCTCATTATCTAGTGGATAGTTCATTTAAATAAGTGGAGGGAACCTTACTTGCCGAGTGTTAACCAAAAAAGTTCCGACATCAACAAATTATAACCTTAACTAGTCCCAGGATCATTAATCGCTAGCTTTCTGCCACGCAGCACCACACTCTTTACTTAATTTCTACTATATATACCCACTAGGAAGCAACACTCATTCATCAACTAAATCACATTCCATTTCTAGCAAGTTTGAAATTTCAATAACTTATTGAATACTGACAAACTACTAGTCTACTTTACTACTTATTATCATGAACGACAACCAACAAGTTGCTAATGTTCTTGATGATAAAAAGCAAGATGATGCAGTTAGTAAATATGTTGGAGTCAGGAGAAGGAAATGGGGAAAATATGTGTCCGAGATTCGTGAGCCGGGCCAACAAACGCGTATCTGGTTAGGCACGTTCGACACGGCTGAGATGGCCGCTGCTGCTCACGACGTGGCAGCATTCCACCTGAAAGGTAAGAAAGCACGACTCAACTTCCCCGATTGGGTGAATATTCTCCCCAAGCCGGTGAGTCCACGGGCCCATGATATTCGAGTTGCCGCTCAGGAAGCGGCCATGTGGTTTTCCAAGCCAGAGCAGCCACCAGGGGACGGAAGTACTAGTGGTGGCAGTCTGGAGGTACCGGCACAAGTAGGGCTATCGCAGGGCGAAATTGAAGCTATAAATGAGGCCCCGCTTGACTCGTCTGAAATGTGGATGGAGCTACAACTTGGAGAAGGAGGTGAGTGTTCGGATAATTCTGGATTCGAGAATTCGCATGGTCAAGACTGGGATGCAATGGATAGCTTCCCCATTTGGGACTAGTGTATATGCAGTCAGGCCTCTGATATAGTGGTATATGCTTATACTAGTAAAATTTTGGCATGCAATTTTAGAGGTATTTCAATTTCAGTAACTGCATTTTATGTTTTTTCATAGGTGTTACTTCAATTGGTTTAGTTTACAAATGCTTTCTATATTTTGATCTGCATATTAGGGGCCATATTTGACAGTACTCTCCAGTTTTCACTTTTCAGTATAGTGTTTTCTGCTGAAAATTTCATGTAAAATGCGAGTAGTTAAAAGTGTTATGTGCAAGAATAATGTCTTTAAATACTTATGTAGTTCCCGCATACCTTGTGTTATACATTTGGTTTTTGTTTTGTACTAACGCAATTGACAACCTATGCAGGGGTCTTAATTTCAATTCATATAGTGCCTGGCCAAATGAACGGTAAACTTACCTCAGACGAGAGAAAAGTATCTTCGGTAATGCATTTTAGATTCACCCCAGCAGGGAAATAAGCATGACTAATCACTCATTCAACCTCTGACAATACGAACTGATAAGAGTTTCTCACCAATCCGGCTTCATTAATTTGTGAACCGTTAGTCATCAGGTATGGGCTCACAGAATCACAGTACTGTGTCCTGCACAAGATACTCAGAGAAAGAAGTAATCATAATTATCAGTAAAAACTGAGCTTCATGGTCTTACACTCTTACTATACTAATCAGTTGACCGACGCAAAGACTGAAACTTGGAGCACCAGGAACAACAGTTAAAATGTCTGAGACATAAATGTAAAGGATGACAGGCAGAACCGCGCAGAATAACTGCCTAGCCCAAATTAAGGATCGATGAAATGGAAACGAGATGCTAGAGAACGCTAAAAGCTTAATTACAGGACACAACTAGATGAGATGCAATGAATTCAACTGAACTAACATTTTTCAGGACATATGAACATATAATAAAATTGCTAATGACATGGATATATATAGCTAACATAAAATTGGCAACATAAATAAAGATGGATAGATCAGAATTAACTGATTTATGTGATGGTTGCTTTCATAATTTCGTACGTTGTTTCTGTGCTAAGGCTCACAATAATATCAGCACATGTTACTAGAACTTAAAAGCTAAAATCCGAAGAAAAAATATACACGTCCTGCTCGAATAAGGCTGCATTCTTAGAATCGAAAACTCATTCGATTCGATTCGATTCGATTATATTTTATATTTATCTACAATTCGATTGATTCGATTAATTTCAGTTGAAGAGAACATAACCCAACTCAACTAAATAATGTTTTGACCGGAAGCTGAGTTCCGATCCTGTATATATAAAAATACACAAAAACCATAATGCTTGAAATTTTCGGGATGAACTGAGTAAATATCAATGCATGGGCAGAGGAACCTAATTTTGAACTAGATAGATAAAATCCAGGTAAGTAAAGAGCATTATGCGAAATGTCATTCATGCCGTCAAATCCAAACTAAACCATAGTTTTATGGAAAGGGAAAAAACAAAGTTCAGAATACACTTTCCGCAAATCCACACGAAAATGGAAAATGGAAAGGTATAGAATAAAAATGAAAAGAAAAAAAAACAAAGCGGGCCCACTTGGTACGTGTGGTCGTTAGAGAAAGGGTTGGACGTTCGGGTCGGGTATTCGGGCACCCGACCCGTTTGGGTTCTACGGGTACCCATTGGGTAAACATGAAAAATAACGAAAGTTGTAATTTTCAATTGCATTCTCTAACTTAGTATGATTTGCACTTTTCCAACAACATGACTATACATGATTTATGGTAAAATGACTAAATAGACTTAACATGTACAATTCTTAATATACAATTCCGAAGAATTTTAGTGGTTTGCTTAATTTAAATTCAATGGATTAACACTAGTTTTGGTACTTGATTGGTAACTAAAAAATGTGTATTTAATATGAATTAAAATGAAAAAAAAAAGAAGTATAAGTTTCGGGTACCCAAATATTCGAAATCGGGTACCCGTTTAAATACAAAACCCGAAAACCCGAACCCGAAATACCCGTACCCGAAATATCCAATACCGAAATGCCCAGCCCTAGTTAGAGCAATGATACAATGTTCTAGCAGGATCCAAAGAAGTGTTGTTACTTAATCTTACCGCGTTGATCTTTGATCAGGAGCAGACAAAATCAACGGTCAGGATCATCCTTACAATCAGTGGAGCAGGATCCAGCTCATCACTTAACCAGTCACAATTTATAAATTGAATAATACACACTTGGCTTACTACTATTATTGGAGTGCGAAATCATCGGACCCAACATATTGCCAAGTAGGATGCATTGCTAACATTAATTTGATCCACACAATTGCCATTTTTGTTGAACCGAATCTTTTCCAAATATAGTGAGACAATGCCACCATACTCGTATTAATAAGAAATACAAGTCTCTAACTTCTTACATCCACTCAACAAAAGAGTGTCAATAAATCTTTATTAGTTACACTACATCACCCATCCCGTTCAATATCAAATGTTACATATTTTATAGTTACATGCATATTTTCTACTACATTTACTCTGCATAATCTACGTGCCAAAAAATAAACACCTCCCAGAAGTCCAAAACAAGCACGCTTGAAACTCAGGAGTACTACACTCAAAAAAAAGAAAAAAAAAACTCAAGAGTACTTATGGATCGATTTCAACAAAAAGGTTGCACCTAGTTAACAAAACTCTAGTAGCGTTTTTAATCCCTGTGAAGCCTCTAAAGCTCCCCAAGTCACACGTTTAGTGTTCATCCTAGAGATTCAATAGATTATTATCTAATTGGTGATGAGTAAGACTTCCGAGGATCATTGCTATAGATGGACCAAAAAGGACAGACAATCATTACTATTATATCAAAACTTTAATTTTTTTTTACTAAAACCAACGATGTTACACATGCACACAAAAAAATGTTGACTATATAAAACATTATTAATACTGTTTTTGACATTGCACTCATATTTATTAATTACATATAAAAAGGAAAGAAATCATGAAAATGACATGGTGTCCAACGGTGATATGGGTTTCCTTAAACTATGAGAAAAAATATCTGTGGCAAGTTTGTTTAAAGAAAATGACGTGTGGCCTTTTCATTATCCAGTAAAATTCATGCAACGGAACTACGCGGAAAGATCTCCTACTCTCTGTTAAGTGTTAACCAATCAGAATAACAGGAGCACATAATCTTTCATTTGTCCAACCTACTGGATCACTCGTTTTACTACTTGCCACGTTTCACACTCTTTACTAAATTTGTATATATATCGGGAAACAACACTCATTCTCTAAACAAATATACCATTCCATTTCTAGCAACTCTCAAATTAAGTTATTAGATACTGACAAATACCAATCAAGTATTCACAACTTATTATGGAAACCAAACACGAAATTAGTACTAATGTTCTTGATCATCAACAACAAGCCACTCCGGTAGTGATTAAGTATGTTGGAGTTAGGAGAAGAAAATGGGGGAAATATGTGTCCGAGATTCGTGAGCCCGGTCAGCAAACACGAATCTGGTTAGGAACCTTCGACACGGCTGAAATGGCTGCAGCAGCACATGATGTGGCCGCATTCCATCTAAAAGGTTTGAAGGCGAAACTCAACTTCCCTGACTGGGTGAGTATTCTTCCCAAGCCAGCAAGTGGACGTGCACATGATATTCGAGTGGCTGCTCAGGAAGCAGCTATGTGGTTTTCAAGCGAAGAGCAGGCAACGGAGTGTGGCAGTATTAGTGCCGGCGGCACCGAGGGAGAGGCACAAGTAGGGCTATCACCAAGCGAAATTGAGGCTATAAATGATGTTCCACTTGACTCGTCGGAAATGTGGATGGAGCTACAACAAGGAGCAGGAGAATATTCAGAATACTATTCTTTTGCTGAGCAACCAGGATTTGGGAATTATGTTCAAGAATGCGATGAAATGGATTGCTTCCCAATTTGGGACTAGTGTATGCAATTTTATAAGCATGTATGCAGGCATCTGATTTAGATGCTTCATACATTAATTTTTGGCATGAAATGCAGTTTTAGAAGCATTTGAAGAAAGTAGATAGGTGTTGTTGAGTTAGAAAAGAAGCTTCTATAGATTCTAGAAGTGTGTGCTGATTTGCATAAGATCATATTCTCCAGCTTTCAGTTTACTGTTTTTTTTTCCAGAAGTATCTTTTCTGTAAAAGGTGAAATGTGTTGTACATGAATGCAAGAATTCTAATTTAATCAGTATTGATCTATTTATGTTATATATAGTATATAGTTTCCCTTTTTCTATTTCAAATGGTCAAAGTATATAAAAAGAAATGGGGAAAACTTTACCAGAGAAAGTAATCTTGAGGAATGGATTCACCCTGTCTGCACTCTGCAGAGAAAACAGATTACTGATATTTTAGCATGGATATAAAGAAGACGGCGGTTTACTACTGTTAAACGCCTGTACTCATCTTGGTTATTAGTAATAGTTTGGCATGAACCAGAAGATTGCAAAAATACGAACATAGTTAAAAAATTGCTTTATGTAGGTCGAATGGAAATAAAGTTGAAATATTGGAGACGACACCATCTTAAAGTCTGGTAAAAATTGAAGCTTTGAAAAGAAACATAGATATAGAGAGAGCTACAATAACTGGAGATTGGGTCAAATGAGGAATTCTTGGACAATATAATCTAGAAGATCGAATTTATCATCAACGAACAAGCTTATCTGCTACTGCTACTGCTACAGGCAGTTAAAAGGCCAATTGTTTTGGTAAGCAGGTTCTAAGACCATTATTATCCATGGTCCATTTCTTCTCCAAGGGGCTGTGGTGACCTTGGGTCTCAAAATGAGCCACCACAGCCTTGTGGTGGCTCAAAATTTTGAGATAGGTTGGGGACAAGTGTACCCAACCTATTGGTAAATTTATCTTTTACTTTTTTTAATTTTATATTTCTATATTTTAAACACATCTAAAATACTGCTCTTTCATATTCATCTTAAATCCCAATTACATATCTCATATTAATTTTCTCCAAATGAATCCAAACAATCTAATTTTGAGTTTTGTCAATTATAATTAATTATTATACTCAACTATTATAATTATTTTGAGTATTATAATATTATATCTAATTTCGAGTATTATAAATATTTCTTGATAATAATAAAAAATAATGATATTAAATGAAATGGGGTGGGTGGAGGTCATGGATAAACTTGATTTTTGTTGTGGTGGTGAGTGGGTGGAAGGGTGAGTATGTTGATGAAAGAGAAATTAATTGTTTATTGAAATAGTTGAAGGTTTGGTTGGGTGTGAAGGGCATGGATAATGTTGGTCGAATGTGAAATGTCTCACACTCAAACTACCACTTGGAAGGACACAATGGTCACTTGTGTGTCAGTTAAGAGAAAGTTGGAATCCCTGTTGGCATTTCGCATCGTGTCACCAATAAGAGAGGAGGCATATAAAACTTAAGTTAGAAAAAAACAAAAAGGGAGGGAGGAGGACCAATATTATGTTCCTCCCCTAGCTTACGGTGTAAAGAAGCGTTAATTAGCAGCGTTGATTGTGATTACAACTTATTAAAAGAACAGATCAATGGTCTTGAATCGATCTGAGACACGAAAGCAGCTGATTGGATCCAGCGCACCAAGGATATGTCATCAAACAAGTAGTAAGAAAAACACACACCATAATTATATAATATGCCCCATACTATATTATATAATAGTACAAATGAAGGGGACCTATCATTCCCTAGACTTTTGGTTTCTTATATTTCATCCACAAAATCAAACCTTTCTAAGTGGTATATAATATAGCTGCTTTAATATCACCCACACAAGAGACTAACTTTAATCATTTGTTTCCATTACCTACTCATCATTTTTCAGATAAATATCCACATTTAGGAGTTGGACAGGACAGATCTTTTCTTTCATTTTGCCCAAATAAGTTAATAGGACCCAGGGAAAGAATATGTTGGCAGGATATTTTTAAATTTACATCTCATAAGTGTCTCTGTTGGAAAATTAGATACTGATTCTCCTAAATTGCCTCACCTCTCACCGTAATAAAGAGTGGAAAATTGTTTAAGCTTATTATTGCTTATTTGTAGAAGTAGAAAAGAACAGTTCAAAAGGAACAGTTTTTGCTATGGATCCGTTTAAAAATATATAAACGAAGATAAAAGACGTTTAATGATAGAATGCATTTGAAACATGCACAAACACCTCCTTAGTTTGATGATGTTTAAAAATATCCCATTTTAACTATTAGAGAATTAATATAAATGACTGAATTTCATACATCTCTATAAGTTCAACTTTAGGCAGATGAAATTCTATCATTAACCATACTCGATCTTGTTGTACTACTTGTGACGAAGAGGTAAAAATATAGAAATTATTATTGTAGTCAATTACTGGCTCCCCTAACATAAAAAATGTGTTATAACTCAGCAGCCAAGAGAAAGAAATATCTATGCATAGTGATTAAAGTAACAATAGAAAAGATCTCAACTACTCTATGTAAAGGGCTATGAAAGAACCTAGGATATTTTATTTTGTTACCCTCCTGCCAAGCAACAGCACACTCTACTTAATCAATTAATTTCTACTATATATACTACTAGGAAGCAATGCTCATTCATTAACTAAATACTTATAGCATTCCATTTCTAGCAAGTTTGAAAATTCAATTACTTATTGAACACTGACAAACTAGAACAACTGATGAAAAACAAACAACAAGGTTGTTGCAAGGTCACTAATATTCTTGATCAACAATATGAAACTCTAGCAGTAAGTAGGTATGTAGGAGTTAGGAAAAGAAAATGGGGAAAATGGGTGTCTGAGATTGGGGAGCCTGGTCAGAAAACCAGAATCTGGTTAGGAACCTTCAACACGGCTGACATGGCCGCCGCTGCCCATGACGTCGCCTCATTTCATCTAAAAGGTACGAAAGCACGGCTCAACTTCCCCGACTGGGTGGATATTCTACCCAAGCCTGCGGGTACACGGGCACATGATATTCGGGTGGCTGCTCAGGAAGCGGCCATGTGGTTTTCAGAGGAAGAGCTGGAAACAGATAGTGGCAATATAGGCACGACGTACAAGTAGTTCTATCGCAAAGCGAAATTGAAGCTATAAATGAAGCACCACTTGATTCGCCTGAGATGTGGATGGAGCTACAACTTGGAGGCGATTATTCAGAATATTATTCTTTTGCTAATCCTTCAGGATTCGAGAGTTATATTCAAGAAAGCAATGATATGGATGGTTTCCCTATCTGGAACTAGTGTATGCATATATACAGTCATCTCATACATATGCTCAGAGAAACTTTTGGCAAGATATGCAATTTTAGAAGCATTTCAACTACATTTTAAGTTCATAGCTGTTAATGGGTTAGACTAGACATGTTAATCTACATATACCTGGGGCCATATTTGAAGGTCTCCCGATTTCAGTTTAGTGTTTCCTCCAGATATTTTATTTCAGAGGTTAGACGTTAAAAAAAAATTATATGCAAGATTGTATATTTAAATATTAATCTAGTTCTCGCACACGTTAAACATTTTCTTTGGGATACTAACACATTTGACAACCTACGAACCGGTCTCGAATCTGTAGATTTCAAATCATACCAAAAGACCAAATGTAACACAAAAACAAATTTACCAGGAAGAACAATCTTCAGGAATGTGTTTGGTTTCACCCTGCACAGAAATGAGCTGCCAAGATCTGACCACTGGTTCAGCTTTTGACAGCATGAACTCAGAGTTCCTTAGTAAAACTGGCTTTACTAATTTGTGAACCATTAGTCATCAAGTATGTGATTATCTGGTTCATAGACCACATATCCTGCACAACATGGTCAGAGACAGGATATCAAATATCAGGTAGATCAAATAAAAGAACCTTGGCAGGTAATTCAGGACAACTTAAACAGACACACAATTTTGACATTGGCATTAGCAACTGCTAACAGTGCAGGAAAAAATGGCAACCAAAATAAGATAACAGGTAAAGCATTGACTGATTTCATGCATTGCTGATGTCATCATATCCGCGTTGCTTTTTGGTCGAAGGCTGAAAATAATTGCAGCACATGTATGTTACAATATCCTACTTCTGCATGAGTAGGACTAAAAAAGGTCGGTCCAACTCAATAAACAAATGTCACGCCCGAAAACCTGGTAAAATCTGGGAGTGCCTGTACTCTAAATTCCTCGATATATTTTCCTTCCAGTCCTTAAAAGTTGCTTCATGATCTTCATGTGGGTGCAAGAATTTGGCTTTATATTGTTCCAGTTTTGATATCCTTGTCATTGTTCCTAACTTCATCAATAGTTTCCTAAAACAAAAGGTCTGGCCAATCAACTCTAAACCAGAATGTCATACTCATAACGAAGTTAATATGCTCTCTCACTAGGGGCGATTTTCACACACTCAACGTGTAATTCACCATTTTTGTTTTTCAGTCAGTTTTTCCCTTAGTTTTTTCAAGCTTTTGTGATGACTAAGAAGCGCAATAACAACCGTTCTTCTCGAGGAAAGCAATCGCGAAATCGTAATCTCATTATGGAGAATGTTGATTCTGTGGTAAACGATCGTGTTGATTCGGTTGTTTCCGATTTGGAGGATTCAGGGATGGATGATGTTGATCGAGCTGCTCCTGTTCCGATCTCCGATCCGATTTCACGAGCTGCTCCTGTTCCGCGTTCTGATCCGGTTTCACGAGCAGCTCCTGAATAGATTTCTGATTCGACTTCACGAGCTGCTCCTGTTCCGATTTCTGATCCGAGTCCATCTGTTAGGGATCCTTTCCCTAATCCTCCATTGAATCCGTTGGCTCCGGCCGATCTCGGACGTCAACAATTTGAAAATCGACGTTTCAATTCTCTGTTTGCTGGAAATAGGCAGGTACCGAATGTTCTCACTTTCACTGAGCCTTCTGATCCAGTTATTTTAGAGTATTCTGATGATGAGCTTCAGGAGGGGATTGATTACTGGAGATTTTTTCTTAGGAGTTATTGTAGGACAGAAACCGATTTATAATGCTACGGTTCAATTTGTTCGTAAGCATTGGTCTGTTATGCCTGCTATTAGTCTTACAGATCGGGGAGTTTTTGTTTTCCGATTTGAGAATCAACAGGATGTTGATGATGTTCTTTCTGCTGGATATTGGACGATTAATGGTATGTATCCTCTGTTATTGCATCAATGGGAATCTGGTATGATGCTAGATGTGAAAAATCTGCAGACTATGGCAATATGGAACTTCCTGATTTGGATCTTCAGTTTTGGACTGTCAATATGTTGAGTAGAATTGCAAGTATGGTTGGTCGGCCTTGTGGTATTGATAAGCTCACAAGAGATAGGGTTAGTCTATCTTATGCTCGAATTATGGTTAAAGTTGATGCAAGCCAGCCTTTGAAAGATTTTATCATGTTGAAAGGTCCTGGAGGTGTTTTGCATAAACAGATTATTGAATGAGTTCTGGCCATTCCATTGTGTTCATTGTCATAAGTTTGGCCATCTCCCTAATAGATGTCCACTTCTTCCTAGAGGTGCTAATTGGGTGAGGAGGAATAATCCTATTAAGCATGCTCCAACTCACCAACCTGTCCCTGTTTCTGAGGAGGTTTTACCTATCCCATCTGTAGTTCCAGTTTCATCTGGTGATGTGCAGGTGTCTCCTAGTGTTAGTCATGCTAATACTGCTGGTAATTGCTCTCCTAGGGCTGTTCTTAGTTCTCAACATGCTGGGAACTTAGCAGCTCCTACTGGATCTGTAATTCCAGTAAGTGTTAATAATGTTCAGACTGGGGGATCTTCTTCTACTTCTCCTGTTACTAATGTTGATATGGGAATTATTCATAGTTCTTCATCTTGCTTATCTCCAGTGCGCACTCTTGCTATTAATTTTGGTACTATGGATGAGGAAAATTTACCTCCTAATATTGATCCTACTTCTGGAGGGAATTGGATTGTTCAAATGAATAGGAAGAAAAAGAAAGCTCAGCCTGTTGTTCACTCTACTTATGAGCTTCGAGATCATAGAGGTTTGGGTGTTTTAGCTCCTATTCAAAGGGGTCAAAACACATTTCCTGATTCTCATGGATGAGCTTATTTTTCTAGCTTCGAATATGAAGGGTTACAATCATCCCCTCAAGAGAAAGGAGTTGAGAAATAGTGTTGCACAGTGGAAGGTTACTTGTGGTGCCATTCTGGAAACTAGAGTTAGAGAGCTAACTTGGCTGCTCTAGTGCATTCTTGGGATAATACTATATGGAAAACTTTTGATAATTGTTCTATGGATAAAAACTACTGCATCTTTGTTTATTGGCAGTTTGATAAGATACATCTCCAGGTTGTTAATTTTTCTGATCAGTTTGTTCATTGCTCTTTTGCTACTGCTGATGGAAAGTGGGAGGGTTATGTTACATATATATATGCTCATAATTCTGTTGAAAAAAGGAAGTCCCTCTGGAAATCACTTGTGACTATTGCACAGAGTATGGATAGTCCTTGGGTTCTACTTGGGGATTTCAATGTTGTTCTGGATTCTAGTGAGAAGTTGTCTGATACTGGATCTCCTCTGCTGGTGTCTGATGAGCTGGCTAGCTTATTATTAGCAACAGACTTGCATGATCATAAGTATATAGGGAATAAGTATACCTGGGACAATGGTCATACTTGGTGTAAGTTGGATAGGGCTCTTTGTAATGGTTTCTGGAGCTTAAGCATACTGGTACTACTGTGGAATTTCTTTCAAAAAGTGTCTCAGATCACTCTCCTATTGTGGTTATAGTTTCTTCTCCTAGGGTTTCTCATGTTCCTTTCAAGTTCAAAAATCATTAGGCTGAGGATCAGGGGTTTTTGCATCTTCTGGAGAAGTGTTTACAAGAACCAGTGATTGGCCGTGCTATGTTTAGATTGGTACATTTTCTTAAAAGAGTTAAAGCAACAACTTAAAAAGCTGGATGGGGATGGGTATAAGCAGTTGGATGATCAAGTTTTACTTGCCAGGAAGGCTCTTGATGTTGTTCAGCACAAACTGCATGATAATCCTATTGATGTGACTTGTCAAATAGCTGCTCAGGATGCTCTGACCAGTTATGTTACTCTGAATAATAAGCATATGTCCTTGTTACAACAAAGAGCTAAGATGCATTGGAGTAAGGATGGTGATTCAAATTCTAGGTACTTCCATTCTGTTATAGCTCAGAGAAGGAAAATGCATAGTATCTATGTGCTTTTTTCTTCTACAGGTGAGAAACTCACTTCTCATTCTGAGATTGTGAATCATATTCTTGGTTACTATACTGAGCTGTTTGGTACAACAAGACCCACAAGTCCTGTGGACAGATCTCTAGTGGATGCTAATTGTCACTTCAGAAATGAATGCTCAGCTGTCTAGATATTTAACTATGCCAGAGTTGAAACAAGCTATTTTTAGTATGGGAAACAACAAGGCTCCTGGTCCTGATGGGTGTTTAATTCCTTTTTCTACAAGAAAGCTTGGTCAGTTGTTGGTCCTCTCTTATTTTCTGCAGTCGATGAATTTTTCATTAATGGGAGACTTCTTAGGCAGATCAATAATACTGCAGTGACTTTGATACCAAAAGTTGATAATCCTATGTTGGTTAAAGATTTCAGACCTATAGCTTGTTGCAACACAGTTTACAAGATTATTACTAAGATCTTGGCAAAAAGGATACAACACATGATGCCTTCTCTGGTTCTGCCTAACCAGAGTGCTTTTGTTCCTCATAGGCTAATGCAACATAACATCTTACTTAGTCAAGAGCTGGTTAAGGGTTATTTGCAGAAGAATATTTCTCCAAGGCGTCTATTGAAGATTGACCTACAAAAGGCCTATGATACCATTAGTTGGTCTTCTTACAAGATGTGCTTCTTTTGTAAGGGTTTGATACTTGGTTTGTGAATAGAGTGATGACTTGCATTTCTACTGCAAGATTCTCATTTAAAGTGAATGGTAGTTTGGAAGGGCTTATGGAAGGGAAGCAGGGTCTGAGCAAGGATGTCCTCTGAGTCCTTTTCTTTTTGTTCTTTGCATGGACTTCTTAACTAGGATGCTGCAGAAATGTGGTGATATGCCAGGTTTTAGTTATCATCCCAAATGCAAAAGTTTGGAGTTGATTCAACTTGGATTTGCGGATGACTTATGATTTTCTGTAGAGCTGATGCTTCTTCTCTACAAGTGATTGGTTCTATTCTCCACAGGTTTTCAGAAATCTCAGGTTTGCAGATTAATAAAGATAAGAGTACTATCTTTTTTGGTGGGGTTACAGATGTGGAAAAAACTTGTCTACTACCTATTCTGGCCTTTTCTGAAGGTATCTTTCCTATAAGATATTTGGGGCTTCCTCTTAGCCCTAAAAAGCTGAAAATGGCCGAGTATGATCCTCTTTTGACAAAGCTTACTGCCAGAATCCAATCTTAGACTTCTAAACATTTGACTTATGCTGGTAGGCTTGTTCTATAACAATCTGTGTTGTATAGCATAGAGAGATTTTGGGCTTCTGTTTTTCTTTTCCCTACAGGTGTTTATAAGAAATTGCAAAGCATCTGTAGAAATTTTCTATGGAGTGGTGAAGCTACTGGGAAAAAGAGCACTGTTGCTTGGTCTAACCTTTGTCAGCCTAAGGCACAGGGAGGTTTAGGGATAAAAGAAGTTCTCTCCTGGAACAAAAGTATTCTGTGTAATTATGTGTTTGATCTTGTTAACAGGCCTACAGGTTCTCTTTGGCATTCCTGGATGCATAAGTATGTGTTGAAAGGCTCAAATCTCTGGACTATGGTACCTAAGCAAGGGCATAGTGGGTGGTTTAAGAGCTTGTTGCAGATTAGGGATTCTTTTGTGCTTAAAACATCTTCTGCTGATATTGATATGTTGGCTACACTTGATAATAAGCTCAGAGTTCAGAAGTTATATGAGATCTTTTGGCCTACTAATACTACTGTAAATGTGGAGTGGGAGGCCATGGTGTGGAATAAAATTTCTAGACCAAGAGTATCCTTTTTCTCTTGGCTTTTATGTCTTAATAGATTGCCTCTCAAGTGTAGATTGTCAAATGGGGTTTGGTGGATGATGATACTTGTAATCTTTGTCAGAATGGGCAGGAAACTAGGGATCATCTTTTTGGGTCCTGTTCTGTGGTTCTTCCTATCCTGACAAAGATTTTACAAGTCATCAATATCCACCATGTGCCTTGTGTTTTCTCTGATTATATGAGCTTGTCTTGTCAGTCTACTAGGCAGAATGCCTCCATTTTTGCTCTTAGATCTACTGTTTTCTGTATTCTTTGTGACCATATTTGGTCTCTTAGGAATGCTAATGTTGTTTGCAAACAGATTAGTCAAGAGCTGTTGTTGAGATTGGCTCATGTCAAGTTTGGTAAGAGTAGGCATGCCAGGGCTCTGATCAGGAAACTACAACAGTTGTAGTTTGGTTTTTCTGTTTTCTATGTCTTGTTTTGGTGGACGGGTCTTATGCTGGTTTTTGTTGTTCTTTGTGCCTGTGTAGATAGAGTCAGCTTGGTGTATGAAGATTGCTGTGGTGCAGGGTATTTTCTCTTTCCTTAGCACTTTCTTCCCTCCTCTCTGGTTCATTAAAGAGGCTCAAGAATTTACAAAACTGGCAATGGATATTTTTTCTCTATTGCTTGAAGTCCAAGGAGTATGGTCACAGTATAACTGGAGCCATGGTGGGGCTTATTCCAGTGTTTACTCCGTTGATTTGGAATCACAGTTTTTGCTGGAGTTCTAGCCGGAGTTGTTTAAGTGTGGAAATTTATCTTGGCTTTGTATGCAGTCATTTTCCTAGATTAGAGCTGTCTACTTAGCTGCTTTGTTTTGTTATGTTAGAAGATTACTCCGATCTTCTAGACTTGAGATTTAGAGATTTTGTACGTTGGGGTATGCCCCTTCTCATTTATGTACTTGACTCTTACTCTTTAATGAACTTTAATTTCCTCGAAAAAAAAAGGTCTGGCCAATCGCAGAAAATTCTTTCACCTGTCTAACATCTGTAAATTAACCGTTCTACGAACTTCACGGTCCACCATATTATGATGCTCATTGGGGGTTGAAATGGGGCAGTATATAAGACCAGAACAAAATATCCAAACTTCAACCACACAGGCGGAGAACTGTGTTTTAATAGGGAAAATGAACCCAAACATTGCGAAAATAGAACATAGTTTGGGAGGATTAAAAAATTGCTTTCTTAATGTTGAATGGAAATAAAGTTAAAATCTAGGAGACGATACCATCTTGAGGAGTCTGGTAAAAATTGAATATTCGGAAAGAAACATAGATATAGAGAGCTTATATAACTGGAGTTGGGTCATATGAGCATTTCTTGGACAACAAAATTCAAATTTCAGAAGTACAAATTTATCATCAACAAACTAGCTCATCTGCCACTGCTACGGGCAGTTACAATTTTAGCTTATCTTGGTAAGCAGGCTCTCATGTGAGACGTCTTTCACATCTTCAAACTCACACTTGGAATGACACTATGGTCACTAATCATTTAAGAGAAAGCTGGAATCCCATTTGGCAATGTGTACCAATAGGAGAAATATAAAACTTAAGACAAGAAAAAGGGGGGGGGGGGGGGGGGGGTATAAGGAATATAGCGTCCCTCCCCCTAGCATATGGTGGAAAGAGCTTTACTTAGCCGCATTAATTGTGATTACGATTTATTAGGAAAACAGATCAATGGTCTTGAATTGATCTGAGAAATGAAAGCAACTGATTATATCCAGCTCACCAAGGATATGTCATCAAACAACTAGTAAAAAACATACATCATTATATAATATACCATACTATATATATAATACCAGTCAAGTGGACCTATCATTCCCATCACGATTTTGGTTACTTATATTTCATCCGCACTAACAAACCTTTCTAAGTATAGTATAGCTGCTTTTATCTGACCCATACAAGGGGAAGTGCAACATTGGCCAGGTTAAATGCGTTTCGGTTTTACTCATTTGTTTAGTCATCATTCTCAGACAAATATCCACATTTAGGAGCTGGACAAGACAGACGTTTTCTTTCATTTTGGCGAAATAAGTTAATAGGACCCAGACAAGGAATGTGCTTGCAGGATATTTTATATTTACTTTTGACTGCCCATCAGATTTTAACTATGTTACTTCATTAATTTGCAGAATATTCTCAAATTTACGTCTCTTTAAGAGGACTCATAAGTGCATGTTTGTTACAATTATTTATGCTTATTATTGTTTATTAGTAGAAGTAGAAAAGAACTGTTCGCAAGAAACAGTTTCTGCTATGGATTAGTTCAAAAACGGATAAACAAAGATAAAAAGAGGTCTAATAACAGAATGCATTTTTAAACGTGCAGAAACACCTCCTTAGTTAGATGACATTTCAAAATATCCCAGATCTTAAGTCGGACATGAGACAGAGAAAAGTATAAACATATAAATCTAAATATAAACATGCAGAAACACCTCCTTAGTTTGATGACGTTTCAAAATACTCAAATGTTAAGTTTTACAAGAGACAAAAAAGTATAAATATATTAATATATTATAGTCAATTATTGGCTCCATAATATAAACAATTAGTGTTATGATTCATCGGGAAAGAGGAAAAAAAAGAACTTAGTGATTGAAGTAACAATAGAAAAGAACTCACTACTCAAGGTAATGGACTGTGAAAGAACCTTACCTGTTCACCAACAGCAGCAAATACTAATCCTTGTACTATGATATTTTCATTTGTTACCTTCCTGCCAAGCAGCAGCACACTCTTTACTTAATTTGTAAATATACTAGGATGTGATACACATTCATTGCACTCCATTTCTAGCAATGTTGAAAATTCAATAAGTTATTGAAGACTGACAAACTAAAACAACTGAAGAAAAACAAACAAGGTTGTGTCAATGTTACAAATATTCTTGATCAACAACAGGAAACTCAAGCAGTAAGTAGGTATGTAGGAGTTAGGAAAAGAAAATGGGGAATGGGTGTTGAGATTCGGGAGCCTGGTCATAAAACCTGAATCTGGTTAAGATTTAAGAACCTTCCACATGGCTGGCATGGCCACGCTGCCCATGACGTGGCCACATTCCATCTGAAAGGTTAGCAAGCACGGCTCAAATTCCCCGGCAGGGTGGATATTCTACCCAAGCCTGCAGGTCCGCGTGCACATGTTATTCAGGTGGTTGCTCAGGAAGCGGCCATGTGTTTTCAGAGGAAGAGCTGGAAACAGAGAGTGGCACTAGTGGTGGCATGGGGATACCAGTACAAGTAGGGCTATTGACGAGCGAAATTGAAGCTAGAAACGAAGCACCACTTGACTCACATGAGATGTGGATGGAGCTACAACTTGGAGGAGGGAGAATATTCAGAATATTATTCTTATGCTAATCATCAGGATTCGAGAGTTATATTCAAGAAAGCGATGATATAGGGTCATCTGCTCAGAGAATTTTTTTGGCACGAAATGCAATTTATAAGCATGTCAAATGCACTTTAAATACATACTAGGTGTTAATGGGTTAGACTAGAAATGTTAATCTACATATGCCTGGGGCCATATTTAAAGCTCACCAGATTTCAGTTTAGTGTTTCCTCCAGATATTTTAATGTAAACTGTGAGGTGTTAAAAATGTTTTCCATGCAAGATTGTATATTTAAATATTAATCTAGTTCTCGCATATGTTAAACATTTTCTTTATGGTACTAACAAATTTGATAACCTACGAACGGGTCTCGGATCTATTGATTTCAAATCATACCAAACAAATGTAACGTAAAAACAAGTGAAGATTACCAGAGAGAATAATCTTCAGGAATGTGTTTAGATTCACTCTACGAGAAATTCGCTGCCAAAAACTGACCGCTGATTCAGCCTTTGACAGCATCAACTCAAAGTTCTTCAGTAAAACTGGCTTTACTAATTTGGGAAACATTAGGCATCAAGTATGTGACCATCTGGTTCATAGCAACATATCCTGCACAAGATGGTCAGAGACAGGATATCAAATATCAGGTATATAAAATAAAAGAACCTTGGCAGGTCATTCAAGACAGCTTGACAAACAACAGCAATTTCATAATCCAGCACAGCTTACACGGACAAAAATTGGATATTGGCATTAGCAACTGCTAACAATGCAGGGGAAAATGGGCAGCTAAAATAAAATGACAGGTAAAGAATTGACTGATTTTGTGCATTGCTGCTGTCATCATATATTCTCGTTGATTTTCTGTCAAAGGCTGAAAATAATTGCAGCACATGTATGTTACAATATCCTACTTCTACGTGTTTGATCCAGCTCAACTAAAAAATGTTACGACTGAAACCTGGATAAAAACTGGGAGTGCCTGTACTCCAAATCCCTCGTTAGATCTTTCCTTCCTGTCCTTATAAGTTGCTTCACGATCTTCATGTAGTGCCGCCATTTGGCTTTATACCCTTGTCCATCAATTCAAGAGTATAAAGTGCACCCGTGACATTACCCTTTTCCAGGTAAAGTTTTGCCAGTAAGCTGTACAAGGTATTGGTAGGCGCGTTCTTACACATAATAGCTGACTGAACCACATACTTGTGTGCAGCTTTGTATTTTTCAGCAGCACATAAACTCTTGTGAATGGCAGTATGAGTTTCTAGTTGAGGTTCAACAACTTGAGATACCATTCCATCAAGAATGTTGCGTACACCATCCATAACCTCTGTAACACAAAAGATTCTGATAATAATCTCAAAGGTTATCGCATCTGGATAAATACCGACTTCTTTCATCTCTTCAAGCAACTTTATAGCTTCTTCCACCCGCCCATTCTTGTATGAATTGCTAAGAATGCAGTTATACACTCTCGTGGTCAAAGCACAGTTTGCTTCTTCCATATCTTTAATTATACCACGTGCATCTTCTATAAGACCTCTTCCACACTTCTCAACCAACGTATGAACACCTAAATTTTGACATGATCCTCTAGCTGCGTTCAACAAGGTCACCACTCTCTTAGTGGAGGAATCTTGTAACGAATAACTGACACTTAAACATGCAAAGGCCTCATACTTGAGGCAGATGTTACTGGAGGTGAATTTCTTCAACAAAAGAAGCATGGATTGGTAATCCTCTAATCTCCCCAGATTATCAATACAAATACGCGCATTCCTATTCATCCGCGGTAAATTACTCCATATCCACGAAAAAACTCAACCCACAAGTTGACAATTCAATATCTTGAATATCTCTATGACCATGTAAACAGATAAACTGGAGGCTACAACATCAACAAATAAGTATCTATGCGAGTTTCGACAATTCAATATCTTGAATAATTTCCAAAACGAGGTATGGCCGAAAAGATTTTTTCATGCCAAATGTCTGTTGAGCCAGATGCACATTAGGCATTTCATTTGTGGTACTAACAGATAAGTATCTATGCGAGTTTCGACAATCAAAACAACCAAAACACAACAACAAAGCCCGATAACTGCGTTTGGAGAATGTAACAGATTGCAAAGATGTGAAGGAAGATATTTTGGGAGGATTGAAGGAGGAAATAAAATGGTTTCTTCTATAGAAATCAAGTTTGCACCTTGGGCATAAAAATTGAATCCTAAAGTGTAACATAAATATGGAGAGCTATAACTGGAGATTGTCAAATGAAAAATTCGTGGATAGTATAATTGAGAAAAGCAA
The DNA here is from genome assembly GCA_026545765.1 of Plantago major. Lineage (NCBI taxonomy): Eukaryota > Viridiplantae > Streptophyta > Magnoliopsida > Lamiales > Plantaginaceae > Plantago > Plantago major. The sequence continues at coordinate 83,891,796 of CM048841.1, forward strand.
AGGAAAAATACAAACGGATTAATTATGAGGTTGAATTCGAATGAGTGAGAACTGAGAAGATTGATTCATGTGGAGAATTAGGATTTAGGGTTTAAGAAAGAAGAAAGAGAAAGGCAGATACAGAAAAGGTAAAGTACCTCGAGAGAAAGAGAGTTGGTAATTGGTATGAGCTGAAGTAGTTCTCATCCATTTGTTAGATCCGGTATTAAGCGATCTCATTTCTTCAACATGTAGAATTAGCGATGTAAACCCATTCTTCTGATGAGTGTGAGATCACAGGTTAATTTTCCCTCACCGAGCAACCAATTCAAGAGCAGGAATGTTAAACGCAACACCGTTTCCGCTAAACATAACACCAAATGTTTGTAATTTGACTAAAATGCACCTAACTAATAAAAAATCTTATAAAATTAATAAAAAATCGAAATAACTCGTTTATATAAACACAAAAACATTAACATGCACGATTAAACACAAAATAACAACAATAAAAAAATTAATTTTTTTAAAAAAATATTTCGTTTATACAAAAATATTAACATGCACGATTAAACAAGAATCAAATTTTTTTTTTAAGAATGAAAAGAAAATGGATCAACATTTGGTAAAGTGTTTGTATATGACAATTGTTGTGAAATTGTGGTAAAGTGATGTTCAATCGTGACAATTGTTGTGAAATGGTTGTGACAATTTATTTTTTAAAAAAAATTAACAAGAAAAAATAAAATTATAAAAAAAAAAAAGGCATGAACCTGCCATTTCAACAAATGGCCTGTTGTAACTACCGGCCATTTCAACAATTGCCTTTTTATTTTTTTATTTCTTTTTTAAATAAGTCGTATATATATTTATAAACATTTAATTTTTTTCATTCATATATATATTTAGAAACATTTAATTTTTTTCATTCTTCAAAAAAAATTTGATTGTTGTTCAATCGTGCATGTTAATGTTTTTGTATTTGTATAAACGAAACATTTTTATAAAAAAATTATATATTTTTTTCATTTTTGATTTTTTTATTGTTGTTATTTTGTATTCAATCGTGCATGTTAATATTTTTGTGTTCGTATAAACGAGTTATTTTGATTTTTAGTTAATTTTATAAGATTTTTTATGTGTGAGGGGCATTTTAGTCAAGTTATAAATATTTAGTGCTGCGTTTAGCGTAAACGGTATTGCATTTAGCGACTGCAGTTGCAGAGTACATACTGAATTGAGCGGCTCTGTGAACAAAAATAAATTCATGGGGCATATAAGAACCATGTAAAACAAAGGTTTTATCAAGACCTGCAGATCCATCAACAATTTAGCACTTCGCTCCGCATGACATTTAGTGACTTCCCTAATTCAAAAGAAGTATCATTACGAAACATTATAGTCCAGTCCTCTAGAGTGGCCCCTACGGACTCGTGAGGTGGCTCTCACCGTAAAAAAAAGTTGTGATGTAGCACTTCATTCCTTATGACACTTAGCGCCTGCCCTAAATCAAATTAAAGACTCTTTTTATGTGAATTTGCCACCCACATTTAAATCTCTTTTTTTACGTGAGATTGTCACTGTTGGTCCAGATAACGGCAAAGGAAAAAGACTAGAGGGGGGGGGGGGGTGAATAGTCTTTTATAACTTATGTCGATAAACACAATTTCTCAGATATTTGTGAAGATATCTGATACTTAATTTCAGAGAGCGGAAGACTTTTCTGTGATAAGTGCACGTGCTCAGCAAGATATGTGTAAGAACTCAGCAAGGTAAATAAAGCAATTAATAAATTGCAGAAAGTAAATAACACAGATCTTTATAGTGGTATCTGAAGGTGGCGTAATCCTTCAACTAATCCACTTCGGCCTTTCTCAGACCTAGAATCCACTAAGACAGATAATTGAGTTCACCTTACAAATATCTTCTCTCGATTCCTAAATACACTAGGTTCCCAACCAAGTGTTCCCCCTGAGTTATTCCCCGGCTTTCTCAGCCAAGTACTTCCTATACTCAGAATCCTTTGAGCTATTCCTTAGTTTCCCAAACTAAGTACTTCCTATGCTCAGTAACCTTGGAGTTATTCCTTAAGTACTTCATGTACTCCACGCCGTTTAAGGTGTTGGTTAAGGTAGTTTGTCAGGTTTGGTAGATTAATAACTTCTACAGTTATGTAATACTACCTTCTTGAACAAGAGTCACTTAACACACTTCACAATGTGTGGTGATATGTTCTTTATTGACCCAAGTCTATGATAAATGTTCTAGAGAATGAATCTCAGATACTTGATCTTTTGATTCAACTCCTTCACAGATAGCAATGCTTGTTAAGGATCAGGACACTTAGAACTTTCGTGCTACTTAGAATTCAAGAGCTTAGACGCAACTGTAAGCTGAAGAATAAGTAGGTTGAAGACTTGTATGCTTGAGAGAAATATACCACTAGTTGTATTATCAGAGAGGCTTGGTATTTCAGTGAGTTCAGTGTGTGTATTTCAAGCATTCTAAGTGATGATATTTATAGTTGAAAATCATGCCGTTTGAATAGTATCCGTTAGGCTTAATGAAATTCAAACTATTAATATCTGAAAATAGTACTGCAGGAGACATTGTCTCTTTTCAAAGATTTCCTCTTTTGTACAGATGTCTCTGTCTGCGCATTTATTGCATTGTACTATTTTTGTCCTGTAGTGCCAATGGAACTATGCACGCTTTATAAGCATTGCATGTCTCTTTCCAGAGACCTTCTCATCTCCATATATCTGTTGAAACATTGTTTCCCAGAAACATAGTTTTATCCAGGGTATCTAAGTGTAGATATCTGTGGGCACTTTTCCTCGTTCAGAAACCTTGCATTCTCATATATCTTTTGCAAAACTTGTTTATTGAGAAACACTTGTTTCTCAAAGATATATGGACATAGGTATCTGATAACCTTTGTCTTCAGCAATCTTGTGCAGTCTTCAAAACTTCAAAGAAAATGTTGAACTCTCCTGCTGGATGCCTTCTTCTTGGTCTTCTTCAAAGATATAAAAATCACATTCAGAGACCTAACATCCTATACAAGATTTGCTAGACTATCATACTTAGTGATTTTCCTCTTTTACAGTGTTCAAGTGAACCAAGAGTACTAACCACCTTTCTGAGCTAAGATAAGTCATTAGGTTGCTGATCAAAATCTAAACAGATATTCCTAACAAATTTCCCCCTTTTTGATCAGTCAACGATGACTATCTTTAAAACCTATTACAACTTGGAAGAGGGAACAATCTAACACTTAATCAATTCTTATGATCTTTTCAATTAATTTTAATTAAGTGCAGAAAGTAAACATCAACCAAATCACAAGGTGTGATCTTTGCTGACAAGTTATCTTTTTATAGATTGATATCTGAGAGTAGGTTCATCAGATATGTTACAAAGAAAGTTTATAGATAACTTTTACAATGATAGAACAATAAAGTACATTCAGCAAGATACAAAACACTTAGTTAAATTAGGACAACAGGAGTGACCAAGCTCCAAGTAGACATCCTAATAAACTAGTCTTCAAGTCTTCAAGATCTTCAAGTCTTCAATCAGCAGATCTATGGATCAATTTGCAAGTTCTCTATCCCCAAACCTTTTGATATCATCTGAGTAGTCAAAGAGCAAAGTCCTGACTATCATCTCAGTGTTTCTGGCAAATCCACAAACTTCCTTGTAGGTTTTGGTGGGATTCTTCTTGGCATATTGTTTGACCCACAGATACTTTCCCCATTTCCAGGCATGCTCGATTCTGATATCTGATAGCTTGAAGTATTCATATATGATCTTCAGATATCTGATGTCACCCTTGTATTGATCTTCAGTCATGTAGAAAGACTCATAGGGGTTCCACAGCAAGTCTTACTCTTGTGCCTGTTCCAGTGATGTTGGGAATTCTGTGCACATCATCTGGCTTTCCATAAGATCAATCATCAGAGAGGTCTTTTTTCATGTTTTCTATTCTCTTGATTACTTCAAAATCCAACCAGGCTTTGATGTGGTTGGTATTAATCAAGACCGGCTTGTCTTTTCTCCATGCCATGAGCTGTTTATGGATTGGTTCTGAAAATTTTTCATTTACCAGTAAGTGCTTGAGTTCCAGAATCCAATAGCCATTCTTCTGATTAATGCATCTGTAGACAGATGAGTCATTGTTGGTCTTCACATACTCAATCTTGGCTTCTTCAGGCCTGAGTGGTAGTTGAAGTTTTCTTTGTTCAGCTCTCAGCCTGTTCCTCCTTGTCTTGAATTCTCCCTTGGGGGATTGCTTGAAGAACCACCTTGGATTGACTTGGTATTTCCATAGGGTGTTTTAGCTGCCAAAGGCTTTGCAACTATGGGCTCAGATAGGCTATCAACCCTTTTTCTTTTTCTGTGAAGAGGAGCTTCATCTTCATCAGTCTCTTCATCATCATCATCATCAAGATCAATTCTTGTGAAAATTTTGCAGCCTTCTTCATTGCCCTGGGATTTGATTTGGCCTTCTTCTTCTTCTTCAGAAGACTCATCAATCCCTCTTACTTGTCTTCTCCTTGGAGCCTTGGTACTCCTTAGAGGTTTATGTGCCCTGGCCCTTGTTGTCATTCCTTTTTCAGGAAGTTACTGAGTGGTGTCCACTATCTGTAGAGCAGTCTGACTGGAGGAGGGCTCATTTATTCTGAGAGGTGGTTGTTCAGATTTTCTTTTGTTTCCTCTTCCTCTTCCTCTCTGAGCACCTTGAAATCCTTCCCCCTTAGTCATTGTTGACTGACTAAGAATCACAAAGGATTCTAAAAGGGAGTTAAAGTTGCCTTGTAGATAGTTGTAAGCAGTAACTAACTGTTCCAGATTGGCCTTGAGCTCCTGATTTTGTTTGATAAGACTTGTTTCCTTATCAGTGAGCTCTGCCAGTGGGCCTTGATTAGCATCTGTTTTTCCAACAGCATAGCTAGCCTCATTGAGGGCTTTTTCAGCAAGATTATTGTCATCATCCCTCACCATGCCTAGGTCTCTCTGAGCAATGACCAAGCTTGTTGTTCTTTAAGTGATTAACTCAGTGAACTTTTTCATTTCAACAGGGATTGATGCAATGGCGGCTTTATCTTGAGAAGACAACTCCTTTTTCAATTTAGCCAGTACTTGATATCTGGTCAAGTATTCATTGGAGTTGACATTTGGCAGTTTGCTGAAGATTTCAGGAGCAATCAGCTTCCTTTTTAAATGAGAAACCGCTAAGTGTTCATTGCGGTGTTCTCCCAATGCCTTGTCTTCTTCATCATCTGAGTCATCAGCCCGGTGATCTTCATCCTCTTGTACTTCTTCATCAAGGTTTCTGAAGGCGGCAACCATCTCAGATATGGGTTTCTTGCCTTTGGAGGATGGTTTCTTTGGTGAAGATGCAGCCTTAGCATCATTTTTTTTCTTCAGATACTTGTTCAGCATCTAGCTCCTTAGCAATATAATCAACAGCGTCCCGGAGCCCTTTAATCTCAGAGTAAGCTTGCGTTTCTTTGCGCGTTTGTTCTTCAAGTTTATCTAGCTTGACTCTGGATTCAGCTATCTTTTCTTCCGGTTGAAGATGTAGTTGTTGTTCTTCCTCCAACAGTTGTTTGAGTTGAGCAACTCTGGCTTGTGCATCCAATATTTTCTGAGTGTTGTCCTCAGAGTGCTCAACTACTTGTTCAGTAGAGTCTTTTTGTTGGGGAGATGGATGGGTAGATTTCTGAGGAGATGGAAGAGGGGATTTTTGTGTCGTCCTCTCAGTGTGCTTTTCAGCAACTGAGGTATTATTGCCTTGTGCAATCCCTCCATCCTCAGGCGGGGCATCATCATCATCCTTCTTATCATCCTCATCCTTGTGATGGTCAGGAGGAGGTTCTTCATAGTCATTCTCATCAGTCTCCTTCTCTTCTTCATCTTCAGAGACCAGATTGATCACTTCTGGAATAGTGACCATTTGCCCATTAACTTCCTCTTGCTCAGAGGGTATGAATTGTAGAGTTTGGGGGCAAAGTAGGCTTGAATGCCATCTGCATTCTGGTATGACCATCTGCTTGGTTAAAAGCTTGAATAAGCTTTCTGGCCACTTCCTTGACGAAGTCCTTATGTATTAATGTTCCAAAAGAGTATTGTTCAGTGGGGAACATGGCATGAAATTATGTCAAGGGCTCGTGCTCTCCCTATGGGGTAATCAGTCACCTTAATGATCTCAGATAGATAGGAGCATCGAAGCTTTTGCCATTTCTTGAAGCATTTTAGGTGCTTTGGCAAAGTGTATTCCTTGAAGAAAGGAAGCAGGTCCTTATTCTCATCAACAGGGACCTTAGTGGCACTTGTTTGAGCCTGAAAGAAAGAGTTTTGAATTAGTTTCAAAACTTTAGTAGATATCTGGGCTTTAGAGTAGAAAGGTATCTGAGTTACAAGTGTGACATGCTCAGATGACTTGACTACTGAGGTTCCAGGTGCCTCAGATATCTGGATATGAGGAGGAGACTGGGAAGCCTGATCCTCAATGATCTTTCTTTCTGGTTGAACCTGAGATTAAAAACAACACTTTGAAAATTTTGAGCAAAAAAACTACGTTAGACAATTTTAGTTATCTGAGAAGTCAATTACCTCCACAATAGGAGGCTCAGATATTTGTCTATCAGAGACTTGTGCAGTCTCTGGAAGTTTTTCTTGTGATGAAAGCTTTGATGCCTCATCAATTTCCATTGGTTCTGGGATTGGTGCAATTCCCCAGCAACTTCTACTTCTTTTTGAATCTGTAAGTAGAAAGTGTTAGTTTGAGAAAAATGATCAGAGATTTGTCTTTGAAGATTATAGGTATCTGAATTATATACCTTCTCAATAGAAGGTTCAGATACTTGTTTCTCAGAGACCTTGGAAGTCTCTGGATTCTTCTCTGAAGAGATAGACTTTTCAGTCTCTCCATTTTTCTTCTCAGTTGGAGCCTATTAGAAACAAACACTTTAGTATTATTCATGTGTATAAAGCATATATCTGAGATGTTATATCTTAAGGAACTTTCTTATACCTGTGAGACAGGCTCCTGATCCTTAAGTGGTGAGGCTATGGAAGGCTCCTTCTCAGATTCTGAGGCAAGCTTTCCAGCTTCCTCTTGTTCTTGTGTTTCTAATTCAGCCTGTAACAAAGAAATTTTATTAAATAACAAGATTAATAAACACAAAATATCACAAGTAGAGAGTTAAACCATTCAGCTACCTGAGCAGTATCAGGCTGATTGGTCTCTGGAACTTGTGACCCTTCTATGCTTTGGTCTTGTCGTTCCATTTCAGCTTCTTTGTTTGAAGTTTCAGGTACTTCAGACCTTTCCTGAGTGACTAACTCAGTTGCCTCCCCTGTTTGATCATTACGGTGTGTCTCAGTTTGATCCCTCTCTAGGAGTTGGGGAACCTGTTCATTTGCAGGATTTTCTTCAGCATATTGCATTGCTGGTATGTCGAAATGGAGTTCATTGACCATCTCATCAACCACTTGTGGCTGTTGTGGTTATGGTTCTTTGTGGTTGAAGCGAAGTTTGAGCATTTGAGAGCTCTTCCAGATTTTTAAGTGTGGTATTGACATCGGCGTCTACCAACACTAGGTCACCACTCATCAGGGCTTCTTGAAGTTGTTTATACGTGACTTTCCCTGATGGTGTGTTGGCACCAACAACCTTTGCTATAGGTGCTTGCTCAGCAACATTTGAGCTAGTTGCTTTCTCAGCAACCTTGGACCTTTTGTTCCTCTTCCCCTTGGCCTTGGTTACTTTTTCAGTAACCTTGGGGGCTGGGATCTTCTCCTCCTTGTCCGATTCGTCATCGAAATCTGGAACGGAGTTATCAACAATCCCTGCCGCTTCTGCAGATAGAGTTTGAAGTTTCTCACTGCTTTTATCAGCATTGATAAGTTCATCAGCTAGGCACTCTGTAGCATTGATGAGTTCATCTGCATTGATGAGTTCATCAACAGTGGTCTTAGCAGCATTGATGAGTTCATCTGCATTGATGAGTTCATCAGCAGTGGCGGCAGGTATCTGAGAGTCGACATCCATAATGAGTATGCCTTCTGATTTGCCAGCAGACTTCTTTTGTGAAGTTCTGGGCCTTTTGGTCGCAATGGAACCTTCAAATACCTCATCAGTCTTTCGTTTCTTGGAACCTTTCTGAGATGCAGTAACCTTTTTCATCATGTTTGTATACTCATATTTGTAGAGTAGGTTACTATTGGCAATGTCTGCCGTCTCTCTGAGCTCAATGCCAAGGCACTCCAGTAAGTAGCATATCTTCAGTCCATAGCTTACTGTGGCTTTTGGCTCAGCAAGTCCCTTAACGATTTTAGGCTCAAAGCCTTGTATCTTCTTCACAAATTTCATGAAGGCGTACTTCCCCCAATTAAAAGGGTTTTCCAGCCTTTTGTCTTGTTGATTTAGCAAAAACATCATCATCCAGCGTTCTTGGCTTATCTGGTCAGAACCTCCTTGTAGACTATCAAAGCATCTGTGAAGGATACATGCCAACACATCCCTTATCTGGTCCTTATGTCAGCAAGCTTAAAGTCGATGGGTGTGTCTGGCTTGTCAAGATCACACACATCACTGTATAGTTGCTTCGCACCTTCAAGGAGATCTTCATCCTTGGTTTCAATTTCAAAATCCTTTCCAAGATTTTGAAGTTCAAACAGCCTGTTTCGTCCAACAGGATTTCTTGTCCTTGGACTTTAGTCTTGATAGACACTGTCTCAGTGCCTTCAGAGACTTTGGAGATAATCGTGGAGTTGTTGTAAAACTCCAGGACATCCAGTGAAGAAACTCCACTGGGAAGAGAAGATAGAAAGCCCTTGATTTGTGCCTTTTCAAGCATATCAAGTACCAACTTTCTATCATTCTGGTTTTCTATTACAGCAACGAGGTATTCCTCAATCATGGCACCACCCCAAATCATCCTATGATTTGAAGTCCAATGATCAGGATTGAACTCTCCAATCAATCGATTGTTTGTTATAACCAGCACTGGTGCTTGCTTTTCAGCAGTACCAGATGTAGTAGCTTGGGATTTTTGAGTAGAAGCACGTTTGGGAGCCATCTCTTTAAATACTGAAGTTTTTGAAAAATGAGAAGAGATTAAGGTAGGAAATTAGTGATTCTTTGCAGAAAAACTAAGATGGAATCACTAGTTGCAGAGAAAATTGCAGGGAGATTTGAGAGTATTTTGCAGTTTTTGTGCAAGAGCAAATGTAGGATTAGGCGAAAGTGATTTCTTTTGCCAAAATCCTATATATATAGAAGTGTAATTCCAACAAGCAAAAATACACAAATTAATTTTGTGCATTTGTATCTGTGTACGTGCAGTAAGGCGTGGGTAAAATTCGGTTTGCATTAAATGCTTAGTGGGGCCACGTCTGAGTTTTTACAGTCCACTATTTTACAGAGAATTAATCTCGGCCTTTAAAATGGAACGCCCATTTCATCAATGGTTGGGATTGCTTTTCCAGCAATGATCACAATCAACCCATGTGATTGTGCCCAATTAATGAATTTTGACGATTAGCTATCTGAATCACATCTCTTCTGTGTGACTAAGGGACATTTTTGTATCTAAGTCTATCTCACACTCAGTATCTGTTCATGTTTTACACAAAGAGAGAAGTAATACAAATTTCAAGAGAGTAGTTGAATGCAGACAGTTGTACTATTCTCTTTTGTGTTCCCCCTCACTGAGTGATCTATATCTGAGTACCTGTCTCAGAAATCTTCAAATAGACATTTTACCCTTTAACCTTTGATATCTGAGTACCCGTCTCAGATACTTGTTTGCTAAGTGTTTCACCTTTTGCCTTTGATATTCTGGATTCATGTTCCAGATATCTTATCTCTCCTTTTTCCTTTCTCAATCATACTGAGTTCCTGTCTCACTTCACTTTTTTTTTTTTTTTTTTGTTTTTTTAGCTTCTTTTAGTATAAGAGTTCCCGTCTCAGATACCTTTTTGCCTTGAATATCTAGATGTCCGTTCAGATATCTTTCTCCTTTCTGAATTTCTGTCTCAGAGATTAGAACTTTTCAGTTCCTTTGGTAGCTCCATTAACCCAAGACTATGTCTCAAGGTTAAGAACCTGCTTTCTTGCAAAGACTTTGTAAAGATATCTGCAAGTTGGTCTTCAGTACCAATCTTGAGTATCTCTATATTGCCTTTTTCAACATGGTCTCTAATGAAGTGGTGTCTAACATCAATGTGTTTTTTTCTTGCATGAAACTTAGGATTCAGAGTTATGGCAATAGCACTTGTGTTGTCACAGAAAATCGGAGTTTTCTCTTCATTCACCTCATAGTCTCTGAGAGTTGTTGTTGTATCCACAATATCTGTGAAGCACAACACCCAGCAGCAATATATTCAGCCTCTGTGGTAGATGTGACAATTGAGTTTTGTTTCTTGTTGAACCATGATATTAATCTGGCACCAAGAAATTGACAAGAGGTGCTTTTTCTATCAAGCAATGATCCAGATAGTCAACATCAGAATAGCCAACTAAACTCAATCCACTGTCTTTTGGATACCACAATCCAACTTCTACAGTACCCTTTACATACCTTAATATTTTCATAGCAATGTTTTAATGTGATTGCATTGGATTTGTTTGAAATCTAGCACACACTCCAACTGCATATTGAATATCAAGTCTACTTGCAGTGAGGTACAGTAGAGACCCAATCAATTTCCTATACTTGTGTTCTTCAACACTCTTGTCAGTTTCAGTATAGGTCATTTTGGTTCCAATGCTCATAGGTATCTTAGCATTCTTTTCAGAAGGCTTTAGATTAAACTTATTGAGCATATCCTTTGCATACTTTGTTTGACTAATGAATATTCCATCATTAAGTTGCTTGACTTGCAATCCTAGGAAGTAGTTTAATTCTCCCATCATGCTCATCTCAAATTTACTTTTCATGAGCTCAGCAAAGTCTTCACAAAGTTGCTTGTCTTTAGATCCAAATATAATGTCATCAACATATACTTGGACTAGAAGTAGTTTCCCTCCATGGTTCAAAGTAAAGAGTGTTTTATCAACATCTCCTTTCTTGAAGACACTTTCCAGCAAGTATTTGGCCAAAGTATCATACCATGCTCTCGAGCTGTTTGATCGCATAGAGCTTTCTGAAGCTTATAAACCATTCTACTTTCTGTGGAAACCTCAAAGCCTGGTGGTTGTTCAACATAGACTTCTTCAGCAAGTTCACCGTTTAGGAATGTACTTTTAACATCCATCCGATAAACTTTAAAGTCATTATGAGTTGCAAAGGCTAGAAATAGTTTAATTGTGTCCAATCTTGCAACTGGAGCATATGACTCGTCAAAATCTAGTCCTTCTGTCTGGGTGAATCCCTTGGCAACCAATCTTGCTTTGTTTCTGGTTATTTCACCAGACTCATTCATTTTATTTCTGAAAACCCACTTGGTTCCAATTACAGATATTCCGTCAACAAATGGAACCAGTTTCCAGACTTTGTTTCTCTCAAATTGATCCAACTCTTCTTGCATTGCAGAGATCCAATCTTGATCCTTCAATGCTTCTTCTATAGTTTTAGGTTCAATATTTGAGATGAAACATCCATAAAGAGAGTCAGCAATTGCTCTCCTAGTTCTAACTCCTTGGTCTAAAGGACCGATCACATCCTTGGCAGGATGATTTCTTATCCATTTCATAATGGGTTTTGAACTAGTAGGATCAATATCATTTTGATCTAAATGTGAATCAATATGATCTTGATAGGATACTTGTGCAGTATCTGAGATATCTGACACATGGGAAATGTCATGGATATCTGACACTTTTTCAGTGTTGGAGATATCTGGAATTTGATTTTCAGCAATCTCATTCTCAGAAACCTCTTCATGATGAAGGTTCTTAGTAACCTGTTCCATTTCTGAAATTCTCATAGGAAATTCTTCATCATGTCTTAGAGTCATCTGGTTGTTACTAAGCAATGGTTGCTTTTCATCGTCAGATTCATCCTCTAAGTGAATGATAGAGTTTTGTTTTGAGGATTCTTCTTCAGAATCTTTAATCATTAGTTCTTTGAACCTATCTGAGAGTTCTTCATTCAAGAGTACTTTCTTGTTTCCATAGTAGAAGACAACATGAACAGATTCTTCAATCTTTTGCGTTCTTTTGTTGTAGATTCTGAAGGCTTTGCTATTCAGAGAATAACCAAGAAATACTCCTTCATCTGCTTTTGGTTGAAATGTTCTCAAGTATTCTTTTCCATTGTTAAGAACAAAACATCTGCAACCAAACACCTTTAGATGTTTGATACTAGGGGGTCTACCAATCAAAAGTTCATAAGGAGTTTTGTCCTGTGTTTGTTAATCAAACATCTATTTTGAGTGTAGAACGTTGTGTTAACAGCTTCAACCCAATAGATTTCACTTATTTCAGTGTCAACAAGCATTGTTCTTGCTGCTTCTTTTAGGGTCCTACTATTCCTTTCAGCAACACCATTTTGTTGTGGTGTCCTTACGGAAGATAGTTGATGTTGTATACCTTTGCAGGTACAAAACTCTTTTATGTACTGGTTCACAAACTCAGTACCATGGTGCATTACGATTCTGAGATACCTTGTCATTTTTCATGACTTCAAGCTTATTCAGCAAGTTGGGTATCTCAACCCTTGCATCAGATTTTTGTTTGAGACATACAACCCAAGTGAATCTTGAGTAATCATCAACAATAACTAGACCATACTTCTTTCCTGCATAGCTATTTATAGAGGATTCAAAAAGATCCATATGTAACATTTGCAGTGGCCTTTCACTGGAGTGTCTAGTTTTATACTTGAAAGATGTTTTGGATTGTTTTCCCATTTGGCAAGCTGAGCATATACCATCTTTTCTATATACCATTTTGGGTAAACCAACCACCAATTCTTTCTTGGCTAGCTTGTTCAGAGTTTTGAAGTTCAAGTGACTCATTTTTTTATGCCATAGCCAGTTTTCTTCAGTGTGGCCAGATTGACTCACCATAAGACATTCTTCAGTTGTGGCAGATGCCCAGTCAGCAACATAAAGATTTCCTTTTCGCCTAGCAACCAAGACTGTCTGCTTTGACTCATTGTCAAATACTTTGCATAGTTTTGACTTGATCTTGACAGTGTACCCTTTGTCTACCAATTGACTCATGCTTAGGAGATTATATTATATCCCTTTACATGTAGTACTTCAGAGATTGTAAGAGCTCCAAACTTCAGATTGCCAAATCCTATGGTTGGATTTTCATCTCCTCCATCAAACCTAATAATTGGTCCTTTATCGCATTTTCTGTAGTTAATCATATTTGCTTTGACTCTTGTCATGTGCTTCCCACATCCACTATCGAAATGCCACTTCGGGTTCTTCCTCAGAGTGTTTTGCACAAGACAGGAAACATGGAGTTAGGCTCTCATTCCAATAATGGAACCTTCTGGACTAAAGAATCTCCCTGTAGGAATCCATTTCTGAATGAACTTCCTTGGGATATTCTTTTGTCTTGTTGGAACATAAGGAGGAATTAAATGATTAGTGTCATTATCATTCAAAGCTATTTTCCTTCTTGGTGTGTTCCTTGGTCCTCCTTGTGGTGCTTTCAGATACTGTCGATTCTTGAGTGCTTTTCAAAGAACTTAGCTTTCCTTGCGGACTTCTTCTAGCCACAGCATTGAGTGGTCGTAACTCGTTCTTTCTTCCACTTCTAATGATTGCTATGCTAATCTCGGCTTTCATCCATCATTCTTGCTCTTGTTTATACTCATGAGCGAGTTGTTTCGATGGCTTTATAGCGATGCCATTTCAGTACTGGCGTTCGAGTTCTTTTCTCAGCAGCTTTGCTAGTCTCTGGAACGTCTTTCTTTCCATAAAACGTGATATTGAAAAATTTGCCTGCTCCTGCAATTTTTCCTTTCTGAGAAACATAGCACTGTGGGTGATTACACTTTTCAGTGTTATGTTTCTTTACAGAAATGTTCCCAACAGTTTTCTTTTGGACTTGTTTTTCCCACAAAGGTTTGGTCGCAACTGCCTTTCCTTTGTCAACAACCTTAGCTTTCTGACCAATGCTATATGTTATTTGGGAACCATCTTGCTGAGCACTAACAAATGTTATTCTTTCGTCACTCTTATTCAGAGTGGTAGAACTATTTGTTTATGTGTCCAGTCCAAGTCCTCCCTTTTCTGAAGGATCTCTTAAACAAGATAATTCTTTCTTCTTGAGTTCCTCATTTTCATAAAGAAGATCTTTATTTTCCTTTTGGAGTATATCCATTGCCTTTCTGTGTAACTTCTCTGTGCTTTGAGAAATGCATTTTCAGCATCCTTTTTCTCAGATATCTTGAGTAATTTTGAATTTTCCTTCTCAAGAGAATTCTTTTTGTTGATACAGAAATATGTCCATGACGTCCTAACCGCTCTATCGGACTACAGTCCTAAGCGGGATGTCCTAACTGCTCTATCGGACTACTGTCCTAAGCGGGACGTCCTAACCGCTCTATCGGACTACAGTCCTAGATGGGACGTCCTAACCAAACCAACCTATTGGGCCATAGGCCTATCAAGACATTGGGTCATGGGCCTAATAGAGCATTGTTGGCGCAATCTGGGACGTACACTTGGCGTGATCTTGTGAGTCCTCCCTTTCTCAAGGGAAACCTATAAATATGGCATATCCTCATAATGCAAAGTAAGTCAAGCCTTCTTCCTAGACTCTTACCCTCTCAACTATTATACAGAGTAGATCTTCAGTCTCTCTTGAGTAAAGTCTCAGACCGGTTTGACACTTAGCAAACCGGGTCTATGGTCCTAACCCCCCCCCCCTCCAAGTTACTTGTGCAGGTCCTTACGCATCGCCTCTTACCAGTACGATGGTTCTTACGGGCTCTTACTCTTTGGTTCTTACAAGCAAGGTGGTTCTTACTCAAAGGTGGTCTTGGTACTTAGCGTGAAGGAAAGCAAGGAAAATTCATTAAGTGGTTGGGGGACTTTTCCCCTCAACATTTTGGCGCCGTCTGTGGGAATCTTTACAAAAAGTTCCGTTCTCTTCAATAATGGCAAGAACAAGAAGGTCCGTAAGAACCAACACTACTGCGGTTGGGACGCCCTCCCCAAGGCACAGAGGCAGACCTCCCACTCACAGGGGAAGAGTGGCAAGAGCCACTTCAAGAAACACAGTGGACTATCCAAGTGATGGTCGCACTACTAGTCTTTCTTCAGAAGAGGAAAGAGCCGCTGATCCTTCAATAAGAACTCAAGCACTCGAAGTTGAAGGAAAAGTTCCTCTGTCAGGAACACATGGTCCTCATCCCACAAGAAACTTCACTCTTCCAAATGGCCAGGTCATTCGCCCAAGTGAGTTTGGGATGAGCGAGAACCAGTTTGGCCTCTTACTCACTACTATTCAAGGATGCTTTGGTTCTAACAATGTTTAGGCTCCTCAAGCTACTCCACCCTTGGCGGTTCCTAGGCAAGCTGAGCCGGCTCAATCTAGAAATGAATACCGCTCCATTTCGGAAAGATTAGGAGAACAAGTTCAACAGGAAGATCATCACAACCTTCTTAATAGGAGAACAGTAGCGTCCCGAGGCCAACACGAAAGAAGTTCGGTCAGGCCTAGGACCGATGAAGTAGGTCCTAGTCGCTTTCTGGCTCCTCAGCATAGAGTAAAGGATCACATGGCCAAAAGTATCGCGGTGGTTCAAATTGAGGATCTTCCTCCGGATGTAGCAATCAATCCAAGCACTGGTGAGAGGCTCGCCACTAAAGAGATCTACCTCCAACAGAAGGCCTTAGAAGCTCAAAACGCTACTCTGGAAAAAATGGTAAAGGCTCATGAGAAATACTACGATGATACTTGTCCTGAGGGTCATCTGACTAAGTATGAGGGCCGGCTGGAGTTCAATGGTCTGAATGATAATATGAAGGCTCTTACCTTCTCAACTGCTCTTACATGATGACTCCATCAAGTCTTAGGTGGACATCATCACGCTCTTCCTAAAAAGGCTTGAGAAGGCAAAAGAAGATGAGGTCCGTGGAGCACTTAGCAAAAATTCAGGACAGGACCATGCCCTAAGGACAATTCTCGGACCACGTCCTAGGCACAATATCCTAGGCTACCTAAGGTCGGACCATCTCCTCGGAGCTGGCTCTTACCAAGTCCTTGGTCCAGGTTCTTACCATGGCCTCGGACCAGGTCCTTACCAAGTCCTCGGAGCAGGTCCTCACCATCTCCTCGAAGTCGGTCCTCACCGTCTCCTCGCAGTCAGTCCTCACCATCTCCTCGGAACAGGTCCTTACCATCTCCTCGGAGCAGGTCCTCACCGTCGCCTCGGACCCGGTGCTTACCATCTCCTCGGAGCAGGTCCTCACCATTTCCTCGGAGTCAGTCCTCACCGTCGCCTCGAACCCGGTTCTTACCATCTCCTCAGAGCTGGTCCTCACCATCTCCTCGGAGTCGGTCCTCACCGTCGCCTCGGACCCGGTGCTTACCATCTCCTCGGAGCAGGTCCTCACCATCTCCTCGGAGTCGGTCCTCACCGTCGCCTCGGACCCGGTGCTTAGCATCTCCTCGGAGCAGGTGCTCACCATCCCTCAGAGTCGGTCCTCACCGTCACCTCGGACCCGGTGCTTACCATCTCCTCGGAGCAGGTCCTCACCATCTCTTCGGAACAGGTCCTTACCATCTCCTCGGAGTCAGTCCTCACCGCCGCCTCGGACCCGATCCTCACCATCTCCTCGGAGTCGGTCCTCACCGTCACCTCGGACCCGGTTCTTACCATCTCCTCAGAGCCGGTTCTCACCGTCGCCTCGGAGCAGGTTCTTACCATCGCCTCGGAGCCGGTGCTCACCATCTCCTCGGAATAGGTCGTTACCATCTCCCCGGACCCGGTTCTTACCATCTCCTCGGACCCGGTTCTCACCGTCGCCTCGGAGCAGGTTCTTACCATCGCCTCGGAGTCGGTGCTCACCGTCTCCTCGGAATAGGTCCTCACCATCTCCCCGGACCCGGTGCTCACCATCTCCTCGGAGTCGGTCCTCACCATCTCCTCGGAGTCGGTCATAACAGTCGCCTCAGACCCGGTGCTTACCATCTCCTCGGAGCAGGTCCTTACCATCTCCTCGAAGTCGGTCCTCACCGTCACCTCGGACCCGGTGCTCACCTTATCCTCGGAACAGGTCCTCACCATCTCCTCGGAGCCGGTTCTCACCGTCGCCTCGGAGCAGGTTCTTAGCAGGTCCTCACCATCTCCTCGGAGTCGGTCCTCACCGTCACCTCGGACCCGGTTCTTACCATCTCCTCGGAGCCGGTTCTCACCGTTTCCCCGGAGCAGGTTCTTACCATCGCCTCGGAGCCGGTGCTCACCGTCTCCTCGGAATAGGTCCTCACCATCTCCCCGGACCCGCTGCTCACCATCTCCTTGGAGTCGGTCCTCACCGTCTCCTCGGAGTCGGTCCTCACCGTCGCCTCGGACCCGGTGCTTATCATCTCCTCGAAGTCGGTCCTCACCGTCACCTCGGAGCCGGTGCTCACCGTCTCCTCGGAACAGGTCCTCACCATCTCCTCGGAGTCGGTTCTCACCGTCGCCTCGGAGCAGGTTCTTAGCAGGTCCTCACCATCTCCTCGGAGTCGGTCCTCACCGTCACCTCGGACCCGGTACTCACCATCTCCTCGGAGTCGGTCCTCACAGTCTCCTCGGAGTCGGTCCTCACCGTCGCCTCGGACCCGATGCTTACCATCTCCTCGGAGCAGGTCCTCACCATCTCCTCGGAGTCGATCCTCACCGTCGCCTCGGACCCGGTGCTTACCATCTCCTCGAAGTCGGTCCTCACCGTCGCCTCGGACCCGGTCCTCACCATCTCCTCGGAGTCGGTCCTCACCGTCGCCTCAGACCCGGTTCTTACCATCTCCTCGGAGCATGTCCTCACCATCTCCTCGGAGTCGGTCCTCACCATCGCCTCGGACCCGGTTCTTACCATCTCCTCGGAGCAGGTCCTCACCATCTCCTCGGAGTCGGTCCTCACCGTCGCCTCGGACTCGGTTCTTGCCATCTCCTCGGAGCAGGTCCTCACCATCTCCTCGGAGCTAGCTCTTACCAAGTCCTCGGTCCAGCTTCTTACCATCTCCTCGGGACCGGTTCTCACCGTGGCCTCGGACCATGTCCTTGGACCCAGTTCTTACCATGTCCTCGGACCCGGTTCTTACGATATCCTCGGAGCGGGACCTTGACCATGTCTTAGAGATCGCGTCCTAAGCCTTCTACTACCAAATTGGCTAGGACCGTCTCCAACGCCAAAGTAGCCTAGGCAAGCCTCCTACCACCAGAGTGGCTAGGACAAGCATCTTACACCTTTAGTTGCACAAGCAAAAGTGAGGCCAACTCCATAAGCTTAAAAGCTAGGAGATACTTTCAAAGGTTGGGATTTGTTTATTTCGAATCCCGATCTCCAATTTCGCTGGCTTCTCTTAAAACGGAGAACCGAAAATAATGCTCTACATTTTTCAATGAAAAAGTAAGTATTATGACTTAAATTGAAATCATCATTTACCATACATTCACATCCATTGCATCATTCATTCATTCATTCATCATCCATTCATTCATCATGCACGCACACATCATTTATCAATGCTTCATTTACTACAAGCGTGCATGATTCGTCAAGGACATGTTTCCGATTAATAAGGGGGTCCGACACCCTCGAAATTATATAAGCCTGATCGTCTCGGCATAAGTACTTCAAGGTAAGCCCGACCGTCTCGGCATAACGCGGACTCTCGTCCGTTCAGATGTCCTCCTTCGAACCATCCCGAAACACCGGTTGTCATAAAAAGATAACACCCCATCCCTCTTACGAATGGATGAGTTATCCACTCACACGGACTCTCGTCTGTTCGGATGTCCTTCTTCGGACCATCCCGAAAAACCAGTTGTCATAAAAAGATAGCACCCCATCCCTCTTACGGATGGATGAGTTATCCACTCACACGGACTCTCGTCCGTTCGGATGTCCTCCTTCGGACCATCCCGAAACACCGGTTGTCATAAAAAGATATTACCCCATCCCTCTTGCGGATGGATGAGTTATCCACTCACACGGACTCTCGTCTGTTCGGATGTACTCCTTCGGACCATCCCGAAAAACCGGTAGTCATAAAAAGATAAACATCCCATCCCTCGTACGGATGGATGAGTTATCCACTCACACGGACTCTCGACCGTTTGGACGACCTCTCTCGGACCATCCATAAACACATGTTGTTTTGGAGATCATAAGCCATCGCTCTTACTGATGGATAAGTTGTCCAAAGACATCATATGTGAATGTTGACAATTTTTGCGAACGCCAAGTCCAAAGTTTCAAAAGCAAAGTTTGCAGGAGCTACAAAAATAGACAAGAAGAATGACATTTTCAAATAAGTTTCGGACAGCTTCACTCTTTTTGTATGACATAAGGATGGAATTGAAGCCTTATGTTAAAATTCTACACAAATCTCCACTTCGAATTAGAGCAAGCTTCGAACAGAAGCTGAAATCCAAACTGCTAGCTCCGGACTAATCTATGGTGAAGGAATCGAACTAAGCCAAAGTCATGCGAAAAAACTTCCTTGCCACAAGATTCAGACTACTGTGGCATGAAAGAGGGAGAATCGAACTAGTCTTCTCGTACTCGGACTAGAGGTGTGTTGTGTGATGGGCACTCCGGACTTAGCAAGAAGCACAGATTCGGACTTTCCGACAAGACCTACAAGTTCAACCAGAAAAATGTCAAGATCTAGCTTTAAAAAAAAAAAAAAATTAGAGCGGTTATCAGAGCTACGGACTTCATCAGAGTAATCCGAAGAAGCAGATCCAAAGCACGAGACTCGGACATCACAAAAGCCAAAACAGAGACGAACAAGAACGGAACCAATACTGGTGCAACAAATCCGAATCTGTGACGCTTCGGACCAGCATAACAATGGCAGATCAGAGCGGCAAAGCTTAGAACAAAGCTGGGCTGCAATAGCTTCGGAACAGAAAGCTCCGGAGCAACGAAGTAGAACATCAAAAAGATTCGAACAACGGGCTCGGACTAGAACAGAGCCCGAAGTCACTAACATATCCAAGATTTAAACAGGCGCAAACAGGAGCAGAGCATTTCTTCTGTACTATGGCAGATCCGAATCGGTGGCACAATTTCGTAAGAATAAGATTGTCGCTTCGAACAGCAACAGATGCAAGAACAGAGATTCGGACTAAGGGAGAAGCAGCAATCCAGACTAAATACATTAGCGTCCTTCATCGATTCTGCAAACACAAACGAGGCTCGCAGACTGAATAGTAAATTCGGACAGCAAACAGATCTCGACTCGCTTTGGACTACAATTGTGGAAGCTTCGGACCAATGGAGTAGATCTATGCACGGATCCGAAGTACACGCACGTTAAGATCCCAACTCCGGTCACCGGAAAACACCACGTCCAGCAGCTTTATGGATCCGAAAAGCCTATCTCCTTCTCCACCTCTCACCTCCTGCTCCACCTCGAGTCTCAGCTCCCACCTCCCTCTCCGTCGAACCAGTCATTCCGTGAAGTAAATGCTGCAATTTATCTTTAAAATTATTAATTATTGGTTGATCGGAGAAGAAAGAGGTTAATCAGAATAGAGCTTGCTTCTGATTTAGCAGAGCAACACGACCAAGAACTCTTAAGCTCCGAGCGCTCCGAATGGAAGAGCTTGAGCGAATACGAGCTTGGGCCCTTACGAATTTACATTCGGATTGAACAACAGTAGCCTTGGATGGCTTGAGAAGAACGCAAATGGATCTGAAACAAAGACAATGGAAGCAAGCTTCGGACTCAAAACTCGGACATAGAAAAAGCGAGATCCGAATTGAAATTTGAAATAAAGGAAGGAGATTTGGACTTACCAATCGTCTCGAAACCAAGATTTGGAACTGTAGCTTCAGACTAGAGGTGACGGAGTGTAGTGGAAAAGCGTTTCGGACTAGAACAAGAAAGTGTGGCGGATTTAAAGCTCGGATTGAACGAATCCGAAAAGAAAGTGCTTGATCAGTATAGTAACTCCGAAACTGTTGCTCCGGAAATGATGCTGCAGAACGGAGATGATCTTCGGACGCCCGCACACGCGCCTCGGACCAGTCGCGCTCCGAACAGTGGAATGGAAGCACAAGCGAGCTCCGAACTGGAGTTACTGTTGCTTCGGACCGGAACACATACTAGCTTTCAACTTGAGCTTCGGACTGTGAAGAAAAAGCAGCAAAGCGGACTAAACTAACTATTACGGAACTAACTTCTTCGGACCAATAAAGAAGAAGGAAAGTGTAGAAAGAAGAGTAGCTTAAGATGAAGAAGAGCAATGGCGCTGTGAAAGTAAGAAGAGAAGAGAATGGCGTGAACTGTATGGTAGATTGGTTGACTTTCAAAGATAGTGGATTAGGATTTAATTCCAAGTCCAACCAAGACCAGATACATATGCCATATTCAACTATCTACTTGAGAAAATTCTTCTCTCTACGGAGTGTGACAAATGGAAGAAGTTATATATATATATACATATATATATATATATATATATATATATATATATATATATATATATATATATATTTTTTTTTTTTTAAATTCAGATCCGACATCCGAGTGACAAAATCTACAAGGAAAAATTTAGCCGGCATGGCACCTCGGATCCGCACATCCGAGGGACAAAATTTTCCACATTCCTAAGCCTTCACGTTTGACCATATCTCGCTACAAATACCTCTTTTCCTCTGAGCAGGACGTCTCGGCTATGAAGAAAAGGGAGGGGGGAAGAGAGATAGAGGAAAGACTGTGTAGAGGACACGGATAAGGAAAATTTCCCTTCAAAGCTCACAAGATCGATCGCACAAAGAAGCTCCCCGGACACTATAGTTCCACAACTATCTTCTACAAAGATACTTGGAAACTAGGGGGACATATGTTGATACAAAAATATGTCCAAGGCGCCAAAGACATTCTAAGCTCCCCGGACACTATAGTTCCACAACTATCTTCTACAAAGATACTTGGAAACTAGGGGGACATATGTTGATACAAAAATATGTCCAAGGCGCCAAAGGCATTCTAAGCTCACCCGGACACTATAGTTCCACAACTATCTTCTACTAAGATACTTGGAAACTAGGGGGACATATGTTGATACAGAAATATGTCCATGACGTCCTAACCGCTCTATCGGACTACAGTCCTAAGCAAGACGTCCTAACCGCTCTATCGGACTACTGTCCTAAGCGGGACGTCCTAACCGCTCTATCGAACTACAGTCCTAGACGGGACATCCTAACCAAACCAACCTATTGGGCCATAGGCCTATCAAGAAATTGGGCCATGGGCCTAATAGAGCATTGTTGGCGCAATCTGGGACGTACACTTGGCGCGATCTTGTGAGTCCTCCCTTTCTCAAGGGAAACCTATAAATATGGCATATCCTCATAATGCAAAGTAAGTCAAGCCTTCTTCCTAGACTCTTACCCTCTCAACTATTATACAGAGTAGATCTTCAGTCTCTCTTGAGTAAAGTCTCAGACCGGTTTGACACTTAGCAAACCGGGTCAATGGTCCTAAACCCCCCCCCCCCCCCTCCAAGTTACTTGTGCAGGTCCTTACGCATCGCCTCTTACCAGTACGATGGTTCTTACGGGCTCTTACTCTTTGGTTCTTACAAGCAAGGTGGTTCTTACTCAAAGGTGGTCTAGGTACTTAGCGTGAAGGAAAGCAAGGAAAATTCATTAAGTGGTTGGGGGACTTTTCCCCTCAACACTTTTCTTCTTCAAGAACGTCGGCTCTAGCTCGGATCATTTGAAATTCTCTTTTGTAGAGGTCAAGTTCTCTTCTGAAATATTTTGAATCTCTGATTTCTTCCTCATCACTCTCATAAGTTATGAATTGAGAAATGTTGGTTACCTCGTCAGCCATTAGGCAAGGCTCAATGTTGGAGCAATCTGGATAGATCTTCTCAGCAACCCCGCATATTTCCCTTTTCTTTTGACCAAAGTCAACTAATTCATGAGTAATGCCACATAATTCTGGAGAAGGTAGTTCTTCTTCCTCAGATTCTGACTCAATATCAAGAGCATCCAGTTGGATTTGAATCTTTTTTCTTTCTTCAGTGAGCATAGTTCTCTGACCTCTCTTGAAGTTTCTTCTATCCTTCTTGTCACCTGTCTTTAGCTTATTGAAAACAGGGCAATCTCTTTTAAAATGACCAGGTTTCTGACAATAGAAACAAATATCGTTTCCGATTTCTGCTTCCTCATACTAGATGCTTCTTGGTAAAGCATTGTTCAAATGAGCTTGATTTTACATATTTTGTCTTGGTGATAGTTTGAGCCTAGATGCTTTTTCAGCTTCTCTTTGGCTTTTCTTCTCTCAATCTCCCGACTGACATATTTTCTCATTTGCTTTACTGCTCTTAGCATCTTCCTCAGTCATTTCCTTGATATCCTTCGTTTCAGAAGTACCTTGTGTTACTAAAGCAACATTGTGAACTTTCTCAGCAATTGTTTGTTCTCTCTGAGTAGTTTCATAGTTGACAGTAGCTAAGTGGGAAAAGAGTTCTGCTGGAGTGATATTTGGCATTCCTTATTTGAAATAAAAATACTGAGTGTGTTCCCAGTTTTGATTCAAGCTTCTCACGATAGTCTTAACCTTTTCAGAGTTAGAGTATCTCTCACTTTCACCAAGTGCAGCCATTTCACTCATCAATGTTGTGAACCGGAAATCTAGTTCTTCAAGAGTCTCTGTGGGACCTTGTTTAAAGTTTTGGAATTTGAGCTTCAAAACTTCGAACTTATTTTCCTTTGTTTTCTCAAGGTCGTACAGATTTCCTCAATCACCGCTGCCACTTTCGCCATTTTGCACCTACGCTTAATCGTATGTGCTCTGGAGTGGAACGTATGATGATATTGCGAGCCTGACCATCCAGTCGATTTCTCTTGGCATCTTCCGATGTCCAGAGCTCTTTGGGCTTTGGCTCGTAAACAACTTGACCAGTAGGTCTTCCACTGGTTGAAGCACCTGTTTGTGAGGAACCACCACTTGGTTCTTCATCAGTGGGAACTTTGTCTCTACCATTAGAAACCTCCATGATCTGCTTGAGTTGTTGAATGACTATGGGGCCATTCTTTATTACTTCGATCATTTCATCACTGATGGCTTCTAGGTGGAGCATCATGTTGTTCTTCCATTTCTCATAATTCCCTGGCTTGAGAATTGGAGCGTCACTTAAAGACATCCTGCAGCAAACACACTAAACAAACAAATCAAGTGTAGGTGAAAAGCAGTTAGTGGGCACTTATCTGGGATCTAGGTTCAGTGCAGAAGGCTTGGGAACCTCCTGCTTTGATACCACTTGTTGTTCCAGAAAATGGCAAAGGGAAAAGACTAGAGGGGGGTGAATAGTCTTTTACAACTTTTGTCGATAAACACAATTTCTCAGATATCTGTGAAGATATCTGATACTTAATTTCAGAGAGCGAAAGACTTTTCTGTGATAAGTGCACGTGCTCAGCAAGATATGTGTAAGAACTCAGCAAGGTAAATAAAGCAAGTAATAAATTGCAGAAAGTAAATAACACAGATCTTTATAGTGGTATCTGAAGGTGGCGTAATCCTTCAACTAATCTACTTCGGCCTTTCTCAGACCTAGAATCCACTAAGACAGATAATTGAGTTCACCTTACAAATATCTTCTCTCGATTCCTAAATACACTAGGTTCCCAACCAAGTGTTCCCCCTGAGTTATTCCCTCACTTTCAAGTACTTCCTATACTCAGAAACCTTTGAGCTATTCCTTAGTTTCCCAAACTAAGTACTTCCTATGCTCAGTAACCTTGGAGTTATTCCTTAGTTTCCCAAACTAAGTACTTCCTGTACTCCACGCCGTTTAAGGTGTTGGTTAAGGTAGTTTGTCAGGTTTGGTAGATTAATAACACTACAAATAATTCACTGTTTAGCGACGGATAAATACGTCGCTAAACAGTGGCCGATACGTCGCCCCAGCTCTGGCGACGGATGGGGCGACGAATAATAATGTCGTCGCCCCACTGGAGCTGTGGCGACCGATAGATAATCCGTCGCCCAATTCGCGACGGATTATCTTGTTTGACCTTTTTTTAAAAATAAAAAATCGCTTATTGGCGACGGATAGATTCTATCCGTCGCTACATGGGGCAACGGATAGAATCTATCCGTCGCTGCATTGGGCGACGGATAGAATCTATCCGTCGTCCAATGTATTATTGGAATTAGTGACGGAATCTCAAATTCCGTCACTAATTCCGTCACAAAATAATTTTTCATAAAATTTTTTTGTTTTTTAATATTAATCCCTATTTTTTGTATTTCACCTATTTAATCAATATAATGCTCGATAATAAATCAATTATACGAAAAATGTTTCAATAAATGATAAAGCAAAAATGTAATATCCGAATAAGTCTAGATTATCCGAACAAGTCTAAATATAATATATCCGAACGTAAATAGTACATATACATAACTAGCTACCAGACGGGGGTGAGTGCTGGCCGAACTGGGACATGAAAGACTCCATTTGTAACCGAAGGCGCTTGTTCTCCTCCCTTCGTTCTCTGCCGCGCCGCTCCATCTCCTCCCTTTGTTCTTGTCGCGTTGCTCCATCTCTTGAGTTAGCCGTGCAACATGTTCTGCGACTTGCGACTGCACCATATCCGAGACCTGGGCCTGTGTGAAAACCGGACGTCTAGACTGCTGGGATGATGATGAGGAGCACCCCGGACTAGCCAACCTCAAACCGAGGCTCCCGAGTCCATATATTCGTCCCTTGCTGTCCGGTTTGTTGACCTTTAAGAAGATGTTGTCAACTTGTTCAGTTGACAACACATCACCCGTCTCTTCCTCCTGCCTCGCTACCTGAGCATTAACCTCAGCCTGAAATCGTAAATAGCAGATATTATGATCAGTTACTGTTTTTCAAAAATAACTTGTAATAGTGTACAAATATGAACTTTAAGCAACATAAACATACCGCAATAGACTCGGCTCGGGAGTCATTCCATACCCCGCCCTTATGCTTGGCCTTCTTGAAGTTGTCATACTTGGATTTCACCTCCCCCCCCCTGACATCTGAACAACATATATAGTCAACAATTTATCATCTCACAAGTAATAGAGCAGAGACACAATACATACACGTAATGCTATATTGAAAAAAAACATATATATATACTTACCGATTGGTAATAATCAGTGAGAGTAGATCGCCTCCCAAGGTGGTGAACGGCCCTTCCTGCTGCATCAGACTGAGACGCCCGGTTCTGTTTGTTGATGTAGGCATTATTCTCGACATCAGTTCGAGACCAGTAGGCATCCCAAAGGGCCCACTCCTCTGCATCAACCTGTGGAGGCATTGGGCCATTCCGATCCCGAATGGCTTTCCAAGTATGGACCATATCCATGTACAGTTTAAATCCCACAGTCTCGTAAACATGCCAGATCTGGGGGATCAATCTGCTGGGAATGAAGTACTCCTTCTACATTCCCAATTTCATACAACATCCAAAGTCAATATATATAACGTCACCATGTTACATCAATTTAATAAGATACAACAACATAACAGATATGTTGACATTCCCAATTTCATACAACATCCAAAGTCAATATATATAACGTCACCATGTTACATCAATTTAATAAGATACAACAACATAACAGATATGGTGATTAACATATCACCCAAACAAAGTGGCTAACATACCACTCACATATAGTGGCTAACATACCACTCACATTGTCCTAAATTTTACTAACACAATGGTGACTAACATATCACCCAAATAAAGTGGCTAACATACCACTCACATACAGTGGCTAACATACCACTCATATTAAAACGATTATAATAACAAATAAAGGAATGTCATATTTTAACTTACCCGCAGCTCATCAAAGTACTCGGCCCTCATGCGGTCCGAGATGTGAGACCGACACTCACCACCCTGCCCCGGTGGCTCTCTCCTGCTCCGAAAGATGTCACCTAGTTTGTTGTGGACCTCCCGAGGCCATAAACTGTTGTCAATGTATAAGATACAAGAAACAAATATTTATTACTGTTGATACGGACATGTTTCCAATCCGTTCATAGAGCGCATCAAGGCTGAAATAGCCAATTCAGTACTAGTCCGACCTTCAAATGGTCCGATCTGAGGGAAACCATTCCAGGTCAACTAGTACTTACAAGTCAGCGCACCTCCTCAGCTAAGTCCGACCAAGCTAGGTGTACGACTTCTGAACCTGACAAAAGGTCACATGGGCCTTCCAAGTACCACAAACTGTCAGTCCTAGGATGCCAAACGGACCGGACGAGAGAATCTCGGACGCCACCATCACATTAAGACCAAACGTATATAACAGAACCACTGAGATACTTCCGTGAAACTTGGCGGACACCCAGAGTTACCGAGGCGATCAACCAAGGCAGATCCGTCCGAGGGATGACACGACCCAACAAAGCGGACAATACTCGGAGGGAAAAGGTCCAAACTACCCTCCCGGGCCCATTAATCGGATGTGGGCTACTGTTCACTATTGGGCTATGGGCCAAATGTAGCATTGATGTCCAAATCTGAAGCAGACACTTGGCACCATCTTATGAGTTATCTCATAAGATATGGTCTTTATAAATATAACCCAAGGTCCAAGACCTTAAGGGAGGTGATTCTTCCACGCCATATTGATATCATAACCTTCCTCATAATTATTACATTGAGAGCTTACAACTTTCTCTTGAGTAAAGTCTCTTACCGGATTGACATACGCAATCCGAGTAACCCTTTCTAACCCCCCCCCCCACCTAGTCCTTTCAGGTACTCTAGCTCGGACAGGTACTGCTTCGGACTTCAAGTAGGAGGCGGATCTTAGACTAGGTTGCTTGTAATAGTTTAGTTAGTGTTTGAGGCTAAACCCCTCAACATTTTGGTGCCGTCTATGGGAAATTCACAAAAGGTCCCGTGCTTAAATCAGGCTGATGGCAAGAACAAGACGGACATCACGAACCAGTGTTGTAGGCGTCGGGACTCCACCCCCACGCCCACGCGGACGTCCGCCCAACCGAGGACGAAGAGCCACTGTGGCTGAAAGGAACGCTGGAGGGAGATATCCGAGCGATGGTCACACAATGAGCCCATCCTCCGATGAGGGAAGAGACGTTCTGCCCAGGGGAATCCGTAATACTCTTGAGAACATTGTACCTGAGAACCATGGAGAAGGGGCCGTACGAGTTTCTCCGGCAGAAGCTCAAGGCCCCATTACGGGACAATAGTTTACTACGCCCGATGGTCGCATCGTCCGCACCAGTGACCTCGGATTAAGTGAGACTCAGTTCGATAGATTGCTCACGATAATCTAGGGTTGCCTCGGATCTAACAATGCCCATCCTCAGCGAGTCACTCCGCCAGTGGCTACTCCAGTTCAAGCAGAGCCCGCCCTATCAAGGAACAGGCAGCGTCCGATCCAGCAGAGGTTGGGGAATTAGCTACCTCAAGAGGATCTGCGGAACCTTCTAGATCGGAGAGCATTGTCCTCCCAAGTTCGGGGCGAAGAAAGTCCGAACGGTAGGAGAGAGTATCGGGAGGAGGATAACAGGCAGCATAGAGCTTCGCAACAAGCACCTTCGAGAGCCAGAGATCATGTAGCGGAAACCATTCCAGTGGTCCGCCTAGATGAACTCCTCATGGATGTAGATTCATCCTGTGACGGGAGATAATGAATGCAGAAGAAATCTATGCTCAACAAAAAGCTTTGGAGGCCTAGATTCTAAATCTCGGACGCCTGGTAAAGGATCATGAGCAGATAGCTACTAGTGCACCGAATCCTTTGTGTGATGAAATCATGAGAGAAAAGGAAAGGAACAGGAACTTGGATCAAGTAATTCCGAACTTGGAATACTATTACGGGGATACTTGTCCCGTTGGCCACTTGACAAGGTACAATAGTAAGATGGATTCCAAGGGGATGAGTGATAATACAAAGGCTCTCACTTTTTCATCCACCCTCTTTGGAATAGCTATGGATTGGTACACCGCGTTGCCAAACAAGTCGATAAGATCTTATGCGGACCTCTCCTCCAAGTTTCTGGGATGATTTGGAAAATCAAAGAGGAGAAGGTGCACTGTGGAGCACCTGGCAGAAGTTATCCAAAGGGAGCAAGAGGATCTCAGGACCTTCCTCGATCGCTTTAACGTGGAAGTTCTTCGAGTTGAGCCACACAGTATTAAGGAACGGGTCCGTCACCTGTACGCTAATACTATCAACACAGAGCTCCGCAGAAAACTTTCTAGTCAGGAAGTGAGGAGTGAAAAGCATTTGGATGACATCTGTGAAGAAGTGATGTATGGAGAGGGGTACCGAAGGAATGTTCCAGTGAGAGCAGGATCCAAGAAGGGAAAGGAGCCAGTAAAACAAGAGCATCGCCCTAATAAGTTTAATCCGAGGAAGGATCACAGAGATAAGGGCTTCCACAGAGAAAGGAGTCCGCCAAGGAGATATGCGGATTATACCCGTCGCAATAGACCAAGATCCGACATCTTGGCAACTATTATTGAGAAGAAGTTGGATGTCCAAAGGCCCAAACCATCCCACGGTAATAGGAAGAACAAGAATGCTAAGGGGTATTGCAAGTTTCACAAGAGTCGTGGTCATGAAACGGACGATTGCATTCAACTGAAAACGGAGGTTGAACATCTGATAAGAGAGGGAAAGTTAAAGTAGCACGTCTATATGGATGAGCCTTCTAGACATGATAGGACAGAACGAAAAAGGGATGATAGAGCTACAGAGCCACCGCCCCACCCTCTATCCTTGCCACCTTCGCCAGCCCACCGTCCGCCTCGCACGGACCGACACCTATACAGGTACGATGATGACGTTGAAATGGAGAACCCTCCATACAGCGAAGTGATCAACACCATAGCAGGCGGACCAACTAGGGGCGATAGTAGGAACGCAAGAGAGTGGACAGCTCAGAATCTCCGGAACAATGACAGATCATATGCTGCTCCAGCAATTCGAGGGACAAATGCTATATACTTTGATGATAGTGAGATCCCTCCTCCTACGACAGGAGGCGAAGACATAGATGATCCGGATGTTCCGCTGGTGGTTTCTTTAACCATTGCAACTTATCGAGTAAACAAGATCCTGGTAGATACAGGGAGTTCCTCGAACATCATCTCCAAATCGACAATAGATCAGATGAATCTGGGTAGAATCCGATATGAGAGAGTCAATAACTCCATATTAGGGTTTGGAGGAGGAACTGTTTGCCCCCTAGGAAGTGTCATGCTTCATGTTTCACTCGGAACACATCCCGCAAGAGTGACACAGCTAGTCCATTTCGTAGTGGTGGATCGAACTTTTGACTACAATGCCATCTTTGGTCGTCCCGGACTCAATCAATTCCAAGCTATACCTTCCACCCTCCATAATAGGATGAAGTTCCCGACCCCATGTGGAGTTGTAGAGGAAGTGGGGAACATCCGAGAAGCTTGGGAGTGTTATATTATGTCCACAAGGAGAGCATCTGCACCCATGTTGGCAGTCACTGTGACTTCTGATCCGCAAGTTGCTCTTCCGCCAAAAAAGGAGAATCCTAACATTGGGGTAGGGAGCCAGAAGGACAAGTTTCCTAAAACCGCACGGATCAAGCCTCATGAAACTCTCAGGGAAGTCGAGCTTGTTGTTGGGAGTCCGGATAAAAAGACTAGGATTGGGACAGAGATGAATGCGGAAGTGGAAATGAAACTCATTGCTTGTCTCCGAGATAACAATGATGTCTTTGCTTGGAGTACTGACGACCTAAAGGGGATAGATCCGAGGATCGTTGTTCACCGTCTGAATATGGATCCCTCGATTAAATATATCCGCCAGAAGAGAAAGGATTTTGGTCCTATCAAGGATGCCATCATATCCGTCGAAGTTGATCGACTCATGAAAGCAGGACATATTGAAGAAGTTCATTATTCTGATTGGGTTTGCAACGTGGTTCTAGTAGAAAATTCACCAGGCAAATGGCGGATGTGCAATGATTTCACCAGGCTAAATAAGTTTTGCCCAAATGATCCATACCCTTTGCCACAGATTGACCAATTGGTTGATTCTACAGCTGGATGCGCGTTACTGAGTTTTATGGATGCGTATCAAGGCTTTTACCAGATTCGGATGGCGAAGGAGGATATTAAGAAAACGACTTTCTTTGCTGCAGGGGGGTATATTACTTTAAGGTGATGCCCTTCGGATTGAAAAATGCAGGAGCAACTTACCAACGACTGGTGAATCAGATGTTCAAGGAAGAAATTGACAAGACCATGTAGGTATACGTAGACGACATGCTCGTCAAAAGCAAAACCGAAGAACAGCATATAGAGCACTTGAGCAAATGCTTCGCTATCCTCAGGAAGTACGGAATGAAACTCAATCCGGTGAAGTGTACCTTCGGAGTGAAGGGCGGAAAGTTTTTGGGCTACATGGTCACAGAGAGAGGGATAAGCGTAAATCCCGAGAAGATTAAGGCAATCCTAGATCTGCCTCATCAGAAGAACCTCAATGAGGTCCTGGGAAAACCCGACCAATCCGGACGACTCTCTAAGTGGGCGATTGAGCTAAGCGAATACGACATTAGCTATCAAGCTCCGACAGCCAAGAAAGCTCAAGTAGTTGCGGACTTCCTAGCAGAATACCCTGAAGCGGAGTCAGAGAAAGTCCCGGATAAACAGGCATTTGAATGCCTAATTACCAAGCAGATCAACCGAAAGCCAGTTCCGCCGAAGATCAGCCCCGAAAACCTCGAGGATGCACAGTTCATCAATCAATCTCAGACTACATCATGGGAGGAATCTCGGGTAAACCAAATGTTCCTTCTCGATGATCTCACACGGAAATCCGGTACTAACAACTCCGATTCGGATGTTAAAGAGAAGGAGGAACAAAGGTTGGAAACTCGGGAGCTTACAGAAGATCTCCAAACCAAAGAACATCCCTCTGATGCTTGCACATTGGAAGTGGATGGTTCCTCCACTGGAAGAGTATGAGGTATTGGAATCTATCTTAAAAGCCCTGATGGCGCGGAACTTGACTATGCGGTATATTTGGACTTCAAGGTCACCAATAATGAGGCTGAATACGAAGCACTGTTAGTTGGAATGCGTCTAGCCAAGTCCCTGCAGATCCGGAAACTCAAATCATACACGGACTCACAGTTAGTTGAGGCCCAATTTTTCGGTGCTTTTTCCACAAAAGGCCCTTCAATGATTAGGTATCTTGAGCTACTTAAGCAACGAGCTAGTCTCTTTGATGAGTTTACCCTGGAGAAGTTTGATAGGGCATGGAATGAAAGAGCTGATGCTCTGGCAAAGTTTGCGTCCGCAACAGCTGCTCTAGACACGAGGAGAGTAATCCTACTCACTAATACTGACTCATCCGTCATGAGTCCTACTCCAAACGTTATGATGACTGAAACAGGAGGAAACTGGATGACTGATATCTTTAATTATCTCAAGGACGGATCATTACCAGCTGATCCGAAGGAGTCAAGGAGTGTACAGCGCCGAGCAAACAGATATTTTCTACTTGAGGAAGATTTGTATAAAAAATCTTTCGCGGGCACACATCTGAGATGTTTGGATCCGCAAGAAGCGAAGACTGTGTTTGAGGAAATTCACAGCGGAAGCTGCGGAAGCTATTCCGGAGAACGAACTCTTGCTCAGAAGATCATTCGACAAGGCTACTACTGGCCTACCATTGATAAGGATTCCGCGAGCTACGCCCGAAGATGTCCTGATTGTCAATATTATGCAAATGTTCCCCATCGCCCGACACACCCTATGATTTCGTCAGTCATAGCATGTCCGTTTGATCAATGGGGCATTGATATTGTCGGGCCATTCCCAAGGGACACTCAACAGAAGAAATTCTTAATTGTGTTCGTGGAATATTTCACCAAGTGGGTAGAAGCGGAAGCTGTGGCAACTATCACGGAAAGCCGCGTGCGGACCTTTATTTGGAGAAACATCATTTGTCGCTTTGGCCTACCAAGGATTCTTGTCTCGGACAATGGTGCCCGATTCTCGGGCAACAGACTCAAGGAATGGTTAGCATCTTTCAAGATTGAACAACGCTTCACATCTGTCGGATACCCACAAGCTAATGGATAAGATGAGTCCACGAACAAGACAATTGTTAAGATCCTGGAAAAGCGGCTGAGAAATTCCCAGGAGAGTTGGGCGGATGACCTAGATGGCGTACTGTGGGCTCATCGCACCACTGCGCGGACCGCAACTAGGGAAACCCCATTTGCCCTGGTCTATGGCTCAGAAGCAGTCATACCAGCGGAAATTGCAGTTGAAACAATGAGGGTCCAAGAGTTCAATGATTCCGTCAATCATGAAGCTCGGATATTTGATCTAGACATGCTGGAGCAGAAAAGAACCGAAGCATTGGCTAATATCAAAAGGTACCAAGCAACTGCAGCCCGGGCCTACAATAGGAATGTTCAAGCGAAAGACTTACAGGTCGGAGACCTAGTGCTCCGCCGAGCTGATATCTTGAGCAATGTTGGGAAGCTTAAGCCTAAATGGGAAGGACCTTACAAGATCATTGGTGCAAGAGTGAACGGAAGTTACGAATTGGAAGACGAGTACGGACACCCACTCAAGCGTACTTGGAATGCCAGGAACCTTCAAAAGTTCTATGCGTAGGGTTGCTTACACGGAACTCCGCTAGTTGTTTGGACATTTTAGGCTTAAACTGTTTATTACGCGGAACTCCGTCAGTTCTGTTTTTGTTAACTCTTTTGTCATTGGTCGTATAGCTCACAAGTTGTAATTGAATTTCCGTCAAATCAATACAACTTCTATCTTTCAATTCATAAATCTGAAATTTAGTGTTCAGGTGCCAAAAAAGCAAGTAATGAATTTTATTCATATACGAAACAGAGTGTACATAACACTATCTTTGCAGTCTACAACCTCAGATCTTTATTCAGATCTACAGCTCCAATACTTAAACTGTAGAGAAAGTCTCTGGAGATACGTCATCTTCCATCGAAATTATTCCTCCGACAGGAAAGTATTTCACTTAGTCATTACTTCCGGGAACACCAAGAATCTGATGTGCCTGCACAATACAGAATGATTCAGTAAGTTGGAATTCTACAATATCACCATACCTTTGATTCCCTTACGGATCCCATGCACAGTGTGTACGGACACATTAAACCAGTGATTGTTGGCCCAGTCCGAGCCACCATGAGTCAATAATTTATCATGGCCAACCTATAAAAAAGGCACTCGGAATCTCATACTCATGAGTAGATTAGACGGACACATCTATTGTGTGTTTAAAGATTTGATCCGACATCAAACCTCGGAGCTTCACAGCATCAAACCTCCTATCTATGGACAAGGGGGTTCTTCAAAGGTACCTGCTTGTTCGAATCTGAGCACGGACCTGACGCATTGATCGTATGACCCACGCCAATGACTCCTCGAAGGAAAAGCCCTCGGGTGGATCGCTTTATCGACCGATAAGATCATCCGTTAGTCTACCCCCGGATCTGAACATTTCCCAAGATCTGTGCTTTCTAACAACTGATCTTCAACAATCATCCCCTCCAGACCCACGCCACTCTCAAACTCAAGACAAGCGCCGATTTGAGAGTGGACGGGAGTCTCGAGGGGGAGACTAGTCAAGAAATCATCTTCTTATGGGTACGACCGGGCTTAAATTGTGAGATCTATCCGAGTTTGAGAAAGAAGGTGGAAATTTTCAGTAAGAATGGAGAATAAAATTATAAATAACACATGTAACCATTTTTCATGCATAACAGAAATACTCAAGTGTTATCAACTACTAACTAGTTATAATACACATAATATACCGTTATCGTCGTCCTCTAAGTCTTCATATTGGTCCTCGTACAGGTCAAACAACTCATATCGGTATTCATTGAATAATTACTTAATAGACCTGACACATTTGAATTCATTAGATCGAGGTCTATCAATTACGATAATAAATCAATTTCACAATAATTCAATCAATTACTACATAATATAAGTTATATTAGCTTCAATCAATTGTTACGTCATTACATAATATAAGTTACATTAGCTTCAATTTTACCATAATGTTTGGTTTCATATATCAACTAATGATTACTAGTTATACAAACCTAAAGACAAAACGGATAAAACTCATCAATCTCTTGCAGCCCCCTCCTCACCACTTGTGACGCTCCCTACCACAGAACTTGCATTCCAACAGATCTACATCCTCCTCCCAATACACCATGCACATGCTCCGACAACCAAAAACATACTCAATAGGCGGCCCCAAACCCCGCCTCTCCCTCCATTGGAGGTATGCCATGGACGGTGCTTCCTCACCATGATGAATCCATACATGATACTCAAGCATGAATCAATTACGTCTCAAGTGCTCGAATACCGCTGTAGGAGTCATAAATTGCTTGTTTCTGCAGGTTTCCAATGTGCAAGGACACTTTATCAACCCCCGTTTGCACAAGTCGGACGTCCCATGGCAAACGCGATGAAACCTTTAACCCCTTTTACAAAACTCCTACAAACTCTGTCATTTACCGTCGCATGATCGTACATCCATGAACGGTCTGAATTCATTAGATACTTTCGTAACCTGACACGTTCCAATTGATTAGATCGTATTTAATTTATTAAATCGATTCCAATTATGCCGAGATTGTAGAGATTAATTGTTAATTATTATATGTTCCTTATAATTTCATGATTAATTATTAAGTGTTCGATATGTTACAAAATTTCCCATGTATTTTAACCATTTCAACCACTTACTACTACGAGTTATAAATTATAAATTACACGTTAATATAATCAACAAATGGTCTCAAAACACTTAACTAAATCCTCGTTATCTAGTACATAGACGAATTTATCAAATCAAAACTACTTAACATTATACTAATTAATAATCTAAGTGATAGCAATCTCAAAGTTAATTTACTAAATCTTAACATTATACTAATTAACTAGTAATATTAATTTGATATATATACTTAACATTAAACTAGTCGAAATTAACAAAATTCCCAAATTTATCAAAAACTTAGGGTTTCAAAACACTAATCGTAATACATATACAAAAACATCAAACATGAAAATCAAACTTAATCAATTAAACATCAAATATGATTTTTCATGCTTAATCAATCATCAAACAATAAATCAATTTCACAACAAAATCAATCAATTGACAACCCAAGCTTAACTCACTACTTCATATAACATATACTAGCTACCATAATTGTTTACAAGCATACAATTGATCCAAATTATCAAAACTTACAAATTTAGAATAGTTAGGGTTTAGCCTAATACCTCAAATTGCGGTAAAAATAACCGAAGAAGGATGAAATTGATCGACCACCCAAGCTCCTTGTCCCACGAGCTTCGAATTGATACCAAGATTGGTCGGAACGACGGATTATTGGACGGAATAGCTGAAGAGCGGAAGAAATGGAGGAACTGAAGCAGAATCATAAATGGAAATTTACAATCTGCTTCCCGTAATTTATTCTTGTGTAGCGACGAATCGCTATCTGTCGCTAGCTATCCGTCGCTAGGGCCGACGGATAGTTTATCCGTCGGACCAAATTAGTTTTTTTTTTAAATGTAGCGACGGATAATCTATCCGTCGTTATTTTTTAATAAAATTTTAAATGATTTTTGAATTTTTTTTAAATTAAAATAAAAGTCAACTGTTTAGCGACGGATAAAATTATCCGTCGCTAAATTTTCGACGGATAAAATTATCTGTCGCTCCGTAGCGACGGATAAAATTTATCCGTTGCTATTGGGGCGACGGATTTCGTCGCCCCTTTCCATCGTTTTTTCAGTAATTTCTTGTAGTGTAACTTCTACAGTTATGTAATACTACATTCTTGAACAAGAGTCACTTAACACACTTCACAATGTGTGGTGATATGTTCTTTACTGATCCAAGTCTATGATAAATGTTCTAGAGAATGAATCTCAGATACTTGATCTTTTGATTCAACTCCTTCACAGATAGCAATGCTTGTTAAGGATCAGGACACTTAGAACTTTCGTGCTACTTACAATTCAAGAGCTTAGACGCAACTGTAAGCTGAAGAATAAGTAGGTTGAAGACTTGTATGCTTGAGAGAAATATACCACTAGTTGTATTATCAGAGAGCCTAGGTATTTTCAGTGAGTTCAGTGTGTGTATTTCAAGCATTCTATGTGATGATATTTATAGTTGAAAATCATGCCGTTTGAATAGTATCCGTTAGGCTTAATGAAATTCAAACTATTGATATCTGAAAATAGTACTGCAGAAGACGTTCTCTTTTTAGAGATTTTTCTCTTTTGTACAGATGTCTCTGTATGCGCATTTATTGCATTGTACTATTTTTGTCCTGTAATGTCAATGGAACTATGCACGCTTTCTGAAGCATTGCATGTCCCTTTCCAGAGATCTTTTCATCTCCAGATATCTGTTGAAACATTGTTTCCCAAAAACATAGTTTTATCCAGGGTATCTGAGTGTAGATATCTGTGGGCACTTTTCCTCGTTCAGAAACCTTGCGTTCTCAGATATCTTTTGCAAAACTTGTTTATTGAGAACCACTTGTTTATCAAAGATATCTGGACATAGGTATTTGATAACCTTTGTCTTCAGCAATCTTGTGCAGTCTTCAAAACTTCAAAGAAAATGTTGAACTCTCCTGCTGGATGCCTTCTTCTTGGTCTTCTTCAAAGATATAAAAATCACATTCAGAGACCTAACATCCTATACAAGATTTGTTAGACTATCATACTTAGTGATTATCCTCTTTTACAGTGTTCAAGTGAACCAAGAGTACTAACCACCTTTCTGAGCTAAGATAAGTCATTAGGTTGCTGATCAAAATCTAAACAGATATTCCTAACATCACCCTCGTATGAATCTCTTTTCATGCGAGTTTGTAACCCTCGTTTGAGTCTTTCTTTAGCAAAGTTGTCACCCAGTTTTCAGGTTTTTATATAGGGAGTACCGGAGTATAATCGGGCAATTGTTGCATTCCGTACAGCGTCTCGGAGTGGAGCTTGAAAGTTTTTTGCACGCTACACTAGGGAAATTAAATTGTGGTTATACATGGGCCCTGGATTTTAGTTTTGTACTAAAATGGAGCAGTGCAGTATTAGTGTCTAGATACACTTTATTTTATTTAGAGAGCAAGAGAAAAATATCTAAAGTAACTGAAGAGAGTAAACCATGGTCAGTCAGTGGAAAGGAAGAAAACAAAACTGAAACCCCACATTGGAAAACTTAGAAAAGTATCAAAACTCTAAGAAGAAAGTGACCCCGTATGGCACTTTGAGTGACTCTTAGTCACATAGAGCGAATTCGAGCACAACAGTAGAAACGGGAGCGAAAGTAAGAATTCGTCAAATTCAAAAATATTTGGGAGCGGAAGTGTATATAGAGCGCAGTTGTTTCAATATATAATTAAATTTAATTATAATTAATTTTATACATATATTATTCTAAAAAAAACTTATTAATTTTTTTAAAGATATTCTAGTTCTATATTTAAACATAGTATGATATTTACTCCTCAAATTATATCATAATTTTTTATAGTTGAAATTTCTACTTTGATTTTTCGTATTTTTTCCATTATTTTCGACCCCCTATGCGATGCTAAATAAGAAATCTCAAGTTTATTATGTTCAAATCATTTTAACAATCCCTTGTAAAAAATGAGACCCCTAAAATTGACATTTTATTCCTAAAATTCTTCGACGATGAACTAAGAAAACTTATTTGAGAACTAAGAAAGCATAAGTCGAGAATTAGTGAAGCTCCCAAGCTCGGAACGTGGATTCGCATTCGGAACGTGAAAAAAGCTCCAGGGATGAAGAATTATGTTACTAGCGTTGATTGAGATTACTCAAGTGATCCAGCTCACTCAATATGTGTTCCCCAACCATGAACTTGTTCTGGGACAGAGTAAATAGTTCGTTTGTGATATTATATTGAAAAAGTCGTAACTTGCAAGTGACAAAGTAACGAAATAATGAATAAAATGATAATAAAATTAAAAAAAAACTATAAATATTGATGTGACAATGAAATGTGCGATATTGCATGCTTTTATACCCTTGTTTTTTGCCTTAGATTCAATATTTGTATCATATTATGGTCAATTACCAACTTCGTGTGTATTTTGTAGGTCATGATCGCGTTTTTGAGGAATTGCACGATTTCAGGCGTCAAAATGACATAATTGTGCGAAATCGAGAAAGTTAAGCAAATACGCAGAATTGGCCGTTGCACGGAGTTTGAGGAGTCAAAACATGTCATGCGACCAACCAATGCGAAGATAACTGAAGATGCATCAACATTGTAGAAGACTACTTTTCGAGGAAACGAAGTTACGAAGCCCGAAATCGAAGAACAAAGAAGAACAAACAGAACCTGCAGAAATCGCACTCTGCGGCCGACTGTGGACCGCAGAAGCCTCTCTGCGGCTTACTGTCGACCGCAGTGAGGCGTCTGTTTGGTTCTGGGCCTTTTTCCTGGCCTGTTAGCCTAGAGCCCGCCTTTCTAAACCTTCCTTAATGAAAAATGGCGGCCAGAGCACGAAATTTAAAGTATAAATAAGACCTCAAGGGTCTCATAATTCTACATCTCTCAAAAAGCAGCTCTCCTGAGAGAGAGAACCAGTCCTCGGGGAAGTGAAACCCCAAAACCGCTGGCCATCAGGCACCCAGAAGGAAGAAACCCTAGAAGCAGCACGAAGACATCAGAGACTAAGCTGCTGCTTCTTCTTTTTTTTTTTCTTGCCTTTTGATTTATGTCAGTAGAATACTATGAGTAGCTAACTTTCTCTTGTAAAGGCGAACCGCCGTAACTCTGCTTTTGCTACTTCTTTATATACCGTGATATATTAATGGAATAGTTATTAGACGTAAATCGTGGTTATATAACTCTATACATCCTTCGTGGTGTGATGTTCTGCTGAGTGACACAGTAGTTTCATTGAAGTGAGTAGGGGTACTCGTGCCGACTGCGCCGATTGCACCATAGTATTATGCCCTGCTGTCGTTAGAGGTAATCGTGTAGGATTTTAGCTAGGAAGTTCGGAGTAGCATAGCAGAGGGAGGTCGGGGATCCTTTACACCTTCCCACCATCGATTTCATCTCATCAATTAGGGTTTACTGCGATTCAATTAATCTGTATGCAATCATTATGTTTACTTTCTGCATACAATTTACATACGATATTTGCTTGTTCCTATGCTAAGTGTCCGTGGAGAACGACATCCGAGTCAGCTTTCCGCCATAAATTGTGGATTTGAGGACTTCCGACATATAAATTGAATCTTTGATTGTATTTAGGGATTACAGATTCTACAACGAAAATCAAAATATATGAGTGCACATCAAATATAAACAATTAATTAGTGCCATAAAAGTTTTTTCATTTATGTGTTACAAAGTTTTTAAGGAAACACAAAAAGGAAAAGTAACGAAGTTATTAATGAAATGGAGGGAGTATGTAGCATTATACACTGATGCACTTAGAGTTGTTATAGGAGTCGAGCCATATCGAGGGTTTGGCCAGGTAAGGGTCGAGTTCGGCTCGTTCGATAAGGACCATAAGGTATTCGAGCCGAGATCAAGCCTAACTTTGTGTTCGTTTTCTTATCGAGCCGAGTAGGTCTCAACTTGTTGATACTCGGCGAGACTCGGTTATATACATTTTTATATTTATATGTCATTTTTGTTAACGAGCTCAACGAACTCGATTAAATTGTTAAATATCTCACATCGGTTGAGAGTATCCTGATCATGCTCTATAAGATAAGGGGCAACTCTCCCCCTTTTCAAGGCCTTCTAAGGAGTAGATGAGACTCTTTCTACATAAAGCTCGAACCAAATGAGCCGCACTCGAGACTATTTATCGTGATACTGAAATAACTTATTTTGTTAATGAATTGAACCTAACACTAACTATATAACAACTCGATAAATGAAGTATCCGGCAAGGTTCGTTTAACCCAACTACAACTTCACTCTCTATTATTACTTCTCTGCCACATCACTGTGGTCCTTTCTCCACTCTGAGTTTGCGTGAGAAATAGAGCGTTGGTATGTTTAGTTTCATCCACATAATCAGTTAACGGACATACGAGGTAGTTAGTTGCTTTTCCTGTTTTATTAGTTTGTCACAGATATACCTTATTTGGCTTCATTCGATTCGATTCATTAAATTCATATTATTATTGTTGTTGTTGTTAATATTATTATTATTATTATTATTATTATTATTATTTTATCATTTATTTACACACCTGATCTTTTGTACGAGGAAAATTATTATTGGAGTTTCCTTAGGGTTTGGGGTTTTGGAGGTAAATTCTGATATTTTGGAGGTAAAATTAAACCACTAAACATCGATTTTTAATCAAATATACTTCCGGTCCATTATTAACTTGTTACGGGACCAAGTTCTCAGTCCTATGAGAATTGGGATAAACGTCCGGTGGTGTATGTTTACACCAGAAAACAAAAGAAATAAAGTTTTTGTTCAATTAGGAGTAGAAGTTCGAGTTTAATTAGGAATATAAAATAGTTTTTGGTTAATTAGAAGTAGAGTCCTAGTTGGTTTAGAATGTGGTTTAGTTCTATATAAGAAGCTTCCTAGGTTAGTAGTTCATTCATTGAGAATTATACTTTGGTTTAGTGTCGATCCATAGAGGATTGGTCGCTGTGAAGAGTGGAGTTTTATGTTATATTCTTTTCTTTCAGTTTATTAAATAAAAAGCAACTTGTTGCACCAAAAAACATCTTCATTTTTATTTCAGTTCCATATCAATCCATTCGGTTCTATCATAACTTTCTAAGGAGATTTTTTTTCCCGAACTTAAATCGTAAATTATTTGCAAATTACAAAAAAAAAAGTATAAAACAAAGTTATGTTAATCAAATATACTTAATTTCTTTTCATAAAAGTTGAAATATGAGTATTGAGACATGAAAGTTGAAGAAGCAGTTTGGAAA
Source organism: Plantago major (assembly GCA_026545765.1). Taxonomy (NCBI): domain Eukaryota; kingdom Viridiplantae; phylum Streptophyta; class Magnoliopsida; order Lamiales; family Plantaginaceae; genus Plantago; species Plantago major. The sequence goes on from CM048841.1 coordinate 83,933,947, forward strand.
ATGGAACAAGGCTAGAGGTTCTGGACAAGAAAGAGTGTTGATGTAAAGTTGTTGGCACGAGTTTGTGCATGGTTTATGGACTAGTGATTTTGGTTAAGCTTTTAATTATTTTATTGCCGAACATTGTCCATGCTCTTGTAAACGTTTTCAAGTTGTAATAAATTTCACCGATTAAAAAAAACTAGATAAAGACAGTTTGTACGACGATTAAAATTCGGTTTTAATCGAGTTATTATTCTCATATTGTTTTCCACGCGGTTGGTTTTAAAGTTTGTTATACAATAATAAATAAAAAGGTAAATTAAAGTGACAGAAAAAGAGTAGGAAGAGTGTGAGAAAGATGACAAAAATAATATGTTTTTTTTTTAATTGTGATTATATATACCATCATATAATTGTTATTATTATTAGAAAATAATTACTTCAGTTCAGTTCAGTTCATTTCAGTTCAATTCAGTTTAGTTCAATTCAGAAAATTGCAGTTGAAGAGAAAAGATGCTTACTTTAAAACTCACACTTTTACGAATAGCTTACATTTACAAGAATGATATTTTCCCTAAACTAATTGACAGCAACCACTACCACTAAAGGAGTGGTTGCCGTAGCATTCTAATAACTCACTGAATTCCACATCGAATTTTAAGAAATTATGCCTTTACACTATTATCATCCAAGCAAGATGAGAGAAGCATGACATTACTATTATCCTGATTTTATCATTTAAAACTTATTATGGGCCGGCCCCGACCTATTATAGCATGACGTTATAAATAGTATCAAAACATTTATATGGAGGAATAAAATTCGTTTTTCAATTGAAAATTCTTGAATCGAATCGAATCGAATCAAATTGTAGTATAAAATATAACCAAGAATCGAATCGAATCGAATCGAATCGAATCGAATGAGTTTTAAGTTGAAAAGAACAGAGCCTAAGTGAAGTGGATGGAAATCGATATTAGTATCTTAATTGTAATTGGTCATTGATATTTAGTATCTCAATTTGACACAACCACTCTAGAGTACCAATATTGGAAATGTCTCACACTGAAGTACTAAAAATGGATTTTACCCGAATTCCGATGGTTTACTGGAATTTGACTTTTTCGGTATTAGTGCTAAGGTAGTTTCATTTTATCCCGGTTCAATGGTACCATCTTGAAAGAAAGAATTAACCATTTGAACAATTTGAGGTTTCAATATTTTCCATTGAGAAATATAAAAGTTGCTATTAAGTCCATCAGGACCTGGTGCTTTATCATGTCCAATGGACTTTAGTGCATTCCAAATCTCAATATCTGAGACTGGTGATATCAGAACCTGATTTTCTTCCGGTGTTAGAGTAGGAGTTTGTAACTCCAAAAAAGGGTCTAACACCGTATCTTGAGCTTTTGCTTGATTCTTGAAGAAGTTAAAAAAATTCTTCAACTATTTTGTCTTGGTCAAGAATCCAATCTCCCGACTCATTTTTTATTCTGTGTATGAAATTTCTTCTATTTTGGCGGGATGCATAAGCATGAAAAAATTTGCTATTTGCATCCCCTTCTTTGATGCAATTATTTTTGGATCTCTCAGCCCAAAAAATGGCTTTATTTTTGTTCAGGATATTAATTTGTTTTTGAATCTCTGTTTCTTGAGGTCCCCACACAGCGGGATCGCTATGAAGAATCATAGTTATTTCTAGATGCTTCTTTTTTAACTGTTTTATTTCAAAATTTATGTCACTCAAGGAAGTGAGCTTCCAAGTCGAAATAGAATTTGCCAACTGATTTAAGCTTTTTTGTAAACTAAAATTAGGTTTTTCCAATTCAGATTTCCAAAGAGATTTAAAATTAGAGTTAAAAGTCTCATTATCAGTCCAGATGTTTTCAAAATGGAAAAAATGAACAGGGGGCTTAGCAAGAGGATTAGTATCAACTAGTAAAGCTGTATGGTCCGACGAGGAATTTACTAAGTTTCTAACAATGCAATTTGAAAATAAACGAGACCAAGCTAAATTACCACAAGCACGATCTAGTCTACTACAAATGAAATTCCCCGCATATTGTCTATTGGACCAAGTGAAAGATGGGCCACAAAAGCCCAAGTCACTAAGCCCGCAAAAGTTCAAACAGTTCTGAAAATTTATCATGCGGTTCCAGAAAGGATTTTTTCCTCCAACTTTTTCAGTAGGATTTAAAATACAATTGAAATCTCCTCCTAACATCCATGGATGAGAAATATTTAAACTTAAAGTCTTTAATAAATTCCATACCTCATCTCGTCGATTATGCTGTGGAAAGTTGTAGGTTGACATGTTGCTACTGTAAAGTAAAACCGTAAATCAGGACCTACCTCCAAACACGTTTCAAGTTATGCTTAATCCGGTGAGTAGGCTGCTACAGTACCTCTGCTACAGTGAATCCATGATACCTGAAAAATAAGCACCAAAAGATAAGTGGTGGAATACGGTTTAATAAACCTATTCCTTTCTGTATTAAGCTGTACCGATGGTTATACACATACGCTTTATTTATAAGGCTAGGTTAATGACCCCATATTCGAGTTAGACTAGGACTCTTCTATCCATTAGAGTTGAGTCCTAGTTGATAATAATAACTTAATGTAAATCCTAATAGAAATAAATCACTAGACATTTAAACCAAATAATAAGTGTTAATGTGGACCACAAAAATAGGAAATATTCTAACATTCTCCCACTTGGTCCTATGACACTTATCACTGTTTAGAAAACTGAATATGGCCAAACATATTCATTTCTAGTGATATTCACAACACTCCCACTATTTTAAAGAATAATCATGAACGAATCATGGTGGTAAAGCTCAAATTCAGTAAGCCATCCCTTCCATGTATAACATGCACAATCCTCTTTAAAACAACACTAAATGAGCAACTTATCTTCATGAATGAATTACCGTAATCATTCGGGTCCAACTTTATATTATCCCAACGGATAAACTTTAGTATGCGCAAATATAACTCCAAGATTAAACTTCAATTCAAACTTTATTCATTGTATGTCTATAGACCAAAGAGCAACTTATTTATATGAATAATGATAAATATACAAACATTTCATGACCGTAAAACTGAAGTACCGGTAAGAAACAGTCATGAGCTGTAGCAATGCTTATAACTTTATGGATACCTCAATCCCTTAATGCTCTTATTAGCTATGAGGTTCCTTATGTCGATATACACAATTCTACTACTGCATGATTGTTCTTGGGAAAACAATTTAGAGCAGTATTTGCAGAATTCTTTAGTGGTCTATAGGAAAGAATAAACTTGAAACCTTTAAGGGAAAACCCCAAATTGAATGTATGTGTAATTGATCCATAACAATCATTTACCCCATAATGGTAGACTAGAAATAAAGTGCATAAAATGTCTACTCAATTGGCAAATGAAGTTTCCATATGACTAACTCACTTAAAGTGAGTTCTACCTCGCAAGTCAACTATAGTTCTTGGTTCCCTAATACCATTAAGGTGACAACAAATTGCAGCATCAACATAACTCAATCAAGAGTTCTTATTATATCGACCTTATATTCCCACTAACAAATTAACATATAAACAAATCTCAAATAAAACTCAAGTACAAATGTGTAAAACTCAATGCAAAAGCTAAAATAGTTATATAGCTTTCACCTACTCATGTTCCAATATATCTTAGTATCGTTAAGACACCTGAAAAATCCAATTAGTGACAATAATATCAAAGGCTTAAGTCCTTCTCCGAAAGATCATCAACTTCTCAACATTGGCCTTATGAGATAATTCTGCATTGAAAATTCATTTGTTGCCTCTGTGAAACTCAAATGTCAATAAACATGTGAGGTTTCACCATAATTCATATTGAGAGTTCGAGATCAATAAAACTCAAGTCAATAGTATAATATACAAGATAAAATCTGCTCACACTGTCTTTAAGATGTACTAAAGTAATTAGAAGTCCTTAACAAAAAACCAAATGTATAAAGACTTTCAAAACTTTAGTATACCATCAAAAGGGAGACAAATTAAATGATTATACATGTATACTTCAATACTTAATATTATACTGATCAAAACTTTACAATAGAACACACTTTATAATAGAACACTTAAGCAAACTTATATATTTTCTTTAATCGAGAAAATCTATATTATCACTTATCTTTGTGGCTACAAAACTAAATGAGCCACTTAGACCATGAATAGCTTAAGGTATATATTTCATGGTGCAAAAACAAAATGGTGATATGTTGTAAAGTTTTCTTGATGTCCAAATAAAATTCGGACCATAAAGCAAGCACTAAATAGTACTGTTAATCAAAATTCATTTATCATGAAGGCTACTGTAGTCCTAACTATCACTACAAGAATTCTGCAAAATAGCGACCATTAGGGGCGACGGAAAATCCGTCGCTATTTTAGCGACGGATCGCTAAAATTAGCGACGAATCGCTCAAATTAGCGACGGATAGGGCGTTTCGCCTTATCCATCGCTAAATAGCGACGGATATCTATCCGTCGCTATTCTATTCGTCGTCATTTCTGTTGACTTTTTAATTTTCAAAAAAAAAAAGTATTTTAACGACGGATAGATTATCCGTCGTTAAATATGTTATTTAAAAATAAAAAAATGAATTTAACGATGGATAGATTTATTCGTCGCTAAATAGCGACGGATAGATCTATCCGTTGCTAAAATCGACAGTAAACCCTAATATATAACCCTTCCTCTTCCTCCCTTCACTCACAAACCCTAATCTCTCCTACTTCCTTCCTACCACCACCACCACCATTCCACTACACCACCACTCCCACCACCACCATTCCACTCCACCACCACCCACCACCACACCACTCCACTGCCACCACGGCCACCATCAGTACTCCACCACCACACCACTCCACTCCACTGCCACCACCACTCAACCACCACACCACTCCACTGCCACCACCACACCACTCCACTGCTACCACCAAGCACCACCACCGTCCACCACCAGATCCGCCACTCCACTGCCACCATCGTCAACTACCTCCACGATCCGATCCGACTTCCTCCGTCCAAGATTCGTCAAGATGCAACAAGATCTTATTTGAATTATTGTATTCTTGTATTAATTTTGTATAATTTCTTATTTGTATTAATTTTGTAGTGTTAACTAGTATAGGATCTTGTATTTGATTATGTATTTGATCTTGTATTAGTATAGGATTTTGTATTTGATTATGTAATTTTTATTATTATACATTTAGTATAGATTTGTATAGGAAACAAATTTTTATAGCAAATTGAGTATTTTTGGTGAAATGAAATGTATTTATATATTGTATTTATAAAATTGTATAATTATTCATATTTTTCTGTTTTCCATTTTTCATCAATCTGCAATTTTTTTTAAAAAAAAAAGCTATTTAGAGACGGATTGTTTATCCGTCGCTAAACATCGCATTTTTTTTAAATGAAAAAAAATCAACTTTTTAGCGATGGATAATATCCGTCGCTAAAAAGTCAATGGTTTATCCGTCGCGATTTAGCGACGGATAAACTATCCGTCGTTAAGCTCACCGTAAGACGACGACTTTTCTATCCGTCGCTAAGGACTTAGCAACGGATCGGCAGGTGTTTATCCGTCGCTAAACTCCTGGATTTTTGTAGTGTATCCTATAAATAATGGATAGGAGCAGGATATACTTGAACCTTTATCCGAGAGTTATAAAATAAATATAACATTTATTTATACTTAAGGAAGAAATTCCATTATGCTCAAGTGTTTTCTCTTTTGTACTTTATGAGAATAAACACTCCTACTAGGTTCAATGCCTCCAAGAAGTTCATAAATATTCATAACAATTACAGGAAGCGGAAGCCATTACATGGACAAAACAAACTGGCGGAATTAAGTGGAATGCTAGTGAAGAAACATTACTACTTCTGATGTCCAATTACTAGTAAGAAAACTAGCGAATTGAGTTGGTGAATGCCAACTCCACTCGCATTGAGTAGGAAAAAAATTGTGGGTCGCGAGTATGTGAACGCCAACACGCCATTTTTTTCCCTATATTTATTTTTTTGCTATTTTCGAATTACTTCTTATTTTTTGACATTATGAAGACCTAGAACTTGAACCAAGGCAATTTCCACCACTTTGATTTGAGAAATTCAACTTAGGATTCTTCTAAAGGGCCATATTACAGTTTTTTTTTTTTAAAGTGGAATTCGAGTTCTTCGTTGTTTATCCCGGAATCGTGACAACTAGGGTAACAATTGTATCGACTCAATTACTTTTGTGTTTATTCTGTCGATCCGCTATTCATGAGTTATTCTACTATGACGATTGTGTCTACATTATCTATTAGTAGCTAAACAACCTCTTATGGAATGATAATGTATCTATGCATGCCAGCTAGGGTTCTTCGTATTTAATGCATATAACTAATATCAGTTTTGTGTAAAGACGAACTAGCGTATGTGAATTGATGATTGATATTCCTAACACCAAACTCATCTAAGGAGCTTTCGTTCCATAGGTTGAATCGATGCCTAAAACACGTTTGTTGTTAGTTTATAACCATCGAAGACATGACGACTCTATTAATTCTAACCTGTTGAATTCAGTCACCATACGAATTCTAAAACACAAACCTAGTTAGTATTAACCGATCAATTTGGGTTATACTGTCATGGCCTTCAACGTTACTTATTTGTCATAAGGTTTCTATGGAAATAGTTTAGTCTCTCGTTGGGCTATCCCAGTCTAACTTAGAGGATCGTATCAACTGCATTGGTCATTTGAATCTTGCTATCTAGCATTAGACTACATCACCACTTCAAAATGAATAAAATAATCCAAGTTGCTTGCATTTGTTCTGCTCTCACTATTTGTTAGAATTAGATAGTTCAAATTCGTTGCCGAAGAAAAAACCTTTTTACTACCTTTCACTAGTATACAAATAATCGTAAACAAGGCTCAGTTTAGTTAAGTTCTTGAGAGAATGACAATCGGGGTTAGCTTTCCCTTCACTACCAGTTTCCGTAGTCTCCAGATTTTAACTCTTGGTTTAAAGAAATATAAAACTCGACTTGACACATCAACAGTTATGACTTGAATCATAAAAGATTTTTATTAAGAACATCGTGCCATATGTACACTCAATTATACGTAAATAGTGCCACAAAACATTTACTCATAAAATTTAAATCACGATAAACCTTAACAATAGATATACTGAAAATGTTATTGATCTACTGAAAGAGATGAATACCTTATGACCAATTGACCATAATAAAAGTGTGGAAATGATACGAATTTATTCAACTTATAATTTACTTGAGCTCTATGTGACATCTCTATCGAATTCGTTGGTCTACTTTTCCTTATGCAGTCCAATGAACATGAAGGGTCAGTTTAATTTGAAATTTTAACTGACAAATTATAAATACCATATGATATGTTTATTACAATATTGCATTTCACAATATAGGAGCTATGTGTCAACATGTCATTATTACCTTGAACAACAATATGCAAGGATAACTTAATTCTCAAACCCAAATAGTCATACAAGTGAACTTATCAAATAAAAATGAGATAAATTGTTCACTTGATGTTGACTTCTATATTTCGAGAATACTTGCATAATATTGACATAATAGATTGGTAAAACTCAAAACAATCCATAAATTACCAAATGGACATTTAACAAATGTGACACAATAAAATGGAGTATCTATATATAGTTATCTAAATATGACAATGTCTACTTAATGCTAATTTCCAGAGATGAAGGAACACATACTTCATTGTCATATTCAATGACACTGTGTTCTTTTCACTTTACCACGACTATTGTCATTTTTAATTATTGTAATCTCTCTTTGTCCTCAAACACATATGGTTAGTCAAATTAACTTACCACATTTCCTCATGTGTTTCGTGAGAACTTTAAACATAATCGAGAGAGATAATAACATTTTCATGACTATGAAACTCCTCACAAGTAAACTTAATCAAACAACTGAGCTATCTTGTAATTTATTTCTATAGTGTGCTATTACGCACCTCTAGTGCTATTATATAATATAAATGATAGTCTTACTTAAAAGTACTTGCTAAAGTTCTATTTATACTTTATATAAGTATACATGCCATAGTGAGAATACACTAATCTTTAAGTATTGGAACATAAACGAAGCTAAATAATGAAGTGGGAAAATTCTATTGCTGCATAAAACCAAGAAAAAATAACTTTATTGTCATGGAAATATCTAATCAACCAACATTAATATATTCATGGTAATTATGACTGAAAATGTATGATGAATTAAGTATAAAATTACCATGTACCTTATAATAAGAGTAGGATAATCCAGTAATAAGTAATTCAACTCTCCTTACTTTGGGCAAAGGAAAAAGGTACAAGACCCAAACCAAACTAAACCATCTTATTCTGATTGAACCATGAAACTGATGACTTCCCTTTGGGGCCGGGCCACCAATACCATGATTAAATCACAATGCAAGACACTTATATAACCATATGAAGCCACCACCAAGATTATCAACATAAAATAGGATGCTTTGGCTCGTCCTAAACTATGAGATAATCAACCTTATGTGACTTGTGTGTTAATGTCCAGGATGCTTTGGCTCGTCCGAAACACCAACACACAATCACGACTTCAAGTATCTTGACTTCTTTATGAGTTAACCGTACATAACCAAAATACAATATGCTTATAACTATATGAAGTTTAATAAAAGATTATCATTATATATCGAGGTGCTTTGGCTACTCTCGAAAACAAAGATAATCACTGTATGTGAAAACTTAAACCATATGAAATGCTTTGGCTCGTCTCATAGGCATAAGCATCACAACTTCAAGCATAGTTCTTTATTGGTAACTAAAATTTCTGTGACGTGTACTCACATGATATGCACTAATAGATCATTTAAGCTACAGTATGACATAAAACTCATAAAAAATGATCACTTTGTATTATTTTATAACTTCTCTGAAGTATCTAAACGTCGCATTCCCTTTTCTTAATCCATTAAGTGATACATAGAAGCAAACTTAAACAAAAGGGAAGCATATTTGCATATCATACATTCATCTTATCGACCAAGTATAGAAATTGATACAACTTTAATTACAGTATTAAAGTACTTAATCTCAACTTAAATTACAATAGCAATTATCATATTTGGTCAAAACAATACTGAAACTAATATTAAACAACTTGAGTAATCAATCAGCATATGTATTGCAATAGCCGTTCTACCAGTACTAAGCATTACTGCATAAGCTAATATAAATGATTATATAAAAATAGATAAATTTCACATTTAACAACTTAATTCACAGTACCATTTGGCAATTACACCATATGCTTCATTTGGGAAGATGAAGATGATGATGCTGCCGTGTGATGTTTTGCTTGGTTTTAGGTCATGTAATTGTTGTGGACTTCTATTTGGGCCATTAGTCTATCTTATCTTTTATCAAAGCCCAACTATACCTTTTATACTCACACGACATCAATTTAGTTAAATTACGAGTTCTGATCTTTGATCCCAGACAAGAAACATTAACTGTAAGTTTAGTTCCGAAAATGCTGAGTCCTTTATCGATCTGAAGTTTTTGAATTCGAACTTCGATTTCTTCTTTTCCCTTTATGAAACCTCGATCCTGGATCTGAAGAAGATTTAGGATTTTGCAAATCTTTATTCCTAAACCATAGGCTCTGGATTTCGATTTTTCTTCAGTCGAAAGCAATTTCAACAGAATATAAAATCTCGTTTTATTTGGAAAAGAAAATTTTGTTCTTTCAAAAAGTTTTACAAAAACAAAATCGAAAACTTATATCTAAAAATCGAAATTTGAATCGAGAGATTAGGTTCAGATTCGAAATCAAATCTGAAAATAAGTCGAGAATTGTAAGATTGTATTTCGACTTCTTTAGTTCATATCTGAATGGATTTGAATCTGAAATTTTACTGAAGGAAGTATCAATTAGAATCTGAATTTGGAGACTGTCTATGGAAGAACAGATATACAGAGAACCGAAAAAGACACACAAAACTGAAACAGCCATGCTTAACAGAACTGAAACGAGCAGAAAGCAAGAACCATGCTCTGATACCAAATGTAAAGTAAAACCGTAAATCAGGACCTACCTCCAAATACGTTTCAAGTTATGCTTAATCCGGTGAGTAGGCTGCTACAGTACCTCCGCTACAATGAATCTATAATACCTGAAAAATAAGCACCAAAAGAATAGTGGTGGAATACGGTTTAATAAACCTATGGCTTTCTGTATTAAGTTGTACGATGGTTGTACACAGACGCTTTATTTATAAGTCTAGGTTAAGAACCTCATATTCGAATTAGACTAGTACTCTTCTATCCATCAAAATTGAGTCCATCCTAATAGAAATAAATCACTAAACATTTAAACCAAATAATAATTGTTAATGTGTACAAGAGAAAATTGAAAATATTCTAACAGCTACTTGCTAATGATTTGATCCACACATTTGCCAGATTTGTCACCGAATTTTTTTCTAAATATAGTGTGAGTGTGACATACCACCATACTACGAGTAGCCTAGTAGCTAAGAACACTAGTTGTAGGAAGTGTATTTTTTCTTGGGCGAGCAATAAATCTTTACTCCAACCTGATCCCATTTCTTTCAATACTAACACCCAACTTTTTCCGGCTACCAACAGGTCCAAAAACATTGTGAATAACGTTAACCAGGTTATTACAAATCAGCCCCTGGCCCAACCCAAATTCTCAAAGTACAGCCCCTCAGGTTTCTGCAAAAGTTCGATCAGGTCCCTGCAAACTGAAACTATATCTATCCTTCGTTACTTGGATTGAATAACTCGTCCATGCCAACCGAAACCGTATATATTCAGCAACTCTGTCCAAATCAATAGATTTGATGTGTCTTTATCCTCCATATGCAGATCGATTCTACAAATTTCACACATACAAAAAAGAGCGGAATGAATATCAGGGCTCCATGAATAAGATCGATGTTCTTGCTGAATTATTGATTGGATTATGCAACTTTAGTGAATTTGTTGAAAATTCGAAATGGAATTGGGATTAATCTAAATTAGGGTTCTTTTACAAGAACGTTTTCCTTGAAAGTATTGTATAATTTACAAGTTACATGAACGATTATGATTCAGTATAAATTAAAATAATTTTTGAGTACAAATGAGATGGACGGACGTTAAGCCAGTATAATCGTAGTCAGACATTAGACTAGGCCAAGTATTCTAAGCTGCTTTAGTGTCAATAATTGATCGACTTTTGACTGTATACTCTATTTACAAAAGTCCTCCTCCAGGTTAATCTATAATCCAAATTAAATGTTGATATTTAAAATTGATTCAAAGAAAAGATGTTTTGGCAAGTTTAATATAGAGTTTAAAAGTAAGTTAGAGCAAAAAATTTAGTTGATAAATAATAACTGAGTTAAAGGTGAGTTGTAAAAACTTGTTTTTGGAATAAAGTTAAAAATTTATATGGTTTATAGAGTTGTTATATATGATGTGTAAGAATAAAGTGATGTGTGTAAGAATGAAATGATATGTTTGATAATTTTTAAGGTTGTTTGATTGGTTTAAATGTTATTTGATTGATTCAAAATTGTTAGTTTGATTGAAAAAGTAAAGAGGAAATAAGATTATGGTAGAAATAGAATGATGATTGTTTGGTTGAGAAAGAATTGAGTTAAATTATTTACCGGATGCCAAAATAAAATTTCGTGTTAAATAGTCTGTTATACTTTATCATTTTCTTTTAATATGACCTAGAAAAGAATTCAGGAAAATGACGCGGTGTCCCACGATGGAATGGGTTTCCTTAAACTATGAGAAAAAATATCTAAAAGTTGATTAAAGAAAACGACGTTTGACCCTTTCATCATCATGCCTTCACCCGCGACATTTAATTATTTTTCATCATAGTAGTAAATGAAGGATTAGGAAAGCTAATAAAAGTTGAATGAAAAAATTGAATAAGCAGGAAATTGACAACACCCACTACTTAACAAATATTCCATTCCATTTCTAGCAAATATAGCATTCCATTTCTAGCAAGTCTGAAACTATGTAAGTTATTGCATATTGACAAACTACCAATCTACTACTTATCATGAAAGACACACAAGTTAGTACTAATGTTCTTGATCAACAACTACTACAAGCCACTGCAGTAGTGAGTAAGTATGTTGGAGTTAGGATTAGGAAAGGGGGGAAATGGGTGTCCGAGATTCGTGAGCCCGGTCAGCGAAACCGAATCTGGTTAGGAACTTTCAACACGGCTGAAATGGCCGCTGCCGCTCATGACGTGGCCACATTCCATCTCAAAGGTAAGAAAGCAAAACTCAACTTCCCCGACCTGGTGGGAATTCTTCCCAAGCCAGTAAGTGGACGTGCACATGATATTCGCGTGGCTGCTCGGGAGGCAGCTATGTGGTTTTCGAGCGAAGAGCAGGCAACGGAGGGTTGCAGTACTAGTGCCGGCAGCACGGAGGTAGAGGCACAAGTAGGGCTATCAGCGAGCGAAATAGAGGCTATAAATGAAGTTCCTCTTGACTCGTGGGAAATGTGGATGGAGCTACAACGAGGAGCAGGAGAATATTCAGAATACTATCCTTTTGCAGAGCAACCAGGATTTGGGAATTATGTTCAAGAATGCAATGAAATGGATTGTATCCCAATTTGGGACTAGTGTATGCATATATGCATGCATCTGATTAATTAGATGCTTCATATAGTAATTTTTGGCATGTAATGCAGTTTTAGACGCATCAATTAACGTTGTTGGAAAACTTTTTACAGATTCTCCAGCTTTCAGTTTACTGTTTTCTCAGAATTATCTTTCTTGTAAATGGTGAAATGTGTTTGTATGCAAGAATTTATTTTTAATCAGTATTGATCTATTTATGTTATACAGTTCCTTTTTTTCCAATTTCAAATGGCCAAATGTATGTAAAAACAAGTGGAGTAAAGCTTACCAGAGAGAATAATCTTCAGGAACGGATTCACCTGCCTGCATAGAAAAAAGTTTGAGAGAGTATTGAGTTTTGAAAAAAATTCAATACAAAACACAATTGTGTGAACAATAATTCAACCATAGTGGAGTTTTGAATTCTTGCATTTGGTATTGAATTGTATTGTGATACTATAAATTTGGTTTATAGTAGTAGGATATTTGAATATGTAAAGGTCGAAATACAAATAATAAGGCTCTGTTTTCTTCATCTGAACTAATCTGAATTTATTTGTAGTATAAAAAATAGCTAAGCAGAACTAAACTGAAATTAATGGTTTTTCAGATAAAGAGAACGAAACCTAATTATATCAAAACTCAAATTGAGTCGAGTATCTAATCAAATACCATGAGATCGTTGATAGGTTGTCATCAATTTAAGGGAGTGTAAGACGCATGTACTCATTCTTCATTCCTCTATCTTATTCAATTTAAGGGAGTGTAAGACGCATGTACTCATTCTTCATTCCTCTATCTTATTCACCCCTACTGTACCTACCAAAGTTCAACTCCAAACCAAACAAACCATCTTGAAGAGTCTGTTAAAAATGGAGTCTTTGGGAAGAGCTACCATAAATGGAGATGGGTCAAATGAGGAATTCTTGGACAATACAGTTCAAATTTCAGAAGACCAAATTTACCATCTACGAACTAGCTTATCTAGTAATGCTATCGGCAGCTAGTCTGCCAACATGTCTTGGTGAGCAGGTTCTATGAGAAATGTATGACCAAGCCAGAGTGCCTGGAACATGTCAAACATATTCTCAACCGATGTGCAATATTTAACAGGCCCCCTCCCGTGTGAGCCGGTAGACCCGCATTCAACACGTGGAAATAGAGAGGGACAAGCCCAAAGCATGCAGATACGGACCAGAGCAGTCCAAGATCCAACATCAACTTGAGCAGTCCATGGACTCTGATACCATGTAGTCCAGGGGCTCATCTACCATTTAAAAGTACTTGTAAGGGGAAAGAATTCTCTCATATTTTATACAATATGCTTAACATATTCTCAACCGATGTGGATATTTAATTTGCCATGGCTAAGAGTACTAGTATACAAAGTCTGCTCGCTTTCATCCACTCAACAAAAGAGTGTCCATAATTGATTTCTCTAGTACACTCTCCATAGTATTATCCATTACTCCCTTCCATATACATATTTCATTCATATTTGTAACATTATAAATATCACGTCCTTTTTTTCTTTTTGATCATTTTATGCACATGTACATATTTTCTAGTGCTGTCTAAAAATAAATGCGATATTGGTACCATACAAAGAAAGTGTAATAAAATCACTCTATCATCACAACAAGAAGAAAAACTACCGTCAGGGGCGCACCGAGTCCCCGGCTAGCCCGGGGTCCCCCGAAAAAAGAAGGAAAAAAATTATTTTAGAATTTTCAATTTCTTTGGCTGAATATGTGTACTATATGACTACCTGAACTGGAAACAATGTTGTTATAGTTTAATAGTCTAGTGGTCTTGGGCTCTTCTTTAGTTCTTGCATTATACGAACAACCTGGGTTCAATCCCCCCACTACTCACATTTTTTAATTTCATTTTTATTTAGGTAGGATAATATGGTTTTTTCTCATACTAATAAAAATCAAGACTTGTACAAGAATTTCACTACATATAATAAAGTTAATTTTCTTCATTAGTTTTCTTGGAAACTAAGATATTTTTCTATTCTTTTCATTTCCTACTTAAAAAAACAACATAAAATTTGCATCTTATTTGAAAATTTTATGTGCCCAAAATTTTAAATTTAGCCCAGGAATTAAAATAATTTCTGAATCCGCCCTTGACTACCGTGACATGCTTGACTCTCGAATTTTTAGAATCAGTTGCATCCTATTAATTGCATTTTCAATTTCTTTAAACTCTATAAAACTTTGGAATTTTAACCGTTCAATATTCATAATAGAGATTGAATGGATATTGTGGAATTTGGTGTTAATGATCTAATTGGTGAGTTAGATTTTATTTTATTTTATTTTTTTGGTAATACTAGAAAAGGAAAGAATTCAGGAAAATGACATTGTGTCCCACGATGGAATGGGTTTCCTTGTGAGCAAATATCTGAAGTAAGTAGATCAATGAAAAGGACGTGTGGCCCTTTCATTATCCAATAAAATTCATGCAATGGAACTACGCGGAATGAAGTTTTAACCAAGTGTCCGATCAGAATAACGCGAGCACATAATCTTTAATTTGTCCGACCTACAGGATCATTCATTTTACTACTCCATGTCTTCTTGCCACGCGACATTTCACACTCTTTACTTAATTTGTATATATACTAGGAAATAACACTCATTCCTTAAACAGATATACATTCCATTTCTAGCAAGTTTTTAACCAAGTTATTGGATACTGACAAATTACCAACCTAGTAGTAGTACTCATCATGGAAGTCAAACCACAAGTTAGTACTAATGTTCTTGATCATCAACAACAAGCCACTCCGATAGTGATTAAGTATGTTGGAGTTAGGAGGAGGAAATGGGGGAAATATGTGTCCGAGATTCGTGAGCCCGGCCAGCATAACCGAATCTGGTTAGGAACCTTCGACACGGCTGAAATGGCTGCAGCAGCACATGACGTGGCCGCATTCCATCTAAAAGGTTTGAAGGCAAAACTCAACTTCCCCGACTGGGTGAGTATCCTTCCAAAGCCAGTAAGTGGACATGCACATGATATACGAGTGGCTGCTCAGGAAGCAGCCATGTGGTTTTCGAGCGAAGAGCAGGCAACGGAGGGTGGCAGTACTAGTGGCGCCGGTGTCACAAAGGTAGAGGCACAAGTAGGGCTATTGCCAAGCGAAATTGAGGCTATAAATGATGTTCCACTTGACTCGTCTGAAATGTGGATGGAGCTACAACAAGGAGCAGGAGAATATTCAGAATGCTATTCTTTTGCTGAGCAACCAGGATTTGGGAATAATGTTCAAGAATGCGATGAAATGGATTGCTTCCCGATTTGGGACTAGTGTATGCAATTTTATAAGCATGTATGCAGGCATCTGATTTAGATGCTTCATACATTAATTTTTGGCATGAAATGCAGTTTTAGAAGCATTCGGAGAAAGTAGATAGGTGTTGTTGAGTTAGAATAGAAGCTTTGCATAAGATCATATTCTCCAGCTTTCAGTTTACTGTTTTTTTTTTCCAGAAGTATCTTTTCTGTAAAAGGTGAAATGTGTTGTACATGAATGCAAGAATTTTAATTTAATCAGTATTGATCTATTTATGTTATATATAGTATATAGTTTCCCTTTTTCTATTTCAAATGGTCAAAGTATATAAAAAGAAATGGGGGAAAACTTTACCAGCGAAAGTAATCTTGAGGAATGGATTCACCCTGTCTGCACTCTGCAGAGAAAACAGATTACTGATATTTTAGCATGGATATAAAGAAGACGGCGGTTTACTACTGTTAAACGCCTGTACTCATCTTGGTTATTAGTAATAGTTTGGCATGAACCCGAAGATTGCAAAAATACGGACATAGTTAAAAAATTGCTTTATGTAGGTCGAATGGAAATAAAGTTGAAATATTGGAGACGACACCATCTTAAAGTCTGGTAAAAATTGAATCTTTGGAAAACGAAACATAGAGAGCTACTATTACTGGAGATGGGTCAAATGAGGAATGCTTGAACACTATAATTCAGATTTCAGAAGATCAAATTTATCATCGACAAACAAAGAGAGCAACTGCTACTGCTGAAGGCAGTTAAAAATGCCAATTGTTTTGGTAAGCAGGTTCTAATGTGAGATGTCTTTCACGTTCTCAAACTCCCACTTGGAAGGACACAATGGTCACTTGTGTGTCAGTTAAGAGAAAGCATTTCACAACGTGTCACCAATAAGAGAGGAGGCATATAAAACTTAAGTATGGCTTTCTACCATCGCCCTGACTAACGTCAGTCACATATTTTGATCCATTAGATTAAAATTTTAATGGTGGAGATCGAATAATCTGTTAACTTTCGCACTAAATGTCATGTTGCACAGGTATTCTTACGTGTTCTTTCTACCGCTACGCCGCTTAAATTATTTAAATATATTTAAAAAAAAATATTTTTGATCTATTAAAACATTACCTCTATTAAAAAATCTTAAAATTTTGAAATCAAAATCAATAATCAAAATTAAATCACATATCTTCTTCCCCACCACCAACACCACCACAACTCACCGGAAGCTGCGGATCAGAGCTTCCGCCATGGAAGTTGCGGAAGCTCCGATCCGGAGCTTCCATGGCATGGAAGCTCCGATCAGCTTCCGCCATGTAAGCTCCGAGCTTCCATGGGAAGCTCCAGATCGGAGCTTCCACCATGGGAAGCTCCGATCGGAGGAAGCTCCGGATCTGGAGCTTCCACGCCATGGAAGCTCCTGATCTGGAGCTTCCATGGTAGAAGCTAATCAGTTTTTTTTTATTTTTTGGAGCTTCCGCCATGGAAGCTCCGATAATGATTTTGGTGGTGGTGTGCGGTGTTGGTGGCGGTGGGGATTGGGGGAAGAAGATGGGTGGTGGGGAAGGAGAGTTAAAATTTTAATAATTAAAATTTTTAGAAGAAGTTAATAGTTTCAAAAAAAATAAAAATAAATAAATAGCGGTTGATGGCAATACAGAGCAATGGTTGAGGGCGACACAGAGCAACGGTTTAGGGCGATACCGAGCAACGGACATGTGTCAGATGTCAATACCTTGACTAATAATAGTCAGGGCGACACCTTGACTAATGGTAGAAAACAGTTAGAAAAAAACAATAAGGGTGGGAGGAGGACCAATATTATGTTCCTCCCCTAGCTTACGGTGTAAAGAAGCGTTAATTAGCAGCGTTGATTGTGATTACAACTTATTAAAAGAACAGATCAATGGTCTTGAATCGATCTGAGACACGAAAGCAGCTGACTGGATCCAGCGCACCAAGGATATGTCATCAAACTAGTAAGAAAAACACACACCATAATTATATAATATGCCCCATACTATATTATATAATAGTACAAATGAAGGGGACCTATCATTCCCTAGACTTTTGGTTTCTTATATTTCATCCACAAAATCAAACCTTTCTAAGTGGTATATAATATAGCTGCTTTAATATCACCCACACAAGAGACTAACTTTAATCATTTGTTTCCATTACCTACTCATAATTTTTCAGATAAATATCCACATTTAGGAGTTGGACAGGACAGATCTTTTCTTTCATTTTGCCCAAATAAGTTAATAGGACCCAGGGAAAGAATATGTTGGCAGGATATTTTTAAATTTACATCTCATAAGTGTCTCTGTTGGAAAATTAGATACTAGACCCTCCCCTAATGGTCTCACCCTCTCACTGTAACAAAGGCTGAAAAATTGTTTAAGCTTATTATTGCTTATTTGTAGAAGTAGAAATGAACAGTTCAAAAGGAACAGTTTTTGCTACGGATCCGTTTAAAATATATAAACGAAGATAAAAGACGTTTAATGATAGAATGCATTTGAAACATGCACAAACACCTCCTTAGTTTGATGATGTTTAAAAATATCCCATTTTAACTATTAGAGAATTAATATAAATGACTGAATTTCATACATCTCTATAAGTCCGAACTTTTAGACGAGATGAAATTCTATCATTAACCATACTCGATCTTGTTGTACTACTTGTGACGAAGAGGTAAAAATATAGAAATTATTATTGTAGTCAATTACTGGCTCCCCTAACATAAAAAATGTGTTATAACTCAGCAGCCAAGAGAAAGAAATATCTATGCATAGTGATTAAAGTAACAATAGAAAAGATCTCAACTACTCTATGTAAAGGGCTATGAAAGAACCTAGGATATTTTATTTTGTTACCCTCCTGCCAAGCAACAGCACACTCTACTTAATCAATTAATTTCTACTATATATACTACTAGGAAGCAATGCTCATTCATTAACTAAATACTTATAGCATTCCATTTCTAGCAAGTTTAAAAATTCAATAACTTATTGAACACTGACAAACTAGAACTACTGATGAAAACAAACAACAAGGTTGTTGCAAGTTCACTAATATTCTTGATCAACAATATGAAACTCTAGCAGTAAGTAGATATGTAGGAGTTAGGAAAAGTAAATGAGGAAAATGGGTGTCTGAGAATCGGGAGCCTGGTCAGAAAATCAGAATCTGTGAAACGACCCGAACCACTAATGGGCAGCTCTCCGGGTGATATGCTGGCCCCACTGTACCAACACATGTCCTTTCCCGCGCACTTTGACCTCACTCGTACGCGAACTGGGAGACTTCCCAGTTGGTCACTCATCCTAAGATTGCTCCAGAGCAACCTCACTTAACTCTGGAGTTCTTATAGATGGATTCCCGAAAAGAAAAGTGCACCTTGTTGGTATGAGTGACGTTCTCAATCCCTTTAAACTGTTGGACTTAGACTTGAAACTTTGAGGCGTTACAATCTGGTTAGGAACCTTCGACACGGCTAATATGGCCACTGCTGCCCATGACATTGCCTCATTTCATCTAAAAGGTACGAAAGCACGGCTCAACTTCCCCGGCTGGGTGGATATTCTACCCAAGCCTGCGGGTACACGTGCACATGATATTCGGGTGGCTGCTCAGGAAGCAGCCATGTGGTTTTCAGAGGAAGAGCTGCAAACAGATAGTGGCACTAGTGGCGATATAGGCACACCCGTACAAGTAGTTCTATCGCCAAGCGAAATTGAAGCTATAAATGAAGCACCACTTGATTCGCCTGAGATGTGGATGGAGCTACAACTTGGAGGCGATTATTCAGAATATTATTCTTTTGCTAATCCTTCAGGATTCGAGAGTTATATTCAAGAAAGCGATGATATGGATGGTTTCCCTATCTGGGACTAGTGTATGCATATATACAGTCATCTCATACATATGCTCAGAGAAACTTTTGGCAAGAAATGCAATTTTAGAAGCGTTTCAACTACATTTTAAGTTCGTAGCTGCTAATGGGTTAGACTAGACATGTTAATCTACATATAGCTGGGGCCATATTTGAAGGTCTCCCGATTTCAGTTTAGTGTTTCCTCCAGATATTTTACTTCAGAGGTTAGACGTTAAAAAAAATTTTATATGCAAGATTGTATATTTAAATATTAATCTAGTTCTCGCACACGTTAAACATTTTCTTTGGGGGTACTAACACATTTGACAACCTACAGACCGGTCTCGAATCTGTAGATTTCAAATCATACCAAAAGAACAAATGTAACACAAAAACAAATTTACCAGGAAGAACAATCTTCAGGAATTTGTTTGGATTCCCCCTGCACAGAAATAGATGCCAAAATCTGACCACTGATTCAGAAATAGAGTTCCTTGCTAAAACTGGCTTCACAAATTTGTGAACCATTAGTCATCAAACATGTGACTATCTGGTTCATAGCACACATCCTGCACAAGATGGTCAGAGACAGGATATCAAATATCAGGTAGATCAAGTAAAGAACCTTGGCAGGTCATTCGGGGCAGCTTAACGAACGGCAGCAGTTTCTTTATCCAGCACAACTTAAACAGACGCAATTTTGACATTGGCATTAGCAGCTGCTAACAGTGCAGGGGAAAATGGCAACCAAAATAAGATAACAGGTAAAGCACCGACTTATTTCATGCATTGCTGCTGTCATCATATGCGGGTTGTTTTTCTGTCAAAGGTTGAAAATAATTTCAGCACATATATGTTACAATATCCTATTTCTGCATGACTTGGGACTTAAAAGAGGATGGTCTAATTCAATTAAAAATTGTCAAGAGTCACGACCGAAACCTGGTAAACTCTGGGAGTGCCTGTACTCCAAATCCCTCGATATATTTTCCTTCCAGTCCTTAAAAGTTGCTTCACGATCTTCATATGGGTGCAAGAATTTGGCTTTATATTGAATCCAATTTCGATATCCTTGTCATTGTTCCCAAGTTCATCAATAGTTTCCAAAATTAAAAGGTCTGGCCAATCACAGAAAATACTTTTGCCTGCCTAAAATCTGTAAATCAACCTGTCTACAAACTTCACGTTCCACCATATTGTGATGCTCACTGGGGGTTGAAATGGTGTAGTATATAAGACCAGAACAAAGTATCCAAGCTCCAACCACACAGACGGAGAACGGTATGAACCCAAATAAAGTTAAAATCTAGGGCAAAATTACATATACCCCTACTAAATTCCCTAATAACAGATTAGTCCCCGTGATTTCAACAATAACACATTAGTCCCCATAATTGTTCAACTTTCATTTAGGCCAAACACATCCTCAAGTCCAACTTTTAAACAATTTGCATTTTTAATATCAACTTTCACTTTTCGTTACAAAATTGCCCCAACATATTTTTATTACAAAATGTATATTTGAAGGACACATGTCGCATGGAGGTTAAATCTAGTTGTATTTTGTTTTTAAAAATGATAAATAATTTTATAAATTATCGAAAATACCTAAAATTATTTAAATTAAATAAAAAAGTAAAAATCATTTTTTTGAAAAAGAGATACAATTATTTAAATTATATAAAAAAATTAATTGAAGAGAAAAAGAGATTATCCTAAGACATACTTAATCTCAATTTAACGAAAAGAACAATATTGATTTTATACATAATCAATTTTTCGCACAAATTTCCCCCCAAATCCATATGAATGAATCCTAATACTCAAATCACTTACTTCAAAATGCAAACAGGTGTAATCATCTAATATACACATTTGAAGAGAAAAACAGATAAGAACACATCAATATTCCTTCTTCCTTCTAATCTCCACAGATAAGAACACATCAATCTGCCCCTTTTTTCGTTAGACTGAGATCAAGATTTAAAAAAAAAAACTCCAAAATATTTTTTTAATTAATCTTATAAATTTTTTATGATATTAGAAAATATGAGGGTCTAAGTTGAATTAGGGAAAATGTGAGGCATACTTTTGAAAAATGATAAAATGGGGGCATGTTTGGAAGGTAAACTTTTTTAACCAGAAAATGGACTAATCTGTTATTGCTTAAATCATGGAGACTTTTATGAGTACACCCTGTTTAGTAGGGGGATCTCGTGTAATTTTATGTTAAAATATAGGAGACGATACCATCTTGAGGAGTCTTTGTAAAAATTGAATCTTTGGAAAGAAATATAGATATAGAGAACTAATATAACTGGAGATGGGTCATATAAGCAATTCTCGGTCAACATAATTCAGATTTCAGAAGAATACATTTATCATCAGCGAACTAGCTCACCTGCTACTGCTACGGGTAGTCAGAATGCCAGATTATCTTGGTAAGCAGGCTCTAATGTGAAATGTCTTTCACATCCTCAAACTTGCAGTTGGAATGACACTATGGTCACTTGTCAGTTACGAGGAAGTTGGAATCCCATTTGACAATGTGTAACTAATAGGAGAAATATAAAACATAAGACAAGAAAAAGGGGAGGGAATAGAAGCAACGTTATGTTATGTTCCTCACCCTAGCATATGGTGGAAAGAAGCTTTAATTAGCCACGTTGATAGTGATTACGACTTATTAAGAGAACAGATCAATGGTCTTGAATTGGTCCGAGACATGAAAGCAACTGACTCGATCCAGCTCACCCAGCATATGACATCAAACAACGAGTAAAAAAAAAATACAGCATTATATAATATACTATACTATATAATACCAGTCAAGTGGACCTATCATTCCCATGACGTTTTTGGTTACTTATATTTCATCCACACTAACAAACCTTTCCAAGTATAGCATAGCTGCTTTAATTTGACCCACACGAGGGGAAGTGCAACATTGGCCAGGGTAAATGTTTTTCCATGTTAATCATTTGTTTCATTAACTAGTCATCATTCTCAGACATAAATCCACATTTAGGAGTTGGACCGTACGTACTTTTTTCTTTCATTTTGGCGAAATAAGTTAAATGGACCCAGAAAAGGAATATGCTAGCAGGATATTAACTTATTTTTACTGCCCATCAGATTTTAACTATGTTACTTCTCTTAAATTTGCGTCTCTTTAAGAGGACTCATACGTGTATGTTTGTTACAATTATTTAAGCTTATTATTGTTTATTAGTAGAAGTAGAAAGGAACAGTTCGCAAGAAACAGTTTCTGCTATTGATCAGTTTAAAAATAGATAAACGAAGATAAAAAGAGGTTAATAATAGGATGCATTTTTAAACACCACCTTAGTTTTTTGAGGTTTCAAAATATCCCATTTTAATCATACTCAATCTCAATCATACTATATAACAGTTTCAAGTGGACCTATCATTCCCATGACGTTTTTGGTCACTTATATTTCATCCACACTAACAAACATTTCTAAGTATAGTATAGCTGCTTTAATTTGACCCATACAAGGGGAAGTGCAACATTGGTCAGGGTAAATGCTAATCGGTTTTAATCATTTGTTTCATTACCTAGTCATCATTCTCAGACAAATATCCACATTGAGAAGTTGGACAATACATCTTTTTTTCTTTCATTCTGGCGAAATAAGTTAATAGGAGCAAGACAAGGAATGTGCTTGCGAGATATTTTTATATTTACTTTTGACTGCCATCAGATTATAATTATGTTACTTCATTAATCTGCAGGATATTCTCAAATTTTCGTCTCTTTAAGAGGACTCATTAGTGCATGTTTGTTACAATTATTTGAGCTTATTATTGTTTAGTAGTAGAAGTAGAAAAGAACTGTTCGCAGGAAACAGTTTCTGCTATGGATTATTTCAAAAATAGATAAACGAAGATAAAAAGAGGTTCAATAATAGAATGCATTTTTCAATATGCAGAAACACTCCTTAGTTTGAATTGATGACGTTTCAAAAAATCCCATTTTAATCAATCTAAAGTCGTACCTGAGACAAAAAAGTAAAAATATGTATAAATCTATTAATTATAGTTAATTATTGGCTCCATAAAAAAATTAGTGTTGTGATTCATCAGGCAAGAGGACAAGAAAACTTAGTGATTGAAGTAACAATAGGAAAGAACGCAACTACTCTAGGTAATGGACTATGAAAGGAACCTTACCTGTTCACCGACAGCAGCATATACTAATCCTTGTACTATGATATTTTCATTTGTTATATTCCTGCCATGCAGCAGCACACTCTTCACTTAATTTGTAAATATACCAAGGATGCAATACACATTCATTAACTAAATATTGCAATCCATTTCTAGCAACGTTGAAATTCAGTAAGTTATTGTATACTGACAAATAGAACTACTAAAGAAACAACAAGGTTGTTTCAATGTTACTAATATTTTTGATCAACAACATGAAACTCAGCAGTAAGTAGGTATGTAGGAGTTGGGAAAACAAAATTGGGGGAATGGGTGTCTGAGATTCGGGAGCCTGGTCAGAAAATCCGAATCTCGTTAGGAACCTTCCACACGGCTGGCATGGCCACCGCTGCCATGACGTAGCCGCATTCCATCTGAAAGGTTAGAAAGCACGGCTCAACTTCCCTGGCTGGGTGGATATTCTACCCAAGCCTGCAGGTCCACGTGCACATGATATTCAGGTGGCTGCTCAGGAAGCGGCCATGTGTTTTCAGAGGAAGAGCTGGAAACAGAGGGTGGCACTAGCGGCGGTACGGGGATAGAGATACAAGTAGGGCTATCACCGAGGAAACTATAAGCCTATAAATGAAGCGCCACTTGACTCACATGAAATGTGGATGGAGCTACAACTTGGAGGCGGAGAATATTCAGAATATTATTCATTTGCAAATCATCAGAATTCGAGAATTACATTCAAGAAAGCGATGATTTATACAGTATCTGCTCAGAGAATTTTTTTTGGCACGAAATGCAATTTATAAGCATTTCAACTACATTTTAAGTACATACTAGGTATTAATGGGTTAGACTAGAAATGTTAATTTACATATTCCTGGGGCCATATTTGAAGCTCACAAGATTTCAGTTAGTGTTTCCTCCAGATATTTTTATGTGAACTGTGAGATGTTAAAAATGTTTTCTATGCAAGATTGTATATTTAAACATTAATCTAGTTCTTGCATATGTTACGCGTTTTCTTTATGGTACTAACACATTTGATAACCTACGAATGGTCTTAGATCTCTTGATTTCAAATCATACCAAACGAAATGTAACGTAAAAACAAGTGAAGTTTACCAGAGAGAATTATCTTCAGGAATGTGTTTAGATTCACCCTACGAGAAATTCGCTGCCAAAAACTGACCACTGATTCAGCCTTTGACAGCATGAACTCAGGCTTCTTCAGTATAACTGGCTTTACTAATTTGGGAACCATTAGGCATCAAGCATGTGACCATCTGGTTCAGAGGAACATATCCTGCACAAGATGGTCAGAGACAGGATATCAAATATCAGGTAGATAAAATAAAAGAACCTTGGCAGGTCATTCAAGACAGCTTGACAAACGGCAGCAGTTTCATAATCGAGCACAACTAACATAGACAAAATTCGGAGATTGCTGCAACTGCTAACAATGCAGGGAAAAATGGCAACCAAAATAAGATAACAGGTAAATAATTGACTGATTTTGTGCATTGCTGCTGTCATCATATATTCTCGTTGATTTTCTGTCAAAGGCTAAAAATAATTGCAGAAACGTATGTTACAATATCCTACTTCTACATAACTTGGACTGAAAGAGGGTCCAACTCAACTAAAAAATGTTACGACTGAAACCTGGGTAAAAACTGGGAGTGCCTGTACTCCAAATCCCCCACTAGATCTTTCCTTCCAGTCCTTAAAAGTTGGTCCACGATCTTCATGTAGGTGCAACCATTTGGCTTTATACCCTTGTCCATCATTTCAACAAGAGTGTAATGTGCACCCATGACATCACCCTTTTCCAGGTAAAGTTTGGCCAGTAAGCAGTACATGGTATTGATAGGCTTCTTTTTGCAGATAATGGCTGACTCGACCACATACTTGTGTGCAGCATCGTATTTTTTGGCAGCACACAAACTCTTGATAATGGCAGTGTGAGTTTCTAGTCGAGGTTCAAGACCTTGAGATACCATTCCATCAAGAATATTGCGTACACCATCCATATCCTCTGTAACACAAAAGATTCTAATAATAATCTCAAAGGTTATCGCATCTGGAGAAACACAGGCTTCTTTCATCTCATCAAGTAACTTTATAGCCTCTTCCACCCGCCCATTCTTGTATAACCTGCCAAGAATGCAGTTGTACACTCTCGTGGTCAAAACACAGTTTGCTTCTTCCATATCTTTAATTATACCACGGGCATCTTCTATAAGACCTCTTCCACACTTCTCACGAATCAGAAGAAAATAATACGACTCTTTGCTCTCTGTTATTTTGATGACATAACTAGCCATCTCAAACAAGTCCACCTTACATAACATCTCAACCAACGCATGTACACCTGAATTTCGGCATGATCCTCTAGCTTCGTTCAACAATGCCACGACTCTCTCAGTGGAATCTTGTAACGAAGTACTGACAGGTAAAAATGAAAAAGCCTCGTACGTGAGGCAGATGCTACAGGAGCTGAATTTCTTCAATAAAAGAAGCATGGATTGGTAATCCTCTAATCTTCCCAGATTATCAATGATTAAGCTACAAATACGCGCATTCCTATTCATCCGCGGTAAATTACTCCATATCCACCCGAAAAAACTCAACCCACAAACTCGTTGACAATTCAAGATCTTGAATATCTCTATGACCACGTAAACAGATAAACTGGAGGCTACAACATTCAATCTGGATGCCAAATCTTTCTCATCGTTCCTAATTTTATCAATAATTTCAAAAACGAGGTCTCGCCGAAAAGAATTTTTCCTACCTAATGTCTGTTGAGCCAGATGCACATTAGGCATTTCATTTGGGGTTCCAACAGAGAAATATCTATGTGGGTTTCGACAATTAAAACACCCAAAACCCAACAACAAGGCCCGATAACTGCTTTTTGACAATGTAGCAGATTGCAAAGATGTGAAGGAAGACATAAGTTGGTTGCTTCTGCAGTAGGTCGAATAGAAATCAAGTTTCGACCTTGGACATAGAAATAGAATCCTAAAGTGAAACATAGATAAAGTAAGCTATAACTGGAGATTGTCAAATGAGGAATTCGTGAATTTGAATGTGTGAGAACTGAGAACATTGATTCATGTGGAGAGTTGGAATTTAGGGTTTAAGAAAGAACAAAGAAGGAAAGCAGATGCATAAGAGTAAAGTACCTCGAGAGAGATATAGTTGGTATGAACAGAAGGAGCTATAAACTATAGTGATGGAAGCTCAGTTGATTCTCATCGAGCAACCAATTCAAGAGCTGCAGTTCCAGTGGAGACTGAGTCGAGGCGGAGGCTCTACTAGCAGAGCAAAGGAAAGAGGACATTTTAAAGAAAATGCAAAGTAAATTAAATATTAGTATATCGTAAGTCAAAGGTTGTTTGACACGCAACTTTAACTGACCCGATTTTAATAGATACGTAACTCGATTTTGTGAGAGTGTAATAGTGGCTTAACGGAGTTTTTAGTTGCATGGTTTAAGGGATTCCGAGGGAAAAGAAAAGAATTTGGAGGAAAATGAAATCCCTTGGTAAAATGTTGAAGGAAACCAGCATTTTCCCTTGTTTCTGTTGGTTGGTAAATGTTTCAGTTTCCCAGGAAAATTGACAGTTAATTTTGTTTGCAAAATTCTTCGTGAATTTATTTTGGCTTTTTTTGAACTTTTTTCTTAGTTTTTCTCATTTTTTTTGTTGATCTTTTATTTTTTGCTAAACGATGAATATTTAAATTCTCGAGTACAAAACCATGGTCATTATCTGACAAACATGTAGTATTTTTTAATTGCATACAAACATTGAAATTATTAAAACGAACCTTTAAATTAATTATAATAGGTGAAAAGAATTGAAAAATTGTAAGTATACATAATAAGATTGAATAGAGTGATGTAATTTAAATTGGTTCGTATCAGAATATTTTATTTTTTATTTTTCAAAGAATCAGTAAATAGTACATATGTGTAATTTGTACTCTGATGGGGGAGTATCTATATTTTTATCATTATATATCGACTATGGTTATAAAACTTGCTAATAAAGCAAAGATATTAACGAGTTTAATGAATATTATAAATAAAATAATTTGTATACAAATGTATAGATTAATGCTAATGAAAATTATTTTTAGAATAAA
Organism: Plantago major; assembly: GCA_026545765.1. NCBI lineage: Eukaryota > Viridiplantae > Streptophyta > Magnoliopsida > Lamiales > Plantaginaceae > Plantago > Plantago major. The sequence continues at coordinate 83,962,230 of CM048841.1, forward strand.
TACATTGTTTACAGTAAATATTTATTTTTGTAAAAAAATTCGATATAAAGAGATAAGAATTTGTATGATTTTTTTGTCTTTTCAACATTTTTCAAGTTTTCCAACATTTCCCTTTTCACCGTTTTCATTTTCCATTGAAACAAACATGGGAAAAGTACATTTTCCTTTATTTTATTTTCTTTTCCTCTGAAATCCTTTGAACCATACAAACAATAATTGATCGATATTTGACCAGACTAAATGTATCTTCCATTTGTGAATATAGGCGGGTCACAAATTAAAATGAATCCATCTCCGTACACTCCTCCCGCAAATGCATGGTCTAAATTTCTGATAGGTGTTTGTTTCATCTCAACATTTTTCTGGAATACTTCCGTTTAAATTTTGAGTTATTATGATACGGTTTCACAGAATAAGGATTGATGTATCACCGAGTTTTGCCGGATATATTTATTTTATTTTTAAATTTAGAACAATAGTTTAGTAAACAACTAAACATTGAAGTTATTTATAAATAAAAAAAGCAATTCGAACTCTTAATCTTAAAGAGCCTGGAAAAAAACACGATATTGTCCGAAATCGCAATGATAGTGCAAGTTGGAAAACGCGACTAGAGATAGCGGTCCTTGTGTATACCACGTTACCATTCGTCAATTCCATTTAAGCTCGTAGCTTCAGCCGCATATCATTCTTCCCCCCTTTATTTTCTGTCAAATCAAATCAGCTCTTCTTGTTTCGAACAATAACCTAGACAACAATTTGAACAAGAAGATGGCATCGTTCGATGAAGCACCACCCGGCAACAAAGCTGTAGGAGAGAAAATCTTCAAGACTAAGTGCGCTCAGTGCCACACCGTTGACAAGGGAGCTGGTCACAGACAAGGTTCGAATTCTTTGCTTTTTTATTATTACTAAATTCAGTCAAGTTCAAGTTTTTATTTCTTACCTTTTGATTTATGCTTATTTGATATGCTATTAACTTGGCTAGATCTGATCTGTAGACTTTTTCCCCTTTCTTGTTTTTGTCTTATGTTCAAGATTAGATTTTTGTTTGTGGGTTTCTCTTCTTGATAGGAAGTATAATGTTTGATTGGTTGAATTTGTTTGGATTTTGTTTCCTGTGAGGTTGGAATTTTGAAAGCGTTCAGCTTTTCCTTTTTTTGGGGATCTTTATGCTGTTTTGGTTGATTTGATATGCAAAGGCATACTTGACTATATGCTTGGTGTGGTGATGGGAACTAGTTCCAAGTGATCTGATTCTATGCTCTATTGATTAGGAATGTATATTTTGCGTATACTTGATGGTATGCTTGGTTGTTGATATGATGATCTTATGTCAGATTGTTGAGAATTGGCTGTTAGACAGTGTCGGGAAACAAGGGTACTTGTGCGGGTTTTGTCTGGATAATTATGAATAGTGACTTGGTGTATTAGAACATTTTATTGGTTACAGATTATTAGGTGGAGATTAGCAAATGTATAGCTGCAAACAATTTAGGTTCATGAAGTTATCATATCATATTCTCAGACATACTGCAAGATTAGAGTTTCCAACGTGTTATGCTTGGTCGTTCGTATATTTCTGCGTCGGTAATCCATGTGAAGATTAGAGTTTCAACATGCTCTTACTGCTCTACCGTATTTTTCCCTGTCGTCATTCTGTATGTATAATATACAAGAGAGCTCCTTTTCTTTTTTATGTTAGAGACGTCGTTTACATTCTTTTGGTACTTACAGGCAGCTTCAGTATGTAATCCTTCGCGTTTTTGTTGAATATCTTTGATCATCTTACTTTCTGTTTGGACGCTAAGTGGATATGCATTGTTCATTGTTGTTTTACTTTTGGTGATTCATTTCTGTTCTGTCTGTAACTCGATGAAGATACATGAATTGACAGGACCCAATCTGAATGGTCTCTTCGGAAGGCAGTCGGGAACCACAGCTGGTTACTCCTACTCTGCAGCCAACAAGAATAAGGCTGTTGAGTGGGAAGAGAAGACACTCTATGATTACTTGCTAAACCCAAAGAAGGTAAATATTTATTTTCATCCTCTACAATTTAACCGCTAGCATTTATCGTAAGTTAATCAGATGAATGTTCTAATTACCCGTCATCTAGTACTCTCTCATTTTTGTCGATCTGGTTTACATTTACAACAACACATCTTACTTTCATGCATATGAAACTTTTAAACTACTTAAGTCTGTTCATGTTATGCGGTTGTTACTCTGATGTGTTTATGCTCAAGTATTTTCAGATGGTATGTTGCACTGGGAAGATTTTTCCGCTCTTGTACAAATTCATGTTACACAAATTTCAACTTGATTGACGAGAAAGAGTCTCCTGTACCATTTGTTGATTAGTGACGTCAATTTTCATGTTTTGTCTAAATACACAGTATATACCTGGAACGAAGATGGTGTTTCCAGGACTGAAGAAGCCTCAGGACCGTGCTGATCTCATCGCTTACCTGAAAGAGTCCACAGCTTAAGGCCCTGATATTTTCTCCATTTTGCAGTTGAGAGGCATACTGGGAAAAGCAAAATTCTTTTATATTAATAAATTCTTGAGACAGTATTGTGCTCCATTGTGATGGAGCTCTCAATATTATTTCCTCCTCATAGAGAGGTCATTATTCTTGTTAAGTTGAACCATATAATGAAATTTTGTTGTTTAACTGGAGCTTGTGTGTGATATATATCGACATTTCTTTTAAGGGAGCCTTGATTGTGTTGTTTAAGCATTATCATCAATTCATCAATATCATTGGCGTCTTCCTCGGTTCATCTTTTTTAACAAACAACAGGAGTATATTCTTAAAACCGATAATCTCTTACGCACACTTTAATACTATCAAAGGAACTCATGCCATGATGACACCACAGTACAAGGATTATGATTGTTATTTGTTCTACAAAATCTTCATCTTATAACAAATTATTCCTAAAAAAGTTCACTGTCTCACTCACTTCCTCCTTATCATCCAAGCCAGAAATGGTCCCAGATGGATGATTACACAGGAAGGAGCTCATGATTGGTTGCTCCATTGCAATATTCGAGGATAAAACCATCACATGGACCAAGTGCAATCTCAAGTAGGTTTTGTTGATGATGGGCGGCGAAGACCTGGAATCTGCACAAAAGTTTTGGAAGCATATCTCAGTGCAAATTCGGATGCTTTTGCATGAATAGAGAAGAAAAAAAAGAAAAAAAAAACCTCTAGAGTCCAGACATGCCCCAAGATTTTGATACATGCAGAAATATTAAGGAATTTAGCCAATGTAGATCTTGGCAATCTCAAAGTATGATTAGGAGGGTACTAACCTCGACGCCATGAGGTCCTATTCTGTTTCGGGCTATAAAGTTGAGTATTAGATTAGCAAATTCATCAGGTACGTCCTCCTGTAATCCACAATTAAGTTAATACATATGCAACCGGTAATATCCGAGGGGATAAGGAGTGGTTTCAAGAATAATAAACGAGACCTGGATGGCATGCCCTGTATGTCTGACAACCACCATTTGAAACTTCCCTTGCATTTGACCTATTGTAAGAGTTCTGTGGCAGGATAAAGGAAAATCAAAATGGTGTATTCAAAATGCAGTGTGATGGAAAATCTATTGAGATATATACGAACCGGTCCAGTCTGTCAGTCCCTGCCAAAAGCAAGAGTTTTGGAACTGGAGATGATAGAAACTTTTCTGAAAGGCCTTCATACCTGAAAAGGTAATGAAATTTGTTACCATTTGTAACAAGATTTAACGGTTTAAGCAAATACAAGTATAAAGTAATGATGAAGTTCAGAGCATTAATTTGAAGTAAATATCATCATGCTAATTCATCGATGGAAACCCATCTTAAAGAGGAGAACCATCATACCAGCCTCTCCAATACTGCTCACTTGCTTCCAGCCTAGTTCGATGGGTATAACTGCATTTACATCACGGGTTATGAAGTAGAGCATCCCACAGAATCAATTAACAACTAGATGTAACAAACATATACATATAAAGATTTCACAGAGGGTTTTGATGGGGCCTAGAAACCAAAGAGCCTCCAGAACTATAGCAAGCTTACCAGTTTTTAGAGTCATCGTATGTCAATGTACTAGGAATAGAGAGACGAGCAGATTCAATGTTTCTCAAAGAGCCTCCTTTTACACTCCATTCAATCTATGAAAAAAAAAAAGAAGAAAAAATTGAAAAGGAAAACCAGCCGCATAAAGCCACAACAAACATGTATAAAGAAGCTAACATTAAGAAAACTACTTGAAGGAAATTCTATTCTCTTAGCTGGATGAAACATAGTGCTACCCAGCTAAGAGACATTTTTGGTTTCATCTAGACATACTCCTATTATCCTTGGCATCTCATCAAGACCGACCGCAGGCAAGAACAAATCGATAGGCTAAACAGTTAAAGTCCAAATAACCAAGAAACTGTAAGAGAAAATTTAGAAATTATTACAGCTTTCTCAATGGTTGAAAAATGTTGCATTCTGTTTGATAGGATCTTTTGCATATGGATCAGTGAAGCCATTGCTGTTCCCTGTAATTCTATATGACCATCAGTATGTCTCTGTCAACATAAACACAGAAAGTCATTATTATTATGTGTTGACACAAACCTCAACGACATCCACAACAACAAGCCCGGCTAAGGTCGGAAGTGCCTTCTTTGCAGCAACATGAATAGCTACTGAGCCACCCATACTGCATAAGGAGATATTTTAGATGAATCCATCCCACAATGATAAATAGAATACATGTTAAACATAAATAAGACCAGATACTGACACGTGCTGCCCTTGTCTTCAATCCTAATCTCCAAACATCCAATAAAATATATACTCATCCCAGTGAATTATGCAACAATTTACGAGGGTGAGTTGGGTCTGTTTGTTTATTAGATAATTGTGGCCCAAATAATAAAGTGAAGGTAGAATATAAGTGGGTCTGGAAATAAAAAAAAGTAATTATAAAATATGGCAAAAATTAATGTATAAAATAAAACTGTCTGATGGATGAAGAAAGGAAAGTGTAAAGAATTGATTGGGATGGAGGGTGTATTTTGTATATGACATTCAGACGTGGAAATGACGTGGAAATGATATAAATAAGACTGAAGAACATAGTAACAATTAGTAGAAGTTACAAGTAGCCATTATAAGGATGTAATCCTAACAAACAACTACAATAAGTGTCACTAATAGGCTGAAATGAGCAGAACTTCTCTCATGCACATAATAGAGCTGGAGAGAGTAACCAGACTTTTCCAAAATATTGTACAAAGGTACAAACCTGTGGCCTACAATCACAAACGCTGGAGGACAATCACCATACATTGTCTTCATGACAGCAATTACATCATTGCACAAAGTCTGAACAATGTTATAGAATTTCAATATCTAGAATGATAGTTATTGTTCAGAACAAAAACCATAAATAGTACTGTGCATCTCAGTTTCAACTTGCACATGCCGATACCTCAATTGATAGCTCAGGATCATTATCAGTAGCTGTCTTGCCATGTCCCCGCAAATCCAAGGCTACCACCCGAGCTTTCTCTTTAATTTTACTAGCTGACAGAGCAAACGAGAGCCTGCAAAAATGGTCAAATATAACACATACTGTAGATGTAACTATTTATAGGCATCTGTGTGATGTTAGTCATTCACAAACATATATGATTGAATATTTTTCAAGTTGAAGATTAAACAATGTCATACACTTCTCCCCACAGAGAGTATCGTGAAACTCTTTCCGCATAGAGTAGGAGAATCTAAATAGATATGAAAAAGGAAACATAAACACAAGACAGAAAGAAGTTAAGATGCACAGTTCCTCATTTTCTGGCAAAAAATGTTATAAATCTCACGGTTTTTCTCTGGTCACATGGGTCGTTCATGTTGTTCTAGTCGCTTCTGGAAGAAAGGACTAGACAAGCAAATGTGGGGCCCTGATAGTTACTTGTTCCCCATAAATTTGCAATATCTATGTATGCATTATGCATAGCATGACTATATTTCCAGCTTTAACTAGTGCATATTTTCCATATGACAAACAATTACTTGTAATCACTTAATAATGCATGGTCCAGTTACGCCAGGATCAAGGGTTAACATCCAAAGTAACTCATAATACATAAAGGAGGACCAATTATAGGTAGCATATGGCCAATAGCTATATCAACTGAACCTACAAAGTACAATCTAAATTCATCAAGTAACTATGACAGTATATGAATACAAGAACTGAAATAAGCAAAGACTAGCAGCATGCTTTCACTTCAACAAAGATAATATGTAATTTAAGAGAATATCACCTTTTATTGTGGTTTTTGCACATTGATAAAACGAAAATGTAATTTCTTTTTGACTTGGTATACTAGTATTTCCTCCCACAAGGTTTATACAAGTAAACTTGTACATGGAATTAAATAGTTTACTTCAAGGAATACTCATTAAATGACATGAGAAACATATACATAAAAGATAGCTGATATGTCATTGCAGGAACAGAAGTCAGTCTACCCTGAGTATCCGCCACCATGGAGGCACAAAATGACAGGACCGTCGCTCCCAGCTGTATATACATGAAAAACCTAACAAGTGAAGGCAAATACAATTGTAAGCTTCAAGCATAAGAAGATAAGAATGACCAGGAGAAGCCTCATTACACATACATTATCTGACTCAGGGATGCAAACATCATCTTCTTCGTCAAAGTAGCCTAGCCAATCTAAAGGTGCATATTTTTGTGATGGGACCCTGACACATAAACAAGGAATCAGTTTTATGTGGTAAATAATGCTTATTTTCAAGATTAGGGGAATTGAAAGAGTCAGGATGCTGTGAAATGTAAATACAAATATCAATGAAATCAAGCGTAGCTACTACCATAATACTGCTGAAGCATAAGAACAAAACGAAGGATGCACTTAGAGATTCATGTCTAACGTCTACAATGATGATTCTAGTAGATCCACTAGTTCATCTTCTCACAGTTTAGCTCGATTGGAGTGGTATTAAAATTTTCTACATGGAACTCTATTTTTGTGTCTACTAAATCAAATAGTTGAGCTGCTGCTGATTTTCCTCATCATTTAATTGAAAAGGCACCACTCTTACTTAATCGAGTTATGTAATTCCTCAGTACATAAAACAAATTGAAGCAAACGGTGACCTGAAAAACAGACCAGCCATCATTGAATCCTGAGAAGGACTCAAGTTTTCAACAAGGAAGAGCAACATTTTCTACATATGCTCAGTTGCAGAGCAAGCACCAGCTAAAATGTTATATGTTCCGTTTCAAAACAATAGATACTTTAAGGCATGTATTTACGGAGCAAGCACCAGCTAATATGTTATTTGATCCGATCCAAAACAATAGATACTTTTGCATTTATTTCACAAGTTTGCCAAGTTTTACTATGCAAATCGAAAATGCATCACCCACTCCTAGGATCTTCCTCCAGGCACACCACAATCAGATAGAAAACGATATTCAAATGATACAATCAATTCGTTTCAACGACGACGAACAAAAACTATCCAACCAAACAACAATCACTAGGCATTATCTATTCATCTCCGTTTCCAACCAAAATAAATGAACAAGTCTATACTATATAGAAACTGAATAGGAAAGAGATACAGTAACCTGTAGTATTATCGTGAACAGAATTTGACAGATGAGCTTGTAAGAGCAAAAAAAAAAAAGGCACGCAAATGATTGATATGTGCATACTTAGTAGGAGGTCGAGCTGGTTTAGAGGCAAAGACAGACGGTAAATTGCTGATAGTTTCAGATACTTCATCTTCTGGAAGTGAAGTTAGGTTTGAAGAAGAAGATGATGAAGAATTCTCCATTCTCGATCGATCGTTCGCTGAAAAATTATGCTGTAGTTACAGTTTTGATTTTGATTCGATTCGAATCGAACAGCTACTCGCCTTGTATTTGGGCTTCCGAGTTACAAGGTCCGAGCTTTATACGCAATGGGCTGATACACCCTTTAAGGGAAAATTATAGGCCCAATATTTGGTTGGGATACTCATAAAAGTTTTTTTTCTTTTTCTAAGAATAACTCATAAAAGTGGCCGAAAAGTGAATTTTCAAGGGAAATATTTGATTCTGGACGAATGATATACATATACATAAAATATGATATAAAATATCCAATCATAAAACATTATTGATATTGATTAAAAACATTATATCTATACTTAAAAATATTAGTTCGTGTATCAGATCCTCGCTAAGTAGGTCTCTTCGAAAACTTTTTTAGCGTTATACTACTCTATACTTACTACAAACTACATACTTCCTCCATACCAATTTCAACTTTCTATCTATTAAATGTAAAATATATTTCTACTATATTCACTATTTTTTTCTACCTTATTCACTATCTCTTACACTTTATTTACTATATTTTCTATTTTATTCATTATATTCTCCTAAAATTTGTGACTGACCTTGAATCAGACAATTTGCATACAACTAAACAACTCTGACTTGGTTTGAAATCTGAATTTTAAAATATTACGATGCAAAATGGGACTCCAACATGTCTGCTCCGATCTGGATCAGATTAGGAAACGATTTTGGATTAGTTGGGCAGTCATTGACCCTAGTAACAAAGGTGTGGTGACAAAAGGTGTAAAATACAAAGGGAGAATTTTTCCACTCTTAGATTCCATATAGTCAACCTTGCTTTTGCATTTTTTAAGGATAGTAGCGTACACGGTTACTCGGAAGTTTATCTAGATGGTTCCTCTATACTATTTATTAATCTAATAATAATCATGTGTTTTATACAGTACATTACATTACATACTATGTTGCTGCTAATTAAAGACACCCTGGTAGGTTGTTAGGTACTATATAATCCCAATGTTTATATGGTAATTGAGGGATTGACTGACCAAATCCTACAGACATCATCAAGCGAGCATCATTATCATAATCTTACAAATACATATTTATATAAGGCATGTCGTGGGGGCAATATGTTGTCTATTTTGTTGAACATACTTTTTCGTTCCAAAGTTAGTACCAACTAATTTTATGTATTTTTTTTTTTTTATTTAACACACACATATTATATTGATGGATCTTACCATTAAATCAATGACGCTATCAACACGTATTTTACAATTGATCTGGACATCAGGGGTATTAAAAACTACACAGTCCACTCTGCATATACTTGAATATGCAATATCTATAACCGTTCCCCAAGTTATATTATAACAAATTATGGTATATTAACATAACTTATCCCTCTTAATATGGTGTTTAATCAATGCTATTTATTACATGGACAAGTAGATTAAATCATGCTAGTCCGGTATTATTGACATATATATATTAATCTCCCAAAAAGTGGAGAGATTGATACTTATATAATTGGTAGAAAGTTAGTAATTAGTGATAAATTTACCAATCATGGATGCAAATATATCTCATTATTTCTAAAATAAATAGTTTTTGTATAAAATTTATAAGTGTACCAAACGTCATAATACATATTTTAATATTTCCAAATCCTTCATGTAATCTAATCCACCACTAATTCCATCTCCAATACAGAATAGCTCCATAGTATATTAAGCACTAGCTCCATCATGATGCTTGCATCTATATACAATTATATGTATATTACAAATAAATTAAGTTGTTGGAAGTGCAAGCTGTTTAATTCGTCTTTATTTGGATCTAGTTGCGGAATATTATACTAATTGGATTGTTAACCCTCTTAGTTTACGTACTATATAATATTATATATGTTTAATAGATGATTGGGTTGATAGAATTGGATTATTTATTTAATTATGGATATCTAACAAAACCATATTTTAGATTAACTGAAAGTCACGTAGTACCTGTTGGCTGTTGCAGTATTATTACTATTATTAATCGTCCAAATATGGCGGGGACATAATACTTATTAATTGTCGAAATCAAAATTAAGCAAGCTCATGGCAAGGCCAACATGACATGAGAGCCACTCTTCACTTGATTTTGGTGCCAAAGAAGATCCTGTATATATAATTGGCACTCCAAACTTTGCAAGACAAAATGTAATATTCTGAACGCGAAAATGAATACAATAGTTATAAACACCAGAAACTTAAAGGATTTGAGACCACGACGACTATTTAAGAGATCAATATAACAATTATCGATCATACATTACTCCGCACCCATAATATATAATATGATAATTAATGTATACATATTATCATACATCAATATTTATTAATATCTAATTGATGGAAGTGATCATCATACATTAATGTCGTACAACATCATGATGTAGCAAAGAACAAACGTTTGGCCTGAGTAAGAACTACTGCTTTCAAGCAGGCGGATTTAAGAAAACCATCTCCAGTTGCTCAATTATGTCTTTCACTGTACCCTTGAATTCCTTTTGCATCTGCAATATAATCATAAAATTTATACATTACTACTTTTAATCAATTATAATCACTACTTTAAGATGGAAATGCAGTTAAATTAAGATGAATGAATTGTAGATTAATTGATACATATGTATACCTGAGCAAGGATAGTAATAACAAGAGTGATATCTCCAAAAGGCATAATTCTGATGTCTTTTACATTGAGATGCATCTTCTCCATCTCCCATGGAAGCCTTGACATGAGCCCCTTTTGGTTTCTGCAGCAAACTTTTATCAACACTGTACCCCCGTTCGAAACCATGGCCTTTATTTCTGGACCCTCATCACTTGTAGTCATTCCACTGCTCCTCATATCTTCGTCATTGATGGATATTATCGAAGAATCCATGGTGCAGCTTGTGCTTGGTGATGATGATCTCTTCGTCTTTTCTTCCTCTAGCACGTTCACACGTTCTTGAAGGGACTTGAGATGGTCTATTGCATCTTCAAGCAATGAGGCCTTATCCAACTGCATTGTGCAAGAATCATGATCATATGCTCATTAGTTATATAACTACTTGCAAATTAAACTAGTTCCTATATAGAAGTAACTATGTGGCTTCCTGTTGAGATTGTGTATTTATTACTGAATAATTCTATCTCACTCGAACATGTACAGATTTGTGGTATATTTATATTAATTATGCAATAATTACCAGCCCAACTTTGATAGCTATAAACATAAAAAGAAGAAAACAATTGCAAGTAAACTGATTATAAACATACCTTCTTGAGTCCAGGCACAACTTTAGACAGAGTGATGAAGAGCTGGCCAAGTTTCTGTCGTCGCTTCCTCTCTGCAAGGACATGATCTTGAGCCTGCAGAGGCGTCCGGTTCACTGTGTTGCTCCTCCTGGTTGAACCCTCCTCAAGATTATCATATTCAATATTGGTAAAATCGTCTTCCGCCATGGATGAAAAGTTGATAATTTGGGGCTTAACCATTGCATCATTAGTAGTAGAACTATATCCTCCTCCATGATTCGGATTGCTATGATCGTATCTTGTGCTTTCGAAGGAGAATAACTTGGAGCTATTTGCTGCAACATCGGAACTAGACGTAGCCGATTCTGAGGCGTTGAAAGATGCAGTCTGGCTCAGAAGATTTCTGGAGGTAGTTCCATATGTATTTTCATAATTAGGATGAATAATAGGAGTTTGTTGTGGATGATGCAGCTGTTGTACTGGTAGTGATGATGAGTACATCTCAGGCAGAATAGGCTTCAGATCAAACATCTCATCATCCAGAAAATCTTCCATTTCCATAACCTTAATTACAAGAACTATTAACAAAAGGATTAGTAAGTAAACTAACTACTTGGTTTTCAGATTCAAACCCTACCTACAGCTTGTTACCAAAAAGAAAAATCAAGAAATGTACATTGACAGATCAAGATTTGCTAAAACTCATGAGATATGCTTGCTTAAGATACACATACATTAAGTCAAAGCTGCTATATGCATAAGTGAAAATTTAAGGTTTCAGCTAGCTTTATAGATCATCAAGACTCAGCAATATGATCATATAGTAATTTCAGTAGTAATTAGAGCTAAAAAAATTGATTAAGCATGTGTATGTAAGAATTTGAAGCTCACCTGAAGAGAAGAAGACAATGGTTATTGGTTTTTCCTTTTGTCAATGATGAGAGACAGAAATTATTCCTTAAGGAAGAATTATCATGGATTAGGAATAAAATATATATACACTCCATGAGTTATAGCATTATGTAAAGTCCAATGGGTGCTAAATTGCATACACCCCCCAAATTCTACTAAGATTGACCAGAACTCTAACATGTATTCTCAAAATCTACTAAACCAGTCAGATAAAGTTGTGAATGCACACAAATACACAATGATAAGAGGAGGTGATATTTTATGATTAAACAATTTAAAATGAATATTGGAGCATGTCGTGTTCATGAGACTCACATCCTAGCATTTTCAAACATTATGATATTCAAATGTATTTCACTTGCAAAGAATTATACATATTTCAATGTTGGATCAGGGTTTGAGGTGAATTTGCAATGAGGTGCAAAACTCATATATTTTCGTGTCAGGTTAATTTGAATCATGTCAAATTTATGTGTGTGCTTCTATCATTAATTCCTAGAGTTTGATATGAAGTTTATGTTTGCGAAATAGATTAATTGAGACAATTATGAAATTTAGGGATGGATTTATATCCGTACTTGTTCTCATAAACGAATGAACATGCTGTTGAAAATTAGCATTTACATCATAATGTGTACTATTACTATTATATGGTACGATTTTTTATGATCGTGAAACATAAAGTGTTAGAAATTGGTAACGGGAGATGCCCATAATCAATATGTATCAAGTTGGAAATTGGTGACTTTTCAGTTTCTTTGCAAAGGGTTTTATCTTATACTGTGGTGTGGATTGGTGAAAAGAAAAAAGAACATGGGTCGGGTTGACGCAATTTACCCTAATAAGTGACAAAACATTAAAGATTTAGACAAATTTTCGGTGATTATGATGAAATGGACGGAGGTGACTTTGGAGGTGTGTACGATTTAATTAATATAAATAGCAACATTGACCCTGAGAAATTAAAAGTACCTCTCTGTACCCACGTGTTAATAATACTAATCTATGATTTCTTCACCAACTGTACAAATGGAGGCTGTACGCCTGTACCTCTACATGTTTTTCTTTTTCTTTTAGAGGAGGTAACTCTACATGTAAATGAATAAATGATGTAATGTACGCCCGCCATACCTTATAAGCTTTTTGTTCACGTAAATAAATTAAGGAGAGTAATATTATAATAATATATAGAATATAGTATATGTGAGTTTACTTTTTAGTAATTTATTAGGAGTACTAGTTGGTTTGATTTTTAAAAGTTACTTTATAACTTTATTAGGAGTAATTGAGGATATACAATTATATAATTGTTCCTAAAATAACAAAGAAATGATGGACAACTTTAACAGGATGACTAAAATGGTAAAAGTTGACAAATTCTATGGGAGGGGGAGTATATATTAAGTAATTATTTTATACTGACAATCAGACATTATTAGTGTTATTTATACTTGACATCCACTTGCTCTAGTTACTCGTGACATATATGGGTCACACAAATAAGTGAATAACATTGGTATGATGTTGTTTGTTTTTTTTTTTAACAAGAATCCGTATGAATTATTAGTCATCTAAAAGTATTCATCATACCATTCATGACTATGTGTATTCTTATATAGTTCTATAATTTATCTCACGTTCTTAGTCGATGTTGGATGTTGAATACTCCATTAATAACCTTCTTAAATTGTTCCATGTCCTTGTCCAGTTGTCCAGCCTCTAGATGGGGTAGTGATGTTCCGGACCAGCCATTTGGACACCTAGTTGGTTTGGGAACGGACTTAATCTGAAGTCATGCATTTGTAATGTTCGACCACTAATCTATCAATACTCACCCCTTTATACACAGTCTTCCATTTTACCTACTTAAATTGATCTACTTCCCCGTAAAGCCTCTTGATGGGTAGCGATGTCCCAGGACCAACCATCCACATATTGGAGACGGACCCACTCTGGTGCTATTTGTAATGGTCAACCACCAATTGATCGAGACTCGCCCATTTGAGACCGTATGGTTACTCATGCATGACATGACCTATACAATGTTGTAAGCTTTGTATTTTCTAGGGTTTTAGTGTTTGGAAGATGGAATTTGACAAGATAGTAAAATCAGACAGTTGGACTATCTTTCCTTAAGACAATATTGCCCAGCTGTGGTGCTTTCGGTGTTTTAGGTTTTTGTATTTTTAGGTGAAAACTGGAGAAAAATAATGCTTTTGGAGGTCGTATTCGAGCATTAGAAGACTCAACACTCCATTGGAAGGTCCCGAGTTCAAGTCCCATGAAGAACAAGTAGTTTTGCAAGAAAGGGATCGGACGCGTCCTGTTTTCGGATTTTGGATGCTTCCCAAACAAATGCTATTGAAGACCAAGAAAAGGGGCAATACGCGCCCTGTTTTGCCAACCGGATGCATCCAAAGTTACGAACCAAATTCAACACCTCAAACAGGACGCGTCCTACTGCTGTGATCCAGATTGTGTTGTCTTTTACTTAGTCCACTTTAGACTAATTTCATTCATTCATCTTTATTCCAAACATATAAAAAAAGCTCAAAGAACCCCTAGTTTTGGTCTAAGAACAATCGGAGCTTGATTTTCGATCTTGTAATCATATATGTTATGTGAATTCACATTCAAAGGTTAGAAATTTCAATTATTATTCTTCTTACAATTTGCTTTCTTGTAATCGTATAAGATTGTAATTGTGATTTTCATCAATCTTATGAGTATTCCTTCTCTGACAATGATTTTGCATGTTAATTGTATGAACATGAGTAGCTAATTAGTTAGTGAATGTGGTAGTTATGCAAGTACTCACACGTATTAGAGTTTACGCCATGAAAATCATTCGTACAAATTAAGCTAGTTCAAGATTTTCGTAAAACTTGTTTTATTTGATTCACTAGTCTAAGATTTTCAAATCATTTGGTTAAGGATTATCTACCTGACAAGCAGATAATTTCTCTAATTCAAAACTTTCAAAAACTAATTGGTTAAGATCAATCAAATTAACGGGTTTTTAAAACATAACACATGGCAATCATATGAATGCCATAGCTATAATTAATTTGTTTACGTGTATCCTGATCATCACAACCGTGTTCATTATCTCACCTTTAACAGTTCAATATCGATCGTTCTTGCTTTAGATTGTTCGATTTAGTAGAATTTACAAGCCAATCATATTTTAATCCGCAAACATTTACGTTTACTACTCTGCTACGTTATAGTAGCCTAGCTTACTCCTTCGCGAAAGATTATGTGGTTAAGCTAGTGTCTGTCTACGACTCTACAACAACACTGTTTTTTTTTTTTTTTTTTTTTTACTTGTTTTTAAGTATTAATTTTGAACATATCAAATTTGGTGTTGTTGCCGGGGAGTTAACTCCTACTATAGTGTTTCGGAGTTTCTAGACATATTTTTTTTGTTTGTTACTGTTTGCCTGATATGATACTAAGGTTATTTCGAGGTTTTTTTTTTAATCTGTGTAGTTTTTACCACAGGTTTATGCTTGGAAAAAAGATCACAAGACACACTGATTCTAAATCATGTGAATGAGATCGACCGAATGCTTCGGAAACTAAGGAAATAAAAATTGCAAGCAATTCCAATGGCTGATCAAGTTAATCACGCGGCTCCACAGAACTATAGGTCTTACATGCAACCTAGAGAGGTTAAAGTTGTTGGATCAACAGTTATGCTCTCGAATGATGCTACGAACATGGACATCAAGGCACACTTCCATGAATTGCCTAGGTTTTACGGTATGCCCAATAAGGATGTCATGAAATTCTTCAAGGAATACGAGGGTCTAGTAGGGCTGATTCCATTGACTGCAACTGAGGTTACTGATGAAGACATCACGAAAAAGGTGTTTCCCATATGTCTGCAAGACTTGGCTAAAAACTCCTGAACCAACCAGAAGGACCTCTACCCACTTGGAATGCGATCTACAAAGCCCTTTCATGGGAAATACTATCCCTACTCGAAGACCTATATGCTCTATGTAACAAGATCCAGCAATTTGAGCAAAAGTATGATTACACTATGTACGAGGCTCGGGCATGCTTCAACCAGTTGCTTTCCTAATGCCCACCCACACTATAGGTTTGACAAAATGTCATTGTGCCATAGCTTCTATGAAGGGTTGACAAGGGAAGATCAGATGATGGTGGGCATGAGCTTGGGAGGTTCCATATTGCAAAGCACAACTGAGCAAGTTAAGGAAGTCTTTGAGTAATTAGATGTTGATTCCCAGCACAAGGGGTGCAAGGGAAGGCTAAAGCCTAAAGGTCAAACCGGTGAAGCCAAAACAACGAAGAAAACGACAACCCCAAGGGTTGATGAGCTCATCTATAGGGTTAAGCAGATTAGGATTGCCAGTGCAGGCAACATACTTAGTTCTCAAGCGAATCTTTGATGCAACTTATGCTGTAACTATGGGTATGGGGCCAATCAGTGCCATCTTCCTGAGGCAATGGCTGAGAACCAATACCAGGTCGAATATAATTTTCCCAAGTTCACAAATGTTGGATGAAACAGAGTTGAATACAAATCAAGATCTCACACCTGTTTCACAACAATGGATTTGCATACAAACTAACATTATTTGATCCATGGCAATATGTAACAAAACTTATCCATCCAATGTTTTGATACGACTTGGGAAGGAAAAAGGAATGGGAAAGCACACTGGAAAATTATCCATCCAATGTTTCATCAAGTTGCCAAGCCTATATAGACAAGGAAAGTAGTAGCTTATTATTCATTTGATGCTGCACCACCATATCCGCCGCTGTTGCCGCCCCCATATCCGCCGCTGTTGCTGCCCCCATATCCGCCGCCTCCATATCCACCCTGATTGCCCCCACCATATCCGCCGCCTCCATATCCACCCTGATTGCCCCCACCATATCCGCCTCCAAAGTTACTGCGAGGTGGTCTCTCATTAGCCATATCAACTCTGATGTTTCTCCCATCCAATTCCTGCAAAAGAAACGTAGTTAAAAAATGAACAATCACAATGATTGGCTATAGCGCATCAAAAAATCCCCAGCCTCCATGAAACTCACCTGTCCATTCATAGCAGTCTGGGCCGACATGGCAGCGTCTTCAGATTCAAAATGCACAAACCCAAATCCCTTTGATCTCCCTGATTCTCTGTCAACAATTATTTTAGCTGTCCAAGAGAAAGCAAGAAAATGACAGTCTCAATACAACAATTTACAGCAGAATATCCAAACCAAGTAAAACAACATTCAGACCAATTTCTAGAAAACGATTTTGGTTTATAGTGTTACAGCCAATGAACGAAAAGTTTAAATACTCAGAATAAAGCTACTTGATACATAAACAATCTCACAGAATAAGGGAGATCTGACTCAGATTCAAATTATTCGGCAGAGATAATTTTCATCAACAGACTTTAAAACGGACAAAGGAACGCCACATAGTTAATGCATAAGGAGTACATGTGTTTGGAGAAAAAAACCGTGCAGTCATAGTATCAAAGGTGCAGATACAAACCATACAAAACAAATACAAATTCCAACACATTTTACAAGATAACATAGCTTATTATATTTTTATATGCATACATAAAATCATTACAAGTACAGCCTTAGAAAAATGTATTGTAAAAGTAATACATAGTTAATGATGCGTGTTGTGTATTTGTCCATTTCTAATACACAGGAACAGTAATACTGCATCGAAACATAGAGAAGAATCTCACCATCAATGACGTCACCAAAGCTAGAAAATGCTTCTTTTAGGGACTGGCTATCAGTTCCATAAGATAGACCTACAAAACAAAGAGGGTAATAGTATCAGATCCCGAAATCATATGAAAAACTAAAACAATGATGCAATTGATCAAAAAATGGCATCTGAGATGCCATACCTCCAACAAAAAGCTGGCTGGACATGAAGCGAACAGCTGTGAGAGTGGGGGACTGCACACTGGCAGAGACATTAGATCTCAACACATTTCCAACTCTGTTAAAGAGGGCCATTCTGCAAGGCAAGGCAATCGAATACTTGAACAATCTAACAGCGATATGAACACTTAAAAAAGGAGGCATTTAATTGAAAACCAAGCAGCGAACATAATACCAACATGAGAAATATTGAATGCCTACCAAGGAAAAACCAACATCGTTATATACAGGGATCATACGAAATGTGTTTGCAGAAAAGAGCTTCATCTAATAAAAGCTTTAAAAACTGATTTTTAAGCGCCCAATCGATTGTTGCAACAGATTCTTAGAATAAATAAACTGATATTATAACAATATTGCCAAGCAGCAAACAAAAATCGCTTTTGGAACACTAAATTAAACACAGAGAAGCAAATCCCTCAACCGATATGAATAAGCGATCTAAGGGGTACTTCGCAAAATAAGCCGAATTAAGCAAATCCAAGAAGAAATTCCACTTAAATAACAATAACCCACGATCCAATTCAACAACAGAAACAACATATACACGAATGACGAACGGTTATAGAGTACTCTTTAGCTCACAAAATACGATCCGAACCGAAACAACACAGACACGAACAATTATAGCGCAGGCTTTAGCTCACTAACCAGTCTCATACGACATATTAATCAGAAAAATGAGAAAAGTAGAAATACCTGTGAAATTAGATAGTCTACGGAAGAAGGGTTTAAGGAAGATGGGGCTAGGGTTTATGCTCTTTATAACAAACGAAACGAAACAAAAATAAATCTGGAGAAATACACCTGACTGTTTCTGCACTCCTGAGCTCAGCGAGCTGACAAAGGCGTCGGCCCATTGGGCTTCGGGTGAAATTTCAGACCTTATTTCACAAAGACGTTGGGCTTTCAATCTATGCCGGACCGAACTTGGCCCAACTATATTTTCATATTTTCCAACTGGTAGACTGTATATATGTCTAGAAAATTACTACTATCATTTATCAATATTATAAATCAAAATTTATATGATTTTAACAAATGTAAATATTTTCTAAATCAAAAACATAAATATTAACAACATAAACATTTTAATTAACAACGTAAGTCAGTGTTTAGATAGAATTAATCTTTCTCGTGAGGTAATGAGAGGTAAATGGAATGAGAAGAAAAAAATTGGAATATGAAGAGTGGATCTTAATCATGTTCGAATCTTAAAATGTGGGATATACGTCCAAATTGATCCTTCTTTAGTAATGATTAATGAAAGTTTGACTTATTAAAAAAATGGTTATAGGTTATTAGATTACGTATAGCGCTATGATAGTGGGGTGCTAAATCGCATGGTATGAAAGAGCAAACGCGAATACAAGAATGTTAAAATTTTAAAAATATAGAAAGTTCAAACTTCTCAAAGTGTACGTTTTTAATTTCCAGTACCGCAAGCCAAACACCATACTTGATTCTCTAGTGGCCATATTGATATAGTATAGCTAATAGCCCCAGTATCAATAGTCCTACTAGTTCGAGTAGTATAAATATAATCTGACCAAATTCGGCCTTTTTACATGTTTGCGATAGTTCCCCGAATTGGTTAGTTAGAATCACATATATGTACTAGCCGCACTAGCTAGAATGATACCATTTGCATTGCACATTGACACGAGCACATGCACTTCACGTTTGTAATAATGTATATATCGTTATTAAAATAAAAACAATGTGAATAAAATATATCTGCTACATTTATAAACAATTCCATAGATGAAGTAAAAGTAAAATTACTAATACTATCTACTACTAATACTAAGTAAATACTTGGAAGTAGTTATTAGTTTCATGGCACTACCAGATTGGTGTAAACTACATAAAATCCCCTCAAGTTATTCAAAAGTAGCATCGAACCCCTCAGTTATTAAAATTGCGTCAAACCCCCTGAGTTATTAAAAAGTTAGCGCGAAACCCCCTGGCACGGCAAGTGCATTACACACACCCGAAAAGTCAATTCGAGGGGGTTTCGTACAACTTAACGATAATTGAGGGGGTTATGTGCAATTTCATGATACATTATGCAAATTTTTGTGCCATTTTTATAAAAATATCATGAAAATAATTAACATTAATTATTATATGTTAAACTATTTTTTTGTAATTTGTCATATTATTTTTCTCTAATTATAATTGACAATAAATTGTCTTTTTAATACTATCTATTATCTTAAACAACTTAATTTAATTAAGACGATAAATATTAAATTATTTTAATTGATTTAGTATATACTCCATGGTTAGTTTTGTTAAAACAATGATTTTATGTATAATTTGTTGAATAAAATTACTTCAATTAAATTTTAATCGTTAATTCCTCACTTTTTTTTATTTTTAATATCGAGCTGTCATTTTTTTTATATCGAACTTTCACTATTATATCCCTCACTTTAATTGAATGTATTATATTGCTAAATTTGTTATTTTCGTTAAACTCTTTTCTTTTATTGTTGTTTAGATTTTTTTTTAAACTTTATTTATCTTTCATAGTTTAGTAAATAAGTACTATTTTATAGATATCTTATAAAAAATATGGCTAAGTTGCACAAAACCCCCTCAATTAATATAAAGTTGCAAGAAACCCCTTAAAAAGCAACCTCCAGTCGCACTAACGGAGAGTGTAGTACATTCTCCATAGTAGGGGGTTTCGTGCTAACATTTCAATAACTGAGGGGGATTTGGCACATTTTTAATAATTGAGGGGGTTTGGTGCTTACTTTTGAGTAATTCGAGGGGGTTTTATGCATTTTACCCCTACCAATCACAACGCACTTCTTCTGCATTTTGAGCAACTACGTCCCTCACTTTCCCTATCGATTTTGTATCCAAAACAACATAATATTTAGATACCTTGATGCTACTAGCGATTAAAATCAAGAAAACCAGGTTAAAATATGTTTTTGTAGATGTTTTTTATCAAGTTTTGCGATTATAATCGCTTGCTAAACAAGTACGTAATGTTTTTTGAAGTTGACAACCACTACAAAAAATCTGGTCTGTAGCGACGGATAGATCCGTCGCTACGGACCATCTATCCGTCGCCCCAGCTCTGGCGACGGATCGGGCAACGGATAGAAATTCCGCCCACCGAGTGTGGCGACGGATAATCCGTCGTCCAATTCGCGTTGGTTTGGACGACGTATTATCATTTTTGACCTTTTTTTTTTTAAATTGATAATGGGGCGACGGATAGATTCTATCCGTCGCTTAATGCACGGATAGATCTATCCGTCGCCCATTTCTATTTTTTTTAAATAAAATCCAGATTCAATTTTTATATTCAGATACGGATTAATTAGATCCAATTTGTATTCAGTACTGAGATATTGATTTGTATTAAATGCAGTCGGTGGTGGTGGGAGGAGAAAGGTGGTGCGGTGGTGGCAGTGGTGGTGGCAGGGTGGTGGTGGTGCGGTGGTGGTGGGAGGAGGAAAGGTGGTGGTGGTGGTGGAGGAGATGGTGGTGGTGGCAGGGTGGTGGTGGTGGTGGAGGAGATGGTGGTGGTGGCAGGGTGGTGGTGCGGTGGTGGTGGTGGTGGTGGTGGAGATGGTGGTGGTGCGGTGGTGGTGGGAGGGGAGAGTTGGTGGTGGTGGTGGTGGAGGAGGAAGAGAGGAGAAATGGAGGAGAGGTGGTGGAAGGAAAGGAGGTGGTGGAGGATGGTGGTGGAGGAGATGGTGGTGGAGGAGGTGGTGGTGGAGGATGGTGGTGGATGGTGGTGGTGGAGGAGATGGTGGTGGAAGGAAAGGAGGTGGTGGGAGGAGAAAGGTGGTGGTGGGAGGAGGAGGAGAGGAGAAATGGAAGAGAAGTGGTGGAGGAGATATATTATTTTTTTTTTAGGCTTTTAGCGACGGATAGATCTATCCGTCGCTAACGTTTTTTATTTTTTTTTATTTTTCGGCTATATAGCGACGGATAGATCTACTATCCGTCGCTAAAAATAGCGACGGATAGATCTATCCGTCGCTATTTTTTTTTTTTTTTTTAAATTTTGGTCAACACTCTGTAGCGACGGATAAAATTATCCGTCTCTCTGTAGCGACGGATAAGTTTTATCCGTCGCCCCAATTAGCGATCCGTCGCTACAGGGGCGACGGATAAAATCCGTCGCCCCTTTCCGTCCCGTTACAACAGAATTCTTGTAGTGAACATGGCAAAACGATAAAGATGAGGAGCATGCATAAAGTAAAAAAGGAAAGGAACCAAGATTTACCTGTTGTTTTTATAAAAGGGATCGATACAATTTGCTTGTGTGTATAATGCTAGTCTCATCTTTTTATATTTGTACAGAATGAACCACAATTACGTCAAGGGCGGACGGGAAGCCCACCCAGAAAAAAAAATCAATTTAAAAAAAAAAAAAAAACCAAGCGCTTCTCCACTCGACCACCGTATTCAGTTTTATCTTTTGTCTACAGATTTTACTATCTACACCCTTCATTCGAAATTAAACAGGAGCAGAAGTCGATAAAACACAAACCTAGAAAAAGGAATCAGTCATAACGCATAGCAGACAGATCTGGGACCAGAGAGAGCGACAAATTAGGGATTTTTGGCGTTTTCAACCATTCAATTCAATTCTTTATCATCTTTGGATAAATTTGAGGTACTACTTACTATTTACTTTCTTTACCACTCACTCTTTATTGAGTTTGATGTTTATAATATTGGTTGGATTTAGGTTTTCCATGTCTATTAGATTAATAGTTACTTCCCCACCATTATTTCATTCAAAAGCACTACCATTTATCTAAGTATCTAACACACTTGTTAATTATTCTTGTAATTAGCAAAATTATGTAATTACTTGTTAGGATGAAAAATTAATCTTTTAACACCACTGTATTGGAGTTGTTGTTGTTGTTGTTGTTGTTTGATATATTTTTTTTTATGATAATCGAGTAATCTAATATTTTATTTTGTACATGTTTGCTTATTTTAGTATACACTACAAAAAAACTGCTGTTTTGGCGACGGATTTATCTGTCGCCAAAACAGTAGCGATCCGTCGCTAAGTCCTTAGAGACCTACTTTGCGACGGATAAAAAAGCCGTCGTCCCGCGGGAAGCGGGACGACGGATAGATTATCCGTCGCTAAATCGCGACGGATAAACCTTTGACTTTTTAGCGATGAATTTTATCCGTCGCTAAAAAGCGGATTTTTAATTTTTTAGAAAAAACAAAATTCTGCTATTTTAGCGACGAATAATTTATCCGTCGCCAATATAGGGACGAATAATTTATCCGTCGCTAAAATAGCAGAATTTTGTTTTTTTTTTAAATCTGCTTTTTAGCGACGGATAATTTATCCGTCGCCAGAAAAAGCAGATTTTTAATTTTTTTAAAAATAATTTGCAGTCTGTTTTCATATTTCACCTGTTTCACAAAATATATTGTCCGATAGTAAATCTAGAATAATGAAATTGTTTTAATTAAACATAAATCATTCTACAAAAGTTAACAAACCATCCGTAATGAAAAACAATATCCGTACATAGTCTAAAGTATAAAAAAAAAAACACAAGTCAAAATCTAACTACCGGACGGGGGTGGCTGCTACTCGAACCTGGACATGAAGCCTGCATCTGTAATCGAAGACGCTCGTTTTCCTCCCGTAGGACTCTATCTCGCCGCTCCATTTCCCCTGTGAGCCGTGCGACATGTTCTGACACCTGTGACTGCACCATATCCGAGACCTACTCCTGTGTGAAAATCGGATGTCTAGATTGCTGGGATGCTGAGTAGGTAGGAGTAGTCATCACAGGGCCGAAACTCCCCAATCCATATACTCGGCCTTTGTTGTCCATTGGGTTGACGGCTAAGAAGATGTTGTTTTGTTGTTCAATGGTCAGCTCCTCATCCGTTTCGGCCTGCTGCCTCTCAATCTAAGCCTCAACCTCAGCTTGAAACCGTGAAATGCAGATATCATGAGTTACAGTTTTTTCATAATAACTTGTACTACACAAATATGAATTTTTACCAAAATTAACATACCGCAATAGCCTTGTTATCATCAACCCATTCCGTAGTTCTTGACGCTCTTTTGAAGTACTCAAGGCGTATTTCGCACTCAAGACACCAAGAACATATGAAACACAAAACACATTATAGGTAAACATTTAGCTAGGAACTCATTAAAGGCAAACATTTAGCTAGGAACTCATTAAAGGTATAGAAATGAAACACAAAACACATGTAATAATAAAAACAAAAAATTAGATGTACACTTATTGATTTCACGGATGCGAAGAACGACCCTAAGTGGTGAATTGCCACCCCTCTACCCTTAGACGGCTCTGTCAACCGGTTCTCTATGTTGATGTCCGAAATCTGCCGGACATCATTTCGAGTCCAGTAGGCCACCCAAAGCGCCCACTCCTCCTCATCACACCATGCAGGCCTTTTGTTTTGTCGCCACATCTTCTTCATAGTGCAAACCATATCCTTGTATCGAGCTGACCCCAATGACTCGAAACAAGGCCATATCAGGTGGAGCAACCTGTTGGGAATGAAGTACTTTTTCTACATTCCCAATTCCAGACAACATCCAAATTATATAACGTAAAACGAGACATCAATTTAATAAGATAACACAACATAACATATTCAATGGTGACTAACATATCACCCAAGTTTAGCGACTAACATACTACTCACATACAGTGGCTAACATACCACTCACATTGTCCTAAAATATACTAACACAGTGGTGACTAACATATCACCCAAGTTAACATACCATTCGCATATAGTGGCTAACATACCACTCACATTGTCCTAAAATTTACTAACATTGTGGTGACTAACATATCACCCAAGTTCAGCGGCTAACATACCATTCACATACAGTGGCTAACATACCACTCACATTAAAACAACGAGTATAACAACAAATAAAAGAATGTCAGATTCAAACTTACCCGCAACTCATCAAAGTACTCGCCTCTCATCCGGTCCGAGATGCACGACCACTTCGCCCCTCGGGGCTCCTCTGGTCCGAAAGATGTCACCGAGTTTAGCGGCTGCATCTGAAGGCCATAACATGTTATCAATGTATAAGATACAAGAAACAAATATTAATTAGTATATAGTATAACAATGATGTGACATAAATTATCTTAAGGTATGTTCTATATATATAAAAGAATGCATGATACTTACTTGTCTTTGCCCAATGGGAACAGTGCAGGCTTCTCATTCCACTGAGCCCCGACCTCAAGCTCGGTGTAGGGACAGTCGTCGTTAGGGGTGTACGCGGGCGGGTGAGGGCGGTTTTTTACCAAATATTCAACTGACCCACCTATAGCGGGTGGACAAAATATTAAACCATGGCGGGTGAACAATTTATCAAACCACGGCGGGTGGGTTGACATTTAAGCGGGTGAATGGCGGGTGGATGGCGGGCGGGTTCAACGTATAAAATAAACATGCTATAATATGTTCGAACAAGATAAATATAAGTTCCAATACGAAATAAAACACTCCATAAGCAAGTACAATCACCATACATATGTATAAGTTCCAATAAATCCAAAATACAAGTACATTTGATTCCAAATAGAAGTCTAGATGAAAATGTACTGGACTCATGTTGGTGATAAAAAAAAAATTCTTCCAAACACCTGCTGCTGCTTGTTATCTCTTCCAGTCATCAAAGAGTTCTTTTTGTTACTCTCTTTCATGCTCTCATATACTCATATTAATTCTTATTTCTTATATTCACTATTTAACTATATAATAAAAAATAAAAAAATATATATAATTTACATGGGCGGGTGGGTGGTGGGTGACTTCGCCCGCACCCGCCACCCACCCGCCCGAAGCGGGTGATTAAATTTTCGACCACGACGGATATTTTTAAAGATTTCAACCGGCGGGTGCGGTTTGCGGCGGGCGGCGCGGGCGGGGTTTTTTTTATGTACAGCCCTAGTCGTCGTCCTGTAAGTTCCCGAACACGTGAGTCGAGCCTCGCCGAACCGGGTGCCTCAGAACCGTGAGAGCTTGCGCTCGACAAATCGCTCCTCGAGTCGACCTCGACTACCCCCTGACTGGCCGCATGGGGGAGGACGGTATGTGGGTCGCCTATGTCGCGGCATCTGCAAAAACATGCAACAAATACAGGAAAAATGTGTTAGTATATACCTACATACATTTTGAAATACATTTTGAAAAGCATGTAAATCACAAATACTTGGTATTATCAACAACTAACTAGTTATATACATAATCTACCATTCTCACATACCCTGTGCATCCTCGTCTAGGTCTACATACTTGATGAAGGTTTCAACCCCTTCCACAAAACTAGATTGAAGTCTGCCATTAACAGTACGACAGTACATCCATGAACGATCGGGATTCATGGTATGATTATATAACCTGACACATCTGAATTTATTAGATCGTATTGAATTTCAACTCAATTCCAATTCCTGGCTATAATTGCATTGTTAATTATAATACGTTCCAAATTTCATGAATTATATGCATTTTACATTTGAAGTTTTTTTCATGCAATTTTATTATATTCCCATTACAATTACCAATTTATAAATTAAAAGCATTTCAATTATACGAATTATAAATTTTAATTTATATATTACGAATTACCAATTTTTTCTACGAAATATCAATTTATATTCCCATCGAATTATACGAATTACCAATTACCAATTTTTTTTATACAAATTATAAATTACCAAATACTCAACCAAATCTAATACATACTTAAAAACATTAAACTAAATCAAAATAAATACCATAAATAACATACATACTTACATACATACCATACATACTTACGTACTTCATACTTACAAACATCAAACTAAACACCATACTTACACACATCATACTAACTAATCAATTTCACAATAAATCAATCAATTCATTAATCCACTACTTAATATGAGTTATACTAGCTAGTATACGAGTTTAGAAACATACAATTGATCGAAATTAGCAAAAGTCCCAAATTTAAAAAAGTAGGGTTTTAGACAATTACCTTCAAATTGCGGGAAAAATAGTCGGAGATCGATAAAATTGAACGGACACACGAGTTCCTTGTTGAAAGAGCTTTGAAAAGAGCCAAAGATTCACCGGAATGGTGGACGTTTGGTCGGAAACCAAATCGCGAAAATTTCGAAGACGGGAAGAAAAAGAAAGAAGCAGAGAATAAATGGGGGAGAAGAGAAGAAGCTGCGCGTTTATGTCTGAGAATCAGCGACGGATAGATAGTCGCTACATGTTAATTTTTTTTTAATTCTTTTTTAACGACGGATAATCTATCCGTCGTTAAATTTCTTTCTTTCTTTTTTTTTTTTACAAAAGTCATACGACGGATAACTATCCGTCGTTAAAATAACGACGGATAGAATTATCCGTCGCCATATAGCGACGGATAAAAATGGCGACGGATAGGGCGAAACGCCCTATCCGTTGCTAAATACGCCGATCCGTCGTTAAAGGGGCGACGGATAACGTTCCGTCGCCCCGTTACGTCGCCAATTCACAGAATTCTTGTAGTGTACAATGAAGAAGAAGCAGAAGTAAAGTGGGAAGCCTATTGACTCTTTCTTTAGAAGGGAACCCAATGAACAACTTCTAGCTAGTGACAATATTGCAAATGCGAATGCCGAGCCTTCTACTGATAATATTGCAAGTCCAAATGTCGAGCCTTCTACTCAAGCTAGAGGAGTTGAAATTGATTCTATTCTTCTACTGATAATATTGCAAGTCCAGATGTCGAGACTTCTATTCAAGCTAGAGGAGTTGAAATTGATTCTATTGAGCGTGATCCAGCTTTACGTATCCCAATTTATCAACAAGATGTTAAGGAACGATGGTTTTGATATCAACATAAGTCTCTTGATATCTTGAATGCGATGAAGCTTGTTTTAGGTACAAAAAGAATTACTTGGAATGTTAAGGAACGATGGTTTTGATATTCTTCTTTCACATGTTGAGTCTGTTTGCAGAGAGTTTGATGTTCCAATACCAAACATGGATGGTATTTATAGGGGGCTTCTTGATGAAGGATTGATCACTGTTGAG
Organism: Plantago major; assembly: GCA_026545765.1. Classification (NCBI taxonomy): domain Eukaryota; kingdom Viridiplantae; phylum Streptophyta; class Magnoliopsida; order Lamiales; family Plantaginaceae; genus Plantago; species Plantago major. The sequence continues at coordinate 83,990,351 of CM048841.1, forward strand.
CACCATTACATAATTGATGTGTTTAATGGCGCAATAGATTTTCAAGTGGCTGAACTCAATAGCCGCTTCAATGATGAAACAGTTGAACTTCTTCAACTCAGTAGTGCTTTGGATCCTAAAGATAGTTTCCGGTTGTTTGAAGCTAATGCTATATATAATCTTGCTAATAAATTTTATCCAGCTAATTTCACTGATCAGGAAATGCATTGTTTGAAGAATCAATTGCAACACTACAGCTTGGATGTGATTTCTCATGAGAGCTTTCAGAATATGTCAACCATTTCTGAACTATGTCGTGGATTAATAGAGACAAGTAAGGTACGCGACTATAATTTGATTGATAGGCTGGTTCGTCTGGTATGTACTCTTCCTATTACTACCGCAACAACAGAACGTGCATTTTCATCCATGAAGCGTCTCAAAACTGCTGCTCGTAACAAAATGGATGATGAGTACTTTTCAAATTCTATGATTGTCTATATTGAACGAGAATTAGCTAGTTCCATTGATGTTGATTCTATCATAGATGAGTTTTATAGTTTGAAGCACCGTAGGGTGCAACTTGTGTAAGGATTTTGAAGTTTATGTTTTAATAAACTTGATTACTCTATTTGATGTTTTTGATCATTTGGGAAGTGAAAATGTTGTGATATTGTTCTATGAATTTATTTAGAAGATTTTGATAAATTTTGTCTATTTAATATATTATAGTATATTCTAAAGCCCACCCAATTTTAAAATCATGGATCCGCCCTTACAATATTTGAATTTATTCAAAGTATGTTGCATTGATAACTCAGACAAGAAAAATCAACACGTAAAATTTAAAACCACTAAGCCATTTGAAGATTTAAAATCTTGGGCTTAGTTGTAGTAGAGTCTTTATTCGGCTTCATCTTTCTGAAGACACTTTCACACTTGTAAATAAATGCTGCTGGCTTTGGAGTAATACATGTGAAAGAGCCTAGCATGTACAGTGCAATATTGATATACATGGATGCAATATTGAAATACTTCTATTTAAGCACCTGTTTATTAACCTGTTTATCATTTCAACCAATATCCATGAAATTAGAGATGGTTGATGAAACAACCTCAAGTGCTTATAGGAAGGAGCAGTATCTGGAATATGCTTCACACGCGTAGTTACGTGTGTGTCGCTATTTCTAGACTGTAATTTACAGAGATGTAAAATAAGATTGTTTGTATTTGATTCAGCAGTATTTGAAATAAAAATTACTCTATATATATGCTTTTTGGTAGTACTCCCTCCGTTTCTGTAAGAGTGTAACGATTTTCCGTTTTGCACGTTTCACTAAAAGTGTTACATTTCATTTTATGAAAATTATTTACATAATACAATCCATTTTTAACCACACATTTTTGGACCCATGTGTACTTTTCCACTCAATTAATATCTCAAACTCATTCTTAACCACATACTTTTAGGGGACCACACATTTTTCTTAAAAATTATGCAAATCAAAATTGTTTCACTCTTACAGAAACGGAGGGAGTATATATTAACTCTTTCAGCATTTGCTACTGTTTGGAACCTGTGGAGTATAACTTAGTATTTCATTCTTCTAGATTCATAATATAAACTCTTGGATGAATTCTAGATTTGTTGTTACTTGTTGAAACTCTATGTTGTCTTGGCAAATAAAAAAATGGCTTGTATGCGTGGAGTTGTGCAAGTATCCATTGGTAGATGTCTTAGGCATGTTAGTTTATACAGATATCGCGAGTCCATCTTGTATTACCCAACTATTTAGTCTATATTGTTAGATAGTACTGCATCTTTTGGGCTAATCTTGTACTATTTGTGATGTCGTATTTAACAATTTACTTCAAATGAAAAAAAGGGCTTTTAGTGAACACAAATTTGTGAAGAGACGATCTCTAAGTAAATTACTTAGAGACGGACTTAAATTGATTATAAAAAATATCAATATTGTTAACCAAAACATTTATTTTGTTAACATTAGTGTTTTCTCATACATAAAATGCATTTTTTAACAATATAAATTGTGTTATTAAATGAGCTAGAGATATTTTTGCACACAAGTTTGGCCAAATATAGACAGCTTATAATATCACTAAAATATAACGCAATAACACGTAGCGTGTTACACAAGTTCTAGTTTCATTGATATCTCAGACAAGAAAAATCAACACGTCAAATTTAAAGCCATTTGAAGATTTAAAATCTTGGGCAGATTTAAAATCACTAACATGTTGGTTTGGCTGGTAAGATATCATTCAACAAAATCTGAAGAGAACAAGCAATGCATGAACCCGACTACCTTTCTCTACAGTCTGACAGAGATCATTAGATAAACACGGAAACAGAGCTTAAGGGCGATCAGAAGACTCGCATTCTATCTAGGGTTATCGCTGATAATAAATAGAGAGGTTGCTCCAGTAGCCCTCTTAGAAGGGGATAAGCTGGAACAGTGTCTAGATGATCGGCAGCAGACAAGACACTAAATCATTATTCTGATGCATAATTCTTAGAGAATAAAAACGTTAAACCATTTGACAGTTGAGTGAAGATCATCCAGCAAGAATAAAAGATTCAACAAGTGTCCAGATCTTAGTTCAAAGCACCAGTGATTCAAAAATATCAAAATCTCCTGCCATTTAGACTTGAAATAGTCAAGAAAATAGCAGAATGAATTAAAGGTCAAAAAATATGAATATATCAGATTTCAATTCCTATCCACTATAATTGTCAAGGAAATTCATAAAACCGCATTATGGACTTTATGCCCATATGACATTATCAGATGCCCAGGCATATCAGAAAACGAAGAAAAAAATTGACTTGAATGATAAAAAATTGGTATCGTTGGTAACATAAGCTTTGAACAATTAAAACTAACTTGGAGATAAATCTTGGCTGCGTTTTGCGGCAGCAACGACTGCGTTCATCAGAGTACCACGAAAGCCAGCCTTTTCGAGCTCGTAAATACCAGCAATAGTTGTCCCGCCAGGTGAGGCAACATCATCTTTCAGTTGTCCAGGATGCTTACCAGTCTTGCTTACCATTGAAGCTGCTCCTAGTACCTGCATACACCACACATAAATTAGCTGATGATAATGACGTAAATTTATTGTCTTGCCCGGTAAATTTGTTCTAAAGAAATTCTTGAATGCTCCAGAGGTACTACCCCGTGATGCATAAAAATGTCATACTGTGCAACACATTCAACCAGGTGGAACATAATGGCCAAAGTACAAAAAATAGCCATGGTGCATACAAGAGTTATCATATTTACGGAAAATATTATGTGATTACACTCGCTAAATTTAAGCAAATTGGAACTCAAAACATCTTTTTTACAATCTATAAGGGACTATAATCAGTGGTCAATCGTGTCAGGAATCAGGATCAAGTGCAGCCCACTATCTCAGCACATTTTCAGACCTGCAAAGAGATACCTCTACAGCCGGATGTTTAGAGTCGCGGACGATCCCGGTGATTCCCGAACCGGGATCCCAATACATAGCGGCTGGATAAAGCTGAGACCATGAATTTTGGGGGTACATGAGCAATTAACCCTCAATTTCCTCAAATATGCTCGCCTTTATGACTCTGAATAATTCTATGACTTCTTAATATTAATTTGGTTATTCCTGTGTCATAACACTGGTGTACTGTTAATTGGTCAACTTTGACGAGAGACCGTCTCTCGAAGAGACAGATTAAACATCACATATTTAGTTACAAACATTGCATGTTTAGAAATGCTGGTAATGCAATTTTATTGTAGGTTTATTATACACGCGACGTTTGAAGTTAAACATATGATGTTTGTCGTTAAATATGTGATGTTGATCTCTCTCGCAAAAGTTTGTACATAGTGAACAATGTCCGAGGTAACACTGTTTACAAATACATGGAAAATCCCCTTCACTATTAAAGGAATTTACCCAAACCACAGCTTGAGAGCTTTCTTGTAAATCAATTAGAATTTAATACTATGCTTTCAAATTATGTACTTTGCCATTGATTTTTCGTAGACATGCATTTATCAAAGAGTTTCTGTATAATTTCCCAAAAAAGAGGGTCCCCGGATGTTGATATATCCCACAATCCACGAAAATGTTCTCATAATTGCATATAATCAGAAGTAAACAATATTCGTTGGCTTACAGTTTGAGAAGCTAAACCAAGAGCGAGTTCCCGAGGCAAACCAGCCGCTACACCTCCATCGGCTAAAGCTTCTATTGCTAAGTATATGTATGCTGGCCCACTACCACTGAGAATTCCAGGAAAAGTAAAGCTCAGTGAAACAGGTTATTGTGAAACAAAATTATAGGGTATATAAGCTAGGATCAAATTATCGGACTGTATGCAGAGTCACATACCTCAGACCAGTTACTGCATCAAATACTTTCTCATCAGCAGTCCAGACTTTGCCAATTGCGCCAAATAACTTGGTGATTAATTCTGCATCATCTTTAGTTGCTGCTGCTCCCAGGCTAATAACTGCATATGGCCAACTATTTGAGATTATATAATACAGATATGCTAATGCTTTTATAAAGACACAGGACTTTACACAAGTCAGAACACAAATAAGATGACAGGTATTAGAAATGGACAGGAACAAGCTTACCAGATGCAGCCACACCAACAGCCGCTGGAGTGTTTGGCATTACCCTAATAAACCGGCTTTTACCAGCCCATTCCTAGAATAAATCAAGTTCATATATGTCAACAAGACATGGTAAAAGACCACAAAAGCACTTAGCATAAGAATATTAGTAACAAGTACCCATCATTAATCAAATCTATGAGACAAGAATCATAAACTCGATTTGAATCAAGGTGTGGAGCCCTCAGTAAAATCGAACTGTTGTGAAGATATGGCATCTCGGTGATGATGCACTCATAAGGGTATGGCATTATAGTCCTGATAGTTACTAAAAAGGCGAAATACCTGCAGATCTTTTAATTTAACTCCAGCAGCAACAGACACCAAAAGCTGCTTCTCTGAAAGAAAAGGTCTCAATTGCACCACCACATTTTTAACTACAGGTTTGAAGAGCAAAGACCTTTTAGAGAAATGTCAAACAATTGAGAATTATAGATAACAATATATTTTCCAGAGATGAAAAAGGAAATTGAAGCAAGCACAATTTTGGCATATTATGTCGCCCAAAAACAGTAGAGATATCTGTCTGGGTGGTTAGTACATTATCATCATTTGAATCAAGTCATCACAGTAATTCAGGAACAACTAAAATAATATATAAAAATGAATGGTTCTGATATATTGAAACTCGAGTGAATGTTCCTCAATTCTTTACACAAGGAAACTGACTGCTGTAGCAGCCAACTTTCTGGTGCAGTACCATACTGTTTACTACTTGTATGTTCAATGTTTGATAGAAAGATTCCAAGCGTATGACCACTTTTATGAGATAAAAGACGCATCATGTAAGTGAGCTTGAGGTCATGCCTCCTGATAACCCAGCAAGGTCGACTTCATGATAATATGGACAGAGGGAAAAAAAAATTAAGATATACAGGGAGAGTGCCTCTCGAAAGCGCCCTAAATGACTTCACCAATTCAATTCTGTGTTAGTACTGATTCCAACAGTTTAATACTAGACATGAATTGGTTATCTTATTAGAAACTTATTAACATTGCCTTTACTCTTGAGCTCATTTGCAGTTTAAACTAACCACAGAAGAAAGTGGTCATTGCTGATGAAGGACAATCAAACAGAGGAAGGTGACGAAGAAGAAGAAAAAGTGCAGCCAAGAAAACTGACAACCCAAGTTAACAGGCAGAGAACTTACGAACTTGTGGTTTCACAGAGAACACCACCACATCACTGTCTTGAACCACCTGCGTTCAAGACACACTACTAAGTAAACGGGCATCGTGTTATAATCATGACAAAATAAATGTCCAGGTCCTCCAGGACTTAACAGAAGTCCACAATTTATAATATAAACTAGGTGTCATTATACTCGGATCATCTTTTCAGTTTTCTTTCATGTCTACAACTCAACACAATCTACCTTTTCAATTTATGACCATGTGAATTTGACACTAGCAGACTAGCTTCTTAAGAGGTTGAAGCATAATCTAACTTCACAAGGAAAACAGTTTCATGTATAATCTTATGAAATGATTACATGTCCTCTTAAGTGCAATAATGCAGCAGAAAATCATATTGGTGCTCTAAATGGTTTCCTTTTTCTCAGGTCCATAATTAATACAGTCTCATAACAATAAGATGCATAAGTAAAATGATTACCTACACAGGCAAAAACAAAAATAGAACAATGAAAGAGCAGTACCTGATTATTCTGATCAAAGACTTTAACTCCAAAAGATTCAAAGGCAGTGCGCCTGGAAGACCCGAGATGCGCAGTACGAATGTTCGAAGCAGGCACAATCCCTGACTTAACCACACCTCTAGCAATGCTCTCAGCCATTTTTCCAGCTCCGATAAAACCAATTTTGAAGTTGTCAATTGGAATTGGCACCATGGTTTCCATGTAAGCAAATCCGACTAGCTACACGAGAAAGACCAGGAGAAGTTGAGATTAGAAATATAGTATATCCCTGGCTCGTCTATGCAATGGAAATGAGAGTAATCAGCCTCCTTCATCGAGTTGAGGCAAATGATACCAATTACAATTATGAATTAAAATTATATAACCTTCAGGTTTCTCTTTCATCCAAACAAAATCACTTGTAATTAAAATACTACTAGTTGATACGATTATTCGAATGCTAAAAACTACATCTAATTGAGACAGATGAGACCAATTACAATCATGAATTAAAGTGCTAAAACCTTCATCTAGTTGAGACAAATGAGACCAATTACAATCAAGAATAAAAAATGCTAAAACCTTTGGGTTTGTCTTTCATCCAAATAAAATCAACTGTAATTTCGGAAAACAGTTAGAAACATTATTTCCTCTCCATAAATTGAATGAAATAAAAGGGGTGAGTAAAGATGAATGTAGATCCTAAAGCAAATTGAGAAGGTAGTAAGCAAGCAATAGAGAAATAATCCGATAAACCATGAAATTGAGAAGGTTATTAAGGAGACAAAAACGAACCTCTTTCCTTGGGCTGATTATGTGTACGGCTAACGGCGATTATCAGAGAGCGAGAAAGGGTGGCGTCGTTTTGTTACGAGCTCACCTTCTGAAATGTGAGTGTCAGTGTTTCAGTTACAATTGAAACCTATACAGACTCTACAGTGGTGCATAAGGCCCGTCAGTGGGCCCAATCCGACCCAACTCAGTACTCATCCAATAGCAACCCATTAAAGGAGCTAACCGGTTTCGGTTTCTTCACCAAGAACCTATGTTTAAAAGCCGGCAATGACATTAACATAAGAGTTCCAATGGAGAATAGAATAAGTTGAGAAGCATCATATTGAAATCAAATTGTATTGATCAAATTGTATGACTGAATTGTGTATTACAATGAATAGAGAAAAAAAATGAATGAAGTAAGTAATTCTACTAGAGAGTCTCTTTATATAGAGCTCTGTTTCCTAACTAACAGAAGTAACTGAAAGGTACAACTACTCAGGTTTGTTGTACAACCACAATCCTTTAATCCGTTGTGTTCGAACGAATTGTCGTAGAACTTAATTCGTTCGTTTCTTCTCCTTGATACGCCCCCTCAAGATGACCGTGTATGTTAAGTAACGACATCTTGCCTATGAATCACTGGAATAAAGGACCATCTAGTGGTTTAGTAAGTACACCCGCAATCTGGTGTTGATTGGAGATATGGAACAAGGTTATGGTGCCATCAAGAATTTTGTCGCGAATTAGATGACAATCTAATTCGATATGTTTAGTGCGTTGATGTTGCACTGGGTTATGAGCAAAGTTATAAGCTGATTTGTTGTCTGTATAGATCAAGGAAGTTTTCAGATGAGTAATCTTCAAGAAGATAGCGAAGCCATTGAAGCTCACATGCTACACTCGCAATAGCACGATATTTTGCTTCAGAAGATGATCGACTTTGTGTCACTTGCTTCTTAGTTTTCCAGGAAATCAGATTATCTCCCAGAAATACTGGAAAACCAACAGATTGTACTTGAGTATCCACAATAACTTGCCAAATCACTATCAAGATAGCCTTCAATGAATATCGGTGGCGTAATAAAAAGACCAGTGCCAGTATTGCCTTTAAGATATCGAAGAACTCGGTGTGCTGCCTGAAGATGTGGTTTGCGTGGTTGATGCATAAATTGACTAAGCTTCAACACAGCAAAAGAAATATCTGGTCTTGTGATTGCTAAGTAAAGAAATCTTCCAACAAGTGTTCTGTACTGCTTTGGTTCTTCTAGTAGATCCCCAATGCTCTTTGATAACTTGCATTTACTGTCCATTGGAGTGGATTGTGGTTTGGAGTCAAGAAAACCTCCATCACTCAAAATGTCAAGTGTATACTTTCTTTGTGAAATATTGATACCTTTATCAGATCTAGCAATCTCAAGTCCCAAAATATACTTGAGTTCACCTAAATCCTTGATAGTAAAAATATTGTGCAAATGAGCCTTAATGTGATTGATCTGAGATTAATCATTCCCAACAAGAATTATATCATCAACATATACTAATAAGATAGTGAAAGAAGAAGTAGCAAGTGTAAATAAAGAAGTATCAACTTTAGACTGTAGAAAACCATAGTCAAGCAAGCAAACCTGCAACTTAAGAAACCATTGCCTACTAGCTTGTTTAAGTAAGCTCACAAACTTGTTGTGCAAATTGATTTGCTTGTTGATAACCCTGTGGTAATGTCATATAAACTTCGTCATGTAGATCACCATGAAGGAATGCGTTGTTAACATCTAACTGGTACAAGAACCAGTTGTTAACTGCTGCAAGACTCAATACAAGTTTAACAGTTGTTAGTTTAACAACAAGGGAAAAGGTTTCAAAATAGTCTATTCCCTCCTCTTGAGTGTAACCTTTAGCAACTAAACGTGCTTTATATCGTTCAATAGTGCCATCACTTTTGTATTTAACACGAAAGACCCACTTACAACCAATACAATGTTTTCCTTCTGGTAGTGTAGTGAATTGCTAGTTTGATTTTTCTCTAAAGCATCAATTTTTGTCTGCATTGCATCTCTCCACTCCTGAAATTGACTAGCTTGTTTGTATGTTTTGGGTTCCTGTATTTGTGAGATAGAGGCTACAAAACATCTATGAGTACCACTCAATACTTGTCAACAGTCAGATAGTGAGCAATAGGATATCTGATACAAGCATTAACAGAAGAATTATGAGAAACATTAGGAGAAGGAGATAAAGAAATATCATACACAGTCAAATAGCTGGACTGTTTTCTTTGCCTTGTAGATTTTCTTAATCCCATATCTGCATTGGAGACTATATGCTGTTCTGTAGAGATTGTTGGATCATGTATAATGATATCTGAATCTGCAGAATTCTCTTGATCAATTGAAATATTATCAATTGAATCTGTAGCTTGAGCAATATCCTAAACATCATCTGTATGAACATTATCAATGTCCTGAGTAGTATGATACATACTACTAACTTCTCCTTGATGTGCAGAATTTTCTTGAATGTTGAAATGAGATAAAATCTCATGATCTATAGGTGTAATGTGTGAACCATTACCAACACTAATTTCTGCCTGTACAGACTCGGGAATATAAGAGAAAATAGAGTTGTTAATGTCAGTGTCATGAGAAGAACTATGAAGTGTTGTATCAGACCTATTTAGAAACATAATATCAGTCTGATAAGGAAACACATCTTCATAAAAAATCACATTTCTGGAAACAAAAACATTCAGAGTAGATAAATTGAGTAATTTATAACCTTTTTTACCAAAAGGATACCCAAGCAACACACATTTATCAGCTCTCTTGTCCAATTTAAGTCTATGAGCCTGTAAAGTTGAACTATAGCAAAGACTACCAATCACTTTTAGATGTGAATAATCATGTACTTGATTAAACAACATTTCATAGGGAGATTTGTTATTCAGAACTTTGCTTGGTAACCTGTTAATAACATGAACAACAGCTAAAACACATTCATTCCAAAATTTGAGAGGCAAATGAGATTGAAAAAGAAAGGCTCGAGTGATTTGTAAAATATGCTGATGTTTTCTCTCAACACGCCCATTTTGTTGAGGTGTTTCAACACACGAAGTTTGATGAATAATGCCATAATCATGATAAAAAAATCAAACATAAATTCCATGCCATTATTAGAACGAATCACTTTGATGTTTGCATTAAACTGAGTTTTAACCATGTTTGTAAAATGATTATCAACTATCTAGTCTCAGATTTCTTTGTCATCATATAAACCCAAGTGCATCTTGTAAAATCATCGACAATAGTAAGGAAATAACGTTTGCCATCATAAGATTCAACAGAATAGGGTCCCCATATATCCATGTGAACAAGCTCAAAAGCATTACAAGTAAAAGACACAGAATCAGGAAAAGGTAAACGTTTTTGTTTGCTAAAATGACAAGTATCACAAGGTGAAACATTATTACAATCAGAAACAGGAATGTGAAGCATTTGAGACAGTTGAATAGCAGGAACATGGCCCATGCGCATATGCCAAAGCAACACATCAGCTTTGCTTGAAGTTACAGCATTGCAAGACTTAGTTGAAGTTGTGTGAACATGAAACAGGCCATTTAAAGTCTTACTACAGAAAATCTCCCTCTGTGAGATTCTGTCCTGCAACAAACAAGTGGATGAGAATAATAACATCAAGTATTTAGGATCTCTAATCAGTTGAGAAACAGAAATAAGATTGAAAGTGAAATCAAGAATGTACAAAACATCATGCAAAATCAAAGAATCATTTATTTTAACAGAACCACATAATCTAGCAATAATGTACTGACCATTAGGAAGATTAATAACAATAGAAACAGACACAGGAGTACTACAAAATAACTTCATATTACCCATCATATGATCAGTAGCTCCAGTATCTATAATCCAAACAGATTCAGTACCTGACACAGAAGCATGAAAAACATATTTACCTGTGCCAGAAATGTAGTGTTGAGACTGATTAGGATGAGACTGATGAGGATAATATAGGACTGATGACAATGAGCAATTTGATGTTGTCCCATAGCAACTGAGGCTGAATGATGAACATTTGATTGAGATTGTGCTAGTTGAAATCTCTGAAACTGAAGAAATTGATTGTACATAGCTGGATCAATCAAATCTTGATTAGCAGACATATGCCCTGCACCACTATCAATAGAAACAACATTGGCATTGCTATCATTCCTTCTCTGACCTTTTGCTCCTTGCCAATTAGGAGGATAACCAATGATTAAGTAGCATCTATCCACAATATGATCATTGAGCTTGTAGTTGGTACAATAAGGCCTTGGTTTCTTGCCACCATCTCTTCTATATTGACCACCAGGTCCTTGTTTAGCTAAACAAGCTACAGAACCATTAACATTAGTGGCTTCTGAAATAACTTGATTACCCTGACTAATCTGACTAAGCATAGCAGCAGATGAAATGGTAGGCACCACTGACATTGATCTCTGACACTCTTCTTGAAAAACCATAGAAAAAACTTTTGACAAAGGTGGAATGGGATCAAACAAAAAGATCTAACTTCTCAAAGGATAATAAGATTCATTCAAACCAATGAGAAACATCACCACTGAATCAATCTGCTGAGAAGTCTTAAACCACATAACAATACCACAAGTACACTTTGAAAGATGACCACAAGAACATCTAGGCAACTGCCTTAAGCTCAGAAATTCATCCCAAAAACTCTTGAACAGATTGTAATATTGAGTAACTGTTTTAGCACCTTGAGTAATTTGAAACAAATTCTGACGTACTTGAAAAACCCTTGGACCATCACTCTTAGCAAAACGAGGCTTAATTTCTTGAAAAGCCTCAAGCAACAGTAAAAAACATCAAACTATTACAAATCTCATAATCCACAGAATTCAACAACTAGGATAACACAAGATTATTAGTTCGCGCCCAATGCTGAAAATTAGGATCTTGATACTCAGGTTGAAGAATTGAACCATTGATAAAAATCAACTTGTTCTTGACAGAAAACGACATCATAACTGCTTTATGCCAAGCATCAAAATTTTCACCATTAAAAGTTTCAAAAACAACTTTCACACTAGGCAAATCAGCTGGATGGATATAATAAATCGAAGATGGATCATCATTGAGATTACGAACAGAAATACCAGTAGAATTCGAAACCGTTGGAGCTCGAACTTGCTCATCACCAAAACGAACAGGATCAACACCGGATATTGGATCAGATGCCATGAGAACAAACAATAGCAGAAAAAATTGCGATGAACAAAGAAACAATCACATAAATCAGAATTGATTTTGCGATGAATGCGGAAGCCAAGATCGATCAGAATCAGTTGGTAACTGATACCATATTGAAATTATTGCATTGATCAAATTGTATAACTGAATTGTGTATTACAATGAATAGAGAAAAAAAATGAATGAAGTAAGTAATTCTACTAGAGAGTCTCTTTATATAGAGCTATGTTTCCTAACTAACATAAGTAACTAAAAGGTACAACTACTCAAGCTTGCTGTACAACTACAATCCTTTAATCCGTTGTGTTCGTACGAATTGTCGTAGAACTTAATTAATTCGTTCGTTTCTTCTCCTTTATACATCAAGGAATCACTTCACTTTCAATTTTGAAGAGCTCTTTGGGCATTCATGCGTAAATGTTTCTTTCCTTACTTGGCCTAGGTTCCGTGTCAATAATTCAATTTGCGTCGTTCCTCTTTACTAGTATTGGCTGCAGTCCTGCTGTGTTCCCTTTCTCCCCTTATCTAGCCCTACTAGCTCTTCTAATTTTGTCTTCTTACCCAGCTCCTCTTTCATTATACATATAAGTACCTAAGTGAAAATGGAATGCTTTCCGTCCTTGGCCATTCTATTCTGTGATTTCTTCTCTTTCTCTAATCTTGTGTAAATTCGTGGAAATGCCATGTCTATTCGATTAGCATACCTGTGATGAAGTAAAGAAGCACAACAGTCAACACCAATGGAGATCGCAGCCAGAAGAACTGAAGAAGAAGAATGGCGAAAGAAGAAGAAATAGCGCTTTGTGACGCTGTTGTAGTCTAGGGATTTTTTTTTCTTTTTTTTTTTTTTTACAATTTTTAGCCTTTTTGCAACAAAGTCCCTTCAACTTCATCTCTCTCTTCTTTTGCCCAAAAAACGGTGCAAGCCGTCGGTTTCCGGTTCGCACCCGCCTTGCACGGTTTTTTTAATACCGGCTTTATGGTCCTATTTGGGCCGTTTGGCTTTTAAAGCATAGTCAGGAACAATTCAGCAACCGTAACTTTACAGATTCAACCCCGGATTGACGAAAATTACAAATTCCTCCCTGAAGCCCATTTATGTTGATTGAGTTGCCACCAATCAGTACTCTCTCTCCACACGTGGAATTAAATGGATATTTGATTAAAGGAAAAGGACAAAGAAATTGAATTTAAAAAAAAAAAACATTAAAGTATGAAAAATAAAAAAGAAAAGCATAAACCCACGTCATCTTCTTCCTCACCTCCATCTTCTTTACCGCCTCCACCCCCACCCCTCAATCCTCTTCTTCCACAGCTCCATCCAGCTCCAATGGAGATGTAACAGCTACAAACTTGAGCTTTTAAAGCTCCGGTCTGGAGCTTTCAAGAGCTCCGGGTTGGAGTTCGATTTGTGGGTGGTGAAGATGACGATTCAAGAGTGATGATTATGGAGTTTGGTTGGTGTTAATGTTGAGTTTAAGGAGTTGTTTGAATTTTCAGAAAAAGTTGTGGGTGAATCTTGGAGAATTAGATTAAGACTACGGACTTGACTTGTAATAAAATGAATAAAGCAAGTATAAAGAAAAAGGGAGGAAGAAATTAAAGAAAAGCAAAATTGGAAAAAAAGGATGACATTTTGTTATTAATTGAAACTTTCGTGTCCACCTTAGCAAAGTGACAATCCACATCAGCATTTCCATTGACTTTTGGAGCTGAATGTAATTTTCAAATTTAGCCTTTGTAAAAATTGAGTTTATCTGTAATTTAAGCCAATTTTGGGGTGAATCTGAAATTGGGGTATATTTATGGGGTAGTATATGTAATTTTCCCTTACACAATTATTTTCCCAAATATTTATTAAATAAGTATTGGTAATAAATAAATTAACACATTTTCATTTAATTTTTTTAAAACAAATATGCGGTTCAAAACCGACGGTTTGACGGTTATGAAACGTACGGTTAATAACCGTCTATAATTGTAACCGAACCGTAACCGCCAGTTAGAAAACCGTAACGATTATTGTTGACGATTTTTCATGACATCTAACCGTCGGTGAGCCTAACCGTCCAGGACTCATCAACCACATTTAATCACTTAATTTTTATAATTTAAATAACGGCACATGCCGAGCTTCGTCGTCAACTGTTCCAATGGTGGTGTTCAGAGGCCGCTCCAGTAGTGGGACTCTGTCCCATTACAAGCTTCCCATTTTGCCTTTTAGTTGCCCCATTTTAAAACTTTACTGACCCAATATCTCTACTTTATCCATTGTTTATTCTTATTTCATTTAAATTATACTCAACTTTACACATTTCAATTCTTAGAATTTCCTTATTTTGTTGACGATAAAGCAAACGGAAAATGAAAGGTTAAAATGGTAAATTAACTTTTATCATAGATCTTTTTATTTTTTGCAAATTATTTTTTTTATATTTTTAAATACACGTTTAAAATATAACTAGAGGGTACCGCGTTTGGAAGTACCACGCAAAGGTTTGACAATTTATGACATCTCCCCGTTGTTTGTCCGTCAATGGCTTTTGAAGGACTTTTTGACTATTTTGACTGAAAATGTTAAGTTGGCAATCCAATCAACGACAACTCACCTGCCAACTCATTTCTCTAATAAAAGAAAAGGAAAACTAAAATAAAAAATAGAAAAAAGGAAAAAAAACTCACTAATAAATTTTGAAATTAAAAAATAATAAAAAATACAAAAAATGTAAATTTAATTTGCTGGCCATGGAAAAAAAAGAAGAAAATGAATAATTAAAAAAAGTTAAAAAAGAACGGAAAATGAATAATTCATCAACTACTCCTTGTTGCTGTCTGTCACCAATACTGGCAATCGTAAGTTCGTAACAACCAGTGAGTTATAAGGATGGACAATATCAAGTGGTTGAGGAGTTGGCGGCACAACCGAGGCATGACCACTAGAATCACTCCGTTTGAGGTGGTTCTGAGGCCAAATGGCTGTGGTTAGGGGCTTAGGGCATGAGAAGAAGCAGCGAAATTGGAAGGGGATTGTTCCAATTGGGGAGGTACGGACGATAACTTGGAAGGGGATTGTTCCTCGTTTGAGATGCTCCGAATCTCTGATGCAGTATGGGAAGGATTTCAGGCGGAGAAAACGGCGTCACAGAGTGAGCAACGATGCTTGACACGGCTTTGTGTCGGAATTGAGGACGAGAATTGGTTCCAGGTGAGTGCAGTACCATGCGCCATTACCCTTGATTGATTTTCTCTGTTGCTTCATCCGTCGCCGGAGATTCGTTGTTCGATAGTGATTGAGTTAATGATCAGTGATGATAATATAATAATGTTGTTAAATGAATTAATTGATGATTAACCAGAAGTGATTTGTTTTTGTTTTCAGATATATCACTCACAATTTGACCATCCATTGGTTCCATTTTTTTGTTCTTTTATTATTTTTTAATTTCAAAATTTATTAGCTTTTGTTTTTTTTCCTTTTTTCTGATTTTATTTTATTATTTGTGACTTTCTCCCATCCAGATCCTGCAAATAAATGTAGTGTGAAAAAAAAAAAAAAAAAAGTAGTGAACATATACACACCAATTGACTATAGCGCATCACAAAATCCCCAGCCTCCATGAACCTCACCTGTCCATTCATAGCAGTCTGGGCCGACATGGCAGCTTCTTCAGATTCAAAATTCACAAACCCAAATCCCCGTGATCTCCCTGAGTCTCTGTGAGTCAGTACTCTAGCTGTCCAAGAGAAAGCAAGAAAATGACAGTCTCCATACAACAAATTACAGTAGAATATCTGAACCAAGTAAAAAACATCCAGACCTATTCCTAAAAAAAAAGATTTTGTTTTTGTGTTAATAGCAATGTACCAAAGTTTTATACTCAGAATAAAACTACATCGATAAAGAATTAATTACTCTCACAGACGAAGGGGGATCTGAGTCAGATTAAAACTATTTGCCAGAGTAAATTTTCATCAACAGACTTTAGAAAGGACAGAGGTAGTTAATGCATAAGCAGTACAAATTCATTCATATAGCCAAAGGTGCAGATACAAACCATATACTACAACAAATACAAATTTCAACACATTTTACAAGATACCATAGCTTAATATATGCATACATTAAATAGGGCTGTCAAAATGGGTTAATAGGTTGGGTATAGTTTTTTCTAATTATGCAACAACCCATTTTTCACCCACCCAATTGCAACCCATGTATAAATGGGTGTAAATAGGTGGGTGATAAATAGGTTTGGGTAAACCATTAACCTATATATGCAAAGTTAAATTTATTTTCTGACATACTGTTAGTGTTTAT
Source organism: Plantago major (assembly GCA_026545765.1). Lineage (NCBI taxonomy): Eukaryota > Viridiplantae > Streptophyta > Magnoliopsida > Lamiales > Plantaginaceae > Plantago > Plantago major. The sequence continues at coordinate 84,007,014 of CM048841.1, forward strand.
GTAATTCTGTATCACGTTTGCAAGCCAGATTTTTCTTTCCCTGTTATTGTCTTCACAAAATCACAGCGTTAGCCCTTGGAAACATGTCACTCAGTGGACTGCGCCAATTACATCTGGCCCCTTTTTAGTTATTTAATTACAAGTAAAACCAAAATTTTAATAAGTTATGCAATGCTCATTTTTCCAACAAAGAGACCACATTGGTGGTCTTTTATGCATATTAAACACAAGATGGTTTGAAGTTAAACTTGCGATGTAATTAAAAAACATGTGATGTCTCGGAGAGATGGTCTACCGTAAAAAAATTGTAAAAAACAATTTGTCAAATTTTGAAAGTTCATTTGTTTGTAACTTTTTAAAAAGGTTCGTTACATTTGTAGTTTGATTTTAGCAAAATGTGACTTTCTACAATTATATTACAATGTTTTAATTTAGTTTCACAATCACTCTCCCCTATGAATATCAATTTTTTTGAATTTTGTAAATTAGGAAACGAACAAGGATTAATTTCCAGAGATATTCAACCCAAAACATCACGTAAGTGTCTTTAGTAGTTGGAATGTTAATGTTACTAGAAACTGGGGAGCTGAATGTAAAGGATTTTAAAGTAGCCGCTTTAAGAGTAATTTTATAATATTTTGGAGGTGCAAGTTTTAAATATTCATATGTCAAATTTTCTCTCTTTGAGAATTCCTCTTTCTAGGCTGGAGATTGAGTTCTCGCTTTCTGTGAGTCTCAATTTTTCTTTTCTTCCCAAAAACCAAGTGAGATCACACCCCAATGTTTTGAGTGATTAGTGAGACCAGTAATTTTCTGTCGAGTGGGCTCTTTAGTTTGGTCAGGACATCTGGTTGTAAGTTTCTTGTCTCTAGTTGTTTGCCTTTTAAAAAAAATTTTATTATAAAGAAGTAAAACCATGAGAACTTTCTATTGTCAGTGTTTAACTTTTTTGTTCTTTGCTAGCCTTTTATACCACCCTCAGTCTGGTGCTTTGGGTGTCTTGCTTTTCTTTCTCTTTTGTGACTACAGGATTCTCCTTGTTGCTTTTGTGATTGGCGTCTCTCATAGTCCCTTCCATTGTGCCTTGGTCTTGTTCCGTTATTATGGACCGGTTATTGGAAAAAATGGGTGGTCAGTTATCTTTATCAGAATCGGAATCAACAAGGGTTAATATTCCGGAGGAGATTTGGAATACGGCTGCCATCAATCATGAGTTGTGTTTAGTTGGAAGGATTCTATCTCGAAAAACTATCAACTTAGAGGCGTTTGGACGAACAATGTCAACTGGTTGGAATTTACATCGGGGTTCAAGAATGCAGAAAATCGGGGAGGATCGTGTGCTATTTCAATTTCAACATGAAGTGGACAGAGATAAGGTTTCGACAAAAATTTAGTGGTTTTGCGTTCCCTTTTGGCTGATGAAGATCCTGTAACTGTTCCTTTGAACATGTGTGAGTTTACGGTCCATGCTTCGGGTTTGCCGGTTATGATTCATCATTCTGCCATGGCCAAATTTCTTGGTAATACTATGGGCGTATTTAAATCAATTGACAATTCTCATGAGAAAGACTTTCTTGGTACATCGTTAAGGTTCCGGGTTGATATTGATATTACGAAACCTTTACGACGAGTGATCCAGATTTCGGGACCTAATGGACAGGATATACAGGTTCGCCTTGCGTATGAAAGACTCCCAAATTTCTGCTACTTCTGTGGAGTGATTGGTCATCTGGTTAAAGATTGCCACGATTGTATTGATGTTGCTGATGCGAGAGGGGATGTTCCGGAGGAGAAATTACAGTATGGTGTGTGGTTGCGTACAAATGCTACTACACAACAGTCCAAAACGATTGTGGGTAGTCTTAGTCGGAGTCAAGTTCTTGGTAGCTTCGATCAGCAGTTTACTGGTCGTTCTGGTTGTAGTCCGGTAAGGGTCAAAGTTCCGAGTCCCAATCTAGAGGGACTATTTCTGTTATTTCACAAGTGATTAAGGATGGAGATCATGGGCAATTAAGGGAGACGGTATTGAAGGAGAATTTTGTGGAAACTGTTGCGCCTATTAATGGTATTGATAAGGGGAAGAATATATTAATTGAGGAAGATTCAGTTACCGAAATTCATGGCATGGAGTTAATGGTTACTAAATCTATTGTTATGGTTTCTTCAAGTTTGAATTTTCAACCATTTCCCCCAACTGATACTTCACTTATGGCCATTGATAATCTGGACCAAGCCCATCAGCCTTACTCTAACCAAGCCCAACAAATACTTGATCCACAAAATCTCTCCAGCCCGTTAGACATCATACCCGCCCCAAGTGATCCAGTTCCCTACTCGACATTACAGCCCCAATCTACCCATTTCACACTTTCACCAGCCCATCAACTCTTCTTGGACCCTGCTCTTTTGGACTCAACCCGCCAGACTTTCCTTACCCACCTCCAAGCCCATAAAACTAAAACATCTGCCCCTAGGAAATTTACGTCCAAACAGTCTAAATCTAAATCCAAATAAGTCCCTTGTATTCCACAGGAAGGTAGTAGCAATGTCCCATTACAGAATAGGAAGCGTGGTCGCCCGGTAGGGAGTAAGAACAAGACTTGTCATGAGTTGGTTGTTTGTGATGGAGTTACGAAGAATGAGGTCGAGAGTAGGTCTTCCAAAAAATTGTGCAGTGGTATCTCTATTAATGAACCAGAGGCGGTGGTTGCTAGGCAACCCCGCCTATCCCAATGAGTTGCCTTAGTTGGAACTGTCAGGGTTTAGGGCACCCTCGGGCAGTTCGAGTTCTTGGAGACCTTGTACGAGATCTTCGCCCTAGTTTGGTCTTTCTTATGGAGACGAGATTAGATGTCCACAGGATTGACAGGTTACGTGAGAAGTTTAATATGTTTGGAGTTGGGGTTTTGACTGTTGGTAAATCGGGTGGTTTGGCACTTCTGTGGGAGAAGAATGTTTCGGTAACAATTTCGAGCTATGGAAAGAATCATATAGATGCTAATGTGCAATTCATGGATAGTCCGGTGATTTGGCATTTTACGGGTTTTTATGGAGAACCGGATGTGGCTAAACGGAAGAATACTTGGCATCTTTTGAAGAATTTGGGAACTCGGTCGGGAAGGGAGTGGTTTGTAATCGGCGATTTTAATGAATTACTTAGCCATGATGAAAAATTAGGAGGAGTTCCTACTCCCGAATGGCGTTTACGTGACTTTCGGGAAACGTTGACACAAAATGACTTATTGGATCTTGGTTTTGTGGGGTACCCATTTACTTGGAATAGTAAACGTGTGGCCCCAGATAACATACAAGAAAGACTAGATAGAGCTCTAGCTACTAGTCAATGGTCTTCACTCTTCCCACAAACTCAGATTCAACACATCACGGTTCGGAGATCGGACCATCTCGCTCTCTTCGCTGATTTCTTCCATCAGAGCACCGCCCCGCCTCCCCGTCACCGATCCAAGCCATTCCGGTTTGAGACGATTTGGGTCCGGTCCGATGAATGTGAGCAGGTTATTGCCGATTCTTGGGATAATTCAGAGGATTTCGATGTGAATATTTCAAGTTGTTCTGTGGGGTTGTTAAATTGGAGTAAACAACGTTATCCTAATGTCAGGAAAAAGGTCAGAGAGCTGAATTCGGAATTGGAGAAGTTACAGAGCCTACCTTTCACGGCTGAGAATAAGCAACAGGCTCAGGAATTGAAAGATGAGTTGGAAGATATGCTAGATCGTGAAGAAAGTTTGTGGAAACAACGGGCCAAGACTCAATGGTTAGCTGAGGGTGATAGGAATACGAGATTTTTTCATGCTCAGGCATCAAAGAGGGAGAAACAGAATAGTATTGCGGGGTTGAAGGATGAGTTGGGGATTTTACGGACTGATTTGGCAACAATGGGTCAAATTGCAGTGGATTATTTTCGGGATATTTTCTCCAGCATAAATCCCAGTGAAGAAGACATTGATGCGGTTGTGGGGACTATGAGTCAGAAAGTCGATCACATCATCAACCGGGATTTATCCAGATTGTTTACACCGGAGGAGGTACGTAAGGCACTTTTTGATATGTTCCCTACCAAATCCCCTGGCCCCGATGGTATGCCTGCATTTTTTTATCAAAATTTTTGGCATATTATTGGCAAGAATGTGATTGACTGTGTGTTAGATATTTTGAATAACCACTGTCTGAACCCAAAGCTTAATTATACACATATTATACTCATACCTAAATGCAAAGCACCAGAGCTGATTACCCAATTCAGGCCGATTAGCTTGAGTAATGTGATTTTTAAGATAGCTTCTAAAGTTGTCACTAATAGACTCAAGCCTCACATGTCTAAAATCATAGCCGAGACCAAATCTTCTTTTGTGCCTGATAGGTTAATCACTGATAATGTTTTAGTATCTTATGAAATAAATCATTTTTTAAAACGAAAAACGAAAGGCAAAGATGTTTTTATGGCTTTGAAACTGGATATGAGTAAAGCTTATGACCGGGTTGAGTGGCCTTTCTTGGAGCGTGTGTTGGTTAGATTAGGTTTTGAGCAGTCTTTTATTCGGTTAATTATGCTCTGTATGTGCTCTGTTTCTTACTCTGTAAAGTTAAACGGTGAAACCTTTGGTCCTATCCAGCCTAAGAGAGGTCTGCGTCAGGGAGATCCTCTTTCTCCTTATTTGTTCTTATTCTGTAAGGCCTTTAGTTCTTTGATTATTGAGGCGGAGGTTGGGGGGGAGGGGGTGTTGAGGGGAGTTTCTGTTTGTCCTGGGGTGCCGAGTGTCTCTCATCTTTTGTTTGCCGATGATACCCTTATTTTATGCGGAGCTACTAAAGAGTCTGCTATGGAGATTAATAATATTCTGAAGAAATATGGTTTATCTTCGGGGCAGCTTATTAATATTGAAAAATCGACGGTAGTTTTCAGTAGAAACATTGTTAGGGGGCGGTTGGAGGAAGTGAGAGAGGTTCTTCCGGTGGCTGTTGTGGAAAAACATGAAAAGTATTTGGGGCTCCCAACGGAAATGGGTAGGTCTAAGCGAGAGGTGTTTAGTTGGTTGAGGGAAAGATTATGGGCTAAGACTCAGGGGTTTGGAGAGAAGCATTTATCTAGAGCGGGTAAGGAAGTAATGATTAAATCTGTTCTTCAATCTATTCCTACGTATGTTATGGGCTGTTTCAAACTTCCTGAGTATTTAATCCGTGAGCTTGAGTCTATCATTTCCAAATTTTGGTGGGGAGATGGAAATAAGGACAAGATTCATTGGATTAAGTGGGATTCTCTTTGTGATAGTAAACGTGATGGGGGAATGGGGTTTCGGGACCTTAGCTCGTTTAATTTGGCTATGTTGGGTAAGCAGGTGTGGAGAATAATTCATAGTCCAGATTCACTTTTGAGCCATGTTCTAAAAGCAAAATACTTTCCGGATTGTGATATTTGTGAGGCTACTCTTAGTCCTAACTCCTCGTTTACATGGAAAAGTATTTTCAGCTCTATTAGTTTGGTAAAGTCTGGTTTGATATGGAGAATTGGTGATGGTAAGCAGGTTAGTGTTTGGGAGGATAATTGGATTCCGAGGGACACTTGTCGGAAACCGATCACTCCAGATTTATATGAGATTGGTGATATTTCGGTGTCTAATTTTATTCTTCCTGATGGATGGGGGTGGGATATTGATGCGTTGAAATTTATGTTCTGGGATGATGATATTGAAGCTATAGTGCGCATTCCTGTAGGTAGTGTTACTTCTATTGATACTCAGAGGTGGTTCTTTACTAAACATGGGTATTACTCGGTAAGAACGGCTTACTATGCTGCAAGGGGAATGAAACGGCAAAGTCGAGCAAGATTTAATGCCAGCAGTTCTTCTCTGTCCCAAAGGAACTGGATGTTTGTTTGGCCGTTACATGTTCCGAATAAAGTCCCTGTTTTCTTATGGCGTGTTCTTACCAATAGTCTACCTGTTTTTGTTAACTTGCAGCGTCGTAAACTAAATGTTACTCCTACTTACCCTCTCTGCTTGAAGTCGATTTAATCCATTGTGCATACATTCTTACATTGTCATTTTGCACGTCTCATTTGGGCCATTTCTGGATTACCTGCGCATTTATTTTCTGGTCCAGTTACTGATATTTGGGCATGGATTCATAATATTCAGCAGGTTCTTGAGCCGCAGCAATTTGCCTACTTTAGCTGCGTATGTTGGAATATGTGGAACAGCAGGAACCGTTTGATTCACGAGGGAGTGCATGAGGAACCTCTGGATTTGGTGAACTTTGCTGCCAATTATTTGCAGCGATTCCAGGAGGCTCAGATCAGGTTGGCTACGGCTAGACCACCTGTATCGAAGAAGACTTGGTCGCCTCCGTCTGGTTCCGTGGTGAAAATTAACGTTGATGCATCAATATTGAGGACAAAAAATGCAGCTGGAGTCGGGATTATTGCTAGCGGCAGCACTGGGCGGATAATAGCTTGGAGACAACGTAAAATTGATTTTATTCAATGTCCAGAAACGGCTGAATCCCTGGCAGTAAAATTTGGAGTGGATTTGGCAATTTCTCTTGGTTTGCAGGAAGTAATTATCGAAAGTGATTGCTTGAATATTATCAATGCTATCAACAACCCAGTGGAGTGCTTATCATCTTGTGGTCATATTGTGGAAGAGATTAAGAAGCAGATTTCCTTTTTTAGTTCTTTAACTTTCGTTCATGTTTTCCGTAGTGCAAATGTTTTAGCGCATAATCTCTCTAAATGTGTTGTTGGAGATTGTGATGGCTTGTCAGACTCTTTTTTATTTGGATTCTTTGTACTCTTCCTTTTATGAATGAAATTTAGTGATGTTTCTCAAAAAAAAAAGTTTTAAATATTCATGTAGAATAAACAGAAAGAGATGCTAAACAACACAAGTACTTGTTAACAATTTAAAGTCCAGTGCGCTAGTTTGTGGTCTGTGTTTTCCGGCTTGTCGTGCAGCTATTGACAAGTTTAGTAATTTTGGTTCAACCCAATAGTTAACCATTTAACTAAACAGTTTACCTATTAAAATTATGCACAATATGAATGAAACCTATTAAGACCTTAGACCTATATATTAAAAAAGTGGGTTGTTATAGTTTTTTATATGGTTAGGTATAGGTGGGTTAGTGGGTTATATAAAATCAATACCAGAAGTACGGCCTTTAAAAAATGTATTGGAAAAGCACAAACCATATAAATATACCATTACCAATGTGTGTTGTGCATTGTCCATTTCTAACACACAGTAACATCAGTACTGCATGAAAACATATAAATGAATCTCACCATCAACGACGTCACCAAGGCTGGAAAATGCTTCTTTCAGGCCCAGGTCATCAGTTCCAAAAGATAGACCTACAAAACAAAGGGGGTGATATGTACTCAGAGATTTCATTTTCCGTTGTAGAAGTTGTAATCCCTAAACACAATTAAGATTAAATTTATAAGTCAGAAGTCCTCAAATCCACGGTTTATAGCAGAAAGTTGACTTGGGATGTCGTTCTCCACTGACACTTAGCATAGGAACAAGCAAATTACGTTTGTGATTGAATGCAGAAAAGTAAACAGTTTGATCTCAGGCAGAATAATTGAATTGCAATAAACCCTAAATTACTTTGTTGTAAATCAATAATGGATAGGCGTAAAGGTTCTCCAACCTCCATCTGCTATGCTACTCCCAACTTCCTAGTTAAAATCCTACGTGATTACCTCTAACGACAGCAGGACATAATACTATGGTGCTCAAGGCACAATGAAAGTACCCTACTCGCTCAATGAAACCATCGTGCTCAATGTAACATCACACCACGAAGGATGTATAAAGTTGTATAACCACGATTTACGTCTAATAACTATTCCATTAATATATCATTGTATGTAAAGAAGTAGTAAAAGCAGAGTTACGGCGGTTCGCCTTTACAAAAGAAAGTTAGCTACTCATAGTAATTTAGAATAGAAATCGAAAATCTAAGAAGAAAGGAAGAAGAAGCTTAGTCTCTGATGTCTTCGTGCTGCTGCTTCTAGGGCTTCCTCCTTCTGGGTGCCTGACGGCCAGCGGTTTTGGGGTTTCACTTCTCCGATGACTGGTTCTCCCTCAGGAGAGCTGCTTTGTGAGCTGTGTAGAATTATGAGACCCCTGAGGTCTTATTTATAGTTGAAATCTCAAGCTCAAACCGTCATTCTTCAATAAAGAAAGTTTAGGGAGGCGGGTTCTAGCCTGACAGGCCAGGAGAATCAGCCCAGGAGGTTTCAGAACCTTCACTGCGGTCGCCTGTGGACCGCAGTGAGGCCTTCTGCGGTCCCTCGTATCATGCCTTCGATTGCTTCACTCAACTGCTTTTCGTTCTTCAATTTCGGGCTTCGTAACTTTGTTTCCTCGAAAAGTGGTCTTCTACAAAGTTGTTGCATCTTAAATTATCTTCGCATCGGTTGGTCGCATGGCATGTTTTGACTCCTCGAACTCCGTGCAACTGTCAATCCAACGTATTCGCTTCCTTGTCCCGATTTGACACAATTATGCCGTTTTGGTGCCTGAAATCGTGCAAATCCTCAAAAACGCGATCATGACCTACAGAAAACACGCAAAGTTGATAATAATATGAGGGAGTAATAATATCAGATCCCGAAATAATATGAAAAACTAAAACAATGATGTAATTGAACAAAAAATGGCATCTGAGATGCCATACCTCCAGCAAAAAGCTTGCTGGACATGAAGCAAACAGCTGTGAGAGTGGGGGACTGCACACTGGCAGAGATATTATATCTCAACACATTTCCAACTCTGTTAAAGAGGGCCATTCTGCAAGGCAAAGGCAATCGAATACTTCAACAATCTAACAGCGATATGAACACTCAGAAAAGGAGGTATCGAATTGAAGACCAAGCAGTAAACATAATACCAACATCGTTAACATCCTGTTTGCAATAGACTTTCTAATGCTTGTTTATTGCTTATTTGTACAGGGATCATACAAAATGTAAAATGTGTTTGCAGAAAAGAGCTTCATCTAATAAAATCTTTAAAAACTGAGTTTTAAGCGTTCAGTTGACAGTTTCAGCAGATTCTTACTAGGGTGATCATAAAATCCGATCCAAAAATCCAAAAATCCGATCCGATCCGATATATTCGGATCAGATTACGGATTATGATATTTTAGATCCGAAGATTTTTGGATTAATCCGATCCGATCCGTCGGATTAAAATCCGAATTAATTAAATATATATATATATATATATATATATATATATATATATATATATATATATATATACTGATGAGATAATTGACAAGATTATAATTAATCAAAATTACTGTAGCAATGAAGAAAATAACCAGAATTATACCTGAGATAACTCTGAATTTAACTCTGACTTGAAATTTGATCGGATTACAACTCTGACTTTAACTTTGAAACTTGATCGATTATGTGAATCAATATTGCTAAGCTAATATTTTTGGGTGAAATTTTTACAAATACATAATAGAATCTGGAGGAATACAATACAAAGAAAAAACTATCTGAATACATTTTTTGCTCTGGGATTTCCTTTCTTCTGTCTGTTTTTTCTTCTGCCCTTCTTCCTTCTGATTGAAGCCTATTTAAAGGAATGTCAGGCTTCTGTGCGGACTTGAAAATCTTCAATTCACATCCGAATTTTGTTACTTTGTGCTGATTTTTCTCTGATTGAATAGTCTGTCGGGAATCTTGCTTTGTGCTGATTTTTCTCTGATTGAACAGTCTGTCGTGATTTTGTCTTTCTTTTCTTTAATTGAGTAGTTTGTCGGGAATCTATCTTGTCACTTTCTCTTGTTTTTACCTCTTTGTATGGGAGTAAAAATCCCATAACAATCATCTTCATTGTCTTGTTCAAAATTGACTGAGGAACTTGATTCTTCATCTTCACTTGCAGTTTGTAGAATTGCTTTCATCTCATCCAATGAGCTTGCTTGTGCTAATCTTGTTTGAATGGTATTTTTCATCATCATGAATTCTTCATTTTGTTGAACCTTTTCTGGGGAGACAATTTGTTTGCTAAACTTTGGATGAAGTTTGAACCATTCCGATATGCTGTCCAGTTCCAATGGACCGGTGTCCATTTTGTTCCACCATTTAACTTCTGCTTCTTTTGTTAACCAATATAAATTGGTATTTTCATCATACCAAACATTTTGTAGGATTCTCAAAATCCAAGTTAAATTGAATTCTTTGTAAAATTTGATTATCAGGGGGTATTTGTGAGAACAACTTTGTTTTTTGTACCTATCCGAAAAGTACTCAAATGATTTTTGAACTTTGTGGGGGAACATTTATGGTAATGGTCCAAAATCATGCCACCATGCAAGAAACCAGTTAGGAAGTTCTTCTGGAGAAAAATCTTCTAGAAAAGTTCATAGAATTAGAAGAAATCCTGCTCTTAGACGAAATTTTCAAGATGCCTTGGTGGTGAAATGGTAGACACGCGATAGAGTGAATAGATCTGCCATTTCTGGTAGAGTTTTTCCCATTAAAAAGAAATATGACATGGAGTTGACTGCATTTTGTTTGTAGAGGAATTTTGTACAAGCTTGTATGTAATCAAAATAATTACAAATAAGATGGGGTCTTATCTCTCTCAGAGTATAAGGGTTTCCCCAATCAGCTAAACTAATAACTTTGTTGATGAAAATTTTTCGATAACCAATGGTCGATGAGGTATCCGGATGATTTTTGGAACTTTGTTTTGAATATGAAGAGAATTTGTTCGACTAAGATGTCCTCATAATATTGTTGTGGTTTCTGATGATTTTCATAGATCCTGCAAAATTTGTCGTCTAAGATAAATTGTGAAATGATAGCACCTTGTTCTGCAAATTGTGAGGCATTATCATTATCTAATTGTTTTGGAAAATTTTCTGGAAAACAGTCATCTTCAATGACACATTCTTTGTGAAAGTGTCCTGTGCTTAAATAGGGACAATCTGGCTGGTCATCTCTATTTGAAATTTGGGACTTGGTTTGTGTCAAAGTTTGTTGGCACTTAGTTTGTGTCAAAGTTTGTTTGTAGGTAGGTAATGTGGCTAATTTTGAATGCAGAGGTGGAAATTGTTCAGTTTTGGGATATGGTGTTAATGCTACTTTGCTAAGAGGTTGAAATTTGTTGGCAATCTGCAGAGATGTCTGTTGCCTTGTTTGTGGGATATTTTGTAATGGTTTTGGTGACAAAGTTTGTTCAGGCTTACTTTGTGCATATTGTGCTAAATTTACCATTGGTCTTTTCCCGGAACTTGTGCTCACTGCTGCCAATGGTACTAATCTTCTTTCTTCCATCTCTGGAGAAATTCTCTTGTCAAATAATCTGGAATACAATTGTCAGTTCCTTTTATGAATTCTATATCAAAATCAAAAATGGATAAGATAGCTTGCCATCTAGCAAATATTTGTTTTGATGCCAAATTTTGTACATCTTTTGTCAAAACTTCTTTGTCGCTTTTACAATCAATTTTAAGTAAAAACTTTTGGTTTAATAAATCATCTTGAAATTTGTTAATGCATAAGACTATTGAAAGTATCTCTTTCTTAATAGTTGAATAATTTTGTTGTGCTCCTGATCTCCAAGTACCCGAATGATATCTAATAATTGTCTCTTTATTATCAATAATTTGTTTAAGAATACCTCCATACCCTAATTCTGATGCATCTGTTTGCACAATCTTAAGAGTATTAGGTGGCAAATGGTTAAACAGGAAGAGTTTTGACTTTTGTTTTATTTGTCTAACTATCTCAAGATGTTTGTTTGACCAAATCGGGTTCTTTTTCGCCTTTCAAATAAGGGTTTACAAACTTGTCTTAAATTAGGGTAAAAATCCCCTACATAATTCAAAGCTCCAAGGAACCTTTGTAATTGGGTTTTATCTCTAATTTCATCTGGGAACTTATCTCCAAATTCTAAGGACCGTTGGATGGGTATGATAGTATTTTCATGAATTTGATGTCCTAGAAACCTTATGTTTATTTGAAATAATTTTATCTTTTCCCAAGTAAACAACCAAACCATTTTCTTTTATGACTTTTAAGAAAATATTTAGATGTTTCCAATGTTTTTCTATGTCCCGCTAAATACTAAAACATCGCCTATGTAAACAATTGTAAAAGTAGTGTAAGGGTGAATATATCATTCATAACTTTTTGAAATTCTGATGGAGCATTTTTTAATCCAAAAGGCATAACATTCCATTCAAATTGTCCAAATGGAACTGTAAATGCTGTTTTGTACTTATCTTTTTCTGAAATTTGTATTTGCCAGAATCCTGACTTCATGTCAAATTTTGAAAATACCTTAGCATTATAAAGTCTCTTGAGTAAATCACTTTTATTTGAATCGATATCTAATCCATTTGAGAACTTTGTTCAATGGTTTGTAATTTATAACTAGTCTAGGAGTTCTCGCTCAAGTTCAAGATTCTTTGTACATAAAATGCAGAATATGACCATGGTGATTTGCTAGGCCTAATAATCTTCATTTTTAATAATTCTGAAATTTCTTTCTTACAGTATTCTAATAATTCTTGATTCATTTGTATAGGCCTTGCTCTAGTAGGAATTTTATTTTCTTCAAAATCATTTTCATAGGGTAAAGTTACAATATGCTTTTTTCTTTCCCAAAAAGCTGTGGGAAACTCTGAACAAATCTCTTTATTTTCTTTTGATAAAGTAAAATTTGTTGTCAAGAATGGGCTTTTAATTTTTCTTCAATTCTTTTATGACGAAGTTCTTCTTTTAGATACATAATTTGTTTTTCTTTATTTTTATTTTTGAAAAATTCCAGCTTGTAAAAGATTTACATATCCGGTTGTTACCGGATATTGAATTGGAAAAATATTTTCTTTCCTAGGACCGTAGTTCCTACACCTCGGTTATCTACGTAAAGGAAATAGCTTGTAAGAATGGGTTTCCTAAAATGACTTTGGTGTTCAAGTTTTTATTAAAACAAAACTTGCTAAAACAAATTCCATCATTGCAAATGTGTGCATTTGAAAGTTTGTAATTTATTTTAGGTTTGTTGCATCCGCAGCTTGATAACCTTTCTTTTGTTTTTCAAAATATTTTATTTCAGATTCCTTGTATGCAATTCATGTCTGCACCACTGTCCATTAAGGTTATTGTTTATAGGGTAAATGTCCCTATAACAATTTTAATTTTGACATACCATCTTTGGTAGGTAATTTGTGATAGAGCATTTATGAATGATTCTCCATTATTCTTATTTTCTTCATCATCAACTTTGTTGGTAATGCTTTCTTCTTTTAATTCATCTTTTAGTTTTAAAATTAAAATATCTTGTTTTATTTCTTCATTTACTTGCCTTAATTGTCGTATTTCTGTTTTTACTTCCTTAATCTCTCGTTGAATATCATTGACAGAGATGCTGTTTGTTTTGTGGGAATTGAATGTTTTTATTACATCTTTGAAATCTGTTTTTTGTTTATTTGAAGTAGAAGTTTCTTGTCCTTTTTCTAAAATCATATATTTTAATTTCTTTAGATAATTATCTTTTTGTTGAGGGTCTTTGACCTGATCAATCATTTCAAATATTAACTCATATTGATTTTGTTTTGTGATTACTAAAAGTTTCTTACTACAATTGCAAACACTTTTTCCCATTTGGTCAGGGAGACAATAACACGAATCTTCTTCTTCTGAATAATCAGAAGTTTCATCATTATCTGATTGAATCTGATTAAATTGATAATCTTCTTTATCTGTTCCTATTCCTTCTTCATCAGAACTTATTTCAGAAATTATATTTAAAAGCTGATTTTTTAATTGTTCGTCTGAAATTAATTCTTGTATCTTTTGCCTTAGCTTGCAAGTGTTGGCATAATGTCCAGGTGCCTTACACTTGTGACATATTATTTTGTCTAGAGGGACTCTTTCTTTTTTATAAAATCTTTCTTTTTTCTTATAAAAATTATTTTTATTATTTGGTTTGTAATCTTGCTTATTGACCTTTTTGTTGGAATATTTTCTTTCGTAAGTTTTTCTCATGGTTATGAATCGGGGTTTGATTTTATCAAACCAAACTGCTTGCACTAGCTTCCCAATTCTTTTCTACTTACCATATTTTGTTTCTTTAATCGATTTTAATTTTAAATCATTACAAATTTGTAATCCAAATGATTTATTTGGTTTATAATTTCTCCGTATGGCATTGTTTCTATATTCCCATTAATGTTTTTAATCTTTTCTCTTACTTTTTCCAAATAACTTTGGTAACTCGAAATAAATTTTTCTTTCCAATAATAATTATTCGGATCATCCCTCTCATAAATTTCGTAAGAAAACATCTTTGTACCATTTGAAACTCAAGCTTACATTTTAGATTTTGTAAAATTTCAAGATTTCTTTCACTATACCAATTAGGATCCCCAACAAAATGAAGTAATATAGTGTAAATGAGAGAAGTAACTGCTACTGAAATTTGTCTATTATTATCATCTAAAATTGGTATTCCATTGTCATCTTGTTTAATACTATCTAATATTACATTTTGTTCTAATGGTGTAAGGGAGTTATCCCACCATCCTTTTAATTGTCCATTAAATCCTAAAATTAAAGTTTTTGCACAATCAACTTGGTCCATTCTATTTCCGTATATGTTTGATATGACTACCATCTCTTAACAAATTTTTATAATCTGGTATTCTGCTAACCCATCTATATTCCACTCATAAACTGTTGATCCATTAAAAGTCCTTTGGGTATGTGTTTCTTCTAATTGGATGTCTGGGGGAGTGGGTATAGGATAGAAATTTTTGTGTTCTACAGGGAAAATATGATTACCATCTTCAGACTCATCACCTGAATGGACAGTTTCTAATGATTTTTTTAAAGTATTTAATTTTTCTAAATTCAAATCTCCTAACTTAGAATTTATTTTCTGAAGAATCTCTGTCTCTGTTAACTTAGGTTTATACTCATTGATTTTAAAAGGAAATCTGTGTATCTGCTTATCCGGTGACGTATGTTCTTTACTGAGGATGCTAAATTTGTCTCAAGTGGAGATTGGCTACCTAATTTCTTTTCTATACTATCTTCTATTCTTTCTAATTGTTTTCTCAGACAATGTAAACTTATATTAGTGTAATTTCTTTGTTTCATTCCTGACTCATCATCTTTGTTGTCGAAGGACCCATGATAATCTATGACATCCGTTAAAACCTTTGTTCTTACAGCTCTAAAGGTGGAAATTCATGCAAGATACTTGAGCCATATTTCTTTGTAAAATAAGATTTTGTTTTTAAAAATCGAAAGTTTATCATATTTTGAAAAAAATAAGTAAAAAATGGTATATGATTTTGTATAGTAACCATAAATTCATACCAACTGTTTCTTATGACATTTCTTTGTTTTTCAGAGAATGTTTCCATGAACCATTTTCTTGTTTGTTTTCGTCACTCATAAAATCTTTTTTTATCAAATTTTATCTGCACAAAATTCTTTTGTCAAAACATATATGCTTGAAAGATTTGGTGAAGTTGGTTTATCCTCTTCTTGTTGTTCTAAATCATTTGTGCTATCACTAAAGCCTTGTGAAGTATAAACCGTCACAACATTTTTATGTGTTCTAACTCCTTGAAAATTATGTCTATCCTTTTCAAAAATACTAAAAGAATTTCTATGGAATTACTCAGATAAATATTCACTATTTCTCCGTGAGCTATAATCTCTAAATGACATAGAACTTTGTCTGTTAAATCTTATACTAACCCTCCATCCGGGTGGTCTACTATATTTTCTATTTCAAGATTTTCTATCGGTTGATCTTGGTATTGTTCCGTATGGAAGCAACCAAGCTTCGTGAAGATTAACATTTTTCCATTCTATAGTCTTAGGACCGTAAGATTAGACTCGACTTATTAATTTCCCAAAAGATAGTTTGTCCGTAGGTTTTTCATAATGTACCGCTTGACATTTAAACCCGTATTCATAACTTTGTAATGTATCCTATAAAATACTTCATATATATGAGAACCATGCTTCATTTTGTAATTATGAGTTTTTACATTTAAAGTAAGAATATCTAAAATATGTGGGTCAGTCAGGGATATGGTAAAATTCGGATAACAATTAAAATAAATTGGTCCATTACAAAGACTTGTTTCAATTAATCCTAAAAGGGAATCTTGAAAATCAAAATGTCTAGCATCTCTGAGTGCAACAAAAATGCTAGTATCTAATCCTTCTCTTGTTAAAGGTTTAATAGCAATTTGTACAAGACCTATATGTAAGAATTTGTATCCACTGGCTATATGCTTTCTAATTGACTTTTTAGTGAATAAATGTAAAGTTTGTTGATCACTTACTAAAGGAAGGACTTGTTCTTCTGTTTTTATAGTATAAGCTGATCTAAAGTCTAATATGCTTTGTTTATATATTGTACTCTTATCTACATTTGGTGGTTTCCAATTGAACAAATCTTTATCTTCCCAAGTATTTTCAATAGTAGATACTACATTTTCATTAGATAAAACCTCAAACACCAACACTACTACTACAAGTAACCTAATCTAAGATCCACCTCCAACTTGAAGTCTGAGAGAAGGCTTGTCCGAGCAAGGCTACCTGAAAGGACTAAGTGTGTGGGGGTGGGGGGGGGGGGGGGTTAGAATGGATTACCCGGATTGCCTAAGTCAATCCGGAAGGAGGCTTTACTCAAAGGAGAGATGAAAGCTCTCAATGCAATAGTAGCGGGAAAGGTTAAGATATCAAGAGATACTTGATACTGTGGAATTATCACTTACCTTAAGGTCTTGGACCTTGTCCTATATTTATAGTTATCATATACTTATGAAGTAGCTCATAAGATGATGCCAAGTGTATGCCTCCGATTTGGACACCAATGCTACCTTTGGCCCATGGCCCATTAGTGAATAGTAATCCAATACTAATTAATGGGCCGGGAGGGTAGTTTGGTCCTTTCCTCCGAGTACTGCTCGCACGCTGGGTCCGTGTTAGTCCTCTGATGCACTGCCTGGTTGATCCGCCTCGGGTGACTCGGATGTCCGAGCCTCAGAGTCTCACCAAGTATCTCGCTGGTTCTTATATACGCTTGGGCTTATCGTGATGGTGGCGCCGAGATTTCCTCGTCCGTCTGCTTGGCATCTCTCAGATCGGGCGTGGCTGTGTTTGTAAGTCCTTCTCCCATTTAGCTCGGACTAGCAGTAAGGTTGTAGTGACCTTTAGCGCATCGGGTCGATTCACTTTGGGCGGACCATGTGAGGTCGGACCAAGATCAATTGGCTAATTAAGCCGTGATGCGCTTTAGGACACGCCTACGGCGCCTTAACGGATTGGACATGTCCGTAATAACATATGTCCCCTAGTTTCAAGTATCTTAGTAGAAGATAGTTGGTAACTATGAAAAGAACAAGTGTGTCAGGAGCGGTCCAATCGTTAATCAAGAAAGGTAAAAGATCCTTCGCTTGAGATCCGCCATCCGTGTTCCGTGTTCAGAATCAATATATCTCTCTCTATTTTTCCTTCTACAACCGGATTAACAAGTGTTCGGATCAGATGGAAAAGGTATTTGTAATCGAGATATATAGTTCGAGTACGTTAGATGTAGTGTAGCTCCTGAGATCGTCTGCTAGATGCCTTTGTCAACCGATCCGTCTGGTCACGATCCAGAAGCCCAAGAGGCCCAACAGTTGTGTGTTCGCTCGCGGGAAAGATCCCGAGTAAAGCGACACGATCGCTGGATCGTGACGACATCGACGGTTGGGGTTAGAGGTCCGATTGATGTGACACGCCTATCACGCTGTTAGGCGACGCATCGACAAAGAACCCATTCGTGGAACGGTAACCTCGATCAAAAATATCCGACGGTTGGGATTCAAATCCAGTGATGCGACTTCGGTTAGGCACCAAACGTAATGCGCTGTTGGCCATCTATTCGTGAATCGCCATGACCGCTGGATTTGAAGAGATTAACGGTCATGGTTTAATCCTAAGTGATGTGACGGCCTTCCCACTTTGCCCTATAAATAGTTAGGCGATTGGTCACTTTCACACTTTAGCTAAATTGAGACGCCGAGCAATCTTTAAGCAATTCAAACAACGCAAGATCGATCCGAGCAACCGACTTGTAAGACTTTGGGCTATCAAGTCGAGATTCAGAACCTCGGACATTGTCCAAGTTCGATCGTCCGGAACTTCCCTGCTTGAATATTAGCAAGTAAGTACCCTCATTCTTCGCTTTGTTAAAGTTGCTCAGATTCGCTATACGCCCATTGCATGTCTAGTGTAGCTTCCTTTCGCCTTCCGTAATTGTGCCTTTTTAGTAATCGCTCTTGCGATACCTTTGGTTTAGATGGTAGTTGATGTGTTTCACGATGCTTATAATATGCCAATTTTCCTCATTGGTTGTGGTGTTCGCCTGTAAATTGTTTCTTTTATTGCCGTGCCATAAGGGAAGATCGTGGTGCCAGTGGCACAGCTTCGTGTGCCAGGGTCTTGGGGTCCCTGTCCTTCTGTGTATAGAAAATCTTAGGGTTTAAACTTTTTCCCGGACCTCTGGACTTAATAAGACATATAAATGAACTCTCGGACAATAACAATCATCGTTTCTGATCCGTTTCCTTCTGCCCTAGGATGTCCGGGAGCGATAGTCAAAACGTTCACGAGGTGCGGGATTACCAGGATGGAGTAGATTCGGGCGGTGAATCCGTGGACGTGAACGTGTCCGTAGAAGACTATCTCGTGGATGTCTTTTCTTCCAGAGATTCCGACGCTAGGCACGGAACCCATGAAACAGTCAATCCTCCGACGGACGGGCCAGTGGTCGAAGAAGGTGTTAATGAGGTGAGAACGTTGGTCCAATCTCGGACTATAGGCGGTGTGGGAGGGCCTATAGATCCGAATGAGCTTCAACTTGAACGGGCAGGCGACAGCGGGCATGAGGCTGATGACGTGGAGATGTTCGAGGCCGGAGTGGAGGACCGTGTTGTAGCGGAAACAGGTCCGTCCAAGCCAAGCACATCCGGGAGACCCGAAGGTGTCATCGAGGAGGAAGAAGATGGTGAGGAAGAGGAATATGAGGACGAGGAGGAAGAAGGAGAAGGATCTCCTGTCGCTTGTCCCCCTAGACGATCCAACATGGATTGCACTACACCCCGCCGCGCCTGCAGCCCAAATCTTCCATTAATTGAAGGTCGTGCGAAGTCGCTCAATCAAGTTCTCGCCTCAGGCGTCACTATAATAGCATTTAATTTGGAGAACTAAACACGGCGGACTTCTTCCTACGTGTCCATCCAGGGTTAGGGCGGAGGGCATCCCTGAGTGGAGGCGAAAGTGGGAGATCCCTGACTCCGTAGAAATCATGGTTCCCGAGCCCGGACACGCCTTTTACAACCCGCCCACCGGGTATATGTGTGTGCACGAGGTAGCTTTTGCTTGTGGGTGGAAGGTCCCCATTGCAACGGAGTTGAAGCACATTCTGAATCACATCGGGATCGGTCCGAGTCAGGTTATCCCGAAGTCCTTGGGTAATCTTATTTGCTTCGTCATTTTTTGCAAGAAGAAAGGGCCGTAGAATTTTGAGAACTTCAGTGCCTTCTTCAAGCTTGCTCAAATTCGGGAATCCACTATTCTATACTTTCATGAATAGGAAACCCTATAATTTTATCTTGGACTCCATTTCGTCGCTGGGATCGAAGTGGTGGGATAAGTTCATTTTTGGACGGATGGCTCTGAAACCAGGGGAGTCCGAGAGGCATGAGAATGGGGATCGCCAAAATTCCTAAGGAGAGTATCCTGATCAAGGCCCCTTCCGAAGAACGTGGCTCCGTGGGTGGCGGAAATCCACAAAAAGCATGACCCACCTACTTATCCGTTTCACGGATTAATCTGTCAGCCACTTCCCTACCTGTGCGGACTAACAGGCGCAGTGGATGTAGGAGGGAAGACGGACTTTAGTAAAGATTCGTTGACTTGAAACTTGGCGTTCTTTCTTCTTCGATATACTCCATTTTGATTACGTATTTCCGCAATCCTAATAATTCTTCTTTAACCCGTCTGTATCTAACGCCTTTGGTTTATTGTGCAGCTCATTGGTTCGACTACATCATGTCGACACTCCGCGAAAAGAAAAAGTTGTAGAGAGAGCAGCAAGCCCTGGAGGTCGCCGCTGGTCAGAGGACCAAAATCATCAACACTTCCGCGGGTCTTCCCATGTCAGATCCGAAGAATGCCGCAGTTTTTGCCGCAGAGGAAGAAAGGCGAAAAAAGGCTGGAGAGGACTCTCAGGCCTTGGCGGTGCCCGACAAGGGCAAAACCCCCGTCACTCGGAGCGCCACCGCTCAAGTCCTGTGCTTCCACCGCCGCACCACAACGGAGGTGTTGATGCAGGATGCCATTACCTCGGACGCAAGAGAGGAGCAACGGAGGCTCCTCCGCAAAGAAAGAGATGAATTGTCCGGCCCTTCCTCAGGACTAAGTTGTTTCGACAAGGAGTACGAAATGGCTTATGGACTTCGAGGTTGAGCGGGTCGGAGGGTTGGATGGGCTATACCAACGGGTAAGTAATCTTTGGATGCTCTTCTTGGTTTGTTCTTAGTATGACAGAAGTGCAACTTATATTCTTACGGACTTCTTGCAACTCGGCTGTTTCGTCAGGGCCATGCAATGGAAGGCCGCTGAACGCACTACCATTGAGGAGGACCTCCACAAGGCTGTGGCCACTTCCGCGGATGAGGCGGAGAAGGTGAAGCAATTGGAGATGCGGCTGAAAGAGCACGAAGTGAAGTTCTATAAGTCAAGACTAGTGGAAGAGATTAAGGCGGACCTCTCGGCAGAGAACTTTGTCGACAAGTCGATGAAGGCTTTTCGGATTCCAAGGATTTTCGTCAAGGCCTCCAATATGCCCGTCTTCAGGCTGGTCGTGACTTCATGGAGTCCGACTCCTTCAAGTTCTTGACGGCGGACAAATCCGATGCCTCCCGCCTGGATGGGTTCGTGTCCGCTATCGGGCAACTGTAGTCCAAGGGACTACTTCCTCCAGATTTCAATTGGAAGGCGGAAGGGTTAAACCTTCATGGATGCTAACGGCGTGGACGCTCCGTGGATGTTGTCTCGGATGAACAAATGGCGCGGTGAGTTTGCGTAACTCACCGAGGAAGGTGAGATCGAGATCCGAAATGGCGGGCCCTTCCTCCCGAGATGGGTCCTGATGATCTCCGAAAGGTATGCTTTGTACCTTTCGACAATTACCGAAGCTTCAAGAAGTGGTTCTCCCGCCTTTGCCGTTGCCGCCTTCCATGATTTCAACTTGTTCAATATTGTTGAATCCTTGCGCAAAGCCACCTCCAACACACCCCCCGCCGATCCGCCTCAGCCGGTGAAGCGAGTCCGAGCCAAGCCGGGCCTCGGAGAAGTCCGGTATGCCCTGCTGAAATTCTCAGATTTCAATCTTTCATTGGATTTGCATCTTTGATAACTCGGAATGTCATTACATACTATAGCAATGTTTCAGATTTAATCCGAGGAGTCGAACCTCCTATGTTTCCTAACTATTACTTGCTCTCTTCGCTCCTCTTTATCTGCTGTTCATAAGTCGAGTTATTATAAATTACCCATCTCTTAAGAGCACGGATCATCAGAGATGGCATCCGATGTAGAAATCGACCATAATCTTTCCGATACTTAATGCTCGCCTCTGGGATGTCTAATTCTTCTAGAAGGAGGAAGGTGAAACAGTGAAATAGTCATTATGACTACGCCTTTTCATCTCCCCGTCGGATTATCAACATGTGGCGAGATCTTGAGGACCCGTCAACTATAAATAAAGGTGTGGTAGTTCTTCCCTTTTCACCATTGCACTTTATTCGCTTGGTTTTGTTTCATTGATTCCACCATCCACAAAAGCCGGAGTTCTGTGATGTCGAATCGATGACGAGGAATATCAAGACTGGTAACCGTGCTTAGGCACATGCATCCACCGATTTACCTGCACGGGATCATGGATGACCCGATCATCCTTAATTTTGAAGGCGATCGACCTCTATGTCCGGGAATAGCTAGGAGGAGAGCCGAGGAAGAGAGGAAGCGGACGCTGAAGCTGATCCGTAGGAGGATCCGTATGCAGCAGTGTTGGTCCAGATAACGGCAAAGTAAAAGACTAGAGGGGGGGGGGGGTGAATAGTCTTTTAAAACTTTTGTCGATAACAAATGTTTCTCAGATATCTGAATGGATATCTGATACTTAGAATCAGAGTGCGGAAGACTTAATAAAGATAAGTGTAGAAATAGTTAATAAGTGTGTGTGTGTTGCTGAAGTATAAATACAGAAATGTAAATGACACAGCAAGTATAGTGGTATCTGGAGGTGGCGTACTAATCCACTTCGGTCTATCAGAGACCTAGAATTCACTAGAACAGATAATTGAGATAACCTTACAAAAATCCTATTCTAAGATTCTTAACAATTGGTTCCCAACCAAATGTTCCCCGAGTTGTTCCTAGCTTCTTCAAATAAGTACTTCCTATACTCGTAAACCTTCGAGTTGTTCCCTAGCTTCCCAAGCTAAGTACTTCCTATACTAAAAACCTTGAGTTATTCCTTAGTTTCCCAAATCAAGTACTTCCTATACTCCTAACCTTGGAGTTATTCCCGATTTTTCAAACTAAGTACTTCAGACTCCACGCGGTTTTGGTGTTGGTTTCGGCTTGAGTTGTCGATGAGCGCCTTAATAACTTTTAAGTTATTCAGATGGCTCAGTGAACTGTTACTTAATACACTTTACAACAGATGGTATCTTGTTCGATTTTATCGACCAAGTCTTATGATATATGTTCAAGAGAATGAATCTTATAGTTGATCTTTTGATTCAACTCCTTCACATAGATTTGCTTGTTTAGGATCGTGACACTTAGAACTTCAAAGGTTTACTCAAGATCATGTGCTTTAGTCGCAATGTAAAGCTTTGATAATAAGTAAGTTGCTTTGAGAGAGTAGGATGTTCGTAGTTCTATGTTTCAAACAGATGCAATGTGTGTCTTCCTCAAGTCGCCTAAGTGTTGATATTTATAGATGATTTTGAGTGCCGCTTGAATAGTATCCGTTAGCTCAAATTCAAACTATCGATATCTCAGGTGTATAAGATCAGAAAGTGTTTTGTCTTCTTCTCGGTTGCCGCTGCTTTTACTCGCATATCTCCGTCTGCATTAAATGCATTGTACTATACTTTTGTCCTCAGAGTGTCAATGTAACTATGCTTTGTATCGTAGACTAGACTTGTTGTCCGATTCTTGCACGCCCTTATCTTCATTCTTCATATACCACTTGTATTGATTGAAACAACTTTGTTTGCAATATATGTTTCTCTTCGTAAACGTGTTTAACGCCAAGGTATCTCGAGAATAGATATCCGTGGACACTTTCCTCGTCTTCGATATGTATCTCATTTCTCGATATCTCTTGTGACACGCTTTGTTTGAAACTGCTCGGTTCACAAGATATCCGCTAAGATATCCGAACAATGATTCAAGAATCTTGTGCGCTTTTCTTCAAGTCTTCAATTCTTGTGGAGCTTCATTGATGTCTTCTTCGGTCTTTTCTTCATAAAATAAAATTACATTTTGAGACCTATCATCCTATACAAGATTAGCTAGACTATCATACTTAGTGGTTTCCTCTTTACAATGTTCAAGTGAACCAAGAGTACTAATCACCTTTCTCGAGACTAAGATAAGTCATTATGTTGTCGAACAAAATCTAAACAGATATTCTAACAAAATATCTAACAAGCAAAGAAGCTCTATGGCCGACGTGGAGGCTCGAGTCCCAAGGCTCGACTTCCTGAGTCCGTGAAGGAACAAGGCGGGTTATGCCTGTGGAAGCATGTAATCGATCCTCGATCTTTCCAGATTGTACTTGCTATGTAAATGTTCGGATAATTTTGTTTATAAAATTCAACTATTTTTCCTGATGAGATCGCCATCTTTTCTTGTGCACGCTTCACGGATTATATCGACGCACATATTTTTGTAAAATGACTAAGAAACTCGACGTGGTTGATGGCCTTGTTTAGGATTGATTGATAAACCCGTCTGCCCAACACCTGCTCAACCCAAATGAATAGTTTAAGCCCATTGTCAACGCCGGTTCGACGTGTCGACGCCTATCGTTCGTCACTTCTATAACATCATGGATCCTCTCGCCTTGGTCGCGCAAGTCCAACTTCCAATTTCCAAATCTACTCAATAGCAAGAAGACGATCTCTTGAATAGTTTCCCCCTCGAGACTCCCGTCCACTCTCGAGTCGGCGTTCATCCTGAGCTTGAGAGTGGCGTGGGTCTAGAGGGGAAGATTGTTGAAGACCAGTCATGGAAAAGCATAGATCTTGGTTTGAATGTACATCTGTCTGCCTCTCTGCTTTCTTCCATCCCCACTTTAATGGCTCAAATCTCTTATATTGGAAACGGCCTCCTAATTTCAAGAGAGTTCGAGTCTTTAAAGCCGTGAGGCGGAAATCCTTCCCCGTCTGCATTGCTTTCCCCGCATGTGGATTTGCAATGCCACGTTTTGGTGGTATCATGAGGATTCCATCATGTTTAAACATTTTCCTGTGTGCAGGTAGATTGAGTTCCTGGCCTCCGCGGAAACCAGACTTGCCGCTCGTCATGGAAGAAGCTTTTTCCTACGGGAGAACGATCTTTGCTGGGAGATGACGTATCTTCGTAGACGTCGCTTTTTCATGTCAAGGTGAATCCGGATATCGATCCGAGATTGCATATTGTACAGACAAAATTATGTATAACTCGTCTTCGTATGAACAAAATCTCTTGCTTTCCTTGTCGTTAATCGAACGTTAAATCATATATGCACGGATCGAAAGATCACAAATCGAAAGATAGAGGTTGTATTGATTTGCCGGAAATTCAATTACAACTTGTGGGCAATCATCAGAGAGGTCCTTTTTCATGGCTTCAGTTCTCTTGACAACTTCAAAATCCAACCATGCTTTGATGTGATTGGTGTTGATCAAGGTAGGTTTATTCTTTCTCCATGCCATAAGTTGTTTGAGGATTGGTTCTGGAAATCTTGAGTTTACCAATAGATGCTTAAGTTCTAGAATCCAATAGCCATTTTTCTGGTTGATGCACCTGTAGACAGAGGAATCATTGTCATACTTCACATACTCAATTTTGGCTTCTTCTGGCCTGAGTGGAAGTTGACTTTGTCTTTGCTCAGCCTCCGCCTCCTTTTCCGCCTTGAATTCTCTTCGGTTGTTGTTTGAAGAACCACCACCTCGGATAGACTTGGTATTTCCAGAGGGTGTTTTAGTCGCTAGGGCTTTGCGCCTATGGGCTGCTTAGGCTTTCAATCTTCCTTTTCTCGTGAAGAGGAGCTTCATCTCCATCGCTTTCATCATCATCAAGATCAATTCTTGTGAGATCTTTGCACTTCTTCTTCATTGCCTCGACTTGATTTGACCTTCTTCTTCTTCTTCGTAAGATTCATCAATCCTCTAACTTGTCTTCTCCTCGAGCCTTGGTACTCCTTGGAGGTTTCGTCATGGCCCTTGTTACCAATTTGGTTCCTTCAGAGGTCTCGGGAAGCTACTGGCTTGAGGAGGATTCAGATTCGAGTGGTGGCCGGAAGTTTTTCTTCTTCCTTTCTCGAGCAAAGACTACCCATTTCTTCTTGTTTTCATCTCCTTCTTCCCATTCCCCGACTTTGAGGTCCAGATTTGTACTTTCTTTCCCCTTAGTCATTGTCATCGACTGCCTCATAAAGGAATCGAGAGAGAGTCAAAGTGCCCTTGTAGATAGTCAGAAAAGGACCAACTTCAAGTTCGCTTTGAGCTCCTGATTTTGCTTGATAAGTCCATTGTCCTTATCGCTGAGTTCTCTTAATGGGCCTAGGATGGCATCCGCTTCCAAAGTTGTAACTTGCCTCTTGAAAAGCTTTTTCAGCTAAAGACATATCATCGTCCTTTGTCATTCCCAGATCTTTCTGAGCAATGATCATGCTAGTTGTTCTCTGAGTGATGAGCTCGGTGAACTTTCTCATTTCAGAGGGGACTGAGGCAATTACTTCCTTGTTTTGTGAAGACATCTCCTTATTCAGAGTAGCCAAGATTGCACCGCCATGTACTCATGGAATGGACGTCATGCTTTGTTGAAGATTGTAGGAGCAATCAACTTTCTTTTAGTGAGAACCGCTGAATGTTCATGGCGGTGCTCGCCAAAGTCTTGTCTTCTTCACCATCCGAGTGATTAGCCCAAAGGATCTTCATCCTCTCGACATGTTCATCAATCAGATCAAGTCCAAAGAACCATCTCAGAGAATGGTTTCTTTCCTTTCTGGGAGGAGGATGGTACTTCTTTCGAAGATGATGCAACCTTAGCATCATGCTTGACTTCAGATACTTCTTCAGTATCGAGTTCTTTGGCGATTTCTTGCACAGCATCCCGTAGCTCGTTAACCGCAGAGTAAGCATTCATTTCTTTGAGGTATTGATCTTCTAGTTGATCAAGCCTTTCTCTGGATTGAGCTATTTGATCTTCCAGTTGAAGATGGAGCTGTTGTTCTTCTTCCAACAGTTGTCTGAGTTGAGCACTTCTGTTTTGAGTATTCAAAATTTTCTGATTGGTTACCTCAGAGAACTCAACTACTTGCTCAGTAGGAACTGCGTGTTGGTTAGAAGAAGGATGAGTAGATTTCTGGGGAGATGGAGACGGAGATTTCTGTGAAGTCTTCTCAGTTTGCTTTTCAAATGATCGAGGCATTGTTTCTTTGTGAAATTCCTCCTATCCCTCGGTGAGCATCATCATCATCCTTTTTGTCATTATCATCCTTTTGGTGATGATCAGTGGGAGGTTCATCAAAGAAATTTTCATTCATTTCTTCCTCCTCATCATCTTCAGATACAAGATTGATCACTTCCGGGATAGTGATCTTCTGCCCATTAACTTCTTCTTGTTCAGAAGGTATGAATTGCAGAGTCTGGGGTAATCTGTCAATGCCATCTGTAATCTTGTCCACCATCCGCCTGCTCAAAGGCATGTATCAAACTATGCCACTTCTCCGAAAAGTCCTTGTAGTAGTAGTCGCAATCAGATGTTGTTCAGAGCTAACATTGCTTGGACATATGTTTCGTGTCAAGAGCTCGTGTCCCCCGTTGGTTGATCGCTTATTCTCAATATTTCGTAGAGATCAGAGCACCTTAACTTCGCCATTTCTGAAGCATTGAATATGCTTGCAAAGTGTGAGCTTTGAAGAAGTGAAGTAGTCCTTGTTTCTTCAATGGGAACCTGCTTGCATCTGCTTGAGCTCGAAAGAAAGAGTTTTGAGTGAGTTTCAAAACTTTGGTAGATATCTGAGTAGAAGTGTAGTTTAGTTTCTGAGTTACCTGAGTATGAACATCAGGCTCAGATACTTGTTCTACTGAGACGATTGGTGTCTCAGATATCTTGTTGTGAGGTGGAGACTTGGAAGTCTGGTCCTCATCAACCTTTCTTTCTTGAACCTGAGAATTAACATTATCACAATACTTAGGAAATTTTATCAAGAAAACTTTATGACAAGTCGATATCCGAGAGGTCAATTACCCCATGGGAGGCTCAGATACATCTCTCGCAGACTTGTGCGCCTCGAATCTTTTCTTGTGATGAAGGCCTTGATGCCTCATCAATTTCCATAGGTGCAGGGAATGTCGCAACTCTGTCCCCTTGCACTTCTTCTTCTGATTGAGCCTGTAAGTAGATAGTATTGAATAATTTAGAAGAAATTTTAAGATAACCCAGGATGAAGAGTACTTATCACTGATTTTCATATACCTTCAAGTTCAAGGCTCAAGATGTGTTCTTCAAACCTTGTTGGTTTCGGGTTTGTCTCGCATTTCGCTTATCTTCTTCCATCTCATTGGAGCTCGTTAGAAACATTTATCATGAATGAGCATATAAACATTTTTACTGAAAAAAAATTTCTCTTTAAGAATTATTTACCTGTGGCACAGGCTCAGATTTCTCAAGAGTTGAGGTTGAAGAAACCTCTTTTTCAGTATCTGAGGTAAGCTTTTCAGCTTCCTCTTGTTTTCTCGCTTCTAACTCAAATGTAATAAAGAGATTCTTATAAGGTAACAAGATTTATAAGTATAAAATTTTTCACAAGGTAAGAGTTAAACCACCATTTACCCGAGCAGCCAGTCGATTGGTCTCGAACTTGTGACCTTTCTATACATCGGTCGCCTTGT
The DNA here is from genome assembly GCA_026545765.1 of Plantago major. Lineage (NCBI taxonomy): Eukaryota > Viridiplantae > Streptophyta > Magnoliopsida > Lamiales > Plantaginaceae > Plantago > Plantago major. The sequence continues at coordinate 84,035,268 of CM048841.1, forward strand.
CCCGCTTCAGCTTCTTTGTTTGAAGTTTCGGTACTTCACACCTTCCCGAGTATGCAACTTAGTTGCTCCCCGTTGATCATTCCGAGTAGATGTCTCGCTTGATCCTCTCTACTGAGTCGGGAACCCCGTCAATTACGTAATTTTCTTCAAAGATATCGTATTGCCGGTAATTCAAAATGGAGTTCATTTACCATTTCATCAACCACTTGTGGCTGTTGTGGTTGTTGTGTTTGTTGTTGTGGTTGTCCAGCGTAAGATTGATCAAGAGTGTGTTCTTCCGCATTCTTAGATGTGGCATTTCCATCAAGATTCCGCCAATACTAAGATACCACTCATCGTGGCTTTGTGAAGTTGTGCAAGAGAGTCATTCCCGATGATGTGTTTGTACCAACAACCTTTGCTATAGGTTCAAGAACTCGTGGTGTAGGTTCTTCTTCGATACCTTCTCACCGCCATTTGTTCAAAGAACCTTAGCCCTTTTGATTTTTCTAGGACTTGAGAGATGACCACTCATCATCTTCATCGCCGAGCTCTCATCAAGATCGGAACGATTGGTCCATTATTCCCGCGGTTTCGCAGATGGGCTTGGTGTTTTCACCACTCTTGGCAAGATTTATGAGTTCATCGCCAGGCTTTCGCATTAGTCGCAACATTTCGAAAGCACTTTCTCTTGCCGAGTCTACTTGTTCAAGAGTTGATAACTCTTTACAAAGATTGATGAGTTCATCCGCCATTATCGGCCCATCGGCAATGCTCGCAGATATTTGAGAATTGACAACCTCTTCGGGTGTGTCTTCCGATTTGCCAGCAGACTTCTTTCAAGTTCGGCTTCTTGGTCGCAACCTTTCTTCAGATATCTTTTCAGATTTTCTTCTTAGACCTTTCCGAGACCCAAGAACCTTTTTCATCGATTTGTATACTCATATTTGTAGAGTAAGTTACTGGCTATTTCAAATTGCCTCTCGAGCTCAATGCCAAGCTTTTCCAAAGAAGTAGCATATTTTCGCACTATATCCCATCGTGGCCTTCGCTCAGCTAGTCCTTTAACAATCTTAGGCTCAAGCCTTGAATCTTCTTCACAAATTCCATGAAGGCGCATTTTCCCAGCTTGAAAGGGTTTTCCAAATTTTTTGTCGATTCATCAAGAACATCATGATCCATCGTTTCGCTTATCCGTGGTCACCTCCTTGTAGACCATCAAAGCATCTGTGAAGAATGCAAGCCAAGATATCCCAAAGAACCAACAGATGTCCGGTTCGGATGTCAAGAAGTTTGAACTCAATGGGTGTATCTGATTTCTCAAGATCACACACATCATCAGAAAGTTCTTTAACACCTTCAAGGAGTTCCTCATCCTTGGTGTTTATTTCAAAATCCTTTCCAAGATTTTGAACCTCAAACAACTTACGAAAGTTGTTAAGTCCGTATGATTTCCTTTCCTCGATCGAGGTTTTGATAGACACTATTTCAAAGGTTTCAGATACACAGAAATAATCTCGAGTTGTTGTAAAATTCCAACACATCAAGTGATGAAATTCCACTAGGCAGCAGATAAAAAGCCCTCGATTTGTGCCTTTTCAAGCATGTCAAGAATTAGCTCATCGGTTCTCTATTCCACTGTGAGGTATTCTCAACCATGGCACCACCCCAAATCATTCTCGTGACTTGAAGTCCAATGGTCGATTGAAAGCTCCTACCAATGATTGTTAATAATAACCAACTCGTGCTTGCTTTTCAAAGCATCAAAGGAGGATCGGGATTTCGTAGAAGTGTTCTCGGAGGCCATCTCTTTATATAGTAGGATTTGAAGCTTGTGTTTGAAAGAGATTCGATTGAGTGATTCTTTTCGTAAAAACTTAATCGAGATTTGCAGATAATTTAGAGAAGTTGCAGAGGCTCGTAAGAAGGTTTTTTTGCTTTGATGCAAGTTGAAATTTGGATTAGGCAAAAGTGATTTCATTTGCCAAAATCCTATATATATAGCAAGTGAATCTCAATGCATAAATACATACAAATTGATTTTGTGTGTACGATTTGTGATTTGCAAGTCGGCATGATCAAAAGTAACTGCATTAAATGCAAAGTGGTCTTTGCGAATTTTTACAATTCACTATTTATCGTGGAATTAATTTCACTGCTCAGATCAAGCGCTTGAATTCATCAAGGGTCACCATTGTTTTTCCAAAGAATGATCACAATCAACAAATGTAATTGTGCCCATTTAATGAATTTTGCTAATAGCTATCCGAATCACAATTCATTGGAGCAAGGACACCGTCAGATCTCAATCATTTTATACTTAGGATTTTCCCAAGTTTTTTTATCAAGATAGAAATAGTGAGATTCAAGAGAGTAGTTCGCAGATAGTTATGCTATTCTCTTTGTTCCCTGCTTATAGAATGATTCGATATCCGAGTTCTGCCTCGTAGATCTTAAGCTATCTTTTACTCTTTAGCCTTTTGACTCTCGTTTCCCGTCAGCATACCTCTTCTCTCTTTTCGGATACCCGCTCAGATACCTCTTCTCCGGATGCCCGCTCAGATACCTCTTCTCTGGATGCGTACCGAACTTTTTCGCTCATCAAGGCCCATTAGTCTAAGACTATGTCTTAAGGCTAAGAATCTACTTTCTTGTAGTGGCTTAGTGAAGATATCCGCAAGTTGGTCTTCATCCCAATCTTGAGTATCTCTATATCGCTTTTTCAACATGGTCTCCGATGAAGTGATGTCTAACATCAATGTGCTTTGTTCGCATGAAATTTAGGATTCGTGTAATCTATAGCACTTGTGTTGTCACGTAAAATGGGAGTTTTCTTCTCATCGAGTCCATAGTCTTTAAGTTGTTGTTGTATCCACGTAATTTGTGTTGCACAACAACCAAAGAAGAATATATTCACCTCTGTGGTAGAAGTTGCAATCGAGTTTTGCTTCGCTAAACCATGAGATAAGTCTAGTGCCCGTAAAACCCACAAGTTCCCGAGGTGTTTTTCCTATCAAGCAATGATCCAAAGATAATCAAAGATCTCGAGTACCCAAATAAACTCAATCCACTTTCTTTAGGATACCACACCCCACATCTATCGAATTCTTCACATACCTTAATATTTTCATAGCAATGTTGTAGTGTGTTTGCATTGGATTTGTCTGAAATCTAGCACATACTCCAACAGCATATTGAATATCAGGTCTACTTGCAGTGAGGTAAAGTAGTGAACCTATCAATTTTCTATACTTATGTTCTTCAATACTCTTATCTGATTCAGTATAGGTCATTTTGGTTCCAATGCTCATAGGTATCTTAGCATTCTTTTCGTATGCTTAAGATTGAATTTTGTGAGCATGTCTCAGATACTTTGTTTGACTAATGAATATTCCATCATTGAGTTGCTTGACTTGCAATCCTAGGAAATAATTCATTTCTCCCATCATGCTCATCTCAAACTTGCATTTCATGAGATTTGCAAAGTCATTACAAATTTGCTTGTCCTTAGATCCAAATATAATGTCATCAACATATATTTGAACTAAGAGTAGTTTCCCATCATGGTTTAAGGTAAATAAAGTTTTATCAACTTCACCTTTCTTGAAACCACTTTCCAGAAGGTATTTGGCCAAAGTGTCATACCATGCTCTTGAGCCCGTTTCACCATACAGAGCTTCGTAATTTATAGACCATTCTACTTTCTCGAGGAAACTTCAAAGCCGTGGTTGCTCAACATAAACTTCTTCGCAAGTTCACCGCTTAGGAATGCGCTGACATCCATCCGATAAACTTTGAAATCTTTATGAGCCGTAAATGCTAGAAAGAGTCCGATTGCATCCAATCTGCAATCGTGCATATGACTCATCAAAATCTAAGCCTTCACCGAGTGAATCCTTCGCAACCAATCTTGCTTTGCTTCGGTTATTTCACGCTTATTCATTTTGTTTCGAAACCCACTTAGTTCCAATCACGTATATTCCTTCTATAAATGGAACTAGTTTCCACTGCTTTCTCTCAAATTGATCCAACTCTTCTTGCATTGCAGTAGATCCAGCCTTGGTCTCCTAATGCTTCTTCTATATTTTTAGGTTCAATATTCGAGATGAAACATCCAAAGAGAGAATCAAGATTTTCACTATTGCTCTCCTAGTCCTAACACCGATTAATCGGTCCAATTATATCCTTTGTAGGATGATCTTTGATCCATTTCATCAAAGGTTTAGTGCTAGTAAGATCAATATCCAGGTGATCTGAATGTGAATCACTAAGATTTTGATTTGATACTTTTTCAGTATCTGAGATATCTGACATATGGGAAATGTCATGAATATCTGACACTTTTCAAAGTTAGAGATATCCGAGACATGCATTTCAAAGATTCTTATTTTCAGATGCCTCTTCATGATGAAGGTTCTCAGTAACCTGTTCCATTTCTGGAAAACTCATAGGAAATTCCTCATCATGTTTGTGAGTCATCTTGTTGTTACTAGGCTTTTCAAGCTTTTCTACGTCAGAGTCATCCTCACTTTCCATACCGATGTTTTTCCTTTCGAGGATTCTTCTTTAGTATCCTCAAGAATAGTTCTTGAACTTTTCGAGAGTTCATCAATAGGAGGTGTTTTCTTACTTCCTTCATAGAATACAACATGAACCGATTCTTCAATTTTCTTTGTTCTTTTGTTGTAAAGTCCGAAGCTTTCATTGCTTGTGGAATAGCCAAGAAAACACCTTCATCTGCCTTTGGTTGAAATGTTCTCAGATAATCTTTCCCATTGTTTAGAACAAAACATCTACAACCAAATACTCTCAGATGTTTGATATTGGGAGGTCTTCCAACCAAGATTTCATAGGGGGTCCTGTTATGGTGTTTGTTTATCAAGCATCTGTTCTGAGTGTAGCAGGCTGTGTTTACAGCTTCAACCCAATAAATTTCACTTATCTCAGTGTCAGCTAGCATTGTCCTTGCAGCTTCTTTAAGGGTTCTGTTTTTCCTTTCTGCAACACCATTTTGTTGAGGTGTTCTTACAGAGGAAAGTTGGTGTTGTATACCTTTGCAGGTACAAAACTCCTTTATGTACTGATTGACAAACTCAGTACCATGATTTGTTCTGATTGCAGATACCTTGTCATTTTTCATGACTTCAAGCTTTTTCAGCAAGTTTGGTATCTCCACCCTGGCATCAGATTTGTGTTTCAGAAAAACAACCCAAGTGAATCTTGAGAAGTCATCTACAACAACTGACCATATTTCTTTCCTCGCATAACTAGTTACGATGATTCAAAAGATCCATATGTAAAAGTTGCGTGGTCTAACACTAGAGTGTCCGATTGACTTGAAAGAGATCTTAGATTGTTTCCATCCGACAAAAGTAATGTATACCATCCTTTCGAAAGATGTTTTGGGAAGACCAACCACTAACTCTTTATCGGCAAGTCTATTCAGAGTTTTGAAATTCAAGTGACTCATTCTTTTGTGCCATAACCAAAGGCTCTTCCAGGTGACCAGATTGACTCACCATGAGACATTCTTCATTGCAGTATGCCCAATCGGCAACATAAAGACCGCCTTTCCAATTCAACTAAGACCGTTCGCTTGACTCATTGTCAATTAGTTTGCAGATTTAGCTTTGAATTTTATAGTAAAACCCTTTGTCCGCAAACCTGCTCATGCTAAATAGATCAGATTTCAAATCCTTAACATGTAATACGCCTGATTGTTAAAGTTCCCAATTTGACGCTACAAATCCTGAGAGGGATTTAATTCTCCTCCAAGAACTGATATCCGGTCCCGTGTTGCAAGCTTTGTAGTCAACCAGATTTGCTTTGTCTCCTGTCATGTGCTTTCCGCATCCACTATCAAATAGCCATTGTGCTTTAGTCCAGGAGGCATTCTGCACATAACAGGAAACAGGTGATTAGGTTCTCATATTTTTGATGGAACCGTCAGAATCAAAAGTTCTTCCAGTAGGAATCCATTTTTGAATGAATTTCTTTGAAATATGCTTTTGTCTGACAGAACGTAAGGAGGAATTCTTTTGAATGAAAGTTATCATTAGTAAGAATTATTTTCTTCCTCGGTGTGTTCCTAGGTGCTCCATATGATGCTTTCAGACACTGTCAGTTTCCGAGTTTGCTTTTCAAAAACTTAGCCTTCCTTGCTGATTTCTTCTAGCCCCGGCATTCAGATTTTCAAAGGCTTGATTTAACTTCCACTTCGATAATTGCTTTGAGTAATTCTAGCTACCATCGCTCTTGCTCCCGCTTGTACTCATGAGCAAGTTGTTTTCCGATGCCTTTGTAGACAATGCCGTTTGAGCACTTGAAGCTATCTCGAGATCTTTTCTCAGCAGTTTTGCTAGTTTCGTCGATCCAATTTCTTTCCGTAAAAGTGACATGGGAGAATTTGCCCCTCGCAATTCTACCTTTTGAGAGACATAGCAGATCGCTGGTGTTTACACTTTTCAAGGTTGTCAGGTTTCTTTTCGTAGACGCATCCATCGCTTTGTTTTTGACTTGTTTTTCCCACAAAGGTCTAGTCAAGAATCGCCTTTCCTTTGTCAACAATCTTTGTCTTTTCACCAAGATTATAGATTGTATGGGAACCGCCTTGTCGAGTACTTACAAATGTTCTTCTTCTCCTTACTCTTATTCAGAGTAATAGAACAATCATCTGTATTCAAATTTCAAGTCCTTTCTTTTTCAAGGATCTCTTAAGTAAGATTGTACTTCAAAGAAGAGTGTCACTAGCTTTGGCATAAGATTGAAAAGATAGTTCTTTCTTCGAGTTCCTTGTTTTCGTAAAGAAGATTTTCATAATTCTTTCAACTCACCCATCGCTTCTTCATGTGACTTTTTAGCCTCAGATATCGAGCTTTGAGAAATGCTTCCAAAGATCCTTTCTCTCGTAATCTTTAACTAATTGAGAATTTTCCTTTTCAAGAGAATTCTTTTCTTCTTCAAGGTTTTCATTTAGCTCAATCATTAGAAATTCTCTTCATAGATGTCAAGTTCTTTCCGAGATTTTCTAGATTTTTATTTCCTCTTCATCACTTTCATAAGTGTAGCAAGAAGTATGTGTTACCTCATCACCATAAGATGCTTTTCTATGTTGAGATGTCCGTCCACTAATTTCAAAGAACTCCACACATTTCATTCTTCGAGGTCAAGTTGATTATGTCATGAGTAACTCCACATAATTGGTGATGGTAGGGTTGAGTCATCCGAATTGTCATCTTCGTAACTGCCTCAACGCCTAGAGCATCCATTGAATCTGGATTTTCTTTCTTTCTTCGCTAACAAAGCTTTCGCTTCTTCTCAAGATTCTTCGTCTTTCTTATCACCGCCTTAGTTTGTCGAGGGCGTGACAATCCTTCTTGAAGTGGCTGTGTTTCACAATAGAAACATATATCGCTTCCAATTTCGCTTCCTCAAGACATGATGCTTTCTCGAAATGGGTTTGTTCAATGAAGCTCGCATATTTTGTAATGGTGATAGTTTGAGCCTAGATGCTTTTTCTTCTCTTTCGCTTTTCTTCTCTCAATTTCTCGACGACAAATTTACTCATTTGCTTTGCAGAAGAGCATCCTCGCCTCCTCCTTGCTTTTCTTCTTTTCAAGTTCCTTGATTAACTAGAGCAACATTCGCAAATTTTCATTGTTTGTTCTCTCGAGTTGTCTCATAGTCAACAAGAGTAAGATGAGAGAAAGTTCCATCGAGTGATATTCGCATACCTTGGTTAAAATAAAAGAATTTAGTATGCTCCAATTGTGGTTAAGACTTCGACAATAGTCTTAATCTTCTCATCGAGAGTATCTATCGCTTTCCCAAGTGCTGCCATATCACTCATAAGAGTGGTAACCAAATCAAGTTCTTCCAGTTTCTGGGACCTTGTTTGAAATTTTGAAATTTCAACTTTAGAACTTCAACTTGTTTTCCTCGGTTTTCTGGCCCAATGATTTCTTCAATCACTTGCCATGCAACTTTCGCTTTTAGCACCCTACGCTTTTAATCGTATGTGCTCGTGTCGATCCGATGATGATGTTACGAGCTTGACCATCCGCATAATTCCTCTTGGCATCTTCCGATGTCCAGAGTTCTCCGGGCTTTGTTCAGTAAATAACGTGACCAGAGATCTTCCACTAGTCGACGATCTTTTGTGAAGATCCTTCGCTTGATCTCCGCTCTTCCACTTAAAACCTCCATGAATTGCTTAAGTTGTTGAATGACTATCGGGCCATTCTTTATTACTTCGATCATCTCGCCACTTATGGCTTCAAGGTGGAGCATCATGTTATTTTTCCATTTCTCGTAGTTCTCCGGGTTTGAGAACTGCATCACTCGAGACATACCGCACACTTAACACACAAATTAAATAGTCCTCAAAATGGACAAAGTTCCTTCACCTATCTGGGGATCTAGGTTCAAAAGTATATCGGTGAACCTCCCGCTCGATACCACTTGTTGGTCCAGATAACGCAAAGTAAAAGACTAGAGGGGGTGAATAGTCTTTAAAACTTTTGTCGATAATAAATGTTTCTCGATATCCGAATGGATATCCGATACTTAGAATCAGAGTGAAGACTTAATAAAGATAAGTGTAGAAACAGCTTAATAAGTGTGTGTGTTGTCAAGTATAAATACGTAAATGTAAATGACACAAGAAGTATAGTGGTATCCGGAGGTGGCGATTAATCCACTTCGTCTATCGAGACCTAGAATTCACTAGAATGTATAATTGAGATAACCTTACAAAAATCCTATTCTAAGATTCTTAACAATCGGTTCCAACCAAATGTTCCCCGAGTTGTTCCCAGCTTCTTCAAACAAGTACTTCCTATACTCGTAAACCTTTGAGTTGTTCCCTAGCTTCCCAAGCTAAGTACTTCCTATACTCAAAAACCTTGAGTTATTCCTTAGTTTCCCAAATCAAGTACTTCCTATACTCCCAGAACCTTGGAGTTATTCCCCGATTTTTCAAACTAAGTACTTCCCACTCCACGCCGGTTTTGGTGTTGGTTTGGTTTGAGTTGTCGATGAGCGCCTTAATAACTTTTCGCTTATTCAGATAGCTCTGTGAACTGTTACTTAATACACTTTACAACAGTATGGTATCTTGTTCGATTTTATCGACCCAAGTCTTATGATATATGTTCAAGAGAATGAATCTTTATAGTTGATCTTTTGATTCAACTCCTTCACAGATAGATTTGCTTGTTTAGGATCAGGACACTTAGAACTTCAGTGTTTACTCAAGATCACAGGCTTTAGTCGCAACAGAAAGCTTTGATAATAAGTAAGTTGCTTTGAGAGAGTAGGATGTTCAGAGTTCTATGTTTCAGCGTATGCAATGTGTGTCTTCCTCGTCGCCTAAGTGTTGATATTTATAGATGATTTTGAGTGCCGCTTGAATAGTATCCATAGCTCAAATTCAAACTATCGATATCCTGTGTGTATAATCAGAAAGTGTTTTGTCTTCTTCTCGGTTGCCGCTGCTTTTACTCCGACATCTCCGTCTGCATTAAATGCATTGTACTATACTTTTTGTCCTGTAGTGTCAACAGAACTATGCTTTGTATCAGAGACTAGACTTGTTGTCTGATTCTTTGCACGTCCTTATCTTCATTCTTCATATACCACTTGTATTGATTGAAACAACTTTGTTTGCAATATATGTTTCTCTTTCAGAAACGTGTTTAACGCTCAAGGTATCTGAGAATAGATATCTGTGGACACTTTCCTTGTCTTCAGATATGTATCTCATTTCTCAGATATCTCTTGTGACACAGTTTGTTTGAAATCTGCTCGGGTACAAGATATCTGGCTAAGATATCTGAACAACAGATTCAGTAATCTTGTGCAGTTTTCTTCAAGTCTTCAATTCTTGTGGAGCTTTCTGCTTGGATGTCTTCTTCTTGGTCTTTTCTTCATAAAATAAAAATTACATTTTGAGACCTATCATCCTATACAAGATTAGCTAGACTATCATACTTAGTGGGTTTCCTCTTTTACAATGTTCAAGTGAACCAAGAGTACTAATCACCTTTCTGAGACTAAGATAAGTCATTATGTTGCTGAACAAAATCTAAACAGATATTCTAACAAAATATCTAACAAGCAGCAAGCTCGTCATGGCCGACGTGGAGGCTCGGAGTCCCAAGGCTCGACTTCCGGAGTCTGGTGAAGGAACAAGGTGGGTTATGCCCTGTGGAAGCATGTACTGATCCTTGGATCTTTCCAGATTGTACTTCTGTTATGTAAATGTTCGGATAATTTTGTTTATAAAATTCGAACTATTTTTCCTCGGATGAGATCGCCATCTTTTTCTTGTGCGCGCTTCGTCGGATTATATTGACGCACATATTTTTGTAAAATGACTAAGAAACTCGGACGTGGTTGATGGCCTTGTTTAGGATTGATTGGATAAACCTGTCTGGCCCAACACTGTTCAACCCAAATGAATAGTTTAAGCCCATTGTCAACGCCGGTTCTCGACGGTCGACGCCTATCGTTCGCTACTTCTATAAATATCGGATCCCTCTTGGCCTTGGTCGCGCAAGTCCAACTTCCAATTTCCAAATCTACTCAATAGCAAGAAGACGATCTCTTGAATAGTTTCCCCCTCGAGACTCCCGTCCACTCTCGAGTCGGCGTTCATCCTGAGCTTGAGAGTGGCGTGGGTCTAGAGGGGAAGATTGTTGAAGACCAGTCATGGAAAAGCATAGATCTTGGTTTGAATGTACATCTGTCTGCCTCTTCGCTTTCTTCCATCCCCACTTTAATGGCTCAAATCTCTCTTATATTGGAAACGGTCTCCGAATTTCAAGAGAGTTTGAGTCTTTCAAGCCGGTGAGGCGGAATCCTTCCCCGTCTGCACTGCTTTTCCCCGGCATGATTTGCAATGCCACGCTTTGGTGGTATCATGAGGATTCCATCATGTTTAAACATTTTCCGTGTGCAGTAGATTGAGTTCTCGGCCTCATGGAAACCAGATTTGCCGTCATGGAAGAAGCTTTTTCCTACGGAGAACGATCTTTGCCGAGATGACGATCTTCACGTTTTCGCTTTTTCATGTTGGTCTGTGAATCCGGATATCGATCCGAGATTGCATATTGCATGCATAAAATTATGTATAACTCGTCTTCGTATGAACAAAATCTCTTGCTTTCCTTGTCGTTAATCGAACGTTAAATCATATATGCACGGATCGAAAGATCACAAATCAAAAGATAGAGGTTGTATTGATTTGCCGGAAATTCAATTACAACTTGTGGGCTCTAAGGCCAATGACAAAAGGATCGAAAATGTAATCAAGTGAGTTCCGTGTAATAAGTAGTTGAAACTGAGATGACCAATCGACATGATGGAGATCCGCACAGTTATCTCTATGCATAGAACTTCTGAAGGTTTCTAGCATTCCACGGACGCTTGAGGAGATGTCCGTTCTCATCTTCTAATTCATAACTCCCATTTACTTTTGCCCACAATCTTGTGGTCCTTCCCACTGGCTCGAAGTTTTCCAATATTGTTCAAAATGTCGGCTCGTCAAGCACCGTGTCCCCGACTTGCAAGTTAGCCGCATGAACGCTCTCGTTGTAGGTTCGGCAGCTTGTTCGATACCTAAGGATATTCGCCAAGGTTCTCGACCTTTTTTGTTCAAGCATGTCCAGTCGAATATCCGAGCTTCTCGGTTGCTTTGTCTTCAACTCTGATTCTCAAAGTCTCTACGGCAATCTCGGATGGTATGACCGCCTCAACCATATACCAAGGAGAATGGAGTTTCTTTGGTCGCAATTCGCAAGTGTGCGATAAGCCCATAGCACGCCTTCCGTGTCGTCTACCAATTTTCTTCGTAAGTTCTTAACCGCTTCGAGGATCTTGACTATTGTTTTGTTTGTGGCCTCACCGCCCATCGGCTCATGGGTATCCAATGATGTAAACGTTGTTCGATTTTGAAGGACGCCACCATTCCTCGAGCCTATGTCCTGAGAACTGGGCACCATTATCCGAGACTAGAACTCTTGGTAGGCCGAAGCGGCAAATGATGTTCTTCCAGATGAAGGTCCGCACTCGACTTTCCGTGATAGTTGCTACAGCCTCCGCTTCTACCCACTTGGTAAAATATTCTACCGCCCCAATGAGAAATTTTTTCTGTTGGGTACTCCTCGGAAATGGTCCGACAATATCGATACCCCACTGATCGAATCTGACGCTATGATTGATTAATCATAGGGTTCGCCGGACGATGTGGGATGTTTGCGTAATATTGGCAATCCGACATCTCCGGGCGTGGGGCGGAATCTTTACCGATGGTAGCCAATAGTAGCCTTGTCAGATGATTTTCGGGCGAGAGTCCTCCCTAATGACTCCTTCCTGCTAGGTATCTCTTCCAGCACGGTTTGTGCTTCTTGTGGGTTCAAACATTTCAAGTGAGTCCCGGAAAAAGATCTCTTGTACAAATCGTCACCCATTATAAAGTATCTGTTTGCTCGGCATTGCACAATCCTTGATTCTTTCGGATCGACCGCAAAGATCCGCCCTTGAGATAGTTAAAATGTCACCATCCAGCTTTCTTCCGTGTCACGATCATGATCACGAACTGGACTCATGACGGATGAGTCAAGAATGGTGAGTAGGATTACTCTCCTTGTTCAGAGTCACCAGAGCAGATGCGATTTTGCCAAGGCATCAACTCTTTCGCTCCAAGCTCTATCAAACTTTTCCAAGGTGAATTCTCAAGTGGCTGGCCTCATTCTTGAGTAGCTCAAGATACTTGATCATCAAGGACCCTTTGTAGCAAAAGTTCCTAAAATTGGGCCTCGACGAAATGTGAGTCCGTAAGCTTACCTTCCGGCTTGAGGACTTGGCTAGACGCAATTTCACTAAAAGTGCCTCATACTCACCTCATTATTGGTAACTTTGAACTCCAAGGAAATCGATAGTCGAGTTCCGCGCCATCCGGCTCTTAAGGTAGATTCCAATTCCTCCCACTCTTCCAAAGGAAGAACCATCCACTTCCAATGTCCAGACATCGAAGGATATTTTGGGTTTGGAGATCTCCCGCAAGATGCCGAGGTTCCGCCTCGTTCATCCCTTCCGTGATTTCCGCTCGATGTTGTTAGCACCGAGTTTCGGGAACATCACCAAGTAGAAACATTCGTTGACCCGAGTTTCTATCCGACAAAGGAAAGGGTCGATTGATGAACCGGGCTTCCTCGAGGTTTTTCGGGTTGAACTTTTAAACCGGCTTTGGACAATATGCTTGGTGATTAAGCACTCGAGCACATGCTTGTCGTGACTTTCTCAATCCTTCTCTCGATAATCCGCTAAGAAGTCGGCGAGGACTTGAGCCTTTTTGCTAACGGAGCTCGGTAGCAAATGTCGATTCGCTAGCTCGACGCCCACTTAGAGAGTCGCCCCGATTGGTCGAGCTTTCCTAGGACCTGTTTCAAAGGTTCCGCAGTTAGTACCACTATTTTGTGAGACTCAAAATATGGTTTCAACCGTCTGGCGGTGTAAACCAAAGCATACGCAAATTTCTCAATCTTCACATATCTTGTCTCCGCCCCGGCAAGGGCTTTACTAAGATAGTAGATTGGTAAATGATCATTAGCTTGAATCCGCACTAGTACGGAACTCATCGCTTCTTCCGTGATTGCTAGGTAGAGGTAGAGTGGTTCTCCTTCCACGGGTTTGGAGAGCAAATGAGGGAATGGAGGTACTTTTTCAAATTTTCAAAAGCCTCGTAACATTCCGCGTCAACTCAAAGCTCTCTCCTTCCGAGGATTTTGAAGAACGGAAGGTTCTTTTCTGCAGACGAGAAATGAAACGACTTAAGGACATTAGACGCTCAATAATAAGTTGTACTGCTGAGGTTCCTCGGATGGGGCAAATCTAGGATTGCCTTGATCTTCTCGTGGTTTGCACTTATCCCTCTTCTCGTGACCATGTATCCTGAAACTTTCCTCCTTTCACCCTAACGCACACTTTTCGGTTCAACTTCATTCCATACTCAAGAATGGAAAAGCAATTGTTGAGATGCTCAATATGTTCTTCTTCGCCTTACTCTTAACAAGCATATCATCTACGAGACTTCCATAGTCTTGCCCAGCTCCTCCTTGAACATTTTATTCACCAACATCACCGGTATGTAGCTCCCTGCTTTTCAACCCGAATGGCATCACCTTGAAACAAGATACTCCTCCCCGCCAAGAAGGTCTGTTTTCGATGTCGCCCTCGCCATCCGGATTTGATAGAAGCCGATATGCGCCCATGATAAGCTTAGGAGCGCACATCCCGGTAGAATCTACCAACCGGTCTATGCGAGGTAGGGATAAGGATCCTTCGGGCAAACTTGTCGAGCCTTGTGAAGTCATTGCACATCCTCCACTTTCCTGGGCCTTCGACGAGTACCACATTACGCACCCAATCGAGTATCTAACTTCTTCAATGTGCCTGGTTAAGAGCCGCCAACTTCCGCAGATATAATTGCGTCCTTGACCGGGCCAAAGTCTTTCCTCTTCTATCGAATATATTTGATCGAGGGATCCATGTTCAGACGGTGAACAGTGATTCTCGGATCTATTCCCTTCAAATCATCAGTACTCCAAGCAAATACATCCCTGTTGTCTCGGAGACAAGCAATAAGTTTCATCTCCACTTCTGTGCTCATCTCTGCTCGATTCTAGTCTTCTTATCCGGCTTCCAACAACAATCTCAATTTCCTCGAGAGTTTCGTGAGGCTCGATCCGCAGCTCTAGGAACTTCTCCTTCCGCTTCCTACCCCTATCTCATGGATTCTCCTGCTTGGGCGGAGAACAACTCGGATCGGAGGTCACCGTAACTGCCAAAACGGGGGCAGATGCCCTTCTCGTGGACATAATGTAACACTCCCAAGCTTCTCGGATGTTTCCTACCTCTTCTCCTACTCCGAAGGGAGTTGGAAATTTCATTCTGTTGTATAAGGTGGATGAAATAGCCCGGAATTGGTTGAGTCCTGGGCGCCCAAAGATGGCGTTATAGTCGAAGGTCTGATCAACCACGACAAATCGGACCGACTAGGTTACCCTGGCCGGGAAGGTTCCGAGTGAAACGTGTAACGTAACACTTCCTGCTGGTCGTCAGCCTCCTCCAAACCCCAGTATAGAGGTGTGAACTCTGTCGTAGCGGATTCTTTCCAATTCCATCTGATCTAGTGTCCTCTTAGAGATGATATTCGAAGAACTCCCGGTATCCACCAGAATTTTGTTCACTAGATAAGTCGCGATGGTCAATGAAACTACAAGAGGAACGTCCGGGTCGTCAATCTCCTCACCTCCTGCCGTAGGAGGGGAATTTCGCTATCGTCAAAAGATATTGCATTTGTTCCTCGAATCGCGGGGGCACCGTACGCCTTATCATTGTTCCGAAGGTTTTGGGCGGTCCGCTCTCTTACATTCCTGCTATCACCTCCAGAGGGTCCGCCTGCGATAGTGTTGATCACTCCGCTGTACGGAGGGTTCTCCATTTCCGTCTCATCGCCGTACCTGTATGGATGTACTTTCATGCGTAGCGGATAGCCCATCGCGGAGGTGGCAAAGATAGTGGGCGGTGGTGGGTCTCAGCTGCTATCCTCCTCCTCCGCCTCCGCTCTATCGCGGCTCGGAGGGCTCGCCCGCATATATGTGCTCCTTCAACTTGCCTTCTCTCACCAGTGTTCGACTGCTTTTTAATCGATATACCTGGCCTCATGGCCTCGCTCTTGTGAAATTTGCAGATCCTTCAGACATCAAGCTTTCTCCGATTGTGGGATGGCTTGCCATTGACGCCCAACTTTTTCTCAACAATAGTGGCCAAGATGTCGGATCTCGGCTTATTGAGGCGCTGTAGTCCGCGAATCTCCGGGCGGACTCTCTCCAGAAATGCCTTTGTCTCGTGATCTTTCTTCGGTCAAACTTCGGCGCTGTTCTTGTCTTTGCGGTTCCTTTCCTTCTTCGATCCCGCCGGACCGGTACGCTCCTTCGTATTCTTCTCCGTACATCACCTCCTCATAGATGTCATCCAAGTGCTTTTCGCCCTCACTTTAACTAGAGAGCTTCCTCCAGCCGGAGTTGTAAGTATTAGCGCATGTGACGGGCCCGTTCTTTAATACTATGGGGCTCAACTCGAGTACTTCCGATTGAAGCGATCTAGGAAAGTTCAAGATCTTCCTGCTCCTTTCGATGACTTCGCCGTGTGCTCTACAAGACGCTTTTCTTCTTTTTGATTTTTCAACTGCTAAGAACTTAGAAGATAGATCTTCATACGACCTTATCGACTTGTTCAAAGCAAAGGTGTACCAATCCATAGCCGTCAAGAGGGTGGACAAGAACGTAAGGGCTTTAGTATTGTCACTCAGCCCTTTGGAATCCATCTTGTTGTCAGACTTGTCAGTGACCCACGGACAAGTATCCCCGTAGTAGTATTCCAAGTTCGAATCACTTGGTCCGAGTTCCTATTTCTTTCCTTTTCCTCATGATATCATCACACGTAGGGTTTGGGGCACTTGTAGTGATCTCGCCGTGGTCTTTACCAGCGCCCGAGGTTCGTGGATTGGGTTTCTAAAGCTTTTTGTCATGAGATTTCATCCATTGCCATGACTCTCTCGTCTGCGGATGGATCGCGACATCCGCGGGAGTTCGCTCAGCCGACAACCGGAATGGTCTCGCTACATGATCTATGTCTCTCATGGGATCTTGTCGCGACCTCCCGCCGCTCGTTACCTCCTTCGGTGCTCTCCTCCCATTCGCTACCTTCACCCGAACTCATGGGCAGAGGCCCGCCGGCCTAGAAGATTTCGCAAATCCTCATGGTGCGGTGATCTCCCAACCTCTGGATCGGACGCCGTCTGCTTTTGACAAGGCGGGCTCATGAACAGAGCAACCATCGGTGAGTGGCTTGCCGAGGATGGGCATTGTTAGACCTTAGGCATCCTCGATAATCGTGAGCAACCTATCAAACCGAAGTTTCGCTTAGTCCGAGGTCGTCAGGCGACAACGCGACCATCGCATCAGTAAATCGCTGACATTGGTAGGGCCTCGAGCTTCACGAGAAGCTCGTGCTACCCTTCTCCATGGTCCGTAGGCACGATATTCACAGGACGCTGCTTCCTTTAAGCGGGCGCCTCTTTCCTCATCCGAGGACGGGTCAAGGGTCCGCCTGCCGCCGGATATCTCCTTCCAGCTTCCTTCCAAATGCAATGCCTTCGTCTCGGGTGGGCGAACGCCTCGTATGCGTGGTGGTGTTCCCACGCCGCAAAGACTAGTCCGAGTTGTTCGTCTCGTTCTAGCCATCAGCACAACACAAACACAGATCTTTTTGTAAAGATTCCCACAGACGGCGCCAAAATGTTGAGGGATAAAACCTCAAACACCAACACTACTACTACAAGTAACCTAATCTAAGATCCACCTCCAACTTGAAGTCCGAGAGAAGGCTTGTCCGAGCAAGGCTACCTGAAAGGACTAAGTGGGGTTAGATTGATTACCCGGATTGCCTAAGTCAATCCGGAAGGAGGCTTTACTCAAAGGAGGGATGAAAGCTCTCAATGCAATAGTAGCGGGAAAGGTTAAGATATCAAGAGATACTTGTTACTGTGGAATTATCACTTACCTTAAGGTCTTGGACCTTGTCCTATATTTATAGTTATCATATACTTATGAAGTAGCTCATAAGATGATCCCAAGTGTATGCCTCCGATTTGGACACCAATGCTACCTTTGGCCCATGGCCCATTAGTGAATAGTAATCCAATACTAATTAATGGGCCGGGAGGGTAGTTTGGTCCTTTCCCTCTGAGAGTACTGTTCCGCACGTTGGGTCCGTGTTAGTCCTCTGACACTCTCGCTTGGTTGATCGCCTGGGTGACTCGGATGTCCGAGCCTGAGTCTCACCAAGTATCTCAAGAGTTCTGCTATATACGTGGGCTTATCAGGATGGTGGCGCCCGAGATTTCCTCGTCCGTCCGCTTGGTATCTCTCAGATCAAGCGTGGCAGTTTGTAGTCCTTCTCCCATTTAGCTCGGACTAGTCAGAAGGTTGTAGTGACCTTTAGCGCATCGGTCGATTCACTTTGGGGACCATGTGAGGTCGAACCAAGATCGAATCGCTAATTGCCGTGATGCGCTTTAGGACACGCCTATGGTGCACTTAACGATTGGACACATGTCCGTAATAATGTGTCGATCTTGGTATTGTTCCGTATGAAGCAACCAAGCTTCGTGAAGATTAACATTTTTCCATTCTATAGTCTTAGGACCGTAAGATTAGACTTTGACTTATTAATCTCCCAAAAGATAGTTTGTCCGTAAGGTTTTTCATAATGTACCGCTTGACATTTAAACCCGTATTCATAACTTTGTAATGTATACTATAAAATACTTCATATATATGAGAACCATGCTTCATTTTGTAATTATGAGTTTTACATTTAAAGTAAGAATATCTAAAATATGTGGGTCACCGTAGATATGGTAAAATTCGGATAACAATTAAAATAAATCGTCCATTACAAAGACTTGTTTCAATTAATCCTAAAAGGGAATCTTGAAAATCAAAATGTCTAGCATCTCTGAGTGCAACAAAAATGCTAGTATCTAATCCTTCTCTTGTTAAAGGTTTAATAGCAATTTGTACAAGACCTATATGTAAGAATTTGTATCCACTGGCTATATGCTTTCTAATTGACTTTTTAGTGAATAAATGTAAAGTTTGTTGATCACTTACTAAAGGAAGGACTTGTTCTTCTGTTTTTATAGTATAAGCTGATCTAAAGTCTAATATGCTTTGTTTATATATTGTACTCTTATCTACATTTGGTGGTTTCCAATTGAACAAATCTTTATCTTCCCAAGTATTTTCAATAGTAGATACTACATTTTCATTAGTATCTGGTACAGATGATGAGGCAGAAGCCATATTGTCCTAAAAAGCTTATTCATTAATCTTACTGGCTTGATTTCATAAAAGCTAATTCAGACATCGTCTTACACACCTATCCAAGGAATTATATGCGTGTCTATCAGAATCAAAACTTACTACTAAATCAAGTCTGTTTAATTAATTAATACTCTCCCCGGGGACTTTATGGCTCTGATACCATTTGTATGTATGTGTATATATATATATATATATATATATATATATATATATATTTCCCCCCTTATTTAGCCAAACAAAATACAAAATACTTAGGATGCTGGGAAGTTGGATTTTGGCTGTTGGAAATATGCACTTTCTATTTTTACTTCAAAGAATGTAATCGACTAGTCGTTATTCTAGAACATGAACTCCAAACTTTTCGTATTTTTTGTTTTGGACTTCAAGTAAACTTGTGAACTTTATTTTGTTTATTTTGTTTATTTTGAATGTGGAACTACTGAACTAGTATTTAATTTGGCTACGAAATGCTACTAGTACTAACCCGTGGCGTTGTCACGGTATATTTTGTTTTTAATAATAAATAAAAAGTGAAGGACATAATAAATTAATCGATAAAATAAGAGTCAAACTTCCGTAAACAACGCTATCGAAGTTTCGGTGGCTAGTCCGTCTTCATCCAGTACAAAATCATTTAAGTCTTTTTTTAAGCTAACTATATAGTCACATGTAAAATACGATTCAACATGATTGATATGATTTTAAAGGGGTAGGATTCAACCCGAACCTGTACAGGACCAAACGGGTTGATATTTTATATTGGGTCCTCTACACGTACACTACCCGGTAGTTAGTAACTAATCATGTTTAAAAAAATGAGTAACGCCCCGTCCCCTTACGGGCCAATGTGGTTACTCATGGGCTGCTTTTCGGGTAATATGTTGGCCCCCACTATACCAACGCATGCCCTTTTCCATGCGCTTTGTCCTAACCCATGCGCGCACCGGAATTTTCCAATTGGCCACCCATCGTAAGATTGCTCCAGAGCAAGCACGTTTAACTCTGAAGTTCTTATAGATGATTGCTTAAAAGAATGTGTAACGCCTGCCCTCATGCGTCGCAGATTGGTCGCTTCTCCGGTGATATGTCATTCCCACTATACCAACACATGTCCTTTTCACGACTTTGTCCTCACTGCATGCACCGAGATTTTCCAGTTGGTCACACATCGTAAAATTGCTCCAGAGCAAACATGCTTAACTCTGAAGTTCTTATGGATAAATTCCCGAAAAGAATATGCACCTTGTTGATATGAGTAGCGTTCTCAGTGACTTAATTTTAAGCTTTCTGAAACTTAACTTTAAATTTCTTACATTCACCCCTCTTTAATTAATTTTGCAATGTCCCAACAGATTTGGCGTGACCTACCGGCCACCCCTTTATGTGTTTCCGGTTGCCTCGCTCGATACCATTTATAACGCCATCCTTCTTCATGGGCCCAACCCTTTAGGCCGGTGCAGTTACTCATGAGCTGTTCACCAAGTGGTATGCTGACCCCACTATACCAACACATGTACTTTTCCACGCACTTTGTCCTCACTGCACCCACCGAGATTTCTCACTGGTCACCCATTGTAAGATTGATTCAAAGCAAGCATGTTTAAATCAAGTTCTTATGGATGAATTCAAAAGAAGGTGTACCTTGTTGATATGAGTAGATTCTCCATCACTTTAACATTAAGCTCTCAAACTTAATTTGAAACTCTCGGGTCCCTCAAACACAACCAAAATAAAATACAAAAGTGTATAACACAATTAATATGGTAGGTGGCCCAATGATATGTGGTCCCAAACAAAAAAATATATATTATTTTTAAAACATAATTTCACATGTTATGATGATTTTTTTTACACCCATACCTCTTGCATATCCAAAAGAACATGTACCTTTTACTAATTTAACCATAAAATGTTACGGTTAGGTATATACATATGGTGTGAAGTTTACAATATTATTATATATAATTTTTTTCTAACTAAGGTTTGATAGTGAGCGAAGTGCAAATCCCTTAAATCAAACTCACCCATAAAATACAAACTAATACAACTTTAAACGTTCATCCATATTAAAACATGATAAGGTTGTATGAGATTTCATTATTCTAAGTTCGGACAATTGGCTTGGACAGACGGAGTGTGTTTGAAACATTTTTCCAAAGTTTGTGGAGAAATAAAGATGAAAATAAATAAAATTATATATGGAGTTAACTATGCTTAATAATATCATTAAGTACTTCTATTTTTAGTTCATGCATGCCATCTCAAAATTCTATGTTGTTCCAACATTGAATAATTATGTTGTTCAATTTCTTTTTTAGAATAAATATACTTCCATTCTATACTTAAAAAAAGATACCGACAACATATAAATTTTCGGAAAAACGAAACGAATAGTCTACCAAACCAACATCACCCAACCGATAATATATGTGTTTTACATTAGCCTCACTTTGAACTTGACAGAACTTCGTTGAACAAAATTCTCCATCAAATGCCTGGGTTTTTTTTTTTTGAAAATGTGAAACAAAGAGGCAAAGCTAAAAGATGTAGGTTTTTTTTGAGAAAGTAACTAAAAGATGTAGGTTTAAAATATGTAATCACCAAAGAACAATCCCTTCAATTACTACATGTTGGCACTCAAAATTTGGAATAAATTATGTTGCTAATTTGACTGCCAAACCTTCCGCAGTTTCAACAACCATAATACATAAAATTTAACGCCAAGCATTAACATTGCCCCATGATCCGTAGCAACAACACCAATATCACCCCTTTTCGGAATTTGATCAACCGCATAATCAAAGTTTATAATTGGACTCACCATGACTTATATGCTTTAAAGGTGTATGATCTCTCAAACATATTCAGGAGACAGTTTCATAAAATATATTTTATATGGAATATCCTACCCGATCCGTTAATTAGTAACTAATATACATTTTTAAAAATGTATCCCTCAAATGCGAACCAAAATAAAATACAAATAAGTATCACAATTACATGGTAGGTTCGAATAACCTCTGAGCCCCACCCCACACACACACTCACATACTAAAATTATTATTTTACAAACACAATTTCATATTTTATGGTGGTATTTTTGCACCCACACCCTCGAAAAATGTACTTTTTAACTTAACCATAATATGTTGCGGTTCAAGTCTTGTTAATTTGAATGAGAAATAGAAAACTGGTTGGAAAAAATGTACTCCCTCCGTATATTTTCTATTTTTATCAATCCCACATAAATTCAACATTACTAAAAAAAATTCATTATACACATGACAAAAAAAAAAATTACATACAAATTATACATGTTACAATAAAAGCATACATTTTATCATTTTTTATAATCTATCGTTTATTTTTGAATTTCACCTATCTTATGTATAAAGTTCTTCGAGGAAGATGGAATACTAATTCTCCCTTGTATGGATGCATAAATAGAGAGAATAAAAGTTTTTCACTGCTTTCTTAATTTCTTTCTAATTTTGGTTTAGATATTCATTCTTTCCAAACCATAGAATTGCGGTGGCATAGATTATCATTCAGCCATCCCCTTTATCCATTATGGGTTCTTTTGTAATATGAAAAAGTACCAATCTTGAGAACATAGACGTTTTTACTAATAGCATCGGTAATTTTATTAACAATATAGGTCTGTCTCTAGATAAATTATATAGATACCGTCTCTCAAGAGACTTACTCGATAGTATTAAATATATTCAACTTTTTTCACAGAAATAACAATGATTGACACTCAAAACATGAAGTCAACACAAAAAGATTAGTTATAGTTGAAGTTAACAATCTCACAAAAGAGTCGACATAACAAAATAGTTTGACCTAACCGGATCATACTCGTATATGTTTAGAATCCTACCGCCCATCTATATTTTCATGGATCCCGAGGCGGATCGAGTGTGGTCTCACTCACTCGCTTAGTATGGTAGCCATTTAGTTAGTAGGAATGGGTTTTATAAGTGCGTACTATAGATCCAAACCCTTTTCTCTTAAGCTTAGTAAATAAATGGCGTGAATGTCAAGGTTGAACAACTTATGTGTCCAGCGAGTACATATTGATAAACGGAAAAATACGTAGACCGTAATGGTTTTAAATATTTCTATCATTTAAAGTAGACATTTGATATTACTCCTCCTACCGTAGAATTTCGTGATAGTAGATTGGCGAAGTTATAGGTGAAAAATTAAAATAAATGAAAAAAATGAAAATGTGGAAAATGTTGAACTTTTGATGACAAAATGTAATTTTAATGTAAGAGTGATCAATTTGTTTATTATTTGTCATGAGTAGAGTAGTTTAGTTTTATTAATATATAAAGTTATGTGATACAACCAAAAAATAATGTATGTAGGAAATTTATCTGACTAATGACTTTGAGAAAAGAAGGCAAAGAAGAGGATTTCAAGTTCTAGAAGTTAAAGTTAAAGACATGGTACATCATATGAAACCACGCCCCATTTCGTATGAATCTTGTTACATAGGAGCCTACTTAAATGAAGTTATCTCAACATCAAATTGCACATATATATGAAACAATGCATCAAGGCGGTCCATTGCATTTGATAATCTACACAAAGTGCATTTCTAAGTTCTACTACAGATCTAAAACTTCTATGTATAGCAAGGACAATCACATTCACATAAAATATGATCCCCTCTTATGAACTGTCCAATTAACCCATCCATGCTTCATCCTAGACCGTCTACACCACTTTTTTTGTAACTTTCTTCATCATGTCACAATCATTTCCCCTTAACAGCGATTTCAAGCACAATACTAAATGAGGATCCTATATGAGGTGTCACAAGTATGGTAGCCATTCAACATCTCCCCTGTCTTCTCACCTTGTCCATTTTCTCAAACATCCAAAACTCCACATCTGATTGCATAGCTAGACGATTGATTTCTCTTTCACTGGGTACATCTGCTCTCAAAGAAGATTGTACATTTTTACGCATGATTTCCTCCAACATCTCTCATGTCTTGAGCTGCACGCAGAAACATGTTATATTTAGTGACACAGACTGAGAAATTAGGACCACCTTGCTCTCATGCAAAAATATGATGCTCAATTTGAAAGTAGTAAAGGGTGAAACTGGGTACATGTGTAAATCCAAAACACGTTGAGAAGTCCTCAAAACAATAAATGCAAGACTAACTATAAATGCCACAAAACTATTGTAAAGAGAATGATCTTTCACATGATAATGTAAAAAGTCACATGACTCACATTTCCAGCAACACCCTACATGGAAGATTAAAATAAGCTTCCATACAGTGAGTATTCATATGAAATCACTCCCGAACGCAAGCTTAATTTAGATTCCAACTTTGGATATGAAAAACGAATCATATTAAGAAAATCCATAACATAGCATATGTAAATCCGACAACCAAATAAGCTTCAACTATGAAGTTTCATCATGAAATCTTTCATACGAACATTGCATTAACCAAAAGAGGCCAATTAATTGCCAAGAAATTGGAAATGCAGTAAAGTTACTGTAAAAAGATGAACCCATAAGTGGCAAATATATTTTAAAATAATTAAATACTAAAATAATATTATAAAAAGAAAAAGCCTGAAAAATCTAAAGAAAAATGGAGAAAAAGAATCAACCTAATTTATTAGAAAAGGATTCATTTGAAACTAATAGTTCTGGACAGATATAGGAAATACATATATTCAAAACTACGGCTCAACTACATTGATCAACAAACTTTTTAATGATTAGTCATAAAACTATACACAACATTTCAAAACGAAATCACACCAGAGCCAAATTACAATCTAGAAAAAAGCTAGAAAGTTTCAGTGAAGCATTTGAACCAAGTATCTATCACATAATCTCTGAAACACGAAATCACCTCTATATACGTGATTTGACCAGGTCACAGGTTGTTCGTTAGAGCTTCTCATAAATACTTGCAACATGTAACAAAAATAAACAGATATGTTTAAGACTCTTATCAACATGAAAGGATTTTATTTTTATCCGTATTCAAAATTGTAACTATGATATACATAGAAAATAATACAACACACTAAATGTATATTCACAAATAAGACATTCTTTAGAATACCTAAAGACTATAGAAGATACATAATGAAAAGGGGCTATTATCGTAACAAAACTACCAACCACATCAGATAAACATATTATTAGTTAATCAGATCAAAAGGTGGCCCGAATTTTATAATAAAATATTAAAACTCAACACAAATCGACCAAACCTTGCTAAGTTATACGATTCGATAGCATTATCAACATCGTAACAGATGCAGCTTATCTACGACTTACCCCTGATCTCCATCAGAATGAAATAATTATTCTCTTGATATCACCAACAAACAATGATCAATTTGAAACAACATGAACTATGCCATGATGAGTACTCAAAAATCTACTCTTCATTAATTACCTAAGTCCCCTACATGTGCAATAACATCATCTAGTAAAAACTTTAATTATTAGATTAGCAATAGTACTTGATGATTTACCAAGCCTAGAATCAAGTAGATGTAATGTTAAGAACAAAATATGGATAAAATCACGTCAATCATATAGTAGGAATATGGCGCTGAAGCAATGAATTAGAAGCCTGGTTGGAATTCAACTTCTGAGAGGAGATCGATTTGGGAAGGGTTTTGGGCTGATGGATAAGGAGTCGAGGGCGGGAGGGAGAGAGGTGGCGGCAAGTGGTGGAGGAGCTGTGGTGCCCATGGATTTGGGTGATTTCTTATACTGGATGACCAGACTGTTGTTTTATTGCAAAAATTCATTATAGGTATTTAATCAAACACATTCTATGTATGAGGTTTTAAATCAAATATCACTTCTCATATCATATCATAAGAGCACAAAAATCCATCAGTGAATCAAAATATGAAGGCCATAACTCTACTCCAATAGTGAATTTGGATGAAGATTGGAAAAGAGTTGTGGAGACACTGGGCAAACACATACTGCATATAGTGAAATAAAAAATGGAAAGTACCAATCAATCAACAAGACCTCCTGAGTTATGCCATAGCCAATAAAAACTCCAATTCTCGATTAGAAATATTGATATACACCTATTCCATTGAAACTCCTACCTTCGACAGATCGGCTTTTATTACATCTCCATCTGCAGATCATCATCATTATAGAAATTTGATTCCTAATAAATCGACCGATCAACTGATTAATAGGAGATGAAAATTACTACTGAGTTTCTGAACTGAAGCTTCTTGATGAAAAAATCCGTTATGTAAAATTCGTTTAACTCTTAGAATGTAATAAAAACTACTCCTAGAATATGAAGATTGAAATTTCATACTCACTGATTGTCTGCTGAAGAGAAAGCTTTTTCTTCGAATCAAAAACATACATACAAAATCAAAGTAAGATTCATCGATAATGTTGAACTCAAGCAAGATAAACTAATTTTACATGACTCCCATTCGAAACACTCCCAAAAAGTGAAAAAAGCACGGATTTTTTCAACTGACGAAGAACAAATAAGAAAGAGTTATGGTTACCTTGGAAACGGCGTGATAAATCTTGTTCGGCACCGCAGAAAACCCTACAACACGAAGCTAGGAAAGAATCTAATGAATGACTAAGAAGAAATTCGGACTGTGTATTGTAAATATTAAGGTGGAAATAGAGCATTGTAACTAATTAAAATATACAAACAAATTAATGTATAATGGGTCAAAAGGCGAAATGGAGCAAAGAAGAATTTGAAGGATTTCTTACCATCTTTATAATTTTCTTTAATTTATTTGGTCAAGTAAATATAAAAAATTTCAAAGAAATTCTAAGGTTTATAAAGAGGCATGTAGATCAATTTTTATTTCTTTCCTTACAAATAATTTCTTTAGTTGGCTTTGGCTTGGAAAATAAAAGAATTGAAAGAAATTCTCTCATTCAATCTTGGCTTGAGTCCTATACAAAATGGATGGAATAAAAACTGGTCTTTTAAATATATATAGACTTCAGTTTTTTTTTTTTAATTAAAGTTCGGATTATTCGGATTAAATTCGATCCAATCCGAACTTTTTCGGATTAATCCAAAATCCGATTCGATCGTTCGAATCGGATTTCGAATTGAGCCTTTAGTGATCCGAAACTTCGGATTGATCCGAACTTTGGATCGAATTAATCCGAACGTGCACCCCTAATTCTTACAATAGATAAATTGATATTATCACAATATTGCCAAGCAGCTAACAAAAGTCGCTTTTGAAGCACTAAATTAAATAGAGACGCAAATCCCTCAACCGATATTAGTAAGCGATCTAAAGAGAATTCGCAAAATAAGCTGAATTAAGCAGATCCAAGGAGAAATTCCACTCAAATCAACAATAACCCTTTATGTTCAAGTCATTTTTTAAAGTATGTATGTCCTAGAGACAACTATTTATAAGAATGATATGTACTTTGATCACATTCAGTTTATTAATTATTATTATTTAGGCATTGCATTTATTGAGTTTATTATTTGGTTGTTTGAATAATTCGATAAGATGTTCCTATGGACTACACGTTATCACCAAATGGTGAGAACTTGGATGACAAAACGTAAGTCTTAAATGACCCTAATCAAGAGTCATTGAGATTTGGGATATCAACGACGACGTTAAAGACGCATGATCCGTGATCATATTCTTGGAGAATGTAGTAGCCCTCACAACTACGAATGACTTGGTCATTCATGATGGATACATGGACACGTTGGAGGGGTGTTGGTAGACCCACCGAGAAACCATTTGGTTAATTCTATTTATATGTCTATGTCAGTATCGGTGTGTAGGGTGATGTATTAGTCCTTTGACTTGAGGTCAATCGACTACAAGTGCTAAGTGATGTACTTTGACCATGACCAATGCTTGCACTCCTAAATGGGGTAGATACTTACATGCTAAGCACATCACGAAGCATGGAGTAGTAGTTGAGCCAAGATAGGATTCATTCTCTAATGACATTGAGAGAATACTTTACATCTCATAGTTAAGTTGATCGTTAGTCATTGGCTAATGCATTACGACATATTCAAAATGGTGTTTGAATATGATCGATGATCAACTAACAAGATTGAGAAAGAAATGAATAAGTTATTGGAACAGACATAATACAAGTTCTTGACTTATTCGAGTATTCGTGAATGAAAGGACATTACCATCATTAGAGCATTACATTACATGTGGTTTGTATATCCTCACAAACGTCCTTATATATTAATATTGTCCGGTAAATTGTCTAGGAGTTTCACCATGAACCTAATTGGATTAGTGATTAATACATAAGGCCCTATGGGTCACACTATATGGAGAGTACTCTAGGAAACCGGGGATGTTAATATTATTTATTTATAATAAATAATACGAGAATAATTTTAATTGGTTCAAATTGGACTTGAACAATTAAAATGAAGTGTTATACTTGAACTAATTTAGAATTAGAGTCCAATATCTAAACTGGGCTTAATATAGAATTTGGGCCAAAAGCGTAAAAAGGGAAGAAGTAGAAAAGGCCTTTTCGCCCAAGCAAGTAACAACCAACCAAGATAGTTGGTTGTCAAGCGGCAATGAAGTTAAAACAAGGTGGGGACGTGCTGTCCCACCTCTTCTTGGCTCTCTACGGTTCTATTCTTATGTATTGATTTTGTCTTATATGTATATGATACATGACATTCATTTTGGTAGATAGAAATAGAATATAGACAGAAACAGAAGAAGACAAAATCAAATTTTGTCTTGTAAACACTTTACTCAATATTCTCTACATCCGTAAAAGGAGAATCTCCTAGCATTCTTATTGGTAGAAGAAACCATGTGGATACCAAGGTTAGAGGTGACAACCGACAACCTGGATTTGCACAAAGATTGGGATTTGCTTGGAGAGGAGCTAGAGGATCTCGAAGAAGGACTTGCATACACGGACGAGCAGATTGACGAGTTGTTAGAATTTGCTGACGCTGAATTGCAAGCTTCCAAATGAATCGGAGTTGCATCGAGTAAGTCTGCTTATTTATGCGTTAACACGTTGAATTACTGTTATCATGTTGGTCTATAAAATTTTTGAAATTCCGCTGCGTATACTTAGTGTTAGGAATATATGTTAGTATTTTGATCACTCGTCACATGTTCTTATCTTAGCCAGAAAGGTGATTAAGTACTCTTAGTTCACTTGAACATTTTAAAAGAGGAAATCACTGAGTATGATTAGTCTAGTAAATCTTGTATTAGGATTATAGGTCTCTGAGTGTAATTTTTATTTCCAGAAGACCATGAAGATCAATCCTAGCAATGGAGCTTTTCTGAAGATTAGAAGACTGAAGATTGCACAAGATTTATGAAGATATCAAGGTTTAGTCTAACTCAGAAAGACTATGTCCTTAATCCTTTCTTGAGTGTATTTACTTACTTTTGAAATATGATTCTGGACATATGACATCATGAGTATGGAGCATGCAAGCCATCAGAAAGGCTCATGTATCCGTTGAAGACTACAAGACAAGAAATAATACAAGTGCATTAATTGCATCGGCAGAAAAGTCACCAAGCATTCCTCTCTGAGACATGAGACAAGGACTTCTGAGTACTCATTTCAAGATAAGTATGGACTGAATTTGAATTGTGTCTAACGGATATCATTCCAACAACTCTCAAATTCATCTATATATATCACACACTTAGATGCTGAGAAATGCACCTTAGAATGCTCTATCTTGCAAACTTACCATCGAGCAAAGTATTCTCTCAAGCACTCTACTACCCTTTCTGAAAGCTTTCTGTTGCTCGAAGAATCACTAGTAGTTCTAAGTTGTCCTGAACCTTAACAAGAGATTGTTATTCGTGAAAGAGTTGAACTATCAGATACCCTTTCAAGCTCATTCTCCGTAATCTGACATCAATTACTGGGTCAAGAAGAGCGCATCGACATCCACCGAACAAGTGTATTAAGTAGTCTTGTTCTATTAGCCTCTCAAAACATAATCGAAAAGTTATACGAGAAGCCTCTCGACAAACCTTATAACCAACACCATCACGTGGAGTAGAGGAAATACTGATTTGGAAAATCAAGGAATAACTCAAGGTTATCTCGAGTAGAGGAAGTACTTAGCTCAGGAGTCGGGAATAACTCGGGGAACATTTGGTTGGGAACCATTTGTTTAGGAATCTTAGAATAGGATTATTGTAAGGTGAACTCAATTATCTCGTTCTAGTGAATTATGTGTCTCGTAAAGACCAAGTGGATTAGTTGGAGGATTACGCCACCTCCAGATACCACTATACTTGTTGTGTCATTTACCTTTCTGTATTTACTTTTCAGCAAAGCACACACACATAGTTATTGTTTCTGCATTTAAGTATCAGAAACCCCCAGGTTTCTGAGAAACTGTGTTTATCGACAAAAGTTTTAAAAGACTATTCAACCCCCCCCCCCTCCCTCTAGTCTTTTACTTTGCCATTATCCGACCAATGTAACGGGTCATTAGCTAAAGTGACAAATGTGTTTACATAAAGTAAACAAAAAATGGCTATTTATGTCTTTATGTAGATCACTGGGAGTGATGATAAAATGGTCAAATCTACGATGGATATGTTAAAATCCAGATTTGATATGAAAGACATGGGTGTAGCTGATGTAATCCGTGTGATTCATGTTATTAGAACACCAAATGTGTTGATGTTGAATCAGTTTCACTATGTGGACATGATTCTTGAGAAATTCAACAAGGGTGGTATTGAAACAGCTAGAAATCCACTAGACCCAAGTGTTCATGTTGCGAAGAACAGTGTCTTGGGAGTGTCTCATGTTGAGTACTCTAGGATAATTGAAATCCTAATGTATATGATGAATTGCACAAGGCTTGATCTTGCTTGTTGTAAGTAAACCGAGTCGTTATACCTAAAAATCGAGGAGTTAGTCATCAAGGCTATAATGAGAGTACTGAAGTACTTGAGATTTACTCGTGATTGTGGGTTGCAGTATACTAGATATCGTGTTGTGCTAGAAGGGTATGCAGATGCAAACTGGATCTCTAATTTCAAGAATGTTAAATCCACTAGTGGCTATTGTCCTCACTTTTATGGGGTGCAACCGCTTTTTGAAATTTTCTAAACAAATTATTATAATGAGATCCACGATGGAAGCAAAGTTTATTGCGTTGAACTCATGTGTAGAGGAAGCCGGGTGGCTACGCACATTTTTAAAAGTCTTCCATATCGCTTAACTTGTGCAAGCAATAGTTTGTTTTACCAATTTGTAATTGGTGGAGCACAAAGTTAATTGTATAACGGTAAGTCTAGACATATTTGTCGATGGCATAAGCCCATTAGACAACTTCTCATGACTAGTATTATCTCGATAGACTTTGTGATGTCTAAAGATAATTTAGCGGATCCATTAACCAGAGGGTTATGTGTGAGATGATAGCAAAGTCTTCCGCTGCAATGGGATTGAAGACTTTGACTTATGGTTGATGCGAAGGAAAACCTAACCTAGTTGACTGGAGATCCCAAGATCTAGGTTCAAAGGGACAACCTAATTGTATCGACGTGGAGTTCACTGTGGGGGTTTACCTATACAGTGACGAGAGTTAAAGAGGTTAAACATGTGGTTTTTAATGATTCTTACTAGTAACTTTGTTACACAGGGTACGGGATCACCTATGTGAGAGTGAAGTGTGGGCCACTTTAACAAGAATTAAATCCCAAATTCTTGTATGCTCTTGCAGAACCAGGAAAGGTGTTCATGGCCTAAACGAACACAACCATGAGAACAAAACTATGCCAGCGAGAAATCTGTGTGGAATACACCGTTGTTTACATAAACGGCAGAACAGTTCAAGGACATCATGTCTATTGGTCAGCCAGTAAAGAAGGTGCATTCTTACGAGGGAGGGTTCAAGGGTGGTAACACCTACCTATCCTATGCAGGTATTCGATCGTAGGGTTATATGACATGAAGATGAAGTTTTTCTTTATGTAGGGGATTGTTGGAAATAATGAAAAAAAAGAGAAGTAAATAATGCCTTGAGAGGTATATTTACGTGGAGACCATTTCTTAATTATTTGTTAATTAAGAAAATAAAATATATATTCGTAAGCTACTATGTAAGAGCTTCGAATCGATATATTGTTTTCCTAAAATGGACATTGGGTTAGTGAGGAATAAAATGCTCAAAGTTAGAAGGTTGAGTGGGTTAGTCCCACATTGTTTGAGACCAAGTGTAGTCTCTAGTTTATAATTTACTAGCTCATACTTAGTATTCTAAGTTGTGTAGCTGGATAAGTTGAGTGCAAACCCTGGCCAGATTTGTACACGAAACTAGTTGACTAGTCTGTGAGTGGGTGCGCTGAACCGAACCAAGCTCAAATGGGTTAGCCCTTGTGAGCTAAGCTTTTGTTGGTTCAACTTTTTAACCTTCTAGAAGCTTTTGATTCAAATTGAAGTTTGTAACTCATGTAAGTTACAAGTAGTCAATTTGACAATATTTGTTGCATAAGTTACAAAATATTTTGTAATGAATATTTTGTAATGAATTGGTGTAATGAAGAATGAAGTTACATTCTCATTTTCTCACCTATAAAAGTGTCTCATTTGCTTTGGAAAAGAGTAGAAGAAAACCCACAATTTCTCTTCTCTCTTTGTGGCTTTTCTTCTCCTCTCCCCTCTCGTACACTCCGGGCTCCAATTTAGTTCGCTATGAATAGCTAGCGAGTGCAGCTAGTTGTTAAGGTTTAACCGTCAGATCCCTAAACAAGTTGTTCAACGATACCTCAAGACCGTGAAATGGAGGACGAATTGTTTTAAGGAAATGCGCAAAGACACGACGCTTTTATGTTCGTTAAAGGTGGATTGAATTCCTAATTTTCTCTACACATTTTAATTCATTTTCTATACTAATATCTTCAATTTCCTCTTATCAGGTGCTACAATAAGTACAATTCAACAATTTTAACAGAGATTAAGATGTTCATCAAACAATCTAATAATGTCTATGTAATTTATTAACGTTAAAGCCTCAGTAGATTTGCTTTCAGATAATTTATCTGTAGATTTAACCTAGATTACCAA
This sequence comes from Plantago major, assembly GCA_026545765.1. Taxonomy (NCBI): domain Eukaryota; kingdom Viridiplantae; phylum Streptophyta; class Magnoliopsida; order Lamiales; family Plantaginaceae; genus Plantago; species Plantago major. The sequence goes on from CM048841.1 coordinate 84,068,301, forward strand.
TAAAATCTTCGATGTTATTAATTAAAACGTCTTTGTTTTCAATATTTTAATGATGATATAAATTCGTTTTTAAATAAGTAGTAGTAATATAGATACTATATCTCAGTAGACTTTCTAATTGTGTTTCATAATAGTATTAATACCGACATTTAATATAAGGCGGCCAAGGACTCCGTCCGAATGGGACCTGTCGTCTCAATTTTCTTGCTCTGAAAACAAAGCAGTACCATATCCATATTATTCTTCTCCAATAATAGAATCACCTAAAATGTATTGACAAAGAGCATTTCCAACTGTGATCCAAGATCAGGTATGTATTTACTTCAGCTTCCAATTTGCTAGCTGCTTAAATTTGCAGCAATTTAATGCACAATTTAAGCTTATCTTCTTTAGCTGCTTACACAGTTCATGCCAGGATCCTTCCTTTGATAATTTAGTTGTCAGGTGAAAGATTCTTTGATGCATTCAATGCGACACTGAGTCACTGATCACCATTCTTGGAGCAGGTGTACATGTCGGATGAATGAAATTCTGTGAATCTTTCATGCCATTTTAGGGTCTTTTCAAGAATATTGGATGCCTTTTTTCTGCTCTACTTTGGAATATAACTTCTGTAGGATATTCATTTCAATTAAAGACAACACTTGTTTTGTCATTTCTTCAATAGAGAAATTAACTTGATTATGTTTACATAATGGATGTGGCCACTGATTGAATTTTCACTCAGCTTTGTCCTCATCAATCACTTAAGTTTCTTTGTCATAGCATCTAGTTTACTTAACTAATTTTCAGAATTTTCTTTTCTTCTTCTGTACAGTGTGAGGATCATTTTTTCGTAATAAAGATCGATACGTATAATTACAGATTTTTAGCATCTTCTATCAGTTATTCAAATATTGAAGTTTATGCATTTCTTATATTATTGTCAAAGGATTGTATAGGGCTAATGATATTTTGTTCTGGTATATTCTTGTTAAATTGATAGGATGGATAACGGCTTCGTGCAAACAGAAGCCGAAACTGCTTCTGGTTCGCTATGCAATGTAAGTACTATGTGTTTATCATAAGGTCTAGCTAGTTACTCATCTGGCCTGTTTTATGAACTTTCGAGAAACTTGTTGTCTTTCCTCAAAAAAAAGAGAAACTTGTTGTCTTCTCATTTCAGGCTGATCCTCCTACGTTAACATGGGAACGCAATCTTAGTTGCAGTAACCCTCTTCCAAAATCGTTTGCTCCCAGACCCCGAGAAATTATGCAGTTGGTAATAACTTCACCTCTTTGTAGAAAATCTATAAACAATGTTGCAGTTATCTGTTTATGCATACATGTGGTTGCTCATAACTTCTTTGTCGAAAACAGCTCCCATTGGGATTGCGATTATTGAGGCATATCAAGGTGGAAGCGGACAAGGGGACGGTAATTGTGTACCTTTGGTTTAAAGAAAAATTCATGGTTCTATATTTGTAAGTGAAAGCAGAATGCTTGTTCTGCATCTCAGTTGAACAGTTTCTTGTTCTTTTCAATATCTTTTGCAGCCATCAATAGTTGACCCGTACCATAAACGCCTCCTTACATGTTACCATGGCGTTCCTTTAGGTGGTATTGGGTGAGTAAGACCTCATTACCGGCTTGCACCTGGTGCATGCTGCTAGATTGGTACTTATATGCATAGCTTCTTACTGATCGAGTGCACTTTATGTCGTGATCAGTGCTGGAAGCATTGGAAGAAGCTTTAAAGGCGAGTTCCAGCGGTTCCAACTTTTCCCTAGAGCATGCGAAGATATACCAATCTTAGCTAACCAATTCTCGGTAAGTATTTTGATATACGTTACGCATATTTGTCAATCTGAAACAGACATTGGAATGTGTCACCCATTTGTTTCTGTTTGAAAAGGCCTTTGTTTCTCGTCCAAATGGAAGATCATCTTCAACAGTTTTGTGTGCCAGAAGCCGAGATGAAATAAAGTAAGCCACTCTTAGGATTTTTTTACAATTCTATCGGTCTTAATTAAAAACTATGTTTACACCTTGATGCAAATCTACATCCAGAGGTGGTGTAAATGAAGGCATTGGCTCATGGGATTGGAATCTTGACGAGGGGAAATGTACGTATCATGCTTTATATCCGAGAGCTTGGACAGTTTATGAGGGCGTACCTGACCCTGAAATCAGTATTGTCTGTAGACAAATTTCACCGTGCATTCCAGACAATTACAAACAAAGTAGCTTTCCTGTTGCAGTATTCACATTTACGGTATGTTAATTAGCATCTTCAAAGAGGATTCACATGTTTTTGTTCTAAGCACTGGAACAGTGATGGTGTTATGTGACATATGTGCAGGTCACTAACTCGGGGAAGACTGATGCTGATGTTACCTTGCTTTTCACTTGGGCCGTATGTTAGCATTTGCTTCAATTTTGATTTAGGATTTATGCTTTTCAGACAGGTCCTAATTAAGTAACTATCACCGTTGGTGCATGTAGAACTCGGTTGGTGGAGATTCAGGATCAACTGGTGGTCATCTTAATGAACGGATGGTGCAAGAAGGTGTACATAGTGTTCTTCTGCATCATCAGTAAGTTATACACAAAGCTTATATATATCTGCAATAGTACATGATTATATTTGCAATAGTACAAAGATTCATATATCTGCGATATACTTAGGTCTTCAGATAGACGTCCTCCAGTTACTTTTGCGATTGCTGCTCAAGAGACGAGCGAGGTTCGTGTATCAGAATGTCCGTGCTTTCTGATATCTGGGACTACTACTCAAATGATGACACCAAAAGAAATGTGGGAACAAATTAAAGAAGTTAGTTGGTTTCCACACTATCAGTTTCTCTCATCTATTTTGATATATGTTAGGCTTTATCACTGTTCCTTTTTTCTGTAGCATGGATCATTTGATCAGCTCAAGTGTAATGAAAACCAACCAGTTTCTGAACAAGGGTCGTCCATCGGAGCTGCAATAGCTGCTTCCGTACATATTCCCCCTAGCTCGACTCGAACCGTAACATTTTCTCTGGCATGGGATTGCCCTGACTTGAGATTTTCCAGTGGGAAAACTTACCACAGGTTACTCAAAAGCTTCTATTTTGTCCCTCTCTTCCAGTTTATGCACCTCTAAAAATATTTTGTTCGGTGTTCTTGGTCTGACAGGCGCTATACAAAATTTTATGGTACTCATGGCGATGCTGCAGCCAATATTGCGCGGGATGCAATCCTTGGTAACTATTCGTTACCTTGGAATTGAATAAAAGAACTGTGTTTTCTGTTCTGTGTTATGCATATAAGCGAAAAATGCAATTTAATTTGAGTATGCCGCAAACCAGAACACAGGCAGTGGGAGCATCAGATAGACGAGTGGCAACGTCCAATTCTTGAAGATCCAAAGCTTCCAGAATGGTACAAGACATTGACTTCATTACTAAGCCTTAGCAATTTTCTCTGATTTGTAAGTACAACTCAAGTCTGACTCCGTAATAGGTACCGAACTACTCTTTTCAACGAGCTCTACTATCTCAACGCAGGAAGCGCAATCTGGACAGGTGAGGAACAAACTTAGTGAGTGTTTGCAAGTAATCATTGCTAACTGATTATAGCTTTTCTAAAGCGGAATAACTGTAATTTCTCTTACCAGAGTTTCTGAAAACTTGAATATAATATGATAGAATATTCAGCTTTAAAACATCACCTATACCTTGACTCTGCCTGAGTAATGCTTAGCTTAATCATGCTCATTGCTTCCTTCATTTGTCACAGATGGATCTCTACCGATGCAAAACTTTTCGGCCATTGGAGATCAGCGATTTTCTCTTGCAGACCATAAGTTCAATTCTGAAAAAGATAACGTTGGTGATAAAAATGACACCTCGGGTGAGATACTCAACATGATGCAGTCTTTCTCTGACCGAACTCCCCTGACATCAAATTCAGCATTTGGACCTTGCTTGCTCCAAAATGGTGAGGAGAATGTAGGCCAGTTTCTGTATCTAGAAGGCATCGAATATCACATGTGGAACACTTATGACGTTCACTTCTACTCATCTTTCGCACTACTGATGCTTTTTCCAAAGCTTGAACTCAACGTTCAGAGAGACTTTGCGATGGCAGTCTTGATGCACGATCCACGCAAGATGCAAGTCATGTGTAATGGAACATGGGCTCCAAGAAAGGTTCTTGGTGCAGTTCCGCACGACATAGGAATCAACGATCCATGGTTTGAAGTGAACGCCTACAATTTCTATGACACAGACAGGTGGAAAGACTTGAATTCGAAATTCGTCCTTCAGATTTATCGTGATTTTGTCGCCACAGGTGATAAAACCTTTGCCAGGGCAGTTTGGCCAGCGGTGTACTTGGCAATAGCTTTCATGGACCAGTTCGATAAAGACGGCGATGGCATGATCGAGAACGAAGGATTCCCTGATCAGACGTATGATGCTTGGACTGTTACAGGTATGAGCGCTTATTGCGGTGGGCTTTGGGTGGCTGCCCTTCAGGCCGCCTCCGCCATGGCCAGAGAGATCGGTGATGTTCCATGTTCTGACTATTTGTGGACCAAATTTGAGAAGGCAGCCTCTGCTTATAACAAACTGTGGAATGGTGAGTACTTTAATTATGATACTAGTGGTTCAAAAACTAGCTCGTCGATACAAGCCGATCAGTTGGCTGGGCAGTGGTATGCTGCTGCCTGTGGTCTTTCATCTATTGCTGATGAAGGTAAAGTAAGAACTGCACTTGAGAAGATATATGAATTTAATGTGCTGAAGGTCAAGGGAGGTAAGCGTGGGGCGATGAACGGGATGCGCCCCAACGGAGAAGTAGATATGTCAGCTATGCAGTCAAGAGAAATATGGGCAGGAGTTACATATTCTCTTGCTGCTAGTATGATCCAAGAGGGCATGGTCGATTTGGGATTTAATACAGCTTTTGGCATTCATGAAGCTGCCTGGTCCCAAGATGGCTTTGGGTAAGTTCCTGTGTCCTTCAACACTTTTATACTCACTTCCGTAATACAAAAATGGAGATTCTGCCTCTAAGGATGGCGTCGTCGTATAATGTACCTTACCTGTAAAACAGTAAAAGCATGACTGCATGACAGTACAATTTGATAAAGCACCTACGGACACTATTCTCAGGGGTACTTGACTGTTCCCCGTTAAGTCTATAGACCTAACTGACCTCATTTTGGTGCGCGTGACAGGTTTTCCTTCCAAACACCGGAGGGCTGGAATTCACAGGGTACGTATAGATCATTATCCTACATGCGCCTGCTATTATCTGGGCGATGCAGTGGGCATTGACAAACCCAAAGCTCTCAAAGAAAGAGACTAAACATAGCTCAACATCAAGTTCCTCTCTGTTCAAGCAACACACAGAATTCGAGAGGGTAAAAAACCTTTTAAGGCTGCCAAAAGAAGAGCCTCCCAGGAGTTATATACAGTCGCTGCACGAGTTTCTTTGCAGAAAATTCTCACTATGATCCTTCTGATTACACCACAGGATGCGTAAACTTGTTCAAGAGATCAAGTATGACAGTACAAGAGACTCATCTATCAACCTTGTCAAGATTCAAGAAATCTGAACATGGGTGGATGCAGAACTGATACAAATTACCTCTATGTAGATGTCAATTTGTTCAAAATATGTCAGTTCACTACATGTTTAAAGACTAGAAGAAATTTTGTTCTACACACAACTTTCATTGAGTAGAAAAGAGTTTCATAATCGCTGTTTACATCCCTGCTCATTATACAGTTCTTACTGCATTTGCTCTAAGATCTTGCAACAGGATCCCACACAAGTAAAGATTTATATTTGTCTTCACAAAAGCCTTCTAACACATCAAAGGACTAGACCCTGTAAAGTCTTCCAAGGTTACGGCAACTTTATCAAGAGGAAGCACGTTTGACAATTTGTCAACATCTTTGTTAACATAAAGATCAGACAATATATCAGTATGATTAGCAGCATTTATTCAATTTTCAAATGTTTCATGATCCTTTATACTACATGAATTTAAGACCATCAGTGAGTCAGTGACAGATTTTATAAATGTAAATTATTGAACAGTCTAGATTACAAACACTACTAGGCTCACAATTGATCCCAGTTTCGCAGCAACTAAATCAGAAGTTTTATTACAACAGAGCTTTCGCACCATTCTTGCTCAGCAGACTCCATTTCTCATCTGATAGCTTTAGCAGCAACCTCTCTTGCTCATAAGATTCCATCACTCAGTTATCACCAGAGTCCACAGAAGCATACCTGAGCACAGTAAAAAGAAGTGAATGTATGCTGTTTTGTATCAAAAAAACTTATAGGAATTGGATACATTGGTCAAGATTAGATCTTAAACAGCTGTACGATGACTATCTCATTTTAACATGTAGTATGACTACTATCACACAATAGAAACCCCCAACTAACTATGTTCTCAAGCAAAAATTATCATAAAAAATCCTTGAAAATGTACCTGAGCCTTCTACAGCATATGGTGGCTGTCATACACAGCCAATCTCCAATTTTACTCAAGTAGCCGAAGTAGGCATCTCTCCATGACTTCTTGTACAACAAAGGACCAATAACACCCCAGAATCCGAAAGTAGATCCTATCGCTGCCGAAATTAAATATCCTCTCTTGTCATCAGTATACTCCTCATTTACCTGATCATCAGCGCTAGGTGGCTTGTCCCTTGCACAATTTGGTAGGGGTTGGCCACAGAGTTCCACATTCCCAGAATATGAGGATGGGTCAAAGCTTTGTAACTGAGTACTTTTAGGTATTTCACCCGATAATTTGTTGCTGGACAAGTCCAAAACGTTCAAATAATCAAGTTTAGTTAAGCCAGTCGGAATCTTACCTGAAAGCTTGTTTCCAGAGAGGTCAAGACATTCTAACATTTTCATTTGATCAATGTGTGAACCTATGTTTCCTGTTAGAATATTGCGAGACAGATTCAGGGAAATCAATGTGGCCAAATCGAAGACTTCGCGAGGGATGTTGCCCACTAGCCTATTACTCGAAAGATCGATGAGATTGAGAAGTCCCAGATTGTTCTTGTACTCCGATTCCTGCCTTTTCCACTGAACTACTACTACATCATCAATGTAGGCATCACCTCTCCAAATTTCAGTGGACCTGTTTCCCAGAACCAGAGAAGAGAAGTTGTTGAAGCATCGGGGAATTCTTCCTAAGAGATTATTTTCTGAGAGGTCCAGGACTTGAATCGATATGAGACGACAAATTTCTGGAGGAATACTTGAGTTCAAGTTATTCTTGGCAAGGATCAGAGTTGAAAGTTTTGTTAGTTCCCCTATCCACATTGGAATATTTCCTCTTAGCTCATTTGCTCCACCATCAATCAACTGGAGATATTTGCAATTCTTCAAAGTAGAGGGTAAAACCCCTGTCAAATAATTATTACGGAATCGCAAAGTACGGAGGCTAACGAGAGAGCCTAAACTGTGGGGAAGATTACCATAAAATCGGTTATCAGCTAAATTCACAATGAATAATTCTGCCATGTTCTCCCAACAGTTGGGAAGCTCACTTGAAAACTGGTTTTTTGAGAGGTCAAGTATAACCAAAGAATTATACTTGACACTGCACATTGATTGAATTGATCCGGTAAACGCATTATTGGAGAGCAGTAACACTATAGAATTGGGATGAAACAATGGCAGATGGCCTGAGAAATTATTGAAGCTAATGTCTATTATAGGAGAAACGATCAAACCAGTCATTGCACCGAAAGTGGACGAGAGATCTCGAACGGGGCCACTGATTTCGTTGTAGGATAGGTTCAAGTGGGCTAATTGATTAGACAAATGCCAAAACCAAACGGGGAGTTTCCCTGAGATTCGAGCGGAAGAGAGATCAAGAAGACTAAACTTTCGTTGTGTCCGGAGCCATGAAGGGAGCCGACCCCCCATGTCACAACCTCCTAGTCTTATATAATCCAGCTGAAAGGGAGGAGTCCAGTTGGGAGTGAAGTTGAAAGCTAGTGAATTGAAAGACAAATTAATGAATGTTAAGTTTCGGAGTTGTGCGAGATGAACCTCAGAAATTGTGCCTTCCAGAAAATTGTGAGAAACATCTAAGTTCTCAAGGTTGGAGAACTGGCCAATGATCGTAGGAAGTTGACCTGTTAATCTATTTTTTCCAAGTAACAAGTATGTCAGTGAAGAAAATGCTTTCAGGTCTGGAAATTGTCCTCCGAATCGATTCTCGGATAAACTGAGTAGATACAACAAAGACAGACTAGACAGCCATGTTAGCGATCCTTGAAAATCATTACTGGACAAATCGAGTGTAGATAGCAAAGAGAGATGAGACAGCCAAGTGAGGTTCTTGGATGTTAGATGGTTACTAGAAAGATCAAGTTCCCTCAAGTTGGTTAGATTCCCCAGCTGATAGGGGACATCACCAGAAAAATTATTATTTGAGAGGTGCAGGATTTCTAGTTTGCTAAGGGAACCAATGAATTCAGGGATTTTACTCCCTCCGAAATCATTGAGAAGCAGGTTTAACGAATGTAGATGACGAAACTCAAGCAGGGCCGGTCCAATTTCACCTCGTAAATTGGATAGCTCGAGACCAACTACGTGGCCAGTCGTGTTGCTGCAAGTCACACCAGCCCAATAGCAACATTCCTCATCGTCGTCGTTTCTCCATGAAGAAAGGTCACCACCATCGGTTGACATATTTGTAAGGCCTTGCTTGAGAGTGAGAAGAGCTTCCCTCTCCTTGTCTTTACACAGAATAGGCACGCCTACATCCCCTGCTGCTTCTGAAGTATATACAGAATTGTTTTCACTGCACAGCAAAATGAACATGAACATTAATTTTGAGATTGAAAACTTTATAGCCATTCTTTTTTTCTTTTTTTTTTTTTTGCTTTGTCTTAATTATTACTAGTATGTTTTAAGAGTAGAAAAACTGATCAAGGCACACAAAAATAAAATCTTGAAAAGGCAGAGAAAGAAGTTTGAAATTTAATTGTAAGAGATTCACATAAACGATTAAGCTATAAATAGGGAGTTGGCCGGGCACAATGTGAACATGCATTTAACCTCAGCCAGTGAACTAGACAATGACTTGACAGAAAGGAATATTAATTCTGCATGGCCCAGATTATTACAGTATGTAAGGGAAGACTATGGTAGTGGACTTTTAAGGACTACATTCTACCGAAAATTTAATTAGTAGAATATCATCTAAAAGTTTGAAGTTATAAAAATATTTGGAATTTATTCATTTATGTTAATTCTTCAATTAATAGTTGATGCAACCAGACTTTGAGGTCAAACTAGCTAGTTATATATTCCTCGCTCCTATAACTTCATTCATTGGTACGTGCATTTTACGCTAAACGCGAAAAGAATGATAAGATATTAAAAAGGTAGGAAAATGTGTACTTTTATTGGCAAAATGTGTGTAAAATTGAAATTGTTTATTATTTGTCATGAATTTTCTTTTTTAAGAATGCATAAAGTTACGCGCCATTTAAAACGATAAATGTAAGCTTCTACGATGAAAGTAGTAATTTCTCCGTCACGGCACAAGCTTCCTACTTTGTATTTTTTTCGGTTAACAGCCTACAACTTTAACTATGAATTAATCTTAAACTAATGTAAAATGTTCAATTTTATTATATAATGAAACTTTACAAACTAAATTTTCATTACATAATTTAATTGACCATTTTACATTTGCAGTTTAAAATTAATTCACAATAAAAATCGAAGACGGTTAATCGAAAAAAGTTAAAGTGTTTCATGCGTGATGGATGAATTTGTGTTGACGGATGAAGTATTATATACTCTACGGAAGTGGAACCTAGCTAAATTTAGTTATGACTTCACCAATTAGTTAGTTGATTTTGTGGAATTGTGGTTAGTTCATCAATTCATATTAACTACTGTACCTTAGTCTCATTTTTTTCTGCAGAATCAATACGGTAATAAATAATGCATTCCATAAACTCGAGCGTTGTAGTCGCCACCAGTAGGCCAATTTGTGTTGGTGGCTCAACTGCTCAAGCCTCAAAAAAAAAACATGAAATTAAAATGAATGAATGAACGTCGATGCATGCGCACTATTACAACTGCAATTTCATTCTTATGATCATGCACTATTACAACTGCAATTCAATTATTATCTGAGTCTGCACCCTAATTAACACCGTATTGACATTGATTGAAACAATTGTGGAAACATCGTCGGAGCTTGACATCTGCAAGTTCAAACTCTGCCATGGAGATGTCAAGCTCATAAGCATATTATTACTCAAAATTTTAACAGCTGACCTGTTGGCTTGACGCTAAGGGTGCATATGTAAGATCCTAACGGGACATGCTGAAAGGGGTACAACAACTAGATCTGATCGATGAAGATTATATGCCAACCAAGCAAAGTCTAACAATATCATAAAAAAACAAGTATCCCAATTCCAGAAAGTAGAGCAAAGGGGAATCAAGTTCACACATAAACAGAAAATCTTACTTGGCTTACTGCAGGTTCAACTGGACATAAGATTAGAATTCGCCCACAGGTACATGTAACATGCTTAAAAAAAGATCCTTGCTTTCCATTTCAAGAGAAAGAAAAACTACTTAAAGGAAACAAGGAGTCACAACTCACAAGCCACAACGGAGTACTATCAGTGTAGACCACGTAAAATTCCATGAAAGTAGCCGCCTGTCATGATTAGTGAAACAAAGGAGACAACACCAGCCGGAAAGATTTTCCCAGACTTCTTAAAGCGAGATCCCATCACCCCAAGAAGAGAAGCAGACAAACCGAGACCAATAGATGATGCCAACATAGGATTTGAAGGAAGAATAGCGTACACAAGATACAGCAACGATGCTGACACTCCACCTGCTATCAATGACTTCTGGCTCCCACCCTTTATATAGCCCATAAGTCCGCCAATTCCAACCAAAGCAGCATATCCCAGCGTGAGTTTCTGTGACATTGACATGCCTTTCTTCTGCTTGCTGCCTTCACTTGGATCTTCACCTTCATTTGGTGCTCCTTCGTTCTCATCATTACCACCACCGCCACCTCCTCCACCACCATTTCCACCTAATCCACCAAGGTTGTCGTCAGATCCACCAGAGTCGGGAAGAATATCAATGCCCCCACCAGCTGAATCAACGGTGAACGTACTTGGGACTGCATCTGAAACAATGCCAGCAGCTATAGCCATCGACGTGTATCGTTTTTCATCAGCAAAAGCGGCTGAGAATTTAGTTTGCCTTGATGCCAATGAACATACAGGTGAAACCAAGATACGACCAGTAGGGAGATGAACTCTCCTTGAAGAGTGAAGTTGAAAATGGGGGGAGAGTAGCAAAGAAGACGGTGAAAATGCCAAAAGTTCTGTCATTTTGCTTTATATGATTGATTTTATATAGATATTTCTCTATGAACACCTGCAGTCTGAGAAAGTTCCATCAAGTTAAACTTGATCAAGAAGAATCACAAAAACAGTACTGTGTGAATTATCATGAAAGCTCAATAAAGTGAAAACATAAGTACATTCTATGGAAAAGGAACAAGGAGCATGCTTGGGGCTACACCGCTTGTGATGATAAAAATGGAGCCAGGGAAGTAAGATCACATAGTTAAAAAATGTTTATGCAAGAACTGAAGCAAAAAATGCATTAGAAAACGTTATAACTGTAAATTATGGCTATCCACAAAAAGAGCACGGAGCTAAAGCATTGCAGAAGCATTATTTATCATGAAATGAGACACATCCTGTGCTGTTTCACTTTTACAGGTTTAGAAGCATGAGCCAACAGAAGGAACACACAGAACAAGCTACATTAGAGAGATCACAAATACAACTAACATGCATACAATGACACACTACATAGTATGAAAATGAAAAAGATATCCGAGACAATAAAAGTTACTCGTAACACCATAGAATGCCCACTGGAAGAGTTGGTAGTTGGTACATTGCCACCAACAACTTCAGCACAAGCATTCTCACGGAGCAAGTTCATTTAGGCCAACGTGTCTATCAGTAATCGTCAACAGGAAGTTAAGTTTATAATACGATCATCGGTACGGATAGGAAAATCAAGAAAAACTTTTAGCTATTATTCGACCAATACAGACAGCAACTGCTCTTCGACTATTCTTCCGAATTATGGTAACACGACAACCCCAATGAACACCACACACTAGGCCAACAAATAGAAGAAACCATCTGTAAATACATAAATGCAGGAGGATGAAACTAAACAGTACTCTTCATTCATGATTCAACCAACAAACAGAAACGGCAATTAATCGAAGATCATTTCGCAAAGTCAACCATTAAGATTTCAATTCATCTCGTTAATCCATGTCTTGTATAGAAATGAAAAGAAAAAATGACTGCAACTCGCGAAGATACCAAAGTAAAGGAAATCGGGAAATCAAAAATCTGCACCATGAAAGCAAGGCAAAGATTATTACCTGAGCTCAGTAACTAGTTCGAGCCAAATCGTGAAGATACGAAATTTGTGCAGCAGCTGCTATAATTTGTGGGCAGAAGAAGGGGTTTTACATTTGCTGGCAGTTTCGTTTACTTTGTCTCTCTGGAAGAGTCTGCAATTGTTTGTTTAAGACACGACAATACGAAGTTGCTACTTTCAGATGCGATCTCATTCAAGGAGGGCCTCCCTCGAACTACAAGGGAGAAATTGAAAGACTAATCGATCGATCGATATCTAACCCCAAGACCTTTGACAAGAAATGGTCAATTAAATACTGACCACTAACTGATTGAGATACAGTCCATTGGACCGATCTGGTTAATCAATGATTGGTTTCTTAATTATATTCTAGTGCAACAAAACAAAACGTTCACTTTTTCCGGCACAATTCATCTCATCCGTGCACAAGAAAAACCTCCGAGCATACACGCATAACTATAAATGTGTTTCCGAAATAAGGATGCACCTGATTAGTATAAGTATCAACCATTCTTAATTATGGCATCGTATTTCCTCAAAAAAAAATCATGTAGTAATAAATTAAATATCGTAATCCTGAGTGAAAAATTCTAAATTTCATCTAAATCCGCGGATAACCGAAACAGAACAATAAATACCGAAATATTTCGGCTGTACTTGAATCCGAACTATTTAAAACCCTTAGAACTTCATAAATATTCATTTTATTTTTAAAATATTACTCAGAGTTTCAAAAAATACCAAAACATCTCCGTAAAATATCTACCCCTAGAACTTGTAGTATGAGTTTTAAAAATCCGAAACATATATCGAAATTGAGCATGTAATTAGTAGTATTAGGGAGTTTCTAGTAATTTGGCTCAAATGAAAAGTTGAAAACTGAAACAAGCACACACTCTCTCCCTGAGTAAGGTAGATTTGCAAGATGCAATCCGGCGATCCGACCCATCAATCATCACCGTTCCGGGTCGGGCAAAGAGTCCGTTTTACAGGGAAAACCACGCGAATCGGAACGGTGAGATACGTGGGCCCAGTGGAAGGATACTCGGGCAATTGGGTGGGAGTGGACTGGGATGCCGATGATGAGGGCAAGCACGACGGTTCCTTAAATGGCGTCACTTACTTTACTGCTAGAGGTCCCAAAACGGCCTCGTTTTGTCGCCCACACAATCTGAGCTCCGGTGTATCGCTCTTGGATGCTCTCCAAGGTCGCTATGGGGCTTCTGCTGTTTCCACCAAAGAAGAAGAAGGTAAACGAATCAAACATGATCACAATATTTGCATCTGCATTTGTTTGCTTTGAATGTGAATCTCTTTTTTTTTCTTTTGAAATTATGTATTGCCTTGTTGTGAGTATTCAGTAAATGAAGTAGTAAGGCTATGGGTGATTGATCCTGGCATTGTACCATAATTATTAGTTTTCGACTTCTCGTGTTAGGATTTTGTTATGTCAAACTTTTAGCGTCACTTTATCAGCTACATCAGCTTGTTTTAAATTCGACCAAAATAAGTTGGGTGATTGATTAGATAGATTGTCATTGTAATAGCTGATAAGAGACCAATTTGCTCTCATTAGTATGATCCTGGCATTGTACCATGATCCTTTGTTTTCGTGCTAGGATTTTGTTATGTTTATCAGCTAAATCAGCACGTTTTAACATTCGACCAAAATTAAAATAGTTGATTGATTAGATAGTAGGTGATAGAAAGATAAATTGGCTTTATTGAACACTTACCCTCAGTTTGTCAAACTCAGATGATAATCTAGTGGTAGCGTAGCTCATTAGCTAGTTGGTAGTTGATACATTAGCTGATTCAGAGCTTATAAGTCGTCTGATTTTAATGATTAGCGGATAAGGTAAATTTAGAATATAAGAATGATCAACTAGCTTATGAGCTACTCTAGCTGATAAACTCGGATTAAACAGAGCCCTACAACTAGCTTATCAGATTTTAAACCCCATTTTAGCAAATTTGATGGGTTATCAACTAATTTGCAGAACTCTTAATTAAGTCAATTACCTGGTCAAATCTATGACTTGTCTACCTTTACCAGTAACGTATCAGCTATTAGCAACCAATTCACCTACCGGTCACGGCAGTAAAGAACATATTATCACGGGGTGTGAGGTACGGGGTAAAGATCTGTCACATCAGCCATGATAATGTAGTGTTCTCTTGTTTAGTTTCCAAGTCTAGTGCTTTTGAAGAATTTAATGCTGCTGCTTTTGTTTTTGTTGATACCAAGTTTATATAGTGAAAATAATGCTTGTAATGTAGTTTTGAATTTGGGGTTGCATTGTGTTATTGTACAGATGAGATGTATGTCCTGTCTGCCAGGAACCAAAAAGTTTCTATCCAGCTTCTGGGGAAAGAAAAAATACAAGACAAGCTTAGCCGTTTTGAAGAGTTGACCAGTGCATCAATATCTTTTTTAGGTGTAGGCCTTCCTGGATCCCCTGACCATATCACTTCTACTCTACCTAGTAAGTCCCAGAGTTTGCTATTCATGAGCATTTTCTTAATTTCTTGTTGCTGAATTCCTCTTCTGTCCTATGTGGATATCTACTTCACCTTCTTCAGTGGCAATTTAATGAAGACCTCCTTTATTTAATTGAAAAATGATCATGTTGCAGATCTGAAGGAGCTTGACTTGACTGGAAACTTACTCACCAAATGGGATGTATGTCTTTCTTTCTTGTTCTATCATAATGAGTCGCTTCATCTGCATTCTATATGTAGTTGTCTTTTGTGGCGCTAAAAGTTAAAGCATATTGATGATGTTGTTGACTGGTCAGGAGAACATGAAAATTTTCTGCATCTACTGCTTATTTTTAGGTGAGGGCAAGCATTATTGCAACAGTAAATTGCTCCGCTGGTGACCTGTAGTGTCTTAACCAGCCTCTTTGGCTCTTTGCAGAAATACTACCAAAGCCGTAATATGCGTTGATAATTCTAAGGAACTGTTGCAATGCTGTGATAATCACCATACACCCCTTTCATGACATGGTTAATATGTAACCACACTTATAGTTGAAAATATTCTAGGATCTGAACACCTGCTTTTATGATTTCCCGGGACAAAGATTCTTCTGATGGCTTATAAGATGGACGTTTTTTGTTTTTCCTGCAGGATGTTGGCATCATCTGCCAGGCATTGCCTTCTCTGACATCACTGAATTTATCTTATAATGCTCTGTCACCAGATATAACTTTCTTGCCTCAGTTAATGAACATTCGAGTTTTAGTCTTGAACTACACTGGAGTTATCTGGAAGCAGGTGTTAGATCTTTCTACAATTTTCTATATGTTTGTTATCCTTTCTTATTTAATCGGAAAATTTTAGTTAAGCTTGGCACTTCAATTTGGTAGGTGGACATTCTTAAAGATTCACTGCCACACATCGAAGAGCTGCATCTCATGGGAAATAAAATAAGAGAAATAACGGTAAAGTATTTTTAACCCACAGATAGATTTTTGCAATTAGAATAATCACGCATGGTGTTGAAGTGGAAGTATGAAGCACAATGTTCGAATAAAGTTTAAATAACCAATTATTTTGCTGTATGATATTCTGTTTTTCTTTTCAGACATCTTCTGCAAACTACGTCCAAGGATTTGATTCACTGTATCTTCTTAATCTGGAAAACAACTGTATAGCGGATTGGGATGAAATTGCAAAACTTTCTCAGTTACCTAGGTATTAAAGTGAGGATTGTTGCCGCTTTTATGGTTATTATATTTAACTGTTTCAGCAAATTGATTTTAATAAGATATTATTGTTTCTGTGTTCAGATTGGAGCAGCTCTTTCTGAATAATAATAAACTAAGTCGTCTCTGGTACCCAGATTGGGCTACTGCTCATGAATCTTATAATGGGTCTGAGAAATGTTTAAAGCCCTTCATGAATTTGCGTGGCCTTCTTCTGGGTAAACCTCGTGACAATTTCTTATAATCTGGCTATATTTTCTTCTTTGGTCTTTACTGATGAAGCATTGAACTTTGGTGTCTGTTCCAGGGGGTAATAATATCGATGACCTGGAGTCTGTTAACTCTCTTAATTCCTTCCCTAGTTTGACAGTAAGTGTTATCTCGTGGACTTCTTTTTCATAAAAATCTAAAGTAGTGCTAGTTGCATTAGGTGAAAACTATGATGCTCATTTTCACTTGTTGTACTATGAGTTATGATATGGTCTTTCAACTCTAAAGTAGTGCTAGTTGCGTTTGGTGTACACAATTATTTCTGAGTCAATGACTTGTGCTATAGTGGTCTTCATGCTCGCTGTTTACTATTATGTAGGACATTAGGCTCTCCGATAATCCAGTTGCAGATATTGATAAAGGTGGTGTCCCCAGATTTGTTTTCATTGCTCGATTAGCAAAAGTTGAAGTTCTGAATGGTAGTGAGGTATATTTCAAACTTTTGGTTTTATACTTTTATTATCTCTTCCACTTAGTTTTCCGTCCACTGCATTACTCTGATTTCTTTGTCCATTTGCAGGTTAGTCCCAGAGAACGAAAGGACTCTGAGATTCGGTAATTGTTTTCTTCCAAACCTTCTGGTCGTGTTATCTTTGATGAATATCCATAGAATATGCTCTGCCTTTTCACATTTCCTGTTTCGGTTTTTTTTTTTGGCTAGTTTGTACTCAAAAGTTTGCATTCAGGTATGTTCGCTTGGTCATGTCGAAGTTTCATGGAAGTACACAGGGGATTAGGAAGCTTCATCCCAGGTAATTCTTTGTTTCATTACCTCTCTTCTGCTGATACTGGTGTTGTAAAGTGTCCAAATCCCAAAAAAAGAGAGAAAAAGGGAGCTGATCATGGGCTTGATTGTTTCAACATATAACTGCAGTTTACATTTTTCTGTGGCATCTAAATCAACCATGTAGTCTGGTGATGCCCATATGAACGTTGTTCTAGTTGCCTATAGTGTACAATCTTATGCACTTTTTCCTTTGTAGTAACAAATTATTATTATACTATCTGATTCTGTCTGATGATGAGCAGGTTTGCGGACCTCAAAACCTTTTATGGGATTGACGATGAAGCCCCATCAATAGGGTCATCAGGCCCACAGAAAATGTCCTCAGGACTTATTTGTATGCTCCTCTCTTGTGAATGATATATTGAGTTTGATTAAAAAGAACCTCCTTGACCTGTGCATTCTGTGCAGCTGTTTCCTTGAAATGCATTGGTGCATCCATGGGCGAAAAGCCCCTTTTGGTGAAGAAGTTGCCTGGAACCACAACAGTAATATTTTCACCCATTCACAAAGTTGCTCTCATCTTTTGCTGTTCCTTTGGAATTTTAATGAATTAGCCTCTCACGAATCTTGCTGTCTACAGGTTGGAAAACTGAAGAACCTGTGTGAGAGTTTCTTCAAGTTAAAGTCTATCAAACCAATATTATATCTTCAGGAAGAGGTTTGTGCAAGGACTTGATGACGATGGTGCTCCTTTACTTCCTAGTGTTTGTACTGCTGATCTGCTTCCTGATGTATTATTGATTGTTTTCCAGGGCTCGCCTCTACCTACATTGCTCGAGGATGATATGGCATCTCTTATTGAGCTTGGAATCGACAATGGTTCCACAGTGCTCATTGATGAACATTCTTGAAGTACACCCATCACGCGAGCAAGGATTATAGATTAGTGAGCGAGGATTATAGATTAGCCAGGAAAGAGGAATAAACACAGCCTCCACAAGCCTGGATTTTGTTAGGCTCGTTTTGGCTTCACCTTTGTGCAATTCCCGAACATACATGAACTAAAAATTCTGAAACCTGTGATTTGTAATTTTGTTTTTGTTGGATTGAACTTATTATTTCATCACCTGAACAATTATTTTTGTCAATTGTTGGACACTTCGTCAAGTTAAGTATAACTATTTGACAAGGGCTTGTCTGGATTCAAATCTGTTCTGTGTCTTCATTAAAATCTTACTACATTTCATTCATGACAAAATAATACTCTCTTCCATCATATAGATGCATAAACCATCTATTTTTTAGGGAATTATTGAATTGCGTTACAGGACAAAGAAATAGTAGCAAAACAAAAAAGCACAGAGTTCACTCGTCAGGCCTTCACATGTATGTTTCCACGAAAAGACATTTAAGTAGCTAGCAGCTATTACAATCACAACAAATGAGCACAAAATAGTCAAAGTAATGCTCTCCAGTCCTATCCAAAGAAGATCACTCCATATCTAATGATAAGCATCAGATAAATGTTTCAACAGTTGGCCTGACAGGGAAAATGTGGCATTAACATGTCAAAAAAAAGTCGGCTAGATCCAGCAACTCCTTAGATTATTTCATGGCATAAATCTCAGCGATGTGCAGCATACATTTGGCCGGTGGAATCATATTGTGGATAAGCAGCAGCAGCTGCAGCAGGAAGAGGGGACACAGTAGTCGGTGCAGGTACATTTCCATAGCCACCAGACTGATCATAGGCAGGCTGCATCTGAGATGGCTGAGCATAACCCACCTGCCCTGCAGCAGGTGCAGGATAAGTCGGTGCTGGACCTTGGGCAGTAGCACTATAAGCTGGATCTGTTTGCCCTTGGTATCCATAGGCAGCAGCGTTTGCAGCTGGTTGTTGTTCAGAGTAACCATACTGAGCATTTGGATAAGAACCGTAACCTCCAGCAGCTCCAGCCTGAGGATATGCACCAGGTTGTTGCACAGCAGGCTGATTATACCCAGTAACAGGCTGTGCACCCTGAGCAGGATAAGCAGGAGCAGTGGTTGAAGGGTGATTGTACCCGTCGGTGGTTGGTGTGGGCCCATAAGGATAGTTCTGCTGCATTGGACCACTTGGTGCCTGGGGATAAGACTGCTGGGGAGGTGGATTTTGAGCAAAGGCTTGGGGAGGAATTTGACCTTGATAAGGGTCTGCAGGTTGACTAGGACGAGGCTGGACATACGACTGGGAAGGGGCTGGTTGGCCATGCATAGGTGGTTTGCCGTATTGGTCTTGTGCACCATACCCAGCATGAGAGCCACCTTGAGTATATGGCGTCGGCTGAGAACCCATATGCCCATAAGGCTGTGAGGGTGCATGGTTATCATATTTAACATCGTTGTAACCGTGACCATAGGGTTGAGCAGGTGGTTGAGAATAAGGTGGATTACCATAATCTGGACCTTGCTGCCCGTAGTTGTAATTACCCTGATACACGAAGGTAGGGGGTTAGGGACAAACAATGAAGAGAATTCCATTGAAATTGTAAAGATTAACTCCTCCCTAGATCGATGTAGATTGACAAAATATCACGAGCATGCTACATTAAAATCTCATGGACAGTTGTGTTTTATCATAATTCATTACAACTATGTTTACTACGAGTTCCTGGGACATAATTTCCAGATTGTAACAGAAAAGAAAACAAATGAACCACAAACCTGAGACGGGGGGCCATGTACTGATGCCGGAGGCCTTTGCTCCCAGTTCGGGCCAAAGTTTCCTCTTGGACCATGTTGTGGGGGATAATTGCCGTACATTGGAGGCGGATATTGGGAACCATGAGAAGGATATGGTCCTCTTTGTGGGTAATTATTAAAACCAGGAAATTGTGGTTGAGGGCCACGAGGCCCCCATTGTGGAGAATTTGGTCCCCGTGGACGATAACCCTGCTGGTTGTATCCTCCAGAAAGAGGCGATGGTCTTACGTTCTGAATAAAGAAACGTAATTAGAGGAAATTTTGAAAATAGAAAATAATAATCGGCAACCAGGACTTCAAGAGTTACTCAGGCATGTGAGCAGTGTATACAATTTTCGTAGCAGATAGCACCATGAAGTGATTAACATATACATAATAAAAGAATGAAATCCAACACAAGAAACATAGTAATCAACGACAAATGTAGTATATAGACGTTGAGCAATATTAGATTAGATCATAAAATTTATCAGGCAGGAGTTTCAGAGCGATCGAGTAATTCAGACTCGTAAAGAAACTAGATCACAAAATTTGTAATCAAAGCAAATGCCAAGCAGTCAACTTCTAGACATGGAATCATCACAAGCAGATGAAGACCTAGCTAAAATATAATTTAGCATTACTTCAGGCATGTATCATCCAGCCGAACGCTATCTGGAGAAACTAATGTTTTTAACAATCCTTTTCAAGTGATTATATATGCCTAATACATTGACGGATCCACAGCCATGATGAAATTAAAAATCTTACAACAATGATTTAGTTGGAAAATATTGCTCAAGCCTGCACTCCACCTATTATGAAGCAGGTCATCTGTATATGTGCATTTTTAGCACATACAGTATATAATCATAAGACAATGCATATATAAGAAATTTCACCAAAAGATGCTAAAGATGCTAAACCTTTCATTGACATCGCCATGATAATGAAAATTAAAATTCTGAAGCAACCCCGCAAGCATAAGCAAATGAATTTAAATTCGGTTACGTGGATATCGAAGTCTATTTAAGGATGAAGACTTGACTAGGCAAGGAAACTTGTTGCAGAATGTCTCAAATATATTATCAGGCATGCTAAATAGCCTCATCGAGTATTACTATCAATTTCTAAGTCTCCAGCAATCTTACCAACTATAAACATCCTGCAATGTCGAGGTTTTAAGCTTGATACCTCTCTCCTGGGGACGGAGGTGCATAGTGGTTGACTACTGATACACCAAGAAGTCAATGCGAACTGGAAGTGAAAGGAAAGACCAAATCTGCATTTTTACAGCCAACCAATTCGACATTGGCACCTTTAAGACAGATAAATCATGGTAACTGACATCTTACTAACTTTTAAGATCTTCCTAATCATCAAAAGATCTTGATACGCATGCTTAGGCAGAGGCATTCAGTTACATATCTCTCAGTCCGTGGTGTCATCATAAAAAGATATTCCCAACTCATAGAAGGCATCAAGCGATGGCAAAGATTACATACGTCAAATAGGCCTTTAAACGGATTCAGTGCAATCATTTCTTAAATGGCCAATCATGTTTTCTATATGCATACTTATCCTAGGTTAGAGCTTTAACTAACAACCATCAATATAAGCTATCACACAGCATTAGATTTGACTTGCATCCGGGGAATAACTGGTAACAAGAAGGAAAGATGGAGTATTCATGGCAACGTTTGGGCAACCAAACATACATGTCTAGCCTTAGCACCTAGGCGTCCATAATCAACTGGCAATGGTACAAATGATGTGTCCAACTTTAACATGTATAATATCATGATTGATCCTGGATAATCAACTGGCATAATGTATACATAATTTGTCCAACTTTACAACATGTATATCATGATTGGTCCTGGATAGTGGATACTGAGACCTAGTTTATGCAAATAGAAAGAGAGAGAGCAGATGTCCATTGAGGATTTATCAACCAAGAAAACTTCTCAAAACCAGAAATAACAGAGGGAGGAACATTAAAATACATTTAATGCAGTACTCCGTCCAAATCGGAAAGCACGCTGAAGAATTAGAGCATAGAACGTTGCATGCTTAATGCCTATCCACTAATAGAAGCTTTCAATAACACAGGACACATATTACACACACGAACTCTAAAGAGAGGATAACATGTCAAGAAAGCCAAACCTGATTCATGACATCTTTGATCATCTCTCTAGCATTCTCGATCTGCTTCTTATTGCCAGTGATGCGAACAGTCCTCTCTCCAGATCGATTTCCTTGGGATGGACTTGGTTGTATCAACTAGAAAGCAAAGAGTATGAGATGCTATAAGGATACTGGAACACAAAAAACCAAGAGATCTTACCTGAATGCGAGCCCCAGATCTAGTCTGCAAATTCCTGATCGATTCTCCCCCCTTTCCAATGATTAAGCCAACCTAAAGTAGGAGAAAAATAAAATCACACTACTGCCAAAATGGACATAGCAGGAGAAATTTTGCCTATGTATGCAACACAATCAACAGCAGCGAAAGATCAAGAAAGCAACCTTTTCATATGGGACTTGAATTTCAATTTGTTCTCCAGTACTAGCAGCTTGTGCAGTGGTGAATCCCCGTGCAACAAGGGAAGGAGCTCCACCAGCATCAGCCTGAAGTTAAAACGATATTATTAGCTTCAGAGCAAAATCATAGGGTACAAAATAATAAGACCGATGACTAGCCAATTGGTAAATAAATAAGAATAAACCAACAATAAGACATAAAACTACCTCAGCAATTACATCCTTAATTAGTTTCTCAGCCTTGTTTATGCTCTGCAATGTTCCAACTAGTTCCAAAGGCCTGGTGGCAGCCCGTGGATCTGCATCAGCATCTCTCACAATCTGGATTTTGGCACCAGAGTTATCCTGCAGAGACCGAATTGTATCGCCTGCCTTTCCAATGAGAACCCCAACCTACACCCACAACAAAGCAGCGTAAGTAATTTTGTTGTCTTTTTTTTTCCCTTGGTAACAAGTTAATTTTATTGTTAGCACTAGACAAATGCTAAATGTTTGGAAACTATGACAAACTAATATCTGCAAAATACCAAGGAAACGGTACAGAGAGTTATTGAGTTAATTCACCTTGTCATTGGGAACTTCAATTTTACGAGATAGTACTTGGATGTCAGAACCGGGCTGCAAATCAGTCAATGATACTGGAACATCCCCCTCCCTGGGAAGTTCCTCAGAGGATATTTCAATTTCTGCTTCAGTTTTTGCCTGATCCAGGGAAGGTTCTTCAGCTCTTTCCTCCTTAGGTTCTGCTGCATCGTCAGCCGCTGTAGTCTCATTTTTTTCTTCCACAATAGTCTCCACAGGTCCTTTTGTTGGTTCATCAGCAGTTAGCTCCACATTTTCCTTTGCTGGTTCATCAGCTTCCGATGGCACACTAGTATTCTCCACAGATTCAGGTTGTTGAGCTGCCTCTCCGTCAGGCTCATCCGCCTTCTGCTCCTCTTGGTGTCCATTCTGTGAAACTTCTACAAGACCATAGGTAATCGTTAGAAGCTAACTCGTTTAAAACTTCCACTACTGAAAGTACAATAAATAATCAGTCGATGCCATAACTATAGTTATCAGTACAGCCTAATAACAACAACAGTCAGGCAGCCCATCTAAAACATCAGGAGTTCATGTCAGCTTACTGACTAACGCCTCGCAGTTTCCGAGCTCATGAGCAAAAACTCAACTAAGAACATCAGGGGTATTAGGTTTCCATATAATCTAGAAATACTACTATAAATGTACAAAATGCGCCATCAATGGAAACTATCATCCACACTTCCACATATCATGTACAAAAATCTAACGAAGCGAGCTGAGAATTCATCAGAACTTCAAAATGAACAGACGCATCAATTAAACAGAAACAAGCAGCGCATAATAATTACCTGCAGCAGCAGCAGCAGCATCGGTTTGGCTAACAGTATCATCACCATTGCTGGTCTCAAGGCGTGGCCGTTTAACATCGGACTCGTCGGCGGCTCCGCCATTCTCCTCTCCGTCAGCCTCGTTATTCGCCGCCGAGTCAGGATCTGCAATTGGCTCGGATTCGGTTACTGGCTCATTGCTCAGCTCCAAATCATCAAGCTTTCGCTTGTGACTCTCGGTCGCCGCCGTAGGGCTATCCGGTGCCGACGTGACCAAATCCTCCTCCGCCATAGTGTAATTCTTCGTCGTCTTCCTAATCGAGCTGCTAATTGCTAAACCTAGGGTATCGTAAACTGAGCTGATTTTTGGAAGTTTTTCAATTTTCTGGTTTACCCTTCCTTTTTAATTTTAAAGAGGAAAATGGAGAAGTGGTGTACAGTGAAATGAGTTTTATATGATGTTGATTGACACCAGGGCATCAGTTCGTTCACATTCGGTTATTTGGGCTCCAACCGGCGGGCCAAATTTCGGACCAACGAAACCATAATATGGGCTCCAATATTCTTTTCTGACCCTCCTTACCCGTGGGCCGATACTCGATCATTTAGTCCGGTGCGATTAGAGAACATTAAGCAATGAAATGTTGATACTCGACTCATTTCGAGCTCAAGCAAACGAGCTCGGCTCGTTAACAAAGCAGTAAAAAACTGGCTCGAGCTCGAGTAACATATAACGAGCTGAATTTCAGCTTCGAAAATTACGAGCTTTAACGAGCCTTATCGAGCTTTAACGAGCTTTATCTATAAAATATTAAAATATGTATAAAAATATAAATTTATTAAAAAAATTACTCTTAACGAGCTTTATCGAATCGAGTAGCTCGCTCGATAATCTAAACGATGAAATAGCTCGCTCATTTCGAAATAGCTTATCGAACCGAGCCGAGTCGAGCCTTACCGAGCCGAGCCCTCGGTAAGGCTCGACTCGCATAACAGCACTAGGTGCGATATATCAAGCGATATAATGGCCGGCATATTACCTCCGTCCCATTGATGTTGTCCACTTTAATTTTCGACACGGGTAAAATAAGAGGAGTAATATTATACTTCATATGTCCCGATAATAGCTTCACATTCAATTTTGTGGTGGAGGAAATAATGTATGTAATATTACTTTTGGATAAAATATTGTTAGTGGGTCTTTCAAATTTTGATTTGTAAAGTTGGAAATTGTGTAAAATAATAGTGGGTTTACATTTGAATATAAAAATATATTAAAGTTGTTGTAATGATTGACAAAAAAGGAAATTGAAAGTTTTGTCTGGGACACCAAACATGGCAAATGGGAACTATCTCGATATGGAGGAAGTAACACTATATAGTACGTGTGTTGGTTGCTTTCTGACTTTATTGGTATTTAGTTTGATTGTTCAGTTTACTTTTTAACTTTATTGGAAGTATTGGAGAATATAAAATTATATAATCTCTCCCTAAATGGTAAAGATGAAAGTGGATAACTCTAACGGGACACTCAAAATGGTAAAAGTGAACAATTTATATGGGACGCGGGGGTGGAGATGAACTTTCCAGTGCATTTTGTCTTCACACGTGTGTGCACCGGAAAACTTATGAGTGAGTCATCCATGCTAGCGCTTAACTTTGAGGTTATTATAGATGGATTCTCATAAAAAAAAAAAAAAAAAAAGTACACTCTATTAGTATGAAAAACGTTTTCAATTCCTTTAAACTTTATTTTATTTTGGGTCATAACAGTAACAATGTAACTTATAAACAACTTAATGATGCATTTATAATTAAAAGAAACTCACTGATAGTTTGATTGGAGTATAATACAGGATTCAGTTGTTTTTAAAATACTCAAAGTCTATTGGAGGACGATGTTGAGATAAATTGTATAAAAATGGAACTGTGTTATTAATTAAGGCTTCCCCGTTGTTAATAATTACGTATATCTTGTTAATATTGATGTTTTTTCATGCACAAAAAATGCATTATGCTAAAATGGGTATGTCTCTAAATAAGTTATCTCTGCAAACCGTCTCACTAGAGACTTAGAGTGTTTGATTTACAACTAAAACAAAGGAAACCTGATTTAAAACACCTAAAATTTACCTTAACTCTATATCAAACACTCACTTTTTGGCTAAAAGTTAAAATTCCTTGAGTTTTAATTGCGCTTTAGCAGATGAATAGTAACTGAATTTTAATTGGGTGGTACAAAATTGTAGTACTATTTGATATAGAGTTAAAAGTTTATAATTGTTGGGCCCATAATTGTTTGTAGGTTTGGTATTAGTTAAAATTGAGGGGGTAATTACATACAATACCCCTTAAATTATGTTCAATAACAGATTTCTCCTTACTGTTCAAAGAATAACAGTTTCGTCCAAAAAAATGAACTGAAATTTTTTTCTAACTACAAATGGGTCCAAAAGTCAACGAAAATGATGACATGGATCTGAATTTTGCTGATATGGAGGGTAAAGTTGGAGTTATTAACGAAAATGCCACTCCTTGTTTTGATTTTTGACTTTCTTTAATTATTTTAATCAATTTCTTTTTATTTTCACTTTCTTTTTCTCTTTTTAAATTTTGGTGAATTACAATCAGAGTCCCTAAAGAAAATCTAATTCACTATTGGCAACCCATGGAATTTTTAAGAACCTCAAATAAGTACCAAAACTTTTGAACGATTTAAACATCGTCGTCAATGGTGGATCGGAGGTTTTACAGCTCCAATTGGATTGAAAATCTCCGATTGAGTCAGAAGAAATGCATGACTCCAATCGAGCTATTTACGTTTCAAATGAGCTTATAATCAAGCTCCATCGAGTTACAAAGCTCGATTTTGGGGCTACTGACAAAATCGGAGTTCTCAACTCGATTAGGGGTATTCTGACCGAATCGGAGTTGTATACTGCTCGACCGGAGAAGATGTAGAAGGGAAGAAAGGAAGAAGAAAAGATGGGGAAGAAGGAGAGGAAGAAGATGGGTTTGTTGGGTATTTATTTTTCTTTTATCTTGTCTTTAATTTTTAAATTAATTTAATTTATTTTAACTTTTCTTTAATATTCCAACCAACTAAAATCCATGTAGGAGATAGAAAATGTTGAATGTGTGAGTTGGTCAACGGGAGGGGGAAATTTGTTATTGTTTGGATAGTGGGGGGTAATGTGTGAATGGGGTGTATTGCAGGGGTACCAGATGTAATTTTATGTAAAATTGAGTTAAGTTAAAATTTTACAGTGTACTTTGGTTAAAGTTGTTAACTAAAGCTAAGAAAATGGTGGGACATGATTTTAATGATATCTTTAACTTTTAGACAAACACATGTTTACTCATAAAAAATATTGGTGTAAAAATTGTAGGGCAACCGTTGGCGCCTAAATTACGAGATGCAAGCCAATTAAATGGAATACTCTTAGGTACCGTTTGATTTTGATGGAAATGTGAAATGTCAACTGAAAAAGTCAAAGATTTCCATGTTTGTTTTGCTAATGAAGGTGGGAATGATGGAAATGGATTCAACCATATTTCCTTCCCAAGAGCCGGAAATCACCATGTGTAAAATGGGATAAGATTTCCTCAAAAACATTTCCTGGTATTAGGTGTTTCTTGAATGAACATTATCTGACGAGAAAGCTGGTGGTAATTTGGCGAAAGTAGCACTGGAGTTACAGGAATTAGCAGATATTGGTTGTTAGCAGGATTTATCATTCACAAACATTTTTGGCTTTGCAAGGAGAATAGTAATATCCATTAAACAAGAATGGATCAGCAACAATGATGAGGCAAATCCCCATGACGGGGAAAAAAGAAAGAAAGAAAGAAATGAGCACACAACAAAAGAGTTCCAAAAAAGTAAAAATGAGCCTGGCTTATGGAAAACGAAGCCATCAGGTCCATCTTATTGAGAGCTTAATTTTCCTTTGATTTTCATGGAGATGGGGCATAGGGATCACAGGCCATATGAACATTAAAGCCAAAGTATTGATGAAATAACATCACAGGTAGGTTAGGTAAAGAATAAATCATTGGTCTCCTTCTTCCAATAATGTAAATATTAAAAGGAGACAAACGCAATAGCGGGATATACATAGAAAATCTAGCAACTGAACTCTACATATCATTTAAACAATCAAATGGAACACCAAACTTTGATATCCAGCAGACCAGCACACCGTGATACGATCGAAATTGACAGGACTAATAGTAGGAATGTCAAGCATGCATTATACAAAAAGATACCTTGAACTGAATCCGAAAATGGTTCGGGTGAACCGCAATGGAAATGAATTCTTCTAACTCCGTTGCTACTTTCGCCAAATTCGCCCCGTACGAACTAATGGCCAAGTAAATTGAGTTCGTATGTACTCAATATTCACCCGTTTAATAAGCCCAAATCAATATATACCAATGGGCCAAACCCAATTATATTCCGTTTTTCCCTACACTGGCCCAAGCCCAACACCAACTACTGGGAGTATTTCAGGCAATGCAAGAAGTATTTAAAACCAATTTCCTCACTATTCAACCAAACCAAACAAAGGAAATGTTGCAAAATGATTTCCGGTTTGCTAGAGCCAAATAAAAAATCAAACATGGAATTCTTGACAATTCCTTCCCAAAATAATTGAAC
Source organism: Plantago major (assembly GCA_026545765.1). Lineage (NCBI taxonomy): Eukaryota > Viridiplantae > Streptophyta > Magnoliopsida > Lamiales > Plantaginaceae > Plantago > Plantago major. The sequence goes on from CM048841.1 coordinate 84,096,772, forward strand.
TCTGGTTTAACAAGATTTCCATGTAAATCTTGTGCTAACCACTTCCTTAAAAAACCAAACGGTACCTTAGATTGCAAGCTCACTTATTATCCACGTTGAAGGATACTACAAGTAATACATAAAGGATACTGCAAGTAATACATAAAATTGCGTAGTTGCGCGGGGTATGTTAAACGCAGTACAATTTTTACTAAACGAAGGACAGTTTTTAACATATTGCAACATGTACTTTAAGTAATATAAATATAAAGTTAGTCCCATATTTATCTTATATTTCGTTAAACTCCACAATACCTCACATGTTCAAAAGTATATAATCGTAAACACACTACAATACAACACGAGGACAAAAAATCATGTCGTACAAGTATTGGCCGGACTATGGCAACGATGGCGAATCTAAAGAGATATGAAGTGTTTTAATTTGATATTTATAGTTGTTTATAATTATTTTATTGCGTTCGTATATTTAAATTAGCTAAGATTTCATTAAAATTTTGCAAAAAAATGTCAAAAGCCAACTGAAAAATGTTTGTTAGCCGTACGGCTAACCACAACAGCAGCCTGGATAAAATTGTAATTTTGAAGTTAATGGGTTGTTTTATAAATTACTATAATTTTGGTGAGATTTGTAAAATATTAAAAAAGTGATGCATTTATCATTCCTCTTGCGCTATATGTGTGGTAGTACATGAATATCACATAACCAACACCCATCCAGACATGTACATCAAGTTGGAACTAACAAAAGCTGCTCTGCATACATTGAACATTGAAGTATTGAGCTATTGAAGTTAGAAATTGGAAGAGCCGCCCATGGATGAATATATATATGAATCAATATGATCAGCTAGCTTGTTGGCAAAAGGTAGAGTGAACCTACACACCTCACAAGTCTCCAAGTTGTCATCGTACTATAAGCTCTGAATCATCACTTAGATCACTCTAGAACTGTCTGACATAAAGTTAAATGGAAGGGTCCGGATGAATTATAGCAGAGTTACAACATTTGAATGTAATTGAATTTAAATTGAATTGTAAAAAAAACATATACTACACGTAAGCCCTGATTAATTAAATCAAATAAATGATATATAATGGGCAAAATCAATTTACACATTAACAACTCTATAAAACTTATAAATCTTTAATTCTATATGAAACACAATTTTCGATCTATAACTTTCTAACTCAGACATGTTGCATCATGTATGGTTTACCCCATATTCGACTTAGCCACGGTTTTCGTGTGAATCTCAAATACAGTGGGTCCGTTTCACTAAGTCAGAGTGGAAAGAAGTCATGTCCAGTCCATCACCCTACCGAGTACAATAGTCCAAGGAAACAAAACAAGAAAATAAATGATCACACAGTTTAGATTCTTCTCATGTTAACTGTCTTTAGATTAAAGTTGATGGTACAATACAACTACGGAGTACAACTTACGCCCATAAAGCTGCATGCTCGGCCCAATTGCTTACTGCAGCAGTTGGACCTGTCGATCACTCACACATGAACAGAACCACAGATAAAATGACGCACGCACCCACCACAAGTATCCCAGAACAGCAGAGTTACTTGAATAAACAACATACCAGTTACTACATTGCAGGAACTCAAACATCAATAACTCCCAAATATTATCAATAAAGATATTTATTTCCTCCTCTGGTATCAACTGCAGAAGGAGTGATTACACCGTGCAAATACGAACAGACCTCAAGAAACCAGATAGCCATTAGACGCAAAGGGAAACTCAACTTACATGTTGCGCACACGGAAGGTATTTGGATTCTTGACAACAATATCGTACATGTGGATGGTACTGAATTTGGCGAAACTTATTGGCAGGGAAATGAGGTCGACGGAAGAAGGTTTGTGGAACTGAAAGAGGCATGGATCACGACCATAATATCTTACCCAACCCAAATCTCGCAGGATTCGTTCAAGAGATGCATATGATGACACCACCTGCCTTGTTGGCAAATGCTCCAATATCTTCCTTCTGACTGTGGTGCTGGGCTTGCGACGCTGATGCTTGGACCGATTTTCATGTAGCTCCATGACTCCATTACTCTTGAAAATCCAAACACCAGACATTTTTATCCCTTGTATATAACTCCGATGTAACTAATGATATTAAGTGATGCAGCTGGTGGTAATCAAAAGATTAAATCCAGGGGAGGTGAATTTATCTGTGTGAAGGTGCAAAAGAAACCATGACAAACAATAGTCTTAGCAGTTAGCACAGGTGATTTAATGATGTTAGATCAATCGAGCTCTCATACAGAAACCTAGACAACGAGAAACTACAAAGCAGTAAGAATAAATAGTACGTTCTCTTACTCTTTAGTCTTTACGTTTTAAGAGATGTTGGGAGTATTTATAGGATTATGAGTGTGTGCCATTTGCCAGATTTTAATCATGTTGCAAAAATTACTCGAGCTGCTCTTATTATTCTTGTTCTTCTATTTTTTCTTTCTATGGGTGGCTGAGGGCTACCGACCAGTATTTGATCCAGTCGAGCACTGCCACGTACAAATAGAGGTCCATAGGATGGGGTGTGGGGGTGTGGTGTAGGGCTGTGTTCCCTAAGGACCGTTGGCCTCTATGAATGCCTCATTTTTCATATGAGGGTGAAGCTAAGTGAAAAGGACCAGAAATCATACATTATTTAATTAGTGTCGGTAAACTTCAATGACACAGGACAATGACGTCCCCCCCCCCCCCCCCCCCCCCCCCCCCCACCCCCACCCCCCTGTTGAGCTTTTCTGAAATGTTACCAATGATGCATCACATTATTATGAAATGGTGTCTGGTTTGATTATCACATGCAAATATAGCTAAAAGATCCTTGCTAAATGCATGGTTCGGAACTTGTTCTCCTTTATCTAATTAACCATGGTCCAGAAACTTTAGGATACTCTCTCCAGCTGTCCAGGCTAGCTACCGCCCGTTGATATGAGAGCACACTCTCCTAAGTTAATGAAACAACACATATTTCTCATCATTGATATTCTCATATAGCTCTGTTTCAGTTTGAAACTTAGTTTGGAAACACAAGACTAGGAAGAATTAAAACTCTGATATATTACTTAAAATAAACAAGGATACACAGAAACAGGCCAGAGATATCCAAGTGACCTCTCTTCCAGTTAACAGAGACGCCATGTTCTCAACATATAGTGGGTATTTGTCAAAACAAACATCGACATGCTTTAAGAAGTATATCTATGGAACGGCAACGAGTTACATATATGCTCAGTACATGATATTAGCACAATGCAATGACAAGTCTTTTTATCTTATCTATACAACTGATCAATAAGAAACTCTTTCTTCCATGTGGCATAGAATTATAAGTGTGCATTACTTGTTAGATATGTGCATAGAAGAATGGTTAAGTATTGAAAAGATGAGGCCAGCTCAAAGAAATAATACTACTACTATTTTTGGAGGAATTCCTGAGTTATGCTATAGCTGCTTGATGATAGTCCTATTGTTGATGATCAAAGATACTTAATTACCACAACAGAAGTGCTTCAAAATCAACAAAACATTTAGATGGGTAAAAAGTGAAGCTTAAGACAAGACAACAAACAATTACAATAAACAGTCAGTGCAGCAACAGAAAATATATAATGGTGCATACATAAAAACAATTCTAACAAATAGCAATCACAAGACACACATTGTTAGGATATCATCTAGCTTGTTCGTTGTAGTTGTGATAGAGATACACACTGGGTTTACTCCTATCCTGCTATTGAACTTCTGCTTTCACAAATGATTTGATCCACACCTCCATGAATGAGGTTGTTTCAGAAAGCACTTGTTCAGTACATTTGAATCAAACTAGTGATTTGCAAGCCAACAACATTGAAAGAGTTTCGTATACTGAAAATTTTATTCATCCATACTTCCACATTATCCTTGCTTCTACACATTATATAGTATATATTACCTAATCAGCAAAGAATTTCTTTGAAGTAGAGAAAAATGACTGACCATATGGTGCAGTGCAGCAGTTAAGGTGTCTTTGTATTAGAAACTTGAACGGTTATGGATGACAATCCAACAGTTTCAGGGCTTTTTAGCTGGTCCAGCTGTTTCTTGCCGCGGCGAAGTAAGTATTCAATGTAGAGATAATTCTTGCGATCAACCTCTGAGGAATTGCGGCGGAACTCAGCTGAAACAAGTGACTCGAGCCTGGTGCGCTCTTCGGTGGGTTTGGATCGTGCTACTCGGAGGAATCCTCTATAGAGAGCAAGGACTTGCTTCTGCATTCCTGAAAGTCTTGGTTTGTTTCCCATTGTTTGAAAGTAGTCTCTCACAGACTCCAATGATAGCAACAAAGTAAGCCTAAAACACAAGGCAAAATGAAGTGGTAAATTATCAATCACATATTCACATACAGAAGAACTGAAATTGAGTAGGTAATTAAGGTAAACAAGCAATCAAGCAACCAACCAGTCAATTAGGTATCATCCAAGGCATGAAATTGACAGTAAATTTCGAGAATTACAGCACAATAAAAGTTTGTAATGAACAGAAGGCTGAGCAATTACGAGAATTCAACTTTTTGGGCAAGATTTCTCATTGCTTAATGAATAGAATAATTAGAGAAAAATGAATCAGATTTTACTTGCAGAGAAAGAGAGCTGAAACGTACAGCGGATTGTATACGACGCAGAAGCTTTCGAATGGGAGAACAATTGTGGAGAAGAAGATGCCACAGATCGCTGATTCTGAAATCTGAATTGAAAAATGTCTTGAAATGATTTTATGAACAAACCAACTTCCGTGCTTTTTATTGTGTTATACTATTTCTACTTCAGGGAATAACTGCAATTGCCAATTATATCTTCCCCCCATTCTTTACAGGCACGACTGTTATCTGACCCGCATAAATTCGTTAGGCTCGAATTCGACTCCTTGAATGATGCAATAGAGTTAATTTCGAGTTTTATGTTCGTAACAGGGTTCGGTTCCTTTTGAGTAACACGTATCTGGACTTGTTCTCGTTCGATCCAAATAAGTCAAGCTCGAGCTTTTGAGTTTAAGTTCGCAGATTGACTCCTTTTGTTAACGAGTCAAGCCGAATACGACTTGAGTCCTGTTCGTAATACGAGGAAGTAACTCTGAAGTTAGCGGAGGGGAAGAAGTAACTTTATAATACTGCATCATTTTAGGTGATTTGTAATGCAACATCTACACTAACTGAGACGATACTTCCACTCTAGCACATCAATAATCACCTCCCTTTCAATTTATACATTTTTCATCATCATATTTACACCTTATTTTCTTCTTCATTGCATATTCCCTGCAGACCCAAAGAATGACTTGTACACTTTGGTAATAAAGCAGAAACGAAGGGTGATACAAATACAATAATACTGATTTTGATTTGTAAACTCAGTTTCTGATTTATGTGAGTGCGTGTATCTATAGTTTTACACAGCCTATATTCCGATTCCGACTACAGGTATGGCTCAATTCCACTGCCGTTGTTACTTCTACTCGATGTCTTTCATGGCATCCTGTACCACCAACAAAACATTCATAAGATGAATTTAAACATTCACAAGCAAAGCAAATGGACAGCTAGCAGTGGTACTACCTTAGCTAACCGAGTTACGTAAGTTGCTGCCAATGCTGTTGCTAATAGGCCTAATCCGAGTGTCCATATCTGACCTGTCCCTCCTCCTGTTAACCCTCCCCCAGCTTCTTCTTGCTGGAATAATCCAAAGCAAGCCATTAGGCACAAGAAAGATTCAGATTCATCACGATATACATGGATGGTGGAACGTGAAAAGGAATTCGTTGAATCCAAATTTAGTGAACTCAGGAAGAGAAGAACCATACACAAGGAACATACAAACAAAGTAAAGAAATCAAACTTGGATGTCATACAAAACAAATGCTCGTGAACTCACGATTATTGCTCGGCCAAATGCACCAGCACTCACATACGCCCATGATCCTGGAAGCATTCCTAACCAACTGCAAATAGAAATTTATTGAATCTACATGAGGAGATAAATCGCAGTTCTACAATAAGAATTATGGACTTATACTAAATGCAATGTTCATCCCTAATCACTAGTTATACTAATACAAATTCACAAAAACACCAACTATAAATAAACAGACTTATGCCTCCAAGTATCATAAAAGATAAAAAAAAAAAAAAAAAACTTATGATTCACTGGCCACACTAAATAATTGCCATTTGCCAGCAATGTCACACACAAGATCCACTAAATGTATCTTGCGGGCTCAAGGTCATCATGATCTATCAGTTGGTCGGAAACATCAACAAGATGTATGGAAACATTATGCTAAGTAATATCTTGGTCTAATAAGCTAAAGGTAAAGTGAGTTCAGTTCTTACAGAAAGCATCAATTTCTAATCCCAGAGCATTGGTTTGATAGTATTTTCTGATAGATCAAAATTTATCACAGTCAATGAACTATTCAGTAAGATATTCTTAGTCGAGAGTACCACTTCAACCTTAAAAACTGATGTTGATATCTGCTGAGGACATTCCCAAGATAAAAGAATTCAACAAGCTCAGCCAGTAATTTAGCAGATACCAGAACAGAAGAGAATTTGCATTTTGCTGCGCCATGAAACTAGGAACTTAAATTTCAAAAGTACTGTAAATGTCTTTCATGAGTAACATTCTTCAACGATATTTTATTCGTACATTCATTCTATTTCTCCCTGAGGTAAAAATAACTGATCTTTTCTTTAAAATTGATGAAAGAAACATGCATGTGCTGTTTGACTGGCCTGAAGAAGAACAGCGAGAAATTTGTTTTTTTAGAGAGATAATTATAAAACTGACCTTCCAAGGACATACGGAACAAACTTGACAGACGTAAGTCCATAAAGATAATTCCCAATTGAAAAGGGGAGCAATGGACTCAAACGGAGAAGAGTAACAACCCTGAAACCATTTTCTCCAATAGCTTTGTCTATTGCAAGAAATTTCTTGTTTCCTTCGACTAACTTAAGAATCCGGTCACGAGCAAAATATCTGGCAATCAGAAAAGCAATACTGGCTGCTAGCTGGAAGTGCAAAGAAGACAGATTACAAAACTGTCCGTTAAGCTGTCTATAAATACTGTAGATAAATAAACTTACCGTGCCACTTATGGAGACAATAATAGTACCCGTAATCTGGCCAAACAAAAGACCAGCTGACATAGTCAATGGTATGGCCGGTAATGCAAGGATCTGCAACACAAAAAAAGCACTTGCATCATTACATGATTAATAGGTAATACAGTGAAAAACACAAGTGCTTAAAAGTTCAAGAAATGTGTGGAGTAATACAGTTCCTTCAGTTCTGTGTCAAGCATTCTCCAGTTTTAACTAAAATTGTGCCATAATTTGAGTAGCATCCATGTTAATAATTGTTTCCTGGAGAATTTATGTACATGATCTAATGAAGATAATTGAGTAACAGAAGCTTGATCTAGCATAATGTACTCTAGAAAGAGAGTCCACTTCTTACTTCTAATCCAGCATAAACTGCAACAAAAATAGCGTATCCAGCTGGCCCATAACCTGAAAAAGGAACAGCCTTAGAGAAACTTGAGGAAAAGCGGCTTCTCTTGGCACAAACAGGTATGGGACAATCAAAGAGCTATGTGTTCATATATATCCAATTCGAATATAGTTTCTGATTTCCAATAAAAACAGTAATTGAACATAAAGTGTAAGTTGAGCTCTAAATCCTTTTCAGGACTCACGTCATTAAAGACTGCTACTTCTGGAAGAGTATCTATCTCATCTCATGGCGAAGATAATATTGCAAACTACCGTTCAAAAGATAGAATTAAGCGCTTGCCGACTAAATTTCACCACAATCAAGAGATGCTACTACACATGACACTCCAAAAGAGCTGTGAAAAGAGAAGCAGAAAAGATCAAATTGAACTCACTGCAGGAGCTGAAAACTAGCTGACACAATTGTTCAATATGTGAAATACCATTCTAATTATAGCGTACATATTGAGGGCAGCAACATCTAAACTCTCACTCTAGAAACAGCAAAACGATAGACAAAGCATCCAAATATAAATACTAAAAGCCAGCCTGTTCAGAGCAAACTGATCTGCCCATACCAGAAACCACTCAAAGGTGGAAAAAAGATTAAATCTTGGGAGCTCAAATTGAACAGCAAGTATCAATCAACATATAGAGTAGTAATGTAAAACCTTTAACGGGCATGCATTCAAAAATCAAAACTTGAGACCTCAAATTGAAGAATAGCATCAAACCACACTCAATCAACACATGTATCAATTCCTAATGTAAAACCATAAAAAGGGCAAGCATTAAAACACTCAATTGACCTTCAATGATGCCAGAAAACTCTATCAAGAAAGCATTGATCTGGTCCCTGTAAACATAACCCACTCCACCAAATCCACCAACAACACCCACAAGCAAAAGCCCAGCCAGGATTGTGCCTTTGACTGCATTACTGTCATCTCCATCCTCCTCCTTATCCTCCTTAGCATCATCATCATTATTATCACCTTTTAGGTTGAAATTCAAGATTTTCCGCGACCCAGATTTCTGAATGGAGGTCTGTTGCTGCTTCTTGGTTTGTTTAAGTGCCGAGCATGGCTTCAAGAAATGGAAGCGCTTGGTTTTGATACCGAATAGAGACAAACTAAAGATTGGTCTTTGTTGAAGAGATATAGACGGAGATGAGGTGGCTGAGGAGGAGGAGAAGCGGAGGTACGGTGGTGCAAGTGGTGGCGGATTAGTTAAAGGAATGGTCGGCATTTTTATTTGATTTGTTGGCCAAACGGTGCTCAAGATAAAGCACCAGCAGAGACCAGCTAAATTGCCAGTATTTTCCCCCTTTCGCTTCTGCTAGAGTTAATTTTTTTTATGTTGCTATAGGCTGCTGAACCAACTTCAGGTAGCTTCTGAAAACTAGAAATTTGATAACACCTTCAGATATTACTGCTATCTGTTATCAGCATTTTTTTGGCTCAATTGATAATATTCTGATTTTCTATTGCTAGTGATCAACAATTGAGCTGGGGATTTTGGACGACCAGGATAACTCAAAATTGTGACTCATATTGCAGCACGTGTTGCCCCCTCTGTTTTCCTATTTTTTGCCTTTTACACTTACAAGGCATACACTAAAATGACTGAGCACCAAGACAAAAATTTCCCCAAATTTTCCAGAATGTTAACAAGAAACAACATTATTTTGTGAACACGGCACCCCTCTATTCGACCGTCTTTGGAGCAGAAGTGTTTAATAGACTAAGTAGATCAATTTAACGTTCTCCATAAACACGCAAGAACAACGGTTGAGGCCTTGAGGGTGAAAATATTGTTGGATATTTACATTTTTATGAATGATCTGAGCTGATTCAGTTCTCTATCCATTCAGTACATGATTGATTCTTCAGGAAAATCTGATGATCAAGGAGTTGTTGGTTCAGGTGAAGAATCTCGTTTGGGTGCCATCAAAACGTATCCCGTTTGCTTCATTGATGATGCTGTTTTCTGCACATGGTCACTGAGTGTATCGTGAATAGCTCTTGGTGAAAGCAATTCTGGTCTTTCGATAACTTTCAGGGTGGTGGTTGCAACAAAATTGACCTGCAAGGGAACAGATGACAAGATTTTATTAGCAATTTTATGCAGAATAAAATCTTACATTTAGCAACAGTTGCTCAAAGTGAAGTTTTCCTTATAGGATTCCTAATTTGTTCTCTTCTCCGTCTCAAGATTACAATTGCAGCTAAAATGCTAGAAATCTTTGGGCATCTTCACTAACAGTATAATACTAACACTACAGAAGTGCTGCTGTCTGTCAATCCTGATAAACTTCAACTGAACTGCTCCAGATATGTCTATTTCAAGATATCATAGTATCGTGCACTATATAGTACTTATAAGTGAAAACGGTGAGTCATCTCTACACACACAATCACCAAGGGTATAAGTGTAGTACATTGCAAAAGCTACTCATTAATTATACTCAAACACCCTTCTACAAGATATGTGATTTCATCTAGTGCATCATTAAAATTAACAGCCATTCACACTATTCCTTGAGGCTTGAGGCCAAATTGAGTTTTTCCTTGGTACTAATTTGTTTCATGTCATCGGAATTAAAGAAAGTATAATGGTAGTAGTATTTGGTATTTAACAGAAAGCTGATAACACCATAGTATGATACTATCTTCAAATTGAAAGCAGAGTGGTTTCAGAGTAAAAATGAGTGCTGACACAAACTACTCTTTCAGTCAATCAAGAACCAATTACAGAAAGCCATAATCAATTCCCAAGTCTAGACAGCAAAGCCTATCGTCATTTCCCAAAAAAGTGCACTATATTACGTGGAACCATGAATAAGTTTGTATTGGGCAATCATACTCGGCCAATGCTGTAAATTCTAGAAACACAAAGGACCCGATTATTGGCATCTTAGTAATGCAGAATAGTTTCAACTCATATATAAAATAGAATAGTTTTAAATTTTAATATTTAACACAAGTAATAACCTCTTGCTCCTGGAATGTTTAAACAGGCTTGGCCAAACTATAGAACACATTGGAGGACGCATACACACATGAATGATTCTGCCAATAATCCATATGGTCACCAAACACGAAAAAATGAAACCATGCTTAATGCAAATGAAAACAGCAACAATTTCATTTGGAATGCAGCTACCAATGCAATGAACCAGATAATTTACCAACAGGTTTAAATATATATTCGGAACATCTATGGGATAAGTAACGAGGCAGTACCGATTCAGAAGCCTTTTTAAGCAACACTTTTGCTAGGGGCAATATGCAGAACCTTCAAATCAAAGAAGAATAAAAACACAAAAATGTACTGTTAAACTAGCCAGCTAATAAACAGAGCTATTATTATGAAGAGCAAGTATAGTATAGTAGAGCATATACATACATTCCACGGCCACCAGACAAAGCTTCTTGAGATGGTTCTATCCATTCATCCAATCTGCAACACCCATTTTTAAACCCTAAATTAATTTGAACTTAACGGATGATAAATTATCGAAACAATCAGACATTGTGATAACAATATTCAGCTGACGTACACCCAACCGTATCGACGGTCGAACAAGAGGCGTTTGCGCGGCGGAGCCGCCGTGGAATTGGCGGCGGAGCTATTCATCTCAATTTAGTGAGTGGATATGTTACATTTTCCAAAATTTAAAAATAAATAATCTATATATATATATATATGATAAAAGTGATAGTCTAAATGAAAGCAGAGATGTGCCACGTATGCAAAAAGCTGATGTGTCAAATTCCCTCCAAAATTAAATGGTTTTTAATTCATCAATATTTGAAGAAGGAAAGTTTATCTCTTTGCAAGTTAATCAATAATTAATTGTTAAAGCCCCTATTTTTATGGCTCTACTAGGTTAAATTATATCCGAACGTCTGTCATGATGTTTGAATTTAAATTACCGAAGCCCCCTATTTTTATGGCTCTAAAATTATACCCGTACTGCCGCCATGATATTTGTTAGGATCCAATACTTAAATTTAAATTGCCGAATCCCCCTATTTTTAGGCTCTACTAGGTTTAATTCCATGTTGTTTGTTAGGATCCAATATTTGAATTTAAATTTCCGGTGAAATACCATAGTACGTTTGATTACCTACTTTCTATATAGGTCCTATCTCGATTTACTAAATTTACGTCACAGTCATGCCTAGCACAGCAGGTTCGATGAGTCTAAATTTACCAGACGATTTGTGGATTACCATTCTTGAAAAACTTTCATTTCAATCAACGGATGCATAGGCAAGAATAACTTCCAGGTTTTTTTATGCTTTGTTTTACTTCATCTTAACATTTGATTGAAATTTGCATTATAACTCATCGTTTTTTATATTTATTAGCTGCCCACGGTTCTATCGGCTAGGAAACACACGGACTGTTCTGAAGAATATACAGATCGAGCCAGATGTAATTGTTCCTCAACCATTGATCAATAGAATGTCTTTGGCAGAAAATCCCGAAGCCGTATTAAGAAAGTCATTGGTAAGAAAATAAACAATGTAAAGTGCCACAGATGTCAGTAACATGTTCATATCACATAGTGTATTCTTATTTATGATTTTGTTACATTTATACCACAGCAAGCATACTTCATCGATGGGAATGAATCCGAAGCGTACCAATATATGGAGATGGCTATATCTTTGAAGCACAACGAGGCAAATTATTGCATCAACTATATGAAGCTATTCAGCAAGGAAATACATGTTCGTGATCAAGGTGTATGTGGATTAGCAGAGCTGAAATCTGATTATCTTGGAGTTCTTTACATTAGCTCTTCTAGATGGTAATTGAAATCTAGACTGTCCAAATTAAAGCTGAAGAATCCATTATATCTTGATGTTCCGTTGTTCTGTCAGCGGAACAACCCGAATGATGCATGTGATAATAATCAGAAAACCCATGGGTACAAATACAATCAATGCCCAAATTGTGTTGCCGACATAGAAGTTTCCTACATGAGTTCTAATTACTTGAGCATTGGCAGGAAACGACACCATCCTAACCGTGGTGGCATGCACGTGCACCGTAAGAAGAGATAATGTCATCGACGAACTTTTGTTTATTTCTAAATCATTTAATTTCTTAGTGTATGAAGAATATTGTATTCGTAAGAGTACATTTCAGTGTCGATTATTTTATTTTCATCTAAAAAAGAGATGTTTTTCATTAAATGATATTTTAGTTTGTCCTGTCAAGTATATTTTTGATATGTTTTATTCAATCATTGGCACCATTCCAATCAAACGTACTAGACCTAGAAGGATTACATTGTTTGAATTTAAGTCAATTTCCAATCTCAGTTTGATTAATTTATTTACTCACTAATATTCCTAATAATACCCAACAATATCTCGGCCTTGATACACGTTTGTATTATTACGCTATTAAAGTGCTAGCCAAATTAAAATACTCCTAATATATTGCAAACTCGAAGCACGATATATAATCAAAACTCCATTCATCATTATCTACATAACGAGTTTTAATAGTGATATAATTTGTTAAGTATATCAGAATCCCTATTTAATAGGGTAATTATTAGCGACGGAACCGGAATTAATGTATTACTACCCGTTCATACATACAGAGATGATATACATGATAACTCTATATTCCTTTCAATCTATCCATGGATAATACCACGGGCAATTTATCAAGAGAATACATGTAGACTTAACGTGTAGGACGTAAAGAGTAACTTTAAAGAAAATTAAAGGATTTCAATTTTCTTAAATAATTGATACGAAGTTTATGTACTGCCCAAGTTTTATAAAATCCACTAAATTTGGGATCATCTAAACATAAGGAATGAATTATCGGAGACCTATAAACTGCGCTACAGTAAACTTAAGGGATGAAGTTTGTATTCATCTAAACAATTAATATAGATCCTTCTGAACTATATTTCTTATTAATATTATATTAATATTATATGAAACCATCAGTCCATTAATGCTTTTGTCGAACTCACTTTCCAAGTTAGTTGAGACATTCACTCCTACATTTACGTGTTAACCTCTAAGTATAGTTTAAGTTGAGCAAAAATATATCAACTATATATATACCCCGACTATTGGCTTTGAGACTCACTAAACACCATTTCAAGTATGAACTTTGAAATTATGCTTCCACATCAGATGCCCTTTGGTTTACGGATCCCAGCAGGTTTTGTTAGCCCCAAACGACGTTTTAACATGAATGACTCCATGAGATCAATGCATCTATCAGCTGAATTCCAAATGCGTTACATGTTTTTCATGTTCATAACCGGAATGGATTCAACCGTGATTATATGGTAATGCGTTACATTTTTTTAATGTTCATAACCGGACTTTACTTTATTACCGTGATTTATCTTACACGTATTTTAACCAATTCTGCAGTAGTGATATTTTCCAAAAGATCCTTAAGGACGTCATGTTCGATTTCATTTGGAGGAAGAGTCATTTTTTCAATCCAATCACCCAGGTTCATTTATTCGTAATAATACATTTTAAGGTTTACATTATTCTGATCATGGCTAACGTTATTATAAACTGTATTCTAGGTGGTCCGACAGAATTGGTTAAGCATGGTTCTTCTTGCAATCATCAAAGAGGGACAAAGTTACAGTTCTTATTCAGAGTCAATATTCCATCTATTGTCAAACAATGACGACAACAGGAGAAAAGGCGTTCGCAGCCTTTTTACGTTGCTACAAGACCCAGAAGGAAATGAGTTAGTGCATAAATTGCGTGACAAACTGTGCTTTCGGATCAAAGTGATCAACACAACGAGTTGTATCCGTCGATATTGTCTCAAGAATCATGTTATACCGACACCTTCCACACCCACAGTTATATTGAGCACATAAGAGCTTACAACATGATGTATGCATTTACTTCGATGGGTGGTATACAAGACAATGCAGTCAACAATGGGAGTGGTCCTTATACATACAGGCTTGGCGGAAATAATTATCATAGGCTTGGTAGTTTGTTGCCAGATGAAGGCGAAACTCCTAAATTTTCACAGCTTTATATGTACTGCGGAGAGGATGAAACTAAAGATAGAATTGATGTTGTTCGGTATGATATCTCTACTTCATGCAATGTTATTGATTTAGTTAATTCTATATATACATTTTGATTACAATATGCATATAAGTTGATAGCTCATGTTGAGGAAAAAAATTTATTTGCAGATAAAAAAGTATTGCTGCTGTAGATCCATCTATTGTTGATGATCTAAAGGACATGATAGATGTGGAAAATCCAATTGCCAAAAATTTTCGTATGGTTGCCGATCGTTTCAAGGAGAGTGCTGACATGAATGTGAAACTATGTCTTATTGGAAGGAGATCACACGATGGACGAATGTACAATCTACCAACATGTTCTGAAGTAGCTGCATTAATTGTTGGTATGTTTGCTCTAATGCCAATCTTCGTTAGATAAGATCGTGATATAAACATGTATCCGCTATTTCTATATTATAAATTAACTAACTTTATAAATTTACTTATGAAGGTAACGATGAGTATGACATGGATCCCCGTGATATTATTCTCGAGCCTAAACAAGGAGATTTTAAGAGGATTTCTGAATTGCATCCGAGCTACCTTCCAATGCAATATCCCCTGCTTTTCCCATATGGTGAAGATGGATATCATTCGGAGATTATGCACACTGATAAGTAAAAAGGTGTTAGGAACAAGGTTTCTATCAAGGAGTTTTTGTCTTTTCGGATTTTTGATCGTGCCAATGAAGCACAAACCATACTACTCAGTAGGAAATTGTTCCAGCAGTTCATAGTAGATGGTTACATGATGATGGAATCTCAAAGGCTTTCATTCGTGATGAGGAACCAACCATTATTGAGATCCGATAACTATAAGTCCCTTGATGATGCCATAAGAACAGGTGATATAGATCCAAATGATCCTACCGGAAATGTTGGTAAACGATTTGTGTTGCCATCTTCTTTTGTTGGAGGTCCCAGATATATGGTTCAGAACTTCCAAGATACAATGGCCATCTGCAAGAGTATAGGCTATCCTGAACTCTTCATCACTTTCACATGCAATCCGAAATGGCCTTAGATCACACGTTGGGTGGAGTCTAAGGGTCTGCGTCCCGAGGATAGACCTGATGTATTGAGTCGCATCTTCAAGATGAAGTTGGATCAACTGATAAAGGATTTGAAAACAGAAAATGTCTTTGGAAAGGCCATAGGAGGTAATCACTCATCATAGAACTATTTGTTGCCTTCTGTTTTCATAGCATGTTATTTAGTAGTTAATTTGTAATTATTATTGATTGTTTTAATCTTTTGAATTTTGTAGTTGTGTACACCATTGAGTTTCAGAAACGTGGTCTCCCACATGCACATATTCTTCTCTGGGTAGATCGAGGGGACAGAAACATGTCAGGAGATGCTATAGATGAGTTCATATCCGCTAAGATACCTGACAAGGAACTTAACCCGGAGTTGTACAAGGCCGTATCTGAGTACATGGTACATGGTCCGTGCGGTCCATTGAATCCGATCTCACCGTGCATGCATGATGGGAAGAAATGCTCTAAGAAATTTCCAAAATCTTTTAATGAACGTACCATATTTGACGGCAATGGCTATCCGGTATACAAGATGCGTGATATAGGTGCCACAATTGAGAAGAACGGGGAGCTTATTGATAATAGGTACATTTAGTCATAAATTATTTAATTTAAACCGTCAATCTCATTATATTGTTATTGTTTAACCATTTTTTATTTTTGTTTTTATATCAACACGACTAAGTTCATTTGATATAATTCCACAGGTTCATCGTACCACATAATCCCTTTCTATTGATGAAGTACCAGGCACACATTAATGTTGAATGGTGCAATAAGTCAAATTCAATAAAATATCTCTTCAAGTACGTCAACAAAGGGGTGGATAGGATAGGTGCCAAAATAACTGTGGATAATGAGGTGAAGGATTATGTCGACTGCCGGTATGTATCTGCATGTGAAGCCGTCTGGCGTATTATGGGATATGATATTCATTACAGAGACCCGCCCGTCGAACGTTTATCCTTTCATATGGAGGGGGAACAGTCAGTCACATTTAAGGATGGTGACCTAATAACTGACCTGCTGGAAAAACATACAGTTTCCGAGACAAAATTCCTAAAATGGATGGAGTTCAACAAACATAATCCGTATACGTCAAGATACATCTTTGAGTTCCCTAAACATTACGTGTGGGATTCTAGACTGAAGGTTTGGAGAGATAGGAAGCAGTTCAACAACAAAGGCGGACGAATTTATCACGTCCCAATTAAGATTGGTCCTCTTTATTACATGAGGATAATGTTGAATCATATTAGGGGTGCTACTTGCTTCGAGGATCTGCGAACGGTTGATGGTGTTGTGCATGCAACTTACCGCGATGCATGTTTTACTTTGGGCTTGCTCGATGACGACAAGGAGTACATTTATGCTATAAAGGAAGCCAGTTTTTGGGGATCTGGACGTTTCCTTCGACATTTGTTCGCTATTCTGCTTCAATCTGATAGTATGTCAAGGCCTCTGCATGTATGGGAAAGCTCATGGGAGTTTTTATCGGATGACATCCAGTATATGATGCGTAGGAAATTGAAAAATCCCGGTATGAAATTTTAATTATTTATTTAAATTAATATCTCTTACATATTGTTCATTTATTGTCACCCATCGTATTTAAACATCATCCCTCATTTATTAAATGTAGAACTGGAGCTTAGTGAAGAACAATTGAAGAATTTCGCTCTTGCTGAGATTGAAAGTTTACTCGCAAGGAATGGATTTAGCTTGAGTGGTATTGAAGGTATGCCCATGCCAGACAATGCAACAATTAATAATGGCATGAATAATTTGATTGTTGAGGAAATGTCATATGATGTTGATGAGATGATTGAGCAGCACAATCGTCTATATCCATGTCTCACTGATGAGTAGAGGTTTGTATACCATACTATTATGGATGTCGTTGATTCTGGTAATGGTGGAGTTTTTTTCCTATACGGTTATGGTGGTACGGGAAAAACATTCTTATGGAATACATTATGTTCTGCGTTACGTGGTAGGCGTGACATAGTTCTACCAGTTGCATCGAGTGGCATAGCTTCTCTTCTTCTTCCAACTGGCCGCACAGCCAATTCAAGATTCAGTATTCCATTGCAAGTCGACGAGACTACCGTCTGTAGTAGAATTACACCTGGAAGCGAATTAACAGAACTGTTGAAAAATACCAAGTTGATCATTTGGATGAAGCTCCCATGACCAATAGGTTTTGCTTTGAGGCACTTGATCGCAGTCTAAATGATGTAATGAGAGGTCCAAATGGCAGTGAGTTGAACAAGCCATTTGGTGGATTGGTTTTCGTATTTGGTGGGGATTTCAGACAAATCTTGCCGGTAATACCAAAGGGAAGTAGGCAGGATATAGTACACGCCTTTCTCTGCTCATCTAAGAAGCTTTGGAGTTCATGTCGTGTATTTAAACTTACAAAAAACATGCGTCTGCAGGTATTATCCTACATTTCATAGTAATTTTCATTTATATTCAAATTAATGCAATTTAAAGACTATAGTATTTATTTATATTATATTCTTCACTAATAATGTTATTTCTAATCAGTTTGGCAGCTCACCATCCGAGAATGAGACAATAAAAGAGTTTGCGGAGTGGCTTTTGAAAGTTGGAGATGGTGAAATTGGTGGTGATAATGATGGTGAGGTAGAATTCAAGATACCTGAAGACATGTTGATCCGTTCTAGCGGTGCACCAATTGACGCGATCGTTAAGAGTACATATCCAAACTTATTATTCCATGTCGGTGATGGTAGGTATTTTCAAGATAGAGCTATTCTTGCTCCTACTAATGAGATCGTACACGAGGTCAACGATTATATAATGTCCATTTTACCTGGAGATGCCACCGAGTTCAAGAGTTCAGATTCCATTTGTCCCGATGAAGATGACATCGTAAATAGAGAAGATGTTTACTCCGTTGAGTTCCTAAACACTATTAAGGCATCAGGAATACCAAACCACATAATCCGATTGAAGATCGGCACTCCTATTATGCTCCTTAGGAACATTGACCGATCCATTGAGCTATGTAGCGGTACTAGATTGATTATGTGCAATTGGGAAACATGTTCTTGAGGCTAAGACTATACATGGAAAGAATGCTGGAAAGAAGGTTTTCATACCTCGAATGGTACTCACACCTTCCGATCTTACTAAGTTTCCTATTAGATTCCAAAGGAGACAATTTCCTATCTCAGTTTGCTATGCAATGACAATCAACAAGAGTCAGGGATAATCACTTTCTCATGTTGGACTCTACCTTCCAAACCCTGTTTTCAGTCATCGACAACTATATGTGACATTCTCGAGAGTAACGAGCAAGAAAGGGCTAAAGATGTTAGCGCTTGATGAGGAAGGTAATCCAACCGATACAACAACCAACGTAGTCTACAAGGAGGTTTTTAGCTCTCTTTGAGGTTTTTTTTTTTTTTTTTTATAACAACTTCAATGTTATATTACTTGTTTTATTTAGTTAATTAACTAATGTTTACTATGTTTTATGCAGTTCACGAAGATCCGAATGTTGTTTGAGATTCATTAATTTCAATTATTATTTACAATTGAAAACGATATTCACCTTGAATTTGATTTATTAGTCTCCTGTTTTGCTTTATACGTATGTATCCTACTATCATTCTTTATGAGTTAATTTGATTTATTATTTACAATAAAATGTATTTGACCTTCGATTGCTACAATTTTATTTTACCTTTCGTTTATTAGTATGGAATACTACCTTCATCTATTGTAATAAGTAAAAATTATACTATCCAAATAAAGGAATAAAACGCTTCCTTATAAACGCGTTTCTAGCTCTCTGCTTATAAAAACTGAAACCAATTTGAATTTGGTTTTCTTCTTCTTCACTCTTCAGTATCAGTATCACTTCTCTCTCTGTGTTTCAGAAACAAAAGATGAATTCATCGCGGGAATACAGCAGAGAATCGACGCCTTCAAATTCATCAACAAAATCAGCCTCAGGTAGTATTTTGTGCTTTTATTGTTGAGTTGAATTTTCATTTGCGTTTTAGTTCTGATATTACCGGTTGGATTGAACGGCGTGAGAACTCCGATCGCCTTTGGTTTCGATATTTCTGTACACAGTCTTACTATACCAGCTCAATATAGCTTTGATTATGTTAATTTTAGCTATTTTATCATCGTTGAAGCTTAATTCTTCAAAAAATGCACTAGTAGGCTAGTATCAACTCGATCGCCCTTCATTTCATGATTATCGGTATGTATTGTTACTGGATCAGCTCAATATCCCTCTGATATGTTGATGTTAGCTAATTTTTCATCAGTGAAGCCTGATTTCTTCAAATAATGTGGTATGTATGCTAAGACTAGCGCCGATAGCCTTTCACTCGATAGTATCTGTATGCTATGTTACTAGAACAGTTCAAAACCAGTTAGGTTATTTTAACTAGTTTCTCGTAGCTAGAGCTAAACTCTCCAAAACTCTATGGTATGCTAGTATAAATAATAGTGTATCTATTTGTGGTCTATACGCATGACAATCATAAACCGGTTGCTGCTATTGCTATCTAGTGAGTGAAAAACTAGATTCACTGAATAAATGTTTTACTGTATTAACTGTATACGTTTATCTGGCTTCTGAATGTGTAATTTTAAGTTTATCATTGTCTTTGATTTGCAATGGAGTGCAGTTTGTGTTTCTTGAGGCCGGATAAACAAAATTTTACAGGATCGCTTATCTGGCTTCTGAATGTATTATTGTGAGTTTACTATTGTCTTTGATTTGAAATGGAGTGCAGCTTGTGTTTCCTATACTTTGATCGTAAATTCACTCACGTAAAAATTTAGTATAAGTCTTCTCTATATGTTTATTTCACTTACTAATTTATTTTAGTGTGTTTGAGCTTCGAGTAATGTGTTCTTGGAGGAGAAAAGGTATGTATTGTCATATAAGGTTCTGATGATTGACTGAATTTACATGAACCTGATGCAGGCTGCAATACTGTGGTTTGTATCATGAGTAACAAATGGAAAGATGAACAGCATCCATCTTTCATCAACTATATCGGTTCTTTTCTTGATGCAAATTCTTACCGTCTGACATTAAGCCTCATTGCTCCTGTAAAAATCACCTTCCCTAGTTCTTGTATTTCTTCTTTGCACAGGTTTTCTGAAATACTTTCATCTGCAGGATTTCATCTTTAACTGTGGTGGTGCATCTGTAGCTTTCGTGTTTGTTTCTAATTGGGATCCCAAGAGCACTTCTTCCGTCTACAACAGGTGAGTTCTGCATTAGTTTCAGATAATGTTTTTGTAGCTATTTCGTTTATGCTTGGTCCTTATGCAAACTTAATCCACTTGGCATAGAATTAAGAATTTGAAGGAACAGTTTGCAAACTTGTACGTGGTTGTCACTCTCCCAACCAGGGATCAGAATGATTCTTTTACACGCTCTTATTTTAAGTGAGATATCCTATCCTTAGATTAATAAATCGGCATTCACGTATCATGATTTATTAACCGTGCTCCTGACGGTTAACATATGATTTCAAGGAATGGCATGGTGTTTGGCAGACCAACCTTCATCCCTGTTCAAGATCTTGAGATGGGATTTGAGAAGATTGTAAAACTGGCACTTGCTCGTGGAGGTAAATTTTTATTATATGAATGTTATTATTGTAACTCGTACTGATTCAGGCAAAATTTTGCAGTATGTAAGCGGCAGGCTGTCGTAGCTAAATTAAAAGCTGAGGTTTGTTCAAGAACATTTTCTTGATATTGCAGGCTGTTCATTTTCTATTTATTTTTACTGCATCACCTGACAAAATTATAAATGCGTTCAGAGGGAAAGATCAGTGCAGACCATGGAAGTCTATGTCAAAGTGCTCACGTCTATTCCAGGGATTGATAGCCATGATGCAAACGCGGTAATATAAGTGCTCTGATGTTTCTTACACTATGGTTTTCTTTTGTTCTGCGAGACAGCTTGAATGCATGGTCTAATCTCAGACTTTTAGCAGTATGAGCTGATAGTTTACTGTTATTTAAAATGTTTAAGCAGACAAGTACAATCAAATGCATTATATAATATACTATATACCTGCAAATCCGAGTCGTGGATTCCAATTCTTCATGCTACCTTTCCAAGACATCCAAGTTTGGAACTCAAATCTCTAGTATTTCCCCATTGCAGCTATACCAAGCCATTGGCTCCATTGAAGCAATAGCAAAAACATCAAAAGAGTACATCATGGAGACTACTGATCTTTCAGCTGAGAAAGCTGACATTGTCACGAGATTCTTCAGAGACCCCAGCTACTACCTTGGGCCCAAAATCAGATGACTGTGTTCGGTGTCCTGTAAAAATACATTCAGTCCCATGATGAAACAAGTTGGTCAACTGCCAACCTGACTATACTTTCCCAAACTGATATAACTCGTATCAAATGACAATTTAAGATTTCTAGCAATTACAAGAATCGTATCTTTGAGTTTTCTGACATGACTGTGGTCTTGGAGCTTCAGAAACTATGCGAGAGTTGTTACGAAAACCATACATGTATGGCATTTTTTTTTATCTGTCCAATCATAATTAATCCAACTATTTCAGTGGATACAAACAGACTGAATTTACAAGAGGTTTAGCTGAAATTATAATTGAAATGTGCATACTTTTAAACCCCAAAATTTCTTCTCAAGAAGAGTTTCACAGAATGAGTACTAATTATGCAGATAAAGGAAAGGTCTCATTCCTTAGGAATTAACTAAGGCTCTATTCTCTTCAATTGCAATTTTCTGAACTGAACTGAATGGAACTGAACTGAACTGAACTGTAGTATAAAATATAACTAAGCAGAACTGAACGGAACTGAATTGAACTGAACTGAATGAGTTTTCAGTTGAAGAGAACAGAGCCTTATGGTACTCTAATGAGGTGTCTGTTAAACTACAATAAATATGGAAGATCAATATACTGGTAACTTTCCTTGTGAAATAGTATTTTTCAAACAATATAGCTGCTAGCTAACTATATAAATACATTGAAGACAGATCTCAAATTAAATTCTGTTCTCCATGAGCTAGACTGCTAGAGAAAGTATAAACTCGCTGTATTTATTTCTGGAAGCTATAAACATGACAGTCATAATTCCTAAACAGCTGCTGCTATTGCTATCTAGTGAAAAACTAGATTCACTAAATAAATGTTTCACACTTTTCATTTATCCGGATTCTGAATGTATTATTTGAAGTTTATTATTGTCTTTGATTTGCAACGGAGTGCAGTTTGTGTTTCTTCAGGCCGGACAAACGGAATTTTCCCTGAATAAATGTTTTACTGGCTTCTGAATGTATGATTATAAGTTAATTATCTTCTTTGATTAATGGAGTGCAGTTTGTGGTTCCTATACTTTGGTCGTAAATTCATTCATGTGAAAATTTTGTATGTCTTCTCTGTATGTTTTTTTTTCACATGCTAATTTATATTAGGGTGTTTGAGACTCCGAGTTATGTGTTCCTAGGGGAGCAAAGGTTTGTTGTATGATATAAAGTTCTGATGATTGACTGGATTTACATTGGACCTGATGCAGGCTGCAATACAGTGGTTTGTATCATGAGTAACAAACAAATGGAAAGATGAACAGCATCCATCTTTTATCAACTATATCAGTTCATTCCTTGATGCGAACTCTTACCGTCTGACATTAAGCCAAATTGCTCATGTAAAACCACCTTCCCTAGTTCATGTATTTCTTCTTTGCTCAGGTTTTCTGAAATGCTTTCATCTGCAGGATTTCATCTTTAATTGTGGTGGAGTATATGTAGCTTTCATGTTTGTTACTAATTAATTGGGATCCCAAGGACACTTCTTCAGGTAATTCTGCATTAGTTTCAGATCATGCTTTTGTGGTTATTTCAAGTTTTATCCACTTGACATAGAATTCAGTAGATAGTCACTGTAAACATCTATCTATTGTGAATATTCATCTAGACATCTAGTTATATGATCCTTTTTCTTTTTAAGATTGAATTGGTATATTACTCTCTTTGCCACTACTTATGATTATACTCCAGCTGAATAAGTAGAGAATTTGAACACTATACCAAATTCTTCAAAAACTGAGCTGTTATTTTTATACACAATAAAAAAAGAAAATACATAAACCACTAGAATATCCTACAACAGCTAGCACAGTGAATTAAAAAAACATGCACATATTTCTGCACTAGTCATATCACTACAGTTGCTTGCAGAGAATTGTCAAAGCAAGTTACTTCATTCCACATCCTTCAGCTTATAGTAATGAGGAGCTGTTTCCACTAGCCATGCCGGTTTTATTTCAGTCACCTGTCTCATATACTCCTTTGTCGTCAAAACCAATTCATGGTACGCAACCCATCTCGGAAGTGCCTGCTTCAAGCTAGAGCTTGGGTGAATCTCCACAGATTGCGGATGTTTCAAAGTTCGATATGTATATCTACTTATAAGTTTTCTTTTTCACATTCAACTTCTTCTCCGTTCACTCTTTTCGTTTTCCTCAAGTCTTTCTAAAACAGTCCACTAAAGCTCAAATCCGGAGATGTAAAAAGCTCCAGGTTGAGTTGTTTGGACAACCCCAAACTGGAGCTAATATAGCTTCCATTTGGAGCTTTGACCGCCCCAAACTGGAGTTGTTACGAGCTGTTTTAGCTCCAAAATCGGAGTTGTATTAGCTTCGAAAGTGGACCCTCCTTCCAAACCTACTTCACTCAATCATTACCTTCAAGAAACCAACGCCACCGCTGTCCGCCCCACTCCACCGCTGCTCATGTTGCCCCAGCGGCTCTGACAATCGAGGTATTCTTTTTATACTACTACAAGATTAAGTACAGATATAAAGAAAAAAGGATTCCTAACCACTTCCTTTTCTTAGTAAAAAATTAATCCGAGTACAAGTTACTTCTACCATACTTGATTATCCCTCCTGAAAAGAAAATAACAACATTGAATTTTGTTTATTGTAAAACGTCAAAACTGAAGAGTATCTTATTACACGTCGAACAAGCTCCATCACCAATAGTCATTGCACGAGCAAGCTCCGTCTTTGAAGTGGTGAAACCGATTTGCATCTCTCACAACAATGTCCTTCCCAACAAACTTAGACGCTAATCTCATAAAGTTATGACAATCCAAGCAGATTCGTATGTTCTTGATTATATTCACAACGCCCTCATACGCACCACCCTTCATCAGCGAATAAACCAGTGCTAACTTCTCGCTGTGAACATACAGTTGCTCCTCTTTCTGCTCTTCTTCTATGTCATACAATACTAAACTTGTCTCCGGGACATATCCTATTCTCTTCAATTCTCTCAACACCTCGTCCAACTTGGCACGTATCGTGTTTATCTCCGGGTGTCGCTTGCCCCCTGAAGAAAACTCATGCACTGTATTGTCTACTTCTGTCCAGCTCAAGCCCGGTGCCTTTCGTACCCCAGATCTTCGCATGCTCTTCCATATGATACCTCCTTCATCAAACTTGTCACCCGAGCAATGAACATTCGACAACATAACATATCCTAGTGATCTATCCGGATCCAGTTCCTTTAGCTTTGAGGAAGCTAAATCAACCAGATGCACATCTCCGTGCTTTCGGCATGCTCCAAGTAAAGCACTCCAAATGACATAATCTGGCTCCATAGGCATTTTCTCTATCATGCTAGCTGCCTCTGTAAGACGACCAGCTCGCCCTAAGATATCAACGATACAGGCATAGTGATCAAGTTGGGGAATAATACCGTATCTCTCTTGCATCATATTATATATCATCATTCCTTCTTCTACCAAACCGGCATGGCTGCAAGCCAAGAGCAATGCAACAAAGGTGGTCCCATCCGGTGTGATGTCCAATCGCTCATAAAGACTCAGCACCATTTCAGCCTTTCCATGGAGAGCATAGGCCTTTAACATCGAATTCCAAGTCACAATATCTTTATTTGCTGTTTCCTCGAAAACTTGGTTGGCTTTATCTATAGAACCACACCTGCCATAAGCATGAACCAGAGCATTCCTAATCGCTAAAACATCTACAAATCCAACCTTAATAACTTGAGAGTATACAGCCGAGGTGTGCTTCTCTGTAATGAGGCTCGCACAAGATTTTAGTAAGACAGAAAACACATAAGAATCGGGATAGAAACCCTCCATACGCATATGATTGAAAAGGGATAGAACTCGCCCCGGTTTACTCTCCAAAAATGCTCCCATTACAGTTGTCCATAAGACAACATCGCGGTACACACTTCTCTCGTCCAAGAACAGCTTATAAATATCAGATTCATGACCTCCAAGTTTAGAATATGCTTTGATTAGCACTGTCAAAACTCCAACATCCCCAGCCAAGCCTGTCTTGAGACTTGCACAATGCAACTGTAAACAAGAAGTTAACAGCACGTCTTCATCGATTTCTGTATTACATCCGCACAACGAAGAAATTAAAGTGAGGATTGTCGTGTGATCATACCGGATACCATCACGGCACATGCCGTTAAACAGAGTCATGGCTCTATCGACATGTCCGTACATGCCAAGCCCGTTGATCATGGAATTGTAAGTAACAATATTGCACGAATAACTGGCATCCTGATAAACATTCCAAGCCTCCTCAATACCATTCTTGGAGTACATGGCAATGAGTGCATTGGCAACATAAGTCCAGACATGAAAACTGGTTTTGAAAGCAAGTGCATGGAGCTGGATGCCACGTGAGTAATCACAGACGGATAACAGGCTGCTGTAGGCGAAGTCATTGGGCCTGAAATGGTGGAGCATTTGAGAGAATAGACAGAAGCAAGTATCTGTTTTGCGCTGTTGAGCATAGCCAGAAATGAGTATTGTCCAAGAGACTAGATTTCTGTGTGGCATTTGATAGAACACTTGGTGTGCAATGTCTAGGCGGCCTGACTTAGCATGGTGGTTGATGAGATGGTTCGTGGCGTATATGTCTGGCGGTGGTACGACATCAAGTTGTGTGTGCAAACAACATGATGGACGCGAGCACATATGGGTGCTCCAAGCTCTCAAAGTGTGAGAGCGCGCTTTGAGCCCGAAAGCATGCATATGACAGCTCTAGGTAAGGAAGGTTTGATTTTTGCTAGTTGACCTTTGAACTCATCTCTGTTTTCTTTTTAAACATCTCACATTATAAACACTTGATTTACAAATTCCTTTTATTTTCTATTAAATTTCAATGTCTTGGCACAAAATATACAGAAGCTAATATCAAAGCTAATCCCGAATGAAATCTGCTATATTTCTATAAAATGTGAGAATGGTATATATCAAAGAACAAATCCATTCAGACGTATGTGGAATTGTAGATGATACATACTAACACACCAGATATGTCTGTTTACAAAGTATTTTACAAAAGTGATACAAAATTAGCCTCCACTAATGGGTGGTATGATGGCCAATTCATCCCTATCTTTAACGACACTAGTCTCTGCAGTGTATTCCTCGTTTAGAGCAAGAACCATACAGTTACGGATTTCTCCAAGACCTGGAAAATCGGCAATAAGCTTATCCAAGCAGTCACGGGCGGTAGTACCAGCCGGGACTTCTAGTGGCATGTCGATCCTTCCAGTTAGATCTCTTGCTCGGGCAAAGAATAATACATTTATCTTTACAGGCTTAGAGTCATTTTCCATCGCCTTAGTATCCATGTTTTCAGGGGGAGAGGTACGCTCAGTGACATCCATACTCCAAGTGCTGTGTCAGCTGCCAAGTGTACCTGTAATTAGTTCACTTAAAAAAATCTCCATAAATTACGATCTTTTAAGAGCAAGAAAGGAAAAGAAAGAATACGCCACATGTAAGATTCAGTATTGTTTGATTATTTGTAACATACGAAAAAATAAATCATGACTTTGAAGTCATGTTAATGCAGCTGACACAAGCTCAGGCTTTCCATCGAGTTACTGAACTTCGAGCAGAAAGGAAGGGATTCACAGCTGAAATTAGATTTACTGGTTCACCAATCGAAATTGATAGAACAAATGAATGCTTAGCATTATTATCAGAGATCAAAAAAATGTCCTAAAATCAGCCAATAGTAGATGAAAAGAGGAACAAGACCTGCAAAAGTGCAAATACTGGAAAAATAAAACCAACAAGAAAAATGGTTCTATATTCCTAGACTACTACAAGAACATTACTTACATAATGACATTATTGAAAAGCTATGACCATTATAACCCCACCGTAGTTCACATATATACAAAAAGTTAAACAAAGAAGCAACTAACTAATGAACTCCATCTAGTTATCTAGATGTCTTCTCCAGAACAATTGTGATAAGGAGACAATGTACAATTAAATGGTATTGCCGTCACCAACGAGCGCAATCAACAAAAAGAATATCTATTTTCTGCCCTAAAAGAATAGTTCATTAAGGAGACGAGATCCATTGGGAGATCATTAGTATGCAATTGAACCATATCATTAGTTCCATCAAAATTTAGCAGAATAAGGTCAGTCCTGTCTGAACTTGGGTCAATATCGAACTTTGTTGAGATCTAAGGATCAGAAAAAGGATGAGATTAAGTTTTCCCTACAACTTGTAGCATCTAAAGGTAAACTTAGTGAGATATGACAATGAAACCACTACAAAGGTTCTGACCATATCGGCATTGACATTGTTATAAGATTGTGAATCTGTGATTAGCCCATAAAGTGAACCTTTTTATAAGGAATTAATCACTTTACATGTGATTGTAAGTTCTATTATCTGTGTTCATGCTGCTCAAACAGAACATATTAGACTGATACTGAAGTGGCAATACAGTGTCTAATGCTTGCATACGAAACGATAAACTAACAACAAATTAGCACTCAAGCGAAGTGGCAATACAGCGTCTAATGCTTACATACGAAACGATAAACTAACAACAAATTAGACTCAAGCGAAGTGGCAATACAGTGTCTAATTCTTACCTACGATACGATAAAATTAACTACAATTAGCATTCAAGATTCAAGACACAGGTGTTTGTATAACAATCACTCATGATTTCACAATTCACACCTCCAAATAACACTCATCATCAGTAGCAGATTTATTGAGTTAACACCAAACCCAATTCAAAGTAATCAGTTCAATTCACACAGAGATAAATCAGACTGGTGAAATGAATCTGCAGCTAACTAATACGAGATTCACTTGTTCATCAATCACTATGGAGATTTTAAACAAACAAATCTGAAAAGGTTGACCTCTTTCCCATATCAATTAACGCAACTACAGGAGATTAGCTCAAAATTGAATAAATACTTGAATTGAGGAATGTATTATAAACAGGTACTGCTAAAAAGAAGTGGATTAAGCTGATGAATTTATCATATTTCATCATCCTCGAGTTGAAAAAATGGAATTAACGATAATTAAGATAAACAAACATGGATTAATTGAATTGACATATAAACATACCTTTTCCTGATCTTTTTTCTTCTTCCAGAAAAGTCGTCGGTAGAGGTTAATTAGCCGTCGGATGTAGCTTACCTGAAGCAAAAATGGCTCTACAGTACTGTGTGAATTGAATTGTACTACTAACAAATACTAGTACTATACTTTATTGCAAAAAAGTCCTACAAGCCTTTTGCCCAGATCCAAGGAGTTTTATATCACGGTGTTTTAAATGTTGTAGCATAGTTGCACGATATACTTTAGTAGTATAATTTGATATGACAACATATAGGATAGAAAAAACCGTTCCAAAAGATGCCAATATATAAATGAATGATTGTCGTAAGTATGAATTTTTACTAGTATTTTCAAGATATGAGATAAACGTATTCAACTATACACATGCTTTCTCCGTCCTATAACAAACTTTTCATTTTTCCAATTTAGTAGTTCCATTTGAAAATTCTCATTTCTTTCTTATTTATTCTTTGCTCATTTTTTTTAAATAATATTCAACTCTTTATTTTATGAAGTCACTAACATTTACTCCATTTTTTTACAAGTTTTCAACTTTACTATTATGCGGTCAACCATAATCAACTTTGACCACGAATTACTCTTAAAATATAATAATTTAATACTTAATAGAATTATATTATGAATATTACCAGAATGTTTGGAATTCATTTTAAATTTACAATTCATCTGTTAAAATGTTTCAGGGTATTTGTTTTGTATCTTCAACAGTAAAAAATTTAACTCAATTTTTTCTCCATTTAACAATCATCATTCTCTTCATACCCTACTCTTACTCCCTCTTTACTTTTTCTATCAAACTAACAATCATAAACCAATCAAACAACATTTAAACCAATTAAATAACCGATTAAAAAATATCAAACACATCACTTCTTTCTTACACACATCAATTTATTCTTACACACTCTATATAACAACCCTATAAACCCTATAAGTTTTTAACTCTACTCCAAACACCATTTTTTATAACTCACATTTAACTCAATTACTATTCATCAACAAATTTTTTTCCTTAACTCACTTTTTAACTCTATACCAAATAGCCCATACCAGTTTAAATTTTCATTATGTAATTTTTTTAAAATTTTTATAATAATATTTTAAGAGTAATTCGTGGTCAAAATTTATTACAGTTGACCGGTCAAAGTCAAAGTGGAAAGCTTGTAAAAAAACGGAGGTAGTATCTTTCAATTTAATATCTCCGTCTTTAACTTTTCCATATTTTATTGACCCCAAAAGTAAATAAGAATTTTATTTCAGAACGGAGTAAGTCCTACTTTTTTACTTTGAATGGCGTGCATCACTAAATATATCATTTTTTTTAACTAAAAATGTGTTTTCTTCATAGTTCATAAATAGTGGTTTATATATGTAACTAGTACTAACCCGTGGCATTGCCACGACATAATTTACTTTTATTAGTAATAAGGTTGAAAGAACATGTATCCAAACGATAAATCATATCAAACAAATAAGTCAAGGTTCAATACATCAAAGAATCTGAAAACGAATGCAAAGTTGATGTATACAATCGTCGTATAAATATGCCACGTCACCAACTACAAAACAAATATTATAAATGAATTAGTTAATATTAGAAATCAGTTACTTGTAAACTAATTAATAGTTTAAATAAAAAGCGTATTAATATAATGATAATACATAACTCAAAGATTACTTGACACTTCCTTATAGACGATGTTGGTGGTGGTGTGAGTTGAGTTTCCCTCCTCATCCAATGCTAAAACCTTGATCCCCTTCTTGCCCATAACTCTGGAAAATGCCACATATAGCTGACCATGGCTAAAAACAGGCTTGGGGAGGTATAGTTCAACATGAGATAGCGATTGTCCATGGCTTTTGTTTGTAGTCATGGCATAGCATATGAAACTGCCTCCTCTGGAATCTAATAGGGAACTTGGTAACGTCAGATGGGGTGAGTATCATTCGAGGTATGAAAAACTTCATTCCAGGATTCTTTCCATGTATCGTCTTCGCCTCAATAACATGTTTGCCAATTGCAGTAGGTCACTGGACTGGTCTATGTTCCTAAGAAGCATAATGGGATAACCAACCCTAAGTCGAATGATATGATTTGGTATTCCAGAAGCCCTAATAGTGTTTAGGAACTTAACAGAATACACATCCTATCTATTGACGATATCATCTTCATCAGGACATATACTATCGAAACTCATGAACTCTGTGGCATCTCCAAGTAGGAGTGACATGATATAATCATTGATCTCCTAGACTATCTCATTAGTTGGAGCAAGAATAGCCCTATCCTGGAAGTATAGATCGTCACCGAAATGTTCCAATGTCCTCAGATATGTACTCTTAACTACAACATCAATAGGTTCACCAGTCGAACGGATCAAAATATCACCGGGCAGTTTGAATTCTGCCTCACCATCATTATCACCACCAACTTCACCATCACCAACATTCAACAATCAATCCGCAAACTCCCAGATGCTCTCGATCTCAGCAGGTGTTTCGCCAGACTACAGTTAAATTAAATGAAGTCGACATACATCATTTTTAAACTAAGCAATATAGAATTTAAATCGTCTAAACGATAACAAAATATAATAATCAATATATAATGCAATAAAAATACCTGCATTCACATGTTCTTCGTTAGCTTCAACAAGCGACACGAATTCCAAAGCTGCTTATATGAGCAAAGGGAATGGTGGACTATATCCTGCCTAATGCCCTTCGGTATGACGGGCAATATCTGTCTGAAATCACCACAAAAAAACGACTACCAAACCTCCAAACGGCTTGTTCGACTATCTACCACCAGGACCTCTCATAACATCCTCAAGACTGCAATCAAGAGCCTCAAATCAAAACCGGTTAGAGAGTTGTTGGGGGTTATTCTACTGCACGTGGTAGTCTCGTCTACATTCAGTGGAATACTGAATCTTGAATGTGTAGTTCGACCCCCGGGAAGAAGTAGAGAAGTTATACCACTCTATGCGACCGGGAGAATAATGTCGGGTCTACCACGTAATGCAGAGCAATGTCTTCCACAAAATGTCTTACCTGTCACACCGTAACCGCATAGAAAGAATACTCCACCATTTCCAAAATCAACAGCTTCAATGACACACTCCTCTGCTCATCGGTGAGAAATGGATACAATCGAGTGTGCTACTCAATCATATCATCGACATCATACGACATTTCCTCGGCAATCAAATTATTCATACCATTCTCTATGATTGCATTTTTGGGAACATGCATTCCTTCAATGTGACTCAGACTAAATCCATTCCGAGGGATGAAATCTTCTATCTCAGCCAGCTCAAAATTCTTCAATTGTTGATCATTGAACTCCAGTCCTGAATTGGAAAATTGATAAATGATGTTAGAATATCAAACAATTGGCAGCATTCTTACAAAAAAAACGTGAAAAGGTAGAATGGAGAATTATACCGGGATTATTCAACTTTCTTCTCATATTGTACTGGATGTCATTCGATAGAAACTCCCATGTGCTCTCGCATGCACGGGCCTTGACATGCTGTTAGATTGGAGAAGCATGGAGAACAAATGTCGAAGGAAACGCCTTGATCCCCAAAAGTTGGCCTTCTTTATAGCATGGATATACTTTTTGTCGTCATCGAATAAACCCAAAGCGTAGCATGCATCATTGTAGGTCGGGTGAACAACACCATCCACCGTCCACAAATTCTCAAAGCATGTAGCACCCCTAATGTGATTCAACATTATCATCAGATAATATACGGGGTCAGTCTTAATTAGGACATGGTAGATTTTTCCCACTTTGTTGTTGAACTACTTCCTATCCCTCCACACTTTACCTCTAGGATCCCACATGTAATATCTCGGGAACTAAGCATATAGATACTTACGTCTGACGGGATTATTTTTCTTGAATTCCATCCATTTAAGGAATTTAGTCTCTACAACGGTATGCTTCTCCAGCAAGTCTGTAATCAAATCTCCATCCTTGAATTTGACTCTTCCTCCATATGAAATGATAAACATTCAACATGTGGATCTCTGTAATGTATATCATATCCCATAATACGCCATACAACCTCACATATGGATATATAACGACAATCAACATAATTCTCCACCTCATTATCAACGATTAATTTTGCACATATCCTATCGACACCCTTTGTTGACATACTTAAATAGATATTTGATTGAATTGGTCTTATTGCACCATTTAACATTTATGTGCGCCTGGTACTTCATCAGTAGAAAAGGGTTATACGGAACGATAAACCTATAAAAAAATAATCCAGTCCATAAAATATATTCGCTTCTCTCTAGCAAATGCATGTGAATATGATGAGTGGAGTATAATCTCATGCTCGTTAGTTGTTATCAAGATTGCCACTTTTGTCAATACGTGCACTAGTGTCACACCTCCTATACAGCGGATAGCCGTTCCCATCAAATATAGTCCACTCATTAAAAGATTTTGGGAATTTCTTAGAGCATTTATTGACATTATGCATGCACGGTGAGGTTCGGTTGAGTGGTCCGCATGGACCATGAACCATGCGGATACAACCTTGTACAACTCCGGATTGAGATCTTTATCCGGTATGTTGGCACTGATGAAATCGTCTATAGAATCTGTAGACATATTAATATCCGTCAATCCACAGTAGTATATGTGTATGTGGCAGTCCACGCTTTTGGAATTCAATAGTGTACACGACTGCATAATTAACCGAGCAATAAACAATTAATTAAAGTGAAATGATAAGAATACTTTATAAATGAATATAGTGTAGGAGATGTATGCATAGTATGTTACCTCCAATTGCCTTTCCAAACATGTTTTCTATCTTCAAGTTTCTTATAAGTTGGTCATTTCATCTTGAAAACGCGACTCATAACGTCAGGTCTATCCTCGGGTCGTAAACCATCTGACTCGACAGAACGTGTTATCTCTGGCCATTTGGGATTGCATGTGAATGTGATGAATAGCTCTAGATATCCTATACTCTTACATACGGTCATTATGTCTTGGAAATTCTGTACCATATATCTTGGACCTCGGACAAAAGATTTTCAGCTGGATCAATATCACCAGTTCTAATAGCATCGCCAAGCGATCTATACTTATCAGACCTCAATAATGGTTGGTTCCTCATGATGAAAGCAAGCCTCTGTGCTTCCATCATCATATAAGCATCTACTATAAACTGTTGGAACAACTTTCTGCTGAGTAGTATGGTTTGAGCCTCATCAACACGATCCAAAATCCTAAATGATAGAACTCCTTGATAGTAAGTGTGTGTCTGGCCCCCTTTGAGTTATCATAGTGCAAAACATTCGTATGGTACCCATCTTTACCATATGGGAAAAGTAGGGGATACTACATTGTAAGGTAGCTTGGATGCAGTTTTGAAATTTGCTTAAAATCACCATCTATTCGCTCCAAGACAATATCAAAGGAGTCCATATCGTATTCATCATTACCTGAGCGTCAGTAAATGAAATATTGTTAGCATACATAATAGTAATGATTATATGTATCATTATGAGGATTAAAAAAAAGTTGCCATTATTCAAACATACAACAATTGTTGCAGCAAGTTCGAACATGTTGGCAGATTATACATGCGCCCATCATGTGAACTCCTTCCAATGAGACATAACTTGAAACCCTTATCAGAGCTCTCCTTGAAACGATCAGCAACCATCCGAACATGCTTCGCAATTGGATTTTCAGCATCTATCATATTATTTAGATCTTCTACGATTGATGGATCAATCGCAACTGGACTTTTTGATCTGCAAAGCAATATTGAATTTGAATCATATTATATAAATGATTACTAGAGTTTTAAAAAAAACCAATATCTGTATTAAAAAGGACAGGTAAATAGTACCGGGCAGCATCAATTCTATAATGATTATCCTCGCCACAATACATATAAAACTATGAAAACTTTGGAGATTCGCCCTCAATTGGTAACAAACTACCAAGTTGATGATAATTATTACCATCAAGCCTATATGTATAAGGACCATGACATTGTTGACTGAGTTGTCTTGGATGCCACCCATAGAAGTAAAAGAGTACATCATATTATAAGCACGTATGTGTTCAATATAATTACGACTCTTAATATGTCTATTTTGCAATAGATCACGTAGTAGTCGTGGAGGTTGTTTGAAGAGGGGTAGCTGTATTTTACCACGGCTACAACACAAACCAAATTTCGGACGACTCAATAGACTATTTTTTAATCGTCTCGTCTAACCACATAAGTTCACTACAATACCCACACGCATATGTGGGATCATCCATGTCTTGGTAAGCTACACAACAACTAATATAAATGTCGATTAACTTAATAGTGTGGGGCAATCTTTTTATTATAAGTGAAATTGAATGATAATAGAAAAGTTACCATTCGTTAAAAACTCGTTGCCATGGACTATAATAAATACATTAGTTTAACATAATCTATAAGAAATTCCAAGGTTGTATTAAAATGATTAGAGTTTGTAATTCGTGTAAATGTTTACCATTCGTTACGCAACTGAATGGAGAGGACCTTGGAGTGAGCCAATTGCTCTGAGCATTCAGACCTTTATGAATGCCATCATGTTTAATTGTTCTAACGGGATCCGTCTGACTTGGTGAAATAACTGAACATAAATATTGAAAGAGGGATTAATGTACAGTTAGATAGTCATAATTTCAACAATCAATAATTATTCATATGTCATTTACAATTAGTAATGTCGCTAAAAGGTGATATGACATTTTCACTTGCTTGAGCATTTATCGTCACAATTTGACCTAACAATGCTGATATGTTTTTTGGTGTAGTTGGAATAAAAAAATAAATAAACGTTAATAATAGATAGTTACTAAAATGTCAATTGCGCATTTTAATATTAACATACATTGGAAAAATCATATTATTAGGCGGAGTTTGTTAAATCGATAACTCAAATACCCTTTTATTGAACACTCGTGTTGTACGTATCAAATCTAACCAAATTAGATTTTGTATTTGTTGATAAGTCACTAATCCATTTGCTATTAATAGATTCTCACGCCTGAGATGAGATATCATCGACAGATGGAACGTCTTGTTCAATCTAATTTAATTAATTTATATTTATTGTTATTATCCATTACATAAATCTAGATTCATATCTAACTAAAATTAAACTAACTAATTTTGAATAATCATTTCAAAGGTTATTTTGAAAATTTTGTCAAATAGCTAACCTAACACAATAACTATTTGTTTTACGAATTCATAGAGGAGAAGAAAGACACTGCAAATGAAGGTATATATTCGGCTGACTACTGGAGTTTGCAGTGAGGACTGGTATTTGGGCTTGGGTCTCAACTTTTTGGTATTGCCTTTGTTTTTTGGTCTTGTTTCTGTAGAACTGAATCAAAATTGGTTTTGTAAGAAAACACTACTGGTGTTCGAATCCATTTGTTCATGAATACAATGTAATATTTAAAAAAATGAAGGGTTGAATAAATTAAGTATTTAGGTTGAATATTTCAATACCTAATCAATCAGATTAGACATGGGTCTCTTATTAAGTATTGAATTCTACGTTGACTACAACTAATTAGATAAAATTGGCAATTTTTATATGATATGACACGACCATTAACATCTCTAACTGAGGTTAGTAATTCATTGTTTGAGCTTAAACTTGAAACTCTACAGTACTAACTAATAGTTTAACTCCACTGTTTAATTCAATAGCAAAACAATACACTTTTTATTTTAACAGATTGA
Organism: Plantago major; assembly: GCA_026545765.1. Lineage (NCBI taxonomy): Eukaryota > Viridiplantae > Streptophyta > Magnoliopsida > Lamiales > Plantaginaceae > Plantago > Plantago major. The sequence goes on from CM048841.1 coordinate 84,133,718, forward strand.
TATAATCAAAAGCACACTATTTATTACAAAAGGAATTAATCAAATTAAGAGCAATTGGAAAATTACAATATTACTAAAAGAATTAATAAAATAGCATGTGCCTAATATGCATGTACGCCACCTTAAGATCAGCGACACATCTGGGACAATCCTTTTGGATAATTTGTCAGGCTTCGAAATGCAATATCCATTCTTCGCCGTTCAAGGCACAGAACATCGAAATATCGAGGTAGTTAGGATACTTCAATTTAAGTTTAGAAAGTCTAAATTTCAATTCACATCTGCAATTGTTAAGATATAATGCACCATCAGGCTGGGCTTTCAACTTAGAGAGTCTTTCTATCCCATCTTCTCGGATGTTATGATTTTCGCTAAATAATTTAATGTAATTCAAGTAGTAATGGCCTTAATTCAGTATGCTTATATGCATGTGATGGCTTTATTCATTTTCTTCAACGAAATATTCGTCCTGTAGCATGAGTGGAAATTAGATAAACGTTGAATACTAAGAAATATTAAAGTTAATTATAATATTTCTAACCAAAGATTGTTGCAATATCGTTTCTAGATTGTTTGATCTTTGGAGCTTGAAAAGAAATGGTCTAAATGTCAAACGTTGCATCAATGCGTATCTTCTTTAACACATCTTTATGTTCTCCAAGCTCGTTAAGAATTGTACAACTATCCAAATATTAATACGACATTTGAATAAATGTACTCTGTTAACAAAAGTGATGAAACTAACAAAACATACCTCATTTTCGAGTGCCCATGTCTTTGTCGATGTAGATGCAATGGTGGAGAGATTATAACAATTAGTATATCATGTGGTAGTTCAAATAAAGACATCATTTTCATCCTTTTTGTTGGTTGAGCTCGAGTCATTATGCTGCCTCAAAGAAATACATAACGTTTTTTATAAATTTCAGATGGACCAACGTTTCAGAATAAAGGATGGAATGGCGCTACAAACGACTTGAGTAATCACGCTACTGATGATGCAGTCGAACTTATAGGAGAAAATGAATAAGATTAGGGATTCTAAGTTTATCCTGAATATCTTAATTGATAATATGTTGGGTTGTTTAGACTATTTGATATCATTTCCAATAAAATAGGACGTATTAAAAGATTAGTTACTCACAAAATATCAGAATATTTTGTTTTGGAGTTAACATAAATTTGTTTCACAAAAATCATTAACCTTCCGACTTTAGGATAAGAAACGAAAATCCAAATCCTAGGAAGAAAAAAAAAAAAAAAGATCAGATCTGATCTTCTATAACACGTTAATTTAGTTGATCACATTTAGTGAAGTTAACTAAACTAACTTGATTTTAGGATTGTTTGGAAAATTGAGCAAATTAATTTCCCTAAATAAGATCAAATAAATAAATTCATTTTTTTTCGAAATATACTAATGTCTTTACTATAATTAGCAAATAGGCTTGGTTTTAAATGCTATTTACTATCAATCTATATCTATATGAAAAGAAGCATATTTCAAGCCTTGTGGTTAAGACATGTGTTATGCTGACGTGGCACTATTGAGCATTCTTATTGGTCAGTTTTTTTTCCAAATGTATTTTGATTGGTTGTTAGAATTTCAAATTTGGTATGTTGGTGGTGGAACATTTTAAGTATTTAAGACGTAGTGCACCATATAACTCCCATGATTTATTTTTAGTATGTTGAATACATATATAATTTTTATTTAATCTCATATATATTTATCTACAAAACTCCAAAAAAATTTTGAACGTATATATAGATTCACCGCGACAAGACGAATCCATAGACACCAAACTTGAATATTTTATAATTAATTAAATTACTCATATATTAAATTAAATATTATGTAGGTTTATTAAATGATAGAAATAATAAAATTTAAAAAATAGAGCATTTATTAAATACTTAATACTCCCTCTATTTATCAAAGAAATCAATATTTATTTAGGTATACAATTACAAATGTATACTTTAAAAATTAGTAATAAAGTAACGTATTTGATTAAATAAAAACCATCATCTTATCAGCATTTACGTGAATTCTCACACGTTTTCTACTTTTTACTCATTATTTATTCAAATATTACCTTCTATCTTATATACTCACTATATGAAATATTTTGAAGATAAATTTCACAGATATTTACAAAACCCACCCCTCCAAGATGACCACTTTGCAGATTGATACCTGATGTTTGAACAATTACAAAATCCGCCCTTACATTTTTAAAGTAATTACATATAAACCCAAAAAGTCAAAAATTCCCTATTTTTATTTTATTTTACCATTACCTTTATTTTCACTTTCTATTTTATCATTTATTTTTAATCATTCCATTTAAATATTTCATTACTTCATATTTTAAACCCCCATTTTTCCTTCTTCTCCAAAACTCCTCACCTCTACTTCCACCATCATCTCCTCCACGGCTCCACCCTTCTTCACCACCACCACGCACAAATACCATGGAATCTTCATCACCAGTCCACCACCACGAACCACCATGGATGCTCGAAATTGAGCTTCCATGGAAGCTTCAAGAGAGCTTCATGTCCATGGAAACTCAAATTGACGAGCTTCCATGGACATGAAGCTCTGTCCAAGCTTCCATGGAAGCTCAATTCGAGTTTTCATGGAAGCTCTTCTCCTACATCTTCTTTTTCTATTTTTATGTTTTTTAATTTTAATTTGTTAAAAAAATTCTATGGAAGCTCCGAACAGAGCTTCCATGGAAGATGGAAGCTCTGGCCGGAGCTCCAGACATTTTTTTTAAATGTTTTTTTAAATAATTAAATGTGGGAGTTTGTTGAATTTTCGAACAATTTGAGGGTTGATTTCAAATATGTTTTTGGATGATAATATGAGCAAAATTTATAATTGGGTATATTTTGTTAAGTTTAAAATATAAGGGGCTCTACTGTAATAAAACTTACAATTGTAATTTTATTTTTCATTAAGTTTTGTTTTACTATGTATTTTATCTTTTCTTTTTTCTCAAAAATGAAACTTTAATGTTGGTCAACGATTTTGGGTGTGGACGTAATTGTTCAAACATCGGCTATGAATCTGTAATTGAACAATCTTACAGGGGGTCTATTTGTATATGACCCATAAATTTCAATTTATATATATTGAGGTTGTTATGATTGAAAATTAACTTTATTAGATTATTAATGCATTATTTTAAGGATAAAATAAGTAAAGTCGGTAAAAGATCTTAGGTGTTGCATAGCCAACTGTTGCAGCAGATTGGTTGCTGCTTAATCTTGGTATCATATTAGCTAATTTTGATGCTACGGTTGAGTACGTAGAGCCTGCATAAGAGTGGTATTAATTAGTGTTGTTGCTAGGCATAAACCAGGTCAATGTTATTGCTTGGCGTCAAAATTTGTATCATATGGTTTTTTCTAGAAAGTGCGGAAGGTTTAACTGACAAATATTAGCAACTGAATTGGTTCGAAATTCTGAGCGGCAACATGTAGTAATTAATTAAAGGGGATTTCTCTTTGGGGATTAAATCTCTTGAGTCTACATATTATAGATTTGCGTCTTTTTTTCAATATAGAAGAAACCGAGGCATTTGATGTAGAATTTTGTCCATTAGTAGTCGCTATGCTCTAATTTTATTTTTGTTTTTTTTCATGATCAATCTTTCGAACTATTTTTCAATTACATATTTGTTTTCGACCAACACCTAGATGTTGAAATGTTTCCTATATTCTCAAATCTCAACTGTTACCTTTAGTTGTGAAATGGGACATATGATTGTAAACTTTATTTATTTGATAAACATGCATAGTTCTTGCTTGGAATTGGTTACATTTTAAACTCCTGATGGATAACAAATCGTCTAAATCGAGTAAGCGTTTACAGTCTCAAGATCAGACTCCACGAGATTGAATAAATTTGAATGAGCGGAAATGTTCAAAATTATACTATTTTGAAAATATATTCTATATGTATTAGTTGTTTATTCATTAGGTACTCACTCAGTTCATATAACTGTTCTATCATCCGTACCTGATAATATCCTTGCATTTACTTCAATGGATGGAAAATAGTCAAGGAAGTGAATAAACGAAAATGTCCTTATTGTTGTTAGATAGGTGGCTAAAATGATCACAAGATTGGCCCACTCTTGCCCAACCAAGGAAAAACTCCAAAAATTCGCCCAACGTTGCATATATGACACTGGACACGGAATTGACAACATGATCAATGCTCTCGGGTTCGTTTCATTAAACATCTACACTCAATTTTATGTATCTTTCACATATTTCGTTTCAAACAAATTATTAGTTATACATCATTTAGTATCCATTAGAATTATAGATACTTTATGATAAATAATTTATTTTATTATTATGGTAAAGCCAAACCAATGAGGCTGGTATGAAAACTGCTACTGCAACATTGATCAAAACTATGGTGGAAGAGTACAATTCATATGCAAAAGTATACAAGACGGCCAGATATCGCATCTCCCTTGATAATGCCCGTGAGGTAGGCTTTCAATTTAATGCAAGACGCCAGGGGATGAGCGAACTTACAATTTGCTTGCAATGCAATGGCGATGCTATAGCAGAGGGTGATGTGATAACTTACATGCAAAATATCATATTATGGTTGATCAGATGAGGAATGGGGACTTAAAGCACATAACTGAGTTTCGATGCTACCTTATTTTTCAATATCCATTACTTTTCGTCCATGGAGAAGAAGGATGGTATATCGATATAGTATTGTGAGTAAGATGCCAAATCTTATTCTTAGGGAGTTCTTAATTAGCTTTTCAGATACAAGATAGGGAGAATGAAGGTCATCAATTCATACTTAGCAGGACGTTATTATTACAATCATTATTGATTCTAGAGGAGATATTATATTTGGAGGACTTTATGCTCCGTTTTGAGAGCTAGAAGAGATACAATTCTCCCAATGGATTCCTTAGGTATCATATCATTGATACTTAGAGGGTCCGAATCGCTCAATCAAGATTCGATATACCATTGAAGATCCATTTAGACTTTGTATGCAGTAAGATTAAGCTTGATTCTGATGCAACCTGTCTACTCAAGGAAATGAAGGTTATTATATGGGACGGAGCTACAATGACCTATATGCGTTGTTTTGAAGCGCTTAATAGGAGTTTGGAGGATTTTATGCACCGACCAACCTCACCATTCGAGGGTTTGGTTATTGTATTTGTCGGAGAATTTAGACATATATCGCTAGTGGTTGCGGGAGGGTCTAGATCTAAGATTGTTGATGCAACAATATGCTCATCCAAAATTTGGAATTCGTGTGAGGTCCTCAGACTTACAAAGAACATGCGACTGCATGTAACTAAATGTTTGTTTCACTTATGGTATGATTTTAGTAATTTGTATCTTTCTTTATATTTTGTAAAGTGTGTTTTGTGTTTTTAAGCTGGTACGTTAACAATTGAGATTCATATATGAGACTAGACAATTCGCAAAGTGGATACTATGAGTTGGTGATGGAGTTGCCGACTGTGATAATGACAATGAGGTTGATATCAAGATGCCAGAGGACATTCTTTTTCAAGAAGTGAGAGATTCTATTCCTACCATTGTCTAAAGTACATATCTATCCTTACTTGAGCAGTAAGATTATGCTTGATTTTGATGTAACATGTCTACTCAAAGAAACAAAGCTTATTATATGGGACGAGGCTACGTACAGTGACCAATATGCATTGTTTTGAAGCGCGTGATAGGAGTTTGAGAAATGTTATGCATCGACTAGCCACACCATATTTAGTGGTTCGATTATTGTATTTGGCGGAGACTTTAGACAGATACTGCCAGTGGTTTCACGAGGGTCTAGATCCGTCATTGTTAATATAACAATATGCTCATCCAAAATTTGGGAATTTAGTGAAGAGTATATTAGTGGTTTGAAAGGGGGAAGTCTATGGGAATTTGCGAGTTTTTTACGTCACCTTTTCGTAAACATGTTGTAATCACGCAGCATGTCGAGGCTTGAGTAAGTTTGGAACAAAACATGGACTTTATTATCAGACGAAATTATGTACAATCAACAAAGGTTACTCAACAATCCTGGTACACTAAATTTAAATACTATATTACACATTCCCACATACAATGACAATCAGTTTAAATTTTCTATGTAATTGTCACGTAACGATAGAGAACTCTTCAGCCAGGTTTGAAATTCACTAATGAACAAATAAAAAACATTGCTATTATGCAAGTACAGAAGTTACCGAAGAAAAACTACAACAATCTCAGTTCATTTGATGATATGCCCGTGCCGGATGAGTCTGTTATATAAAATGCTACAAATCCATTCATTTTGTATTAGATATTCTATGTTAGAGTTGCAATGGAGCATAGCACCATGGTTTATACCCATAATTGACTGATGGATAACGTGCCATATATGAAATTATGTCTATTGTCGATGGTCAAAATGGCGAAGTATTCTTCTTATACATCTGCGGATGGACCACAAAAACCTTTATATAGAGAACGATGTCCCCTGTTTTTTAGGGCTAGAGAAGATATTGTAATTCCAGTTTGCGTCCAGTGGGCTTGCATCACTCATTCTTTATAAAGGTAGGACAGTAGTCCGGCATATTCAAGTTTCAGAATACCATTGCTTATCACGAGGACTCAACATTCAATAAGCTCATGATTCAGAGGTCACGGGAATGCTCAAGGATGCTCGGCTTATTATTTGGATAAGGCTTTCATGACAAACCAACATTGTTTGAAGCGATCAATAGGAGCTTGAAGGATGTGATGGGCCATTCAGATGAGCCATTTGGTGGGAGTGGTGATTGTCTTCGGCGGGAACTTTCGACATATTTTGCCCGTTGTTCCCGGAGGAATAGTTATAATATTGTGAGTGACTCTATATGCTCCTCTAGGATATGAGTTGTTGTGAGGTGCTTCGACTGACAAAGAACATGAGATTGCAGGTAAATGACCCGTTTTATCTATATACCACATACTTATATCATACTCTCTCCGTCGCGGGTTCATCTTCCCGCAGGCCCGGCCACAAGTTTTACTTGGAAAGATGGTGATAAAGTATGAAAAGAGTGAATAAAGTATGACAAATATTGAATAAAGTAGGAGATATAGTGAATAAAGTAAGAGAGAGGTTTTCCATTTAATGGATGAGAAGTTGAAATTGAGACGTCCCAAAATGGAATGCGGGAAGTTGAAATTGAGATGGAGGGAGTATTTAACTTATCATTGTTTACGTCCAATTTAATCCTATACAGAGACTGATTCGTCATCGTTCAAAATTAAAGAGATGAAAGAATTTGCTGAGTGGATAACACATGTTAGTGAGGGCATTACCGCTGGACCTAATAATTGTGGGTTCATATCAAGATCCCGAAGTTTTACATATTTGAGAAGTGAGTCATCCAATTCAAACTATTATAGATAGTACATATCTTTCGTTGTTGTATCACTTAGGCGATCCATCACTTGACCCTGTATATTTCATCACCGGGATGTTCTTGCACCTGCAAATGAAATATTTGATGATATAAATCAATTTTTCATGTCGAAGATGTCAATAGATAGTATTGAATATTTGAGCGCATATAGCATTGCTACGGAAGATAATTTTGAGAACAATCTCGAACATGTTTTCACTGTAGAATTTTTCAACAACATTAATTGATCTAGATTGACTAATCTCAGGATCATACTAAAGGTTGTGTGTATGGTAATGCTTCTGAGAAATATAGATCAAACTTTCGAGTTGTGCAACGGAACAAGGCTTATAGTTACTAATCTTGGGAAGCATATCATCGAGGCAAAGATGATATATGGAATCAATGCATGCCAAACGGTTTTCATTATGAGGATGATGATGAGCCATCCGACGGGATGTAGTTCCCTATCAATTGACTGGAGACAGCTCCCTATATTCGTCTGCCTTGCTATGACCATAAATAAGAGTAAGTGACACTCTCTCTCACATGTTGGCCTCTACCTCCCCTCACATGTATTCAACCGTGATCAGTTAAATGTTGCTCTTTCTAGAGTTACCACCGGGAAGGGCTTGAACGTAGTAATTTGCGACGTAGAGGGTAATACATATATATGACACGGCAACAAACGTAATTTATTAAGAAGTGTTCGACAAGTTATAAGTTGATTTTATCTTTTATGTGTGTTTTTTATAGAGAGATGTTAAACGTTGGACAATAAAATACTAAACGCAGGACAACTTAAACTTAATTACACGTGAAGTCCATATATAGCCAAATTTGCATTACATAGACTTCATATTTTGAATAATTACAACAAGAAACACTTTTAATACAAATAAATTAAAATAACAAGGTTGATGGTTTGTACGTTGACGAAATCAAACAAGAGTGAAAATCTAAGTGAAGAAGAGCCCTATCTTAATGTGAATGACAAGAAAGTGAAGAAGAACCACCATGGTATGAAGATGGTTATTTTTCAGGTATTTATGTACTTATATGTTTTGTTTTAAGCTATTTTTACAGAAAAATTTGAGAAAAAGAGGGTGTTTTTCGAGTTGATGCCGCCAAACCGTAACTGGATATTGGCGCCGAATCCTAGCGCCTTCATCAGCTAACCCGCGCCCATATTCATGGCCGGTTGTGCTACATGGCGCCGAAAGTAAGTGCCATTAAGCAGGAACGGCTGAACAAAATGTCGCCAAGTCTATATAGCGTTGAGATGTAGTGCCAAGAGACGGGAATCCACGATCGAATACATCGCTTCCTACAATGAGATGGCGGCGAGATCCATAGCCACATGTGGCTGATGGCTTTGATTGTTTTAGGCGGTGAATAAAACTTGAAGCAACACTAACCTAATTCTTCCCTCTTCTTCTTGGTGAATTGCATCTTCTTAATTGATTAAAGCTTTTGTGGTTTTTTGGGTGTTGGAACTTGGAAGCGTCTGTTGTTTTAGGGGTTTTGTGACTGACTGTATTGACTAATTAGGGGTTTCGAAAATTTATGACTGAAATGATAATTTAAAAAATAAATGTAGATACTTGATAATAATATAAAATAGAGATTTAATGTGTAAATATTTTTAAGTTGTCATGTATTTAGTATTTTATGTCATGCGTTTAGTATTCGTGTTTATATATATGGTTTTGTTCAATTTCACTAATTTATATTATGCATTTTTCAACATGTAGGGGTTACTTCCGATGCAATGTTGAAGCGATTAGATCATGCATTTTATCACATTACAATTTTTATATGTTTCTCAACTTCAACATGTTATTATATACATTTATTCATTTCTTATTTTAATTGTTTTTCATGCCCCGTCGAGTATCGACGGGCCATTAACTAGTAGATTTTTATTGTAGTAATTAAGACACAGAATAGTAAAAATAGTATTAATGTCTTTACTATAATTAGTAAATAGGCTTAGTTTTAAATACATTTAATTTGGTTGAATTTGCCACATGGGATTTTTTCACATATGTCTTCTTTAAATTAGCAGGAACAACAGAGTATACATGAAGTCGGATATGCCAATCTTTCAATGTAGAAGTAGTGATCATTTATACGCAAGTGTTATTACAGTCACACATATCAAATGGCATCAATCATCATCCTGGATCAGGACATGAATAGACATGCCTTATTATTTAGCTCAAACTATCAATTTACTCTAATGACACTGTCGGTCTTTATCTTATCTTCCGACACACACAATGTAAACCAGTTTCATACACCTGTAGATTTAGGCCTTCTTGCACTTGGCCAACGGAGAACCACACAGACAATCATTTCCGACAAATGCACTAGCCGGAAACTTAGTCGACGGTAACTGCCCACACAAGTGGTTATAACTCACATTTATCTTCTGTATCCCAGTAACACTACTAGGAACCTTACCAAACACCAAATTGCGCGATAAATCCAGCTCTCTCAACGTGTTCGGAAACATCAACCTCTCGAAATTGAACTTCAACCGGTTACCGGCAGCGTAGAATCCCACCAAGAAGTTAGTATTGTTCAGTAACGTTACCGGACTGCCTGTAATGTTGTTGTCCGATAGATCAATGTAGTCGTAAAAGTACGTCTCTACCGGCCTCCAATTTTCCAGCTTGAACTTAAGCCCACATTTCGCTAACTTCAACGAGTAAATGATCGTAGAGTTTGTTACCCATTGAGGGATCGTTCGGAGATTGAACTTATTGTACGACAAGTCCAACGACTCGATCCCTCGTACGAACATTTGAGGAAATGGATCGGTTAAGGAATTATGAGACAGGTCGAGGTTGAATATCTTGGTGAGGTTAGCGAATGTTTTTGGAACGGTTCCTGATAACTGGTTGTGGGACAAATCCAATGTGTCCAGGGCACGGAATGCCCCGAGAAACTCCGGGATCTGTCCAGTTAGCGAATTGTGTCCTATTTCAAGGTATTGCAATAACGGTGCTAGAGCTGATATGCTAGCTGGTATCTTTCCTGTGAAGCCATTGTAAGAAAGGTTGAGAACCCTGAGGTTGGAAAATCCCGAAAAGATATCAGGGATTGGGCCGGATAGTTGGTTGCGGTCCACACTAAGTAAGGATAGGTTTGTTTGCAACCGTTGGAACGTAGTTGGGATGTTACCGGTTAGGTGGTTTCCGCCGAGTCTCAGCTGGTTCAACTCGGTCAATTGTCCCATGGAAGATGGTATGGACCCCGAGAATCGATTACCGACTAGACTCAATGCGTATAAGTGACGCAAATTACCAATGTTGGTCGGAATGGAACCTGATAGGTTATTGTTTTCGATATAGACGTACATTAAGTTCGGCAAGGAGAAAAGGAAATTGGGGAAAGGGCCTTGTAAGTATTTGAGATCCTGAAAATAGATCCCATCTAAAAATCGTAGCTTGGACAAGGCAGGCGAGATGGTACCTGTTAGAGAATTAATATAAATGAATTAATTTTGTTTCACACGTCGTAATTCGTAAAAGTATTTACACGTTCAATCTTTTAGACAACATGTAATTGTATCAGGACACAATACCTGACAGACTAGAGGTGAGATTGCCGGGCGAGCCAGAGAGGGATAGAGCAGTGACACGGGTGCCGGACAGGCATGTGATGCCGTTCCACTGGCAGCAATCAGTGCCCTTTATCCAGTTTGCGAGCATATGAGACGGGTCGGATCTGATACCGGATTTGAACGCCAGCAACCCGGTTTCGTCGTCGATGTTGCATCTTGTTGCTGCTGTGGCTGTGAGGCAATTGGAAAGGGCAAGTAGTACCGAGATGGATATGAAGATAGCTAGGTGAACAAGATCATGTGATAGATGCATAATGAATTAGTGAGTGCAGCAAATAAGTTGGTGTAAATGTTATGTATAGTACCTATTAGTTGGATTGGAGTATTTATCAAGTGTATGGAAGAGCTTTTCATTTTGAGATTGGACATTGGGTCTTGAACTTGGCCCTACTCCATTCATTTCACCATGCAACTTGGCATAAAACAACAGACTGATAACAATGTTATCTGCTTCTAGTTGTTGATTTTCCTACGTACTCCACACACAGACAAAATTAGACGCTGTTTTTTTTTGCAGTACTAAATTAATAAAATCGAAATCAAATACTTCATGATATTCTCAAAAAGACATGAGATAGTCAGCAGGTCTTAATAGATCAACTTGAACAGAGTAACCGATGTGCAATATCAATTTGAGCAATCCATACCACAAGCGACTTAACTACCTTGAAATGCTTTGTAAGGAGAAATACTCCTAACTATACAAGATACCAAGATATTTTCAATTGATGTGAAATATTTAACCTAACCTCATATCACATTATAATATTCCATTGATAAATATATAAAGGCTGATGAATTGTTTCTATTTTCAACATACCATACACCTGTTTACACTTTATTCTTGATACTTTCAAGTTTTAACAATAGTACTCACTTCGTTTCATTAATAACTTTCTAAATTTCCTTTTTTGAGTTTTATTAGAAACTTCCTAACTCCATAAATGTAAAATTTTTACCCCCACTAACTAATTCTTTATTATTTATATTTCCTACTTTATTCAGTCTATCTCTTACTTTATTATCCACTTCCAACTTTACTAATATAATACCCACTACAAACTATTTGTTTATTATAATTTCTTAAATGAAGAGAAAGTAAGGGATTAGTAAAATTTTAATGGACCGGAAGGAGTAGTATTTAGAATTAAATGTTAGATCTTGTGCATTGGAGGGTAGTGATTTATTTAATACTATTAATGGCTAAGCTAGATCCGTCGAGTGCTCTTACGGTCAAAGTTTGACAGCAGTCACAGAAAAGAGTGTTTGACTTTGGCGCTACTTTAGCAAACATGGGTTCATTCGTTCATGAGTCATGAATTCATGTCAACTTGTCAAAGTCAACAAAACAAACACGTTTCCCTTCTTCTTTTTTCTTCCTTTTTCTACCTTTTCTGTGGGCCATTTATTTGTGGAGTTCTAGCTGGATCCAGTAATGGCGATTGGGCTCAAGGGGAATGAATCCAGCCGCATACCAACTAAAATCAGTTTAGTCCGAGCAACCCAATAGTATCACTAGGATGGGTCCAAGATAAGGGTCAAATTAAGATTTACTATCCTACGTCCGTCCTGGAGAACTTCATACATTAGGGTTAACGTACAGTTTTATACAAAAAGTTAAAGTAATACTGGATGGCTTCATAACTTCATTTGATTTGAGGGAAAAAATTAAAAAGAGAGAACAAGAAAATATTAAAAAATATTATCATCCACTATTTGATAGAAAAATATTTGTAATATATCTCTATCTATAAAATAAGGAAACTTATTTTTTCCCAACACATTTTCTCGAAAACTCTAAATTCCCTCCATTTTTCTTTTCTTTTCCCACATTTTATCTTAAACCAAACCAAAGAACACAAAGTCTCATGAGATACGGTCTCTAAATAAAGACGACTTTTGTTATCAAGAAAGTCATCCATGTTATCAATGATTTATGTTGTTAACGAAATTAGTATTTTTGTAATATGAAAAACACCAATGTTAAAAACATAGACATTTTGATTAATAATATCGATGATTTTCTTAACAATATAGATTCGTCTCTAAATAATTTATTTAGAGACCATTGGGAAACTTGTTCACCACCAAAGAAAGCCTAATTAATAAATTGAAGTTAATCTTATTTAACATGTAACCAGAATAAAGGTGTGAAGTATATACACAGGTGATAGCTAATGACGTGATTGATTTGTTTTTATATCATATAGTTAACAACTTAACATATTACCTATATTATCAGCTAGTTACTGAGAATTTGTTATCTTCAACTGAAAACTCATTCAGTTCAGTTCAGCTCGTCTTCAATTCAGTTCAGTTCATTAAATTATTATTATTATTATTATTATTGTTATTGTTATTGTTGTTGTTGTTATTATTTATTTACACACCCGATCTTTTGTACGAGGAAAATAAGAAAATGTATCCAATTGAGTTATTTTCAACTTTTTTTTCTTTCTTTCTTTTTAATACGACTTTTAGTAGATCAATAAAATAAAGGGTATAGTTACAATTTGAATTACCTTTCTTTTCTACCGTAAAATGTGAGTTAAGATAAGAAACTACAGGAACCTGAGAGTACCATACAATCTGTTTCACATACTCTGTACGTACATCTCTAACAAAAAATTTACATGTTCTTTTGTTGGAGGATATATATCAGAACAATAGAATTATACTCATAAGCTAACGTTGAGTTTTTTTCTCAAACTTAACAAATAAAAAACAAGTTAAGCCAAACCAAATTCTATAAGTCTTTCAAATGACTCTCAAAAACTCCAAAATAAGTTAAACCAAACCAAAGTCGGACCAAACTTTATAAAAAGAACATTATCACAAATATTGAAAAATGGCATTTATTCCTCCATATTATCTTCCTCGGACTCTATATTATCTTCCTCGGGCTCTATATTGCCTGGAATAGAGCGTCAAATTCTCAATGTTATCTCCTTGCGCACCCTGTTCATTGCTTCTTTCCTTGTCGGGTTCAATAAATCATTATCCACTCCACCTTAAACATTGACATCATGTTGCAAAACTGGTATTTCAAGTTTACACATGCGCATAAAATTATGAAGAGTTTACAATAAAACAAAGTTACGTTAATCAAATATATTTAATTTTTTTTTAATAAAAGTTGAAATATGAGTATTGAGACATGAAAGTTGAAGAAACAGTTTGGAAAATGGAACAAGGCTGGAGGTTCTGGACAAGAAAGAGTGTTGATGTAAAGTTGTTGGCAGGAGCTTGTGCATGGTTTATGGACTAGTGATTTTGGTTAAGCTTTTAATTATTTTATTTGTCGAACATTGTCCATACTCTTGTAAACGTTTTCAAGTTGTAATAAATTTCACCGATTAAAAAAAATAGATAAATACAGTTTGTACGACGATTAAAATTCGATTTTAATCGAGTTATCATTCTCATATTGTTTTCCACGCGGTTGGTTTTGAAATTTGTTATACAGTAATAAATAAAAAGGTAATTAAAGTGACAGAAAAAGAATATGAAGAGTGTGAGAAAGATGATAAAGATAATATGTTTTTTTTAATTGTGATTATATATACCATCATATAATTGTTATTATTATTACAAAATAATTTCTTCAGTTCAGTTCAGTTCGTTTCAGTTCAGTTCAGTTCGAAAATTACAGTTGAAGAGAATAGACCCTAATTATAACATCGATTCTAATAATATAGTATATCAACTACTTAATACTTAATTGGCCACAACTTCTAACTTTACAGGATAGGGCATAAATAAACACAATCTATTAACGGGCATATATGTGATACACATCCATCCTTAACGCGTGGATGGACCTCTAGAGTAACGTACCTTCACAACTCCCACTCCCATTTCAACTTTCTTCAGCTCTCCAACTTGTCACATCTTCTAACGCTCAAACGAAAATGTTAACACGAGCACATTTTTTCAATGTAATTACCCTTGCTTTACATTCAATTTATATACTGGCGTTGACATGCAACCATTATTTTTTTCGTGATGTGTTAAAGCTTGTATGTGTTGAACATGTTGTGCTTGCACTAACAAACATCACGTGCGTAGATATTAGAACGATGTTAAAAACAACATGAAGCATCCACACACCAAAAAAAAAAAAAAAAAAAATCAATAAACATTGAGCTGTGCGATTGCGTTTACAATTGTAGGCAATCATTACTTTGTTGTCCCATCAAGAATTCTAAACATATCGGGACATGCATGTTTTTCAAAATCAAATAAAGTATCAACAAACATTTTGAAGCTATTGCTACGTGAAATAATGTATTCCATCTTCCCCATAACAATTACTCCCTCCAACTTGCTAATCTAATCCCAATTCAACAATCCTCCCCTTCACAAATTTTTAATTTTACAACTTGTTTATAATTTAAGTTATAACAATTTTCGCATAGAACCCACAAATGTCGATATTTTTGACTTGAATCGAGATCGTTAGATCTAGTCAAATCACCAGTGTCCCCCCCGATTTCAAGACCTTTATTAAGGTTTTCAGCCCTACTACTCGAATCTTCAGTACTATTTTCAATAGTCAAAAGATTGTCCGCCGATTTTCTTATAACGGACGCATAACTTCATACATTTACATTTGTCATTTTTAACCGTCCCATAGAACTTCATACATTACAAAAAAAAGGAAGCTACCCCACACCCAACAAATAATAAACAATCTCAACTTTACACTCAAATTACACCTTTTGCCACTAAAAGTACACTTTTTCCCACATTTTCTATATTCTATCATTACTTTAACTTTTCGCATAAAACTGCGCGCTAACCTTAATGTATGAAGTTCTCCGGGACGGAGGGAGTATAATATTGTTGACCGTAAAAAATCAAACTGACACTATATCACCGAAACTTAGGCATGTTATAAATTGTCAAGCTAAAAATCATGGAGAAGATCAAAGAGATAAAAGAGAGAGCTTGGATTCCATACAGTAGTCATGAGCTCTTTATATACCAAGTATTGAGCTTCTTCTTTTTGGTTGTACAGTATCGATTCCTTCTTCAATTTTCTTTGTAAACACTTTTCTTCTATCAAAGATAATCACTATTCTCATGGATTCTTGAATTGTAATATGGTATCAAGAGCAATTTGATCCTAATCTTTCTTCTTTTTCGAAATCAATTTGTATTGATTTCGACTCTCTACTACTCGATCTCCTTCTTCGATCTGAGTTTTCTGCAACTTTTCTCCCAAATTCGATCCTAATCTTTCTTCTTTTTCGAAATCAATCTGTATTGATTTCGACTCTCTACTACTCGATCTCCTTCTTCGATCTGAGTTTTCTGCAACTTTTCTCCCAATTCCTTCATTTTTCTTCTCCAATAACCGTCAATGACTAGAACAACTGCAGCTGGGTCTTCTACACCAGCTCCTTCATCGAGTTCTACTGGCAAAATTTGGAGTAATCTTGTCTCCACACCAACTGAAGATTCCAATTCTCCTTACTTCATTCATCCTGGTGATTCAACTGCCATTCGCGTTGTTGCTGAGACATTCACAGGTGATAACTTTACTGCTTGGGAAACTTCTGTTTTTATGGGATTCATGGTTAAAAATAAAGTTGGTTTTATCGATGGTACGATCAAGAAACCTCCTGCTACTGAGCAAATTCTGACTACTACTTATAATCGTGTTAATGCTTTACTCACTTCTTGGATTCTTTACTCGGTTCATCCTACTATTCGTCAAACTTTGTTTATCTTCAAGAATTGTGGGATGAGATTCGCTTACGTTATGTGAAAAGTGAGGGTCCGCGAGTTTTCTCGTTAGAAAGAAGTTTAAACCACATGAAGCAGCATAATCGGTCTATCACTGTTTACTATAATGAATTTTAAGAGTCTGTGGGATGAGTACTGCAATTACAGAGGTGTTCCTACATGCACATGTGGAAAATGTGAGTGCCTGGTGGTTTCTAATTCTGATCTGCAGGAAAGAGATTGTTCTACAAAGTTTTTAGTTGGGCTCAATGATAGCTATGCTGCAATTAGGAGTCAAATCTTGATGATCACACCCTTTCCTTCACTCACTAAGATCTTCTCTATTCTGTCACAAGAGGAAAGTCATAGATGTTTACAGTCTTTTTCACCTCCACCTCATGACCCTTTAGCTATGGCTACCAATACTCCAAATTTTAGACCACCAAACACTCAATCAACCTATTCTAATCAGTCCTTTCAGGACAGGAGAAGATCCACTCTCAAGTGTAAGTTTTGTGGTTTTACTGGTCACACCATAGATAAGTGCTTTTAGTTGATTGGTTACCCTCCAAACTGGAAAGGTCCTAAAGGACAGAGAAAAGCCACTAATGCTTCTGCACCTACTGTCTCAAGCTCTAATCAAGTCTCTACTCACTTGGTTTCTTCACAACCTACTGCTACTACTCATGAGACTACACAAACTGTCCATACCACTGCTGAAGCATCTCTTGACTATTTCAACCCTGACATGTACCAGAAGTACATTGATTTTGTGAAGAACCAACATGTACAACAGCAACCTCACCATGCCAATGCTGCACTTTCTATATCCCCAAACATTGATCCCACTTCAGGTGCCTGTATTTCTTCTCTAGCCTCCGTTGATTTAAACGTTGCTAAGCATGTTTGGATTCTAGATACTGGTGCCTCATATCACATGATCTGTAGCTTATCTTTATTTACTTCCCCTCCCCATCCTGTGCATATCAATATTCAATTGCCTACTGGTACCACTACTCCTTCTACTCATAAGGGACATGTTACTCTCTCTAATGTTTTAACTCTGCACAATGCTCTTTATGTTCCATTGTTTAAATTCAATCTCATATCTTTGTCACACCTAACCCGACATGAAAATGTATGTGTTTATCTCACTGATGATTTGATGATCTTACAGGACAAACTGTCCAAGAAGATAATTGGTTTGGCAGATATTAACAATGGACTTTATCATCTGAAGACTGATATGACCTCATATGACCATGTTATGCCTCTTTTAACACAATTTTCTCCTTGTACTGCTTTTGCAAATGCTTGTATTTCCCCTTCTGTTTGGCACATGAGATTAGGTCACCTACCTGCTGATAGATTAGCAAGAATAATCAATCTTCCTACTCTTTCTTGTAATCTTTCACCTTGTGACATTTGCCAGTTTGCTAAACAAAAATGTTTGTCTTTTTCCAGATTCTGTTTCTTCTACTAAACATGTTTTTGATCTGGTTCACATGGACATCTGAGGTCCTTTTAATCAATCTTCTTACAATGGTTTTAAGTATTTCCTTACCATAGTAGATGATTTCTCCCGTACTACTTGGGTTTATCTTATGCAATACAAGTCTTAAACTCGAATGCACATTATTCACTTCTATAATTATGTTCTCACTCAGTTTAGTACCAAAATTAAATCTATTCGTTCTGACAATGGTGCTGAGTTTTTATTTACTGATTTCTATCATAAACATGGCATATTACACCAACGTTCTTGTGTTGCTACTCCTCAACAAAAATGGGAGAATAGAACACAAGCATCAGCATATACTACAGGTTGCACGTGCTCTTCTCTTTCAAGCTCATTTACCTGCTATTTTTTGGAGTGATGCAGTCCAAACTGTTGTATACATCATCAATCGTGTACCCTCTATTATTCTTCATAATAAATCCCCTTATGAGATTCTTTATTCCCGTCAACCTGATTATTCTTTTCTCCGCACTTTTGGCTGTCTGTGTTACATTTCAACTCTCTCTTCGAATCGTGACAAGTTTGCTTCAAGAGCTCGAAAATGCATTTTTGTTGGTTACCCTTTAGGATACAAGGGTTATAAAGTTTATGATCTTACTACTCACCAATATATCATTTCCAGAGAGATTAATTTTTTTGAAACACATTTTCCTTTTCAATCTCACACTTCTACTACTACTGATAATATTTCTGATACTTTGCTTTCTATGCCTTCTTTTCCTAATGATTTTGTTTGTCCCGACCATTTTGCTCCTCAACATTCTTCTCCACCACCTTCTACTCCTGTATCTTCATCACATATCAACAATCACTCTGATATTTCCTCTCTCACACCTGATTCTGCTACCTCTTCCCCTGATACTACTCATATTCTTCCCACTCCACCTGCTTCTCCTGCTGTTCCTCCTGCAATACAACCTACTCGCAGATCCACTAGAGATAAATCTCAACCAGCACATTTACAAGTGTATGAATGCTCTTTACCTCCTTCTCTACAACATCCTCCACATCAGGCTCACAATGCTTCTTCATCAGGCTTCTCTATCCTATTTCTAATTTTTTTTATCTAGCAGTCATTTGTCTCATGAATATGCCTGTTTTACTGCTGCACTTACCTTACTTAAAGAGCCTCGCAATTTTAAAGAAGCTTCCAAGTTTCCTGAATGGAACTTAGCTATGCAACAGGAAATCTCTGCACTTGAACATAACAATACTTGGGTCTTATGTGATTTACTTCCTGATAAGCATGTGATTGGTTGTAAGTGGGTCTATAAGACCAAAATCAAGCCTGATGGCTCTTTGGACAGGTATAAGGCACGTTTAGTTGCTAAAGGTTATAATCAGGAAGAAGGTTTTGATTACTTCAATACTTTTTCTCCTGTAATCAAGCTCACTACTGTCAAATTATTATTAGCCATTGTTGTAGCTAAGAACTGGCTTATTCATCAACTTGACATTAACAATGCTTTCCTTCATGGTGATCTCGATGAAGAGGTTTATATGTCTCCTCCTCCAGGTTATCCATCTATTACTCAGGTCTGCAGGTTGATCAAGAGTCTCTATGGACTCAAGCAAGCTTCCAGACAATGGTTTCTTAAACTTACAGATTCCTTGATTTCTATTGGTTTTATTCAGTCTCTTGCAGATTCTTCTCTCTTTACTAGACAAACTGCTTCTTCTTTTATTTGTTTATTGGTTTATGTAGATAATATAATCATCTCTGGTACCAATTTATTAGATATTTCCTCTGTCAAAACTTTTTTGCATGATAAATTCACTATGAAGGATATTGGCTCTTTGAAATACATGTTAGGTATAGAGATTGCTAGATCTTCCACAGGTCTTTTTCTTTGTCAGAGAAAGTATGTTTTAGATATACTTGAAGATGTTGGTTTTCTTGCTTCTAAACCTGTTGATACTCCTATGGATAGTAGAGTAAAATTTTCTGCTACAGATGGTATTTCTTTACAGGATCCTAAGGTTTATAGAAGGCTTATAGGCAGATTGTTGTACTTAACTGTTACTAGACCTGACATTGCTTATAGTGTTCAAACTCTTAGTTAATTTCTCTCTAAACCTGCTTCTGTTCATTATCTGCTGCCTACAGAGTTCTGAGGTATCTTAAAGGTACTATAGGTAATGGTTTGTTTTATTATGTGAACAATGATTTTCATCTCAAAGGTTATGCCGATTCTGACTGGGCTGGGTGTATTGACACCAGGAAAAGTGTTTTTGGTTATTGTTTTTACTTGGGTGATTCCTTAATTAGCTGGAAAAGCAAGAAACAACAGGTTGTCAGCCGCTCTAGTACTGAGACTGAGTATAGAGCAGCTGCTACTGCTGTTTGTGAGGCCCAATGGCTCATTTATCTTCTTAAGGATTTGCATGTTAGTCATGATTTTCCTATTTTGTTGTACACAGATAACTTATCCACATATCATTTGGCTCACAATCCTGTGCAGCATCAAAGAACTAAACACATTGAGCTGGACTGTCACTTGATCAGAGAGAAGATAGCATCTGGCCTCATTCATTTCATTCACATCAGTAATGTCCATCAAGTCGCTGATATATACACCAAAGCTTTACCTACAACTTCATTTCATCATCTCATTTCCAAGATGAACTTGTTTAATCTACATGTTCCTCTTGAGGGGGGGGGGGGGGGGGGGGGGTCAAGCTAAAAATCATGGAAAAGATCAAAGAGATAAAAGAGAGAGCTTGGATTCCATACAGTAGTCACGAGCTCTTTATATACTAAGTATTGAGCTTCTTATTTTTGGTTGTACAGTATCGATTCCTTCTTCAATTTTCTCTGTAAACACTTTTCTTCTATCAAAGATAATCACTATTCTCATGGATTATTGAATTGTAATATAAATGTCAACTTGGGCGATTCTAAGGTCCGACTACAGTTGTACGGCTTAACATACACCCAACTTAGTTGTACTCATCTATAACCCTTGGATCGTTTGTACAAATATTATTTTCAGTTGTAATTAATCCTGACCATTCATCGGATTTGTAAATTATACAATGACAATTTATGTAAATCTTTGAATACAAATGGGATTGTAATTTCGTATAAATATCCACCCTTTTAGATTAACCATAAATTCAATGTTGAAAATTAAAATATAATTAAACTAAATACAACTAAGTTCATTCCATCCACAGACTACAAACAACATTAATTATATTCCATGAACCCTAATTCAGAAATTTCCCCCAATTTCATTCACATTCACAGCTTTTCATTTTTCAAGGAGTGTAATTAGGAGTGAGAATGAGATCCGCAGAAGTGAAATCGGCAAGGTTGTAGAAGGAAATTAAAGCATTTTCTAGCTGGCCATTGTATTCTCGCTGAAACAACACAGAAAGAGGGTAGTAGAAAAGAATGATACTCCCTCCGTCCGGAGAACTTAATACATTAAGGTTAGCGCGCAGTTTTATGCAAAAAGTTAAAGTAATGATAGAATATAGAAAAGGTGGGAAAAAGTATACTTTTAGTGGTAAAATGTGTAATTTGAATGTAATATTGAGATTGTTTATTATTTGTTGGGTGTGGGGTAGTTTCTTTTTTTAGTAATGTATGAAATTCTGTGGGATAACTAAAAATGACAAATGTATGAAGTTTTGCGGGACGGAGTGAGTATGAGAATTTCAGCTCCTCTTCCTCCTTAAAATGAAATTGAATGTTGATGGATGAAAACACACGCATCCTTGGAGAGGAATTATTAGGATTCATCGTTTTGGGGAAGAATAATTAGGGTTCATGCTTGTGAAAAAGAATGATGAAACGGTGGAATTGGAATGAAGTACTAGTATTAATTTGTTTAGATTAAACCTATAAATTATATGAATTTAAAACTATCATAACCCTTTTATATAGTGAAATTTGTACGAATTGTTATTGTATTATTTTTACAATTACGTGAACGGTCAGGATTAAGTACAACTTAAAATATAATTGCTACAAATGATCCAAGAGTTAAAAACGAGTACAACTACTGTGGGTGTATGTTAAGCCATTATAATCGTAGTCGGACTGTAGACTTGGCAATGTTAACCTATGCTCTATTAAACACCCTTTAACTTGAGTACTAAGATTAGAATATATTCAGGTGCAATCTAGTCCAACTCTCTATTAGGACAAGTCCACAAGAGACAATTTCTCGGTGCATCTGTGTCATTTCGTGAAACACGACACACAACAGTGCTGGAATTGAAATGAACTACTTAGGAGTGAAATGAACAATAAAAACAAAATGAAGGACCAAAAGACAATAACTCCATATCATCAGCACAGAGAAGAAATCAAAAAGTCTCTTGAACAACCTGACAGAGAAGAAGAAGAAGAGAAATTGAGCTGGGAAAGATCTGACTCATCTCCGATCGGTAGATCGATCGATCTGTAAATCCCCAATCTTCCCCAAATCATGTCTCTTAACATGAAAACCCTATCACAGGCCTTCGCAAAGGCATCTGCAGTAATCGAAAAAACCGTCCAAAACACCGTACAAGAGGTCACTGGCTTACCCAAGCCCTTACAGGACTACGAACTTCTCGATCAGATCGGTTCCGCCGGTCACGGACTCGCCTGGAAGCTGTACACCGCCAAGTCACGCGACCGACAGCTGCCGGCAGTGTACCCAACCGTCTGTGTTTGGGTGCTTGATAAGAAAGCCTTATCAGAAGCTAGGCAGCGGTCTGGGCTGTCGAAGACGGCTGAGGATGCGTTTTTGGATGTCATTCGGGCCGATGCGGCCAGGCTTGTCAGGTTGAGGCATCCTGGAGTTGTGCACGTTGTTCAGGGGCTGGATGAGAGTAAGAATGCAATGGCTATGGTTACGGAGCCGTTGTTTGCGTCTGTGGCGAATGCGTTGGGGAATCTGGAGAATGTTGCTAAGGTGCCTAAGGAGCTCAAGGGAATGGTAATTGTTTTAGAATTGAAGCTGTTACTGCTTTTGGTTCTAATAAGTTTAGTTGTTGTTAAGATTAGTTTGATTCGACTATTCGAGAGTGATTTGTATAGAAATGTGATGAAATTGGTATACAGTGAGAAATTCAGTTGGCAATTACATGCAATTTTTTCTGAAGGAAATGGTAGTTAGTATTAATGCCATTGGTTTGGATTTTCTCGAGTTTAGTTGTGCTGTTTTTTAAGATCAGTTTGCTTCAGCTATTTCGAGCTATAGTTGTAAGAAATGTTTGATTGGTATTAATGCTATTCATCTGGCTATTCTTGAGTTTAGTCGTGTTGATTTAAGATCAGCTTGCTTCTGCCATTTTGAGTTATGCCTATACAGAAATGTGATTAAATTAGTATATATTGAGAAATTCAGCTGGCAAGCACATTTATTCAGTTTTTCAAGGGAATGGTAATTAGCCGTAATGCTATTGGTTCAGCATTTTTTTGAGTTTACTTGTGCTCTTTTTAAGATTAGTCTGCTTCAGCTATTTTGCGTTGTATTTGTAAATACATGTGATGAAATTAGTATATCGTGGGAAATCAGTTGATCACATGCATTCTGTTTCTCAAGGGAATTGAAATTAGTACTACTAATTAGTATTAATGCTATTGGTTTGGGTTTTCCCAAGTGAGTTGCACTGTTAATATTAGTTTGCTTAACTATACAGAGCTACATTTATAGAGAATTGTGGTAAAATTAGTATAAATTGGGAAATTCAGTTGGTAATCTATCACATGCTCGTAAAGAAATGCAATTAAATTAGTTGAACCTGAGAAATTCAGCTGTAATCACATGCATTCTATTTCCGTTATGCAGGAAATGGGATTGTTAGAGGTGAAGCACGGTCTGCTCCAGGTTGCCGAGACATTGGATTTTATTCATAATAATGCACACCTTATTCACAGAGCTATATCGCCTGAGGTTGTGATTGTTGATTTTTTTTTTTTTTTTGTGCCTTAGCATGTAGTGCTGAATTAAAAGATTGTACTGAGTTTTTTTGAATTGAATCTATGCTATGGGAAGATAAAAACTGTTGATGCAATGTGAAAGAAAAAACATTTGAGTACATTTCTATTGAAGTGTTAGGGTGAAGAAGAAAGGACAACACTAAGATGCTATCCATTGATTTATTGATTTGCTAGACCATACTCCATAATCTGAGGTCGTCAAAGTGAATTCATTCAGGATCTTGGTCCTGCTGTTCTGGAAAAATAAGTAATAAGATGATGTAGTTACTTCAGAACAAATTTCCATTTAAGTGTCAAAAGGACTAAGCACTTCCAATCCAAACAATTATTGCATACATATTAAGGAATGTGGATATCCTGTATCTATCATGGTACTGAACATCGTACCACTTCTGCAGTCTATCCTAATTACCTCTAATGGAGCTTGGAAGCTTGGAGGTTTTGGTTTTGCAATTCCAGCAGATCAGTCATCCAATGATTCTGGAGGCATGCAGGCGTTCCATTATGCTGTGAGTAATAATAGAATAGTTCAAATCGGTAATATATGACTGCACTGTACTTCATTCATCTAGCCTTTTTTTCTGCGTTCCTTGTCGCTCATTTTCTACTGAAGCATGTATGGAGAGTTATTACTTTTGAGTTATTTGATTATGCACCTTTGCACCTTTTGATATAATTGTGATGGGAGCGTTGAAGCGAAATCGGTTGTTGTCTGTGTAACTCAGAAGTATATTACTCCAGAATTGAAATTCAGAAAAGGAGCCTTGAAGACTGTCTGGAAGGAAAGAATGGGAATTATGAATTATCTATGAAATTTGAAATGCATAGCGTTTCTTCTTTGCCTTTTATTTAAGATGCATTTTATTTTAATAAGAACTATATCCAGACTGTTCTGATCCAATATTTCCTTTCTCCTTTTTTTTGGTGGGGATAAGGGAATGTGATACTTGTACGCCATTATTATCAGAAGCTGGTACAAAATCGTTGGTTGTCACTTGCAATCTCTTTTATTTTTATTTTACTAATATGTTAGGACTATGTGCTTCTTCTTCTTCTTCTTCTTTTTTTTTTTGTTTGTAGATTTGAATCATATGAAGAAAGGTTCTAACTAGCTTTTATTTATTAGGAATATGATGTGGAAGATTCTGTCCTACCCCTGCAACCATCAATAAATTACACTGCCCCCGAGTTGGTTAGAAGCAAATCAGCAGTAGTTGGTTCTGCGGCTGATATCTTCAGCTTTGCGTGCCTCGCTTACCACCTGATAGCTCGGAAGCCTTTATTCGATTGCCACAACAATGTGAAAATGGTATTCTATTCAGATGTTGGGTGTTATGTTGCTGTATCATTATGGATCATGATGTCTGGAAATATCTGAAGTAGCTTAGATGTCCTTTCTGCAAGTACACACGCCTGCTATATGAAAAGGGATCCTGAATGTATACTTTAGCATGTGATGTCCAACTCTTTTCATGAACTAATAGGCAGTTGAATGTCCATGCTATTAGTTAGTTTGGCATGGTTGTCCATATAATTATATCTTTTAGTCCTTGTGTGAGCACATGCATGTATGTGTATTTATGTTTAGCCTTTTCGTTTCAGTGTTTCATGTTGTCATAGAGGGCTGGTTCCTGCTAAGTGTTTATATAAAGTCTTCTCTTGAGTGATATGTTTAGTTTCTTGTATTATAACTAGATGGTTGCCGAACAAGTTCAAACTCTTCATGAAAACAGCTGGTATCTTTGTTATCATTGGTTTGAATAATTCCTGGAACAGTGGATTTTTTTTAGAAAATATCTTTAATGTGGAGTGAGTTTTTGGCTCCCTTTGAGGGGACCATTCTCATAGCCCTATCAGCAATACCACGCTGTTAAAACCCATGGTTTGTCGAAATCTATGGTGCTTCAGGCTAATTCACTTTCTTTCGCTGATGCCCTTTTTGGTTTCTGACTTTCCGTTTATGGATTCCGGATCGTATATTCAGTAGTATGTACATGTTTGATAAAACCATAAGGTCTATTATTTCATGTTGCAGACCTTTTTCCCTATTCACTTGCTTCTTAATGTTAGGATTTTCAAAGGATGGTGGGAATAGAGCTGGATAGGAGCATAACAATGTAGATATAACTGCTTTTGTTTTTCCACTTCTATGCCCTGCAAATTCATTATTTCGTCGTTAAGAGAATAATTTGTCATGTCCAATTACATGATTGCAGTATATGAATAATTTGACTTACCTAACCAGTGAGGCCTTTTCGACCATCCCGAGGGAGCTGGTTCCAGATTTACAGAAAATGCTTTCCGCCAATGAGGCTTTGAGGCCAACAGCCTTGGGTTTTACGGGTGAGATGCACCATAAGATCTTTTATTATTTCCCTCATAATCGCTCAACATGTGTTTCCCCCCCTTCAATTACTTGTTCCCCTTCGATGATTACCATTTTATGTGATTTTAAGTACTTTCAAGGTTCCATGATTTTTGTTGGCTTTTTCTTGTGGCCGAGACGTCAATTAGTCAGTTTTGAATTGCCAATTATGTACCTGTAAACAATTTTACTGCTTTTTAATCAATTACGTGTACTCAATTGCAGGCTCAGCTTTTTTTCGGGAGGACACTAGGTTGCGTGCTCTTCGCTTCCTGGATCATTTGCTTGTATGCAGTCATCTTTACGCAGTTGTTGCATACTCGATTGATAACCTACTTGGCAAGATTTTAAAATCTGAAACTTTAAATTACTTGCAGGAGAGAGATAACATGCAGAAATCTGAATTTCTGAAAGCACTATCTGACATGTGGAAAGATTTTGATTCCCGTGTTTTGCGCTATAAGGTTCGAGTTCCTATCTTATCCTGCACTACTGTTGCTGAGATTAGTTATTTTTATCTGAATTTTGCAAGGATATGACTCCGTAAGCTTACCATACCTCTCTTAGGATAGCCTAAAAATAATTCTGTAATAAGGACCGGATCTGATTCTGCAGTTGCTTGAGAGAAAGATGCTTTAAGTCTGTATGAATTTCATAGACACTTCTCTAATTGTTTTGCTCATTGCTGAGACACTTTACTTAATTTATGTGTGCTGGTAATATTCTGCATACAGGTTCTGCCCCCACTCTGTGCGGAGCTGCGAAATTTAGTGATGCAACCAATGATTTTGCCTATGGTTCTGACGATAGCAGAATCTCAGGTGCTGTTTAAATTTACAAGTTCATTGTGAAGTCTATTTTGATGGGTACATTTACTAAATGCATTACCCCCGAGCTTCAAGGTAGTCATTGTATGACTAGTTTACAGTGGTTTTAGTAAAAAATAGAAGTGCCAGATGTATTTTTTTTGGAAGACAGTCCCGGGAATGTTCATCATGAATCATGATGCTATTGCATCAACACAATTTCTGTCAAAACTTTAGCACCAAGGATTTGTGTATCCTGTATCAACAATGTATCTGTACTAATTTCATTGCATTTATTATATCAGGACAAAAATGACTTTGAGCTATCAACTCTGCCGGCGCTTGTTCCCGTCTTAAGTACGGCTGCTGGTGAGACGTTATTGCTGCTTGTTAAGCATGCCGAGCTTATAATCAACAAGGTAACAGAATACGTAATTAAGCTTCCATAAAAGTATGGTATGCATTTTCTTCTCCGACAATATGTTTAGTTTCATCACTTATTAATGCGCCCTTGTAGCTTTACTTGACTATCAAGTCTTGTAGAATTATTTATGATGTTATCAGAAAGCAATCTAAAACTATCTCTATTTTTTGAAATTAACTCCGTCTCTTGTTGTTAGCTTTACTTTAGGATCTTTCTTGCCTCAATGCAGTGTACATTTGTCCAAGTTGCAATAGTATGTAAAAAGATAATTGGAGTGAGATATTTGTAGTTCAACTTAATCTTATGTTGAGTAGCTTCCAAAGCCATGCATGCTAACATAATTTCCTGAACGTCAAGCGAATGAACAACTTCCAAAAATGTTCTAATGGATGTTCATCTGTGAAGCCAAATGTACAACTCATGATTTGCAAATGAGAAAGCCAAAAAGTTCAATGTGTTTCTTTACTTAAACCAGTCTCTGTGATTAATGTAATAGCTTAGATACATATCTACAGAATGGACTATCAAGTGTTAGTCTAGTCGTCCGGGCTTATACTCATCAAACTCAGTACTAAAAGATTAAATGTATTTCTATACTCAATTCAAGTTGCTGTGTTTGATATAATTAAATACATATATATGTTCTATGAGATGATCTGTCAAGTGTTATTCTTCTCATGCAAACTTATACTCGAAGGGTACTAAGTATTTCAAATAGAATATGTTTATTGTTTTAAGCTTCTTCGTTTTGTTATGACAAGACTAGAAATAGACTTGTGAATAACGGGGAAGCGATAGGTGATGTAAAAGTTTGGGCAACAGACCAACGGTCATGGATGTATCTTACTAATAGGTTCTATGCTAATCAGCTATAGGTCTCAATATAGCATGCAAAAGAAGTAATGCATGCATATATTCCCTGAATGCATTTGTACATCCTTATTGTGATATATTCATAAATATGTCCTAATTCTTAGGTCAAAACTACCATCTTGGCTAATCATTAACTAAAGAGTGACACGGACCACCAACCACAATTATGCATGCAAGTGCGTAAAGATATTAAAGTTTTCATTTTCTCATACTGTTTTCTGCACCAGTTCAAGTGGGTTAGGGGGTTAATAGCTAGCAGGCCAGGGAGCTTTTGTTATAGTGGGCACTCTCAGTGGCACCTCTGCTTTTATGATCTGCTATACAACCACTGTTTTATATTTAAATGCGTTTTATTCTATTCTTCAAGTGTCGTCGATGATATATTCTATGATACTACTAAATTATTACATATTTAGTGTTGAGCTATAATGCTATGTTTCCGTTCTATCTTCTATTTGTAGTATCTTTTATATCTTCTCATATTGTAATTTGGTAGGCTACTCAAGAACATCTCATTTCTCATGTGCTGCCTATGCTTGTTCGAGCATATGATGATACTGATGCTCGCATGCAAGAGGAAGTTCTCAAAAAGACTGTCTCGCTTGCAAAGCAACTGGATTCTCAGGTGACTGCTAGTGGCTTTCTGTGTAATGTCTTTCTTTACTTTATGATTGTGCTTCTGAGTTACTCTCCTTGTTCCCTTCTCATGCCAATCAGTTAAACGGAATACCTTTTGATTTGTAAGATGAATCTTGCAGTAAAGGTTCAAAAGAAGAGGCTGTCGAACATGAATTTGTATAGGATATGCACCATATCCAATTCCAATCCCTATGTTTTATTTTTGAGGCCGATGGGTATATATTTTTATCTTTCTATATATCTTTTATTTGTCCATGAAGCCGGAATCTTGCTTTAACAAAAGGGATAGCTCTGTTTACTTTCGTACGCTTCTGGTTGCATGGTTGCCATTGTTCAATTGTTACTTTGAGTCTATAATTTTATGATACTCCATGACTGAATGAAAGAACAGACATCTATGAGGTGGACCATCAGAAAATGACTGCTCAGTTACAGTTATATAACTTATATTTTCTCGAGAGTTGTCTAAGGCTATTTATTCATGAAAATTAAGCCATCATCACATGGTCTAACCACTTACCTCTCTCTACTTTACTTGTTTATTTATTATTTTTATCGCCTTTCTTTCTTCCAGCTAGTCAAGCAAGCTCTTATGCCTCGTGTTCATGGGCTGGCTCTTAAAACAACTGTCGCTGCGGTAAGTAATTTGATGGTTCAACTCCAAATACTGTTTTCCTACAGAACTTGAACTACGAATTGCTTTTTAGTTCCATATGCCTTTATTTTTCTGCAACTGCCCCAAGCACACTTGGGATAAATCTATCTGGTTGGTTTGTAGAGGAATCGCCGTCCGGATATGTGAGCAGAGTAGGAATGCAACATGTTTCCTCCACAAACCAACCAGATAGATTTTCTGACATGTGAAGTGAATGCACAATCCATTCTTTTATTTTATTTCTGTGATGAACAGTTTTTTAATCAAGACACTGTTAAAGGTCTTCCTCATCTTTTTATGAGAGGTGGTATTTTGATGTCTACATTATGGGTTAAAAACTTAAAATACTACTGCTGAAGTATAGTTTTACTGAAACTAGGCAATACGAGACTTGCATGTGTCATGTTCACATAAATTAGCTGTAGCAGAGGATATATTTTTCTTATAAGTGGAAGGTAATCCATCAGTCTCAAAATCTAGAATTTTGTTCTATTGACAGGTGCGAGTGAATGCTCTCTTATGTTTCAGTGACATGGTTCACATACTAGATAAGAGTGCCGTCTTAGAGATATTGCAGACTATTCAAAGATGTACCGTGGTTGATCATTCTCCTCCGACTCTTATGTGTACCCTTGGTGTTGCAAATGCAATCTTGAAGCAGGTTTCGTGTTTATTTATCCATATTAGCAGCAATTAAAGACTTCAGATAATTGGGTCTACTCTTTCCAAATTCCAACTCTAATTACCTTCCACTTCATTCCAGTTTGGCGTTGAGTTTGTTGCGGAACATGTCCTTCCTCTACTCACACCTCTTCTTATCACTCAACAATTAAATGTTCAACAGTTCGCGAAATATATGCATTTCGTTAAAGATGTATTAAGGTAGGCAACCATATTTACCCAACGCCTCCATCTGTAAATTTTTGGGTTCCGCGTTCGATTCCCCCTTTGTGTTTTTATTTCATCCAACGTGTATCATTATAACTTTGTCAATGTGACGTGTGTCTGCTACTACATTATTCAGTTTTCATGGCATGCAGGAAAATTGAAGAAAAACGAGGAGTAACTTTGACGGATTCCGGAGTTCAAGAAATAAGACCATCACTTGCTTCCGAGGGGCGTGTATCCAGTCAACTAAACCAAACAATATCAACAACCCTGCCCACTACAAAGCGCAATTCATCATGGGATGAAGATTGGATACCCACCAGGACAGCTCCGACATCTCTCCCTTCTGCAACCTCAACATCAAGCACCCAGCCTGCTGTAGCAAGACAGCCACCCCAAGTCAACTCTCTAAATTCAATGTCATCGGTGGCATCTGTTGCTACTAATCAACAAGTCACTTCATGTCCTGCTGTTGATGTTGAATGGCCTCCTCGACCTTCTTCCGGTGTTACGTCCAATTTGGGCAACACTGAGAAGCTTAGCGGAATTAAAAGTGCATCAGATTCTAGTTTAGGTGATGTAGATCCTTTTGCTAATTGGCCACCACGGCCTAGTGCATCCCAGAATATCTCCAGCTCAATCAGCAACGGTGCCACAGTATCATCAAATAACAAATATGCCAATGGTATGAGTTCTCAATCTGCTTCCTGGGCCTTTAGCACACCTATGTCTAATGGGTCCAACAACCAGAATCGAGGAAATATTATATCACAAAGTAGTGGAAATGTTGGAATCGGTTCCCTTGGTTACCTGAAGCAAAATCAAGGCCCTATTGGTTCCTCTTCCAATGACAGAGCAGCAGATTTGGGATCTATCTTTGCTCCTAGCAAAAACGATCACATAGCACCGAGGCTTGCTCCACCTCCTGCTACTGCTGTTGGTCGAGTTGGTGGACGAGGTAGGGGAATTAGAGGACCGAGTGGTTCTAATACAAAATCCAAGTCCGAGCAACCCCCTCTGCTTGACTTGCTGTAACTGCTGCAGCATTCACAGTTGTTACCGTTGGTCTCACCGAGTGTTAAAGGTACAGACAGAGACCCAGAATATGGTGATGGTTTTGTGGACGGAAAAATGTTCAGTTCACGATTTTGGTGGCTGATAGCCCGGTTGTTATCTAAGTGAGTGTTGGTGTTGCATATCATGTAATTTTGCTTGTAGCAGTAGTGTGATATAGACTTGAATGAGCAACTTTTTGTTGCTCTTTCTTTTGATATTTCTTTTACAAAGGTTTATATTGTTCTTTGAGTATTCTTTGTAATGATAGAGAACTTGCAGCACCATTTACTGGGTTGCAAAAAATAATGAAGTACTTTTTGTTGATCTGAATACTGCAGTATTCAGATCTCTGGTCACACTATGTACAGAAATATAGTAAAATGTATTTTCATACCACCCATTTGACAATCAAATATTCTTTCTGTAATTTCATCTTCAACTATTAACTCTGGCCTGTGGTGTGGCTTCACTTTTTGGTAGAATCGCTTTTAAATATTTTGATGGGTAAAAGCTTGAGCTTTTGCTTTATTTACCTACAAATTTCATGTTTACCTTTGATTGTGGTTGTGACATTAGTATGATATAATCTATTTAGCAACATTTCCTCTAAGAACAAATCTGGTCTCAAAGAAAGTTCCATTGTAGTTGGATTAAGTTGGCTACATAGTTTCTTCAGTTGTTCCTTTTGGTTTCGTTTTGTTACAGAGCGGTTGGGTTTTTTTGGAGGTTGCTTCTCGTTTTGATCTGGTGTTTTTGTACCAAGTTATGTGAGTGTTGTGTACTGCTTTTTGCTACTGAGGTGTTATGTAAGTTTCCATTGAGCAAGAAAATGTTTTAAAGTCTTCAAGAAACACTATATATCCCTCCTCTAATGTTGCAAATTTGCAACCCTGATGGTAATTGGTAAGTCATTTTCATGCCTGAGACTGTTGGATATGCTGCTCGCCTGCTCCATTGATAAATGCAAATGTATCGGAATTTACCGGAGATTATTGCACATATCGGGTATGTGAATAAATTGAAAACTTCACGGTTCACAATAATAGACATCACTGAGAATCATATAGTACTAGAAATGTTTCAGTTTTCTTGAAAATAATAAGAAAAAATCATCAGTATCTGTTCCAAATTGTGTTTACATGACTACATCAGTGCAGTTGAGCAAACATCAGAATATCAGATGCTGCTAATGAGTAAATATCAGCTTCAGCACTAATTATTATGTTTTACAATCAATTTTATTTCAGGAATGTT
This sequence comes from Plantago major, assembly GCA_026545765.1. Classification (NCBI taxonomy): domain Eukaryota; kingdom Viridiplantae; phylum Streptophyta; class Magnoliopsida; order Lamiales; family Plantaginaceae; genus Plantago; species Plantago major. The sequence goes on from CM048841.1 coordinate 84,166,950, forward strand.
GCAAGAAAATCTAATTACTTGATTCTGGAAAAGAAGAATCAGGAGGACAGAACACTCTTATGACCTCTTGTCCATCATCAAATGTTTAAGAGTTGTCATCTGTTGCGATTGCTGGTTGATAATCGAGGATGTCGTCGGATACTCAGACAACACGATTTCATATCCGTCGTAATAAGATTCCATCCCTTCAGCCAAGATTTGCCACACCAAACCTCCTCCAATCCCTCCTCTAGTACTTCTCGCGTAACTATAAATATTAGCATAAACACTAGACATGAACGTGTCCCGCCCCTCTACGCTGAATCCAGGATCTTTACTTGACTTCCCAAACTCGCTAAATACCATAGGTTTCTTCAAAATGGTCCTGGAATCTCTCAAGTGATTTGCCATCCAGTTCCATATGAATGTCATCTGTGCCTCATCATTCTGTCCAGATAGCCAAACGTCCGGATATGCATGAATGGTGGTGAAATCAATCTCCTTAACAAGATTGTTGCTGATAAAATCTGTTCCGACTTGATACCCTGGATTGTACTGTTTCCTGTCTGGGATCGAGTCTCCGTAGAATCCTTCCATGCCCACCTCAAGTAAGTGCTTGTTGTCTATCGATTTCACATAACTCGCCATTTCTTGCACCCAGCGCTGTTTATTGATCATTCATAAGTTTCAAATTACGATACATGAGGAAAACACGAAACAGGACAATGTGTGGTATAATAAGCGCTCACGCACGTTGAGTGTGTTGCCAGAGTAGTCGACTTGGCAGCGAGGTTCATTGATAAGTTCCCAAGCCATGATTGTTGGATCATCTTTATAAGCAATTCCAGTTATTGTGTTGATTCTTGTTAGCACTCTCTGCAGTTAACAAGAATCATTTATCAATTCTTTAAAAGTAGGAACTATTTGTTCATTTATATAGCTAATTTTTGAAATTTTGAGTGTTACCTGGACATGATTCTTATAGTATCCTTTGACAACTTGATTGGTGTAGAAATCATCATCACTATTTATCTGCACACCAGCATTTTTAGCCCAGTTCATATACTGAGATCTTCCTCCAAAATCTTGATAGTTGTTCACTAAACTCAGAATTAAGAGAACTTTGTACTTTGATGCCTCTGACACCACAAAATCAAGTGCCTGCAATACATTTTTAATTCATTTTTTTAATCAAATATTGCTTGCTATATATATATGTACTTATATATATGTACACATTGTGGCAAAGATTTATAGATATGATCAAAATACCTGAAAGACATTTTCATCATAGACACCGGGTGATATCTGAAGAGCTTGGTTACCACCATCATTAAACGCCCATGTTCGACAGACAGTGAGACCGGAAGCCACAGCTTCACGAAACACATTGGTAACTTTGTACCTTTCAGATGGCTGAGAAGCGACGTTCATCATCCAATAGGCATTGAATCCGTTGAAGAGAAAAGGTGAATTGTCCAAAACAAACTGTGTCCCTCTAGTTTGAACAAATGGCTCTGAACTAGTCAGTGATCTTGCCTCAAATGATGATGATAGGGAGATTATTATAAGGAAGGTTAATAAGAAAGAACATGTATCATTAGCCATTGTATGTACTTGTGATACACAAATAGATAGATGGATAGGTTTATTGTGGAATGGATGGAAAATTGATGGTGTTTTTATAGTTAGGGGGTGTTACTTGTTAGTTAATAAGGTGCATGCAAAGTTGGTTATGAAAGTAAGGTAAAAGGGAACTGAGTTACTAGAAAGCTGGGAATAGAAGGTGATTGGTCGTTACTTATACTCAATCATTGATGATGTCTATTGTCTAGTTGCAAACTTAACTTATGCAAGCAAACTTCAAATGAAATGAAGACAAATAATACATTAACTTTACAACGTGAATGAATTAAGTAGCTAGCTATAGGTGGTTATGGCCAACCACAACTTATAGATATAATCAATCTTTCCAAGGTAAGAGATAACTAACTAGTGTTTTTGTAGGCTATTAATATTGCATCAGCTAGCATATCCCTTCGTGATTTTCATATGCTATGGAGTGGTATTCATTACGATACAATCTAATATACGATCGGCGATGTGCATCCCACACATTACATGCATGTGAGCGTGTTGCACTGTTTACCCTCTTGCATCTAATAAACCATGTATCCGCTCTTGCCCTACTTTATATACAGAATATACACTTTTTTTTAATTGGCAAAAATCTTTATTGAGACTTCTTGATAGAGTACAAAGAGCACAAGGGAATGCTCCACAACAACAATATACAACCATCAAAACCTTTTCAAGATCGTAACAAAACAAGACTCGAAGTAGATCCACCCTCGTTGTCTAATAAACAAGTTGATTAGGCAGGAGTGAGAGGTTGCAACCAGATCCGACATCGGGGATAACTAAGATTCGTAGGATAATATCTAAAGAGTGTTGATTAATGATCGTGTGTGGTCTATGTTCAATTCTCTTCTTTTAGTTCCTTACCTGAAGGAAGATTACAAGCTCAAACACACTCAAGATCATGACAAAAAACATGTTTCATGATAGATTCTACGTACATGTAAATAAAAATGGTCACCCACATCATATACTACTATACATACCCGGCATATATATTCATTGGTATCCGATTCCAAATGTATTAACTTAGATCAGTAGTTTTTAGGGTAAGAATTGTTTTCTATCAATGAATTGTAACGAGAATTGTAACAAGGATATGAGATGGTGATTATTTGGCAAAATTAGTTATTGAATTGTGAAAAACGGCAAGAATTATGATGATATGGTATGGTAGTTTAAAAACTTGAGTTTCACGTTTGAAATTGTTAGCAATCGAGAAGTCAAAGAATGAAATTAAACACGGAAGGGAAAAGATGGAATTATGATGAAACCGAATTATACATGTATCCCAAAATTTGCCATACTTACGGTTGAGAAAAAACAAGCCGACCGTTTTTTTAGTAGTCTGTTTATTGCCAGTTTGCCAAGTTTGTCATTACTGACACATATTTCGCGTATTGGTAGAATCCTTGAAAGATTAGATTAAAAAAAAATCTAAAATGAATAAACAATACAAAAAAGGCACGACATACTATAATTGGCTTTGCAAAATAATACTAATATGAAGAAAATCTTATTACTAAGAAAATTAAGAAGTTCAAAAAAATACAAAGTAAAAATAATCATAGTTTAAATAATAACATGACGATGAGTAAGGTAAGCGAATGCACTTGAATTTGAGAAAGTGATTTTTCCATCAAAATATTCTAACATCAGCCCATTTCTAAATAACATATAAGAATCTTCTTATAAAATTTAGTACTAAATATTGGTACCATGGACGAACTTCTGCATTACCACCCCTGTTTGCCATACTCAATCTATCTTAACGGTTGCAGCTTTGTTCCCTTTATAAGTTTACTACTAGTATTTTCTACGTAACCTACCGACCCGCCGCATACAACTTCTTATGTCGATTTTCTGTACGAAATAGGTATTCAAGGTCGTTTTCGACCCAAACGCACCGTCTGAACAAGGTATATATGTTGTTTAACTTTTCCTTCTGAAAATAATGTGTGACGTACTCTTACCGATCCTTCATGTATTGAGGGGATGGTTATTTCTTATAACACTTACTAACATTTCAAGTCTCTTCTTCTTATTTAATCATCTATTTAACATTGTGCGTAAAATAATTAATACTCCCTTCGTCCCGGAGAACTATATACATTAATGTTAACGCGCAATTTTATGCGAAAAGTTAAAGTAATGATAGAATATAGAAAATGTGAGAAAATGTGTACTTTTAGTGGCAAAAGGTGTAATTTGAGTGTAAAGTTGAGATTGTTTATTATTTGTTGGGTGTGAGGTAGCTTCCTTTTTTGGTAATGTATGAAGTTATGTAGAACGACTAAAAATGACAAATGTATGAAGTTCTACGGGACGGAGGGAGTAGCATCATAAGAAGAATACTTAGTTGACTGACATAAACCAAGTAAAGGATAACATATTGCAATGGTTATTAATACATCATGCGTTTTTTTCGGATGAAAAAAAATGATCGGATCGATCAGAGTACCTTTTTTAGACAACGAATGAAAGTATGTATGTTCTAAAGACAACTATTTATGAGGATGATATGTACTTTGATCACATTCAGTTTATTATCGTTTATAATATTGTTATTTGGCATTGCATCTATTGAGTTATTATTTGGTTGTTTGAATAATTCGATAAGATGTTCCCATGGACTGCACGTTATCAACAAGTGTGTGAGAACTTGAATGACAGAACGTAAGTCTTAAAATGGCCCCAATCGAAAGTCATTGAGATTTGGGATATCAATGACGCACGTTAAAGATTGGCATGTGATCTGCATCATATTCTTGGAGAATGTAGTAGCTCTCACGACTACGAATGACTTGGTCATTCATGATGGATGCATGGACACCTTGGAGGGTGTTGGACCCACCGAGAAACCATTTGGTTAATTCTATTTATATATCTATGGAAGTATCGGTGTGTAGATGTATTAGTCCTTTGACTTGAGGTCAATACTGACTATATGTGCTAAGTGATGTACTTTGACCATGACCAATGCTTGCACTCCTAATGGGGTAGATACGGCATGCGTTAGGCACATCACGAAGCACATGGGAGTAGTAGTTGAGCCAAGATAGGATTCATTCATCGCAATAGAGCCATTGGAGAGAATACGTTACATCTCATAGTTAAATTGATCGTTAGTCATTGGCCAATGCATTACGACATATTCAAAATTGTGTTTGAATATGATCGATGATCAACTAACAAGATTGAGAAAGAAATGAATAAGTTATTAGAACAGACATAATATCAAATTCTAGACTTATTCGAGTATTCGTGAATGAAAGGACCTTACCATCATTAGAGTCTTACATTACAAGTAGTTTGTATATCCTCACAAACGTCCTTATATATTAATATTGTCCGGTAAACTGTCTAGGAGTTTCACCGTGAACCTAATTGGATTAGTGCTTAATATGTAAGGCCCTATGGGTCACACTATATGGAGAGTACTCTACCAAACCGGGGATGTTAATATTATTTATTATAATAAATAATATGAGAATAATTTTAATTGGTTCAGGCTCTATTCACCACTAGCTTTCCAGCTCCATGAGCTTTTTTTGACCATTGACTAATAAAAAGCTCGTTACGTGAATTGACTTCTTTTTCCAATTTGGAAAAGAAGCTTCCTTGAGTAGCTTTTTTGAAAAAGAAGGAGCTTCTTATATTTTTATTCCGAAAATATCCCTACCCAAATTAACCTAAATTAGACTAAATAAAATAAGAAGTAAAAACACCCATATTACCAAGCAACGAATTCTATACATCATGCACCCAACATTATCAGCCTGAAATTCATCTTGCAAGCACGCAACAAGTTATGACATCTAGTTTTAATTTAGGTGCTGAAGCCATTGTAAGCATAAGGATCCTTTGTTATACATTTTGTGTACTTTTTTGCAACTAGCATAAGGATTAATGTATCCGCACCTCTTTAAAATGCATACATGTAGTACACATCAATTACTGATTTTTTTCATTACTAAGTTAAAATGCTCAACGATTATTTCTTTCAACTTCTGATAATTTTGATGATGTTATTAAAGTGGCGATGTAAAGTACATTGAATATATATTATAATTATTGGACAAAATATGATATATTATTATTTAAAAAACTATAGACTAATAATACGATAAGAAAGGTTAAAGAAAAGAAAAATAAGAGTAATGCCCTTTTATGTCATTTTAAAAAATACCAGCTAGTTTTTCAGCTAATTTGCTAAACACCTACATTTAAAACCAGCTAGCTTTTCAGCTAGCTAACCAGCTACCAGCTAGCTTTCCAGCTAGTTTTGCTAAACAGAGCCTCAAATTGGACTTGAACAATTAAAATGAAGTGTTATACTTGGACTAATTTAGAATTAGAGTCCAATAATTAAAGCTGGGCTGAAATATAAAAATTGGGCCAAAACATAATAAAAGGGGAAAAGTTGTGCCAGGGCCCAAATTGGGCGTCAAAGCTCAATGAGCGACCTGTAGAAATTGGATTTAGTCAAATAACGACCGAAACACTGTATCATATAGTGCAAATGTAAAAAAGCGATGTATCATAGAGTGCAAATGTACAGTTTTCACACCTAAAACTGTACATTTAGTGTGACGATATACAGTTTTTCGCTATATCATAGAGTGCAAATGATACAACGGTCGTTTTTTGAAATATCATTTCCCAAGCGGTACCGGCCCAAATCCTTCCCTAAAAAAAGGGGAAGAAGAAAGCTGGGCCAAAAGGCCCAGCAAAAGGAAACAGCCGGGCGCGTGTAACACACGCGCCAAGAGGTTGATTTCTGGCGCGTGTGTTACACGTGCCATGCGGTTGATTATGGGGACGTGTTGCACGTCCCCATCACTCCCATTTCCTTTCAGTTGATTTTGTTGACTTATTCTTATCTTCTCACGTTTTATTTCTTCGAGTTTTCTATCGTTAGTCGGTGTGTCGCCCTGACTATTATCAGTCAATATGTCGACACGTGACATGTGGCGTTGCTCTTAGTTGCACTAACATGCTAATTGTTTACTATATTTATAAATACAAATTCCTTTTTCACTTAAAGATAGTTAAACAATTTTTAATCACAATTAATTAATTATAAACTACTTCAATTATATCTTCAATTAACGAGATGAAAGGCATGTTCATCGATGTAGCCTTAGTTCATCGTTTCTTCGGATTCGGAGTATGCTTGCAAACAGTCTTTCATGGGATCTCCTTTTTTTGGGTCATTACGACCACGGTTCGATTGATGAATATCTTGTGAAGCTCTGGGTCTCTGAGTTCCACTGATGGTGGCTATATAGCGATTCGATTCGCTTTACATCCCGTATCTGTCATCTTGGATGGTGAATCATGATAGAACGATGTTTATCGGTGTGCATGATAAGATTTTGAACTCATATTTGCTTCTTGATAGAAAAAGTAAGGTTTTGGAAAAACTTTATTTAGTTGCAAGGACCAAATATTAAGTTTAGGAAACATAAAGGACTGGTGTTTGAGAATTTGATTCTCTCCAAGGACCTGAGGTGCAAATAGGCAGATTGATTATCACATAAACGGGAAAAGACAAGGGACTTGGTTTTGCAATTACACAATCTGATTGCAAATCGCATTACATGTCCCTAGCCACTTCAAATTATCAAATGCAGGTTCTTCAAGTTTCTAAAACCTTCAATCAAGTCCCTGTAAAGTACAACAATGTTTCTGAAAATTTATTTCTCGACCCTTCCAACAAATCTGGGTTTGAATCTAAACAATAATACTCAACACTCTTTTGCAAATCATGAGATAATCCACCATGAGTGTTTGTTAATAACCCATTGATGGAAATTATGAAATCAAATTATGAATGAGGGTAGACGAAATGAGATGAGCGTAGAAGGGGAATAGAAGAAAGAAGAATTCTTCTAAGCAGTACTACTATGATTTTTTTCCCAACTAAGCTTTCGTCAAGCCGCACCGATCAATTTCATTTAGAAAGATTTTGCCTAGTGCCTACTACGTATGTATAGTTATATAAATAGTATTGATTAATCTAATTTATGTAAAACTATTATTGTTATAGGACTTAATATAATATATAATTATATTTAAATATCTAAATTAATTTTAAAACGACAGAGAGCAATGAACGATACATTGTGCAACACATAGTACAACAGTAGCAACACCATATAGCAACACTTAGTGCAACAGGTAGCAGGTCAAACAATCTCAATCGTTGAATCTATAATTTGATGGATTAAAATAAATGACTGATGTTAGTCAGGGCGACACCTTGACTGACGGTAGAAAACTACTTGTTTCTTTGGCTTTAAAAATATGGTTTGTCCTATATGTGTGTTAGTAGAAAACAGTACGAAAAACACACAACAAGACAAAAGATAGACAAGACGAAATTCGATTTAGTCTTGTGTAAACACTCTACACTTCAGATTCTTTACATCCTAAAAGAAGAATCTCATAGCATTCTTATTGGTATAGGAACTCCTGTGGATACCAAGGTTCGAGGTGACAACCAGCAACCACTACAAGAAAAACATTAAAAAACGACGTTATGGGGCGACGGATTTTATCCGTCGCCCCATAACGACGGATCGCCTATTGTGGCGACGGAATCTATCCGTCGTCCCAATTCACGACGGATAACAGTTATCCGTCGCTTATTAGCGACGGATAACTTATCCGTCGTTAAATTGGGCGACGGATAATTATTATCCGTCGCCCAGGTTTGACTTTTTTTTTAAAAAATACATATATATATATTTTTTAAAAAACTGGGCGACGGATAGATTATCCGTCGCTATAAGGCGACGGATTCCTATCCGTCGCCCAGACTGGCGACGAATCGGCCTCTGGGCCGACGGATACGTGTCCGTCGGCCCAGAGTTCTTATTTTCCGGCAAGAAGGCGTAATCCTCATTTCTTCATCTTCTTCCTTCTTCTTCCTCATTTTCTTCTTCTCCTCAATCCCGTTTTCCGGCCAATCATCCGTTATTCCGGCCAATCTTGGTGCCTAATCGAAGCTCGTGTGACAAGGAGTTTGGTTCTTCGATCAATTTCATATTTCTACCGATTAATCAAGGTATTTTTGCTAAAACCCTAGTTTTTAAAAATTTGGGGATTTTGCTTATTTTTGATTAATTTGAGCAATTATATGTATATATGATAAGTATGTAGTAGTTAGTTTAGTTAATTTGATCAATTATATGTAATTTGTTCAATTTGAATGATATGAATGTATGTAGTATGTTAAGTTTGGTATGTATGAATGTATGTAGTTAGTTTGATTTGTGTGTTAAGTATATATAGTTAGTTTAGTTAATTTGATATGTTTGTTAAGTATAGAAGTCTGTATTGTCGTACTCTCAATGGCAGAGTTCAATGGAGTTTTCTGAAAGGGGTTGAAGGTTTCATTGAATTTGCAATGTCAAATCCGTCTTGTGTAAAGGATGGGTTGATAAAGTGTCCTTGTGCAATGAAACAGTGCAGAAACAAGCAATACGTGACTCCTAAAGTGGTAGTCCAGCACTTGAGAAAAAATGGATTCCTTCCTGCGTATCAGGTATGGAATCATCATGGTGAGGAAGCAGCACCGTCCAATACATATGACCAATACAGACAACGTGGAAGGAAGAGAAAAAATGAACAAGTTGGGGAACAATCCCAATCTGAAGGCGATGCTATTCGAGCTCGAGTCGAACAAATGGTGTACGATGCTGCAGGGGCGGAGTTCAGGGACACAACCAACACTGAAACCGAGGTGGAGGTAGAGGAACCACCGAATCCCGAGGATCAGTTGTTCTTTGACTTGTTAGAATCATCAAGGAAGCCGGTTTACCCGGGGTGTAAGCTCACTGAGTTGTCTTTGTTATCTCGGCTAATGAGTTGTAAGGCTAATGGCCAATCAAACGAGCTTCAATGAATGGGTTGACGTAATGTCGGACCTTTGTCTGAAGAAAACCTAGTTCCCACCAACTTTACCAAGCGAAGAAAAGATGCGGGATTAGGTCATTTGTGGTAACCATAGGTATTGTCGAAAATGTGCATGATATATTGGGAGGAGGATGCAGATCTAATAGAATGCAAGTTACGTAAGGAGCAGTAAGCGTTACAAGGAGGGGTGCAAAAGAACGACAAAAGAAAAATCTCTCACATAAGAAAATGTGGTACTTCCCTCTAGCACCTCGTTTGAAAAGATTGTATGCTTCAAGTGCCTGCGGATAAAATGCGGTGGCACAAGGCGAGTAATCTCGGATAATGTCAAGGTGGTAGAATGGACCATCCATGAGACTCACCGCATGGAAATCGTTTGACAAGACATATCCGAGTTTGCGGCGAATCTAGAAATGTACGTTTGGGACTTTGTACGGATGGTTTTAACCCGTTCGGTAGTGAACGTAAATACTCTTGTTGGCCAGTTATGCTCACACCATACAATCTGCCCCCCGGTGAGTGCATGAAGGAGCCATTCATGTTTCTGACTGCATTGGTGCACAGGGCGAAAGATCCTGATCGACGTTGGATGTTTTCTTGCAACCCCTAATCAAGGAGCTGATTGAGTTGTGGACGGATGGTATCCCTGCATATGATGTGTCGACAAAAAAGAACTTCACCTTGAGAGCAGCTCTTCTTTGGACCGTGAGTGACTTCCCTGCGTACTCCATGTCCACATTGCTTGGAGGATACAGATGCATTTAGACTGAAGGGTAGTGGAAAATTTTGTTGGTTTGATTGTCATCGTAGGTTGCTAGAAAGTGACCATCCGTTCAGGAAGAACAAGGATCAATTCTTGAAAAATAAATTCGACAAAAAAAAAGCAACGACAAGACTTACTGGTGCACAAATTCTTGCGGAGATTGATAGATTGGGTCTTATGAAGGTGACTGGGCTTGGGTGGATGAAGCATAACGAGAAAATTGGTAAAAAATGTGGTTGGAGGAAGAGAAGCATTTTCTGGGACTTGCCTTACTGGAGCAGTCTTCTTATCCGTCACAACTTAGATTTCATGCACATTGAGAAGAACGTGTTCGAGAACTTATTCAATACACTTTGCAACATTGAGGGAAAAACAAAGGACCATGCGAAGTCTAGATCCGAGTTGTCGACGTGGTGTAAAAGGCCTGAGTTGACAAAGAAGGATGAGAATGGTAAGTGGCCGAAAGCGTGCTACACAATTGACAACGCTTCTAGGTCAATTTTGTTTGATTGGGTGAGGGCATTGAGTTTCCCAGATAATTACGCCTCAAATTTAGAGAGGTGTGTGGATTGAAGAAGACAAAGGTTTATGGGATGAAGAGCCACGATCATCATGTGTTCATGGAGAGGCTTATCCCGGTAGCATTTCGAGAGCTTCTGCCGAAACACGTATGGACTGCTATCACCGAGTTGAGCTTATTTTTCAAAAATTTAGGCACAAGGGTGGTTCATGATAAAGTGTTGGGAAATCTTGAAAGGAACATACCATTGATTCTATGCAAGCTCGAGCGTATCTTTCCACCGAGCTGGTTTGATTCTATGGAGCACTTGTCGGTTCACCTTCCTCATGAAGCGAGACTTCCGGTCCGGTTCAAGATCGATGGATGTATCCATTCGAGAGGTACTTGGGGAAATTGAAGAAGTATGTCAACAACAAAGGTAAACTGAAGGTTCGATTGCCAATGCCTACATTCGAGAGGAAACCGCAACCTTCGCTCTTATTACTTTGATGAACACGTCCCTAAGACAAAGAAGAAGGCCGCTCAAATGCGCATACACATTCAGTTCAAGCGGATGATGAGTTTTCCTATCTGTCTTCGTGGTATCGGGGAGACCTCTTGGTGCGACTAAGAAAGAATATCTTACGGATAAAGAGTTGAAAGCGGCTCAATATTATGTCCTCACGAATTGTCTTGAGGTTGACCAAAGATATGGTACTATTTGCAGGTCAAGAACCATTTATTTAAATTTTAATATAGCTACGCAAGTCTCTACTTCAATTATAGACTTATCATCGAATCAATGTTTGCGCTTTTTCAAAAGCGTTGTTTGGAAGAAAATCCTCGATGACGGAGGATACACTAGAGGAACTACTTGACTCAAAATTCCTCTGAATTCCAGTTGGTTCCGAGAGTATGTCCGAATCCTATTAACAACGTCACATGCATATACTTAAAGGCTCTCGCAGAGGGTCCATTCAACAAGGTCACATTCCTGTGTTATATAGTCAATGGCCTTAGGTTCCACACGACCGAATGTAACACGGCCATGGCGACAAGCAACTCCGGTGTGTGTTAATGGTGCGTAAGAGTATGGAGACGCTACTTTGTTTGATTTCCACGGCAAGCTAAAACGAATTGTGAGGATTGAATATTCGGATTGCCATTTAAACGAACCTTTTGTTTGACGTTGAGTGGTATGATCCTAATCCAGAGGTACGAGGAAGAACGAGCGGTATGAAATGGTTGATGTGAACCAAAAGAAGAGGTACCAACCAAGTATGAACCATTTATTCGGCGACTCAAGCACGACAAGTGGTGTTTCTTGAATATCCAAGCGTAAAACGCGATAAGGGGGAATGGTTAGTCATGCGGTACCTATTCGTGTTTCGCCGAAAGTGGAGTACATTGAGAAAGACGACTCAATTACCAACTGCATCAACAAGAGGATGTCGATAAACAAGCAGAAGATCCCATAGAAGCAGATGATGAGTTGTTTGATCTGCACGAGGACCAATATGTAGTCTTAGAGGACGGCTATAATGGTATATTATGTGTATTATGAGTAATTATATGTGTTATTATAATCATTATGTATTATAACTCGTACTAACACATTTTATTGTATTTATTACATTTTTTGCAGATGCCATGATGAGGCCGTCCACTATCGTCCCCCCACGCAATGGCCGCATGATAGTGGTGGGTCGGGACACCGTCAAACAGAAGGGCTCAAGATCGTGACAAAGGTCTCGATTCTGAGACCCCAGGCAGAGAGAGCGGCCGTTTCACCACCCGGGACACATCTTTGGAGGACGACCACGATTGTCCCTACCTCGTGTTCGATCCAAACAATCCCAACGTCACGTGGACTTGCTGTGATTTTCCCTATTGGTCCTGCCAAGTAAGTATTATACATTCTTCTTAAATATGTAAAACATAACTGATAATGATAGTTGACAAGTATAAATTGTTGTACTAAAGTAATGCATATTCGTTTCTTGTATCTTATACATTGACAACAGCTTATGGCCTCGGGAGGTGCACAACAAACTAGGTGACATCTTCCTGAGGTGAGAGAGCCACCCAAGGTGGTGAGTGTTGGAGCCACATCTCGGAGCGCATGAGGGCCGAGTACTTGAGTGAGGTAAGTTAAAATATGACATTCATTTGTTTGTAATTATAATCGCTTTTAATATGAGTGGTATGTTAGCCTTGTATGTGAGTGGTATGTTAGCCACTTTATTTGGGTGATATGTTAGTCACCATTGTGTTAGTAAATTTTAGGACAATGTGAGTGGTATGTTAGCCACTGTATGTGAGTGGTATGTTAGCCACTTTATTTGGGTGATATGTTAGTCACCATTGTGTTAGTAAATTTTAGGACAATGTGAGTGGTATGTTAGCCTGTTGTATGTGAGTGGTATGTTAGCCACTATATGTGAGTGGTATGTTAGCCACTTTATTTGGGTGATATGTTAGTCACCATATACATTATGTTGTTAGGACATGTATTGACTTTGGATGTTGTATGAAATCGGAATGTAGAAGGAGTACTTCATTCCGAAGAGTTGATCCCACAGATCTGGCGCATTTACGATCGTGGGATCCAAACTGCAGGATATGGTCTCAGACGTGGAAGGCCATTCGATCGGGTGGCCCAATCCTCCACAGTTGATGCAACGGAGTGGGCCTTTGGGATGCTCTACTGGCGCCGAACTGATGTCCAGGACGTTGCTTGGACCAACAGGCAAAACAGGGCATCCCAGCCTGATACGGCAGGAAGGGCCGTTCACCACCTTGGGAGGCGATCTCATTGCGATTATTATCAATCGGTGCGTATATATGTGTTTTGCAATCTAGCATTACGTATGTATGAAGTCTCACGCTCTATTACTTGTAGATGATAAATTGTTGACTAGATCTGGTTTGATTGGTGGCACGGGGAGGTGACATCCAAGTATGCCATCTTCAAGAAGGCCAAGGTATAGGGTATGGACCATCGCCGGGCCTCGTCTTATCGGTATGTTTATGTTGCTTAAAGTTCATATTTGTACACTATTACAAGTTACTTTTAAAAAAGAATCGATCATTATATCTGCTATTTACGATTTCAGCCGAGGTTGATGCTCGGTGGCGGCGGAGGACGAGACGGGTGATGTGTTGTCAACTGAACAAGTTGACAACATCTTTCTAGAGGTCAACAAACCGGACACGTAAGGACGAATATATGGACTCGGGAGCCTCGGTTTAAGCCTGGCTAGTCCGGGGTGCTCCTCATCATCATCCCAGAGCCAGACGTCCGGTTTACACAGGACTGTGTCTCGAAATGGTGCAACAAGAAGTCCGGAACATGTTGCTCGCTAACTCAAGAGATGGAGCAACAAAGGGACGAGATGGAGCGCATGACAGAGAACGAAGGAGGAGAACGAGCGCCTTGATTCATGGAGCAGTTCATGTCAGCCCGCCATCACCCACCCCCACCCTGTCGATAGCTAGTTATGTATCTGTATGTTCGGATTTTTTTTCATATTTACACTTGTTTGGATAATTTCTCCAGCTCCGAATATTACTTTTTTATTCATTGAAACATTTTCCGTATTATTGATTTATTATCGAACATTATATTGATTAAATAGGTGAACTACGAAAAATAGGGATTAATATGAAATAAATAGTGACGGAAGTAGTGACGGAATTCACAGTGACGGAATTTCAAATTCCATCACTAGTCCAATTAAAATATTTAGCGACGGATAGGATCTATCCGTCGCTAAATATAGCGACGGATAGAATCGCTAAATATAGCGACGGATAGAATCTATCCGTCGCTAAATTTCGGAATTAAAAAAAAAAATTGGTCAATCCGTCGTCCAATCCGTCGCGAATTGGACGACGGATTGTTATCCGTCGCCACAGCTCCAGCGGGGCGACGGATTTTCTATCCGTCGCCAGAGCTGGGGCGACGGATAGTCGCAGAAGTGACGGATCTATCCGCTACGAGCCGATTTTTGTAGTGAACCTGGATTTGCACGAGGATTGGAATTTGCTTGGAGAGGAACTAGAGGATCTCGAAGAAGGGTTTACATACACAAACGAGCAGATTGACGACTTGTTACAATTTGCTGACGTCGAATTGCAAGCTTCCAGTCAGGAACCGGAGTTGTTATCAGAGTAAGCTACGTTTTATTTATGCGTTAACATGTTGAATTACTATTATCATGTTGGTCTATAAATTTTTTTAAAATTTCCGCTGTGTATACTTAGAGTATAATTTGACCCATTTTCCAACAACGACTTGATATAATGTATAAAAAATATACGGTGATAACCTTGAGTACCTTTTCAGTACATGGTACTACAACTACCAGAAGTATTTTTAAGATTTTACCTGATTATTCCCTACCTTGAGTTTCAAATCCGATGCAGCTTAATTGTCCCCGTAAAATTTGAACGTTTGCGGTTTGCTCGTTTAAGCTTCATATTTGGTACGATTTTACTGTCGAATATTTTACTAACATACTTGTGGGAAGTCCAAAAAAATTAAAATGTTAATGGCAAATCATACAAAAAGCTAAATAGGGAGTAATTAAGTTGTACATAGGAAAACTTTAAAGGTCATTTAGCATAACTACCAAACTTTAGGTGGCAAAATGATTTTTCTTTTTTCTATATATGAGCAAGCAGTTGGCTTATTTATCCACACTTCCATGTTCACCTTATTTGTTCATTAACCCCTATTTCCCTGGTAAACAAACACAACATTAGTGGACAGCTGAAGTCATAAGAAAGATAGGGTTATAGAGTTTTAATGGTGGAGTCTAACTATAGAAATGGAACTTATTATATTTTTATAAATAAAGATACACCTAAATGAAACATATTGTAATTAAAGGGGAGACACATTTATAATAACAATACTATTATTAGATTTAATTAGGAAATCATGTTACTTCAATATTGATTATGAGAATATAACAATGGCATTTCTCTTTTTATTGGCATTATATTGTAACACTCAGATAGAAAAACAAAGAAATATTAAGGAACAAATGAAGATTAAAACATATCCAAGCTAGCTAGCTATCCATCTTCTTATATATTGCAAGAGATGCATTTTAGTAATAATTAAAGACAATATACTTTAGTAATTATGATCATGTAGCTAGCCAGTTCTTCATGGATGATCAGTTCCTTCCTTTGAATGCCCCCTAGCCAATGAATGCTTGCCACGTCGATGATGATGGCGTCCCCGTGACGTATGATGGCCATGGTTGATCCTAGTATGATCATCCATATCATCGTTGCGGTTACCATTACCATCGCTAGTACTGCTTACCAAATGCGACAAATGACTCATCGCATGAGATTGCCCCGAAATGATCCCTGCAGTCGATGGCATCTGCGAAAGGACTATTGAATACCCATCATCGTACTCGTTCATGCCCTCCGCCATCAGTTGCCATACCAAGCTTCCGCTCATTGTACCCCCTGTCCTAGCGAACCGGTATATGTCTCTGTACACGTTCCCCATGTAGGTGTCCCTCTCGGTCTCACTAAACCCGGGGTCTTTGCTCGACTTTCCAAATTCCGCGACTACAAGTGGCTTCTTTAGGATTCTTCTCGCGTCGTCCCAATGAGTTCCCATCCATCTTTCCATAAACCCCATTTGTTCGTTCTCACTTTTCCCGGACAACCTGCAATACATTAATATACATATTTAATCGAGACTATTAATTTATCCAGTTTATACTGCAATAGTATATGTATGTAACGAATGGTCATATACCAAATATCAGGATAGGCATGTATGGTGGCGAAATCGATCTCCCTCACGAGGTGATTTTTTATGAAATCAGTTCCGACTTGGTAACCGGGATTGACTTGTTTGCGTTGGGGCATGGTGTCTCCGTAAAATCCTTCCATTCCTATCTCAACCAAGTGTTTTCTGTCCAGGGATTTCACAAAACTTGCCATCTCTTGTACCCAACCCTGCACCATTCATCAATTATTGAACTTTAGCTGCTTCTTCTTCTTCCAAAAAGAAAAATACCTATTTTTGAATTATTAATCAAATCAATTGACAATGACATACGTTAACGGTTGCTCCAGAGTAGTCGACTTGGCATCGAGGTTCATTGATGAGTTCCCATGCCATGATAGTTGGGTCATCTTTGTACACAACTCTTGTTATCGTGTTCATTCTTGTCACAACTTTCTGCAATTTTCAACGAAATTGTATTATGCAACTGTTTTGGGACGGAGAAGTAGTATATCGTGCGGAAGTTATAATTACGTACGTACGTACCCTAATGTGGTTCTTGTAATAATCTCTGGTGACTGGATGTGTATAGAAGTCGTCATCACTGGTGACATGCGCTCCTGCACTTCTTGCCCATTGAGCATATTGTGGCCTTCCCCCGAAATCGTTGTAGTTGTTTACGAAGCTTAATATCAACCGTATCCCATATTTTTTCGCTTCCGAAATCACAAAATCCAGTCCCTTCAATAAAATTAAGTTCGAATATAAAGTTTTGTAATATATATGAATAATATTAATTTTGTTAAATTTTATACGAGTTATTCTAACTTTAATTCTAAGATTAATTTGACAATGCATGGTTACTTAATATATATGACATTTCAAAATGTAACAACGGTTAATTTTAATATGGGAGTATATATATACTATTTCATATTGTTCAGGGAACATAATTCCTAGCTAGTATAAATAAGCTATAATAAATTTCGAATCTTCCAAAATACATTATAAATTTTATTTATTTTACCTGAAAGACACGTTCGTCGTAGGTACCAG
Organism: Plantago major; assembly: GCA_026545765.1. NCBI lineage: Eukaryota > Viridiplantae > Streptophyta > Magnoliopsida > Lamiales > Plantaginaceae > Plantago > Plantago major. The sequence continues at coordinate 84,184,569 of CM048841.1, forward strand.
GAGCAACCTGTAAGGCACGATCGCCTCCATCACTGAACGCCCAAGTCCTGCAAACAGTGAGGCCAGCGACCGAGGCTTCTTTGAACACGGTGGAAACTTTATAGCGTTGGACCGGATCAGCTGCGACATGCATCATCCAGTAGGCATTGAATCCATTAAACAGAAATGGTGATCCATGTAGAACAAAATGTGAACCCCGGGTTCTAACAAATGCTTGTTCTCTTGGAACTCCCCTTGCTTCAACCGATGAGAACGAAAAAATGGCAAGAAGAATTAGCAAGCTAGCTATTATATTGCGAATCGAATTAGCCATTGTTATGTAATTACAATTTGTGGCTAGCTTGCAATGTATGATCAATTGGTATGAGTAGCTAGCTTAGCTTAGCTTGTTGTGATTTGTGAATGAGATAGTTTGCAGCTATGGGCGTGTTATTTATAATCATTTTGTAGATAAGGGAAGTTTCTAAAAATAGAAAAGGAAGATAGCAAGCTAACGGGAAAAGGGTGAAAGAAATTTCGGTGGAGTGAAGGTTTTGAAAATGCCGGTGAATTTTTATGCACACAATTGTTATATATAAACTAATTAAAGTGGTATATAGGTACGTATGATCATTGATTGCTATACTTTAACAATTAGGTTTGTTACGTATCGTATTCAACAGTTAGCGTTTCGGCCTTTCGGGTAGTGAAGTGGCATGCAATGCAATTTAGCTTTATGTTTGTGTATGGAGAAAACGTCTTATAGTATTCTAAATTCAAAAAACATTCATTAAAATCTCGATTTCTTGACATTAACTTCAGATTTTTTAGTAGAAGAGACATTTCAAAACAATGTTCCGAGAATAATATGAAAACTTTGTGAAGGGCAATGTAATGGATATTTTATGGAACAACCCCCAACCACTAATTAATCGATCAAGCCTCGACTCATTGAGCTAGTACGATTATTCATGGGCTAGATTCTCCCCGACTGATATGATGACCCACATGTATATATCAACTACGTATAAACACATGTCTTATTCTGCACATTTTGTCCTCTCTCGTGCACATACCGGGATACTTCCCAGCAGGTCACCATTTCTAAGACTGCTCAAAAGTAAACGAACTTGATTTTGGAGTTTTTATGAATTGATCTCTAAAAAGAAAGGTGGACCTTGTTAGTATGTGTGTTCTTAACTTTTTAAAACTCTTTGGGCGTTATCTGAGCTTAAAAATGGATGATCTCCGTACTTTTCATTTCATTTATGCAACAAATTAAAGCACGATAGGAGTTCGGGAAGATACTTAAGTGTGTTAAATAGTTTAGAATTGAAAATGTTAATTCCGTCAAGCTGAAAAAAGCGAGACATCCAAGACACTTTTTATTAGTTTTGCATGACATTTTAAAGCATAAATGCAACAGAGAGGAGATATAGAATGATAGTGCATGCATCGTTACATATTCAATTCACATGTGAATGAATTTGGCAAACAATTAATTAAGGGTAAGGAAGTTAGTCAGTTGCAGGTTGAAATTAGTCAGTTGCAAGAAATCATGGATTTGATTGCATTGAATTGGAGAAAAGAAACTTAACAAATAGTGTAAATTTCTAAATATAGTGTATTCATGACATTGCTTATCCATGTGAGTTGTTATGAGTTTCTTATTTTCCTAATCAACCAATATACGTAGATCACTGATCAACCCATGTGATCGATCATGAACACAATATACAGATGTACTAATTAATTATCTGTGACATACTTAACTAGATAATTAAAGATGCACAAACACCACTACTCGCATAATGTATTGAATACACTGATCCATAAGCATTTCGAGAGCGGTAACAACTTCATTTAATTTGAGTTATATGTTCATTTGGCGACGTTGGCGTAATAAAATAGTCTAACGAGCCAATTTCTGAACTAAGACCTGACTATTTGAGCAAATGTGACCATCAAAGACTGTGCCACAACATTCCCTCTACCTGATAGGATATTGTGCACAATAGAGCTCTCACTAATTTACTTTTAGAACCATCCAAAAAGCCTTATCAATCACTAAAATTTCCGATCCACACAAAATTTGTTTCGCACTCCCAACCCGCCTTGATGCTTTTAGAGCTTCAAACGTGCTCTGAGCTACATATTTGCTTTTCGAAGTTTCATTAGAGCTTTCCACTGTTATATCCGTAATTATATTGTTATATATACTCGGCTATAACAAAAAAGATGTCTTATAATAAAAAGCATATATAGTAGATCAACTTTTGTGAGAGGCCGCCTTTGAGAGAGATCAGCTCAAACATCACATCCCTTTAATTTATATTATTTTGGCTTGTGTTTGGATCTTTTGTTACAAACATCACATGTTTAACTATAAACATCACATGTTTAGAAATGTATATAATGCAGATTTATTATACACACAATGTTTAAAGTTAATCATATATATTATGTAGGGGTGCACATTCGGATTAATCCGATCCAATCATCCGAAGTTCGGATCAATCCGAAGTTTCGGACCACTAAAGGCTCAATCCGAAATCCGATCCGAACGATCGGATCGGATTTCGGATTAATCCGAAAAAGTTCGGATTGGATCAGATTTAATCCGAATAATCCGAACTTTAATTAAAAAAAAAAAACTGAAATAGCATTTCGTAGCCAAATTAAATACTAGTTCAGTAGTTCCACATTTAAAATAAACAAAACAAAGTTCACAAGTTTACTTCAAGTCCAAAACAACAAATACGAAAAGTTTGGAGTTCATGTTCTAGAATAACGACTAGTCGATTACATTCTTTGAAGTAAAAATAGAAAGTGTATATTTCCAACAGCCAAAATCCAACTTCCCAGCATCCTAAGTATTTTATATTTTGTTTGGGGAATATATATAATTCGGATTTTCGGATTAATCCGAAAATCCGACGGATCGGATCGGATTAATCCGAAAATCTTCGGATCTAAAATATCATAATCCGTAATTCTATCCGAATACATCGGATCGGATTTTTGGATCGGATTTTCGAATTTCGGATTTTATGATCACCCCTAATATTATGTTTGTAATTAAATATCATGTGATGTTGATATGGTCTCTTTCGCAAAAGTTTGTATATATAGTAATGTTCATTTTATATTTTTAGTTAGTTACAGTTAAATTTATTTCTGTGTCCCAATAATTTTCACTAACCTATAGAAAAATTAGTTATTTTTTCATATGTTGGGTGGGCCTGTAATGTACTAGTAGTTGGGCGGGCCTCTAATAATGACTCTGGGCTACGTACAATTAAGCGGCTTGTTAATCATACCCAATTCGTTACTGTTGAAGAGATTTGGTTGGGCCAAACTCTGCACATGCTGTGGGATACAATTATACAAAGTATCGAATTGATAGTGTATATATTATATACTCCCTCCGTTTTTTTTAGAAACTTGCTATATTAACTTTGACCGGTCAACTGTCTCCGACTTTGATCGCAAATTACTTTTAAACGATAATAGTAAATAATTTAATAAAATCATATAATGAAAATTTAATAATTAAATTTTTATTATATGATTTTATTTAATTATTTACTATTATAGTTTAAGAGTAATTTGTGGTTAAAGTCGGAGACAGTTGACCGCAAAATAGTAAAATGACAAGTTTTAAAAGGAATTGAGGGAGTAATATATAGGACTATGTGAAAACGTGATTCGTACATCGGTACATGTGCGTGAATTAGGAAATCTAATCGGTTGTACACCACTTAATCTAATCCTTATCGTCCATGACAATGATTCTGAGTAGAATTCTAACATGATTCTGTGATCTTAATTACGAAATTTTCTCCATATATACCATCAAAGTCTTTTAAACAATTCATTAATCACAAAATCATTGACTCCTACGTACGTAGTAAATAAGAAATACTACGTGCGTATAGGACAATGACGACCCATGTTTGTTCCAACTCTGAACCTCTATTGGGCGACGATCATAGCCTAAACTCACAAAGTGCTGACTCCCCTTCACCATGTTCCGACTCCTCTTCACCACGATACGTGTCGTTAAGGGATATCCTAGCTTCTTCAGGCTCAGCAACGTGGGATGAGGACAGCGTCGGGAAGCTCAAGAATCCACTAGTCAGGAGAGCGACGGAGTTGTACTTGAAACCGAAGCCTAGTGAAGATCCTCCCCACAGGAACTGGCTTATGTGCAGGGTTTGGAGAAAGATTTTCAGGGGTTCATGATCCTTCTTCCAGATAATTACTAGGATTAATTTCACAGTTTTGGTCTTGATTAGTGTTGTTCGGAAGTAGTTAGGTTAGTTAATTGTGTCCATGCCAAGTATAGAGATAATGTGACAAAGAGAGCCAGATGACACAAGTTAATTTGCTTATAATTTTACTTTTTTTTTGTTAGTAACTAGGAGTATTTTACATTTAAAAGTATATTGAAGAAAAAAATTATTCCAATAGTTCGTGTTTTCCTAGTTAATCGATTTTAAGATTTTCATAAGCTAACGTTATCCGCTTTAGTAGTATCAACATTATTCGCAACATTATTCGATTTAGTAGTATCAACATTGGTTGTGTGTTTTTGGTATTCTGTTGTGGTTGCTTGATTTCTAGTCCACTAGCCCCAACTCCATGTATTGTACCGATAGTCCAGTTGCATGACTTATGCACTGGCTCTGTTTCTTTGAATATATTTTACTAGTTATAATTTAGAGACCATTTATATTGTAAAGAAAATTATCGATATTATTAATCAAAACACTTGTGTTATTTATATTGTTGTTTTTTTATATTACAACAAAACTCATTTCGTTAACAATATACACGTTTTAATTAATAATATAGATGATTTTCTTGATAACATAGGCCGTCTCTAAATAAGTATCTAAAAACCGTCTCTCATGTAACTTTGTGATACTTATCAAAAAAATAAAACATTGATATATTTACCAATTTGCCATGATAGTCTATATATGTGTGTGTTTGTGTGTGTGAATTAATGTTTATTTTCGCTCTAAAGTTTGTTATTAATAACATTATTCGTTACTTTACTACATTTATACGATGGGTTACCAATATTTTCGTAATCTTTTGCTAGATAGTGTTGATTGTTCGTGTAACTATATATTTCGAGGTTGACAGTTTTCGTCTATAATTTATTAGTTAGTGTCTTTGTGAGTGTCTATGACCACACCTTAAATTACTTGACATTTGTTTTTATAATCATAGGGTGGAGGAGTGTCGGCTAATATAGATACTTTATCCTTTTTTAATTGATGGAAGGTTTTGATCTGAAAAGGAAAAGATCCGAATGTTTAGAAGGAGAAGGGGAGATGCTTTTTTCCTGAAGTGTTTAATTTGAACTGTTCTGGACAGCCTAACGAATAGTTGGGTTTATTACATGCCGATACCCTTCCCGAAATTTTAATTCAAATAGAGACCGTCTGAGTTGCATCACTATATAAACACATAACTCGCTGAGTTACAACATTATATTAACACATGAGTTATAATATTGTATTAACTCATGTTGAGTATTGTTTTGTAATATTTGGTGTCAATTGGTCTATAGCTATAATTTTTCCATAATTTGTGCAAGCTTTATAAGTGTTGGACTGTTGGGCCTGTTTAAGCTAGGAAAGCACCATTAAGTTTGAGCCTGATTTAAGGTGGGAAGGGGCCAGACTTTGCGGGAAGATTTTGGTGTGGATGTTTTGATTGTAATGTTTCAGCGTTTAGAGCATTTCTAAACTTTCGTTATATTAATTATTCTCTCCGTTCATTAAAAGCTTCGTAAGGGATTACTTTCTCTTTGTTTAAAAAGAATTATTCCCTCCGGTTCATTAAGAACTCCATAAGGGATTATTTTCTCTTTGTTTAACAAGAATTAATTGAATACTCCTATTAGTTTGTGAGTGGTAGTATATTGATAAAGTTGTAAGTGAGTGATAAAATAAGTGAGAGAGTGAATAAAATGATGATAAAGTAGAAAAAATAAATAATAAAGAATTAGTTAGTGGGATAAAAACCTTCTTAATGGAACACCGAAAAAGGAAAATTAGGAAGTTTTTAATGGAACAGAGGGAGTAATATATTTTGTTGTTTCAAAAAAAAAAAGTTAGTCCGCATCAGTTATTTGTGTGTGGGGGCATCAGTGCGCCATGGTACTCCCTCCGTCCCGTAGAACTTTATACATTTGTCACTTTTAGTCGTCCCACGTTACATTTGAAACGTTTATTGGGAATTTTGATTTTGAAGTGTTTTCTTAAATTTTCACTGATAAGGAAATTAATTTATGAAAAATTATCAGGTCAGTGCGATACAGAGCAATGATACGTGTCATGTGTCGACGTTATGATTAATAATATTCAGGACGATATATTGTCAGACGATAGAAAACTCAAACTAAGGTAGCGGACAGTTCCTCCCAAAAGCTAAATGACGGGTCTAGTCCATGTTCAACGTAAAAGATGTAGGAATAATAATAATCTTCTTTTAAAGAGTTTTGATCCGAAAGTGTTATGAAATACTCCCTCCATTATAACCGAATGTTTCCTCCTTGATACAAGTTCCATAATTCAACAATTTTACTCCGCCATGGTTACTTGTTACATTTGTACAGTGTGTAAACTAACAGTCAAACATGGGCTTTTACTATAGTTTAGAATTTAAGTGTGTATTAAGATTAAGATTAGTTACACTGTTGTACATGTATGTTGGTGAATTAAACTTGAAGGTAGGGGTTAGTGAAGGTTTGACCAGAGCTCTTAGCCGTCGCAGAGTTGTTGGGACAAGCAAGCAAATGATCAGATATATATATCAACTTACCAATTAATTACAATTAATTAATATTAATCTAGCTCTACAAATACATATAATTTGTCCATATATTGGCTTAGTTGCATGTATATTAATTACGTGTATACTACATAAAGTTACTGCGTACATTTTTACGTATTGAATTAGATTTAGTATATAATATTCGTAATCCGTTACATTTAAATTTGCAGTTCGGATAATAAAACATTAATTTCATTAGAAGAAAATCACATAAGGGGCTCGAAACGAAATTATATGCTCGGAAATGCTTACATAGACCGGGATCGGACTACAATCAATTGGATATATTATGTAGGTAGAAAATAGAAATAATCACAATATCAAACAAGTACTGTTGTATGCCACCCTTAATCAAATTTGTGTTGTGTATTGTTTCTAGTCATACTATCTATGCAAAGTTCATAAAATCATATTGAGTAGTAATTAATAATTTTTCCAACCCCTCCTACTTATAACTCAAATTTGGTTACATTCCACCACCTATAACTCACCGTATTCATATGACATAATTTGATATTACATGCATGTCTACTTTATTTTTCAATAGTAATTTACTTTAGATATAGTAAAATTTTGAAACAAAAAATCCCTTAATTGTGATTGTATATCGGCTAAGCTTAAAGCAAGAAATATTTAGCCAAGTCAAGATGCATACATGTTGGGATTTGGGATGGAATGGATAAAGAGAAATCAAAGTCTTGGTCTTAAAGATCGGGAAGAAAAGGTGAAAAAGGGATTAATTAATAACAACAATTATACGACTACTAGTAACACACAATATAAACACAAAAAAACCCGTAAAGGTGGCTCAGTTGGTTAAAAGGGAGGGAAATATTCTCTTGGTCACAGGTTCAAACTCCACGGGGAGTGAATTTCTGTAATTTATGCCTTCTGAATTTGTGCCGAGTTTGAGCCTGTCGCAGTTTAACTTGGCTTCCGTGGTATTACGTGAAATTTCTGGGTCTACAAAGGGTAGCATGATCATGTTCCCAACGTTATTAAAAAAAAGGAGGAGAATCTCGACAGTATTTTCCATATACCCGGTTTAATAGATACTACATCTCCTCTTTTTAGCGTCCTTTTAGAATCACATCATTCTTTTTAGTGACGGTACATCTAATCTTCCTTACATGTAAACACTATACTAGAAGCAATAGCAATACACTCCTACACATAAAATGGAGAACAATGCGGATCCATATTATGAGCCACACATGTTTATAATCGCCTCTAATATAGACTAAACTCGTTCCTTCATTTGAAGCTTCTTCAATTAATCAATTAGTCAATCTAATTATTAAATTTACTAAAAACTTACCATATTCAGACCCGAAACTGTGATTACTTTGAAATTATAGTCACTGACATGTTGATCAATTGGTATTTAATTAATTATTAGTATGAAAGAATATCACAGGCGCCGATAACTTTGCGCGATCTGAGGGGAAGATTTGGAGCGCCATTCGCGCCAAAAAGGATTCATTCAAAAGCGGTATAGTTTTGTACTATTAACAAGTAAACCTGTACTAGTTACTACGTATAATCATGGATCAAAATCTCGTTTCGGAAGCTCATCTCGATTTTTCAAATTGTCGAGACGTCTCGGAAAAGTCTCGAAAATTCATAAAAATACAATGAAATGGAATGCGCGATGGCCAATTTTATAATCAATCATGACTGCATAACAAGAAACTTAGAAATTAAAAAAAAAAAAACTTAGAAATATAAAATAGCCAATTTAAACAAATTCATCAATTTCAATGTATGTAGCAGGATACTTCTATTGAATTGGTTTGGTTGCTTCTAGTTGTTACCTTTTTAGCTTGGAGAATTGCACTTTTGGTCCTCTAACTCAAGGTCCTTTTCAATTTTGGTCCTACAAAATGTCAAATTTGCAAAACTAGTCTTAAAACTGTATAAAACGGGTGTATGCATACGGTAGAGGCCATGTGGACTGCCAACACATGCCAAACACACGCCAACAATCTAACACATTCAATTAAGTCCCTAAAACTTTTCAAAATTATCAATTAGGTCCAAATTCATTTCTGAAAATTGCAATACAGACCTTAGTGACATATGATTCTCAAAATCTAGGGCATTGACTTTACAAAAAACTTAATTAGGTTCCTTACAACTTCCAACAAATTTTTAAAATTTTAAAAGGATACAAAAAACTTAATTAGGTTCCTTACAACTTCCAACTTAATCTAGGGCATATGAAATTAGGGTTCATCTGAACCAAATTGGGGATAATTTTACAAATTTGACATTTCATAGGACCGTAAACGAAAAGGACGTCGAGTTAGAGGACCAAATCCACTATAACTTTAATATCAATTAGTTAACAATTTCCAAGATCACACCTCAAATAACACTCAATTTCTTCTTAATCCAATATCCAAATCCAAGCACACAGTCACTCGCTCCAATTCTATCACTCTTGCTTGAACTAGTTTTTTGAAATCATACTTTGCTTCAGAAATCAGAGTGTGTCAATTGCAGGCTGCAGCAAGATACAAAGGGTAGCAGAGGTGTTTACAGGCTGCAGCACCTTCAACGTTTCTTTCCTTCCTTTTTCTTTTTTTCCTCTTATTTTGATGAATCTTGAGAAATTTAAAACGTTATAGGAATATAATCGGTGATATTGAAGATTTTCTTTCCAAAATCAGAAAAAATTTTGGCTATTTTTCGGGAGAAAATCAATGAATCGATATGCTAGATCCGAAAATACACGTGTCTCGGTCGAAACCATCGAGAAATGTAGATTTCTCGCCGGAAAGGAGGAATAACGGAAAATTTCGGTGATCCGTCCCGGCAACGTTGAATAACGGAAAATTTCGGTGGAACGAGATTTCAATCCATGCGTATAATCATTATTCAACCTATATAATAATTAATATATATGCACAAACAATGTCTCAAAGTTAAACCTAGTTACAAAACCAAGAAAAAGAAGAGTAACTAACATTTGATAACATGTCTTATTTTTTACTCTAGCTAACCAGTCTATCTTAATCTTATGTATTGACCCGTTGTAATAAAGTCTAATTTTCATATACAATACATAAGACCACATCAAACTAATAATGTAATCTATATGAGCATGTGAAACACTTGTATTGAACGAACATAGTCTTTCCTAATATTTCAAGAATTAACTAAATTTGCACGATATCATATGTTTTTTTTCTCTCTCTCTTTTTTTTTTTTTTTTTTTTTACCTTTTTTGAGTTAATTTTATGGCCTTTTTTAGTTAATTTTAAGGCCTTTAATTTTTTACCAAATTTATAAGTCGTATTAGATCAAATCTGTTGTAGTGGGGAAAAAGTTTATTCGACTTATATGTAGTTTGTTAGATCATCTCACAAGATGTGAAATATTCAAACACACCTCTTCATAAGTAGGCCACGATGAGTGATTAGCTCTACACGTGGAATGATAAAAATCACTTTTGAACAAGTCGAAATTGTCATCGGTTGGCACCCATCATCATGGGCGAAAGGAAAAGTGTCCCGGGACACTTGCCCAACCCTTAATTTTTTTTCTCCTTCTAACAAGCATGTAAAATTTTGCAAATTGCCCTCTCTAAAATTTATTCTTGTCCCCTTTAAGATTTCAAAAATTGCAAAATAAGCTAGTCAATTTTATTTTCGATGAATAGTTGGAAATAACAAAATCTCTCATAGTATATTATTTTCAACATGTAGTCGTTTAAATGAAAAGAATTATATTTGACAGTCTAACAATTGGAGTTACTAGACACATTATATACTTTGAAATAGATACACAACTCCTTATTTAAATGTTACTTGAGTTGACATCATTTTTACCTCCTTATTTGTAAAAAGTTTCTAAGTTTCATATTTACAACGAAAAAAAAGTTCACAAAGGTCTCTTTCAATACATGTACAAAAAATTACTATAAATTCATCATGATAAATATACTAAACAGACGCATATATAAAGGTTATTTTGCTCAAATAATTTGGCATTGTATTTATGTCGGAATTCATTTGGAAATGAACTTGGAATTTTTTTTTCCCGTAATCGAATTTACTGGCTTCGCTCTTACTCATCATCAATTTGAACCTGTTTTGGTATTGAACTATCATCCCCTAATATTTTGTTATGGATAACATTATCAAACTAATATGTATTATGCATGATCCTCTTATAAATGACGTGAAATGTAAAATTGAAAGGAGGTGCCGCGAATTACAACTTTATAACATTATAAAAGATATCAAACCCATTAACTAAAGTAGCTAGCTAGGGAAAGACAAATGGAAGTTATTAGTCCGGTTTTTCAGTTTCCTTGAGTTCCGCATGCTCAATAGATTGGTCGGGTATAACCTAAGCATACAGGCGAAGTTACCATGATAATGTTCGTTGTTTCTTTCCATTGTCATTATTAATCATAATTATTATTCTTAATTAATTACCACTTCGAGATGTGCGCATAAGTAACTGCATGCAGTATTAGTAACAAATAATGATTCTCCATATTATTAAATAAAAAAAGAAGCGAATTCATACTCCATTTCTAATTCGTGTACGCCTTGTTGAGGTAGCTGCTTTACGCCATATCTACTTACATTTAGATTTTGTATTATACGGTCCATGTTTTAGTGGTTCATAATGTTTGAATTCGTATACTATATATCACATATAACATGGTATTCTTATTTCTTAAGATTCTCTAACTCACTTACCAATAATTAGTTTGAAGTTCAGTTTTTTTGTTCATATATTTGTCCAAAATTAATAAGGGGCAAAAGAAGAATAAACATTAATTTACATGAAGATTGGGTAAATTGGGTGCATTTCACTGGGATAGTCAAAATTGATGAGCACAAATTAAGTTTGAAGCATGCTTCCACTCTTGCTCTATGTGATTAGGGTACTTGGGAGTATTCCTTGAATATGGTTGTTACCCCGAAAATAAAAATTAATAAGAATTGAAACAGTTTTAAGATGTTTTCACTTTCTTTTCTAAGTAAACTATACGAGTATGGAACCTTTCTTTTGTGCTAGTTATACCGGGTTTGAACCCGAACAGGACCGTAAAATTATGGGTAGATACTCTACCCATTGAGAAATTTATCTCTGACAATCACAAAAGGAGAAAATTCATAATTGGACTTGTTGGTGAATATATAGCATTTGTAATTGTAATTTTATGTTGTGTCATAGTTTTACCTCATACATGATAGTTGCATCGTACAACACATTCGATGATTCAAACATCAAAAGGCAATACAGTGGGGAAAAGGAAAAAAGCACGGGATAGTAGTTGCTACATTCTATTTTGTAGTATTTCCTAACTTGCTTGCTTTATAATAAAAACTTCTAAACCGAGTACTAGCATTTGTGATTCTAGTAAATTGTAATGTTCAAGAAAAGATAAGATAGCGTAGACTCGATAAAAAAGGCTAGCCTAATCCGAGGCTTGATTTACGTTGATAATAATTAATTAATAATAAAGTTTCAAAAAGAATTTAAGTACTGGCCAAAGGTGGCCTATATAAAGAAAGAAACGCATGCACAAGCCTCTGCCAATTTAACTCACGAGTACTAATTACTAGTATAATTAGGTTAATTATTATTAGCATTAACATCAATATTATTATTAGTACATGGCATTAAGCATGGGAGGAATAGTAAGAGGAAGAGCCAATTCTCGTTCTTCTAATTCTCTCTTGCTCACCATGAATGCCATTTTCAAGCTCTTCTTTTGTTTTACCTTTCTCACTAACTTTGCAACTCATGTCAATGGGGTCCCAAACTACAAAGATGCCCTTGCCAAGTCACTCATCTTCTTCCAAGGTCAGAGGTCAGGTAGGGTTCCAGCTGCCCAACAGATCTCTTGGAGGGCCACTTCCGGACTTTCCGATGGCCGAGCAGCCGGGGTACGTGCATACATACACACTCATGTCATTATCGACAAGTTTTTAGATACCATTTCATCTAGTGTACCAGCAGATACACCTCTAACATTTAAAAATAATTACCTCCACATTATGAATCAAATGTTATCTGCGGTATTATTTTGACATACACTGCTACAGGTGGACTTAACCGGGGGATATTATGACGCGGGCGACAATGTGAAGTTCAATCTCCCAATGGCTTTCACCACCACAATGCTATCCTGGGGTGCCCTCGAGTTCGGAAACAGATTAGGCCCCGAATTGGCCAACACTCGTATCGCTATCCGTTGGGCCACAGACTACCTCATCAAGTGTGCCAGAGCCACCCCTGGGAGGCTCTACGTGGGAGTAGGCGACCCAAATTCAGACCACAGATGCTGGGAAAGGCCCGAAGACATGGACACAGCCCGAACTGTCTACTCGGTCTCAGCTAGCAATCCCGGGTCAGACGTGGCAGGGGAAACTGCAGCTGCTTTAGCAGCGGCATCCCTTGTGTTCCGGAAAGTGGACCGAACATACTCAAAGTTGTTGCTGTCAACAGCTAAGAATGTGATGCAGTTTGCAGTCAGGTATAGAGGATCGTACAGTGACTCACTTGGGTCTGCTGTTTGCCCATTCTATTGCTCATACTCAGGTTACACAGATGAGTTAATGTGGGGAGCAGCATGGCTATACAGAGCAACAAATGATGTCAAATACATGAATTTGATCGCATCTTTGGGTGATGGAAATGAAGGAACCGATATTTTCAGCTGGGATAATAAGTATGCTGGAGCTCGTGTTCTTCTAGCCCGGGTCGGTAACTTCTACCTGATTCATAAAAATGCACTCAGTACTAGTTTAGCCTAATTATACATACAGATATATAAATGCATGGTAGTAATATTTTACTTCCTAAAAAGACTCATCCAGTGACTTTGGAAGCAAGACTGGCTGAGAATGTCTATTGTCAACCACTTTACTTCAATTTAAAAAAAAAAACTTTTATTTGATTTGCAGAAAAGTTTGGTAGAGAAGAACCAAGCTTTCCAGCAATACAGACAGCAAACTCAGGACTTCATCTGCAGAATACTCCCTAATTCTCCTTACTCCACTACTCAGTACACACCAGGTGAGTCTATAGTCTATAACTCTATCTGAATTGCTAAAAAAATGTCTTCCTTTTGGGATTAGTACTCATTTTTTACCTTGTCCCAAAATGTATGCATGCAGGTGGTTTGATGTACAAGCTCACTGGTAGCAATTTGCAGTATGTGACTTCCATCACCTTCTTGCTTACCACATACTCCAAATACATGGCCGCCTCCAGAACTTCTTTCAACTGTGGCAATCTATTGGTCAAGTCCAAAAGTTTGCGAATCCTAGCCAGAAAACAGGTCAATTACATATTAGGTGAGAATCCAATGAAAATGTCGTACATGGTAGGGTATGGCACGAATTATCCAAGAAAGATACACCACAGGGGATCATCTATGCCCTCCATGACAGCTCATCCACAATCATTTGGATGTGAAGGAGGGTTCCAACCATTTTATTACACCGCAAACCCCAACCCCAACATTTTAACTGGTGCCATTGTTGGTGGTCCAAACCAGAATGATTTCTTCCCAGATGAAAGGACCGATTATGCTCACTCGGAGCCTGCAACATATATCAATGCAGCCATTGTTGGACCCTTAGCATACTTTTCTGATACCAAGTCATCCACCATCTAATTATAGTATACCATAGTGTGCGTTTTGTTTTCAATTGATGATGACAACAGTGAACATACAGTAAATGTAAATATGTATGGTCACCACTCACCAATGTTGGCCTTGAAAAGGCCACTGTGTGGGGGTTATCTTTCAAAGTTTGCAAAATTATCTACTTTTGATTAAGCATGTCTGTTTAGAGCAGCCTAAGCTAGTGATAAGTGCTGCTTTTCCCTTTGTATTTTCTGTTCACTGGAGAATTTAGACTACCCTGCTCACAATCAGAAAACAATGTGTTGTCTTAGCAGATATTTAATGAAGACTGTATCATTGTTGTCGATGTGATTTCTGAATCTACTTGAACCAAATGGAGTTATAAATGATATTATCAAGTTTAAGATGATAGTAGCAAGAAATGTTAGTTTCATCTTATTATGGTTAATCTTCTGTTATAAAACTGCTACAAGGGAATCAACATATAATCTTCATATATTTTAATTAATTTCTTGAGGCGTTTACCATAAAGAGAACTGGTAACTTACATGAATGCATTGTGAACCAGCTGCCACAACTGATGACCATGAACATAGGTTATTCATTCATGATGGCACTTTCATTCATAACAAGTAAATGAACTAACTGTACCTGCAATGGTTGATCAGCCACACCATGTATGAGGCAGCATCTTATCCCCTATATATATAAGAGCCAGCATCCAGGTAGCTAATTAATAAGCTTTCTACATCCAGCAAACGTGACGAGACTCTTCATTGCATCAGAAAAAGAACTCAAAAATCATCCATGGAGAGAAAAACAATTCAACTAGTAGTGGGTTTGGCGGTAATTGCAGCAATAGCAACAGCTATGTTTGGTACAGGTTCAGTGATGGCACACATACCTCCAGGACCCTGCATCCAGCATTGCCTGAACGATTGCAAAATCAGTGGTGTTGGTGCCTCCGCTTGTATCCGATACTGCCCAGTTCACTGCCTTCCTCACGGCACTTCCACTAAAGAGCACTACTGCAATCTTGGCTGCATGCTCAATCAATGTTCAAAGTACACTACTGGTATGTACTCAACCCATGTCTTTAAATAATGTCAGAAGTACGACACTGCTTTTGTAGTAATTTCCATTCTGAACAATTCTTGAGTTGCAGATGAAGACAAGATGACTTCTTGCATGTTTAACTGTCGCAAGGATCATTGCAAGATCGAAGCGTGAGAAGATTATATTTACAGGCTGATTGGCAACATAATCTGTTGCTCACCTTCTCCACTTAGAGAGGACAATTTGATTTCTCATTTAGGAAATAAATAGTGCAATAGTAGTAACTGCTTGTTGAGTTGTTTCCATTTTCAAGCCTTCAACCAGGGGTAAATTTTCAAAATGTGTACCATCTCTCTATTGAATATGCAGTTCTTATTATTAGAGTAATAAATCAGTTGCTTCAACTGCATAATTTACCTTTACACGCTCGCTTGCTCAACTAATAATTCACCTACACGCTCACTCTTTAGTTGAAACACAAAAAACACAGCAAGTCAGGCTGCAATCCAGAGACAGAAACCATCGGTGTCGTATCACAACTTTGGTGGGCATGAAGCATCCAGTGCTCCCTGCCGAACACAATAAACAGATTACCATTTACCACAGCACTTTATGCCTTTGAGCAGTCGTGTGCGTTATTGATTTCTCATCCATTTTGCTCAGACAAAAAGGTATAGCAATATCTGTGAACTTGGTGGCATTTATGGTCTCCTGATTAAGGATCAGCTAAAACTTCAACCTTGTTGTTCAGCATCTACATAGCATTTATCTTCCATCAGAGTTGCATCAACAATTCCAGTCAAGGCCAACAAAGATAAATTTCAGTAATATTATGCAACAGATGGATCTGTAACTGCAATCACAAACTTGCTAAGCGTTACAGTCATATATAACACTTTAGACCAACATATGATACGTTGACTACACTTGATCCGCAGCAACATGCGACAGAAACTACATCGACTACTCCATCTGCACGCCTATATAAACACTTCCAGCCAACTGATGTAAGATATTGGGAGGTTATTTCAATTTTCAAGTACTAGTCTTATACATGAGTCTTGACTATGTTACAGAAACAAGATCAGGTTAACATCTGAAGAGTTCGATTCAAATAATCCCAATCTTTGTTCTTGTGGAAGAGTGATGTTTATATTGCTAACATTCTCATACCCACAGCTAGGTATCCTCATTCATGACCAAGTGGTTGTGGTGTCTGTATGCAAATAAGAACCACAAAGATTTAAGGTGCCACCATTGTCCCATTATTAGACTATCCCAAAGGGGGCAGATAAGAGAAACATAACAATAGTAGATGTAAAGGGTTTGATATAACTAACCAATTGAAATTCGTATCCATTGTTAAAGTAATTATAAGTAACCTAACAAAGAATTGCACAGCAAGAGTTCTAACATCTTTTAGGAAGGTTATAAGTTATAACCCATTAACGTGATTCCTATTATAAAGTAATAATTTGTTGGTAAGAATAGAAGTCTAAAAAAAGTTGTGCATTAAGGTGCATAGCTCCAATACAGATACCAAACTCTTGAAACCAGGAAAATTATATTATAAGTCAGATCAATGACGTACTATTGCTAAATAAAAAGTTGTGCTACAACAACAAAATCACCAGAATAATTATCCTTACAAACCAACATGTTTTCGGAGAACTACATAGGTGAGCACAATAGAAAGGCAACCAAAGCTGCTAAAACAGATATTAAATCTAACAATCAGATTCTTGTGATGAACATCATGGCAAAGTACAAACAAGAGACGAGCATATACTAGTTCCATCCTATAATGAACAAGATAAATAGCATATATGCGGCATCAACGATAGGGGTTGTAATCATGACGTCCTGACCTACTAGGTCGGGCTACGGAATCCAATGCTGACCCAAATGCTCTGCGGCTGTAATCAGAGGTGTCATTGTATGACGACCTATATCCACTAGATTGATGCCTAGAATGATCAGATGAAGCTGGCACTATATCCAAAATAAAACGAGTGGTTACTTTATTTCCTTTTGCATTCCATTAGATTATAGCATGAAAACTAGTTAAAATAACTATCTAACTACCTTTGGTTTCAGAAAAGCGGGCTTGGGTCGAAATTTCCGTATGACTAGAGAAAGACGACAATTGCCTTTGGTTAGAAGAGTAGTTGTTTTTGTCTTGTCCAGAAATCTATCAGATAAACGAGACCACATCTTTATTATTAGCTGAATCAATGGGTAATAAGTATGAAGGAAAGAAAGGAGCAAGATACTACGTACACCGAATTTCAAAGTCCTTTTGTAAAGAGTGACAAGACCAGAGAAGAGCTTAACAGCATAATCAGCAATCTCTTTGGACTCATATTCAGCAAAGGCGAAACCTTTGGGTTTATCAGTGTCCTTATCTCGAGGTATATGCAAATCCACAACACGCCCAGCTTGAATCAGTATATCATACAGCACTCTTTCACTTACCCTTTCATCCAAATTACCTGGCATTCGTTTTATCAGGTAATCAATTTAGGGCATATACATATCATCACAACCAATTCTCTACACTCAATCAATCAATTCAATTAATTAGAGATTATGGAAAGGAAAACAGATTCATACCGATATAAACAGTAGAATTTGACCTGGTGCTCTCTGCCATGAATTCTGGTTGCCGTTGCTTTTTCCCAATCGAATGAAGAAGAGAGCTTTCAATTCAATTCAATTGAATGGAGAGTCAATGGCAGCTAGATAAAAGACTTTAGTATGAATAAATAAATAAATAAATAAATACAAGTCCAATTAGAAATTGGATGGACTTTGACCTTCGGAATTAATACAGGTCCACTTATAATGCAGCATGGGCTTTGATGTTGTTCAAGTCCAATTGGGATTTTAAATGGGCTTTTGTGTATATATGTAGTTCCTACATTTTCATGGATTATAGACCAATGTACCTTATATTTTTTCGAAATATGCAGATGTATTTCTTATGTTATTTAAATTGCACTATCTTATGTTTTTTAAAAGTTTGCACACTTACTCTAATAATGGTCTATGTATTACACTATTTATGTGTGCAAGTGAATTTATTTTTTTGGGCATAAGAATATTTAAATTCACTAATTACACGAGCAATGAATTATTTTCTTTATAAAATATTAAAATTTATAAGAATATTAACTTTATGTTACTTCAAAAAAAAATACGAAAGAATTATATAAGATTATAAAACTTTATTAAAGGTACTTAGTAAATTTAAAAAATAAAAAAAATTAGAAAGCAATGTATTTTCTTCAATATAAAAAACTTTGAAAAATTAATATAAATGTATAATTTTCTAAAAGAGATGTAGAGTTTCCCTTTTAACTATTTTCAGAATAACAATAATTCATAGAGTCCACTATGTTTTTTTAGAATCCTTTTCCTTAAATAATTTTGATAATATCCACTACAATACTTTTTTTTATAACTTTTGTATTAATATAATTATTTTTTTATTTTATAGAACTATTATAAATATTAATACTTTTAATTTTCAAACTTTTCTTTCTTTTTCATTTTATTATAATTTTTATTATTTTTAAATAATTTTTAAATTAATCTTATTGCTCTTGGTTACCAAAAGATAAAGTTTGTGAAATTCTAATACTTGTAAGCTTCAAAAAGTAATCACAATTGCACACATGAAGAGTGTAATACACACACCATTATTGGAATAAGTTCGAATAATTTTAAAAAACATAATGTACATCAGTGCAACTTCAAGAACATGAGGAACATATCTGCATATTTCGAAGAACTTAAGGTACATTTATACATTTTACCCGAACTTAGAGAGGGGAAAGTTTAGCAGATGATTAATTTTACCCATTAATTTTTTTTTTTTAAATAGGACTTATTTTGAACCAAATCAACAAAGGGTCAACTACAATGAAAATATACAGCTTAGATGGATTTATGACATGAAGAAGTACAAGTTAGCTGAATTTACAACTTGAAGAAACGGATCGTTGGTTGTATTTATAACGTGAAGAGATAAAACTAGTTGGCATTTTCTTTGCATAAAATTGTCCAGTCAGGCACCGACTTGTTATTGTCCCATCTAAATATGATTGACTTGAGTATTAAGGAAGTTAATAGATATTCATACGACCTACATACATTTTCCTATAACGCTGTCATAATCTTGTTATAACAAATTCTCCGGTATTTCAGTTATAACATAACTGAAATACACTTTGGTGACGACAACCACTACTAACTACTAGTATAATTTCAATAACTTCTCACTGTTAATTCAACAAACCTTGTGACGTATATTATGTTGTGAATGTCAAGATGAGTAGCGTTATCATTTGTTTCAATGCACTTGGTTGGACATCATTCATTTAACTAGAGTTGCACTGCGTGCACGTGCCAACCCAGTCATTTACACGTAGATGATTTGTGATTTCTTAGGAATCAGGATATCGGAAAGAGCTTTAGCCGGCACGAAATCAAACTGGATAAATCGTTGGCTCTTTCGATGGTGTCAGTTACAACCAACATCTCAACCACATGTGAAATTTAAGACCGTCAACACCAACGACCTTACCTGATCATCCCATTGCTCTCATACTTTCTCCATTACTCCGTCGATTAGAATGTATAAAGTTGAAGGAGATTGAGTCTCATACCACCGTTATTCTCGTCTTTGGAATCTCCCGAACATGTGTTCTGTAATAGCTTCTCTACATGGAGATTCGTTAAAAGATATTTACGTTGTTCGACACGACATTTACCAACTCAAGCTTTTATTGTTCGGCACGACATTTACCAACTCAAGCTTTTATTACCCTACTCGGAGGGAATTGGTATCCAAGTAGGCACACACATCATTGTGAACGTGCTAGATGACAATTGTATCCAGCTAGACTAACCTTTTTCCTATTTGGCTCAACAAATCGAGTCACCAATTCCAAGCCGATCCAATCACCCTCTTCCACGGAACCCTATACTGCGTCATCATCACCATACAAATTACGAATTCTTCTTCTTTACGACCCTTTTTACAGCAAACAGAGGACAAAGGAAAGCTCTTGTCTTTCAGTACAACACAACACAATATTTAAATGCACTCTTCTTCCTCAGTTTATTACTGCCAACCAGCTAGTTGGTTTGGTTCTGTCATTCTCCAATATATAAACAAACAAATTCATTTCGTAATTTAAAATTCCGATTGCTGCTCAACTCAGTTCAAAATTCCTCTTCTTGTTCATCATTTCTCAACTCAGATCTTCTTCTGACTATTCTTGACGCTTCTATCCATCTGTCTGTCTACCTGGTAAGCACTGTATAAAACAAATCTTATTTGCTTTTTTCCATTTCTCTGTCGCTCAATTTTATTTGTATATGATGTAGTACAGGGATGTGTGGAATCAAGAATTGGTGCACTTTTTCTTGAAAAGTTTATGGCTTTTGAGCTGGGATTAGTTTTCTTTTCGTTGCCAGTTGCCTTTTTGAATTGCGTGCACTGAACCTCTAAATCCCATTTTCAATTCTTGTTCTTGGTGAAAGTGTAATCGATTCTTGCTTAATTTCATTCCTATACTACTTTACGTCAGTGCTAAGATAAATCTTTCTTGTCTATTCTAATTACTTCAATTAATCCCATGATTGTACAACTGACAATTACTTTGACTTAATATGCCATCATTGCATTCTTGATCCCTTGTTAATCAAATGGATTTGCCTCCCTTCAAGGCTATTATAACTAGTTTAGTTGCTGCTACTTTACTTGGCAATCTTCCTAGATGGTCTCACCAAGTATGATATTCTTGATTTACCTCTAGACTGATTGATCTTTAATTAATTCATCTCTTTAACATTTTGTTGTGTTTTTTATCTCATTCTTTCAAAACTTGGTGAGGGTTTAGGTAAATGTATCTTCTTCTTGGAGTTGCACAATATGTATGTAATGTGTTCAAATTCAGTTGTCAGCTTGGAGTTGGCAACTTTTCAGTAATACATTCCGAATCTTTGTGTTTTAGTTGTTGATCGGAGTCGACACCTCATATTGTTGAAATGCTGTTTTTGTTTGTTTTGATGCAAGGCTTGCCCTTTATTCACTTTACTTGAATTAATATTCGGTTAAATGATAAACTGAGCCGGTGCCTACTGCTCTCTCGTCCTGCCAGGTTTGTGATCAGCTGGCAATCAGATTGATGTACAATGCAGAAATCACGTAGAGCTCTTCTACAAAGAAGAGCTTTGGATAAGGCTGTTGGTGGACGCCATCTCCTGTATAAAGCGTCTCTTTCTTTAGTTTTTCTTCTATGGGGTCTTATCTTCCTCTTGAATCTATGGGTAGGACATGGTGATGGTCACACAGGTTAGCTTGCCATCTATTTTTTCATCCAATTGTTATCATTTTTCGAACAACTCCTACATCTCTATGTGAGCTTATGGATAGTATCTGGTTTTTATGCAATGCTTAACATCATGTAAATAATTAGTCGTTTAGTCTGCATAGACTTTTCGTTTAGACTGCATAGTCTTTGGTCATTTGCTCATACGAGTTAACATTGTTTATGGATCTAGACAAACCTGATGAGTATCAAAAAGATGCCATCAGCTGGGAGGAAGATAAAGTCTTAGCCGACAGAGCCTCTGTATCCATGTTACCTGTGGACATGCATCCATCAGATAAATCTGTAGCTCAAGATCCTTCTATCGACCCGTCAATAGGTGTTGGTGAAAAAGATCTTGATAGCCAGGGTTCACCAGTTGTATTGTCAAAACCAGACCACGGAACTGTTGCTTTTGAGGAACAAGGTGCGGTTAAGGGGATAAACTTGCCCATGAACTCGGAAAAAGCAATCTCTAACATTGACAGGTCTTACCATGCTATACCTCTTGGTCTTGAAGAATTCAAGAACAAAGCACTAAATTCTAGAAGTAGATATATAACTGGTCAGACTGGAAGTGTGAAACATAGAGTAGAGCCTGGAGGGGAAGAATACAATTATGCTTCTGCATCCAAAGGAGCAAAGGTGTTGTCATATAACAAGGAGGCGAAAGGTGCTTCTAACATCTTGACCAGAGATAAGGATAAATACCTTCGCAATCCTTGCTCCACTGAGGAGAAATTTGTGATAATAGAGCTTTCAGAAGAAACCCTTGTGGCAACTGTCAAGATAGCAAATTTTGAACATCATTCCTCTAACTTGAAAGACTTTGAGCTCTTAGGAAGTCACGTTTACCCTACTGAATCATGGACCAAACTTGGGAATTTTACGGCTGGAAATGTGAAACATGAACAAAGTTTTCCTCTTCCTGAGGCAAAATGGGTGAGATATATTAAGCTGAACTTACTAAGTCATCATGGTTCGGAGTTCTACTGTACTCTGAGTGTTCTGGAAGTGTATGGAGTTGATGCTGTTGAAAAAATGCTAGAGGATCTTGTTTCAGTTCCTCCAGAAACAACACTAAATCAACAGAAACCTGTGTCCGGTGAGAAAATAGCAACTGGTGGTAATGGCGATGACTTTCTGGTTGAAGAACCTGATACTGCAGGTGGAACCGAAAGTGATCTGTCACCTGACCCTGTTGAAGAAATCCGCAATCAACAAGTAAATAGGATGCCAGGAGACAGTGTTCTTAAGATTCTAATGCAAAAAGTAAGATCCTTGGATTTGAACTTGGCTGTTCTGGAGCGGTACTTGGAAGAATTCAATTCTAGATATGGTGATATCTTCAAGGAATTCGATAAAGAAGTGGGAGATAAAGGTTTAATTCTAGAGAAGATCCTCTTAGATATCCGCATTCTATCGGAGAGCGAAGAAAACATGGTTTGTAGTTTTTTCGCTTGATTTTTAGAGTATTCATATGCAGAGTCATAGTTTGACACTGTAATTATTTGCAGGGTAAGGAGATAGGCGATCTTTTGTCCTGGAAGTCCCTCTTCTCAGCACAGGTTGACAACATAATGAAAGAAAATGCCTTTCTCAGGTTTGTCCTGAATTCTCGAGTCTTGAATAGTACCAAATTCATTATGTTATTGACTGCTAAGATTTTCTTGATTCAGATTCATCTGTTTTTTAATTTTTGTTTGTTTGTGGTGATCATATATGGATATATACAGGAAATATGATCCCAACTATTTTCTCAGTTTTCTCGAGTGTTATGATGTGATGGGGAACAATATGTTTTTAACTTTTAGTGTCCCGTAAATGTTTTTGGTGGATGTGGAAAAAGGGTTTTGCTTAGTCAGATTACAGTTAAAGCACATTAGACCTTTCTAATGGCGTAATGAACAAGAGGATGCAAACCTTATTTCCTTAAACTCTTAAAGTGATTGCCTAGACTAAGGACACATGAAAACTGACATTCATTTCTTATTATCTAAATTTTTTTTATTGAGGACCTAATATAGTAGCTGTTTGAATTCCTTAAAGAGACACCAGAAGCTGAAAAAAGCAGTTTAATCATGCAACAGTATATCCCTTATCGGAGTGTTTGTTTCAAGTTTGTAACTTTGAGGTATTCTGTTCTTATCCGGTTGTAAAGGACTTATCTTCAGTTTTTGAGTTAGTTAATGTAAGTATTTATCTACAAAAGGTGTTCCTAAGCAACCATTTCTACTCGTGTTTATGAAAGACTCTTTTCTATGTGCAGATCGGAGGTAGAAAAGGTTAAAAGGAATCAGTTGCATATGGAGAACAAGGGGATTGTAATTTTCCTTGTATCTGTGATTTTTGGCTTCTTAGCTCTCACAGGGGCATTCGTAGATATGACGATACCAAATGTTAATAGGAGTTCTGAACATTCCAGGAAATTTTGTCCAGAGAGCCCTTCCTGGTTTTGGCTATTACTCAGCTGTAGTATTACTGTACTCATCCTCTCCTTATAGCAACACATTTCTTGTAATTTCAGATCACTTCTTTCTGTGGACAACACATCATATTTATTTTTTTCTTTTCTTTTTACTGTCAATACTAACTCAAAATTATGTTGATTGCATGTTCTACTGGCATATCTAATGTTCATTTTTCTTCTTCTTTTAATGATGAAATGAGTGTATTCTAAGAAAGCGTTGCAACTAGGAATAAGGAACTAAATGAAGGGCCATAAAAATGTCAAGACATATTATTGCATCAACATAGGCATATATGGTATATCAATTGGCATTTCTGGTGAAATTATTACCCACTTGTTGACCAGTAAATATATCTTCTTTTTGGGCTGCTCTTTTATTTGGCAGATGCTGTAATGTTCCTTTTTTCTGCAAAGTCTCCAAATTCTTTCTTCTTTTGCCAAAAACATACATACATTATTGTGTTGGAGAATCCAATCCTAGATATATAGATGATATATAGGCATCTGATGCCAGTGTGCCACTCGCTATCTATGACTGGACTTTGCGTCTGATTGCCAATATTCACACAGTTAACATCTAACTTAGGTAGATATAATCGTGTGGCCTAACATGTCTACCTGGCGACACAAAGTTATGTTCAGTTGCTAAACTCAGGGTATATACTTTGCAAGAAACCTTAATTCTTCAAATACCAGAAATCGCCATCTCACTGCGATGGAACAGCAAGTATGTGAACTGAGTAACTTAGAACAAAATCAAGTGCAGCTCAAACAAAGTTAATTGGCATAAATTCTATGATGATTCCAGACAAGAGACTAGTGATTAATTTATGTCAGTGAGAATAGAATGTGGATACTGGTGTTATACGCATATAATCTCAATTCTCTGTCAGGTCGGAAGAAATAAAGGAAATTCCAAAAGTAGAAGGGAACCAATGCTTTTATGTGCCTGTCTGATTGTCCTTATAATCTAACCAAGTCCAGAAACTAATCTGTGCAAGTGTGCATGTACATACAGCATCTTTGGCCTTTATATATAAGGTGCCTGCCCTGCTCTTTTCACATACCAGTGTCCAACCAAAAGGTTTACAGACTGCACCTTCCAAATAAATGTGCGATCTCCTCTTCTGAAAATACAAGTAATTGTTTCATTTCTACACTACAGAAGAGTCCGTTACCAGCAACAGCTCATCTTTCTTACGTTGTTCCGACAAGCTCATCCTTTTTTTTTTTTTTTTCCCTTTCTTTTGAACAGAAAGGAGTGGAGCAGCTGGTAGAATATATATATATATATATATATATATATATATATATATGGGAGAAAACGAATGGCTGAATGGGTATTTGGAGGCAATATTGGATGCTGGCTCCGCAAGCAAAAAGAAGAAGATGAGTGCTACAAGAAACTTGAAGATGAGTACAGATGACATGTTGAAACTTGAGAAAATGATAGAGCAGGAAGAAAAGCAGCTGCTGCCTAATCCTACCAAGAAGTACTTTGTTCAAGGGGTTGTCGATAGCTTCGATGAAACCCACTTATATAGGACTTGGATTAAGGTACCTATCTTCACTTACCTGCCACATATAATCAACAGAAAGGCTGAAGAAAATGATATATTGTGTTTAGTAGCTTTAGCAAGACATGCATAATGAATCTCTTTGGCCCTCTCCGATATATTGGCCTAATATAGCTCCACGTTACAAACAGGCACATAGTCAGCAGAATTTTTTCGTCAGGCTTCAACTTTATGATATAGTAGAAGCTATTTAGCTGTGAAATTGAATTTATGAATTGCCAGGTGATAGCTACAAGAAAATTTCAAGAACGCCCAAACAGGCTTGAGAACATATGCTGGCGCATTTGGCATTTAACCCGAAAAAAGAAGCAGGTGTGATCATATTCCACAATATCTCCATCTTCTAGTCATTATAAGTACTTAAAGTATGTAACCATGCACACACACACACACACAATATATATATATATATATATATATATATATATATATATATATATATATATATATATATATATATATATATCTGCATTAAGATTTGAGCTAGAAAATTGGTGCAGATAGCTTGGGACAATAGGCAAAAACTAGTCAAGCAGAGACACGAGAGAGAAAAAGGGCGTATTGATGCTGCTGAAGATCTTTCT
This sequence comes from Plantago major, assembly GCA_026545765.1. Classification (NCBI taxonomy): domain Eukaryota; kingdom Viridiplantae; phylum Streptophyta; class Magnoliopsida; order Lamiales; family Plantaginaceae; genus Plantago; species Plantago major. The sequence continues at coordinate 84,211,088 of CM048841.1, forward strand.
GAACTTTCTGAAGGCGAGAAGGAGAAAGCTGAATCATCTACTGATTTAGGTGCTGCAGATTACATCTCAAGAATAAGTTCTGATAATCAGATCTGGTCAGAAGGTGATTCCAGGAAACTATACATTGTCCTGATCAGGTAACTTTTTAGATAGTATGGAATCTTAATTTGCAGTCCATCTAGCGAACATAAAAATTCTAACTTCTACACTACCAGGTTCTTATAATTATAAACGGATATGTACACTTACGATGATAAAGAAATAACTAGATTGATAACTTGATTTTGAATTAGTTCAACTTGTGAAATTTTAAATCTTGACGTTTGCCATGTGTTGTAGTCTTCATGGGTTGGTTCGTGGAGAAGACATGGAACTTGGACGAGACTCTGACACTGGAGGTCAGGTACTGGTGATCAAGCTATTATCCTGCCAACAATAATTTGACATCGATAATCAAATTTCCCTGCTGCATTTTAGTGGACTAATACAATCAGCACAAAAGAAAATTATGATGTGCATATATTACTTGAGATATTCTAGATGTTAGCTCAAGTAAGGTTCATTCAGATTTCAGTGTGGAGAGTTGTCTGTATGAATTAAATAGTGCTGATGAGATATCTTTGGTACTTGACTTTTATATATCAGGTGAAATATGTGGTGGAATTAGCTCGGGCTCTAGCCAACACGGAAGGTGTAAGCCGAGTAGATCTTCTAACACGACAAATCACATCCCCAGATGTGGACTCCACGTATGGTGAGCCTATCGAGATGCTCTCTTGTCCATCTGATGGATATGGAAGCAGCTGTAGTACTGCCTACATTATCCGGATCCCTTGCGGACCTCGTGACAAGTACGTACCTACGTATTGTAAACTAAATAAATCCAGTCAGTTCCTTTATCTAACAGAAGTAGATATATGTCTGCTGTTGAAAATTAAGGTATATCCCGAAAGAATCATTGTGGCCTTACATAGGGGAGTTTGTTGATGGAGCTCTTGGACACATTGTCAACGTAGCTAGGGCTTTAGGAGATCAGCAAGAAGTCGGTAGTTGTGATGGGAAACCATTACCAACATGGCCTTATGTCATTCATGGACACTATGCTGATGCAGGAGAAGTGGCAGCACGACTATCTGGTGTCCTGAATGTACCGATGGTGTTAACTGGTCACTCCCTAGGAAGGAATAAATTAGAGCAGCTGCTTAAACAGGGACGCCTTTCTAGAGAGGGTATCGACACCACGTACAATATCATGAGGAGAATTGAAGCCGAAGAGTTGAGTTTGGATTCTGCGGATATGGTGGTCACAAGCACCAGCCAAGAGATTGAGGAGCAGTGGGGATTGTACGATGGATTTGATATTCAGGTCGAAAGAAAGCTTCGGATCAGGAGACGCAGAGGAGTAACCTGCCTTGGAAGATGTATGCCGAAAATGGCGGTAACTCTGCTTTTCAACTAGCACTAACATTTATCCTTCTTATAGGAAAGTTATGACTTCAAGATTTATCTCAGAAACACATACATTTACTTCTAGCAAGAAATGCTAAAATCCAGTGAACTTAATTGGATATGCAGCAACTTTGCGGGACTTTCAAGTTTCAAGTTGGCTTTACAAATCAATTAACATATTATTGTCCTCAGTTACACGTATCCATAACCGGCATTAATAAGAAGAGATTGTAAGCATTGATCATTTTGTGTTGTTATAGGTGATACCACCAGGTATAGATTTCAGCAGTGTTATAGCAGCACCAGACTCATTAGATGTTGATGGAGATCTTGGATCATTTATTGGACCGGACAGGAAACACAAAAGACCTATACCTCCAATTTGGTCTGAGGTTCGATTCTTTATCATTCCTCCAACACAAGTAAAAAAGAAAATACAAAGCTGGCAAGTGAAATGTTATCAATACACTTAATGCAGATTATGCGTTTTTTCACAAATCCTCACAAGCCTATGATACTGGCATTATCACGTCCGGATCCCAAGAAAAATGTAACTACTTTACTTGAAGCTTTTGGAGAGTGCCAACAACTCCGAGAACTGGCAAATCTGGTAAATCTTCATCTGCAGCTAGTTGCTTAGATGAATGGACAATTATTAAGCTAACACCAATACCACCACATTTTTCGCATGCAGACACTAATACTTGGCAACAGGGATGACATTGAGGAGATGTCCAGCAGTACTTCGTCTGTTCTTACAACAGTACTCAAGCTCATCGATAAGTATGACTTGTACGGTCAGGTGGCTTATCCAAAGCATCATAAGCAGCCAGATGTTCCTGAAATATATCGTCTGGCTGGCAAAACAAAAGTGAGCGTTGGCATATATATTTCTCTTCATATCTTATATTGGTGAAGTAACATTTTCTTGGCAAATCTGTTTTGAAGGGAGTTTTCATAAATCCAGCACTTGTGGAGCCATTTGGTCTTACTCTCATAGAGGTACGGCACATATACCTGATTTGATTGATATAAAGTAAGAGAAAGATCTTTTTTCTGTAACTTGGAAGGTTCAGCTAGTACTTAGTATACAAGGAAACATCTTACTGCAGGCAGCAGCTTATGGTTTGCCAATTATCGCCACACGAAATGGTGGACCTGTCGACATAGTAAAGGTAATTTTTCTTACATATAGTCAACTACGTGCATATTTCTGAGAAATTCAAAGAAGAAGCTGAACCTTTTAAGCAGGCACTGAATAACGGTCTTCTTGTTGATCCGCATGACCACAAAGCGATATCAGATGCACTCCTTAGGCTTGTTGCTGACAAAAACCTCTGGCAAGAATGCCGCAAAAATGGCCTAAAGTATATTCACCGCTTCTCGTGGCCAGCACATTGCCGTAACTACCTCTCCCATGTTGAGCAGTTTAGAAAATATCACCATCCCAGCAATCATCTCTCTGTCACTCCGCTGGTTAACTCAGAGGAGGAGCCCCTCAGTGAATCACTTCGTGGCGTTGAAGACTTTTCCCTCAAATTTTCCATTGATGTAGATGTAAAAACCAATGAAGAACTTGCTGATATTCTAATGAAAAGGGCAGCTGATTCATCCAGGAAACCGATCAAGAATAGTTATTGTCCACCAGGGAGAAAGAAACAGCTGTATGCGATAGCCGTTGACAGCTATGATAGCAATGGAACACTACCTTTAATCATTAAGAACATTAAGCAGATTGCAGACACAAACTCAAGCCAAATAGGTCTTGTCCTGTTGACAAGTTTAAGCCTTGTGGAGACTGGACATGTTCTAGCAAGTTGCCAGGTAAAAGCACAAGACTTTGATGCCTTGGTTTGTAGCAGTGGAAGTGAAATGTACTTTCCATGGAAGAATAATGTTATGACACTTGATGAAGACTATGAAAACCACATTGATTACCGTTGGCCAGGTCAGAATGTAAAATCAACAGCTATGAGGCTAGCTGAGAATGATGTCTTTGAACTTCTTATAGGTGATTGTAGCTCCCATTGCTACTCATATAGCGTTAAACCCAAAGCCAAGGTGAGATTTTAACAGTAGTATCTTATTTATTGGTTATATATGACAGAATCTAAAAGTTACTCAGTTTGTATTCTGAACATATATTAATCTATAACATATATAATGTGCCAGCAGGCTCCAAAAATTGATGAACTGAGACAGAAGCTACGTATGAGAGGCATACGGTGCAATCTGGTGTATACACATGCATCATCAAGATTAAATGTGATACCGTTATATGCATCCAGGGCCCAAGCTCTGAGGTTCGTGTTTCACTTTTTTATGAACTTTATCAACATAGATCATGAATACACCATCATACATGATCAATCAGGACAACAATAATTTATTAGCACTTACGCTATATGATATATGCATCAGATATTTATCAGTCATATGGAGTATTGACCTGTCAAAAGTGACTGTATTTTTGGGAACAACCGGGGATACGGACTACCAAGACTTGGTCAGAGGGATTCACAAAAGTGTTATTCTCAAATATCCTCCTGTCGATTCATGTGCGAATGAAGATAGTAACTTGCTGGGGTATGATGATGAGTATAGAGTACTCGACGCTCAGAAGAGCAAGAAGATAGCTTTTTGTGAGGGGCTTGAAGCTAATGATTTATCCAAAGTGTTGGCATTTGGGAACAACTAACTAACTTTTCTGTTCAGCAATATATAGGACGTTGAGGCAGCCTGTTGCATCAATAATGAAAAAAACCGAATGAAAATGGTTGTGTACTGTACAGCCATTGACAGTATACGTAATTGCTCTGAAACGACTAATGTAACTATAGATGCGAACAGCAATTTTATACTAATATGATGCATTTAAACAGCAGAGTTATAAAAACAAGAAGTGTTGATTGATCATAATAAAAGTGATCATTCATGGTACGATTACCAGGATAAGTATGACAAAAGTTGATCATAAATCATAAATGAGGATCAAAAGCACCTAAAGATACTCCAAGAAGTACGCCTTGGTTGCAACTTTGGTACAGTTCTACTGGAACCAAAAGGTGTCTGCAATGGTTGGGGTTTTCTCATACAAAAAGCTTCAACCTCTTTCTTTTGAAGAACACATTCTTTTTGTGGATAATGTATGTGGTTTCCATGCCATGATCCTTCAGACGGGTAGCGATTATGAGGCTGCTGTCATATTGGAGGGTGGTAGGGGTATGAGCGCCAATCGTGAGGCAGCTGTTTATTACCTCCAAAAACTTGTTCACCATGAAAGTAATATGTATTTTGTTGAAGGTGTGAGCAATAGTGGTGCCTCTTCCAAATGAAATGATTATTGCTGCAGTGAATGTGCACATGGTGGAACCCTTCTTCTTGTTCCGAATAACCAACAGTAGCGTTGTAAGGATGATAATCTCTAAAACTATCTTCTGGCTGCTGCCTCTGTTTGCTGAGATTGTGATTATGTCCATGTCCATGTTCGACTTCTACTTCTCTTTGTTCCTTACGATAATTACCAGAATCTTGGTGTTCTTGATCATCATTATCATCGGAACTATCTTCTTGTTGTTGTTTCTGATCATCATCATCGGAACTATCTTCTTGTTGTTGTTTCGGATCATCATCATCATCATCAGAATTATATTCTTCTTGTTGTTCATGATTATCATCAGAACTATCTTCATGTTCTTGTTCTTTATAACAACTAGCATAAGCTTGGTCTTTTTCGCGCCTAGTTTCAAATTACCGGTTGTATTGCTGCTGATGAAACATTTGTTGATGAAAAGAGTGTCTGGTAATTGGGTTGATGAGTACTTGGTAGGAGTGTTGAAGCTTCTGAAAATCATCTGAACTGTGATCTGCTCTCTTGTCCGGATGCAGTTGCAGCGCCTTTTGCCTGTAGGCTTTCCGTATCTCCTTCTCCGACAGCTTTGCTCCGCCTGGTGATTGCAGTCCTAGCACAGCGTAATGGTCCACTAGTACTGCTCTTTGCTCCTCCATGACCACAGTTATATTACCACCAAACCACAGTACAAGACACAGATTGATTGATTGTTCAAGTCAGTTCAGTACAGGAATAATTTACACGCATAAGCTAAGATAAAGGAACATTATGATTCTAGAGCTCATCTTTCCATGTTTCTTTTATTTTCTCAAAATCTTCTTCCAAGTTTAATTCCATTTCTATCCATGTAACGAAACAGAAGATCATGAAAGATCACATTCCCCTAGAACTTCCTTATATAAACATAAAAAGGTACTACTTACTCCGTGCCGAATCAACCTTGATCGAAGTAACACATAATTTTTTTGTTTTTTTGAAAATACTAGCAAGGCTATGTTCTCATCATCTGAAAACTCATTAATTTCAGTTCAGTTTAGATCCATTCAGTTCTATTCTGTTCAATTGTGTTTAGTTATTTTTTATACTATACTTCAGTTCTGTTCAGTTCAGATCAGTTCAAACGAAGAGAATAGAGCCTAATACACAATTTGACACTACATGACCGTTTTATGTACTTGATTTCCGTTTTCTTTCTTTCATCAAACCGTCTTTTTAACTATTTGATTGAAATAAGCCATCTTTAACATTTTAGTTTGTAATTTAGGCTCTGTTTAGCACACAGCTTATCAGCTTAATGAGCTTATTTTCATAATAAATATGTTATGTGAATGCCTAGCTGATAAGCTAGCTGATATGATAACCTTGTCCACGAAGCTTATCAAAATATAAGCTAGTTATTTTGTTTTTACATACTGCTAAAAGCTAATTAATTTACTAAACATTTTTATAAAAATCAACTAATTTATCAGCTACCTAATCAATTATATATCATCTACCAGCTAAATTATCAACTAGTTTTGCTAAACATAGCTTTACATGTGGAAATTCCCACGATAAATGGTTGAATAGATAATATCCACATTAAATGTGAAAGTTGGACTTTGAAAAATGTGAAGTAATATGAGCTATTACACTTTATTCTCCATGGAAATTGATACTCCCTCCGTCCCAAATAATTAGGCACATTTCTTTTCGGCGTTGTTTTTAAAAAAGTCAATTGTTTATTGTTTGTTGTTGGGAAGAGAAATAATAAAGAATGTAAAAGGTATGAGAGATAATATATATAATGATAAAGAATGGAAAAAGTAAGATAGATAGTTGAGTTAGTGAGAGTACTTTTTTACTATTTTTGTAATGGGACTAGATTCGTGGAACGTCCATAAAATGAATATGTGAATTATTGTTCGGGATCGAGGGAGTATTACACTTCATCAATTGCCTAGTAAGCTAATTAAACAAAGTTAATTTAAAAACAGTGAACAACTTACACCAACTTCTTGTCAACTTGAGTTAAGAGTATGAAGGAATTCACAAAAAAAAAAAACCAAAGCGATCTTTTCTGTTTGATTCGATCTATTAGATCATTGCACAAAACATCCACAAAGAATCAATTTTCTAAGATGTTTGGAATTCTTAACAAATAGATACGTTTTGAATCAAACTAATACTCTTCCTTCATGCTTACATTCGCCATTTTAATGAAATTTCATACACCCAACAAATAATAAACAATCTCAACTTTACACTCAAATTACACATTTTGCTACTAAAAGTACACTTTTTTCCACATTTTCTATATTCTATCATTACTTTAACTTTTCGCATAAAATTGTGCGCTAATCCTAATGTATGAAATTTTCCGGGACGAAGGGAGTATCTATTTATATCACTTGAAATACCTTTTGCAATATGTAAAAAAGTGTTTTTTTTTTAAATATCACTATTACAATCATATTACATTAATTGAATAATATATCATTTCATATCAAACATTACATAATCATCATTCAATTTATCACAAACTAGCATACACTAGATCACAAATGCGTTATCTATGGGAATCGAAAAACCTCTGGAATTATAACACCTCAGCCTAACCAATTGAGTTAGGTCTGAAAAACATGGATGTTTTATAAATTATCATTCTATTTGGAAATGTAGAAGATTTCAACTCATGCTTATAGTACATTACAATATTACATAAAATAAAATGACAGATACACTGGCTTGGCTTCCACCAAAATGAAGAGTCTTCCTCTCGACAAGTCATGGGTAGATTCGCCATTTTCGCTCTGGCTCAATCGTCTGCAGAACAACAGCCAAAAACATGTCACTTTGGTTATTAAATCAATGTACATGAATAAAATAGTGACATTCTTATAAGATATTCTTATTTTTTAACCATTGTACAATTACTGCCATTTAATATATATCTTTCTAAATTACTCATAATGGTATGGTTATCTAATTTAAATTATGCTCCGTCTCTATTTCAACTTATCCAATTCTCATATCTTAAATAACGAATATACGCCCTACTTTATTCAATTTATTTTGTACTATTTATTATTCACTCTCATACTTTTTGCACAGCCTGATCACTAATCGACCATTTGGACCGGTGTAGTTACTTCTAGATTTACCTTAGAATAATGTTCAATATGATTCTTACAAGGACGGGTTTATGGAGCATTTTAGAAGAATGGAGCAAATCCAAGGATATGTGTTTATGAGAAGACGATTACAACAAAATGTAAAGTTCAAAAACTAATATATTTCAAGATCAAAATCCGAACAACAATTGAATCGGAATCGACCTAACCAGAAATGACCCAACTCTGGATCAACAACATCCAAAATAGGGCTGGGTGTTCAGGTCGGGTAATTGGGTACCCGACCCGAATCAATCGAATTCGGGTTGGGTATTAGGGATAACTTCGGGTTTCGGGTTACCCGAATATTTCGGGTTCGGGTTTTTCACAAATCTAAAAAATAGGTTCGGGTACTCGATAGCATCTGAACCACTTTCTACTGAGAAAAAACCTCCATAAAAATTGGAAACTAAAAATCGAAGAACACTTCTCTCCCCAACTAAAACCTAATGGAGTTCGAGTAACCTGTTAGGAGCCGCCGCCACCCCACCATGAATCTATCACCAGTCACCACTCATCGCCGACGTTGAAAAGATGGCGTAAGAAGGTACATAGATTCGATCACATGAACCTTGTTTCTCGATCTGTATCTCTCTTTAGATCTCGATCTGCATCTTCTCGGCCCCTGTTACGAGCTACGAACGGTTCTGGATGATTAACTACTAGAGAGCTAGCTAGAAGTTACTGAAATGATCTCCGATATTATTCCCCTTCCAAATGAGATTACAAATGCTATTTATAGTTCGTAATAGGCATAATGAACTCGGCTAGCAGGAACCGTACGATCACTAAAACGAGATTAGATCTCAGCCGCTTATTTACTTAATAAAAGCGTCAATCAGAAAATGTAATATGAAATAGCAACTCTAGCATTAGAAGCTAATTAACCATCTTCCTCCACATATTAACAAAGAGCTTCGTGTGACAGCCCCTTCTGTTTTCTAGATCTGGTCCTAAGTATTTTGGGAAGAAAACCAAGATTTTGCTCTCCAGAGATCTTTCAGTGCGATTTTAGGAAGAGGACTACAGTGTGTTAGTTGGTTTCTCTCTGCTTCTTTATGAACCAAGACCAAATAATGATAACAAAATTGAAGCAAAGTAATGACTTTAAGATGAAATGAGTCGGCTGATAATTAAAGTACTAAATGAAGATGAAACAAAGTAAAAATGCCATCCATTATAAGTAAGAATAATTTAATGAGTTCCCCCTACTATACTACTACTGACCACTGTAGAAATTTAGTAGTTATATAAACGTACAGGTCTGAAAGAAACAGGAAAAAAAAAATATATGAAAAATCAGTTCGGGTACCTAAATACCCGAAAACGGGTACCATACCCGATACCCGAAAACCCAAACCTAAAAACCCGAAATACCCGACCCGATCCCAACCCTATCCAAACCGATTCGAACTCGACTTGAAATAAACAGTAAGATCTGAATGACATTTTGCATTGAATAATATTTTGCCAGTATTAAATACTGATTTCTAGTAATATATTTAGGACCGTAACTTTTTTAGATAAACCATTTTCATTATTGACGAGTATATTATAAAAATATTTTTCTTGTATTTTACGATGCTGAATAAAATATACAAGTCCGCAAATATCTGTTGCGTGAGCTACCAGTCCATCTTCTTCTTCTTCTTCTTCCTGGTTTAGATCTCACAGTGTGTGTAATGTATCAGTAACTAGTCTACAATTGTGGGTATATACCTAGCATCGATTCAATTCTTGTGTGTATTATATCTATCTATATATATTCGGCTTTTGACTCTATATTTTTGTCTTCAATTGCTTGCTTGCTTGTCAATTGCTTCCCAATTGTCATGTATTATTATTCTTCTTCTTCTTCTTCATATAATTACAGTAGCATTAGTAACATTAATGATACTAGCAGTGTTGTGAATAATAGCAGTAGCAGCAGCATAACAATCTTATCGGAGCAATTAGCTACCAATGGCAGCAGCAACATTGACACAGTCTCATCATCGTCTTCATCTAGAGGTGGAACTACTGCTACTGCTACTGCTACTGCTGAGTTAAAATTGTACCAAGCATTCATATTTTCTGTACCAATTTTCTTCACTTTCATTCTTCTCCTGTTGTTTTATATCTTCTATCTCCGTCGTCGAAGGGTCAATTGGTCTTCTCTCAGAATGAGGGCTACTGCTGCTGCTACTCCCAATCAAATCTCATCCATGGTAGTACTACTAATTTCTATTCTTCTTTCATTTTCTTTTCGTAATTACTTAATTATTCATTAATTAATCTCCAGTAATTATTTATTAGTATTGATTAATTTGTCCTTTTCATTATTGGTAGTGTGAATTAGAAGGAGGGTTGAACAAGGAACTCAGAGAGATGCTTCCAATCATCATTTTCAACCAGACCTTTTATGTCAAAGACACACAGTGAGTAGTAATATCCGATCTGCTTTTGTTTCATCTTTTGTTTCATATTGTTATTGATTTTTTTATAACTGGGAGGATAACTTTTTCAAGCTCATAAAATAGTGGTTTATAATTATAGGTAGCTGTACTTAGCTGGAGAATGAGTTGTATTGTTGACTTGTTGCTTAGTGTTCTGAAACAGACAACTGGACTTGTTCAATGCTAACATGAGCATAAGCTAATTAATGTTATGTGTTGACCGTAGATGAACCCGAATCATCAGCTATATGGAACTTCCTGTGCTTTTGAGCCAAGATGCCCATCTGTTTACGTGTGATTAAAAATGTATCGTGTGCATTTTAGTCCTTAATTCCAGCTTTTCTGTATAACTAAATATGAATGAGACTTGTTCCTTCACAGAATCACGGTTCCAATTTTCTCCATTCTAGCTGTGTTTTCTCTGGTATCTGTGTGTGATGCACTTTCATTTTCTGCCGGAGCGTGAGAGCACTACTGAGGTTAGATGTGCGTTGTAAATATAACTTGATGCATCTTCTGGGGATTAACTCAGATGACATATGTAGTATAGTAGAGAATGCGGTGATAGTTGCATACTGCATTCTCAGTTACATATAATTTATTTGCATTTGAGAGAAAGTTTGTTAAATTGGTGTGTTTGTAAGTGTTGAATGTTGATCAGGAACAAGAAACAACTGTAAAATTTATATGCATGCAGAGGATGTTCTTGGTTATTTTATGAGATAATCTTTTGTCAGGGAAAACATTCCCATGGCAAGATATTTGATATTGTCCATTCCATGATGAGATGTTAACTTACGGGACCTGGTTTCTGATGATCAGAGAATAGGAGCATGTTCAGGAAGTAGAGTTCAGAGTTGAGACTAGATTTGATTTAGTCATACTGTACAACTCCGAAGCTGGACCCAGGTTTTTAATTTGGAAACACAGCCTGGCTGCCAATCTGCCATATAAGGACTTCAAAGATCTGAGAATCGATTATCATCTAAAATTGTGTAACCTTCTCAGTTTAGAATCAGTGCTTACGAACTGTATAGCTCAATTTAGGCTCTGTTCTCTTCAACTGCAATTTTCTGAACTGAACTGAATTGTAGTATAAAATATAACTAAGCAGAACTGAACTGAACTGAATGAGCTTTTAGTTGAAGAGAACAGAGCCTTAATTGCAGTATCCCCTTTGCCTGTCACTGGTGTAGAAAAAGGTCATATTGCATCTAACGAACTAATTAAAAGTTCAGATTTAGGCATGTATTCTCCAAACAAATCACTAGTTTGAGCTCTTTCTCGCATCTCATGCAAAAAGTTTATTCTCCTACTCCCAATATGAATGAATTTGCTTGTCTTTACTGGTATAGATGCTCTGTGTGCCTTTGTGATTTCCAAGCAGAAGAGAAGCTTCAACAGCTACCAGGCTGTGGCCATACGTTTCACATGGATTGCATTGATCTCTGGTTGGCCTCACACACTACTTGTCCCCTTTGCCGCCACTCCCTCACATTTACTACACCAGCTCCCAGCTCACATGGACTGGTACTAGCATCTCCTGTTGAAAACGATGATAACAGGCTTTCTCTTGCTCACAATGATGACGAAAACAATGATTCTCAAAGCACTAATGATGACCCTCAAACTAGTCTGCACACTTCCGGAGTGAGGTACACAGATGAAAGAAGTGCAAGTGTCAGTGAGAGTGATGAAGATAGTCAGCTAACCCAGAATGGAGCACACGTAGGTGACACCAAGAGTGGTATCTGATCATTCAGAATGTAGGCCTCACACTTTGTATGCACGTGTGCTTTTTTTTTGCTGCTGTTGATTAGAAGCACTTAGAGCTGTCTCTCCACCTCTTCACGCCTCAAGTTTTCATCGGAAAAGTGCAAGAAATGATGCTTCATATGGAGAAAATTATGGAGCAAATCTCGTACTTATACTGAAATCACAATGTATATGATAGATACATAGATGTGAGACCATAGGAGACCACAGGTGTAGGTTCTTCGAATATTGTATGTATAGTGGTTTGCCTGGACTATTTACAGTTTTCTTCGTGTTGTGGTGATTCTGTAACATTTCCCTTCATGTTTCATTTGGTACTTTTACTTTGCCATCTTGAAATAGCATGCTTGATTCATACCTAGTACGATTGCTATTGAAAAGTTTCTCAGATTAAGACTTGTATGGCAGTAATGGTAAATTATACATGGGATTAGAAATTAGAGTTAAATTCCCCAAATGGAGATATTTGTTCGATTTAAGAATAAAACTTAATGGCCACATATGTGATGTTAAATTTGATACCTAGAAATTTGCCCAGGCCATCCACAATAAGAAAGCTTCACATAGGATACAAGGATGATTTCTGATCAAAATGGCAAACGTAATGGCCACATATTGTTGTAGTTTATGATTCACTGTTATTGTTTTAAGGATTAATGGTATTATATTTAGCTTATGTTGAATATTTATGTAAGTTATTATTTTTAACACATATGTTATAGTTTTAAACATCAACGTTAGTGCATTAGATTTTGAGAAATATTTATAATCTAATTTTTTGCAAATGTTTTGTTATAGTTTTAAGATGCACTGTTATTATTTTATGTATCAATGTTACTGTTTTTAACTTATGTTGCATGTTTCTGCTTTGTAATAGTTTTAAGATACACCATTATGGCTTTAAACATCAATGTTACTGTTTTTAGCTTGCGTTGCAATTTCGTGCTTTGTTATAATTTTAAGAGTCATTAATATAGTTTTAAAATGCACTGTTCTGGTTTTAAGCATTAATGTTACTATATTTAGCTTATGTTGAATATTTCTCCATGTTATTGTTTTTAGCGCATGTGTTATAGTTTTAAGACATATTGTTGTAATTTTAGGCATCAACGTTATTGTTTTAGCTTCTGAGAAATATTTATGATTTAATTTTTTGCAAATGTTTTGTTATAGTTTTAATAGGCACTGTTATGGTTTTATGTATTAATGTTACTATTTTTAGCTTGTGTTGCATGTTCCTGCTTTGTTATAGTTTTAAGATGCACTGTAATGGTTTTAAGCATCAATGTTACTGTTTTTACCTTGTGTTGCATTTTCCTTCTTTGTTTTTAAGCACCAATGTGATAGTTTTAATGAGAGTTGTTATGATTTTAACCCAGTTAGTGAATGTTGTAAGCAGGTGCTGATGATGATCGAGTTTGATGATAGGTCTCTCAAAGGTGTCACTGCAATATTGAAGCAACAAGCACAAGCAACAAAGGGCAGGAAGCTGAAGTTCTTCGGAAAAAAAGTCAATTTTAACAACTCAATTTGCATTTGCATAAAAAAATACCGCATGAACATTTATTGTAATTTTTTTTTCATATGAGAATAGGTGTTTAAAAACATTTGGATGACTGAATGTTTCAAGTAGCTTATTTTAAACTTGTTTTAAGCATGTTTATTGATGTTTTAATGACATCCCTGAGACTTTTAGACTTGTTTAATGGTGTTTCATGATATTAGATTGTCACTTAAAATTATAACAAATCATCTTAAAAACTATCACGTAGCTCCTTAAAACCATCACACCATCTCTTAAAAAATTAACAAAAGAGGTTAAAACTATAATTGAAACATAAAATACTGACGCATTAAAACCATCACATCATCTCTTAAAACATTAACAAAATACGTTAAAACGGTAACTTAAACTTACAGTGCGCCAACTTAAAAACCATAACATAATCTATTAAAATCATAACGAAAAGTGTGTGTCTCGACGGTTTTTAAGAAATTCAACAGGTCAGACCGCTAAACCCAAAAACCGCAAAAAACCACAAAAAAACCTGGACTTTCCTATTTTTTAGGAAAATCTTACATTTTCCAAGACTTTGACGGTTAGAAATTAGAGTTAAATTCCCCAAATGGAGTTATATTTGTTCGATTTAAGAATAAAACTTCATGGCCACATATGTGATGTTAAATTTGATACCTAGAAATTTGCCCAGGCCATCCACAATAAGAAAGCTTCACATAGGATACAAGGATGATTTCTGATCAAAATGGAAAACGTAATACCAGGAAACCCAGAACTCTCATTAACGCAAAACAAAGATCCAGCTCACAAAATGATGACAATTTTCTTGTCAACCTGTGTGCATAAAGAAGCCTATCCTGACCAAAATAAGTTTGTCGAACATAAAAGATACAGGCCTACTAAGCACTTGATCACAAGGGCCACTACGAGAAAAGAAGCTGGAGCATCAGTTAAAATCCTAGTACATGAAACCAGCCATTAACAACACGTGCGGTGGTTCATCTATCCCACTCCTCCAAGCCTACAAGTTCTCCAACTGGTTGTGGTGAAATCTGACTGCTTGGAATTTGATTGCCTTGATTGGTGAATTGGTCCCATCCCATGATATGAGGCAAAGCATACTGAATAACGGAAACAAAATCAGCAATTAGACATGCTATAATCTTCTCACATATATCCAAAGAAAGTCCAAAAAATTATACTAGGATGTAGGGACTGTGGATCCTTCATACTTAAATGCATACATGCAGAGACCCAAAAAAACAAACATAACCAACGGCTGACATTTTCAGGCTATCAGCAACTCAATATGTAACAGTTTGTTCCAATGCGCAAGTATACAATTATTTCTTCTCATTTCCTTTTCCTTATACATAGTATAATGCAATAGAAATGCCTAATACCAAAACAATAACAAAACCATATGATTATAGAGTGTCTTACAGCGAAAGCAGCTTTCAGGACTGCAAATTCAGCCGTTGTAACAGGAACAACCATCCTATCATTTGTTTTGAGGATATTGTCGACAACACCTGCCCAAAAGAAAAGCTTCCATTGTAAGCACATTTAGGTTCTGCTTGAAGTTCAACATTAGAAATGAATGCATGTGATGGAAAAAAAAAGAGAAGCACGATATTGTACTTACTGAGAGAGAAGAAATAACCGCTACCATCAGCATGTGCCTTAACAGATAAGCTCTTTCTAACTTGACCTGCATTACTGTAGTAAAAGCACAGTTAACTTAAAAAATCAAACCGAAAGAAAAATAGCTCAAACCAGCAAATCATCAGAAACTAAAACAATTCAAAACATAAATCAGAAAACCAACCTCGTCAACATTCCAGGGTCATGGAAGAAGTCGCAGGAAGCATTAGCACCCATACTGATCAAGGAGCCAACCTCGGTTGCTGACAAAGCAAATCGCTACACCACATAATAGGCAGAGTGAGCATCAGATGTTATGACAGTTGATAAAAGGGAGTTGAGCAACCAAATCATAGATTCCTTCTGCTAACAAAACTGTAAAACAATGAGTAAACAGAGTAGTACCTGTCTCTTCTCTGAATCATATTTACGCTCACCAATAGCTGGCCGAAATGTCAACATAATGACACCACGACGCTCTACTTTCATATTTCCAGACTGCAAAGAGAATGTGTTAACAATGTCATCTAAATTCATGGAAAAGAACAAAATCATCATCCCTAAATGATTGTAAAGGGACCTTACTTCCAATTTAGCAAATTTCGGGAGTACCGGTTCAGCAGACAGTGCCGCTTTGCCCTTGAATATAGAATACGGTGCAAATATCCTGTTTCCAGATTCCCCTTGAAAGAAAAAACAAAGTAGCACATGTTAGAAAGATGAAGTAATTAAAGTGGTGTGAGTAAGTTATATTGGAATGACATGTTGCATACCATTAGGCTGGAACTTTGGTTCAGTAGTAGCAGTCGCACCACTCTCAGTGCTAAAACCACGGCATAAATTGAAGTCATTAGTAGCAGCTTCAGTCAGCAGCGAACTCTTTCCTCCCCAAAGTGACTCACTATTCGATACATAAGTAAAAAACAATCACCGTATTATTATCAATAATCAACGACAACAGATGACTGAATGAGTAGCAACCAGCCAACCACATCATTTAAACAATGTTATTCTCACTATCTACCACGAATGTATGTGAGTCCACACTTAGCAGGGTCCTTGGAATCCAACGTATACCAAATAAGGCAGCGTAAGTGAAACAAAGAAGTACTGAAACCCTAGAATGCACTAAAAAGTTGGAAAACAGACCATCCATTTCACTCACATAATCAGTACTCGTAAATACACTAAAATGCTTCAAAAATCACATTGTTATCTCAGCCAGAAATGAACAGTACTGAAACCCTAGAATTGAAAACGGATCTGTGAAAAAAACAGCAGCAGGCATATATAAATAGATACAGAAAAGTAAAGTAGTGAAGGCCTTCGGAAAATGAAGAGGACGAAGCAAGTAGTTAGTTAGGGTTTGAGAAGAAGGAAGGTACTAGTACACTACCTAGCAGCAGCTGCTACTGAAGAGCGAAGAAATGAGCGCTTGTTCCACAGCTTCAA
The DNA here is from genome assembly GCA_026545765.1 of Plantago major. Lineage (NCBI taxonomy): Eukaryota > Viridiplantae > Streptophyta > Magnoliopsida > Lamiales > Plantaginaceae > Plantago > Plantago major. The sequence goes on from CM048841.1 coordinate 84,227,867, forward strand.
CATTATTAAACACAGGAGTTTGAACGAGAAAAGTAGAAAACTGCTCTGCAACTCAAAAACTACAGTAATTTCTTCTTCTTCTTCTTCACTCTTCACTCTAATATTTTACTCCGAAAGTTTTGCCTTTATGTTTTACTAACACTAAGCCCATGTTTCGAGGGATAAGTATGGGAAAAAACTTTTTGGTTCAAATTCCCCCTTTTCACTAATCGGATGCTGACACGTTTTTTCATGTTCCACAAATTACAGTACTCTACATTTTAGATAAAATTACAAAAAAAGCTACCCCTTAAAATTTGTCTCTTTACCACTTTGGTATCTAGATTTAGCGACCATTACCGAGACGGAATTTGAAATTACATCTAAACCCAAAAGTAACTTTTTCACCTATTTTATATTTTCTTTATAATTTCATAATTTTATTTTATTGCAAAATAAATTCAAATAATTTTAAATCCTTATACATAAATCCCCAAAAGTTTTACTTATTAACATTCCTACCTTCTTCCCCACCCCCACCACCGAAATAGATTTAATCATCTTTCCCCACCCCCCAAAAAAAAACATCTTCTTCTTATACTCCGGTGAGTCAGAATTTCGATTCACGGAGTTGTAAATTGCAGCTCCATTTGAGTTGTAATTGCAGCACCAAAGGAGTTGCAATTGATAGAGCTCCAAGCGATGTGGTGGGGAAGGGAGTTTTTCTTTTCTTTTCTTTTTACATAAAAAATTATTTTGTAAGTTAATTATGTTAGTTATGAAATTATGGGTTATTTAAAAATATTTTGGGTTATTTTTGTAGTTTTTCTTAGTCCAATGTGTAGTAAAATGATAAATTACAATTAAGACCAATTAATATTATTTTTTGGTCAGCTAAAAAAAATAGATTTTAGACTTGGGTGTAATTGTTTCCAATCTGAGATTGAATCTGTAATTAGGCCCAATTTTATGGTACTTAAGTAATTTTCCCTTCTCTTTATTACTCCCAACTCCCTTAGAAACCTTATATATTTAAAATTACTCTGTCCTATTTTATCATCACTTTATTCAACCGATCTTTTACTTTATCATCTACTTACAAATTTACCAACGTAATAATTTTTGCAAACTATTTTATAATTACCATCTTCTTAATTGAAAATCAAGTGGGTCAGGGTTAAGCTTTTAATGGACCAAAGTGAGTAACTAATTCAGATAGCATATTATTATATGCATTGGAGTATTAGTACTTTGAATGATGTTTGATTCATCACATTTAGATTTGAGAAGTCTAGATGTAATTAATTGGAACACTGGACATGTTATGGTAATTAATTGAAGTGCATGGACTAAACTGCAATTTATAAAAAGTTACAAATACAACACTTAGGAATTAGAGAAAATTGTTACATTTTTGTATTTTTATATTCTTCACCAACCCACATGTAATATAAGGTGTTGAAATAATACTATATATTTCGATTGTCGAAAATCAAAGTGAACATTTTATTTAGAATAGATTGTGTATTGTTTTAAAGAGATCATAAATGGTGTTTAAGTGGTCTTGAACTCTTTTCTTTTCGGTCGTTCATATAATTCATCCTAACCAATTTTACACATATAAATGTAAAAAGAGCTTTACTTTTGAAGTATCCATGTATTTGAACATGCCAAACAGAAAAAAAATTGTTAATTAAGTGGGAATTTTTTTTTGAAGAGTAATTGAAGTGTAGGCTTACAATACTCTAACTCGAGATAACGAATCTAATCCAACCCGCTCATATACATGCGGCACTAACAATTCAATATTGTATCCTCCAGCTACAATAGATGTTCATTGTATTTAAAATATCAAAAGAAGTAATGCACAAATTTGCCCTATTTTCTTTAGAATGTGTACGGATGTACCTCATATTCTCATATTTTAAAATTGCACTATATGTTTCCTAAAACTTTGCGCATCCGTTAAAAAATAACGGTGTTTGTTTTGTGTAGGTGGGTTTGATTTTTTAGGCATAAAAATCTGTGAAATTCACAATTATCATTAAACTAACAAAAGGGTTTAAAAAATGACAAGAATATGAGAAATTCTTCAAATTATAAGAATTATAGAAATTTGTAATAGTTTTTAAAATTATTAAGTAAATATTAAAAAAATATGAAAAAATATACCAAAATTTAAAAAATAAAGGGTTTTTAGTATACTCCTTTTCAGAATATAATGAAAAATATTGAATTGTTTTGCAATTTATGTAGTTGCAGTTTAACTTCTGTTAAAAAAAAATAGCAGGGCATTCTAACTATTTTATTAAATTAATTATTGGCCACTCATTTTCAAAGATTTTTTTCATATTGACTATAATTATTTAAAAAGTTTATCAATTATATATAATTATTTCATAATGTATGGAACTGCTCAATGTTTAGTATTTATTATAAATTTTAATATTTTATTACAAAATCTAGTTTCAAGTATTTTTGTGAATTTAAAAAAAAATCATTATTTAAAAAGCAAGATATAATACATTTATCGTTATTCTGAACGGAATGTAGCAAATGTACATAATTTTAAAGAATACAAGGTATATCCATGCAATTTAATTTAAAGAATATGGGGTACATCTGTGCATATTTCGAATAACATAAAGTATATACATTGGCAGTTGCCTCACCTGAATTTCTGGTACGAAGGAGTGATTATAGCCTCAAGGTTCCAAAACATTGTCATACTATATGATTTCCTTGCTATTATTTTGTAAAATTAACGTCTCTTGATGGTCAAGAAACTATATTTTGCAAAAGACTCGGGTTCAAATCTCATTGTGCCCATAATTTCCTTAGTTTTCCATCATCTTCTTCTTCTTTCTACCCTTTAGACATTAGTGTTTTTTTTAATACATTTTGTATCTTTACTTCAAAATTAATTTTCTTTGTTACACAACACATAATTATATACTTCCTCTTAGAATTGTTGCACGAATCGAGACTCAACGAGGGCTCAGCTCGAGCCTCATTTTATGCTCGTTTATCTAACGAGTCGAGCCCGACTTGGCTCTATAAAGCTTGTTAATGTAATAAATTTATATTTTTATACTTATTTTTAATATTTTTAATAGATAAGGCTCATTATTTTTTCGAGTTCGAGCTCGTTACAAGTTACTCGAGCTCGAGCGGAGTATCACAATACTCGACTCGTTTAACAACACTACTTCCTTAGTCTCGCCGAAGTTGCACTTTTTTATTGACTACAATCAATTTTTTAAGAGAATGATTAACAAAATAATACTAATACTAATAAAAAAAAATTGGTGTTGCTTATGAGAATAACAATGATACTTTAGAATTTAGAGTTGTTGGGTCAAGAACAATTTTTTGAGTCATTTTTCTCAAAAAAAAACATTCTAGCATAGTACATGTGCAGCTTTAGACAAAACATAGACGGAGTATATTGGTACTTTGAGTATTAAAATGTGCATTTTTTAATGTCTTGATTTGAATTTCTTGCTCCACCACATTAAATCAACGTGATTCACTTATCATCATCGTGTATCGTTAGCAAAACCGCAAATTTCGATGCACCCTGAGAATCTCCCACCAGCCAAGGACATTGGAAAGGTTAGAGTAGTCTCAGACAAAACCATAACTTCACTCACATTTGTCTCCCTCAGAGTTTTACTGCCAGGTGTTGGGTACCTCTGGTGTTTTGTTGTTGACTTCTTGTTTCATTCAAAATTTAAACAATCAGTGAGTTTAAATCTCTCTTTCATCACCAATTACTTGTTAATCTCAATTTACTCTTCTTTACAGTACAGTCGGCTGAGCTGATGACAGCGCACAGAGCAAGCAACCGTTTTTTCTTTCAAGATTTTTTATCATTTTCTGCCGACGATGACCAGGATCAAGATCAACCAACCCAAAACCAAGCTTCTATCCTTCTTTAATGGTTTTTTAATTACTTATATATAATATAATATAATAATCCCTTTCTACTCAGATCTTCTTCATCTTCTGCTTTCCCTGTATTCTCCAATCATTGTTACAGATAACTGCCCTGCTATCCTATCTATCTGCAGGTTAGTTCAGTTTTTCCCTTTTCTTTTCTTCTTTCATTGGAAAGTTTCTGTCTTGGCTAGTTTTGAGGTGGGATTGATTAGTTTCGACTGTTTGGCAATCGACTCAAAACTCGACCCAGTAGAAATTTGGAGTTGATGAATAGTAACTCAATCCTGTTCGGTGTTGATTAGTGATTTCGATAGAGTTTAATTGCGTGTCAATTCTCAATCAACCAAATTATTGGTTTGCTGCCTTGGTTGCTTTAAGTGTCTGTATTTCTTTCTATTGTTGAGTTGGTTTCATTTTACTTGATCAATTCACAATTTCACATACTTACTTTGCGTCAGTGCCAAGAAAATCAAGTGTTCATTGTCCAATCTGACACTTTAACCAACCTCATCAACACAAGTATACAACAAGCATCTTCACTTCATTGCACTTTGCAATTCTTTCATCAGAATTAAATTATTGGCTTTTGCTTCCTTATTGACTGTAAGTACTATATAAAAATTGCTGCTTGTTAGATTGCTTCTTGTAATATATAAAAATGGCTGCTTTACTTGAGAGAGATAGTCTCAATTATTGTTCTTGGGAAGCTGCAATTGTTTCTGTGTCTGATTGTGTCTATGTTGTATTGTTGTGTTACCCTTCATCTCCCACTGGAATTTGATCTTTGTTTTTACTCCTTGATTTGTTATTTCATATAAGACCGTCATCTAAATATTCATTCAAAACTGGGTGAGAGTGGTTTGCGTGTTCTTTCTGTTGAAACACTAATAAAGATGTATACTTATTCTGTTGTTGGCTTAGAGTTTTCCGGTGATAGTTTTCAATTGTTCGACTATTGTCTGTCCAGTCTTTGCGTTTTATTTATTGAAGCTGGTTTGGTTCAAGTCTGTTTATGTCTGTTCCAGTTTATCGAAACGAATTGAACTCTATGCCTATTCTTTCTTACTTTTTGTTCCTTGCTCTATGCCTATTCTTTAAGTATACTTGGAACAGAAGATTTACATCTCCTTCTTCCTAGCAGGATTGTGATTAGCAGTGGAGCGGATTGATGTAAATGCAGAGATCACGTAGAGCTCTTCTACAAAGAAGAGCTTTGGAGAAGGGTGTCGGTGGACGCCATCTCTTGCTGTATAAAGTGTCACTTTCTTTTGTTGTTCTTCTATGGGGTCTTGTTTTCCTCTTGAATCTATGGATTGGCCATGGTGATGGTTACAAAGGTTAGCTTGCCATCTAGTTTTTCATCTCATTTCTATCATTTTTCAAACTACTCCGGACTATGTGACTCCATTATTGTGAATAATCAGAATTTAGACTGCATTTCGTAAAAGAACCACCCCCCATCTCTTCGCATATGGATTGTTTATTCTTTTAGTTTATTAGCTGCAGCACATTAAAATTACCATTTCTGTTCAGAGTCTTTGTTCATTAGCTTATATGAGATCGCCTTGTTTATGGATGTAGACAAACCTGATGAGCATCCAATGAGATGCGAAGAAGATCAATTTCCTATTGAGAGAAGCTCTGCCTCCATACTACCAGTGGACATACATTCATCAGGAAAATCTGTAGCTCAAGATGTTTCTAGTGATGAGCCGTCAGTAAGATTTGCAGAAACTCATCTCAATAGTCAGGCACCACCAGTAGTATTAGCAAATACGAACCATGAAACTGTTGCTTTTGAGGAAGAAGGTGCAGGTAAGCGAACAAATTCACCCATTCAGTCAAAAAATGAGAACTCTAAAAACGACAGGTTGCACGGTGCTATACCTCCAGGTCTTGATGAATTCAAGAACAAAGCATTAAATTCTAGAAGTAGACATGTAACTGGTGAGGCTGGAAGCGTTAGTCATAGAGTAGAACCTGGAGGTGAAGAATACAATTATGCATCTGCGTCTAAAGGAGCAAAGGTCTTGGCTTATAACAAGGAAGCAAAAGGTGCTTCTAACATTTTGACCAGGGATAAGGACAAATACCTTCGGAATCCTTGCTCCACTGAGGGAAAGTTTGTTATAATAGAGCTTTCTGAAGAAACCTTGGTGGAAACTGTCATGGTTGCAAATTTCGAACACCACTCCTCCAACTTGAAAGACTTTGAGCTACTAGGAAGTCATGTTTATCCTACCGAATCATGGATCAAGCTTGGAAATTTTACTGCTGCAAATGTGAAGCATGAGCAAAGTTTTCCTCTTGCTGACCCAAAATGGGTGAGATATATAAAGCTGAATTTACTAAGTCATCATGGGGCAGAATTCTACTGTACTTTGAGTATGCTGGAGTTGTATGGAGTTGACGCTATTGAAGAAATGCTGGAGGACATGGTTTCAGTTCAGGATAAATTATTAGTCCACGCAGAAACACTTAACCAACAGAAGTCTGTGTCCACTGATAAAATAGAAACTGGCAGTAATGGTCATGAAACTGTGTTTGAAGAACCTGATACTGCAGGTGGAACCTCTGATGTGAAAAATGGAAGGTCGGCAAGTGATCTTCCCCCTGACCCCGTCGAACAAATACACAATCAACAACTTAACAGGATGCCAGGAGACAGTGTTCTTAAGATTCTAATGAAAAAGGTTAAATCCTTGGATTTGAACTTGGCTGTTCTGGAGCAGTACTTGGAGGAGTTCAATTATAGATATGGCGATATTTTCAAAGAACTCGATAAAGTAGTGGGAAATAAAGGTGTAATTCTAGAGAAGATCATCTCAGATATCAGAATTCTCTCGGACAACAAAGATGACATGGTTTGTAGTTCTTTCACTTGATTTGAGTTCATTCATTTGGCTGGATCATTGTTTGACACTAACTTTTTGCAGGGTAAGGAGATAGGTGAGCTTTTGTCCTGGAAATCCCTCGTTTCCATGCAGGTTGACAACATCGTGAAAGAAAATGCCTTCCTCAGGTTTGCCCTAAATTAACTAGTGTTATCAAACTCATTGAGTTATTGCAGTTAAAATTTTCTTGGGTCAGATAAATTGTTGTTTTCTCTGTTTGTTGGCATCATATGCGCTTTTAGAAGAAAAATTTTTGAAGTTTCTTTTCCCTTTCCTCATTCCTCTTAGTTTTGTTCAGTATTAAGGAATGACAGAATAAGATGACACATACCTTATTTCTGTAATCTGTACAGTGACTCCCTTAATACGATAGTACGATACTTGATGACTGACTTACTTCCTTTTGATCTTATTTAATTGGGGATCTAATATAGCCTTTTATATTCCTTTAAGAAACTTCAGAAGCTGGAGAAACAGTTTAATCATGTACAATTCCCTTATTGAAATACTGATACCAAGTTTTTGTAACTTGGGGTATTATGTTCTTTTCCAGTTGTCGTCTTGCTTGAACGAGATTTATCTTCAATATTCCAGTCATGTTCTTATGCAAATAATTTCTGTTCATCTTTTGTTTTTGACAAACACTCTACTTTCTACCTGCAGATCGGAGGTAGAAATGGTAAAAAGAAATCAGCTGCATATGGAGAAGAAGGGGATTGTAATTTTTCTTGTTTCTGTGCTTTTCGGATTCTTAGGCCTTACAAGGGCATTCGTAGATATGATGATATCAAATGTTAATAGGAGTTCAGATCATTCCAGGAAATTTTGTCCAGAGAGCTCTTCCTGGTTTTGGCTATTACTCAGCTCTAGTATTACTGTAATCATCCTCTCCTTATAATAGTCTAGCTTTCTTTTAACTTATGATCACTTCTTTCTGCAGACTTCATATCTCTTTTTTTTTTTTTTTTTTCTATCTTGTTCTGGTTTACTTTAAATACATTCTTGAATATAAAGTTGGATTACATTATGTGATGTAAGTTTATATTGGATGTGGGCGATCAAAACTCCCATCGGTAATCGCATTCACCCCATTTCCATTCCTTCCATCGTACAATCCTCCTCCAACCATGGCAGCCAAATACATTCTCCTGCTATGTCTTCTTCTCTCTTCCCTCCTCACGGCTTTTGCCACAGCTGAAAATGTTGTAGCAGCTAGCAAACCGGAAATGACACCAACATTGGCCTTTCCCTCGACCTCCAATGCCAGCCGGTGGATTCAAGTGGCCTCCACAGTGGCCGCACCATCCCCACCACAAAGCAGAGACCAGTGCGAATGAAGCATCATTACATCCTAAATCAGTCTGGCTTCATGTAATTTGGTTAATTCTAGAATAAGGTAGGGTTTTGCGTTATTCAGTTTTTCATCAGCTTAGGTTGTCCACGATCAGTTGAAAATTAAATGTAAAGTTTTCTTTATTGAGGTTCTTTTTATTTTTTGCCGAAAGGCATAAGATGATAAAAACTTGATCCGAATAATATTAACACGACTTTTCTATATTTCTCAGTCCCTTTTGATGAGATTTTAAGCCATTCTGCCAAACTAATCCACAATAAGAAGACTTCAAATACTCATGCAGCAGAAAGGAGACGATATCAGATAAAAAAAAAACTTCTATACTAGAATGGAGTAATACACCACATTGCCCCACAAAAGATAGGACCACACTCTAACTCATTAACGCAGCGAAAAATAAAGATCCAGACTTAAAAAACGATCAGACGTTAATAAGCGCATCCATTACTGACCAAAATTAGAAGAACTACATACCAATGCCAACAGATGAAAAAGTTTGCCAAGTACTTGACCACAAACACATGGCGACCATTTGTTTCATAGGTGAATAATGAGAACTGAAAGCTGGAATATTACTAGATTAACCAATCCTTCTACAGAAAATTGACAATGGCAACATCAACAGTTCATTCCCACTCAGTGCCTTCAAGTTCTCCAGCTGGTTTTGGTAGATTCTGATTACTACTTCGCGGAAGCTGTGGATTAGTGTATTGGTTCCATCCCATGATATTGGGCAAAACATACTGAAGAACAAAGGAAACAAATGAGCAATTTTATGTATATATAATGCACAACTGAGATAATTCAAACATTTGCAGCACAGGATGAAGCTAGTACGAGTCGCAGCTGTGATTTCTATGCAAAGGAAGTCGAAAAAATGAAGGCCTATCTTCTTTAGTAGGGATCCATAAATACTTTATTACGCACACAGCCAGAGATCCCAAAAGAAACTCATATGAACCACTACTCTCTTTTGTCAACAGCTTAAAATGTGAAGGTTGATTCCAATGTGAGAAAGTAATTCTTATTTCATCCCATTTCCTATAGAGAATGTGTGAAGTAATTCTTATTGCATCCCAATATAAATGCACCTAATACCAATACAATAACTAAATCATAAACATGATTATAGAGAATGTCTTACGCTGAAAGCGGTTCTAAGGACCTCATATTCAGCAGTAGTAATTGGTACAGTAATCCGATCGGTCTTTTTGAGGGTATTGTCGACAACATCTGCCAAAAAGAAAAAAAAGAAAGAAAAAGGTATAAAAATTAGCACAGTTTGCTCTTCTTAAGTTCAACATTATAAAAGACATGCATTGCAACAATGTATATTCCGGTATTCTCTTTAACATTATGTTGGAATTGGACTGTTTTTGCAATTATAGATCTTATCCAATTGACCTTTTATATTGTAACTCACAAAAGGGGCACTTACTGAGAGAAAACATATATCCGCTGCCATCAGCATGTGCTCTGATTGATAATTTCTTATTAATTTGGCCTGCATTACTGTAGTAAAAGCCCAGTAAACTTAGATATCATACCGAAATAAAAGACCTCATATCAACAAACTATCAGAAATTAAAAAGAATGCCAAAATAAATCAGAAAACCAACCCCGTCTTCATTGAAGGGTCATGGAAAAATTCACAGGAGCCATTAGGGCCCAGACTGATAATGGATCCAACCTCTGTTGCTGACAAAGCGAATTTCTACAGCACAGAAATAGGCACTCTGAGACACTTCACAGAGCACACTACACATCTAATGTTACGACATTTCAAGGAAACGGCATAGAGTAAATAAAGTACCTGGCTCTTCTCAGAATCATACTTGCGCTCACCAATAGCAGGGCGGAATGTCAACAAAATGCCACCACTGCGTTCTACTTTGAAACCAGCTCCAGACTGCAACAGGAATGGGGGTTTGGGCAATAATAGTGTCATCTAAATTCATCGAAAGACAGAGTATAATCTAATTTTCAACCCATAATAAATGTCCGGTTATCTTACTTCCAGTTTAACAAATTTCGGCAGCATTGGTTCGGCAGCCAGTGCAGCTTTGCCCTTGAATATCGAAAACGGTGCATATATTTTAGCTGCAGAATCCCCTTGACAAGCAGAACAAAGTAGAGCAACTGTGAGGAAAAGAGAGCCATGGAAATTAGTATATATTGGAAAGACATGTTACATTGCATACCTGTACTAGCAGTAGCAGTCATGCTACCACTCTGTGAGCTTAGACCACGCAGTAATATGAAGTCATTAGTAGCTTTAGTGAGCGAGCTCTTTCCCGAAAATGGCAACTCCCTGATTCAACACAAGACCAAGTGAGTATCATCTATCGTGTATGAAGTATGAACGAACCAAATTACAAAATAAACAATGCTAGATTGCTCGTCTCATCGGAACGGCACATCTAAATTCAACTGACTTGCCATGGATACTAGGAAAGTACTCAGTCAATAAGCTGACTTGAGTACACAATTAGTATTAGTAAACATTTTAAACTGAATCCGGCTATAAGTTTAAGGTATTAAGCTATAAGCATTGAGATAATGAGTAGACAATTAGTACTAGTAGACAGTAAAATACTAAAAATTCCACAGTTATATTATTCACTCAGGCAGAAATGAACAGTACCGAAACCCTAAATTTAAAAATCCATATGAGAAAAGAAGAGCAGGACTACTCTACAGGAAGCATATGTTTACGTACATAGATACAAAAAGGTAAAGTAGCTAGGGTTAGACAGAGTGCTGTTAAATTTTAGAGCGATTGAAGGCGAAAAAGAAAGAAAGAAGAGAGTGCGTTGCGTTACCTCAAGGAGTGGAGATGCAATCTCTTGTTCCACAGCTTCAACATTCTTTGTTTTCTTCTTCTGTATCTATCAAGAAACTAACAATCTTGTATAACCACCATTGATTGAGCTATTCAATCAAGGCTTTAGAGTTTACAAAGAAGAAAGGAAAATGAAGTAGTAAGTTACAGGAATGAAAGCCTTTTAATATAAATAGACTTTCTAGACTATAAGCAACTTCTAGTTACATAACTAACTTTCTTAAATAAGGTGTATTCACTTGTTTGTCCTTAAGACCCCTCAAGATGAAGTGTGTATGTTCTGAACATTCATCTTGGATTTAAAATGATCAAACAACTGAGGACCCAGGGGCTTAGTAAAAAGATCTGCAACATTGTGTTCTGGAGATATGTTGATGAGCTGAATAATCTTGTTCTGCAGCTTCTCTCTGATGAAGTGACAATCTACATCAATGTGCTTAGTTTTGTCATGAAAGACTGGATTGTGAGCTAAACAATAAGCTGACTTGGAATCAGTGTACAGAATTGCAGGAGAATGATGAGCAATGTGAAGATCTGCCAACAAATAGAGTAACCATTGAAGCTCACAAGTTGTATAGGCAATAGCTCTATACTCTGCCTCTGCTGAAGATTTGCTAACTGTGGGCTGCTTTTTAGATCTCCATGAGATCAAAGAATCTCCCAAATATATTGAGAAACCAGTAATGCTTCTTCTAGTCTGCAAGCATCTAGCCCAGTCACTATCAGTGAAGCCCTTCAATGTCAATTCTGACTTAGAAGATAACAAAATGCCTTGACCAGGTGTGGATTTGAGGTATCTCAGTAGCCTATGAGCTACTGCAAGATGCCCCTCAGTTGGTTTTGACATATATTGTGACAAAATTTGAAGACTATATAGGAGATGTCAGGCCTTGTGATTGTAAGATACAACAACCTGCCTATCAATCATATGTAATGAGAAGGATCTTCTAGTGGTGTTATGTTGTCTATAAAACCTTGTTGAGAATCCATAGGAGTTGTAGTTGGTCTGCAACCAATGTAACCTGTGTCAGTCAATATATCTAAACAATATTTGCATTGACATAAGGTGATCCCAGCTTAATTTCTGGCAACTTCAATGCCTAACATATACTTCATTGTGCCAAGATCATTAATTGTAAAAGCTTTGTGCAAATGATCTTTTACAGCTTGAATCTCTGTCAAACTGTCACCTGCTAATAAAATATCATCCACATAACAAGCCAAAGCAGTAAAACTAGAGTTAGTTGTCTTAATAAAAAGAGAGGAATCAGAAACACATTGATGATAACCAAAAGAAATTAAACTTTCAGTTAGTTTAATAAACCATTATCTGCTAGCTTGTTTAAGCCCATAGAGGCTTTTATTAAGCTTGCAGACCTTACCATCCTCACAATAACCAGGTGGTGGTGTCATGTACACCTCCTCATCTAAATCTCCATGCAAGAAAGATGTGTTGACATCAAGTTGATGAAGGTGCCAAGATTTGACAGCAGCAATTGCTAAAATGACTCTGACAGTTGTGATTTTAGTGATAGGACTAAAAGTGTCAAAGTAGTCCAAACCAGGTTGTTGAGTGTACCCTTTAGCAACAAGTGTTGCTTTATATCTCTCAATAGTGCCATCTGACTTGTATTTGATTTTGTAAACCCATTTAAAACCTAAACAAGACTTATCTGCAGGTAATGTAGTCAATGTCCAAGTTTTAGTCTTCTCAAGTGCTTCCAGTTCCTTATTCATGGCTTCTTGCCATTCTTTATGTGGAGCTGCTTGTCTATAAGTCCTTGGCTCAGTCAGTTGAGATATAGCTGCAGTGAAAACTCTATATTCTGGTGATAAAGAAGAAGTAGCAAGATGTGTAGATATAGGATAAGTAACTCCTTTTGATGAAACTGCATTTACTTGTTTTCCATTAACAATAGAAGGAGGAAGCTGGACATCATAAACTTGTAAGTATGATGGAATATTTCTCTGTCTCACAGGCCTCTGATTCTCTTCATTAATAACATCAACTGGCAGAACAACTGGTGATACAATAGGACCTGTAGCTGGTATAATTACTTGTTCTTCATGTACCTGTTGCTCAGCATAAGGTACAGAAAAATTATCTGATATATTCACAGAATTAGTAGTATCAATAGAAGAATTCTGTAATATAGGAGAAGAATGTTGTTGATCAACATGATTATGAGGAATATGATCAACATTAGCATCAGGTATATGATCAACATGAGCATCTGGTATATGAACATTAGTATCATGTGAAGTACTAATATCATAAACATAAGGATCAACAGAAGTTAAAGGAGTAGATATATGTGACTCGGTATCAATATCATGATAAGCGAAGTCAGATTCATAAAAAATGACATTTCTACAAATTAAAACATTTTTACTTTGCATATCATCACTACAAGAAATCCGTCATTTAGCGACGGAAGGTAGCGACGGATAGATTCCGTCGCTAAATAGCGACGAATCGCTAATTTTAGCGACGAAATGGAGACGGATTGAGCTAATCCGTCTCTAATCCGTCGCTAATCCGTCGCTAGATTAGCGACGGATGTGTTTCCGTCGCCAAATAGCGATGGATAAAAAATTCCGTCGTTATTTAGGGACGAATTTAAGTTGACCGGATAAAAAAAACAAAAAAAAATTAAAATTGGTTTTAGCGACGGATCGCGATTCGTCGCTATTTAGCGACGGATAGCGTTCCGTCGCTAAAATCTAAATACTATCGTGTGTCTGCTCCAGTAGATTCATTTATGCGTTTCTTCCTTCTTCATTTCTTCAATCGCCACTAATAAATTCCGGCCAAATCTCGACCGTTCCGGCCAATTTCGGAGTCTTCTCGAAGCCTGTGGGACAAGGAGCTCGTGTGGTCAACAAATTTCATCTTTTTTCAGCTAAATCGAAGGTATTTTGGCTAAAACCCTAACTTTGCCAAATTTGGGAATTTTGTTAATTTCGACTAATTTGAGCAATTGCATGTTTATTGTAAGTATGTAGTAGTTAGTTAAGCTTATATTACGTAGTGTGTTAACTTTGAGATGTTCAATTGATATATTGATTGTGAATTTGGATTTTTAGTATAATGTTAAGATGTTTGGAAGTATGTAGGGTTGTTAATTTGATATTTTCGTATATGTAGTACGATTAGAATGATTTAGTTGAGTGTTTTGGAACCCTTACTTGTTGCAAAATTTGATATCTGTCAAATGTATATTCATGTATATTTGTGCGTTAATATCTGTCAAATGTATATTCATGTATTCTTTACTAACTCATTTTTTCTTGCAATTTCTTATTTGCAGATGCCGCGCCAAAGGAAGTCCACATACCTTCCTCCCGGGTTTAGGGGTGCTAGTCCAGCGGGTTCTAGTAGTACTGACTAGTCATGGTAGTCCTCGTTGGATACGACATTGGGGAGCGAGCAGATCCTGTGTACCAGAGACTCCACCGCCTACACGGCTTCGCTCCGGTGACTACCCTCGACGGTGTCCGTACTTGACGTTGACGGACGTGCTACATTTCGTGGAAACCGTGTTGTTCCCCAATGGCGTGAACAAGTAAGTATTATGGAGTTGTAGAACATACACTTAAGATAAATATATGTTACATGATTTTACTAATGAATATTTGTTTCTTGTTTGTCTCATTGATAATGTGTTTTGGCCTCCGGATGCCTCGGACAAACTAGGCAAAATCTTCGGGGAGGCGGAGATGCTTGGAGGCGAAGTGGTCAAACGTCCGGACGGATGAAGCACTTTTACTTGACGAGTAGCGTAAGCTTAAATGTTACAATGAATGCTTTATTTGTTCTTTTAATCATTGTGTTAATGTGTGTGGTATGTTAGCCACTATATCTGTGAGTGGTATGTTAGCCACTAAGCTTGTTTTGATGTGTTAGTCACTATGAACTTGTTGTGTCGTTTGAGTGGTATGTTAGCCACTGAACTTGGGTGATATGTTAGTCACCATTGTGTTAGTCAATTTTAAGACAATTTGAGTGGTATGTTAGCCACTGAGCTTGTTTTGATGTGTTAGTCACCATTTATGAACTTGTTGTGTTGTTTGAGTGGTATGTTAGCCACTGAATTTGGGTGATATGTTAGTCACCATTGTGTTAGTCAATTTTAGGACAATTTGAGTGGTATGTTAGCCACTGAGCTTGTTTTGATGTGTTAGTCACCATTTATGAACTTGTTGTGTTATTTGAGTGGTATGTTAGCCACTGAATTTGGGTGATATGTTAGTCACCATTGTGTTAGTCAATTTTAGGACAATTTTAGTGGTATGTTAGCCACTGAGCTTGTTTTGATGTGTTAGTCACCATTTATGAGCTTGTTGTATTGTTTGTGTGGTATGTTAGCCACTGAATTTGGGTGATATGTTAGTCACCATTGTGTTAGTCAATTTTAGGACAATTTGAGTGGTATGTTAGCCACTGAGCTTGTTTTGATGTGTTAATCACCATTTATGAACTTGTTGTGTTGTTTGAGTGGTATGTTAGCCACTGAACTTGGGTGATATGTTAGTCACCATTGTGTTAGTCAATTTTAGGACAATTTGAGTGGTATGTTAGCCACTGAATTGAATTGTTGTAGGACTACTACATTTCAGTTTCATTTGAGTGTTATATTTAAATTGTTATCTTGCTTTATACTTGTGTAATTTTTACTTTGAATGGAATTGTTGTAGAAGGACTATTTCATTCCCAATGCGCTGGTGTCCCAGTTGTACACCGTTTTCGAGACCTTAGGGTCCGACATCTACAGGAAAATGGTCTACAAAATGAAGGAGACACGCAGGCAGCCAACTTGGGTGGGGGATGACGAGTGGGCACTGTGGTTGACATACTGGAATGATCCCTTCGTCCAGGATCAAGCGTACAAGAACAGACAAAACCGTTTGTCTGAGCCGCATGATGGTACGGGCACTGTCAGACATCACTACAGGCCGCGAGCTGTTATTACAGATCACGTGATGGAGGTTAGTAAATATGTTGTTTATTTTAGCGACGGAATTATCCGTCGCTAAAACTGGACCGATCCGTCGCTAAATCCTTAGCGACGGATAATACCCCGTCCCCAAACAATGCGTCGCAATGTTTTTTAGCGACGGATAAGGGATCCGTCGCTAAATAACGACGCACTGGCGACGGATTAATCCGTTGACCAGTTCGTCCGCATTGGCGACGGATTCTGTATCCGTCTCTAATTAGAGACGGGGTTTAGCGACGGAAATAATTCCGTCGCTAAATTCACGAACTAATCCGGCTTAGTTCGATTGGTATTTAGCGACGGAATTTATATGTTTTAGCGACAGACATAATTCCGTCGCTAAATCTACTGTTTTGAAATTTTTTTTTTAAATATTTCTTTTTCACATAATATAGTCATAGATAATATACCCGAAACAATTAAATTGCATTAATATATCCGAAACTATATAAATTATCTACAAATAATCCGAAACAAGAATTAGAAGGTGAAATAGTGTCAAATTATCCATAACAAGTCTGATGTAACTAAGGATAATCGGGAGGAGGCGGTGGGTGAGACTGGGAAGAGCTACTGAACATCTGGGTCAAATCGTCCATCCGCTTGGCCATACGAGCCTGTTCCTCAAGCACTTGCTCGTAAGCTGCCTTGGTCACAGCTATTTCCTGTTGGAGAGGAGTCATCATCTCGTTAACCTGCTGCTGCGTGTAGAGGTTAGATCGCGATCCTGATCCCTGGGACACTGAGAAGCTACCAGAACTCATGGAAGGGCCTAAACTTCCCAATCCATACATTCGACCCTTGCTGTCCATTGGGTTGACCTCGAAGAAGATCTGGTCTTGCTCTTCAATTGACAGCTCATGACCGTCGATCATCCTCTCGTCCATCCTCCTCTCGACCTCACTCTGCAATTGTTGGTTGCATACGAAATGAGATGTAATTTTAGGAATCACTTTAATTAAAATACTCAAATACACATGTAATTAACCTTAAGAAAGAAACGTACCGCAATACGTTCGGCCCTCACGTCAGTCCAGATGCCATTCTTCAGCTTAGCCTTCTTGAAGTGGTACAGAGCACTCTTCGGCTGTCCTTTATTGGCCTAAAAAAACATATGTGCAAACAAGTAGTTAGTTGATTGAAATGAAAGCTAAAAACTGTTATGTATCATATTCCAAGTCATAAACAACATATTTACTAACCTCCATCACGTGATCTGTAACAATAGCTCGCGACCCATAGTGATGTCTGGCAGTGCCCGTACCATCATGCGGCTCAGACAAACGATTTTGTCTTTTCTTGTATGCTTGATCCTGGACGAATGGATCATTCCAGTACGTCAACCACAGTGCCCACTCGTCATCCCCCACCCAAGTTGGCTGCCTGCGTGTCTCCTTCATTTTGTAGACCATTTTCCTGTAGATGTCGGACCCTAAAGTCTCGAAAACGGAGTACAACTGGGACACCAGCGCATTGGGAATGAAATAGTCCTTCTACAACAATTCCATTCAAAGTAAAAATTACACAAGTATAAAGAAAGATAACAATTTAAATATAACACTAAAATGAAACTGAAATGTAGTAGTCCTACATCAAAACAAGCTCAGTGGCTAACATACCACTCAAATTGTCCTAAAATTGACTAACACAATGGTGACTAACATATCACCCAAGTTCAGTGGCTAACATACCACTCAAACGACACAACAAGTTCATAAATGGTGACTAACACATCAAAACAAGCTTAGTGGCTAACATACCACTCAAATTGTCCTAAAATTGACTAACACAATGGTGACTAACATATCACCCAAGTTCAGTGGCTAACATACCACTCAAACGACACAACAAGTTCATAAATGGTGACTAACACATCAAAACAAGCTTAGTGGCTAACATACCACTCACAGATATAGTGGCTAACATACCACACACATTAACACAGTGATTAAAAAACAAATAAAGCATTAATTGTAACATTTAAGCTTACGCGCAGCTCGTCGAAGTAAAAGTGCTTCATCCGGTCCGGGACGTTTGACCACTTCTCGCCTCCCTGTCCCGGCATCTCCCGCCTCCCCCTAAAGATTTTGCCTAGTTTGTCCGAGGCATCCGGAGGCCAAAACCTGTTATCAATGAGACAAACAAGAAACAAATATTCATTAGTAAAATCATGTAACATATATTTATCTTAAGTGTATGTTCTACAACTCCATAATACTTACTTGTTCCTGCCATTATTGGGGAACAACACCGGTTTCCCCTGAAATGTATACTATATCTCCCATAAACATACAATTGATCTAATTAGTCGAAATTATTAAAATTCCCAAATTTATCAACAAGTAAGGGTTCCAAAACACTAAACTAAATCTTTCTAATCCTACTACATATACGAAAATATCAAATTAACAACCCTACATACTTCCAAACATTCTAACATTATACTAAAAATTCAAATTCACAATCAATACATCAATTGAACATCTCAAAGTTAACACACTACGTAATATAAGCTAAACTAACTTCTACATACTTACAATAAACGTTCAATTGCTCAAATTAGTCAAAATTAACAAAATTCCCAAATTTGACAAAGTTAAGGTTTTAGCCAAAATACCTTCGATTTAGCTGGTGAAAAGATGAAATTGGTTGACCACACGAGCTCCTTGTCCCACGAGCTTCGAGAAGACTCCAAAATTGGCCGGAACGGTCGTGATTTGGTCGGAAAATTGGAAATGGCGAAGGAAGAAGGAAGAAAAATGGGGAAGAAAGGGCTACTGCCCGATGGTATCAAGGTTTTAGCGACGGATCGCTATCCGTCGCTAAAATCCGTCTCTAACTAGCGACAGAACGCGATCCGTCGCTAGTTACCTTTTTTTAATTTTTTTTTATTTTGTAAGCTGGTCAACTTATTTAGGGACGGATTTAATATCCGTCCCTAAATAGCAACGGATAAATAAATTCGTCGCTATTTAACGACGGAAAAACATCCGTCGCTAATTTAGCGACGGATTGAGCGAATTCGCTCAATCCGTCTCCATTCCGTCGCTAAAATTAGCGATTCGTCGCTAAATAGCGACGGATAGAATCCGTCGCTAATGGCCGTCGCTAAACGGCGGATTTCTTGTAGTGATAACAGTTTTTAGCTTTCATTTCAATCAACTAACTACTTGTTTGCACATATATTTTTTTAGGCCAATAGAAGACAGCCGAAGAGTGCTCTGTACCACTTCAGGAAGGCTAAGCTGAAGAATGGCATCTGGACTGACGTGAGGGCCGAGCGTATTGCGGTACGTTTCTTTCTTAAGGTTAACATGTGTATTTGAGTATTTTAAAGTGATTCCTAAAATTGCATCTCATTTCGTATGCAACCAACAATTGTAGAGTGAGGTCGAGAGGATGATCGACGGTCATGAGCTGTCAATTGAAGAGCAAGACCAGATCTTCTTCGAGGTCAACCCAATGGACAACAAGGGTCGAATGTATGGATTGGGAAGTTTGGGCCCTTCCATGAGTTCTAGTAGCTTCTCAGTGTCCCAGTGATCAGGATCGCGATCTAACCTCCACTACAAAAAACTGGCAGTTTAGGGACGGATTTATCCGTCCCTAAACAACCAGCGATTCGTCCCTAATCCGTTAGGGACGGATAGGGACGCCCGTCCTTAAAACGGGCGTCTCTAACCGTTTAGGGACGGATAATATATCCGTCCCTAACTAGGGACGGATATTATCCGTCTCTAATGGTCAAACACCATTAGGGACGGATAAAATCCGTCTCTAATGGCTGTGACCATTAGGGACGGATTTATCCGTCCCTAAATATGTATTTTTTTTAAAAAAAAAAATTGCAGAATTTTATACGTCGAGAATTTTTATACGGATATACAATAAATCGATAATTTTATTTGTCGACAATGATACAATAAATCGATAATTTTATACGAATCAACAATAAATCGACAACGTCAATACACGAATATACAATAAATCAACAACGACAATACACGAATAAATCGACAACGTCAATACAATATTCAATAATACAAATACAATATTCTGTTAATTATACAAAATTAACAAGAAAAAATACAAAAAAAATATAAATAACGTGCGATTTTGGACGGAGGGAGGCGGTGGTGGATCTGGTCGGATGGTGGTGGTGGGAGGCGGTGGACAGTGTAGTGATGGTGATGGGAGGGCAGTGTGGATGGTGGTGGTGGGAGGCGGTGATGGTGGTGGTGGACAGTGGGTGGATGGTGGTGGATCTGGTGGTGGTGCATCACGCCTCTCGCCGGAAAACAACCTCGTCATTCTCCTCCACGTCCGCCCTATCTCCGTCCTCTACCGCCTCTGTTATAATTCAATAGAAATGGTGGTGGTGGTGGTGGAAGGGTGGTGGTGGCGGGGAGGTGGATGGTGGTGGGGTGGATGGTGGTGGTGGCAGGGAGGTGGTGGTGGTGGTGGCAGGGAGGTGGATGGTGGATGGTGGTGGGAGGTGAAATGGAGATGGTGGGAGGAGGAAGAAATGGAGATGGTGGGAGGAGGAAGGAGGGTTAAATTAGGGTTTCGGACGATTTAGGGACGGATAGCTATCCGTCCCTAAAAAATGATTTTTTTTTTTTTTTTTGTTCAGTCAACTGTTTTAGGGACGGATAAAAAATCCGTCCCTAAAACAGGGACGGATTAGGGACGGATTATTCAATCCGTCCCTAAGTAAGGACGGATTAGGGACGGATAGGCCTATCCGTCCCTAAAAGTGCCGATTCGTCCCTAAATTAGGGACGGATTATATCCGTCCCTAAAACAGAACTTTCTTGTAGTGCTCTACACGCAGCAGCAGGTTAACGAGATGATGACTCCTCTCCAACAGGAAATAGCTGCGACCAAGGTAGCTTACGAGCAAGTGCTTGAGGAACAGGCTCGTATGGCCCAGCGGATGGACGCTTTGACCCAGATGTTCAGTAGCTCTTCCCAGTCTCACCCACCGCTTCCTCCCGATTATCCTCCTGATTATTCTTAGTTAAATCAGACTTGTTATGGATAATTTGACACTATTTCACCTTCTAATTCTTGTTTCGGATTATTTGTAGATAATATATATTATTTCGGATATATTAATGCAATTTAATTGTTTCGGGTATATTATCTATGACTATATTATGTGAAAAAACAGGTGAAACAGAAATATTAAAAAAAAAAATTAAAACAGTGAATTTAGCGACGGAAAAAAATCCGTCGCTAAATTCACGAACTAAGGCGAATTAGCCCGTTGAAATTTAGCGACGGATTTTATTCCGTCGCTAAATCCCGTCTCTAATTAGCGACGGATACGAAATCCGTCGCCAATGCGGACGGACTGGTCAACGGATAATTCCGTCGCTAAAACTCGTTTTTTTTTGTACTGCATAAAGTTTGTAACCTTTCACTCCAAGAGGATATCCAATGAAAATGCATTTAAATGTTCTTAGATCAAACTTTCTTCTGTTAGCCATCAGAGTACTAGCAGAAGCCAAGCAACCAAAACTCCTTATTATGTGAGATTTCATCTCTTTTTTTATTTAACTTCATTTAAGATTCTGCTATTATTCTTTTTTCTAGGCAGGAGGCAGTAAAAACTTATTATGTGAGATCTCAAGTGAAACTATTGAAGCAAAAGTAAGAAGAAGAAAGTTATCTTGATTTCTCGATCATATATGCTGATATCAACTCTCTTTAGCATTTCGTGATTCATATTTTAGATAGTGAGTTTACTAGGACGAATGATTCTTATATATTCTGGGTGTTTCTCTTTCAATCATCAGCTTTATACAAAAAGCTTTTGCAATAGAGTCAGGGTCACATATCAGACAATGGTACATTTATATATCCTCACAAAGGTAAATAAGCTTTTATCGATAACAGTTTGTGTTGATTGTCTTTTTAATGATTAAAATTCATTCTCTGATTGTTGTTCACATCCTGAGTTGCTATTTTCAATATGTTGGAGTTTCGGACCCCCTCTGGGTTCATGTCTTTTTGAAAAGTTGCACATGCTCTGTTTTCCAAGGTCATCAGATTAATTAGTCACATTGTTGATGTTAATTTGGAAATGACTCTTCAATGTCAGGATCTATGAACGGCAATCTTTCACATGGATCTTAAATTGCTTCATTGCCAAATGGTTCTTGCATAGAGGTTTTTGTTTAATATCCCAAAGAAAGTATAAGAAGCTGGAACAAGTATTTTATTCGCATGGGGTTTAGTCTTGAGAAAGGTATATAAGGTATCAGAAGCAACAAGAGGGCGAGTAAATCGTTATGTCGCCGGAGCTTGATATAAATTTATAGATTTCACCAGTCAATTAATCTTCTGTATGATTTGTTGATTTCTTTTAGTCTTTACTGTCATTCAATTGGTGAGTGAACAGTGAACACGATAGGTATGAGTAATTTAAATACCTTATTTTGGCAATGTATGTGTTGTTGATAAGTAACAGAAGAAGAATGGATTTCTATTGTGGATTTAGATTCTAATTCGCTACTTCAAACAAACCTTCAAACGGATGAAGAAATCCCCTAGAATTCATCATGCTTGGTCAGGCTTCTTTGGAGGTGTAATTTGTCTCTAATGTATATATGTTTTTCATTTTTCATTTTGCAATATGAAATGAACTTTTCATGGTCATGCTTTGTTATGAGTTACATGTGGTTGAAACTTTGCATTTTATGTGGTTAACTATTTAATTTTCTGTAAGAACTTTAGTTTAATCTGGCATACAAATGCAAACATATGGAACATGGGAAAATGCCATTATGTTCACGAGTTGACCAAGTGTCAAATCACACTTTTGAAGTAGCTACAAAGATTGTATTGGCATTTAAAACTAATTGAAATGAAAATGGTGATAAAATCGTTAAAATCTAATTTGGTTTTAAATGTAGGTGTTTAGAATTTAAAAAATTAAATTTGGTATTTTGTAAAATGACATAAAAGGGCATTACTCTTATTTTTCTTGTCTTTAACCTTTTTTATCGTATTATTAATCTATAGTTTTTTAAATAATAATATATCATATTTTTTCCAATAATTATAATATATATTTAATGTACTTTACATCGCCACTTTAATAACATCATCAAAATTATCAGAAGTTGAAAGAAATAATCGTTGAGCATTTTAACTCAGTAATGAAAAAAATCAGTATTTGATGTGTACTACATGTATGCATTTTAAAGAGGTGCGGATACATTAATCCTTATGCTAGTTGCAAAAAAGTACACAAAATGTATAACAAATGATCCAACAATATAAAATATAAGTTGAGAATTCTAATGACCTTCCGGTTTACAAAAATAGGGTTTATTATTTTCTTTATTCTAATTTAGGTTAATATAGGTTAGGGATATTTTCGGAATGAAAAAGATAAGAAGCTCCTTCTTTAAAAAAAAAGCTACATTGACTAGCTTTTTTTTCCAGCTAGCTGCTTAAAGAAACTGCGCGTTTACGTAACGAGCTTTTTATTAGTCAATGGTCAAAAAAATCTCATGGAGCTGGAAAGCTAGCTGAAAAGCTAGTGGTAAACAGAGCCATTGTTTAGCTTCTTTTTTTAGCAATATATAAAGTTTTGTGGGATGGAGGGAGCACATCATTTACAGAATGAGAACGGCCGGATATAGATGAGTATTGTAAGAAAACTAGAGCAACCCACCATATAGGTGGTTGATGTTTCTAATTAAATCAAGACATGTAGATTGTTTTTCTAACCCGTGTCGATTGGGTGTTAGCTATGCCAGTGGATTCACGTAGGGGTTGGTGGGTAACATATAAAGTACGAATTTTGCATATATTCAATCTGATCATTCCCCTGCTGAGAGAGCCACACCCAAAAAATAGGTTTGACGATACTCGGCTGGATTAATCGCATGTAGATGATACCAATGAAAAATCGAAAAAGAATCCGATCATTTCCACAAATACCACTATATAATGGTTGTGTTCAATCCGATCATTTCAAAAAAAAAAATTATACCTAAGTAGTTCAAATGATAAATGGGGGGGGGGGGGGGGGTGCATTATTTTCCTAACCCATAACAGATCAGTGATAATTACTTAAGCGGATTTGTTGGTACACATGTACGAAGATTAAGAAAGAATAAGGTGTACGTATGAAAAATGTAAATTACGTTATATAATGAAAAATTAAGCGGGTTCCGAACAACCTCACTCGGGGTACTAATTGACGTCCTATGGTGAAATTTCTTTTGGGCGGGGTGCACATATAATAAAATTATTTCACTAATATCATTTTCTTATTTCACGAAATATACGTTTTCACATGTTCAGTAATATTTCTTTTTAGATAGGAGGGGACCAATACCTAAAAAAATATTTAAAATTTACTAACTTAACTTTTAACATGTATCAATAGAAAGTCCATTTTTTTGGGATCTGGGACCCAACCCCATCCACACGGCCTCACCCACCCCATTAAATTTAATTTTAACTAAAATAATCATATATCTTGTTTCAGGCCAGATTTGGAACCTGTTTCGTCAGTATGGAATGGGTGAGGTATATACCCGATCCGTACGTCATAATTTTGAATAGATATTGTTCGGGTTCACAACGGGTTGGATAGAACTCGACCCGTTTAAAAGACTTCATTGGAAAAGGTCTTCTCAGTTTAATTCATTAATAAGATTAATTACTCAGGTGTGGCTTATCATAGATCATGCTAAAGATTGGCCAAACTTTTGAGGAATATTGATTATGCATTAAAATTGTACAATGGAATGGGATTGAGCTCTTATAATCGAGGTAAAAGTGATGTATGGAATAAACGCAGGCAAAACGTTTATCGTTCTTAGTGTGATGATGAGTCCATCAGAGACAAACTTCCATCTCAATTTCAATGAGAGATAGCCCCCTATGACGATAAATGAAAGTTAGGGATAATTTATCGCTCAAGTCATAATGCACCTCCCCATACGTATATTAAGGCAAGATAAGTTAATATTGTTCCGTTCAGGGTAACCACTAGAAATGTCATGTAAGTATTAATTTATGAAAAATATGGTAAAACACATTATGCGACAACCAATATGGTGTACAAATGAGTGTTCAACAAGTTTATCACTATTATATATATAAAAAAATAACTATATAAGTACATTACATCTATATATATCAAGTGTATCAATACACACTAAAATTACTTTTTTTAGTATTAACATGCATGACGAGTTTTTGTTGATGCTAATGACTTGTACATTTCTCGCCGATTATAAAATTGAAATGTTTACAAACTAAAAATGTAACGGCCCAAAGTTTAAAATAAATTTCCAGAGAGCTTAAAGGATCGAGAACGCTATTCATATCAACAATTAATGTGCATCTTTCTTTTCGTAATTCCATCCATAAGAGCTTTAGACTTGAGACTTGAGCATACTTGCTCTGGATCAATCTTAAGATAGATGACCAACTGGTAAGTCTATCGTTGCGTGTACGAGTGAGGACAAAGTGCGAGAAAGAACATATGTTGGTACAGTGGGTCAACATTTCACCCGGATAGCAGTCCATATACCACGCTGGCACAAAGGATCTGACCTCGGCTCGC
Source organism: Plantago major (assembly GCA_026545765.1). Lineage (NCBI taxonomy): Eukaryota > Viridiplantae > Streptophyta > Magnoliopsida > Lamiales > Plantaginaceae > Plantago > Plantago major. The sequence goes on from CM048841.1 coordinate 84,253,473, forward strand.
AAGGGGACGGGGCTTTGAAAAAAATGTTATTGTAATTATTGTAGGATTCCATATACTTGATGTATTAGTACTATAAGAATACAAAACTTGCACCGGGTACAAATAGGATTCTAGCTCCAACCTATCTAAGATTGCAAATGACCTGTTTGCCCCTGTCCGGGGAACATCCAGCAGTTTAACTCAAATTTGGAAGAGCTGGAGTTAATTTATTCTATGATTTTCAGCTGAGGCTTCAAGCTTTGCTGGTATACAAGAATGAAGATGTGGGATTAACGATCACACAATCGAAGCAACATCCACATGGTAGTTACTCGTCAGTAGTTCTTTAATATCTTATCGCCCGATACTCCATCAGCTATAAGGACTGAAGTAATCTCCTGCAAGAAGCATATAGATCATTTCCAACCCACCATACACCAAAAGTTGAAGACTAAAGCTAGTCGCGTGAAACAGAGAAGGAATTTAGATGTCGAGACACTAACATACTTCGCAAATTAAGAGGAGACTGGTAATGTCAGAAATATGAATATACTTTGGCTGGTAAGTTAAGGAACGCGTTTTCTTTTTTCTCCTTCTACGACAGCATGCAAGGAATTAGACATGATTCTCATCTATCGTAGTATATCATGCCCTCCCAGTGCATTTTTGGAAAAAACAGACACAGCAAAGAAATAGAAGTTCATGGAGATAGATAGTAGTTGGCAGAGCTGAACATGCCACCATGTGACAAAGCACAAGAAGCCCGTTCTCATGACTATATGATCGTTTTCAGCAAGATATATTTATAACTATGTGAGCAAGAAACTTCAATATTAACTTGCACAATAAGTCTCACTCAAGATCGTGCAAGCATCCAGAGGAACCATTTTAGAATAATTGAAATAGGAAACCAGAAATCCTGACTCTAAATTACCAGAAAAAAGCTTATCTCAAGAGAACTACGAACCTCAGCCATTTGTTTATGGCCACAGAGAATGGCGCCAATCGACTGGGGGTTCAGTATTCCTTTATCTTTAGCATATGCAGCCTGCAAAATTAACATTGTGAGAGATAATACATCAATGCAATAGATGAGATAAGACCATTCTTCCCCAAATTATAAACTATGATTATCACCTGTACAAAACCACGATGGCCAGCCCAACTATCATGCGGGTGTGACAAAACTGGCACAATATCAACACCAGAAGATTCCCAGTCTCTAAATCTCTCCTACAAAATCCAAATTCACAAATTACATCTGCACAATAGAAGAATCAAATTTCAGAAGAAAGCATTGTCTTTCGAACTCGTGGAGCTAGAGCAGTCAATGAAACGCAAGATATTTGACTACCTGATACGCCATCCTGTTAAGGTTTCTGGCACCGTAGTAAAGCCTGACATCAGATCTTCTGTCCGCACTAAAGCCTGACTCAATCAAAGACCTGATTGGGCTGCACGTGTCGCACCATAAACACAATCAGACAAGAGATAGTGATAGGAAATGCAAATCACAAATGCACCTAGCCAGTGAGTCATGCTAGAGCAAATATAATAAAACCTTAGCTAACTTCCTACTTATCCGATGATGCGGAGAGTATCTCCTCAATAACTGAAGCTACCATTACTCAATAGCAGATAATTGGAAAGCTTGCCATCTCAAATGTTGTGCAGAGTGTACTCTTGCAAATGTAAGATAATAGGCAATGAGACTACATGGAACAATTATGAACCAATCTACCAATCGTCCCCAAAAATCAATCAGCTAATAAACAAAAAATGAAGAAATTCAGGTGATGAAGCAATGAAAGAGGAAGAATGAAGAAAAGTAGACCTGATTCCAGATCCAGTGGCGAAAATAAGCACCGTCTGAAAACTTGAGATCCGATCGGTATCAAAACCACGACCAATGACAGGACTCAGCTCCACCAAATCCCCTTCCCGCGAATTACAAAGCAGCTCAGCCGTGGAACCTCTGATGGACTTCACGAGGAACTCAAAAACGCCTCGCGAAACGGCGACATTCGGTGGCGATGCAATAGCGAGAAAGGTCGGCCAGGCGTTCTTATTGAGGAGTCGGAGTTGTAAGTACTGGCCTGGTTTTGTGTAAGAGGCGGCGAGCTCAGGTGAATCGGAGACGTCGATTGTGATGTTGAAGAGCGATTCTGCGGCGGGAGAGATTTTGATGAGCTGGCTGGGTGTCCAGGGGGTGGAGCTGACACGTGCGGCGGCGGCGGAGGAGCTGCGACGGAGGAGGAGAGGGGTTAGGGATTTGAGTTTGGAGAAGGTCATGGGTGGGCGGAGGAATTATTGGGTGTGGCGAGGTGCATGGGACAAGGAGTGTGTTTGGGATTTGGCAACTGGAACATTTTACTGCAACAAAACATTAACATTCGTTCTTCTATGATGAGACTTTGTCATGCGCCACATGTTCTAGTGCGATATTTAAGTTGACTTTTTTTTATCAACCGTATTCAACTTTAACTACGAATTAATATTAAATTGCAAGTGTATTATATTTTAAATTATATAATAAACTTTAGAAACTAAATTTTCATGATTTAATAAAAAAAATACACTTGCGATTTAAGATTAGTTCGTAATTAAAGTTGGAAACGATTGATAAAAAAAAATCAAAGTGGAAGCCTTTGACCGTAACGGAGGATGTACAACACAGTCATGTATCCGCAGACACTACAACATAACGTACGGTGGAGAAAACCAGGCATAAGCATAGACACCCAAGGATTTTGTGCTATATACCATATCAATAAACTAATTGTGCATTTCATGTTTATAGCTAAACATCTCATATAGTATCTTCAGCTATCACAGACACAATATCTAGTAAAAGTTTGATATTATTGGTTAACAACCTACCCCAAATGAGTCAGCTATTCAACACAAATTCCCAACAAGTGGTCAAAAACTAGTACCAAAAGCAGGGGCTACGGCCATGTACGGAGAGTCCGTCCGCATAGAGGCCTAAAAAATTTGGGGCCCAAATTTTATAGTATTATTCTTATATGAGTATTTTATATAATAAAAAATAACGAAACTACAAACGGACTGATAGTAGAATGTTTTGATGGAAAAGTCATGTTTCCCGTGTGTCTCAAGTTCGAGCCTGATATGCATTACCTTACTCTTTTACTCGTCCTGTCATGTTATTATTTTATTATTTTATTATGCTGTACCTTTTTGTATTGTTTATTCATTTTAGAAATTTTTTTTTCGGGGTTCAATCTTACAAGTTTGCACAGGGCCCTGAAATATGCATGCCCCTGACCAAAAGATTTCATCCTGGCTACCGGGAAGGCCAGTGACCGGAAGCACTACTTATGTTGAAACGTCGTAAATAGTTCCCCAGCATGCTTTAAGTGTGTACTAGAAAAGAGTACTGAATTTCATGATCCATGAAGATGACAAATCTCCCTGGACTGTAATAGCAATGAAACTTGTCAATCTAAAATTATTGGGAAAATTGGTGCGATAGACCAATTTTGCACCCAAGTTTGCAAAAAATGCCTACAGTGTTTTGGTATTTTCAAATAAAGGTCAAATGTTACAGTCAACCGTATTGATAGAGTAATATGTCTGATCTAGCTAGATAGTAGAGTTAAATGTCTGATCCATTGTATTGGTAGAGTCATGTAATACAGTCCGACTGTATTAATAGAGTTAAGTAATACAGTCCGACCGTATTGAAAGAGTCATGTAATACAGTCCAACTGTTTTAGTAGATTTAAGTAATACAACCGACTATATTGACAGAGTTATAAATACAGTCGGACTGTATATAAAAGTGCTTAGCCTTTTTATGAATAAAAGTATTTGGTTGGTCTCTCCTTATTCTCTACCCAACATTCTTCTTACACAGGCCCAGAACACAAATTTCCATGATACATAAGGTTCAAAGTTAAAATGACATACAAACATAACCAGTGGACATCAAAACTCAATTAAATGTTTCTGCCCTTTCCGTCCACATGTACAAAGCTAAAAGAACATGCTCTTTCTGTCCACATGTAATAAGCTAAAAGAACCGTCAGGGCAAGATTCTTGCTGCTAATCCATTTTTTTTTTTAAACAGTGGAAAAAAATTATTGCTGATACCCAATGGATAACGCAAAGCACAAGGAATGCTCAACACAAATTACAACTCAAAAACACTAACCAGAGATCAAAGAAAAACAAGCCCTCAAAATAGATACAAATCCAACTTGTTTATTTGATTGTAGTAACTGCTCAGCAATATCCGGAAAGAGCAGATAGATGGATTAATTTCCACAAATTTTGAATAATATCGAGGTTATATGAAATTAGTAAGCCATTTGCACAGCGAGGGAAACAGACATCAAACAACATCAAAGAACAAGGAATCGATAATATGAAATTAGTAAGCCATTTGCACAGCGAGGGAAACAGACATCAAACAACATCGGAGAATAAGTGACGAGAAAACTTTCGTAGTACCATTAGTAAAAGAAACAGATGATTTGAAATCAAATTCAGGAAAAATATACAAGTTTCTTTCTTTACCCTCATTATTACCCAATAAAACAAACTGGGGGAGCGGGGCAGGCAAAGCCTCTAGTCACTGTGTGTATCATCACTTCCCGAATTACAAATAATAACACTGACAGACTTAAAAATTTTGAAAATTTGGTCCCGGAGAAATAAAATCTCCCAAAAGATTCAGGCAACGCCACCAACTAAAATTATTTTCGCAATTATCCATAGACTGAAAAAAGAGTCCTTGAAACATGAGAAAACATGATATCTCTAGGATGACTCCTTTGAGATCTTCTCAGCCTTGGCAAGGACCTCTTCGATTCCTCCAACCATGTAAAATGATTGTTCAGGAAGATCATCGTACTTTCCGTCCAACACACCCTGTTAAACAATCATGTGAGATGCAGTGATTGATGCTCTAAGACTACGTTAGACCAAAATGCATTACAAAGAAATAAGCGAAGGAAGCAGAAGTTTATGTGCATGTATTAGCTTGTATGAAATTTCAAGGACCCAGAAAGGAACGTGACTTTTTCCATAATATAAAAGACTCGATTTTCAATAACGAGCCAGTGTCAGAAAACACTTTGCACATTCTATCCCACATTAGATTAAATTTCAATTTGAGAAAAAAGTTAAAATTTGAACATATCAGCAAAGTACAAACAAAACAGATGAACAGATAAAATATAACGGAAGACATTTATATTTACCTGAAAGCTGGTAATGCTTTCCTTCAACTCGACGTATTTGCCAGGGGCACCCGTGAAGACCTCGGCAACATGGAAGGGCTGACTCAAAAATCTTTGAATCTTACGGGCACGTGCAACAGTCAATTTGTCATCTTCACTGAGCTCATCCATACCCAAGATAGCAATGATATCTTGAAGATTCTTGTAATTTTGGAGTACTTTTTGTACACCACGGGCTGTATTGTAGTGAGACTCACCCAAGATGTGTGGTGAAAGCATACGGGATGTTGAGTCAAGAGGATCGACAGCGGGATAGATACCAAGTTCAGAAATCTGCTCGATATACAAACAAAAGAATTGTTGAAGCACAAGTGGAATTTTTTTTGGTATCAGATTCACTCAAAACATTGAAGGAGAGAAGGGGTGTGCACCTGTCGTGATAACACGGTTGTTGCATCCAAGTGAGCAAAGGTTGTTGCAGGGGCAGGATCAGTCAAGTCATCAGCAGGCACATAAATAGCCTGGACGGATGTGATAGAACCTTTCTTCGTGGTCGTAATACGTTCTTGAAGACCTCCAAGATCAGTAGCCAATGTAGGCTGATAACCGACAGCAGACGGGATACGCCCTAGCAAGGCAGACACTTCAGAGTTGGCCTGCGACAGTTGCAGACAGAACACAAAGACAAAAATCATGTTAAAAGATTAATACAGCAGAACTTGTTCATGTATTCTTTAAATGAACAAGTAGGGAAACAAACCTGGGTGAAACGGAAAATGTTGTCAATAAAGAGAAGCACATCCTGTCCTTCAGCATCACGGAAGTGCTCAGCGACGGTCAATCCTGTCAATCCAACACGGGCACGGGCACCAGGGGGCTCATTCATTTGACCGTACACAAGAGCACATTTGCTCTCAGCCTGAGAATCAAGCCAAAATTAATGAGGGAGATAGCAAATGGAAACTAAATTACAACATTTATAGAAGTATTATTCAAATATACGAACCTGCTGTTCACCTAGCTTGATGACACCACTTTCAATCATTTCCCTGTACAAATCATTACCCTCGCGAGTACGTTCTCCTACTCCAGCAAACACAGAGAAACCACCTGGCATGTGAAATTGAACACCAGTGAGATACCAGGGACTTGACCCCGATAAGAACATAGTGTACAAAGCAAGAACTAACCATGAGCTTTTGCGACATTGTTAATCAGCTCCATGATAAGCACAGTCTTTCCAACACCGGCACCACCGAATAGACCAATTTTCCCTCCTCTTTGGTAGGGAGCAAGAAGGTCGACAACCTGGACACAGATGTACAGAATTAATGTGTTTCACATACGCCTAACAGTGTGTGTGTGTGTCTCTTGGTGGGGGGCTTCTCCGACAAACTAAACAAAAAGAGAGTTTTTTTTTTTCACTTCCTTCGTCCCAAAATAATAAAGACGTATTCCTTTTTACCCATCCCAATCTATACAGGCATTCAATTTTATTTACGTGTTCAATGCATTTTTAAAATATACTATCTCCATTCCATTAGTAACTTCCTAAAGAGCTACTTTATCTTGGATTAAGAAAAACTAATAAAATATTAGTTTGTGAGTGGTTTTATATTGATATAGTTGCAAGTGGTGATAAAGTAATAAAGAGAGTGAATATATTGATTAAGAAGCAGGAAAGAGAAAGAATAAAGAATTAGTTAATCAGAAAAAAACATTCCGTTTTTGGGTTAAGAAGTTTTTAATGGGACACCAAAAAGGAAAGTTAGGAAGTTTTTTATGGAACGGAGGGAGTATGTCCATACTTAAATATACAAGGATATTAGTGACAACATATAAGTAGACCATTGAGAAAAAATTGAAAAAAAAATCTTAATGTGTGCATGGTCAAATGTCCCTATTATTTTGAGAAGGGGAGGTAAGTAACACCACTAAGATTCAGTGCTATAAATTGAAGAGCTTAAATAGCAACACACTTCAGCACAGATAGTTTCTAAAACTCACAAAGCTACTTTTACAAATTAATGTGCAACAATTAAGCAAAAAAGTAATTGCACAAACACTACCAAATTGCAAGTCTGACATATCAATCACTAAAAAAAGAAAATGGATAGGCACATATGCATGTAAAGGGAAGATGAAACAAATAGAAAATTAGAGAGTACACCAGACAACAGATTATGATTTGGAGTGGGGTGGGGGGAGAGAGAAATCGAAATAAGAACAACTGTATATGAAACATATTTTGTCAAACGTGAAACCCTAGGTCTTTCGGAAGCAATTTAAATGTACTCTTGGAGCAATAAACAAAAAATAAAATAAATCAGATGAACTCCAAATTGGTATTGTGAGCTCGAAAAACCAAAAAAACGTATTTCCAATTTCCATTACACATCTAATTACCCAAAACTCACAGCATTATTGGCACTAAAAACTCTAATATAACTATGATGTAATGCGTACTCTTAGATATTTTACTACGGAACGGAGCAAGATATATTTGCATAGTTATAATATAACAATGGTTAAGAAGTGCAGCTTGTACCTTAATACCAGTCACAAGAATTTGCTGTTCTGTTGCCTGCTCCACGAAGGCAGGAGCTTCACGATGAATTGGTAAGAAGTGATCGGTATCTGTAGATCATACATTAGTTACTTTAGACTATGAACATTTTTGGTCACCAAATAACAATTACTAGCATCGTAAAAACTCACGGATGTCGCCTCTGTGGTCAATGGGCTCTCCAATGACGTTGATGATACGCCCTAGAGTGGCTCTACCGACAGGAACCTAAAATCAAGAGGATGCACAATTCAATGTTGACTAACAAAACAACCCTAGCAATCAAGAGATTCCATGTCTATCAGTAAACCAAGGTGACAAGCAATGATTCACAAGCACAAACCAACAAGGCACATGACAATCATATCATTACATGCCTGAGGTGTTAGCTAATCTCACTAGTACCTGTACATGATAAGATAGATAACCAAGGCTCAGTGAAACCACAGTTCAAAACAACAGATCAATAATTCGAAGGCCTTTACAGGATCCTAGCCCAAACAAAATCAATTCAGCAGAAAAAGAATTCAGTAACATAATTAATCAATCTTACATCTGAGTCAAAGCCTTATCACTCCATAAACCAGCAAATCAATTATCCATACTACATATCCTAGCCCTAAATTCATACCTACATATGAGGTTAGCAATTTAAGATCTAAGCTGATTGAGATCACGCATCAAAGTCAAACAAACACAACTCCAGATAAAGGATCATTAACAAATAAGCTGATAAAATCATTACAGTGATAGGAGAGCCGGTGTTGAGCACTTTCTGGCCTCTAACCAAACCTTCAGTACCATCCATAGCAATACACCTAACAACGCTCTCACCCAAATGCTGAGCCACCTCGAGAACAAGCCTGATCTGATTGTCCAACACCTCCAGAGAGGTCAGGATCGGCGGCAAACCTTCATCGAATCTGACATCGACGACGGCACCGATAACCTGGCAGACCTGTCCGACGGCACCTTTACCGGTCTTCGCATCTGTGATTTTGCCTAATCCAGTCGATGGAGGCGATACGGATGGAGTTGTTGGAGGAGCCGCTGGGGCGGCGGAGAGGGAGTAATGGGCGGCGACACGGTGGAGGAAGTGGCCGGCGGGAGTAGGGCGAGTGAATGGCCTTGGAGCCGATGGAAATGGAGATCTGGTGGTCCGTCGAGCGGCCGATGATCGGAGGAGAGAGGCGAGGAGCCTCCGAGAGGACATGGTTGATGAGATGTTGTGATGGAAAGAGGAGAAATTGAGTGAGTGATAGGCAGCTAGGGTTAGTGTGGAGACACCAAAGTTATAATCTCTAGAGAGAGAAGATGGGAACTGAGAGAGAGAAAGTCAAATGGATCCAGATTTATTACTGTGTTTGCCTATCTATTTTTACTTAGTTTAGCATTTCAAAGTGAGAGTGATTTTTGTTTTAAAAATTGTTTAGGAAAGTTGATTCTAATGTAACTATCAGAGTATTATCAATGGAGACCAGACTATTGGGGTCATTACAGTTATATATGACTTGGGTCACACACGTAACACCAATATGATATTGTCTGATTTGGGTTGAAACCCGCAAGATTTATTGGGCCCTCACATATGAACGATAACAGATTGGTTCCTGAACAATTATATATTGGTCCCCGATCCACTACCATGTGTGTAATTCGATATTGACTCATACCCTGATTAACTAATACTTACATCTCAAACTATATTATTTGCAATGAGCCGGATGATACCAATACAAATGACTCACCTATGACATGAATTTATTATAAGACTTTCATTACCTGGATACGTAATTACTAGCGACGTCGAAAGTTTCAGTGAGATTAAATGGATTTGGAACGCTACACTTATCAACAAGGCGCACAATTATTTCGAAAATACATTCACAAAAACTTCAAAGTTAAACCGGTTTCCCCTTAATTAATCTCAGTATTTGTGACTACTAAGGTTATTTTTATGATGGGCGCATGAGTATAAAATGAAAATGACATGTTAATTCGTGAGGTCAATCAGGGAGCAACTAATGAGAAATCATGTTGAACCTTGACACACAAGGAGCGAGTGGGCGGTTGGTATTAACAATCATGAAATGTATGGCCCGCTACGCATACAGTTAAATAAAGTACGTGGAAAAGTACACGTATTGGCTTGTAAGACCAACATATCACCGAAATCTAGATAATATCCCATGAGTAACAGCGCGGACACTCCAGTCCATTCCAAGACACTAAAGGAACGTGGCCGGGCATCACACTAAAGACTCAAGAGTCAGGACAATGTATGCTTGAAATGAAGCGGTAGAGTTAAAATTGCTTGTGCACTAGAACTGGAACTCAACACGATGTTTTGTATTAAGACCGTCTGGTCACTATTCTCAAACTACAGGTAAAACCAGTACTCTACGTACTTGTATCATCACTTGCGAAGTACGTATAAATACAAAACAGGCACGTAAATTTTGAAAATTTGGTCCTGGAAAAATAAAATCTCTCAAAAGATTCAGGCATCAAAGCCACAACTAAATTATTTTCGCGATTATCAGTGGATGGAAAAATGAGTACTATGAAAGTTAAGCTCTCTATCTATGATGCAGATTCCTTCGAAATCTTCTCCGCCTTGGCAAGGACCTCTTCAATTCCTCCAACCATGTAAAATGACTGTTCTGGAAGATCATCATACTTTCCGTCCAACACACCCTGTTAAACAATCAAGTATTTAACTTGTCAGTCACTACAAGTGATGAAGGTTATGTACAGAACACATATGAACCCGTATTACAGAAACTACTTCCCAGCAGCACAATCAATCAACACGAGACAAATCTTAAAAATATTTATGAGAAGAAAAACTGGAGCAAAACCAATATGTGTGTGTATATATTATATACAACTTCCCTCTACAATAGATCTTAATCCAGTAAAGCACACCGGAGATATTTTCGATGAACAGTAAGATGGGGAAAGAAAAAAAAGAAAAAGGGAAGGGTACTCTTAGAAAATTAATAACAGTATAAACTTGTTTCAAGTACAAATCATGTGAAAACATTGTTAAAGATGTGTACCTGGAAACTGTTAATGCTCTCCTTCAGCTCGACATACTTGCCAGGGGCACCCGTGAACACCTCAGCAACATGGAAAGGCTGACTTAAAAATCGTTGAATCTTACGGGCACGTGCAACAGTTAATTTGTCATCTTCACTGAGCTCATCCATACCCAGAATAGCAATGATATCTTGAAGATTCTTGTAATTTTGGAGTACTTTTTGTACACCACGGGCTGTATTGTAGTGAGACTCACCCAAGATGTGTGGTGAAAGCATACGGGATGTCGAGTCAAGAGGATCGACAGCGGGATAGATACCTAACTCAGAAATCTGCTCCACATAACAATAACAAAAATTACTCAAAAGTACACGTGGTTTTCCGTCAGTAACTAAAGAGTTTAGGTAATAAAGTAAAAATGGACCTGTCGTGATAACACAGTTGTGGCATCTAAGTGAGCAAAGGTGGTTGCAGGGGCAGGATCAGTCAAGTCATCAGCTGGCACATAAATAGCTTGGACAGAGGTGATAGAACCTTTCTTGGTGGTAGTAATACGTTCTTGAAGGCCTCCAAGATCGGTAGCCAAAGTGGGTTGATAACCGACAGCAGATGGGATACGCCCAAGCAAAGCAGACACTTCTGAGTTGGCCTGCAATAGTTTGAAATATATGAAAAGGATAGAGTTCAATTAGTCATTAGATTATTATCAGGGAGATTGTTCAACAATTATACAAATAAACCTACCTGGGTGAAACGGAAAATATTGTCAATGAAGAGAAGCACATCCTGTCCTTCTGCATCACGGAAGTGCTCTGCCACTGTCAATCCTGTTAGACCAACACGGGCACGGGCACCAGGAGGCTCATTCATTTGACCATACACCAGAGCACATTTGCTCTCAGCCTGATGATTGAGAAATTGGTACAAGAAATTAGGCACCAGAATCAATCTAGATGACTACAACATAGAGAGCTGACATATCCTAACCTGTTGGTCACCTAGCTTGATGACACCACTTTCAATCATTTCTCTGTACAGATCATTACCCTCACGAGTGCGTTCCCCCACACCAGCAAAAACAGAGAAACCACCTGCAAGAAAATTAATCAGCAGTCAGATATCATATCAGGGCCTGAATGACAATGTAGAAGACATATTGAGCAAAATTAGAACTGACCATGAGCTTTAGCAACATTGTTGATCAGTTCCATAATAAGCACAGTCTTCCCCACACCAGCACCACCAAACAGTCCAATTTTCCCTCCTCTTTGGTAGGGAGCAAGAAGATCAACAACCTGCTCATGATCAAAACCATAATCAATTTGCATTCTTCACATACCCAGTTCTTAAGATCAAAAGGCTGCAAATGAAAGGACAGAGAACAAGATGGCAGTGTTTCCTACTGAGTAAAGCATATCGTATTTCATATTATATATCATGACTGCCACTAAATTTAGTATATTAGCACTTCAATAGCATCAATCACGGCTACTGGCAAATATTTAAGCAAAAAAACTTGAGGGGTTACTGTAATAGATGCAACTGCACAAACAGCCAGGGCACTATATTTAATCAGGAAAAAATAGAGTGAAAAGTCGACATCATACTTGCATGAAAAGCGAGAGTCCAAGAGTAGCATCGGTAGTGAATAAGATCAGACAAGAAAAGAAAGGATTGTATTGTCTCTTCATGAAGTAACCAGAAATTAGAGAGAGGAAGTTCAGCCTTAGCAGGGATCAATGACTAATTTTCAGGGATGTCCTCGTTATCACAATGTTTAGTTTGCAGGGATGTCCTCTCGTTATCACGATGGGAAGTTCTGAATTACTCCAGGAAACATTTCAAAATATTGCAGACCCATGTGAAAAGGTATAACTTATAATAATATAGTTTTCAGTAGCCTACATTTTTGTTCCGAATCCAGTTACCAATGAAATAGAAAATTTAAACAGTAATCCATTAAAAATGAGAGAAATTTAAACTGCTCAAATAATTTTTAAGACAGTTGAGCAATATTGCCAAAACAGCACCTGAAAGGTTTCCAGATTCGAATTGACAAGATTGAATTTCAACAAATATAGTTGACCAAAAAACAAAGAACCTTTTAGAGTGTTTACTAAGGTTATGAGAATCAAACAAGGCCAGAAAGCTGCAAGGTTGGCACTTAAACATGTTTGCAAGCCTGATATGACCATAACGTGTCAGAGAGACGAGAGTTGGTATGGAATAAACCAGTTAGTGCTCTCAGCATTGCACACAAGTTAAGTCATAATGATGATCAGCTAGTACCTTAATACCAGTCACAAGAATTTGTTGTTCTGTAGCTTGTTCCACAAAGGCGGGAGCTTCACGATGAATTGGCAAAAAGTGCTCAGTGCCTGAGGATCATATGGCCGTTGCTTTAGTCAAAGTCCTACTTTAGTATCAAAACACCAAATATAATATAAAACCCATTAAATACTCACTGATGTCCCCTCTGTGGTCAATGGGTTCTCCAATGACATTGATGATACGCCCTAGAGTTGCTCTGCCAACAGGAACCTAGTATCGAGATTCAAGAAAGATTCAGTTTGCATAGAAAACAGCACACAAAAGTGACATCAAAGATACAAGAATGAAGTCCACATTACATTCAAGAGATAACTAAGCTATTATCAATAACCAAAGCTGATACACAAGCATGCCCAATACATTAAACAGAAGGCGGCACAACATTAAACTCAGTATTCAGTAAGGGGTATGCCAGTTCAATCGTTAAATTAAAGGAAACAGCTCGTATGTAGGACAAAAGCAGCAATGACACAGGTTTTTTCTTCATCCACTAGGCCTTAGGTTTCTTCTTCATCAGTTAGTCTTAGAAGAAAAAGTTCCATATAATGTGTGAAGGACAATTCTAAGTAGTTTATTAGCTAAAGTTTCAGAGTTTCAGTTGCACGAGGCAATATTAATAAAGCATCTCTTCGAAAAGATACAATTGATTACTTGATCAGCCAATCAATTACCCTAAAACAAGTAGAAATGGCAGATATCAATGCTTTCAGATTTAAGCCAAAAATCAGATCAGTCGAATCTCAATGAATATAACTAAACAACAAACAATAAACATTTAATCATAGAGAGTCAATTAGGTTTCAAATGAAGAGAGGAGAAAAAGTCTTAATTACAGTGATAGGAGAGCCGGTGTTGAGCACTTTCTGGCCTCTAACCAGACCTTCAGTACCATCCATAGCAATACACCTAACAACGCTCTCACCCAAATGCTGAGCCACCTCGAGAACAAGCCTGATCTGGTTGTCCAACACCTCCAGAGAGGTCAGGATCGGCGGCAAACCTTCATCGAATCTGACATCGACGACGGCACCGATAACCTGGCAGACCTGTCCAACGGCACCTTTACCGGTCTTCGCATCTGTGATTTTGCCTAGTCCAGCCGATGGAGGCGATACGGATGGAGTTGTTGGAGGAGCCGCTGGGGCGGCGGAGAGGGAGTAATGGGCGGCGACACGGTGGAGGAAGTGGCCGGCGGGAGTAGGGCGAGTGAATGGCCTTGGAGCCGATGGAAATGGAGATCTGGTGGTCCGTCGAGCGGCCGATGATCGGAGGAGAGAGGCGAGGAGCCTCCGAGAGGACATGGCTGATGGTCGATTTGAATTGAGTTTTTGTTGTAGAGATGGAGAGAGACAAAGAGTGGTAGCTGCTTAGCCTAAGCTAGGGAATAGTAATATAGTGAGGCGGAGGTGTTTTGATACTATAAATCAGAGTCCAAAGTGGAGCACAATTGATGGCATAGCGCAATTATGAAAAAAGTGTCCAGGAAACTACACCACGCTTTCGTTATTATTAGCAATATACTTTAGTTAAATATACTATTCACTTGATGTACCGATTGGTGCCCAATAGGGCAAAACCCGTCCGTGATTTTGTGTGTATTTCAGCTTGATTTGATGGAAAACCCCGACGATGGGTTGAACTTTGCTGATCTTGTTTGAACTGTATTCGAAAATGCTTTTATTATTTGCTTGGTTGAAAAACGGGTACATATTGAGACGCTATCATTACCAAAATGTCATTAACATTTCTCGGAATAATAAAAAAGATGTACTAGAAAGATATTGAATTGCGTCTTCAAAACTTTTTTTCAACTATTCATTCTACAGTCATACTTCATTCGACGATTAAAAATGATAAATGTATGAAATACCTAATAATATTTTGGAAAAACAACAAAATAAATCGATACGACATAAACATTCATAATTGGTAATGATAATGTACGAGTTAGATGTGCTACTTATTTGCACCATACTAATGTAATTCGCATGGAACGTATGACTTATTATATATCTAATTAAAATAATAATGTCGAATCAAAAAAAACATGAACTAACACATTATATGTGTATAAAAATGCAATATTGAGTTTACGCGATTAAGTCGGATAAAAGTTTGCCAGTCTTTGACTTTTTGTGCTTATGAACGACTTGTACAATAAAATAAGACACCATTTTAGTCGCACTGGACACAACAAAGACAACATATTCCTCTTATAACACTCCCTCATAACGATATCATCAATATAAAATCCAAGCTAGCCAATAAACTATAAGTACTCTTGAAGGCCCCATTTTCAAGTGAGAAACATGTAAATTGAGGTTAATTGAGCTGACAATGACAATAGGAGTACAATGGGGATTTTGGACAGTTAGGTTGTAGGGAAAGGGGAGGTGAGAGTTCGAAGAGGAAGACGGTGAAGGAAGAGGGGAGGAGGTGGGTTTGGAGGGAAGAGTGTGGCGGCGAGATAGGTGGTGTTGGCGGAGAAGAGGCGTGTGAGCCTGTCTTGGTTTTCACGGAGAATATTGTGATTTCACATGTCAACGAAAATACACATTGAGGTGAATTATAGGATTGGTCACACCCTTATATTTCGAAAGGCTGGTCCAGTGTTGTTTATAGTTACTACTGTGAAAAATATAAAACCATGAGATTTGTATTCGTAAAACTGAAATCCCTACTAAGCAACGCGAAATCAATGGTCCAACAATTTACAACACCAAATGCTAAATTGACGGTCAAACAACTTATGACATCAATTTACGTGTTTTAATGTGTTGCATCCATATATTATGTAAAGCACAAGGAGCTAAACCCCACCAAATTAATTCAATACTACGTGGAATTTTGTGGAATTAGATGTATTTTAGCCGGTATATATTTCATTGTTATTTTTGGTATGTTGTCTACACATATAGTTTTTATTAAATATCATATAACTTTATCTACAAAAATTCAAAAAATATTTTGAACATATATTTGAATTCGTCGTGACAAGACGAATCCATAGATACTGTTGAGGGTAAAAGTCCCCTAACCACTTAATGAATTTTCCTTGCTTTCTTTCACTCTAAGTACCTAGACCACCTTCGAGTAAGAACCAAAGAGTGAGAGCCCGTAAGAACCGTCGTACTGATAAGAGGCGATGCGTAAGGACCTGCACAAGTAGCTTGGAGGGGGGGTTAGGACCCGGTTTGCCAAGCGTCAAACCGATTAGAGACTTTACTCAAGAGAGACTGAAGATCTGCTCTGTATAATGTTCGGGATTAGCTTATGTCTGATGACTTACCTTAACATGGGGAAGTGTGCCATATTTATAGGAAATTCTCAAAGAGGGTGGACTCCTCTGGATCGTGCCAAGTGTAAGGCCTTGATCGAGCCACCAAGGCTTGTTTAGGCCCATGGCCCAATAATGACACTTAGCCCATACCATTTTGGACTTTTAGGGGTAGTTCAGTCATTATTGAGAGAGTTTTAGAGGGTGTGACACAGTCTGTCGAGGTTCAAGGTCCGGAGAGGTTGGTCCGGACGCTTGGTCCGGACCGTATTTGGCTGTCCATGGGGAAGTTACCTAGGTTTGCCCAACTCTTCCGATTCGGACCGTATGGCTCGGACCTCCCTATTCTCTAGTGCCAGTCTACTTGGTTGCTTGTGAGATTGTCATGTTGGGTCCGAATGATCATCCGTATCGGACCTAGAGTCGGACCCAATACTGTTCAAGTAATATGTCCCCTTTCTAGAGAGGTTCGGACCCTGGTGGGTCGGACCTAGTATGCTTTAGATCCTTTGTTCCTCTCTTCTAGGGCGGGTCGGACCGGGTCGGACCCTTGACTCGGATCAATGTGTCTCGGATCCATTAGACGACTTAGGACGCCTTAGAATTCGTTCCAAGGGCTATGACGGATTGGACATATTTTCGTATCAACATATGTCCCCCTAGTTTTTAAGTATCTTAGTAGAAGATAGTTGTGGAACTATTGGTTGAGACCGATTAGGATGGGTCGTTCCTTGGTCCAATCCGCCTCTCGTAAGCAGAAAAAAGGTGTAATCTGTGCTTCGTAAGGTCCTTAACTTAGTCTCCCCCCCCCCCCCACTTTATTTTTTACCTTTGTTGTTGTCCGAGGGACATGGTTCGGAGTGCAACAAAGTTAAGAAAGAAAAGGGTATTTGTAAGCGAGATTAAGTGTAGACTGAGAACGTCGGCGTTGTACCTTTGGTAGGTTACGGATTAATCCGTAGATGGGTGTCCTATCCGAACCAAACTCTCTTGTAAAGAGAAGGTCCGAAGGAAAAACGTCCGACTGGACGAGGGTCCACGTGTGGGCAAGTGATTTTTGCCTGGAAAAGTTCCGGGGCGTCCGACGGGTAGTCATCCGAGGCCTGAGTGTTGTCTTCCGCCCGAAAGTGGGGAAGTTTGTTGTATGCATCTTTGTTATCGCAAAGTAAGTTTTTTGTACCGATTCGTCATTTCACTTGGTATTATTGTACTACACCGTTGGATGATTTTTTATCTACGATTGAGATTTAATTCCGAAAAATCGTGACGGTTGGAGTTCCAGATATAGCCCTCTATAAATAGGGGCCTAAGTCGCTTTCATTCTTCACTTTTAGAGAGAAGATTTTTGTTCCTGAGCATATCCGAATTAGTTACACTCGATCTGAAGCGAGTCAAGAGAGGTCTGTAGTGCGTGTTTCCGTGCGAAGTCAGCTACCTTCCATCCACCCATCCGAATACAAGTAAGTTTGCTTCTTTCGTTGCGTGATTCCATTTCCTTTGTTAGTCGTCTTTTCCATTAAGCTGCTCGGATGTATGCCCATGGTGCGTAGGTTAGTAATAACCAATGTTTTGGCTATGTTGACTATCACCGAGTAACCATCTTACTGACTCCGAACTAACTTCGTCCGGTAGATTCGCTTTCTTGTCCCCGATTTTTAAATTTTTTCCTCCTTTTTTAATATACATAAACGGCCTCTCGGACTGCCATCTTAAAGCTTACGACATTGCTTTCTCCTTTCCCTAGGATGTCCGAGAGTGATAGTCAGAACCGATCCGAGACTGAGGGATATGTCTCTGACGCGTCATCTTTATCCAACAGCTCCGAGGAGATTGACATTGTTGGTGATGACGAGTCAGCAGAGCTGGAGCAATCTCCCCGTCCGAGCCGAGAAGAGCCTGAGGTAAGCTCCTTGCTTCGGTTAGTTGTTCCGAGTTCAGGGTCTCTGAAGCATCGGGATTACCTGCGAGTCTCTAATGTGCAGGGTGTTGGTGCGGCTCAAGAGACAAGCTCGCGGACTATAGGAGCTCGCCGTCCGGGCCGTGCCGGGAAGGAGCCCAAACTTCCGGTAGAGATTCGATCCCTCATTCGCAACCTAGGTTATAATTTTAGGAGTAACCCTAACCGAATTCCGTTTGTTCCGGATCCGCATGAGCCTAACATCGAGGAGGTGAATGATACCTCCGAGGCACCTCCCGAGTTAGGTATGTTCGAAGAAGGTGTTGAGGATCGGGTCCAAGTAGCTGTTCCCCTTCGGACGGTGGTAGAGTTGGGTTCGTCATCCGAGGATGATAGAGTGGAGGAAGAGGTTCGGGCCGAAAATGTTGGTTCCGAAGAAGAGGAAGAAGAAGAAATACTGTCCGCCCATGTTTTTCGGAGGGCATCTGCTGGTCAAGCGGGCCCGAGCCACCAGATGACCGAAGAGGAATTGCCCGAGGGGCTTAAGAGGGGCGAAGACGTGTTCCGAGTGAAGTTTCCTCGGTCAAGGGACGAAGTTACTCACCCTGATCCGGAGGGTGAATTGAATGAGGATGGTACTTTGCCCACATGTCCTTCGATTATACTGGCTGAGGAGGTGGAGGAACTTCGGAGGAAGTACGAGATTCCGGAGTGCGTGGAAATTCTCGTTCCGGACGAGTCACATGCTTTCTACAATCCGCCTCCGGGATACATGTGCGTCCATGAAATAAGTCTGCATTGCGGGTGGCGGCTGCCCGTGTCGTCCGAGTTCCTGGAGATTTTGAGCAGCATGGGGTTAAGTCCGCATCAAATAATCCCCAACTCGCTCGGAAACTTGATGTGCTTCGGGGTAATGTGTAAATATAAGGACATCCCGGTTACATTTGATAACTTTCGAAAGTTGTTCAATATTAGTGTAAGTAATAGGAACACTTTGTTTTATACGTTCGTATGTCGTCAAGCATACACATTTTTTGTCGACCCCCTTTCCTCGTTGGGGATTCATTGGTGGAAGAGATACTTCTTCGTCCGGCCCGCTTTGAAATAAGGCCAATCCGAAGCGGAAAGGCCAAAGTGGCAATTTGAGAAGAAATTTTTTCGAGGCAGGCTGCCAGACTGAAAACCTCCGGCTCGAAACATCCCTTTATGGATGCAAGCTCTCCATCGGAATCAGGATCCGGAGAAATACTTCTTCCGAGGGTTGATATGCCAACCTCTTCCTTACCTGGCCGGCTTGTCAGAGCCAAGTTTTTGTGATGGGAAGAAGGACTTAAGTGTTTCCTCCGTCGGGCACGTGGTTGGTCTTCCGAGTCGGTGGTTATTTGCTTTGTTTGTAGTTATGAATTGTAAACTTCTGTTATCTTGCATCTTATTGTCACTCGGATGTGCAGATTTTTTGTTCGAGTACACCATGTCCACTATGCGAGAATTTAAGAGGAAGCAGAATGCTGCTCAGAGAAAGGAAATGGAGGAGGATACTCGGACCCAAATTATCAAGACTTCCACTGTGCTGCCAATGGAGGAGCCTCGGAATGCCGCTGCTTTTCGAGCGGAAGAGACTCGGAAGGCTGCCGCGGGCGAGCAGGCCCAGACAATACCTACCCCGGACAAGGGTAAGTTAGTTGGTTCAAAGGGGCTAAGAAACCTCCGAGATCTGTGTCTCGGGATCCCCCTGCCAGTGGCTCGAGCGCTGCAGCTGGGCAAAAGCGTTCGTCCGAAGGTCCAATCCCTCCGGCCAAGAAGGGCAAGGGAAAGATGAGTGATGCGCCGGAGCTGGAGTTGGATGCTGAGGTGGCTCGGCTGGCTGCTGCCTCGGAACTGGACCGGATTGCGGAGTTGATCGCTGCTCAGCGCAAGGTTTGTTCATTTAGATTTCTGATTGGTGTTTCAACTTTCTTTGGCTCGAAACTGTCTCTTTAATTTTTTAATGTCGGTTGTTCTCAACTTGCCACCGCCGTTCAGGCGTGCTCCGTGGTGGCTGGTCGGAGGGCCACACTAGAGGAGGACCTGGCCAAGGCTGAGGCTGCTCGGGCGGTTGAGACGTCTCGGTTGAATAGTCTGTCCGAGCGGCTGAAAAAGACTATAGCTGCCAAGAAGGAGGCCGAGTCGGAGACGGCCAAAATGAAAAGCGCCATCCTAGCGTTGGAGAAGGACTTGAAAGTTCACCAGGATAGCTTGGATGAGTTCGTTGGTGTGTCCCGGAGCTTCAAGGATATGATGCTGAATGAGCTGCTAAAGGTCCGGACAAGGGCCGTCCAGGATTTCTTGGGCTCGGACTCCTGCAAACTCTTGCTCGAATCCAAGTATGACGAGGCTCGACAGGACGGGTTCGATGCGGCTGTGGACCAGTTCAAGAGGAAAGGTTGGATTCCGAGTGGCTGTGACTTGGAGGCTGAAGGCGTTTCTGCTTTCAAAGAGGCCAATGGTTCGGACTTTGCTCCAGAGGGTGTCTCGGATGAAGACTTGCTCCAATGCGAGTTTATGGAGCTGGTATGTGATGAGACAGAAGACAAGAAGTTCGACCACGGTGGTCCGTATCTTCCGCATTTCGTGCCCCGGTTGCTGATGTCTAGTGTCTTTGTTCCTTTGGAGGACCACTTGTAGCACAACCGAGACTGGTTGACTTTGCCTGGGCCTGTCCAAGGTTTCGATCGGGACTTGGACTTGATGCAACGATGCCCTGCCTTCCTGAAAGAGTGTCAGGCTAGGAGAGATAGGAGGTTGGCCCAAGAAGCCAGAGAACGGGAGCAGGCACCTCCGGAGGGGGATGTCGGAGGCCCCTCCGGAACTCAGGCTGGTTCATCCGAGCGGCGGAGAGAGTGAAGGCGGGGTATGCCCCGGATCTCTGTAATTGTGAGCCTTCGGGCCTTGAGACAATGTTATGTCCTTCTTAGTCGCTGTTTTGTATAACTTGCTTTATCTATACATTTGACTCGGTATATGTGTTATTGGTCCGGGCTCGTTGGTGGCTCGGAGCAACTTTTATTACTGGCTTGTGTTATTGCCCTTCCGAATGCATGCTTCTCCTTGCGCGTTTGAATTTGTAAAACTAATCAGTAACTCGAATTTTTCATTGTCTCGGCTTGTTCGTATAATGTGTCCGAGTCCACGAGGCCCAATTTCCCAGGATGTTAATTGCCTTAGGTAAATTCTCCCTTTGCTGGCTCGTGGGACGGTCGGACACGGTGTTCGTCCGAATCATAGCTCCAAATGTTTATTGTCGTGAGTAAACAGGAATGATTCGGAGCCGCGTCTTCAAATGTTAACCGTATAGAAAAAATTGGTTTTTTCAAAGCTGTAACAAGTAGGACTAGTTCGGATGTTATCATCCTGCTCGGTACGTAGGGACTTGGTGTGCCGTTCCGAATCATGTTGGATTGTGAGAAGTTGGTAAAAAAGTAGACAATTAGTAGAAAAGTTGAGTGACTTGCTACGGGTCGCAGTCGGTACGGAGGTTATCATGGCAGCCTCGAGCTGACGCATCCAAACGGGTAATTCACTCAAGAAGGCCGGCAATGTGAAGGGATTTTTTTCGGTTGGGCTAATAGCGGCCCAAGCGTTAGGCCCAAGCCCATCGCCGGCGGTTACGGGCCACGTGGCGACTACTGATTGGTTATTCATTTCTATATATACCTTTGGATTGTACGGCTTTTCGTCAGATCATTCCATCCCTTTTATAGTAATAAGTGGTCCGGATCTTGGGTCCGGACGTCTGACGAGTGGGTTTACACCACCGTCCCTATGCGTGATCTTGCCTCTAGAGGTTTTCCGGTATTTCGGAAATCTCTCCGGGTCAGACCATGCTGGAGACGATGAAGTCAAGTCATTCGGATGCAAGCTCCTTCGGATCCTCGTGCTAATCTTCTTTCTCCGGGGCTGTGGTTGGTAGCAACAGCTTGAGCCCACCCCACCCCCCCCCCCACCGAGGGGGGGGGGGGGGAAGATTAGCTCAATGGCACGGGGGATTACGCAACATTAGTCTATGAGTTTCTAGCATATCCGAGTCGTTTCACTTCGAGTCTGCATCCGGGGGACGACAAGTCGGCAGGATTGGTTTGGTAGAAGCCCTTCCAGTATTCCGAGGTTCGGTGTAAGATCCGCCCCGGATGTTGGAAGGCCTTCTATCAAAGCTGTCTCGTTGAGTTGTTCGTCTTCCGGATAAACGTAGGGGTCGGGGTGACCTCAAGTTCGTGTGGTTATTCTGGAAATATCCTTTCCAGTATTCCGGTATCTTGAAACGGACCAACCTTGAATATTGGGGGTAGTCGTTCGAAAATCTCTGGACGGAACTTGCTACAGTCCAGCCCGTCTTTGATAGGTTTGGTCGTATCTTCCCCCCCCCCCTTTTTTTTCAAGTATGGAAGGAAAAGGGGATACCGCCACTCTCTCTCGGAGGCAAGTCGGAAAACGTTTGCTTGAGTAAGTTGTTCGGCTCGCCCTTATGGTTCCGTGACCCAGCAGTCCGGTTTCATTGGTAACTTCATTCCAGAATTGAAGGCCCGGGTGGCTACTTGCAATCGGAAGGAGTTCTGATAATCTTTGGTCTTGTTGGGGATCAGAACTGCAAACCATCGTGAGCTAGCTACATGACTAAGGTTCGTTGGTCCGTGTCCGAGCAGCCCGGTTGTATCGGAAACTTCGTTCCCAGAATTGAAGGCCTGCAGGGGCTTCTTGCAATTCTGGAACGGAGTTCCTGACATTACCGATCTTGTTGGGAGTCGGCTCGGTGGATGCTTCCGGAGTGTCTTGGATCATTCCGATTATCCTGGTTGTTCCCTTCCAAATACTTGAGTAATCCGATAAGGATTCACTGTAGTATCTGGTAGGAGACGATCCGGATTGTCGTGGTGATACTTGCTTGCTTCGGAACCGTTTCTTCCGTTCGGAGGTCATGAAGCATTATATCGGGATGTCTCGAATGGCCTCGATTATCCTGGTCGTTCGCTCCTAGATACTAGGTTGTCCGAAAAGAACTCCATAATCTCTGGGAGCTGAACTCGTTAAAGTCAAGTTCTTCCTTATTCGGAATGTTCGCAGGTGTAGAATCGATTATGACCGAATCAGGTTCGTTCCGATAAGCGCTCGGAAGTACAAGATCGTTCTTCTAAAGATGGAGCTTTTGGAAGAGTAGGAGAGTTAACTAGAATAGGTACTTGTGTCTTTGTAAGCTTGATCAGGGCTCTTTGGGCTCTTCATTTTGTAACTCGGTCCTCACTTTGTTTGAATAAAATGCGCTTGTTTTTGTTATCGTTGTCTTTCTGTTTTATTGTGTTAAGCTTGCTCGGATCGGTGTGCAACTTAGACCCGAAACGAGCAGCTAGGTGACTTTCCTTGTGATTCGGTCGGTCAACGGGGTCCGAAGGACTTGACCCGAGCGGAGTGAAGATGTGTTATGAAAGCAAAGTTGTATTGACTTGACGGAAATCGAATTACAACTTGGGGGCTTCGAGGCCTGTTCATAAACACAAAAATAGATCGACAAAAAGTGGCAGTCATTGCAATGCTCCTTTCCTAAGTGTAGAACTTTTGGAGGTTCTTGGCATTCCAAGTTCTCTTCAAGGCTCGCCCTTGGTCGTTTTCTAGCTCAAAGCTTCCATTGACTCTGGCTCCAGTAACTTTGTACGGTCCTTCCCATTTGGGCTTGAGTTTCCCAACATTGCTTAGAATATCGGCTCTTCTGAGGACTAAGTCTCCGACTTGTATATCTTTGGGGAAGACATGCTTGTTGTAGGCTCGAGCAGTCATGGCTTGGTATCAGAGTATGTTAGCTAATGCCTTACTTCATTTGTCTTCAAGGAGCTCAAGGTCGTAGATCCTTGCGACTTCATTGTCAGTCGGGTTGTACTGCTGGATCCTTTGGGTTTCCACTGCTACTTCTGAAGGAATGACTGCCTCAGATCCATAGACAAGGGAAAAAGGCGTCTCCTGTGTAGAGGTCCGAGTCGTCGTCCTATGTGCCCAAAGGACCGCGTCGAGATCATCTGCCCAACTATCTTGGGAGGTTCTCAACCTTTTCTCCAAAATTTTGACGATGGTCTTGTTGGTGGCTTCTACTTGACCATTAGATTGGGGGTGGCCAACGGAAGTGAAGCGCTGTTCTATTTTGAAAGATTGAAGCCATTCCTTCAGTCTTGCCCCCGAGAACTGAGCCCCATTATCTGACACTAGGACTCTTGGAAGTCCGAAGCGGCAGATGATGTTCTTCCAGATGAATGTCCATACCCTGCTTTCAGTGATGGTCGAAACTGCCTCTGCCTCAACCCATTTAGTGAAATACTCCACTGCCACGATCAAGAACTTCTTCTGATGGGTTCCGCGTGGGAAGGGACCAACTATGTCTATGCCCCATTGATCAAATGGACATGCTATAATTGACGGAATCATAGGGTTGGTTGGGCGATGTGGTATGTTGGCATAATATTGGCAGTCTTCGCAAGCACGCGCGAAGTTGGCGGCGTCAGTGTCGATGGTAGGCCAATAGTATGCTTATCTTATGATCTTTTGCGCCAAGGTTCTTCCCCCGGAGTGACTTCCACAACTTCCAGCATGGATTTCCTCCATCACAGTCTTCGCTTCCTGGGGATCCAAGCATCTCATGTGGGTGCCGGTGAAGGATTTTTTGTAAAGATCATCTCCCATGATGAAGTATCTGTTGGTTCGGCATAGGATCCTCCTTGCTTCTCTAGGATCTGAAGGTAGAGAACCGTCCTTGAGATGGTGGAATATGTCAGTCATCCAGTTTCTTTTAGTGCTCAAGAGGAAGACTTGTCCACTGGAGTTTGCCAAGGAGGAGTCCGTGCGGGTCATCAAGATGACACTTCTCGTGTCCAGAGCTCCTAAGGCCGAGGCATACTTGGAGAGGGCATCCGCTTTTTCGTTCCATTCCCTGTGGAATTGGTTAAGAGTGAAGTCCTCAAAATGCTCAACCTCTTTTTTGAGAAGTTCTAAGTACTTGATCATGTTAGGCCCTTTAGCGGTAAAGTACTCGGAGAACTGGGATTGCACGAGTTGTGAATCTGTGTAAGCCTTAATTCTTCTCGCCTGAAGAGCTCTCGCCATCCTTAGGCCAGTGAGGAGTGCCTCATACTCAGCCTCGTTGTTTGTTACTTTAAAGTTGAGGGTGATGGCGTATTCTAGCTTGGCTCCTTCAGGACTTTCAAGAAAAATTCCTATTCCTCCCAATCGTCCAGTAGAGGATCCGTCCACTTGTATCCAACAATCCTTGTTTCTCAACTTGTTCTCCACAGCGAGAGTAGGCACCTTTTCATCCTCCTACTTCTTGTCGGAAGATGCAGGTGTCGAAGTGTTGGATGCCTCATCTAGGAGAAACATGTGCCTCACCCTTAACGAATCGTCCATGGGTTCTTGATACTTGGTCCAAAGCTGGAGACTATTCCCGTGTGTCTCTTGGGGTTTGTTCTCTTTTGCTTTCTCTTCCTCCAAGGAGTCTTTTACTTGAGTGATCATGACGTGGCTCATATCCTTTTGCGGGCTTTCGGTTTCCCCTTCTGTTTCCTCCAGATAATCTACCAGGAAGTCGGCAAGGACTTGTGCTTTTTTGGCAGATGGAGCTTGTTAACCGATATCATATTCACTTAGTTCGATTGCCCACTTGGATAAACATCCTGACTGGTCTGGCTTACATAGGACATGTTTGAGTGGTTCATTGGTGAGGACCACGATTCGATGAGATTCAAAGTAAGGCTTTAGTCGTCGTGCAGTGTAAACTAGCACGAAGGCGAGCTTCTCGATCTTGACATATCTGGCCTCGGAGCCCACAAGTGCTTTGCTCAAATAGTAGATTGGTAAATGGTCGTTACCTTGTATCCATACCAATACAGAACTCATTGCTTCATCAGTAGTGGCCAGATAAAGGTAAAGAGGTTCGCCCTCTATTGGTTTAGACAAGAGGGGCGGTGAGAGGAGGTATCTTTTCAAATTATCCATGGCCTCTTCACACTCCTTTGTCCACTCAAACTTGTCTCCTTTCCTTAGAATCTTGAAGAAGGGTAAGTTTTTCTCGGCGGACTTGGAGATGAAAGGGCTTAATGCCATCACCTTTCCCAAAAGCTACTGAACTTCATTGATAGTTTTTGGCTGTGGTAAGTCTAGGATTGCCTTTATTTTCTCCGGATTAGCGCTGATACCTCTCTCTGTGACCATGTAGCCAAGGAACTTTCCTCCCTTTACTCCGAACATGCACTTTTCAGGGTTCAACTTCATTCCGTATTTCCTAAGGATGGAAAAGCAATTGTTGAGATGCTCGATGTGCTCCTCTTCAGTCTTGCTTTTTACAAGCATGTCATCCACATAGACTTCCATGGTTTTGCCCAATTCTTCTTTGAACATCTTATTTACCAGTCGTTGGTATGTAGCACCTGCGTTCTTGAGGCCAAATGGCATGACCTTGAAGCAGTAGACCCCTCCTTCCGCAAAGAAGGCTGTCTTCTTGATCTCTTCCTGGGCCATCCTGATTTGGTAGAAGCCTTGATATGCGTCCATGAAGCTCAGGAGTGCACATCCTGCGGTGGAATCAACTAGCTGGTCTATGCGGGGTAATGTATAAGGATCTTTTGGACAAAACTTGTTGAGCCTAGTGAAGTCATTGCACATTCTCCACTTTCTCGGAGCCTTTTCGACGAGGACCACGTTACAGACCCAATCGGAATATCTGACTTCTTCGATATGTCCTGCTTTCATCAACTTGTCCACCTCTCCTGCTATGATAGCATCCTCAACAGGCCCAAAGTCTTTCCTCTTCTGTCGGATGTGTTTTACCGTTGGATCCATGTTCAGACGGTGAACTGTGATCCTTGGGTCTATCCCCTTAAGATCATCGGTGCTCCAGGCAAAGATATCGTGATTGTCTCGAAGGCAAGTGATGAGCTTCATCTCTACTTCCGTGCTCATCTCCGTTCCGATCCGAGTTATCTTTTCCAAGCTCCCCTCGATCAACTGCACCTCTCTCAAGGCTTCATGAGGTTCTATCCTGGCAGTCTTGAGGAACTTTTCCCTGAGCGACCCAACACCAATTTCTTCCTTTAGTGGGGTAAGAGCCACATGAGGAGGGCTCATGGGTCCCTTAGTGACCGAAAGGACGGGTACTGTGGCTCCTCTAGTTGACATGATGTAGCATTCCCAGGCTTCTCTAACATTGCCCACTTCTTCACCCACACCGTTCGGGGTTGGGAACTTTACCCTATTGTGCAGGGGAGAAGCGATTGCCCTGAATTGGTAAGTCCTGGGCGGCCCAGGATCACGTTATAGTTGAAGGTGCTGTCGACTACCACAAAGAGGATTGTCTCAGTCACTCTTGTCGAAAAGGTGCCCATAGAGACTTGTAGTGGTACACTTCCAATGGGACGTACTACAGATCCTCCAAAGCCCACCAAAGAAGTATACACACGCCCATATTGAATTCGTCCCAAGTGCATTTGCTCCACGGTCCTTTTGGAGATGACATTGGAAGAACTTCATGTGTCAACAAGTACTTTGTTGACCTTGTAAGTGGCGATAACTAGAGAAACAACCAAAGGAACGTCGGGGTCTTTGAGATCTCCTCCACCAGACGTTGGTGGGGGGATTTCGCTATCATCAAAGGTGATGGCGTTTGTGCCCTTCAGGGCTGAAGGACATATTACTATACATGCCCAGTATAAATGTACGCTCGAGATCTCTGTTAGGCTCTATCGTTGTTTCTCAAGTGTTGCGCGGTCCTTTCCCTTGCATTTCGACTGTCTCCCCCAGTTGGTCCTCCCGCAATGGCATTGATAACTCCGCTATAGGGGAGGTTTTCCATATCCATATCATCGTGGTACCCTCGGTATCCTTGGGCATGCTGAGGTGGGATCCCCGCTGGAGGTGGCGGTAAGGACTCTCACTACAAAAATGCATGTGAGCGGATAGATCCGTCGGTATGCAGCCTATCCGTCGCCCGGCTCAGCGACGGATCGGGCGACGGATAAAAATCCGTCGCCCCTGAAGCTGTGACGGATAAAACTCCGTCGTCCCATTCGCGACAGAGTGGACGACTGATTTACCTTTTTTTTAAAAAAAAAAAAGTGATTATGGGGCGACGGATAGGTCTATCCGTCGCCCCATTTTTTAAAAAAAAAAAAAATACTAATTTTTATATTCGTATACGGATTAATTCCGGCAGTGGTGGTGCGGTGGTGGCAGTGGTGGTGCGGTGGGTGTGGTGCAGGTGGTGGTGGGAGGTGGTGGTGGTGGAAGGGTGGTGGTGGTGGTGGAGGAGATGGTGGTGGTGGCAGGGTGGTGGTGGTGGAGGAGATGGTGGTGGTGGCAGGGTGGTGGTGCGGTGGTGGTGGGAGTAGAGAGGTGGTGGTGGTGGAGATGGTGGTGGAGGAGGATGGTGGAGGAAAGGAGGTGGTGGAGGAGATGGTGGTGGTGGAGGATGGTGGTGGTGGCAGGGTGGTGGTGGTGAGATGGTGGTGGAGGAAAGGAGGTGGTGGAGGAGATGGTGGTGGTGGGAGGAGAAAGGTGGTGGTGGTGGGAGGAGAAAGGTGGTGGAGGAGATGGTGGTGGTGGAGGATGGTGGTGGTGGGAGGAGATGGTGGTGGTGGAGGATGGTGGTGGTGGGAGGAGAAAGGTGGTGGTGGGAGGAGGAGGAGAGGAGAAGTAGTGGAGAAAAGGAGGTGGTGGAGGAGATATATTATATTTTTTTTAGGTTTTTAGCGACGGATAGCTAATTTTTTTTTTTTTTTCCGGCCTTGTAGCGACGGATAAATCTATCCGTCGCTAAATTTTTTTTTTTTTTTTTTTAATTTTGGTCAACGCTCTGTAGCGACGGATAATTTTATCCGTCGCTCTGAACGACAGATAACCTTTATCCGTGCATGAGCAGGCGACGGATAGAATCCGTCGCCCCAAGTAGCGATCCGTCGCTACAGGGGCGACGGATAAAATCCGTCGCCCCTTTCCGTCCCGTTACGGATGGATTCTTGTAGTGTCTGTCGGAGGTTCCGAACCATGCTCCTCCCTTCTTTGTTCATTCTTCTGGTGTCTGGAAGGTTCCTCTTCATATATAGGTTCTTTCAGTTTTCCGCTCCTTATCATCCCCTCTATTTCTGTCTTCAACTGGACACAGTCCTCCGTTGAGTGACCTTTTTGCTTATGGAACCTACAGTAGTCCTTGGAAGCTTGGTTCTTCTTGTTGCTCCTCGTAGATTTTGGCCATTGTATATCCAAGTTTTTCTCAACGATGGAAGCCAAGATATCGGATCTTGGTCTGTTGAGGCGAGTATACTCGGCGTATCTCCTTGGAGGAGTCCTCTCTCTGCGGAATTCCCTCTTATCTCTAAGTTTCCTTTTTTGTTCAAACCTTCCCTGACGAGGAGGAGGTTCTTGCCTTACTTGCTCTTTCCCCTTTTTGGCTCCAGCTCTTATCGGAACATTCCGCCGATACTCTTCTCCATACAAGACTCCTTCACAGATATCTTCCAAGTACTTTTCAGTTGTGATTTCTTCATTGGAAAGCTTTTTCCTGAGATCATCATTATAAGTGTTGGCATATAGGTGTCGGACCCGTTCTTTGATTCTATGAGGTTCTACTTGGCGTACTTCGGTATTGAAACGGTCAAGAAAGGTTCTAAGGTCCTCATGCTCTTTCTGGATTATTCCTGCCAGGTGCTCAACTGACCTCTTTCTCTTCTTTGCTTTCTCAAATCTTTTCAGGAAGAGGGAAGCGATATCCGCATAGGACTTGATGGAACCATTAGGCAGTGAGGTCCACCAATCCATTGCTTCCCCAAAGAGTGTAGTGGAAAAGTTGAGAGCTTTCATGTTGTCATTCAGGCCGTTGGTCTCCATCTTACTTTCGTATCTAGTAAGGTGTGCCCCACAGGACAAGTATCTCCGTAATAGTGTTCAAGGTTTGGAATAGTGGAGTCAGGGCGTTTTCTTTCCTTCCTGATCTCGTCACATAGAGGACTGGGAGCTCTAAGAGTTACCTTCTCATGTGCCTTCACCATCTTGCTCAGAGTGGCGATTTGCGTTTCTAAGGCCTTTTGTTGATGATAAATCTGCTCAGCTGTTAGCTTCTCACCAGTCCTGGGGTTGATGGCCACATCTAGAGGAAGGTCATCAATAGGGACTATCGAGATGCTTTCCGCCACATGATCTCTTGGCGCATGTTGTTGTGCTCCGCGCCGACTGGTTCCAACTTCATCCACTCGTGGCATCACTGGACTTCTCCCTCACTGTTCGTGAGAAGCAGCGGCCCTTCTGTTGAGAAGATTCCTCAGATCTTCCGGATGAGCATGTTCCCCCAGCCTTTGTTGGATAGGACGATGCTCATTTCTGGATTGTCTTGAGTTGACTTGTCTCGGAATTGCCAAAGGAGGAGTGGGTTGAGGAGGCTGGAGGTTGTTTGATCCGAAGCATCCTT
Source organism: Plantago major (assembly GCA_026545765.1). Taxonomy (NCBI): domain Eukaryota; kingdom Viridiplantae; phylum Streptophyta; class Magnoliopsida; order Lamiales; family Plantaginaceae; genus Plantago; species Plantago major. The sequence goes on from CM048841.1 coordinate 84,284,238, forward strand.
GAATAGTGGTGAGTAAGAGGCCAAACTGATTCTCGTTCATCCCGAATTCGCTGGGACGGATGATCTGCCCATTTGGAAGGGTAAAGTTTCTTCCTGGAGGAGGACCATGTGTTCCTGAAGGAGGAACTTGTCCTTCGACCCCAAGCACCTGGGTCCTTATTGGCGGATCAACGGCTCTTTCCTCATCTGAAGAGAGACTGACGGTATGGCCATCGCTTGGACAATCCATCGTATCTCTTGGAGGAGTTCCTGCCACCCTGCCTCTCCTAGTGGGAGGTCTACCTCTTTGCCTTGGAGCAAAGTGCAATTCGATAGCGTTGGTTCTTGCGGACCTTCTTGTTCTTGCCATTACTGAAGAGAACGGAACTTTTCGTAAAGTTTCCCACAGACGGCGCCAAAATGTTGAGGGTAAAAGTCCCCCAACCACTTAATAGCTTGGGGGGGGGGGGGGGGGTAGGACCCGGTTTGCCAAGCGTCAAACCGGTTAGAGACTTTACTCAAGAGAGACTGAAGATCTGCTCTGTACAATGTTCGGGATTAGCTTATGTCTGATGACTTACCTTAACATGGGGAAGTGTGCCATATTTATAGGAAATTCTCAAAGAGGGTGGACTCCTCTGGATCGTGCCAAGTGTAAGGCCTTGATCGAGCCACCAAGGCTTGTTTAGGCCCATGGCCCAATAATGACACTTAGCCCATACCATTTTGGACTTTTAGGGGTAGTTCAGTCATTATTGAGAGAGTTTTAGAGGGTGTGACACAGTCTGCCGAGGTTCAAGGTCCGGAGAGGTTGGTCCGGACGCTTGGTCCGGACCGTATTTGGCTGTCCATGGGAAAGTTCCCTAGGTTTGCCCAACTCTTCCGATTTAGACCGTATGGCTCGGACATCCCTACTCTCTAGTGCCAGTCTACTTGGTTGGTTGTGAGATTGTCATGTTGGGTCCGAATGATCATCCGTATAGGACCTAGAGTCGGACCCTGTTCAAGTACTATGTCCCCTTTCTAGAGAGGTTCGGACCCTGGTGGGTCGGACCTAGTATGCTTTAGATCCTTTGTTCCTCTCTTCTAGGGCGGGTCGGACCATGGTGGGTCGGACCCTTGACTCGGATCAATGTGTCTCGGATCCATTAGACGACTTAGGATGCCTTAGAATTCGTTCCAAGGGCTATGACGGATTGGACATATTTTCGTATCAATAGATACAAATCTTGAATAGTATTATTTCAAGAAATCATTTTATTCATTAAAATAATATATATATTTATTAAATAAGATTAAATGAATTAATAAAAATTTAAAAATAGAGTATTTATTAAATAAATTCAATATACGTGAAATTTTGTGGAATTAGTTGCATTTTCAACCAGTATATCTCCCACTATTTATTTTTGGTATGTTGGCTGCATATATAGTTTTTATTATATATAATATAAATTTATTCTACAAAACTCCGAAAAATATTGTGAACATATATTTGAATTCACCGTGACAAGACGAATCTATAGGCACCAATCTAGATTATTATTATTATTAATTAAATAAATTAGTTTATTCACTAAAATAAAATATATATTTATTAGAAGATAAAATGAAATAATTGAATTTAAAAAATAGAGCATTTATTAAATATTTAATACTCCACCCATCTATTTAACAAGAAACTAATAGATATTTAGATTTTCAATTATAAATTTTAATTCTACGGTTGAGCAAAGTCCGAATAGAGGGGTGAGAATTTTGTTCCATGATATTTTGCCAGGTTAAACTTGAGGCTAATGTTTTAGCGCTCAGATTATCAGTTGGGTTTTCTTATATAATATAACTAGAACGTGAGTGTGCCATTATGGCATTTAATTACAAATAATAATAAAAGTACATGAAGGTAAGTGCAATCGTTGTTTCTGATAACGAATTGTCTTTTTTAGTTGAATTAAGATTTTGGATAGTGCGAATTGATCTGTTCCAATTTGATTAAAGAAGATTGAGAAGAAATATTGGTTATCGTTATTGTTTTTTTTAATGATGAATTGATTTTGTTGGAATTCGATTAGGGTTTTGAATTTATTGGAGATGACATATTTAGATTTTTTAATGATGAATTGATTATGCTGGGGTTGATTTAGGGCTTGAAATTTAATTAGAGAAGACAAATTAAGTTTTTTTAATGATGAATTGATTTTGTTGGAGTTGCGTTAGGGGTTAGAATTAGAATGAATAAAACATATTGGTTTTTTTTTTAACTAAAGTCTAATTTACATGCGTATCACAAAGCGGTTCAATTTAACTTAAATTAAGTACTCAATTGCACAACTCTAATAGTTGTGCACTTATATATATAAATAAATACCAGCATTTACGTAACACACTACGTGTGTTAAGGGTTTTTATATAAACTAATGAATTTATGATTGAAAAAAAAAGAGAATACATTGAAAAATAATAAATAAAAGGGAGAAACTTACGCCAATGGGATTCGAACCCTGCACCTTCTACTGAAACAATGACACATGTACGTACCAGATTCAAATTGAATTAGTAAGATCAACGGATGAGATTTAAATTGAATTACAAACTTAGTGAGACTTTTTGAATTCTTATACTACTTTGAATATACTGTCATATATAAAGTTGATGGGCTAAATCCACCAGATTCATTCAAATTCCAGCCATCCTACGTGAAATGTTGATACGGTTGAGCAGAGTCCGAATAGGGGGACGTATTAGTGTTGTTGCTAGGGATCATGAGGGCAATGTTATTGCTTGGTGATTTTTTTTTTTAATGTCTTATGGTTGCTGAAAATGCGGAAGGTTGGCCAGTCAAATTACGAACAAAATTTGTTCAAGATTTTGAGTGGCAACATGTAGTAATTGAAAGGGATTGTTCTTTGGTGATTAGATCTCTTAAATCGACAAATTTTAGCTTTGCCCCTTTATTTCACTTTTCAAAGAAATTCAGGTATTTGATGGAGAATTAAGCTTTGTTAAGTTAAACGTGTGGGTAACGTTTTAGCACATATATTATCGGTGTTCTTATGATGATGTTGGTTTGGTATATTTGCATTATTCACGTACACCAAGATCGTTTTAGAATATATTGTTATAGTATTATACATGTTACTATACATGCTTTTAGTTCCATGATATAGAAGAGATACACATGAGCTAATTGGTGGTGTATTGATCTTTACATGTCTATCAATAACATTTTACATGTGAAGACTTTCAAGTTCCTTTTCTTTATGTATAAGATTTGATCGGTATGATGAGGTATAATGGTTCTCTTCTCTACGGTCTTTGTCCGGAAGGACTGGTTCTATCCAACCCGAATTCAAACCCGTGCGAAATAATGATGTTCAGGTCCGGTCTAGCATATACTCGAACTCGTTCCACACCTTTGTTACAATACCCGAGCACAACATTTTATGATTAAGTTAGTAAAAAGTACATTTTTCTCCGACGGTTTGGGGGGGGGGGGGGGAGTCTGCATATACTTTTTAGGCGGGAAAACTCTCTTCGATATTCACTCTACTTTCTTGATCCATAACGGGCCTGGGGAACTGATACTCTCTAGGTAGGGAAACTCAATTCGAGCTTCTCTCTACTTTCTTAATCTCCATAACGAGCCGGGGAGGGGGGATCAGCTTATACTCTCTAGGTGGGTGGGTGGTGTCTAGCAGGTACTCTCTGGGGGGGGGGGGGGGACAACCGTACCATGTGAAATTATGTTTGTAGAATAATAATTTTTGTCTCTTTCGTGGGGTGACATACCACCGCGGGGTTGTTGGGAACCAGTGGGTTAGAAAAAAACAACCGTATTATGTGAAATCAAGTTTGTATAATATTTTTTTTTGTGTGTGTTCTAGGGTGACCACATACCACCGCGGAGTTGTTTGGAACAACCATATTAATTGTGTATACTTTTGTATTTTATTTTGGTTTCGTTTCAGGGATAATTTCTTTTAAAAAACATGTTTTTTTTTTGAATAAGCTAATTATATTACATGGGCTCACCCGTGATCGAACCTCTTGCATGTAAAAGTTTTTAAAAAAAATATGTACATTCTTAATTAATGAATTGGTGTAGTAGGACCTATTTTTACATTTTCTATAGTTAATATAAATAAACACTCGATGATATAATATTGAATGAAGAAATCTTTACCATGATCAACGTTATTCACATAAATTTAACTACCTTATTTTCTCAATTAATTTATTTTAACACCCCCTTCCTATTTATTATTAAAAGTCAACTATACTGTGGTATCGCCACGAGTTAGTACTAGTAGTGCAATATATATTGGATTGGAGGAGAAACCTACTGTATCTTCCCAATTTACCCGAGGAAGAAAAATCCCTAATTATGTTGGACAGTGTTGACTAAAAATTGAAAGTTTATGTTGATCAATTAATACCTTCAAACTGGTAAATGCATCCCCATTGATGTAAATATGATTCGGCGAGGTAATTGTTGATACGACTGTGTACCGCCATTAATGACTGATTGCCAAAAAAAATGATACCAGAATCAGAGCCTCTACTTCCAGAAACCATTAATCCTAACACCGAGCTAGATGATGGTGGTACGGACGGTGGAGGGTTTTTGGAGGAAGGAAAGAGACAGCTTGGTTTAGCTCTGCCACTTATCGCAGTTAGCCTCCTCCATTATTGCCTGCAAATCATTTCCCTCATGTTCGTCGGTCACCTAGGCGAACTCTCTCTCTCCAGTGCTTCCATGGCCACTTCTTTCGCTTCCGTCACAGGCTTCAGCGTCTTGGTAAGTACTTATGTATGGATGTATAAACTACTTATCTACCATACGAGCTGTCCAATTCGACTTTTTTTTGGTCAACAAAATTCAATTGAAGATTTTACCAGATTAAATTTTGTTGACTGCAAAATTGTCGAAACTGGACAATTGGTATGGTACGTGATCTGGCAAGGGTGAGTATGTGTCTTATATTCTTCCATCTTCTGCAATTTTTAACGTCGTGTGTAATTTGAACTGTACTGATGCTTAAAGTGATGAAAATGCAAACTCTTGAAGCTCGGAATGGGAAGCGCATTGGAAACACTTTGTGGACAAGCCTATGGAGCCAAACAGTACCACATGCTTGGTGTCTACACGCAAAGAGCTATATTGGTTCTTATGGTTTTGAGCATTGGCCTTGCATTTGTCTGGTTCTACACCGAATCGATTCTTGTAGGTCTTCATCAAGACCGAGATATTTCAGCTGGTGCAGGGAAATTCAACCGTTGGATGATACCTGGTCTCTTTGCATATGGCATCCTCCAGTGTCTTGTTAGATTCTTACAGACGCAAAATGTTGTAGTACCGATGATGGTTACATCGGGGGTGACAGCTCTAGTTCATATCTTTATGTGTTGGCTTTTCTTGTTCAGAATTGGGCTTGGAAGCAAAGGAGCAGCTCTTGCTAATGCTATCTCCTATTGGATTAATGTGGTATTACTGGCATTGTATATTAAGTTCTCGTCTGTTTGCTCAGAAAGTTTCACTGGTTTCTCAAGAGAAGCCTTCTGTGATCTGGTCTGCTTTTTGAGGCTTGCAATCCCTTCAGCTGTAATGATTTGGTGTGTGCATTACTGTTCTTTGAACTTTCCATATTTGGTCCATATATTAAACTTTGCACTTGGTTTTTTGCTCATTGTAACGTATCTCATGTGTTGAATCCTCATATTGCTCTTCTTTGCTCCCTTCTTTTCTTAATGTGGTTTGCTTGAAATTGCAGCTTAGAGTATTGGTCATTTGAGATGGTGGTTCTTTTATCTGGTCTTCTACCTCATCCAAAACTAGAGACATCGGTATTATCTATATGGTCTGTATCCATGTAGCCTAATTTATATGATCTTAGTTCATGAAATTAGTTGTAATCTTACTCATGTGAGTTTCATGTTAACAGCCTTAATACCTGTTGGATGGTTTATATGATCTCAGTTGGTCTTGGTGCTGCTGTAAGGTTAGTGATTTCAGTAAAATTCATCATATTTAATTACTTTATCTAAAGAAAAGTTAGCATGGAGCAACCACTGCAAATATTCCGCTGAGGATTTAACTTATAATGTTTTATTTGCTTTGTTTGCTTATGTGTTCACATTTACACAAATGTAATCTCATATTTTTGAAACCTCAGTACGAGAGTTTCAAATGAATTAGGTGCTGGGAGGCCACATCATGCACGCCGTGCTGTAGGTGTAGCATCGGCTATAGCAACTTCAGAGGGTTTAACTATTCTAACAATTACAATCTTGGTCCGAAATGTATGGGGAAAGCTGTACAGCAATGAAACTGAAGTTATCCGATATGTTGCGAAAATTATGCCTCTTTTGGCGTTGTCCAATTTTTTGGATGGTTTTCAGTGTGTTCTATCAGGTACTTGTGCACTTGTTTTTTACACCCTTTACATAAAAAGATGAACTAACATGCTAATTTTAGGAGCGGCAAGAGGATGTGGATGGCAAAATTTATGTGCTGTACTGAATCTGGGAGCTTATTATGTTGTGGGGATCCCCTCAGCTGTGCTTCTTGCATTTGTTTTTCACCTTAGAGGCATGGTAAGTGAGTGCATGTGGGTGTGGTTGCCAATTTTGTATGTTAAAGTTGCTTAAAGGGTGATATGTGTTCGTACTGATCCTTCACATGCTATTTGGCAGGGTCTCTGGATTGGGATTATCTGTGGACTTTGTGTTCAATCTGTTGCTCTGGTTATAATTAACTTAACAACTAACTGGGATAAAGAGGTTAGTCCTTGTGATAATACAGACTTGTGCTTCCAATGTGAAATTGAGCAACAAATAACATAGAGGTGTTTGCTTTTTCTCGGGAGTGATTGTGTTGCTTAGTTTCTAAAGTAGATTTAAGTCGCTCCAATGAAGGTCAACGTTGCTAAGATTGCAGTTTGTTGTCTTTGGTGAAGCAAGTAAAAGTAAAGTCACAAATAGTATGCCTTCATCCTCAAATACAGAATTGTTAAGCCACTTTCGTGCAAATTTATGCATTGCAATTTCTGGAAGCTTCAAGTCCCTGTAGTCGGCTGGCATATGTAGAGCAGTTTACTTTTCTGCTTCACATTAGGATTCCACTTCAATTTATTCATGGCAGTGGTGTCATTAGAAAATACTTTTCTGCGTTCTTTCCTTCCTTTCTCCTTTGCTCTCAATGATTCTCCCACAGATTCCAATATACTAACTTCATATGGTGCATTCGCTGGTGAGGATTTAGGGGATGAAGGTCTGGGATGAATTTCAAGCCTCAAAGGATGCAACCAGCACTACTACAGAGTCAAACACCGAAAAGGTGGAGGTTAGCTGGATCGACAAAGACAATGTGCTCCATATTGATCACTTGAAAGATGCTAAAATTGATGATAATAATAATGATGCTTCAAGTTCAACTTGTTCTATCACAGTAAAAGATTCACATGTCTGATGCTTCCAGTATTCCAGAGACAACGATAGGAATCTGATGGCATCAATTCATTAGTCTACTTGTGGAGCTACAAGCCTACAAGTGGCCATTTGGTGGGGGCTTATATTAGCTCTCAGAATATTTTAGTGTTTCGTGTTTCCTTCTCTTGCTTCAGAAAGAAACTTAGCACAAAGGTAGAGTATATATGCAAGCACTCAGAATAGTTATGAGCCATTATGAAGTTATAAGCTCTTATATGATGACTTTAAAGAGATTGCATAGAGCAAGAGTACAATATATGATAGGACTATTTCAACCTTTTTATCCAATTTGTTATCAATAGCAGATTTGTACATAGCTTTTCTGCAGTGTATGTAATATTCATATGCATTATATTTGTCAACATTAGCCCCTGTTCAATTGTAATTGGGCATGAATTTTCATATGTTAAAGATTCAGTTCTTCATCTGTTCTGTAATTAATAGTAGTGTTTGTGTATATTACTTCCCAGGAGTAGGTTTAAGTTGTAGGCCAAAAGAAAAAAAAATAAAAAATAACAATAGATACAGGCATACATCATTATCTATAAATAAAAGGTTCAATTTCTTGGCAAGACCCCTTGTATTCCAAGGACTATGAATAGAACTCCTTGCAGCTTGATAGTCTTGATTTTTACTAAAAAAAATTACAAACAACAGGTACTTGACTCTGAGTCCATGGAATTAAAAGATGATACATGCTAAAGAAAAGATATTCATAGACTCAACTTTACTTCTGATTTAATAATCATCATTTCAAGAAGAAATTTATAGGCACGACCTCAAGTGACCGGAGTTTAGGAGCACTCGACCTCAACTTGGTTGGTGGGTGGCTGTTCTTGTACTGAAGCGTCGATTTCCTTGACATGCTCTGGTGACGGAAGAGGCTGTTCATTTTCATTGCTTTCGGAATGGAAGTTAATTAGAAACTTTGTCACCCGCGGCTTCTCAGCTAAAATATTTCTCTGAATCTTATCAATTAAAACTTTCTGAGGAGGTTCCTCTCTTAGCTTCTCATCTTCATAATCATTATGGACATAATATCCCACCCGAACAAATTCCTGCCCCTGATAGGAGCAAGTCAAGAGAAGCACTGTGACTCCTATAATATCTTCCTCACGAATCTTTGATGAGTCTGGAGAATCTGCCTGGAGAAATATATAGAGTCAACGTATTGTTCAATGCATCGACACAATTACTAGCAGCGTAAATTTATGAGTATTACCTCAAACACAAAGCGGTATTTACCAATATTGACAGGACCAACAAGTACACTTTCTAAGACTTGGTCATAAGACTCATCCTCAGAAGAACCCACATAAACTAGCTTCCATTCCAAATCTGCAACATACCATGGCATTAAAACATGATCCCCATTAACATCTGAAGATTCTGATCCACACATTAGAGCTGAATGACACATCTGAGTAAATGAAACTAAAATCATACATTTTTGGTCAGTAATTGCAATAGACTAGCTACCCGTCGATTCAATTTCCAATTATTGACATAAATCAATCTTGCAGTAAGAATCTTTAGGATTCAAAAAGATTTCTAATTCATCATCTTAATCTAAACAAGTCTATCATTCCAGTAAATGGATCTAATCGAAAATCGAGATTACTACTAACGAAGCACATTTCAAGCACAAGTACAGCGGGTTATAGACTTTAATGATTAATTTAGGATCCGAGTCATTTTTGAGTCGGAATCAAATCAATAATGAACTGATTCAAATCAGATCCGGAACCTAAAATTGACAGGCTAAAGGAATCTAACATCAGATCAGCCTGATATTAAACCGCGCTAAAAAAAATTCGAATTTGAAAAGAAAGTGAGAAAACTAAATCACATTTCAGAACAAAAAACAACATAAGAATAAGATGTTATCTTGTTTACCATCTTTAAGCGGAGTCAAGCATTCGTAAGAGATCTCGAACCGAAATGGATCCACAAATGGCGACGGGTTGGATAAAACGGTGACGTTGGTTATGTTTACAGCACTCATCACGATTCTGAAATTAAAAGACTGGAGAGAAATGAAACCCTAGAACTGATTCAGGAAATTGGAAGGCGATGAAGATTTAGTGGAAACCAGGATTTTATACCTGATTTGCAGTGCGGCGGGAGATTTTGAGCTCGAAATTGAACAAGCCCGCCAAAATTGAAACAGTCTAATTGCAATTTAGAAATAGAAAATTTAACCAACATTAAGTATCCTGAAATACGGTATTATGGAAATACAAAAACAGACGGATAAGTCTCCTGAAATACGGTATTATTGAAAGACTAAAACAGACGGATAAGTCTCCTAAAATACGGTATTATGGAAAGACTAAAACAGACGAACAAACATTACAGTTATAACAAAAAAACATTATCAGGTTGTTTGGCAAGCGATTAAAATCATGAAAACCAGGTTAAAATAGATGATTTTAGGTGTTTTTAACCAGGTTCTGGTGATTTTGATTGGGTACCAAACAAGCACTATGAGTTTTACTAAGAACATCGACGATGTACATATACGTAAAAAAAATGATATAAAATGTTCACTCATAAAACATTATTGATATTGTTTAAAGCATTATACATATATTGTTGTGGTACCAGAGTGTGAAAGCTTATAAATTCCACCAACGATATAGAGAAATTAATAAAGACAGTAAAAATGAACACCGAGAATTTTAAGGTGGAAAAACCCTCCGTAATGCCATGGTAAAAAACCACCGGCGAGAGAGCCAAAATTTCCACTATAATGGTATTTGGAGTACAAGAAATTCCTCAACACTTGTAAAACAAATCTCTACGGGTTTATACTCGTACCCAAATGAAAGTAGAGAATACAAGTGAAATGAAAAATGAGGAATATGGGAAGTGTTTGTGTAATGGCTTGTGATGATATATGAGAGTGTTTAGTGTGTGAAATGTATTGAGATGAGATGATCTTGAGAGGTAAGTGCAAAGCCTATTTATAGGCAAGTATGGAGCCAACCATGGAAGACTTGAAAGTGTGAGAGGTTAGACTCCATATAAGCACATTTAACTTCCACCATGAACACACTTAACATCTTGAACACATTTTAATTTGGACCAAAAATTGGTCACACATGTGCATGTAAATGCACCGGCCAACAAATCTCCACCTTGACCAATTTTGGGAGATGCTCTCTTCTCCATGGGAGCCTTGCTCAAGTGTGAATGATGCCAGCTAAGTTCAGGCAATGATCGAACTTCCCTGGTTGAAGGGGCTTGGTCAACATATCCGCAGGATTTTCGGTCGTATGAATCTTCTCAACACACTACAAAAAAATACCAGTTTTAGCGACGGAATTCGCTAAAACATTGTCGATCCGTCGCTAAATCCTTAGCGACGGATAATCCCCCGTCCCCAAACAACGCGTCACTATTTTTTTTGGCGACGGATAAGTATTCCGTCGCTAAATAACGACGAACTGGCGACGGATTAATCCGTTGACCAGTCCGTCCGAATTGGCGACGGATTACTTATCCGTCGCCAATTAGCGATGGATTTTTTCCGTCGCTAAATTCCACCACTAATCCGCCCTTAGTTTGCTTGACATTTAGCGATGGATTAAAATCCGTCGCTAAATTCAATGGGCTAATTCGCCCTTAGTTCGTGAATTTAGCGACGGATTTTTTTCCGTCGCTAAATTCACTGTTTAATTTTTTTTTTATATATTTCTGTTTCACATTTCACCTGTTTTTCACATAATATAATCATAGATAATATACCCGAAACAATTAAATTACATTAATATACCCGAAACAATATAAATTATCCATAACAAGTCCAAAGTATGCAAGCAAAAGAAGGTAAAATAGTGTCAAAGTATATATGTAGCATAAACAATATAAGTCTGATGTAACTAAGAATCGGGAGGAGGCGGTGGGTGAGACTGGGAAGAAGTGCTAAACATCTGGGTTAAAGCGTCCATCCGCTGAGCCATACGAGCCTGTTCCTCAAGCACTTGCTCGTAAGCTGCCTTGGTCGCAGCTATTTCCTGGTGGAGAGGAGTCATCATCTCTTGAACCTGGTCCTGTGTGAAGAGATTAGATCGCGATCCTGATCCCTGGGACACTGAGAAGCTACCAGAACTCATGGAAGGGCCCAAACTTTCCAATCCATATGTTCGACCCTTGTTGTTCATTGGGTTGACCTCGAAGAAGATCTAGTCTTGCTCTTCAATTGACAGCTCATGACCGTCGATTATCCTCTCATCCATCCTCCTCTCCACCTCACTCTGCAATTGTAAATTGCATACGAAATGAGATGCAATTTTAGGAATCACTTTAAAATACTCAAATACAAATGTTAACCTTAAGAAAGAAATGTACGCACACGTCGCCCTCACGTCACCCAGATGCCATTCTTGACAGCCTTCTTGAAGTGGTACAGAGCACTCTTGGTACATCCTCTATTGGCCTAAAAAAACATATGTGCAAACAAGTAGTTAGTTGATTGAAATGAAAGCAAAAAACTGTTATGTATCATATTCCAAGTCATAAACAACATATTTACTAACCTCCATCACGTGATCTGTAACAATAGCTCGCGACCCATAGTGATGTCTGGCAGTGCCCGTACCATCTCGCGGCTCAGACAAACGGTTTTGTCTGTTCTTGTAAGCTTGATCCTGGACAAAGGGATCATTCTCCCAAAGTGCCCACTCGTCATCCCCCACCCAAGTTGGTTGGATGTCTGACCCTAAAGTCTCGAAAACAGAGTACAACTGGGACACCAGGGCATTGAGAATGTAGTAGTCCTTCTACAACAATTCCACTCAAAGTAAAAATTACACAAGTTTAAAGAAAGATAACAATTTAAATATAACACCAAGTTTAGTGGCTAACATACCACTCAAATTGTGTGTAATAAGTTCATGAATAAATACCAACATATCACCCAAGTTTAGTGGTTAACATACCACTCAAATTGTGTGCAATAAGTTCATGAATAAATACCAACATATCACCCAAGTTTAGTGGATAACATACCACTCAAATGACACAAGTTCATGAATGGTGACTAACACATCAAAACAAGCTTAGTGGTAACATACCACTCAAATTGTCCTAAAATTGACTAACACAATGGTGACTAACATATCACCCAAGTTTAGTGGCTAACATACCACTCACAGATATAGTGGCTAACATACCACACACATTAACACAATGATTAAAAGAACAAATAAAGCATTCATTGTAACATTTAAGCTTACCCGCAGCTCGTCGAAGTAAAAGTGCTTCATCCGGTCCGGGACGTTTGTCCACTTCTCGCCTCCCTGTCCCGGCATCTCCCTCCTCCCCCTAAAGATTTTGCCTAGTTTGTCCGAGGCATCCGGTGGCCAAAACCTGTTATCAATGAGACAAACAAGAAACGAATATTCATTAGTAAAATCATGTAACATATATTTATTTTAAGTGTATGTTCTACAAATGCATAATACTTACTTGTTCGTGCCGTTGGGGAACAACACCGGCTTCCCCTGGAATGTAGCACCGTCAGTCAACGTCAGATAGGGACACCCGTCAGAGGGGTAGTCACCAGGAGCATGTGCCGTGTAGGCTGGTGGAGTCTCTGGACCTGAGACTAGCTGCTACTCCCACCAATGTCGTATCCAACGAGAGGACTAGTAGCATGACTCGCTAGTGTACTACTAGAACCCGCTGGACTCCCCCTAGTACCCCTACACCCGGGAGGAAGGTATGTCGACTTCCTTTGGCGTGACATCTGCAAGAGCATATAATAAATTGCAGGAAAAAATGTGTTAGTAAAGAATACATGAATATGCATATAAAACATATACATTTGACATATATTAAAGTACAAAAAGTAATAATAATCAACAACTAAGCATATATACACATAACAACACAATGTAACTTGGGAAAATTCAGACTTTATAAGTAAATGATTGCCTTGATTACACACCTCTCGAATGGATACATCCATCGATACTGAACCTGTCCAGCAAGCCTCGCTTCATGTGGGAGGTGAACCGACAAGTGCTCCATAGAATCAAAGAAGCTTGGAGGAAAGATACGCTCGAGCTTGCATATAATCAATGGTATGTTGCTTTCAAGATTTGCTAACACTTCATCGTCAAGCACTCTTGAGCATAAATTCTTGAAAAATAAGCTCAGCTCGGTGATCGCAATCCATACAGGTTTACACTACAAGAATATTCTGATAAAACGATGGAAAGGGGCGACGGATTTTATCCGTCGCCAAATCTAGCGACGGATAAAATTATCCGTCGCTCATTAGCGACGGATAATTTTAATCCATCGCTATATGGGTCCGTCACCCGATGTTTGACTTTTTTAAAAAAAAGAAAATTAAATATTAACGACGGATAAATTATCCGTCGTTAATATTTATATGTTAAAAAAAAAAACTGGCGACGGATCGCTATTCCGTCGCTACGGGGCGACGGATAACTATCCGTCGCCCCGAATAGCGACGGATCGCTATTGGGCCGACCGATACGTGTCCGTCGGCCCAGAAACGTTTTCTTGGACTGGGGCTGAAGCAGAAGCCATTTCGGCTCACTTCTCTTCTTCGTTTTTCTTCGTTTTTCTTCCTTTCTCCTCTGTCAAATCCGGCCATTTGTTGTCGATTTTTCCCAATCTTGGTGTCAATTCGAAGATCGTTGGACGAGGAGCTCGTTTCTTCCTTCAATTTCAAATTTCATCCGCTATTTGCTTCTGAATCAAAGGTATTACTTCTAAACCCTAACTTTTGAAAAATTGGGATTTTTTTGATTTTTGACTACTTATTCTCAATTGTATGTTTATATGAAGTATGTAGTAGCTTGTTTAGTTAATTTGATCAATTATATGTAATTTGATATGTATATGTAATTTGATTAATTTGATTTGTATATGTAATTTGATAGTTAGTTTAGTTAATTTGATATGAATGTATGTAGAAATTCAATATCTATGTATGTTAATTCGATAAGTATGTATGTAGTGAAGTATGTATGTTAATTAAGTATGTATGTAGTTGGTTTAGTTAGTTTAGTTAATTTGATATGTATGTTAAGTATGTATGTAGTAATTTGATATGTATGTGTAATTTGATATTTATGTTAAGTATGTATGTAGTTAATTTGATATGCAAGTAGTAGTTGGAGTTGATTTGATAAAATCGTATATATACTAAATTACGAGGATGTAGTTAAGTGTTTTGAGCGACGGATAATATGTTGATTATATTAACGTGTAATTTATAATTTATAACTCGTAGTAGTAAAACACTTAATAAATTTTATAACATATCGAACACTTAATAATTAATTTATAAGGAACGTATAATAATTAACAATTAAACTCTACAATCTTCTTTTCCGAATTGGAATCGATCTAATCAATTGGAACAGGTTAAAAAAGTATACAATGAATTTCGACCGTTCATGGATGTACGATCGTACGGCGGTAAATGGCAGAGTTTCTAGGAGTTTTGTAGAAGGGGTCAAAGGTTTCATCTCGTTTGCCATGGGACATCCGGCTTGTGCAACTGGGGGTTGATAAAGTGTCCTTGCACATTGGAAACTTGTAGAAACAAGCAATTTATGACTCCTACAGCAGTATTCGAGCACTTGCGACATTATGGATTCATGCCTGAGTATCATGTATGGATTCATCACGATGAGGAAGCACCGTCCATGGCATACCTCCAATGGAGGGAGAGGCGGGGTTTGGGGTCGCCTATTGAGTGCCTTTCTATTTGTCGGAACATGTGCATGGTGTATTGGGAGGAGGATGTAGATCTGTTGGAATGCAAGTTCTGTGGTAGGGAGCGTCACAAGTGATGAGGAGGGGGCTGCAAGAGAAAGAATCATTTGATAATCCGTTTTGTCTCTAGGCTTGTATAACTAGTAATCATTAGTTGATATATGAACCAAACATTATGGTAAAATTGAAGCTAATGTAACTTATATTATGTAATGCCGTAACAATTGATGTTGAAGCTAATATAATTTATATTATGTAGCAATTGATTTGAATTGATTTATTATCGTAAATGATAGACCTCGATCTAATGAATTCAAATGTGTCAGGTTATTATCTAATTATTCAATGAATACCGATCGTTCATGGATTTATTGTCGTACTCTAAATGGCAGAGTTCAATCGAGTTTTCTGAAAGGGGTTGAAGGTTTCATTGCATTTGCAATCTCAAATCCGTCTTGTGTAAAGGATGGGTTGATAAAGTGCCCTTGTGCAATGAAACAGTGTAGAAACAAGCAATACGTGACTCCTACAGCGGTAGTCCAGCACTTGAGGAAAAATGGATTCCTGCCTGTGTATCAGGTATGGAATCATCATGGTGAGGAAGCAGCACCGTCCAATACATATGACCAATACAAACAGCGTGGAAAGAAGAGAAAAAATGAACAAGTCGGGGAACAAAGTACATCTGAAGGCGATGCTATTCGAGCTCGAGTCGAACAAATGGTGTATGATGCTGCAGGGGCAGAGTTCATGGACACAACTAACACTGAAACCGAGGTGGAGGTGGAGGAACCACCGAATCCCGAGGATCAGGTGTTCTTTGACTTGTTAGAATCATCAAGGAAGCCGGTTTATCCGGGGTGTAAGCTCACTGAGTTGTCTTTGTTGGCTCGGCTAATGAGTTGTAAGGCTAATGGCCAGAATTCTGAAACGAGCTTCAATGAATGGGTTGACGTAATGTCGGACCTTTGTCCTGAAGAAAACCTAGTTCCCACCAACTTTTACCAAGCGAAGAAAAAGATGCGGGGTTTAGGGTTGCCTGTGGTAACCATAATCGTGTCCGAAAATGTGCATGATCTATTGGGAGGAGGATGCAGATCTAATACAATGCAAGTTCTGTGGTAAGGAACGGTACAAGCGTTACAAGGAGGGGGCTGCAAAGAAACGACAGAAGAAAAATCTCCCACATAAGAAATGTGGTACTTCCCTCTAGCACCTCGTTTTAAAAGATTGTATGCTTCAAGTGCTTCTGCGGATAAAATGCGGTGGCACAAGGAGTGAGTAATCTCGGATAATGCAGAAGATGGTAGAATGGACCATCCAACAGACTCACCCGCATGGAAATCGTTTGACGAGACATATCCAGAGTTTGCAGCCGAATCTAGAAATGTACGATTGGGACTTTGAACGGATGGTTTTAACCCGTTTGGAAGTGAACGAAAATACTCTTGTTGGCCAGTTATGCTCACACCGTACAACCTGCCCCCCGTTGAGGGCATGAAGGAGCCATTCATGTTTCTGACTGCGTTGGTGCCTGGGCCGAAAGATCCTGGACTAACGTTGGATGTTTTCTTGCAACCCCTAATCAAGGAGCTGATCGAGTTGTGGACGGATGGTATCCCTGCATATGATGTGTCGACCAAAAAGAACTTCACCTTGAGAGCAACTCTTCTTTGGACCGTGAGTGACTTTCTTGCGTACTCCATGCTATCTGGAAGGAAAACCGTAGGGAAATATGCATGTCCACATTGCTTGGAGGATACTGATGCATTTAGACTGAAGGGTAGTGGAAAATTTTGTTGGTTTGATTGTCATCGTAGGTTGCTAGAAAGTGACCATTCGTTCAGGAAGAACAAGGATCAATTCTTGAAAAATAAAGTCGTCAACAAAAAAGTCCCGAGAAGACTTACTGGTGCACAAATTCTTGCGGAGATTGATAGGTTGGGTCTTATGAAAGGTGACTGGACTTGGGTGGATGAAGCATAACGAGAAAATTGGTAAAAATTGTGGTTGGAGGAAGAGAAGCATCTTCTGGGACTTGCCTTATTGGAGCAGTCTTCTTATCCGTCACAACTTAGATTTCATGCACATTGAGAAGAACGTGTTCGAGAATTTATTCAATACACTTTGCAACATTGAGGGAAAAACAAAAGACAATGCGAAGTCTAGAGCCGAGTTGTCTACGTGGTGTAAAAGGCCTGAGTTGACAAACAAGGATGAGAATGGTAAGTGGCCGAAAGCATGCTACACAATTGACAACGCATCTAGGTCAATTTTGTTTGATTGGGTGAGGGCATTGAGTTTCCCAGATAATTACGCCTCAAATTTAGAGAAGTGTGTGGATTTGAAGAAGACAGAGGTTTATGGGATGAAGAGCCACGACTGTCATGTGTTCATGGAGAGGCTTATCCCGGTAGCATTTCGAGAGCTGCTACCGAGACATGTATGGACTGCTATCACCGAGTTGAGCTTATTTTTCAAAAATTTAGGCACAAGGGTGGTTCATGACAAAGTGTTGGAAAATCTTGAAAGGAACATACCATTGATTCTATGCAAGCTCGAGCGTATCTTTCCACCGAGTTGGTTTGATTCTATGGAGCACTTGCCGGTTCACCTTCCACATGAAGCTAGACTTGCTAGACCGGTTCAGTATCGATGGATGTATCCATTTGAGAGGTACTTGGGGAAAATTGAAGAAGTATGTCAACAACAAAGGTAAACCTGAAGGTTCGATTGCCAATGCCTACATTCGAGAGGAAACTGCAACCTTCTGCTCTTATTACTTTGATGAACACGTCCCTACGAAGACATCAAGGCCGGCTCGAAACGCAGACACATTTGAAGTTCAAGCGGATGATGAGTTTTCCCTATCTGTCTTCAGGGTATCAGGGAGACCTCTTGGTGCAGCTAAGAAAGAATATCTTACGGATAAAGAGTTGAAAGCAGCTCAATATTATGTCCTCACGAATTGTGCTGAGGTTGACCCGTATATGATACTATTTGCGAGGTGAGCAACACTTTCTTTAAATTTTAATATAGCTACGTAAGTCTTTACTTCAATTATAGACTTATCATCGAATCAATGTTTGCAGTTTTTTCAAAAAGCGTTGTTTGGAAGAAAATCCTCAGATGACAGAGGATACACTAGAGGAACTACTTGACTCAAAAATTCCTACAGAATTTCCAGATTGGTTCCGAGAGTATGTCCGGAATCCTATTAACAACGTCACGTGCATATACTTAAAGGCTCTCGCATAAGGGCCATTCAAAAAGGTCTACACATTCCCAGGTTATATAGTCAATGACCTTAGGTTCCACACGACTGAATGTAACACGAACATGGCGACAAGCAACTCCGGGGTGTGTGTTAAGGGTGCAGAAGATTATGGAGACGCTGCATTGTTTGATTTCCACGGCAAGCTAAAACGAATATTGAGGATTGAATATTCCGGCTTGCCATTGAAACGAACCTTCTTGTTTGATCTTGAGTGGTATGATCCTAATCCAGGAGGTACGAGGAAGAACGAGAAGTATGAAATGGTTGATGTGAACCAAAAGAAGAGGTACCGAACCAAGTATGAACCATTTATTCTGGCGACTCAAGCACGACAAGTGGTGTTTCTTGAATATCCAAGCAGGAAACGCGATAAGGCGGAATGGTTAGCTGCGGTACCTATTCGTGTTTCTTCGAAAGTGGAGTACATTGAGAAAGACGACTCAATTACCAACTCGTACCAACAAGAGGATGTCGATAAACAAGCAGAAAATCCCATAGAAGCAGATGATGAGTTGTTTGATCTGCACGAGGACCAATATGTAGACTTAGAGGACGACGATAATGGTATATTATGTGTATTATAACTAGTTAGTAGTTGATAACACTTGAGTAATTATATGTGTTATTATAATTTGTTCTGTATTATAACTGGTACTAACACATTTTATTGTATTTGTTACATGTTTTTGCAGATGTCGCGATAGAGACCACACACCTATCGCCCCACATACTGACCCACCGCATGATAGTCTTGGGTGGGGATGTGGTCGATGGGAGGGCTCGTAGTCGTGGCGCAGTCTCGGATTCCCGAGACCCCTCGTGAGAGAGAAAATGGGCTCTACCAACAAGAGACACATCTGGGAGGCGACCATGACGATTGTCCCTACCTCGTGTTCGATCCACATCATCCCAACGTCACGTGGAACGGCTTGCCTGTGATTTTTCCTGCTGGTCCTGCCAAGTAAGTATTATACATTCTTCTTAAATATGTAAAACATAACTTATGATAGTTGACAAGTATAAATTGTTGTACTAAAGTATATATATTTGTTTCTTGTATCTTATACATTGACAACAGTTTATGGCCTCGGGAGGTCCACAACAAACTAGGTGACATCTTCCGGAGTAGGAGAGAGCCACCGGGGCAGGGTGGTGAGTGTTGGTCTCACATCTCGGACCGCATGAGGGCTCATACTGAAACACGAACCCCTTACATTTCAAGTGCTCCACTATCATTTTAGGAGGCAAAAATTGTTTATTCCTACATTTGTTCGCATTGCAAGGACACTTCATCTTCCCCCCCACTCAAACAAGTAGTTTGTGTAAGCGCAAAAGTGATGAAGGATTCAACCCCTTTTACAAAACTAGACTTAATTCTGCCATTAACTATGCGACGGTACATCCATGAACGATCGGGATTCATAATTATATGATTAGCCTGACACGTCTACAATTATTAGATTTATAACATGCATTTTACGTTAATATAATCGCCAAATAGTCTCAAAACACTTAATTAAATCTTCATAATCTAGTGTATATATACGAATTTATCGAATCAAAATTAATACGTACTTACAAACATCCTAACATTATACTAATTAACAATACAAATTCACAATCAATATATCAATTGCACAAAGTTAACTAGCTAGTATACTATAGCTCCCATGAACATACAATTGATCTAATTAGTCGAAATTAACAAAATTCCCAAATTTGTCAACAAGTAAGGGTTCCAAAACACTCAACTAAATCTTTCTAATCCTACTACATATACGAAAATATCAAATTAACAACCCTACATACTTCCAAACATCCTAACATTATACTAAAAATCCAAATTCACATCAATTGAACATCTCAAAGTTAACACACTACGTAATATAAGCTAAACTAACTACTACATACTTACAATAACATGCAATTGCTCAAATTAGTCGAAATTAACAAAATCCCCAAATTTGGCAAAGTTAGGGTTTTAGCCAAAATACCTTCGATTAAGATGAAAAAAAGATGAAATTGGTTGACCACACGAGCTCCTTGTCCCACGAGCTTCGAGAAGACTCCAAAATTGGCCGGAACGGTCGAGTTTTGGTTGGAAATTGGAAATGGCGAAATGAAGAAGAAAGAAGGAAGAAAAGAAGCTGCTGAAACGGAAATGGAGAAGAAAAGGGCTTCTGCCCGATAGTATATATATTTTAGCGACGGATCGCTATCCGTCGCTAAATAGCGACGGATAGCCTATCCGTCGCTAAAATCGATTTTCTTAATTTTTTTATTTTTTTTATTTTGGTCAACTTATTTAGGGACGGATATAATATCCGTCCCTAAATAACGACGGATATTTTATCCGTCGTTATTTAGCGACGGAAAAATATCCGTCGCTAATTTGGCGACGGATTTGAGACGGATTGAGCGAATTCTGTCAATCCATCGCTAAACCTAGTGATTCGTCGCTAGGTAGCGAAGGATTGTATCCGTCGTTATCCTCCGTCGCTAAACTTGGGATTTCTTGTAGTGACAGTAAGCTCACCTGCATTAACAATATCTTGAATAAAGTGGTACTTTATATCAATGTGCTTGGTCTTTGAATGATACTTGCTATTCCTAGTCAAGTGAACAACACTTTGACTGTGGCAAAACACAACAAGAATGTCTTGTTGTAAACCAAGTTCGCTTACCAAGCCTCTGAGCTAGATAGCTTCTTTCATACCTTCGGTAGTAGCAATATATTCTGCTTCAGTGGTTGACAAAGCCGCAATGGCTTGAAGTGAAGAATACCAACTAATGGTAGAACCACAAAGTGTAAAGAGATAGGCTGAAAGTGACCTTTTCCGGTTTAAGTTCCCACCGTAGTCGGCGTCAACATAACCAACTACATCTTCGGGATCAACTCTTTGGATATCAAATACCAAACCAATGTCAGAAGAACCCTTCAGATAACGAAAGATCCATTTCACGGCTTCCCAATGCTCCTTGCTTGGATTGTGCATGAATCTGCTAACAACACTAATAGCATATGCTAGATCCGGCCTTGTGCACACCATGGCATACATGAGACTTCCAACGGCATTAGAGTATGGAACATGCGACATGTGCTTTTTGCATTTGTCTGTTTGTGGACACTGTTCAGATGATAACTTGAAATGTGCAGCAAGTGGAATACTAACAGGTTTACAATCTTGCATATTGAACCTGTGAAGCATTTTCAAAACATACTTTTCCTGAGATAGAAAAAGCTTTCCTGCTTGACGATCCCTGCTAATATCCATCCCAAGTCTTTCATATCAAATTCACTGCTTAGTTGTGATTTTAACTTGTTGACAAAAGATTTATCACGTGCAGCAATTAACATGTCATCGACATAAAGCAACAAGTAAACGAAAGATCCATCAGACAATTTCTTAAAATAAACATAGTTATCATTACTACTTCTGGAGTATCCATGTCCAAGCATGAACGAGTCAAACCTCTTATACCACTGTCTCAGAGACTGCTTCAATCCATAAAGAGATTTCTTCAAACGGCAAACAAAGTCTTCTTTGCCAGGAACTGCGAATCCCTCAGGCTGGTGGATGTAAATCTTTTCCTCAAGATTTCCATGTAGAAAAGCAGTTTTCACATCTAACTGCTCCAACTCCAAATCATGCAAAACAACTAGAGCAAGCAAGACACGAATAGAGGTATGACGAACGACAGGAGAAAATACCTCATTGAAGTCAATACCTTCCTGCTAATGGAAACCTTTGACAATAAATCTTGCTTTGTATGTTGCATTCTCAACGTCAAGGATGCCTTCCTTTCTCTTATAGATCCATTTGCAATTTATAGCTCATTTTCCTTCAGGCAGCTTTACCAGATCCCAAGTCTCATTCTTATGCAGACTCTCGACCTCCTCTTGTATCGCAACAATCCATTTAGCTGAATCTGCACAAGAAATAACCTCAAAATAAGTTTTAGGCTCACCATCCTCATCAATCTCTTGTGCAGCAAGCAACGCATAAGCAACATTAGCTGAATTTGCTATGAGTCTTTGAGTTTGCCTCTTTGGTCTGTGTTCTGGAAGCTGCTAAGCCATCGTCCAAGGTTCTGGCAAACCTCGTCGTCGTGGTCGATGTTGTTGTTGTGGACTCACATATTCAATGGCATCATTGCTCATAGTGGTTTGATCATTGGGAGGTTGAGTAGAGGAATCAGGGACATTTTCCTCGTGAGCTTCAAACTCAAACTCCACCTTCTCTCTAGCACTCTCTTCATCATCTGTACTAGTAGAGGAAACCACAGTATATTTTCCAGAAGATAGCATAGCATTTTCGTTAAAGGTTACATTTAATTTCGACTGTAAAATGTTTTACCAATCTCAGGGTTATATAAAAGATAACCTTTAACACCTACACCGTAACCTAAGAAAATGCATTTCTTCGCACGAGGCTCCAATTTTCCCTCGTTTACATGAGAATAAGCAGGACAACCAAATATTCTAAGATTGGAATAATCAACAGGTTACCTGACCAAACTTCTTCTGGAATGTTGTTGTCAATTGATCTGTTGGGGGAGCGGTTTATCAAATAACATGTTGTCATTGCCGCTTCAGCCCAAAAACCTTTTCCCAAGCCAGAATGAGAGAGCATGCAATGAACTCTCTCCAGAATAGTTCTGTTCATTCTTTATGCAACTCCATTTTGCTGTGGAGTACCTGAAATTGTGTGGTGCCTAGCAATACCTTCCTTCTTGCAGAAATCATTGAATTCATTTGAACAAAACTCAAGACCATTGTCAGTTCTCAATCTGTTGACCTTTTTACTTGTCTGGTTCTCAATTAAAATTTTCCATTCTTTAAATTTGGAAAATGCTTCACTTTTGTTTTTGAGAAAATAAACCCAGAGCTTTCTTGAGAAATCATCAATAATGGTCAACATTTAAAATGTCCTCCCTTGGAAGGAATTCGAGAGGGACCCCAAAGATTTGATTGAATGTAATCCAAAGTACCTTTAGTTCGATGAATGGATTTAGAAAAGCTAACCTTTTTCTGCTTACAAAAAATGCAATGTTCACAGAAATCAACTTTGCCGGTACAATGGTTTCCAAGATGACCTTTCTTGTTGAGGACGTACATTCCCTTCTCGCTCATGTGGCCCAATCTCATGTGCCACAACTTTGTATTGTCATTGTTGGAAGAGGCAATAGCTACAGAACCTGTAACAGTAGAACCCTTCGGACATGCGGAGTGAGAAAAGACGTTCCTTCAGGCGGAGCTTGTTTGCTAGACTCTTGGTCATGTAAAGGGACTCCGATTTACCACATATGCTCACGGCCGATTTTTCGTTGATTACCTCGCACAACACCTCACGGGACAAACACAATTGAATAATGAACAACGCCTTTTCATCTATCTCTACCCATTGCTCCTCCGTCATACTCTTTGGCCTGTTTAGTTTGCCTTCCAAAACTTTCTTCAGGCCATTTTGGGTGAGAACGGCTTGCATCTGGACACGCCAAATAGTGAAGCTAATTTTACCGTCAAACTTCTCTATATCAAATTTGGTAGACATGGTGAACAAGACCACTCTGGCTCTGATACCATTTTGTTGTGGTACCAGAGTGCGGAATCTTATAAATTCCACCAACGATATAGAGAAATTAATAAAGACAGTAAAAATGAACACCGAGAATTTTAAGGTGGAAAAACCCTTCGTAAATAGAGGTAAAAAACCACCGGCGAGAGAGCCAAAATTTCCACTATAATGGTATTTGGAGTACAAGAAATTCCTCAACTACTTGTAAAACAAATCTCTACGGGTTTATATTCGTACCCAAATGAAAGTGGATAATACAAGTGAAATGAAAAATGAGGAATATGGGAGAAGTGTTTGTGTAATGGCTTGTGATGATATATGAGAGTGTTTAGTGTGTAAAATGTATTGAGATGGGGTGATCTTGAGAGGTAAGTGCAAAGCCTATTTATAGGCAAGTATGGAGCCAACCATGGAAGACTTGAAAGTGTGAAACTTAGACTCCATATAAGCACATTTAACTTCCATCATGTACACACTTAACATCTTGAACACATTTTAATTTGGACAAAAAATTGATCACACATGTGCATGTAAATGCACCGGCCAACGTATACTTATGAACATCAATCCGTCTCTCACTAATACTCGTCTCGTCGAAGACTTTGTGAACATTCTAACCCTGGGTAAATTCCATTTTAGTTACACTAAAATTGTCCAAGCTTGATAAATTAGAAGTAAATATCAACCACCTTATAATTTAGAGACTTTTTTTATCAATTTTCTGTTTAATTTTATGGCGTGGCAACATATACTCTATTTTCCGTTCAATTTTGTCAATGTGCAACTTCAAAACTAATTTAATTTCGAATCATAATAGTAAAAATAATAAGGCCGAGCTAACTCCTAATACTATATGGTACCGTGCTACTACTATCAAGGTACTGACTATCTCATGAGCATGTCTCACGTGATGCAAAAGGAAGTTGGCAGCCACTACGCAAGAAGACAATGAAGAGGAGTTCAAGGGTGAAGAAGAAACGATGGGGGCGATGCAACTTCGACTTCTCAATACGGCTCGGGTGGAGCCAAAAAAGACAAACCCGGGAATGTCACTGTCTGTGGATGCTTTGATTGAGGGGGCACAAGGTCAAGGCACGATTAAACACAAGAGAGTCACATAACTTTGTCCAACATGAGGTAGCAAACAGTTCAGGGGTGAAGGCTATTGTGACTCGAGAGGCAACCTTGAAGTGGGCATATGTGGGTGTCGCAATTGTAAGCACGGAGGCTAGGCAAATGAGCACAAGGATAGGAGATTGGAAAGGACCGATCGTGGCTGTAATGAGTGCCTATATATGAAGCAATTTTCGGCTTAGAATGGCTTGATGAGGTACATGCTTGTATCGCGCCACATTCTAACTCAATATATCTTTTGGCACGGACAAAAATGTTGGTCGAGTTATGCCCGTAGAGCAAGAATCGATTGTAATGAGTAGTATTTTGGTAGCTGAAATAAAACGAATCGTATTATACAAATCCCTTGAAATCCAAATGTTCATCATACAACATAGAGTCTAGTATACATGGGATGTATAAAGTGGATCAGACTTGGAAGGATGATGTTCATTAAACTAATGCCTGTCTCTATTTGACTTTGGTTCTAGAGAGAATTCACCTATGGGTGAAACTGGCCCAAGTTACCTGGGTTACTTAGTTTCACGTAGACATGAACGTTTGTAAAAGAACTGGATTCACTACTCTATAAAACGAGGATAAAAGTTAGACTCCCATGATAAGTTGGTTTGGGATTGCAAGTCGAGGTCCCGAGCTCAAGTTTCCTTAAATGGAGATTGGACTCCTTGTATATAACCAATGATATTCATGGATAAAGAGGTAATTGAAATAAGGTCAACGACTTTGTCTATATTCGGATTACGAGTCAACTGTGAAGGACTATCATCAATGGACTACATGATTTGATGGAAAATTAGGCCGGTCTTCAGTTGGTCTCACCCTCAGCTATGGCGATGGGCGCTTTGCTAGGTGAGAATGAACGTAAGACTGAGTCTAACAAACCTGATTTGATCTTGTAAGATGTTCTACATCTTTGGGAGTGCAACCTAACTCACAAGTTTAGGTGGGGTCTTGTTGAGGTTTAATATGAGAATCTTCTAATATCCATGAGTCCGGGATAGATGATGTACGTGTTTGTAGCCCAAAAAGATGGTAGGTCAATCGTCCTCTTCAGCACAATAATTATCGGACAAGTAGTAATAACAAACCGCATTTTTATATTTGTTTATATGTTTGAAAGATGTGTAGTACTTTCAATGATGTTTGATTCATTCACATTTAGACTCGGAAATTCTAAGATGTAATTAATGAGAACATCTGGATATGTTATGCGAATTAATTAAAGTACATGGACTGAATTGAAATTTACCAAAGCTTGCAATTACGACATTTAAGATATATTATTGTGTTTAGATTAATAATATAAGTGTCATGTATACTTGGAAAAAGTGTACAATCGTTTTCGGGATCATTGTAACACTTTAGAGTATACTACTACAAGAATTCTGATGTTTAGCGACGGATTTAGCCATCCGTCGCTAAGCTCCCATCGACGGATAAAAATGCCGTCATTATTTTCTTGGTCACAAAGCTTCTAACGACGGATAACCTATCCGTCGCTAAATAACGACGAATTTAGCGACGGATAGACTGTTGACTTTTTAAGCGACGGATATAAAAAGCTGATTTTTCCTTTTTTAAAAAATCAAAATCTGCTCTATTTAGCGACGGATAAACTATCTATCGCTAAATAGAGTTTATCCGTCGCTAAATAGAGACGGATAGGGCTTTTTCTTTCTTTTTTTTATTTTTAAATTAACTGGATATTTAGCGACGGATACTTTATCCGTCGCTAAATTGAGCAGATTTTAATTTTTTTTTTTTTTTTGCACACTTCGGGTCTCGGGATTAAAAGTTGACAGAATTCCTTACAAGTCGAGATAACTCTCTATTCTAAGGTAAATAAAAAGCGGGGATTTTCTGACATTTTCACTCTTTAAGTCTGGAGCCTGGACTCTGGATCGCTTTTTGCTCTTTTCTTTCTGCTCCATCTCATTTTGTAGCTACAAGAATTTACTTATTTCATCTTCTACCAATGTGCATAATATCATATTAATTGAATGAGAGCCATGAATTTGTTTCGATATGACACAGACGCGGAAGCAATAAAATGATGAAAACTATTTTAACATTTTTTTTTACCTATACATTGATATCCCGGAATTTAGCCTGTGCCCAACAACCCGTTTAATAACCTTTTCTCAAGTGAGCCTGACATCAAATGGAGACTTCTCCTCAAATAATCTGTCCCTTGCCATAGCAGCCTGCAAATTGCAAATTCATCTTAAGCTCAAGTAGTCAAGCATACCTTTTTCTTTTTGACAAGCATGAATGTGAAAGATCAAGAAGACTACCTGTTTGTCCCAATTCATGCAACTCGTTATTACAGCAAGCATAACCGTTTGCAATGTGGCACCTGATAGTATTCCGATCCAGAGACCTTCACCTCTCAACTCGAACCAGAAACCTAACACTACTGCAATTGGGATGCCGAAAAGGTAAAATGCTGCAAGATTGACATATGCGCCTATATGCTGCCAGCCACAGCCCCGAGCAACACCTACAAATGTTCCAAGGTTAAGCAAGTTACAAACTTTATACTTTTCTTCAGCTTTCCAAGAACGAATATGTGTAGTTCAGATTCCGAAAGAAGAATACATGTTACCTGAAAGCCCTCCTTGGAGACTATCAACTATAACAGACAAACTAACAAGCGGAGCCATGTCTTTTATGTAGTCCACCACTTCCTTCTCATTGGTGAAAACGTAGCCAAAAACATTGCGACTAGCGAATAGGATCATGCTTATAACCAATCCATCCAAAACTGCCAGAACCATTAGAGAAATAACTGCCAGACGAGCAGCCTCTGGTTTTCCTGCTCCCAACTCGTTTGAAATTCTAGTACTGTGCTTAATTTACACGTACATGATTCAATTTGATGTATAGATTTCATATGTGTATATAACTAAACAAAGTCATGGAGCTAGCTATAACTATACCTTGCGGCAGCAGCCAATCCATAAGGTATTGCGTAAAGCGTGCTGATGGTGTTTAAGCTGTGCATCGTACACAAGAATATGGAATCAGAATATTGTAAAGAAAGGCATGTATATATACCCTTTGTGTCATACGCAACTTGCACCAAATGGTAGAAACTCCATACTGAAGTCCCTTAAGGTGCAGAGTTTTCGGAACAGGAGAAGGATTAAGAGTATGTGCAATATAAATAACAGAAAGATGACACAAATTGTCAGATAGGCTCTATTCTTTATGCAATTATTATCTTGAATTTTCTTCCTTAATTGTAGCTGAACCATTGCGTAAATGGTAACACTATGCAAACAGGAGGAAACAGCTTACCATGACGAGAGCACCGAGGTTTCAAGCTGTGGATTAGGCAAGAGTCCAGATAACAAGATAAGCAGTTCAAATGACCACCATTCAAGACTGCACTCAACAAACATCAGATATTTAAGATGATGATCGTGATGATAGATAAATTGGAATGTACATATACGAGCTAGATAAAAGATAAATAAGTAAATACCATGTCATTACAGCAGAAGGAATTGCAAAACGGAAAAATTCTTTGATTCCTTCAAATATCTTCATAGAGAACGGTGAGCGAGTTTTTGCACAGTTGGAGGAATACTTCATGTATAAAATGAGCATGGTCGCATTTAACCACATTGAAAGACCAATAGAAACTGCACCGCCAATATTCTCCAACCCGGACTTAAAAACGAGCAACCAACATACCAGAATGTGGAAACAAATAGTAAAGCTGGAACTTATGAGCAATGGGAGGATCAAGCTTTGCATTTGATAGTACCGAACAAGTGGTTGAAGAGTTGCATAAGCGAAAAGAGCAGGGATAAGCCAAATCATGAATTTCCCAGCTTCATGTGAGATTTGAGGATCTTGGCCAACAAGTAAGAGCACATTTTCCATATATATCCACAAGATGGAGAGAGGAATGCAAACAATGATCAAACAGAAAATACCAGTGTAAGTCTGAGTTCCAATCTTTTCGTATTGTTCAGCGCCATATGCTTGCCCACTTAGAGTTTCCAACGCACCAGCCATACCCGACTGTTTCATTAGAGATTAAGACAGTAATTCTCAGAAACTTCCTTTCGAATATTTCTAATGAACAAGCTTGATTTCAAGAACTTAATTATGCAATGGCTAAAATACTACTAGCATTCATCTGTCATAATATGATCATGTATCAGCAAGTTATGCTAGCATAAGGCTCAGTAACTAATAAAGACAGGTAGCTAGGTCTAATTTTTAGCATTCTAATCAACACTAGATAATCAAACCATCTGAAATGATATCATAGATACTAAATAAATAAAGTCGAATCGTATAAAAGCTTATAATCGAAACATCAGTCTGAATTCTGAAATATTTGTTACCTCTGCCTATCTATATACAATTTGAAGGTACAGCAAAAACACAACTTTGCACAAGAAAGAAACTCATATACTGTATGCTAGCTAGCTAGACTAACAGAGAGCAACACCAACAATTCTTGGTTCAAGTTGCAAGGATTATAGACAAAAAGAAGTTAGTGTAAATAGCCCTACTTGTTTGGGTAATACTAAAACGAAACAGAAAGAGGGAAAATACATACAAGAAAACTGAAACCAGAAACAGTGGCAAAAGAGATGGCCAAAGCAGTACTGGAAAGGTACAATTTTCCCAAATGGCCAACAATCATCAAGGATATGTTTTGCAGTAGGAAGAGTGACAGACCTACAGCCACCATTGGTCCTGCAAAATAAGCCATCCACTTCATTTCCTCCAACATCACACTCCATCTCTCTCTTCTATCTGAACTACTGATCTTCTCTCCAGACAACAAGCCATCTTCCATCTTTCTTATGGTTAATTAAAAGTTGGGATCTCTGGACTGGAACAAAGATCTAACAGACTTTTATCTCTATACATGGAGCAAGAGATAAAGTTGGCTTTATCCGTGCTGGTAACTGACAGTGATCAGTTGTTGTTTTCTTGATTTGGAGTAGACACAGTTAAAAAATTGGTCTACTACGTTTGTTAGTCTAGTCAATGAAGTGTCACAGAATCTGTATGTATGTTTTTGGAATTAGCATACATATAATTGACAGGGAGCATCAGAATTGGTCTACAAGTGTACAGCTACTATATAAAAATCTTCTAACAACTTCTCCTATTTAAAACAAAGCAAAATGACTCTCAAAAGTCAAAACCAGTCAATACACTTGCATACTTCCTTAATTTTGTTAGGAGTTCTCAGATGAAGTCACATTTGAATTCTGTACCTTTCGAGCAACTCCTGCTCGGAAGACATGGAGCCTTTGGAGACTCCGTTGCTTCCAAAAGTTGCCAAATTATCCGATGTCACGGAGGAGTATAACTCCATAGGTTTTGAACAAAGCTGACTAGCTGAGCATATATTGA
Source organism: Plantago major (assembly GCA_026545765.1). NCBI lineage: Eukaryota > Viridiplantae > Streptophyta > Magnoliopsida > Lamiales > Plantaginaceae > Plantago > Plantago major. The sequence goes on from CM048841.1 coordinate 84,314,844, forward strand.
TGACCAGAATTGTACTTACAAACATCCCTGATCTACGAGCTTATTTCATATCTCACAATGCTCCCAAACCAATCGCAACCTGGCACGCTACAGCAAACAGAAGATATCCCTACAGAAACTCTACTGCTCTGAATTATGTTCACATGATAAATTCTACAACAGAAAGAAACATAGCTACTGAAGCTATAGCAACTGTGCACACGGCCAATTTGTTACAAATCAAGCACCAACTCAAACACTCAAAACTAGCAAGTAGCAACCACTAAGTTGCAAGAGACATACTTGAAGATGCACCAGCCATGCCATTAAGAATCAATGCAACTTAACTGAGCAAATGTGAAACAGAAGAGCAAGCATAATGCCCCCGTTAAAGTAGGAAGTATTTCTCATGACGAATATCACTGATTCAGAAGTTATCTACTTCTATTTTCACGAGCAAGCACCTTTTAATTTATTAATACTAGACTAGACTAGATGAGGATTATTTTATTTTATTTTTTTGATCTTTTTTAAATCTAATATAACGCTCTTCATAAGCATGTACTTCCTCCGTCCCGTCCGATGTTTTCCACTTTGACTTTTTGCAGTCAAACTTTTCCAACTGTTGGCCGGTAGATGTGTGTGACCATTTTTGGTCCAAAATGGTTTCTTCACCATTTTACTCATTTCACACATTTTCCATATTGCATTAGCTTATGTTCACATTTGATGATCTAAGTGCTTAGATCATTGATCAAGCACAAATCTTGCCTATAAATAAGCTTTGCACTTACCTCTCAAGATCATCCCATCTCAATACATTTTACACACTACACACAATCACAAACACTTCTCCCATATTCCTCATTTTTCATTTCACTTGTATTCTCTACTTTTTCATTTGGGTACAAGTATAAACCCGTAGAGATTGTTTTACAAGTAGTTGAGGAATTTCTTGTACTCCCAATACCATTATAGTGGAAATTTTGGCTCTCTCGCCGGTGGTTTTTTACCTCTATTTACGGAGGGTTTTTCCACCTTAAAATTCTCGGTGTTCATTTTTACTGTCTTTATTAATTTCTCTATATCGTTGGTGGAATTTATAAGATTCCTTTTCTGATACCACAAACAACCGGGCATCGAGCAGAGTGGTCTTATTCACCATGTCTACCAAATTTGATATAGAGAAGTTTGACGTAAAATTAACCGCTTATTTGGCGTGTGTCAGATGCAAGCCGTTCTCACCAAATGCTTTGAAGAAAGTTTTGGAAGGCAAACTAAACAGGCCAAAGAGTATGACGGAGGAGCAATGGGTAGAGATGGACGAAAAGGCGTTGTCCATTATTCAATTGTGTTTGTCCCGTGAGGTGTTGCGCGAGGTCATCAACGAAAAGACGGCTGCGAGCATATGGGGTAAATTGGAGTCCCTTTACATGACCAAGAGTCTTGCAAACAAGCTCCGCCTGAAGGAGCGTCTTTTCTCACTCCGCATGTCTGAAGGTACTCCTATCCAAACTCATTTAGATGAATTCAATTCCATAGTAATTGATTTGGAGAACCAAGACGTTAAAATTGATGATGAGGATAAAGCCGTGCTACTTATTGTCTCACTACCACCCTCATATAGACATTTTAAGGAAATCATATTATATGGTAATTATGTTACCTTATATTTTGATGATGTCAAATCCCATCTTTTATCCAAAGAAAAGTTTGATACCGAAATTCATTCTGAAAATTCGGCTGAGGGATTATTTGTTAGAGGGAGGAGTCAAGAACGAGGTAATAACACTAAGAACAAGTCCAGGTCCAAATCTAGAGGTAAAAACTCTAAGTTTTGTCGTTATTGCAAGAAGAAAAACCATGAGATCTCTGATTGCAATAAGTTGAAAAATAGGCAAGAAAGAGAGGATAAGGGTAAGGGTATTAACCAACCCGAAAACCATGCTGAAGCTAGTATTGTTGAAACACACTCTGATGGGGAGTTACTAGTAGCTACTGACACCGTGCATAGGTCTAAAAATGATTGGATTCTTGATTCTGGTTGTACATTTCATATGTCTCCTAACAGAGACTGGTTTACCACCTATGAACTAGTTAATGGTGGTTTTGTCTTGATGGGCAATGATGTTCCATGCAAAGTTGTCGGTAAAGGTACTATCAAAATTAAGACACATGATGGAGTTGTCAGAACTCTAACTGGTGTCAGACATGTCCCCGATTTGAAAAGAAGTCTCATTTCTTTAGGCACCCTTGAGTCATTTGGGTGTAGGTACTCAGCTGAAGGTGGAGTTTTAAAGGTGTCGAAAGGTGCTCTTGTGTTGCTAAAGGCAAATCGGTCTGGTAGTTTGTATGTTTTGCAGGGTTCTCTTACTGAGTTACGTAGCTATTGCCTCTTCCAACAATGACAATACAAAGTTGTGGCACATGAGATTGGGCCACATGAGCGAGAAGGGAATGTACGTCCTTAACAAGAGAGGTCATCTTGGAAACCATTGTACCGACAAAGTTGATTTCTGCGAACATTGCATTTTTGGTAAGCAGAAAAAGGTTAGCTTTTCTAAAGCTATTCATTGAACTAAAGGTACTTTGGATTACATTCATTCAGACCTTTGGGGTCCCTCTCGAATTCCTTCCAAGGGAGGACATTTTTATATGTTAACCATTATTGATGATTTCTCAAGAAAACTCTGGGTTTATTTTCTCAAAAATAAAAGTGAAGCATTTTCCAAATTTAAAGAATGGAAAATTTTAATTGAGAACCAGACAAGTAAAAAGGTCAAAAGATTGAGAACTGACAATGGTCTTGAGTTTTGTTCAAATGAATTCAATGATTTCTGCAAGAAGGAAGGTATTGCTAGGCACCACACAATTCCAGGCACTCCACAGCAAAATGGAGTTGCAGAAAGAATGAACAGAACTATTCTGGAGAGAGTTCGTTGCATGCTCTCTCATTCTGGCTTGGGAAAAGGTTTTTGGGCTGAAGCGGCAATGACAGCATGTTATTTGATAAACCGCTCCCCCAATAGATCACTTGGCAACAACATTCCAGAAGAAGTTTGGTCAGGTAAACCTGTTGATTATTCTAATCTTAGAATATTTGGTTGTCCTGCTTATTCTCATGTAAACGAGGGAAAATTGGAGCCTCGAGCGAAGAAATGCATTTTCTTAGGTTATGGTGTAGGTGTTAAAGGTTATCTTTTATATAACCCTGAGATTGGTAAAACATTTTACAGTCGAAATGTAACCTTTAACGAAAATGCTATGCAATCTTCTCGAAAAGATATTGTTGTTTCCTCTACTAGTACAGATGATGAAGAGAGTACTAGAGAGAAGGTGGAGTTTGAGTTTGAAGCTCACGAGGAAAATGTCCCTGATTCCTCTACTCAACCTCCCGGTGATCAAACCACTATGAGCAATGATGCCATTGAATATGTGAGTCCACAACAACAACATCGACCACGACGACGAGGTTTGCCAGAACCTGGTCGATGGCTCAGCAGCTTCCAGAACATAGACCAAAGAGGCAGACTCATAGAAAATTCAGCTAATGTTGCTTATGCATTGCTTGCTGCACAAGAGATTGATGAGGATGGTGAGCCTAAAAATTATTTTGAGGCTATTTCTTGTGCAGATTCAGCTAAATGGATTGTTGCGATGCAAGAGGAGGTCGAGAGTCTGCATAAGAATGAAACTTGGGATCTGGTAAAGCTGCCTGAAGGAAAACGAGCTATAAATTGAAAATGGATCTATAAGAGAAAGGAAGGCATCCCTGGCGTTGAGAATGCAAGATACAAAGCAAGATTTGTTGTCAAAGGTTTCCATCAGCAGGAAGGTATTGACTTCAATGAGGTATTTTCTCCTGTCGTTCGTCATACCTCTATTCGTGTCTTGCTTGCTCTAGTTGTTTTGCATGATTTGGAGTTGGAGCAGTTAGATGTGAAAACTGCTTTTCTACATGGAAATCTTGAGGAAGAGATTTACATCCACCAGCCTGAGGGATTCGCAGTTCCTGGCAAAGAAGACTTTGTTTGCCGTTTGAAGAAATCTCTTTATGGATTGAAGCAGTCTCCGAGACAGTGGTATAAGAGGTTTGACTCGTTCATCCTTGGACATGGATACTCCAGAAGTAGTTATGATAACTATGTTTATTTTAAGAAATTGTCTGATGGGTCTTTCGTTTACTTGTTGCTTTATGTCGATGACATGTTAATTGCTGCACGTGATAAATCTTTTGTCAACAAGTTAAAATCACAACTAAGCAGTGAATTTGATATGAAAGACTTAGGTCCAGCTAAGAAAATTCTTGGGATGGATATTAGCCGGGATCGTCAAGCAGGAAAGATTTTTCTATCTCAGAAAAAGTATGTTTTGTAAATTCTTGACAGGTTCAATATGCAAGATTGTAAACCTGTTAGTATTCCACTTGTTGCACATTTCAAGTTATCATCTGAACAGTGTCCACAAACAGACGAATGCAAAAAGCGCATGTCGGATGTTCCATACTCTAATGCCGTTGGAAGTCTCATGTATGCCATGGTGTGCACAAGGCCAGATCTAGCCTATGCTGTTAGTGTTGTTAGCAGATTCATGCACAATCCAGGCAAGGAGCATTGGGAAGCCGTGAAATGGATCATTCGTTATCTGAAGGTTCTTCTAACATTGGTTTGGTATTTGATATCCAAAGAGTTGATCCCGGAGGTGTAGTTGGTTATGTTGACGCCGACTACGGTGGTGACTTAGACCGGAAAAGGACACTTTCAGCTTATCTCTTTACACTTTGTGGTTTTACTATTAGTTGGTATTCTTCACTTCAAGCCATTGCGGCTTTGTCAACCACTAAAGCAGAATATATTGCTACTACCGAAGGTATGAAAGAGGCTATTTGGCTCCGAGGCTTGGTAAGCGAACTTGGTTTACAACAAGACATTCTTGTTGTGTTTTGCGACAGTCAAAGTGCTGTTCACTTGACCAGGAATAGCAAGTATCATTCAAAGACCAAGCACATTGATATAAAGTACCACTTTATTCGAGATATTGTTAATGCAGGTGATCTTATTGTTGAGAAGATTCATACGACCGAAAATCCTGCGGATATGTTGACCAAGCCCCTTCAATCAGCGAAGTTCGATCATTGCCTGAACTTAGCTGGCATCATTCACACTTGAGCAAGGCTCCCATGGCGAAGAGAGCATCTCCCAAAATTGGTCAAGGTGGAGATTTGTTGGCCGGTGGATGTGTGTGACCATTTTTGGTCCAAAATGGTTTCTTCACCATTTTACTCATTTCACACATTTTCCATATTGCATTAGCTTATGTTCACATTTGATGATCTAAGTGCTTAGATCATTGATCAAGCACAAATCTTGCCTATAAATAAGCTTTGCACTTACCTCTCAAGATCATCCCATCTCAATACATTTTACACACTACACACAATCACAAACACTTCTCCCATATTCCTCATTTTTCATTTCACTTGTATTCTCTACTTTTTCATTTGGGTACAAGTATAAACCCGTAGAGATTTGTTTTACAAGTAGTTGAGGAATTTCTTGTTCTCCCAATACCATTATAGTGGAAATTTTGGCTCTCTCGCCGGTGGTTTTTTACCTCTATTTACGGAGGGTTTTTCCACCTTAAAATTCTCGGTGTTCATTTTTACTGTCTTTATTAATTTCTCTATATCGTTGGTGGAATTTATAAGATTCCGACTCGATAATATTAACCTTGATTATTGAATTAATCTTAAATCATGATAAAATGTTCAATTTTTATATATAATGAAACTTTAGGGACTAAATTTTCATTATATAATTTAATTGAACATTTTACATTTAATTAAGATTAATCAGAAAGTTTAAGCGTAAAAAAGTGGAAAACTTCGGACGGAACGGAGGAAGTAATAAACAGACACATACTGAATTAGAAAATTAATACGGGAAATTCAAAGATATTAACAGTTGAGAAACATAGCATCTGCATTTCCTTTTTTAACTGTAGTTTCTTTCAAGCTCTTGCAACACAAAATTTTGAGTCCGCCAAAAATAGACTTTTCAAGCAAGCCTATCATCTAATGACGACTTGTCGTCGAATAACCTCTCCCTTGCTTTAGCTGCCTGCAGGTAGCAAATTCAAGTTAATCTCAAACACTTCATGGAATAAAATAGCAAATAAATCTAACTATCCGAATTTAGTGCAGTGGCTAGAAGCACGAAAAAAGATAAGATACAAAATGAGAGAGAGCTACCTCTTTGTCCCAATTCGTACGACAGGTTATTACACCAAGCATAACGGTCTGCAATGTAGCACCTGATAGTATCCCAATCCAGAGACCTTCTCCTCTGAAATTTAACCAGAAACCTAACCCCGCCGCAATTGGGATCCCAAAAAGGTAAAACGCCGAAAGATTCACATACGCACCAATATGCTGCCAGCCACTGCCCCGAGCAATGCCTAAAAGAAAAAAAATGCAAAGTTTAAGCAAGCCACACAAACTGGAGCAATAGGATTTTCCTGCGGTTCGGCTAACAGGCAAGTTATCAAAATTCCCATGTAAAATGTGTAGATCATCACCCCTCTGGGAGCTGTGAAGGTATCAACTGCACCTTGTATTATGGAGGTTATTTGAGTTTTTTAAAAATATGGGTGATAATTTGACTATCATGCTATATGTAATGTAAGGGGGTAAAATAGAATTAGTTGAGAAAGAATGTAACCTGAGAGCCCTCCTTGGATGCTGTCAACTACAACAGACAAACAAACAAGCGGAGCCATGCTTTTTACATAGTCCACCACTTCCTTCTCGTTGCTAAAAATATATCCAAAAACATTGCGGCCAGCAAACAGGCCTGTGCTTACGATTACTCCGTTCAAAAGCACAAGAAGCATTAGAGCAATAACGGAAATACGAGCTCCTTCTGATCGTCCTGCTCCCAACTCATTTGAGATTCTAGTACTGCATTGAAATTTTATCCAAAATTAAACTGTAAATATTTTGTATGAATGTGTAACTTACACAAACATAGGTCAGAAACATGAAGCTGAGCTATAACTATACCTTGCAGCAGCAGCCAATCCGTAGGGTATCGCATAAACCGTGGCAATTGTGTTTAAGCTGTGCAACACAAGAATATTGAATCAGAACTTTTTTTAGGGAAATGCAAGAACACCCTTTATGTTATATGTAAAGCGAGTTTCTCTGTATGTAGAATACCCTCACCATGTCTTCAAAAACTCTGGACCAATGTGTTTTCATATTGACAGAAAAGTGAAAACTTCTGTGCAGAGGTTTTGAAGACACGAAAGGCATGTCTGCAACATAGATGACACAAAGGGTGTGGCACATCTTGAATTTTATTTGGTGTAGTTTGAATAACAGCATAAGCTATACATAACTAAGGGATTTGAACAACTTACCAAACGGAGAGCACCGAGGTCTCAAGCTGTGGGTTAGGCAGAAGTCCAGACAACAAGACAAGTAGTTCAAATGACCACCATTCAAGACTACAATAAACGAATGTCAGATTTAAGATGATGATGCACAGAGAAATTGGAACATTATGAAGAACTTGTGCTCGAAGAAAAAGAGAACGCCATACCATATCATTAAAGCAGAAGGAATTGCAAAACGGAAAAATTCTCTGATTCCTTCAAATATCTTCATAGAGAATGGGGAGCGAGTTTTCTCACATGTGGAGGAATACTTCATGTATAAGATGAGAATGATCGCGTTTAACCACATTGAAAGACCCATAGCAGCTGCACCACCAAGATTCTCCAACCCGGACTTAAAAACGAGTAACCAACATACCAATATGTGGAAACAGATAGTAATGCAGGAACTCATGAGTATTGGAAAGATCAAGCTTTGCATCTGATAGTACCGAATCAGTGGCTGAAGTGTTGCGTAACCGAAGAGCGCAGGGATAAGGCAAATCATGAATCTCCCAGCCTCATGTGAAATTTGAGGATCTTGGCCAAAGAATACGAGCAAGTTTTCCACATATACCCACAGGACAGACAGAGGAATACAAACAATGAGCAGGGAGAAAATACCAGTGTAAGTTTGAATCCCAATCTTTTCGTATTGTTCAGCACCATAAGCTTGCCCACTTAGAGTTTCCAGAGCACCAGCCATACCCAACTGTTCATGAGAGATCAAGCCATTTGTCAGAAAATTACACACAACTAGACAATTATCTCTATTTCAAATCATCAATTCAAATTTAAGCCATAACATCCATCAATCCATCATCATACATCAGTTTTTACTGATATACACGACTGTGTCTATACCCATCTTAACCTAACCAAGTGCAACAAATCCATCTGATTAGCCATAACCACCTTGCCTGAGACTTATATTGCCCTTACCACCAATAATCTACAAGATATTAAGATAAATTCAACAGGATTCTGTCAAGCTAAAAAGCTAAACTCATAACAAACCGGTCCAATCGCCTATGAAAATCATTGCCGTCAAATATACTAATGAAAACATCATATCGGATTGGTTTCAATAGCATTAGTAGCTGATATTGCAATAGTGCAACCATTATTTCAAAATTTCAGAAACCAGTTCCAACACATGATAGATACTTCCTTAGTCGAACCATCCATCATTCTTATCCTTACATAATCAAGCCACATTACAACATCAAATCAATAAAAACGTATATTTGAAACTGTACAAGATTCAATTTGTCTGTTTGCAAGTAATAACACGCCAATGCAAAATACATATTGTCCAGATAACATGCCTACCAACAAGGAGTAAACAAAATACAAAGCATTAAGGGAAAAAAAAACAGAAAACAAGAAAAAGGAGGGTCAGATATAGTACTACATACAAGAAGACTGAAACCAGTGACACCAGCAAAAGAGGTTGCCAATGCAGTACTGGAAAGATACAATTCTCCCAAGTGACCAACCATAACCAAAGACAGGTTTTGCAGTATGAAGAGCGAAAGGCCTACTGACACCATTGGTCCAGCAAAACAACCCACCACCTTCATCTCCTGTAATACTATTCCCCATCTCTCTGATTTCTTCTCCCTCACCAACAATTCTTCCTCCATCTTTCCAGTTTTTGGCTGGAGAATTTGGAACGGATTAGTTGGAATGGATCGACATGTTATAACTAAGGACGTTTATTTTATTAATTTGTTCGCATCAGGACTCTCCTGATGAGTTTATATTCCTTTCCTGGTAATAAAACTACTGTAGGTTTATTATCTACAATTTCGGATTTGAATTTTACTGCAATTTATACGAAAAATATTTAATAAAGTTATGAATATTATTTTTTTGTAACTTTATTAAATGTTTATTAAGTATAATTAATTTATAATCAAACTCGAACTCAAAAATTAAAGGGGTCTCCAAAAACGGTACGGATTGAGTATTGAATTTTTAAAAATATTATTGAGAGCTAGTTAACGTTCATTTATTTTGTTGCTCCGGACGAGACCAACTACAATGTTACGGATAGGGAATGAAAAGTACTTGGAACGTCCCGGCTTTTTACGGAAATAGAAGGAATGGAATTCGAAACTGTTTAAAACATTGAAAATTTATACCTGCTTCACAAATTTTCTCTTTTAATTTTGAAACACTATAAATGTTTCGGATACTGTTTCATCTTCTTAAGAATGTGAAACATATCTGAAATTGAGATTGTAATAGATTGAAGTAAAAATGAAGACTCCGTCATAAGAATGTGAAACACATAATAAGTTTCTTGTTCAGCTGCTGGCCTTCTACAAAAGTTTATATCCAGTTCATAAGTAGCCTAATAATAGCCTTTTCAAGCAACTCTGTCATCAAATGAAGACTCCTCAAATAATCTCTTCTTTGCCTTAGCTGCCTGCATGAAATTACAGTTCATGTCATATCACACATTTGTACAGGACATATCATCAGTAAGGATGAGAAAGAACGATACGACGACCTGTTGATTCCAGTTCGTACAGCTAGTTATCACAGCAAGCATAACCGTCTGCAATGTTGCACCCGATAGTACTCCAATCCAGAGACCTTTCCCTCTTAAATCGAACCTGAAACATAACACTGCAGCAATAGGGATGCCAAAAAGGTAGTATGCTGATAGATTCACATATGCTCCAATACTCTGCCATCCACATCCGCGAGCAACACCTATAGATACATATATACAATGCCAAGATTAAGCAACTACACCTTATGGAGGCTATACTACTTTTTATTATAAGGAGATGAGTTACCTATTATGCATTAAATGTGAGGGGAGTAAAATACTACTACTAGTTGAGAAAGAACGGAACCTAAAAGTGCTCCTTGGATACTATCAACTGTGACAGATAGACACACAAGTGGTGCCATGTTTTTTACATAGTTCACGACTTCCTTTACATCACTGAAAACATAGCCAAAAACATTACGGCTAGCAAACAGGCTCATGCCCATGATTAGGCCATCCAAAATCGCGAGAAGCATTACAGCAATGACAGCCAGACGAGCTCCTTCTGGTTTTCCTGCTCCCAACTCGTTCGAGATTCTAGTACTGAAAATCAAAATTATTGTAATGGCTTCAAATTTGTCTGTATATGTTTCATGTATAATTCAGACGCGAAGGTAGGTCAGGAAACATGGAGCTAGCTAACTGCTAAGCTATAACTAAACCTTGCTGCAGCAGACAATCCATATGGTATTGCATAAACCGTGGCAATCGTGTTATAGCTGTCAACACAAGAATTTAGAATCAGAATTTTCTGAAGGCAATAAGGCATACAAGCCCCTTTCATGTCACATGTAGGTAAAAAGGCTTGGGAGCGAAAAATCTTTTGAAATTTGGAAAGAGACATTAGTTATAACAGATTCAAGGATTTTGATTAACGTACCACACAGATATCACTGAGGTCTCAAGCTGTGGATTAGGCAGAAGTCCAGACAACAAGATGAGTAGTTCAAACGACCACCATTCAAGACTACAATCGCCAAATGTCAAAGAGATCAAAGATGATAAAATGGTCATTGTGATATATTGGAATGTATGATGAATTTGAGCTAAAAACAAACGTACCATGTCATTGCAGCAGAAGGAATGGCAAAGCGAAGAAATTCTTTGATTCCTCCAAATATCCTCATAGACAATGTGGACCGAGTTTTTGTGCAGGCTGAGGAATACTTCATGTATAAACTCATCATGATCACATTTAACCACATTGATAGACCCATAGCAATTGCACTGCCAATATTCTGCAACCCTGACTTAAAAACTAGTAACCAACACACCAGTATGTGGAAACATAGACTAATGCCGGAGCTTATCAGCATTGGCAGGATCAAGCTTTGCATCTGATAGTACCGAATGAGTGGCTGAAGTGTTGCATAACCGAAGAGTGCAGGTATAAGCCAAATCATGAACTTCCCAGCTTCATGTGAAATTTGAGGATCTTGGTGAAGGATTACGAGAACATTTCCCATATATGTCCACAAGACTGACAGAGGGATACAAACAATCAGCAAGCAGAAAATACCAGTGTAAGTTTGAGTCCCAATCTTTTCGTACTGTTCAGCACCATAAGCTTGCCCACTTAGAGTCTCCAAAGCACCAGCCATGCCCATCTGTTTCATCAGGGATCAAGTGCGTGTACTATCAGGAAATATAGAAAGAAAAAAAAAAAAAACTGAGGGAATTAACAGTGCATACAAGAACACTGTAACCGGAGACACCAGCAAGAGAGATGGCCAAGGCAGTACTTGAAAGGTATAAACTTTCTCCCAAATGACCAACCATCATCATAGAAGTAACTTGAACAAGATAATGTGATAAAGTGACAGCTACCATTGGACCTGCCAAATAAACTACCTTCTTCATCTCCTCCAATATTCTCATACCACGTCTTTCTTTCTCCACTCTCAACATCAAATCTTCCCCCATTTTTCTTCTTATGGTGATTCGAGATTCCAGTACTTGGAAATTGGATTGTTAACCGACTGTTAATGGAGGCCTAATTAAGGTTGTCTAATGTAATATAATTTGTATGCATATGCATGTTCTGGTAAAGTTTTTGTTTTATGCATGTGCCTTTTCTTGGGCTTAAAAGATATAAGCGGCACTTCTCGAATTTTACCCCAAACCGGACAGAACTTGTTTCTGTTTTGTCATATCAATTATGGCTTGGGAAGATATTTTTTGTTTTTTCTTTCGACGATGAGACCTCAATAGTGAAATACCTTTAATCCGGTGCAAAGCAGAATATATAATATGAAGTGGAGCCAAAAATTTTAGAATTTCAACTTTGATTTAGCTTTTAGGCCTTGTTGTATTCCTTAAATCACTCTAGTAAAACAAATTTGGCATGTAAGCTGAAGTGTGACTGAGTCCTCTTGTCTTGATTTGGAATGTTTCTCTTGGAAATGAAAGCTTCAAGTTATAAATTTGGTTATCCTTTGTATTTGGATCAAGCAAATTAAATGTATGTTATTATGTGAATTCATGAGATTGCATCAGCACGTGAAAATATCAATAATGAACAGGAAACAGAGACAAGTAGTATTAAATTAGAAAAAGGAACAAATAAAAGTTCATAGTAGTCGAGTAGAAGTAACATCTGGTTTTGCTCAACTTAAATACTTTAGTCTCTTACAAAAAACACTTTCCAGTCCAGAATCAAGTAAGCCTGTCATCAAATGAAGACTTCTCAAATAACCTCTCCCTTGCCTTAGCTACCTGCAAGTTGCAAATTCATGTTAATCATAAACGAGACACCAAATTTGAATTCGGACGAAAGAGGCAAGATATCACAAACAAATGCGAGAATTTAAAAAAAACAACTAAAGAAAGGAGCAGGCAACCTCTTTGTCCCATTTCGTACGCCAAGTTATTACAGCAAGCATAATCGCCTGCAATGTGGCACCTGACATTATCCCTATCCAGAAACCTTCCCCTTTAAACTTGAACCAGAAACCTAACATTAAACCGATTGGGATACCAAAAAGGTAAAATGCTGCAAGATTGACATAAGCACCAATATGCTGCCAGCCACAGCCCCGAGCAACACCTATATGAAGGTAAAATATGCAAATTTTAAGCAAGTTACAAAGCTTTTTTTTCTTACAGATGCGTGCACCTTATGGGAGTTAATTGCTTTTTTCTTTTTAAATTACAAGGAGATATGTTTCTGACTATGCTAAATGTAATGTAAGGGGGTGAAAGGCGGAAAATTGAGAAAGGAATAAAGAAAACAAAACCTGAAAGCCCTCCTTGAATACTGTCAACTATAACAGACACACAAACAAGCGGAGCGATCATTTTTACGTAGTCCACCACTTCTTCCTCATTGCTGAAAATATATCCAAAAACACTACGGCTACAGAATAGGCATATGCTTACAATTACTCCATTCAAAACTACGAGTAGCAGTAAAGCAACAACTGCTAGACGAGCTGCCTGTGGCTTTCCTGCTCCCAACTCATTTGAAATCCTAGTACTGAACATCATTTGAACAATTCTATGATTTAGCTGTATAGATGCCATATGAATGTGTCACTCAACAAATACACGATAACTATACCTTGCGGCGGCACCCAATCCATATGGTATTGCATAAACCGCAGAAGTGGTGCTTAAGCTGTCCAAAACCAAATTTGGAATCAGAATTTTTCAAAGGAAATGCATGAACACACTTTATGCAGTGTGTAACCTGCACCAACCTTTCTGTGTAGATTACACACTTGATAATAGCACAAGTTATAACATTATTGATACTTGTGCACAACTTACCATACAGAAAGGACCGAGGTTTCAAGCTGTGGGTTAGGCAGAAGCCCAGACAATAAGATAAGTAGTTCAGACGACCACCATTCAAGACTACAATAGCCAAAAAGTGATTAAAGATGATAAGATGGTCAGCGAGAAACAGGCACGCATGAAGAGTTTGAGCTAGAGAAAATCATACCATATCATTAAAGCAGAAGGAACCGCGAAGCGGAAAAATTCTTTGATTCCTTCAAATATCTTCATAGACAATGGGGCACGAGTCATTGCGCAGGCGGAGGAATACGTCATGTATAAACTAAGAATGGCCACATTTAACCACATTGAAAGACCCATAGCAACTGCACCACCAAGATTCTCCAAACTTGACTTAAATACAAGTAACCAACATACCGGTATGTGGAAACAGATAGTAATGCAGGAGCTTATGAGCATTGGAATAATCAAGCTTTGCATTTGATAATATCGAATAAGCGGCTGAAGTGTTGCATAACCGAAGAGTGCAGGAATAAGCCAAAATAAGAATTTCCCAACTTCATGTGAAATTTGAGGATCTTGGCCGATGAATACGAGCACATTTTCCATACACATCCACAAGATGGATAGAGGAATGCAAGCAATCAGCAAGCAGAAAATACCAGTGTAAGTTTGATTTCCAATCTTTTGATATTGTTCAGCACCAAATGCTTGGCCACTTAGAGTTTCTAAACCACTAGCCATACCCAACTGTTGCATTAGGGATCAAGCAATTTGTTAGAAAATTCCTTCGGAAACTGTTTGACTAACAAATTACCTTAATTTCACATCAGTGATGTATGATCAACTATCAGTTCCATGTAATGATAATAATATATATGAGCAAATGTCACCAATTTGTATGCTTGGAAATAGCAAAAAGATAGTGCGATCAAGTAACTCTAAGCAACATTTGAATACTTGACAGATGCTAAATTTCATGAAGCATAAACCAGTTCTTTAAGATGCATCAACAGCCATGGTCTGAAACGTATCTGTTACTCTGTTTGCCCTGTTTCTTGACATGTTTAACCAAATATTCAACACCGGACCAGACGTGCAGAAAAGACAATGTAGATGAAGCCAAAGCAATGCAAGACATATCTGGAACCGTTTTAATCAACTTCATCACTCATACATGAAGCTAATTGTCTTCATTGCCTATTAAATCTATGGAAAGTGCAGTTGATTCATCAGACAGATTGATTTACCAGCAAAAAGTAGAGTCTGCAGTAAACTCGATTGAAGAAACAAACATAAAGCAAGAAAATTGTGTTCAGTTTAAGACATAAATTCATAACACACAAATGTCCAACCGAATTGAATATGAGGAAGATCCCTCTCAATTTCAGTAGCATTAGCACCTGAAATTGCAATGATGCAACCGTTTTTTCGAAATTTCAAGAAACCAATGCCAAACCCATGTAAATCTTTGAGCTTTCTAATCATTAAAAGGTCCCATTACATATCAGCAAACTGAACACTAGCCATCAGCATGTGATACAGATAAGGCAAACAATCAAGAAACAAGGAACGATACATGCTAGAATACCAAAAAATATCAACCAAGTAGATCTCATCTTCATGCTAGTAATACAAACAGATTGGAAAATTAAGAAAAAAGAATGACAAGAACTAAGATAGAGCGAGACGGAGAAGCATACGTACAAGAAAACTGAAACCAGAGACGGTAGCAAATGAGAATGCCAAAGCAGTACTGGAAAGATACAATTTTCCCAAATGGCCAACCATCATCAAAGATATAACTTGTGTCATGTAAAAAGACAAAGTAACAGCAGCCAGAGGTCCAGCCAAATAACCCAACTTCTTCATCTCCTCCCATAAATTCCTCCTTTTTTCTGAGTTCTTTTCTCTCAACAACAAAGCCTCATCCATTTCTCTTCTTTCTTTTGGTTACAAATTACAAGGTTTTGGATTGCAGTTTAATGGCTCGACAGTGAAGTAGGAGGAAATGTATTGCAACTCTCGAGTTTCTGCAAACAGAGCAACATGTAGTATTTCCTTCGCACCAATGGTGATAATTGACTATATAGTCTTTTTCTGTGTGGTATGCTATCTTCATTTTATATTATTTTATATTTCTTGACTAGTTTCACGTGCCAGATTATAACCAGTTCAACGTGACAAACACTTATTGCTAGTACAAATAAAATTTGATCTGCTTAAAGAATGATCATGGAATTTGATATAGTCTCCTTATCAGCTTTTGTTAGAGGCAGTATATCGAAAAAACCAATAAACCGTATCAAAATAAATTAAAATGCTTACAATTTACAAACATTAAATGTTTGAGCTAAAAACACTACATGTTTATGTAATGCATGTTTATTGAACACATGATGTTTGAAGCTAAAAATACGTAATGTTAATCTGATATTTTTGAAATACGCAATCTGCCAAAAAGTTTGAATAATTTTTTTAAGGCCTTTTTTTAAAGGATCATATGAAAATCTAAAATAATTACGTGTAGTCATATGACCTTCAAGACACTACTAGATTTCTTTTCTGTGAATGTAACTATTAGATTGGTTTCACTTTTTTTTTAACTAACTTTTTTTTTTTTTTTTGTGTAGGACACCACCCTTGCCCCCTCCGATTTCCGACCACACGATATTTCTGTACTATTATGGTTGGTAGCCAAGTGATAATCCTTTTTTTCTCTTTCCTTGTGTATATCTATAAGCTAGTGATGCTCCTATACATCCGTATATTATGTAAAACACAACGCCTTATTTACCACTAACTTTTCAAATTTTTTAATTTCAATTACTTTTTTTACCATTAACTAGTAAAAACATTCATTACGTGAGCCTTTTTAAATCACCAATTTGAAAATTACTTCGAGTTAGTTTTTTTTAAAAAAGCTACTTGTTATCTTTTATTAGAAAATATCACTAACCTAAATTAAATAAAGTAAACCAATCGTTAGTATTATTCTCGTGTTCTATCTTTTATCATGCGGTCAGATTCCATCGCCTCTCCTTGCCAGCGCTCCAGGTAATCTGCTACTACTCCTGCTCTTCTTTAATTACATAATATGAATTTCTCTAGTTGTGAATTCTCGTTGCCAGCGTTCTGTGTTCCTTTGTGAATGTAATCCGTGACAACATTGCAGATTTGATATGGGAAAGTGATGATCTAGCTTAGTTACTTTTCTCAATAGACGACTTATATTTTATATTTGTTGGAACCTTTGTTATACATTTTGTGTACTTGTTTGCAACTTGCATAAGTTACTAATTTTTTTTTCCGTATTAAGTTAGAATGCTCAACGAATATTTATTTTCAACTTCTGATAATTTTCAATGATGTTATTAAAGTGGCGGTGAAAAGTACATTGAATATATATTAAAATAATTAGACAAAAATGTGATGTACTATTATTTAAAAAAATAAGAGTAATGCCCTTTTATGTCATTTTATAAAATACCAGCTAGCTTATCAGCTAATTTGCTAAACACCTACATTAAAATCAGCATTTTCAGCTAGTTAATCAATTACCTATTCAGCTAGCATTTCAGCTACATATTCAGCTACCAGCTAGTTAATCAGCTACAAGCTAACTTTTCAGCTAGTTTTGCTAAACAGGGCCTAAACCTCACCAGGTCCTACGTGGAATTTTATAGAATTAGTTGTATTTTAACCAGTATATATTTCATTGTTATTTTTGTATGTTGAATGTATATATAGTTTTTATTAAATCTCATATAACTTTATCTACAAAAATTCGAAAAATATTTTGAACATATATTTGAATTCGCCATGACAAGACGAATCCATAGACACCAATTTTGAATACTATTACACCAGATTCATTCAGTCCTACATTGAATTTTGTAGAATTAGTTGTATTTTAGCCCGTATATAAATTCATTGTTATCTTTTGTATATTGACTGAATATATAGTTGGCCGCGTGTGAGTTTGCGGAACTAGTCACTGAGGAGGGTGAGATCGAGATTCAAAATGGCGGGCCCTTCCTCCCGAGGTGGGTCCCGGACGCCCTCCGAAAGGTATTCTTTGTACCTTTCGATAATTACCGGGCTTTCCTAAAGAAGTGGTTCTTCACTTTTGCCGGTCGTTGGCCTTCCGGATTTCAACTTGTTCGATCTTCTTTGAATCCTCATTGCGCAAGTCGTCTCGAACACGCCTCTGTCGATCCGCCTAAGTGGTGAAGTCGGTCCGAGCAGTGGACATGATGAGAAGTCCGGGGTATGCCCCGTTGAAATTATGTACTTGTTGAATGTTTCCGTTGGATTTGTATCTTTTGATGGCACGGAATGTCGCCCTACACTATTGTTTTGATTCGTATTTAACCGAGGAGCTAAACCTCCTATGCTTCCGAATTATTACTTGCTCTCTTCTCTGCTTCCTTTTTATCTGTCGTTCATATGCTGAGTTATCATAAATTACACATCTCTTAAGAGCACGGATCGTTGTAGATGGCGTCCGATGTAGAAATCAAACCATCATCTTTCCGATCCTCGGACCGTTCATTTTTTGGGATGCATAATTCTTCTAGAAGGAGGAAGGTGAAACAGTGAAACGGTCTTTATTGCTGCGTCTTTTCATCTTCCCAGTCGTCGGATTTGTGACACATGGCGTGATCGCAAAGATCCATCGCTACTATAAATAAGACTATGGTAACTCCTCCTTTCTTACTGTTTTACTTTTCACCAATCTTGCCCTGTTTAGCATTGGGTAAAAAGTCGGCGTTCTCCAGGATGTCGGAATCTGATGACGAGGAATATCAGCATTGGGTAAACTGTGCTTGTGGGCACATGCATCCGCCGATTTATCCGGGTAGAGGGACCGCTGATGACCCAATCATTCTTGATTTTGAAGGCAATCCTCCTCGATGTTCGGGAATAGCTAGGAGGTTAGCCGAGGAAGAGAGGGAGCGGACGCTGAAGTTGATCCGTAGGAGGATCCGAATGCAGCAGCAAGCTCGTCAGGACCGAGGTGGTGGCTCGGAATCCCAAGGCTTGACTTCCGGAATCTGGTGAAGGAACAAGGCGGGGTATGCCCCGTAGAAGTGTATATTTATCCTCGGACCTTTCCAGATTGTACCTTTCGTATGTAAATGTTCGGATAATTTTGTCTATAAAATTCGAACTACTTTTCATCAGATGAGATCGCCACCTTTTTCTTGTTCATGCTTCGTCGGATTATGTTGATGCACTTATTTTCATGAGGCGATTATCAAATTCAAACTTCGGACGTGACTAATGGGCTTGTTTGGGTTTGGTTGGATAACTCAACTGATCCAACACTGTTCAACCCGAACGGGTGGCTCAAGCCCATTGCTGACGTCAATCTGTTGGCGTGGCGGACGCTGATTGGTTGGAGTGTTCTATAAAAAGACACGACCCCAGTGCCAAAACCATGTAAACTGATCCCAAACTCTTCTTTTTCTATCCTTGGCGTCATGGCTTGTAAATCATCGTAGCCGGATCTCTTCTCTTTTCTTCCCATCCTACTTTAGTGCCTCAAATCTCTCTTGAATTGGCACCGGTTTCCTAATTTCAAGAGAGTTTGAGTCTCTAAAGCTGGTTAGGCGGAAATCTTTATGTTCGCACTTTGCTCTCCGGACCTTTGGATCTACGTCACCATGTTTTGGTGGTATCATGAGGGACTCCGTCATGTTTAACCATTTTCCTTTGTGCAGGTAGATCGAGTTCCTTGCTTCCGCGGGATCTGTACGTTCCGCTTGATATGGAAGAAGCTTTTCCTGACGGGTGAATGAGTTTCGATGGGAGATGACGCATCTTCGGACAAGGACGGGAGAATAGTCTTGATGGGAGATGACGTATCTCCGGAGACTTTCTCTTCAGTTTATGTATCGCGTCCGTATATCCGGATAAAGATCCGAGATAGTAAATTGTACAGATAACAGTATGTATAATTCATCTTTGTATGAATAAAATTCATTGCTTGCCTTTTCTTGTCAATTGAACGTTAAATCTCAGATGCATGAATTGAAAGATAGAAGTTGTATTGATTTGCCGGAAATTCAATTACAACTTGTGGGCTCTATGACCAATGACAAAAGGATAAAAAAAAACAGAACTAACAGAGTTCCGTGTAATAGATAGTTGGAATCTGAGATGACCAATCGACCTGACGGAGATTCGCATAGTCATCTCTATGCGTAGAACTTCTGAAGGTTTCTGGCATTCCACGTACGCTTGAGTGGGTGTCCGTACTCATCTTCTAATTCATAACTCCCATTCATTCTTGCTCCGACAACCTTGTAGGGTCCTTCCCACTTGGGCTTGAGTTTTCCAATATTGTTCAAAATGTCAGCCCGACGAAGCACTAGGTCTCCGATTTGCAAGTTATTCGCTCGAACGTTCCTGTTGTAGGCTCGGGCAGCAGTTGCCTGATACCTATTAATATTCGCCAGTGCCTCAGATCTTTTCTGTTCGAGCATGTCCAAGTCGAATATCCGAGCTTTGCGATTGGCAGTGTCTTCGAACTCTCGGACCCTCATAGTCTCAACGGCAATCTCGGCCGGTATGACTGCTTCTGAGCCATATACCAAAGCGAATGGAGTTTCATTGGTCGCGGTCCGTGCAGTGGTGCGATGAGCCCATAGCACGCCTTCCAGGTCGTCCGCCCAACTTTCTTGTGAAGTTCTCAACCGTTTCTCGAGGATCTTGACTACCGTTTTGTTCGTGGACTCAGCCTGTCCATTGGCTTGCGGGTATCCAACAGATGTAAAACGTTGCTCGATTTTGAAGGACGCCAGCCATTCCTTGAGCCTATTGCCTGAGAACTGGGCACCATTGTCCGAGACGAGAATCCTGGGCAGGCCAAAGCGGCAAATGATATTCTTCCAGATAAAAGTCCGCACTCGACTCTCTCAGAATGGTTGCGCGACTTCGCTTCCACCCATTTGGTAAAATATTCCACAGCCACAATCAGGAACTTCCTCTGTTGGGTGCCTCTCGGGAACGGTCCGACTATATCATGCCCCATTGGTCGAATGGACACGCTATGATTGACGGAATCATAGGATGCGTCGGACGATGTGGAATGTTCGCATAGTATTGGCAATCAGGGCACTTCCGAGCGTAATCGGGGGAATCTTTATTGATACTAGGCCAATAATAGCCTTGTCGTATGATTTTCTGGGCGAGAGTCCTTCCCCCGGAATGACTTCCGCAGCTTTCGCCGTGTATCTCCTCCAGCACTGTCTTTGATTCTTGCGGGCTCAAACACCGCAAGTGGGTCCCGGCAAATGATCTCTTGTACAAATCTTCCCCTAGTATAAAGTACATGTTTGCCCTACACTGCACGCTCCTCGATTCCTTCGGATCAGCTGGCAGAGATCCGTCCTTGAGATAGTTCCAGATGTCACCATCCATTTACACTGCGTCGGTTATCATGGTGAATTGAGACTCATGACGGATGAGTCGATGATGAGCAAAATCACTCTCCTTGTGTCGATCTTGCTTTATGACGCCAGATTTTGCCAGGGCATCCGCTCTTTCATTCCAGAATCTGTCAAACTTTTCTAGAGTAAACTCCTCAAAATGACCGGCTTCCTGCTTGAGTAGCTCGAGATACTTGATCATCGAAGGACCTTTCGTGGCAAAAGTTCCTGAAAATTGAGCTTCCACGAGCTTGGAGTCCGTGAAAGCTTTGAGCTTCCGAACTTGCAGGGATTTCGCCAGTCGCAGTCCGACTATCAATGCTTCATACTCAGCCTCGTTGTTGGTAACTTTGAACTCCAGGGATATCGCGTAGTCAAGTTCCGCGCCATTGGGGCTCTTAAAGAAGATTCCAATCCCTCCGACTCTTCCAGTGGAGGAACCATCCACTTCCAATGTCCAGACATCAGAAGGACGTTTTTCAGCTTGGAGATCTCCTGTAAGCTCCCGAGGTTCCAACTTTTGTTCCTCTGTTTCCTTGCTTTCTGGTCCGGAGTTGTTAGCACCGGATCTGATTGCCATTTCGTCAAGAAGGAACATTTGGTTGACCCGAGTTTCCTCATAAGATGCAAGTACAGACTGATTGATGAATTGAGCATCTTCGAGGTTTGCTGGGTTGAACTTCGGAATCGGCTTCCGGACAACCTGCTTGGTGATCAAGCATTCGAATGCCTGTTTGTCAGGGACTTTCTCTGAATCTGCCTCAGGATATTCCGCTAAGAAATCGGCAAGGACTTGAGCTTTCTTGGCTGACGGAGCCTGATAGCAAATGTTGTATTCGCTCAGCTCGATCGCCCACTTAGAGAGTCGTCCAGACTGATCGGGCTTCCCCAGGACCTGTTTCAAAGGTTCCGCAGTTAGTACCACAACTTTATGAGACTTAAAGTATGGTTTTAACCGCCTTGCGGTGTAAACCAAAGCATATGCAAGTTTCTCAATCTTCACGTATCTTGTCTCCGCCCCAGCAAGAGCTTTGCTAAGATAGTAGATTGGAAGGTGATCGTTAGCCTGAATCCGTACTAACACGGAACTCATTGCCTCTTCTGTGATAGCTAGGTAGAGGTAGAGTGGTTCTCCGTCGACGGGTTTGGAGAGCAGTGGAGGGGAATGGAGGTACTTTTTCAATTTCTCGAAAGCCTCAGAACATTCCGTGGTCCACTCGAAGCTCTCTCCTTTCCGGAGGATTCTGAAGAACGGGAGGTTTTTCTCCGCAGATCGTGAAATGAAACGACTTAAGGACATCAGACGTCCTATGAGTTGCTGTACCTCATTGAGGGTTTTCGATTGCCTTGATCTTCTGAGGGTTCGCGCTTATCCCTCTCTCAGTAACCATGTATCTGAGGAACTTCCCTCCTTTTACTCCGAACGTGCATTTTTTCAGATTCAATTTCATTCCGTACTTCCTAAGGATAGCGAAGCACTTGTTCAAATGTTGCACATGTTGCTCTTCAGTTTTGATCTTGACGAGCATGTCGTCCACGTACACTTCCATGGTTTTTCCAATCTCTTCCTTGAACATTTGATTCACAAGACGCTGGTAGGTGGCTCCCGCATTTTTCAATCCGAAGGACATTACCTTGAAGCAGTATACCCCCCGGCAGCAAAGAAAGCTGTTTTCTTGATGTCTTCTTTGGCCATCCGAATTTGGTAAAAACCTTGGTATGCGTCCATGAAACTCAACAATGCACATCCGGACGTGGAGTCAACCAACTGATCTATTCTCGGCAAAGGGTACGGATCCTTCGGGCAGAACTTGTTCAATCTAGTGAAGTCATTGCACATCTGCCACTTGCACACCCAGTCAGAGTAACAGACTTCTTCAATGTGCCCTGCTTTTAGGAGTCGTTCCACTTCAGCGGATATGATGGCATCCTTGACCGGACCGAAATCTTTCCTTTTTTGTCGGATATACTTGATCGAGGGATCCATGTTCAGACGGTGAACAGTGATCCTCGGATCAATTCCCTTCAAGTCATCGGTACTCCAGGCAAACACATCGCTGTTTTCACGGAGGCAAGCGATGAGCTTCATTTCTACCTCTGCGGTCATCTCGGTCCCAATTCTTGTTTTCTTATCCGGGTTTCCAACAACGATCTCAATTTCCTTGAGAGTCTCGTGAGGCTCGATTCGCAATGTTCTAGGAAACTTCTCCTTTTGGCTCCCCACTCCGATCTGCGGGTTCTCCTTTTTGGCCGAAAGTACAGCTGGCGGACTAGAGGTCAAGGTGGTCGTCAGCACGGGGGCGGACGCTCTTCTTGTGGACATTATGTAACATTCCCAGGCTTCGCGGACGTTTCCCACCTCTTCCCCAACTCCAAAGGGAGTTGGAAACTTCATTCTGTTATGGAGAGTGGAGGGGATAGCTCGGAATTGATTAAGCCCCGGACGCCCAAAGATGGCGTTGTAGTCGAAAGTACGGTCCACCACTACAAATCGGACCAACTGAGTAACTCTTTCCGGAAAAGTACCAAGTGAAACGTGCAACATAACACTTCCTGTGGGTCAGTTCCCCCTCCAAATCCTAGTATAGAGGTGTGGAACCTCTCATATTGGATTCTCCCCAGGGCCATCTGGTCCAGTGTTCTTTTGGAAATGATATTCGAGGAACTCCCGGTGTCTACCAAAATCTTGTTCACTCGATAAGTTGCGATGGTCAAGGAAACCACTAGCGGAACATCTGGATCATCGATGTCCTCTCCTCCTGCCGTAGGAAGAGGAATCTCACTATCATCGAAAGATATATCGTTTGTACCCCGAATCGCTGGAGCATCGTACGCTCTATCATTGTTCCGAAGATTTTGAGCAGTCCGCTCTCTTGCTTTCCTACTGTCACCTCCGGATGGTCCGCCTGCAATGGTGTTGATCACTCCGCAGTATCTATACGGATGTCCATCCGTGCGAGGTGGATAGTGAGCCGGCGGAGGTGGCAAAGATAGCGGACGGGGTGGTGGTTCTGTAACATTATCCTCCCTTCTTCGCTTCGTTCTATCGTGCCTAGAGGGTTCATCCGTATAGATGTGCTCCTTGAGCTTGCCTTCTCGCACGTGTGTTCAACCTCGCTTTTAGTTGGATACTCATCGCCTCGTGACCACGACACTTGTGGAACTTGCAGTACCCCTTTGCATTCCTATTCTTCCTGTTGTTGTGAGAGGGCTTGGGCCATTGAACATCCAGCTTTTTCTCGATGATAGTCGCCAAGATGTCGGATCTTGGTCTGTTGAGACGTGTATAATCCGCATATCTCCTCGGCGGACTTCTCTCCCTGTGGAAGCCTTTATCTCTGTGATCTTTCTTCGAGTCAAACTTCCCCGGGCGTTGCTCTTGCTTCACCGGATCCTTTCCTTTTTTGGAACCACTTCATCGAACATTCCTCAGATTCTCTCCGTACATCACTTCTTCACAGATGTCATCTAAATGATTCTCACCCTCACCTCGACTAGATAGTTTTTGCGGAGCTCGAGTTGAAAGTATTAGCGCATGTGACGGACCCGTTCTTTAATAATGCGGCTCAACTCGAAGAACTTCCGCGTGAAAGCGATCTAAGAAGGTCCTTAGATCCTCTTGCTCCCGCTGTATAACTTCTGCCAGGTGCTCTACGGTACGCTTTCTCCTCTTTGCCTTTCCAAATCGTGCCAAGAACTTTGAAGAAAGGTCTGCATATGACTTTATCGACTTGTTCGGCAAAGCAGTGTACCAATCCATAGCCGTTCCGAAGAGAGTAGATGAGAACGTGAGAGCTTTTGTATTGTCGCTCATTCCCTTGGAATCCATCTTGCTGTTGTACCTTGTCAGGTGTCCAACAGGACAAGCATCCCCGAAGTAGTACTCCAAGCTCGGGATTGCTTGATCCGAGTTTCTGTTCCTTTCCTTTTCTCTCATGATTTCATCACACAAGGGATTTGGTGCACTAGTGGTTATCTGCTCATGGTCCTTTACCAGGCGTCCGAGATTCAGAATCTCGGCCTCCAAAGCCTTCTGTTGAGCATAGATTTCGTCGGCAGTCATGATCTCTCCTGTCCTCGGATGCACAGCTACATCCGCAGGGAGTTCTTCTATCCGGACCGCTGGAACAGTTTCTGCTACTTGATCTCTGTCTCTCGGAGGTGCTTGTCGCGGAGCCCCTGGGTGCCTATTATCCCCTTCTTGATACTTTCTCCTTTCGTTTGGGCTTCCTTCACCTCGAGCTTGAGAGGCAGACGCCCGCCGGTCCAGAAGGTTTTGCAAATCCTCTTGAAGTGGTTGATTCCCCAACCTCTCTTGGATCGGACGCTGCCTGTTTCTTGATAATGCAGGCTCTGCCTGAGGAGGAGTAACCACTGGCGGAGTGGCTTGTTGAGGAGGAGCATTGTTGGACCCCAGGCACCCTTGAATGATTGTGAGCAACCTATCGAACTGCGTCTCGCTTAGTCCGAGATCACTAGTGCAGACAATGCGACCATCGGGCATAGTGAACTGCTTCGCCACGGGCCTTGAGCTTCACGAGAAGCTCAGACGACCCTTCATCCGAGGACGGCCGGCGCCTCGCTCGGATATCTCCTTCCAATCGCAGCGGCTCTTCGTCCCCGGGTGGGCGGACGTCCTCGTGTGCGTGGTGGTGGAGTCCCCACTCCTGCAGCACCTGCCCGCGCTGTTCGTCTTGTTCTTGCCATCAGCTCAACTCGAACACGAAAACTTTTTGTAAGTTTCCCACAGACGGCGCCAATGTTGAGGAGTAAAACCTCGAACACTAACTAACCAAACTATTACAAGCAACCTAATCTAAGGCCCGCCTCTGACTTGAGGTCCGACGTAGTATTGGTCCGAGCTTGCGTACCTGAAAGGACTAAGTAGGGGGGGTTAGAATGGGTTACCCGGATTGCATATGTCAATCCGGTAAGAGACTTTATTCAAGGGAGAGTTGGAAGCTCTCAATGTAATAGTTATGAGGGATTATGATAACACTTGGGAATTGACTTAGGGATTCCCACCTTCATCTTCCCTTCTTAAGGTCTTGGACCTTGTGCTATATTTATAGTTATCATATGCTTATGAGGTGGCTCACAAGATGATGCCAAGTGTACGCTTCAGATTTGGACACCAATGCTACCTTTGGCCCATGGCCCATTAGTGAACAGTAATCTAATACTAATCAATGGGTCTGGGAGGGTAGTTTGGACCTTTTCCCTACTTGAGTACTGGTCCGCCTGTTGGGTCCGTGTTAGTCCCTTGGACAGATTTGTCTACTTGGTTGATCTGCCCTTGGGTAACTGTGGATGTCCGAGCCAAGAGTCTCACGGAAGTATCTCAGTGGTTCTGTTATGCGTTTGGTCTTGATGTGATGGTGGCATCCGAGATTCTCTCGTCCGGTCCGTTTGGCATTTCTGTACAGACGTAGCCAGGTTTAGAAGTCCTTTTCCCAGCTAGCTCGGACTAGCTGTGAGGGTGTAGTGACTTTAGCGTACTGGTTGATTCACTTAGGACGGACCATGTGAGGTCAGACCAGTACTGAATTGGCTATTTAAGCCGTGATGCGCTCTAGGACACGTTCTATGGCGCCCTTAACGGATTGGACACATGTCCGTATCAACAGATGTGACAAGACGAATTTATAAACACCAATCTTGGATACTATTATTAATTAAATAAATTGTTTTATTCATTAAAATAAATATAAATTAATTAAATAAGATAAAATAAAATAGTGGAATTTTAAAAATTAAAAGTGACTCATTAAAACACATTATAAATAATTAACGTGGCACCAAGCGTTCAAAAAGAGACTCATTTTCAATAGTTTAGCATCACACATTCTGGACAAACTAAAATGTACGATTATTTTGATTAGCCTCATATATATCCATACGGCCATATATACCATTTGTGCACTTTCGGTTATTCTGTGCACTTTCGTATATTTTTTTGCTATACTCTAAAGTTGATGGTATACTTTGAAGCACACATGATCCGCATGTACATAAATGATACTTGAGCGCTATCTAATTACTTGGACATTTTCTAATACAAAATTAATGTAAAAAGAAATTCATTTTAAATGGCAATGTAGAATTTAAAATTTTGTTAACTCTCTACGTTTCTTTTTATTTTTGAATTTAGGTTTCGACTTTTTTTAAATATTTATGTATGAGAGATAATGCATAGGAGATAGTGAATAAAGTAGAAGAGGTGAGAAGGTAAAGAATAAAGTAAAAAAAAAAAAATCAATTTTTTGGCATGTGAAGATGAGATCTATCCATATATTATACGGACCAGATTTTATTATCAATTCTAATTATAAGGTAAAGAATTAGTTTTTATTATCCTAGACGTGCTCTTTTCTATTCCAGAAGATAGAAGAGATACACGTGAGCTAATTGGTGGTGTGTTGATTTTTACATGTTTATCAACAACATTTTACATGTGAAGACTTTCAATTTCCTTTCCTTTATGTATAAGATTCGATCGGTAGGATGATGTATAATGGTTCTCTTCTCTACAGTCTCTGGCTGGAAGGACTGGTTCTATCTCTAGGCGGGAAAACTCTCTTCTATCTTCTCTGTATCGGCCCCGCGGGGGAAGGGGGCGGTTGTGGAAAAAAATAACCGTACCATGTGAAATTATATTTATAGAATAATAATTTTTTGTGTCTTTGATGGGGTGACACATACCACCGCGAGGTTGTCGGGAACCGGTGGGTTGAAAAAACAACCGTACTGCGGGGGTTGTTGGGATGGGGGAGGGGGTGTTGTGGGAAAAAAGACAACCGTACCATGTAAAATTATGTTTGTAGAATAATAATTTTTAAGTCTTTGGTGGGGTGATGCATACCATCACGGGGTTGTTGGGAACCGGTGGGTTGGAAAAACAACAATAACATGTGAAATTATGTTTGTATAATTTTTTTTTGTGTTTGGTGGGGTGAACACATACCACCGCGTGGGTTGTTGGGAACAACCCTATTGATTGTGTTGTATACTTTTATATTTTGTTTTGGTTCCGTTTGAGGGATAGAATTTTTTATAAAAAAACATGTACTACATTAATTAACAAGATGCAGTATGACCCTATTTTTACATTTTATATAGTTAACCTAAATAAACACTCAATGATATAATATTTGATGAAGAAGGACTACCGACCGACACCACGATCAGCGTTATTCACATAAATTTGACTACCTTATTTTCTCGATTAATTTATTTTATCACCCCCTTTCTATTTATTGTTAAAAGTGAACTATACCGTGGCATCGCCACGGGTAAATTTGATGCTTCTATTTTTTACAATAGGCTCCATCATATGGGGTTTGAGTGGTTGCAAAATATTATTCGGGACATATTTGACTTGGATATGGGAGGAATACCTTTTATTTGTGATTCTTAAATGGCAGATCCGGTTGATGCGGAAAAAATGCGCAGTCAAAGTTTACATTGCACGACTGGGATAAGGAAGAATAACCTTGAGCATGTGTTTGTTCCCCACCATCATGTAAATTAGTTGGGTTATTATTATTATTGGCGAAATGTGGCAAAAGTATCTTCCGAATTAGTAGTAAATAAAATATATGTGAGTAAATTGATGATGTATTATGTATATAAGTTTTAATTATAATTTAAATCTTTATAGATATCTCTCACTATTAAAAATAAAATATGACAACACTATATACCACTACATTATTCCATAATGATTTTTTTATATATTAAAAAAGAAGGAAAACTAAAATTTCTTACTTGATTAATCAACCGTATAATTAGCTAGAAACTTCGATCCAAACACTGGCCAAATGAATTTGTAAAGTTTGATTGGCACAAGTCTACTAAAATATTTTTTACAATCAAATGTTTACAACCTAAAAATGTAAATTTTGGATACTACTATAAACATAACAACAACTATCCATTTACAATATTAAACCTACATATATCCAAATCATTTATGATTTATCTACTTCTTCATGCCCGGTATTGATTATCTGAAAATTCAGTTTGCCGTATTTTTTTTTCTATTTTTTTTTTTTACGTTTCAATTAGTGTTTCTCCAAATATGGAGGATGTTCCAAGCATAAAAGAAGTAGAAAAATACTAAATAATATAATCATTTAAGTCGTAGTTATCATGAGAATAAGTTTGAGTGTACATATATATCCTACAAAATTAAAATATTTCGTTATAATAGATGTTGATGAAGTAGATTATATACTCTAAGAACAATACTAAGTTAATCCAAGCATACGGGAATGAAATTCATACAACCTTAAATAGTTTAACATCAACGAACGTTTAAAGTACTTTATATAGTATTTTACATTTTATATAACATCAGCGAACGTCATGATGAGTCGTATTTTACATTTTATATAGTTAACATAAACAAAGATCCAATGATAGAGTATTGGACGAAGGACTCCACACAGACACCACGGCCAACGTTATTTGTAAGGAATTCTTACTATCTTATCTTATCGATTAATTTATTTACATTAAAAGTCACGGGATCGGGCGGGGGAGGGGGCACCAAGGGTTATTGGGAACCAACCCTGTAACTACATTATACACTTTTGTATTTTATTTTGATTCGGATTGGAGTATAAGTTATTAATTAACGTATTAGCTACGGGTAGAGGACCGGTATAAAATACTACTCCCTTCCTCCCGGAAAACTTCATATATTAGGGTTGGCGTGCAGTTTTATGCGAAAAGTTAAAGTAATGATAAAGTATGAAAAAGGTGGAGAAAAGTGTACTTTGAGTGGCAAAAGGTGTAATTTGTGTGTAAAGTTGAAATTGTTTATTATTTGTTGGGTGTGGGGTAGTTTCCTAAAATGTATGAAGTTATGTGGGACGGCTAAAAATGGCAAATGCATGAAGTTCTGCGGGACGGAGGGCGTATATGTTATCAACCCGTCGAGTCCTGAACGGGCTCAGGTTGGGTCCTACACATTTCAAACCATATACGTCATGATGAGTCGTATTTTACATTTTCTATTGTTATAAGGCACAGTGATATAGTATTTGACGAAGGATTACACACTGACACCACGACCAACATTGTTTACAAGGAATTTTAACTGTCTTATTTTATCGATTAAGTTATTTTATCCTCACATTTTTATTTATTATAATTAAACTATACCGTGGCATCGCCACGGGTTAGTACTAGTTGATTGTAAAAACTCAACCTGCAGGTTTAGTACTTCCTCCGTCCCGGCACAAGTTTTCCACTTTAATTTTTTTCAGTCAAACTTTTTCAACTTTGACTATGAATTAATCTAAAACCGCAAATGTAAAATATTAAATTAAATTATATAATGAAAATTTAGCCCCTAAAGTTTCATTATATAAAAAAATTGAACATTTTACATTTGCGGTTTAAGATTAATTCAGAATAAAAGTACCAAAAAAATCAAAGTGGAAAACGTATTTTACGGAAGTACAATACTATTTATATTTCGGTTAATATTTGAAAGATGATTAGGTGATAATTTAATTGAAGTCTAATAAATTGATTGATAAGATAGATAAAATTTGATACTTTTAAGATAAATGATTTGAAACAACGTATGTATTTAATGTATGTATTTAATGATAAATTAATTTATCAGTCTTTGTAAATGCCAAAGACCTAGCCTGCTTGCTATCTACCAGCAACAAGAAAATGTTCATTGTCTTGAAATCTAATTTAATGCCTTCATAGTATAGTATACAATTACAGTGAAACCTCTGTAAATTAATACTCGATAAATTAATAACCTCGATAAAACTAATAAATTTATCCGGTCTCAACTTGGGACCAGTACAAATTTGGACCTCAATCGATAAAATAATAAGATAATAATTTTTTTGAAAACTCAGTGTATATATATTGGTCCCACCAAAACTATAAATTAATAATTACTAAAAAATTTCATATATATCTTTGTTATCCACTTAAAAATTTCTAAGTATGTGAAGTAAAAAAATGAATTTATAGTCACTTGTTTTTTGTTGAACTTCAAATACATACTGAGTTCATCTTTAATCTCCTCATTGCACTTGAGAGTTGTGCCGTTGTCTTCTCGTACAGAAACAAAAAGTTTTGAAGAGTTTTTGTCGGTTGCAATGCTTCTTTTTGAGTGATTGGTTCCAAAGTCATCGAATCATCCTCAGCTTCATCATCTACCGAATTCTGAATGGTATCCGCCACCATTTCTTCTATACAATGAACTTCAAAACATTTTTTGTGTTCACTAGGAAAATCTAGCAAGTGATTCACGTCCATTTACTTGTATATAAGGACATTTAACATATGTCATTCAAACTTCCAAATCCAAATAATATGTGAATATGAAGTCATAGAATGTTAATTGGAACATGTTTTTTTAAATTTATTCTTTTATCTCTAATTGATATACATTGTAACTACTATATTGGACTTGAAAATTTTATTGGTCAATTATGCATATACGTAAAACCTCTTTAAATTAATAAATTATTAATTTATCGATATAATAATATCTCGCTAAATTAATAAAATATTCAGGTCCCAACATTATTAATTTATAGAGGTTTTACTGTAGTATCAAATTTGAGAAGGAACAAATAAATGTATATAGTAGTTGAAAAAAAGAAACAACTTATTTTGCTCAACTTAGATACTTCAAGCTCTTACAAAGTACAATTTCCAGTCTACAATCAATAGCCTTATCAAGTAAGCGTATCATCAAGTGAAGACTTATCTTCAAACAACCTCTCCCTTGCCATAGCTGCCTGCAGGTTGCAAATTCATGTTAATCATGAAGAAGAAGATCAATTTGACCATTTCTAAAAAGAGACACCGAACTTGATACCGGACAAAAAATACAAGATATAACTGATAAACGCGAGGGGAGAAAAATCTAAAGAAAGGAGAACATGAGTGAGAGGGAAACCTGTTTGTTCCAATTTGTACGACAAGTTATTACAGCAAGCATAACCGTCTGCAATGTGGCACCTGACAGTATCCCTACCCAGAGTCCTTCCCCTCCAAAATGGAACCAGAAACCTAACACAGCCGCGATTGGGATGCCAAAAAGGTAAAATGCTGCAAGATTGACATAAGCACCGATATGCTGCCAGCCACAGCCACGAGCATTGCCTATAGAGGTAGAAAAAGCAAAGTCTAAGCATGTCACAAAGTTCTCTTAAATTTTAAAGCATTGCAAGGAGATATGTTTTCGATTATGCTAAATGTACCAAAAGTTGAGGAAACAATTAAGAAAAGAAAACCTGAAAGGCCTCCTTGGATACTGTCAACTATAAGAGACAAACAAACAAGCGGAGCCATCTCTTTTACATAGTCCACCACTTCTTCCTCATTGCTGAAAACATAGCCAAAAACACTCCGGCTAGCGAACAGGCCTATGCTTACAATTACTCCATCCAAAACTGTGAGAAGCATCAGAGCAGCAACTACTAGACGAGCTGCGTGTGGCTTTCCTGCTCCCAACTCGTTTGAAATTCTAGTACTGTACATCAGTTAAACTTATATGATTTAGCTGTATATATGCCATATGAATGTGTTAAATGAAAAAAAATATGGAGCTGACCTATTAACTATACCTTGCGGCGGCAGCCAATCCATAAGGTACTGCATAAAGCGTAGCAGTGGTGCTTAAGCTGTCCAAAACCGAATTTGGAATCAGAACAACCTTTAATGCGTAAGTCATAACATTATCGATACTTCTGAACAACTTACCATACAGAGAGCACCGAGGTTTCGAGCTGTGGGTTTGGCAAAAGCCCAGACAACAAGACAAGCAGTTCAAACGACCACCATTCAAGACTACAATAGCCAAATGCGTCAAAGTGATTAAAGATGATAAGATTGGTCATTTAGAATAGGAACTTATGAAGAGTTTGAACTTTGAACTAAAGAAACTCATACCATATCATTAAGGCAGAAGGAACTGCGAAGCCAAAAAATTCTTTGATTCCTTCAAATATCTTCAAAGACAATGGGGCACGAGTTCTTGCACAAGCGGAGGAATACTTCATGTATAAACTGAGAATGGCCACATTTAACCACATTGAAAGACCCATAGCAACTGCACCACCAAGATTCTCCAACCTGGACTTGAAAACAAGTAACCAACATACCGGTATGTGGAAACAGATAGTAATGCAGGAGCTTATGAGCATTGGAACAATTAAGCTTTGTATTTGATAGTATCGAATAAGCGGCTGAAGTGTTGCATAACCGAAGAGTGCAGGAATAAGCCAAATCATGAATTTCTCAACTTCATGTGAAATTTGAGGGTCTTGGCTGACAAATACGAGCACATTTTCCATACATGTCCACAAGATGGATAGAGGAATGCAAACAATCAGCAAGCAGAAAATACCGGTGTAAGTTTGATTTCCAACCTTTTCATATTTTTCAGCACCATATGCTTGCCCACTTAGAGTTTCTAAAGCACTAGCCATACCCAACTGTTTCATTAAGGGATCAAGCTGAGTTGTTAGAAAATTCCTTCATAATCTATTTAACGAACAAGTCAATTATACCTTTATTTAAAATCAGTAATGTATGATCAACTATCAGTTCCATGCAATGTATATATAGAGCAGATGTCACAAAATTGGTGTGGGAAACTATAAGCCTCATTTGGAATACTTGAACAGATGCTAAATTTCATCAAGCACAAACCATGAAAACAGAGCTAAGTCAAACCGAGTATTATATACTGTCAGATGGATCAACAGCCATGGTCTGTTCACCCTGTTTC
This sequence comes from Plantago major, assembly GCA_026545765.1. Lineage (NCBI taxonomy): Eukaryota > Viridiplantae > Streptophyta > Magnoliopsida > Lamiales > Plantaginaceae > Plantago > Plantago major. Next base: position 84,348,775 of record CM048841.1, read on the forward strand.
ACTAACCATGAAGCCAAATTATCTAACCATGACTTGTTCTAACCAAATATTCAACATCTAACCAAATATTTCACTCATACATACAGATTATCTTCTTTCCCATATTAAATCTATGATTGTTGATTGATCATACAGATTGATTAACCATAAACATCCGTTCCAAGACTTCAATACACCAGATTCCGAAAATATAATTGCACTGCAACTCTGCAAGTAATAATTTGCCAACAAAAAGTAGAGTCTGCAGTAAACTTGATGCAAGAAACAAACATAAAGCAATAGGTTTCTGTTCAGTCTAAAACATAAATACATATTAAACGAATGTCGAGCCAAATCAAAATGTGAGGAAGATCCCTTTCAATTCCAGTATCATTAGCACTTGAAATTGCAATGATGCAGCCATTTTTTTCGAAATTTCAAGAAACCAATGTCAAACCCATGTAAATCTTTCAGCTTTCTAATCAGTAACAGATCACATTACATACTTAGAGAACAAATGATCACATGAGCAAAATCCGCACTAGTCATCAACATACAAGTAAGGCAAACAATCAAGAAACAAGGAACCATACATGCTAGAATACCAGAAAATATCAACCAAGTAGATCTTCATCTTCATGCAAGTAATACAAAACAGAATACCATACATGCTAGAATACCATAGAATATCATACCAGGTAGATCTTGATGCAAGTAATACAAAACAGAATGGAAGATTAAGAAAAAAGAATGACAAGAACTAAGATAGAGCGAGACGGAGAAGCATACGTACAAGAAAACTGAAACCAGAGACAGTAGCAAATGAGAATGCCAAAGCAGTACTGGAAAGGTACAACTCTCCCAAATGACCAACCATCATCAAAGATATAACTTGGATCATGTAAAATGACAAAGTAACAGCAGCCATTGGTCCTGCCAAATAACCCAACTTCTTCATCTCCTCCCATAAAACACTCCATTTCTCCCTCCACTTTGAGTTTGTCTCTCTCAACAACAACGCTTCATCCATTTATCTTCTTTCTTTTGGTTACAAGAGGGTTTTTTTTTTTTTTTTTTTGATAAGTTGGTTACAAGAGTTTGGATTGCAAATTTATTGACCTAACTATGTTGTAGGAGGAAATATTTATGGAAGTTTCAGGTTTCCGCAAACACCAATGGTGATGATTGACTGAATAGTCTGCTTCAAATTGAATGACATTAGCAGTGCAACAGGCTAATTAATGACATTCATTCTATCAATTATTGGAGTGCTGTGCTATAGTTTGGTAGCTAGCTACCCTAGTCAAATCCTGCTTGTAAAACTCAATTCTTTATTCAGTCATAGTATACACTATTAACTCATTTGCTCAATAAATTAATCAAAACAAGAAGAAAAAAACATAAGAAGAGTATAGAGAGATAGTTTGAATAGAACATACAATAAAATAAGACTGAAACAAGAGGTGACAAGAGCAATACTGGAAAGGTATAATTCTCCCAGATGACCAACCTGGATCATGTATAATTCTCACTGACGAAGACAGCTCCAGACGTGAAACATAAAGCATTTGAAGATACTGGCACTGAGTTGCTCACCGACAACCAGCACTTGGTTGAATCTATTCAGAAACTGGATAAGTTTGCACCTTTTTTTTTATTCATACTCATTAAAAATTGTGCAAAACTGAAATGAAATTTTTTATTTGGAGTTGATGGAGTAACAGTTTAGGCCGTCCAAAATGGAAAAATCTAATAATCGTTTTGGAACCACATGAAAAAATGGATGATTAGGTTTGGTAACCTATGTAAGCGATAGAAATTAAGCGATACTTTCTTTCGAGTATCCTAAGCAAATTCAATGCTAACTTTAAATTGAACCTTAAACTTTAATTTTTCTAGGTAGAATTTTCCAAATGAATGAAATAAATAATTAATGAACTAAATTTACATATTTTACATACACTTGCAAATCCAAGGCATTATATATAGAGATCGAAAACAATATAGTTTAAATTCATCTAAAAGTCTTGTATAATACTAATGGATGCAAATTTGAATAATTCGTTTGTTTTCATTATTCTCATTGTCGCATTTTCCACATGCATATGTGCAATTGGACCGCCTAGAACACCGAGGACGCCACAACGTCATCATGCTCCAATTATGTTCGTTCATACTTCTACAAAAATCTTGATTTGGTTAAATGGAGAAAATTGAAAACATACGCACTTAACAAGATTAATCCTTTTCTATTTAATATCAAACTCATTTTTGTATTTAGATTTTAGAAGATATGCTCAACTATAAGCTTCATTTTAATTTGAATCTCTTATTTTTTATTCATATTAATGCAGCCATTGGCATATGACTGGTGTGTGATGAGCCCGAACGCAAACGCGACAAAGGTTGGAAACTACATGAAATGTGTGTGCGGTCATGGACACTGGACAGTTTCGTTTGTGATTAACCTCGTCTATCATGATTTATTTTTTTTGAAGAAGTAAAAGATTTTATTGCTCCAAGGAACATCAGGAATGTTCCACAAGTACATAGTCAATTACAAAAAGCTAAATCACAACCACCAAAAAACTGAGAAAAAACTATCAGATCCACAGTATCTCCAAAAAAAGTCTCAAAGTACACATAAGCCCAGTCAAAGTCCAACCGGAACCTCGATCTCCCAATCTTCCGGAGTACCCACGATACCTCTCTGGTCTAGCATGTCGAGACACCGAGATGTCTCGCCAAGAGTTAAGAGATAGAGCGTGCACCACAATGGAGAAATATCACCCAGAAGGGAAGAAAGAAAAGGTGATGATTTCCATCATGGCAAACCAGAAAAACAGGAGATCAAGGGGTGAACCCAAACCGACCTGTGAGCACTAGAAACTCAGAAACATCATAAAAAGAAGAAACAACCATCGGCCAGACCCAAACTCAACAAGCTCAGAAAATACCCAGTTCACCCAAACCAAATCCACTCACTGACTTGGATAGCAAACAGCAGAGAACCCAGTATTCGAGCCACCTCAATTACACAAAATTTCAGTTGGAAAACCTTCCCAATCCGAGAACTGATATCCAGCATTGATCACAGTTTGATTTTTAAACCAAAGCCATAGGTACCATTTGATGTTCTGTACGACGTCACTTGGAGACGGAGTTACACCACGAAAAAATAGCTCATTCCGTGCAATCCATAAAACCCAAAGTGTACAGTGAAAAGTTGTAATCCATGCCTCATTTTTCTTGACGAACTCAGAATTTGCAATATACTCCATACATCCATAAATCGAATCAACCTCGCAGTATGCTAGATCCAGCCAATCGAACACTTTGCGCCAAACATTGTTTGCAAATTTACATTGTACAAAGAGATGCACCCCATTTTCTTCTTTCTGTTCATCACATAGTCTGCAAAACATAGCCTCCTCATCTCCCAAAATTCTTCTTTTCTTCAGATTGGTCAAAGTAGCCACCCGCTCTAGCAAGACCCGCCACACAAAATAATTAAGCCGTTGCGGGGTCCACTTTATCCAAATCAAATCGGACCATGCTTCAGTTATCATCGCCTCTCCTGCACGTCTTTTCTCAATCTTTCTATAGCCCTCAGCAACAGTATAAATATTTCTTGCAGCAAAGTGCCATCTCCAGCAATCAGCAGTACCTCCAATTTTTTTTATACATGTTAACATAAGACAACAACTCTAAAACAAGATCAGCTTCCCACTCAAACAAGTTTCTTCTCCACCCCCACTCGACTAGCACACTCCCATCCCCAAACACCACTCTATCCGACACTAGACACCCTTTAATCAAATCCAAATTATATAAACCAGGAAAACGATCTTTTAACTTCACCCCCACATCTACCCAACAATCCTCCCAAAATCGAGTAGATTTTCCATCACTCACAATACGACCAACACCCGACCAAAACCACTCACTACAACCCACAAATTTCACAAGATCCCTCCACCACGAAGACCACTTCCTGCCCCACACTTTCCTATTTTGACACGACTCCACGACATCAACAAAATTTCCATATTTCGATCTTAACACTACCGACCAAAGAGAATTTGTTTCAGTTAGAAACCTCCACCCCCACTTGCCTAACAAAGCTAAATTGAACCACTCTAAATTTTTTACCCCCAGCCCTCCCGACTCTTTTGATTTGCATACATGCTCCCACCTCACCCACGCCACTTTTTTATCACCCCCCAAAACCCCCCCCCCCCCCCCCCCCCATAAAAAAATGTATGTACAACTTATTAAGCCGGTTAAGGAGAAATGAAGGGATTTTGAAAAAAGAGAGGTAGTGTAGAGGAAGAGAGCTGAGCACCGCTTTAAGCAACACCACCCGTCCGCCAAAAGATAGAAAGTTGTTCTCCCACCTCCCCAAACGCTTTTCCACCCTCTCAACTAAATTCATCCAAACTGCTTTATCACTAGGCCTTGCCCCAATAGGGAGCCCCAGAAAAATGAAAGGTATCTTCCCCACAGAACAATTAAGAAACAATGCCCAATTTGCAAGAACAGTATCACTGACCCCAAATTCCCAGCAAACAGCTTTTCTTGAAATTAATTTTGAGCCCAGACATCCATTCGAAGCATCTTAGCACACTTTTCAACACCCCGACATTTTCCTTCTTAGCTTCACCAAAAATTATAGAGTCATCCGCATACTGTAGATGAGAAATCTCTACTTTATCTCGACCAATTTTCAACGGTTTAAACTCCCCATTTACACATGTCGTCTTCATCAACCGCCTCAAACCTTCAGCAACAACAAGATAGAGAAAAGGAGATAACGGATCTCCTTGCCTAAGTCCCCTCCCCAACCTAAATGAATTGGTTGAACTCCCATTTACAATAACCGATGACTCTGCTGTACTTACACACTCTTTGATCCAGCCACACCATTTTTCACCAAAGCCCAGTAATCTCAGCATCTCCAGTAAAAAATTCCAATCGACGGAATCATAAGCTTTCTCAAAGTCAATCTTAAACATTAAGATCGCCCGCTTTTCTTTCCTTGCCTCATCCACAATTTCATTTGCTACTACTGCTCCGTCAAGTATGTTTCTGTTTCTTAGAAAAGCTGACTGATTCCAAGAAATTACTTCCCCTAAAAGCTTTGCGAGTCTCTTGGAAAGTACTTTTGCAACTATTTTATACACCCCACTGATCAATGAAATTGGTCTGAATTCCTCAATGGCCATTGGATTAGCACATTTTGGAATGAGTGTAATAAAAGAATTATTTAGCCCACGCACCAGCTTTCCATTCTCAAAAAACTCGTCAAACAGCTGCACAATATCCACCTTAATCAGCTCCTAGAAGTTTCTGAAAAAGTGAAAATTAAATCCATCGGGGCCTGGACTCTTATCCAGCCCGCAATCCCATACAGCTTCTTTGATTTCGACCTCAGAGAACCGATCTTCAAGAACCTGCAGACTCTCCAAAGATAACCTGTTACCCAACAGAATATCAGGCACCTTAATATTCATGTCACCTCTTGCCGCAAACAACCCCTCAAAATGTTTACAAATCCCTTCTTTCACATCTTTTACCTCATCCAACCATCTGCCATTTATCCTGATTCCTCTCAACAACTTCAAACGCCCCTTCCTCTCAACGCTTTTGTGGAAAAACCTAGAATTCGTATCACCCTCTTTCACCCAAGTATTCCTCGATTGTTGGACTCGAATTTGATCCTTCATCTCCAAAAGCCTATTTAGTTCAGCCCACTCAATTTTCTTCACTGCAGCCTCCTGCGAATCCAAACCCTCCGTCTCCAGCTTTTTATCCAATTCCGAAATACACTCAGTTTTCTGAACAATTTTCTTTTCAAGTTCTCCAAAATGAATCTTACGCCACGCCTTAATCTTCTCTTTAACTGCCTTCAGCTTTTCTTTTAAAATGAATCCGCTCCAGCCCTCCACTTTGTGTTCCTTCCAAATCTCCTCAACCATCTCCCTAAATCCCTCTACTTTCATCCAACAGTTCAAAAATTTGAAAGGCCTCGGACCCCATTCCTTTACATCAGTTTTTAGAACAATTGCCGCATGATCATATACTTTTCTCTTTAAACCAATCTGCACCAAATTTGGCCAACTCTTCAGCCATTGATTTGACAATAAAAATCTATCAATCCGGCTACAGCTTCTACCATTATCCTTGTACCACGTAAATTTCCTCCTCTCAAGTGGCAGATCCACCAATCGACATTGATTTATAAACTCATTAAAGTCTCTAATCTCAGCTGCCCTGCCTGAATGACCGTACCCTCGCCTTTCTTCCTCACACCTGATTGCGTTCAAATCGCCACAAATGCACCAATTCTCCTCCTCCTTCCCTCGCATTCTTTCCTCAATCATCCTCCACGTATCCTTCTTACCTGCTGCTGTGTTTGGTGCGTATACGTTCACTATGTTTACACGTACTCCTTTCCACAACCCCACCACACATAACACACCTGTTTCACCCCAAAGATCCTCTCTCACAAACACAGAACTATCCCAAATGCAACATAAACCTCCAGCAGCTCCATTTGAACCACTAAACACCCATTTACAGTCAATATTTCCCCACAAAGTACGAGCCAACCTCTCATCCACATACTCCTTTTTCGTCTCCTGAATACACACAAAATCCAAGTTTTCTTTAGATACGAGTTCCCTAATTGCAGTCTTCTTCACCTGCCTTCCCAATCCACAAATATTTATACTAGCGATCTTCATTGAGAAACACATGGCGTCTCCAAAACCTTCCCCTCTTCCTTCCCACCTACTCCCCCTGCATCCCTTAAATCCCACTCCTTAAATTTCTGTACAACTAATTTTCTGTTCACCTCCTCCAAAATCCCCAATGAATTTCCGATTCTCCACACTTCCTGAGCATCCATTTCGTTCCTCTTAATCAGCAAACTATTGCAAGCTACTATCTCACTATCTTCCAAAACCACACCTCCATCCATCACTATGCTGCCAATACCACTATCTTCCGCCACCGATTTACACCTCCGCCCTCTCTTCAACCTTCTATCAACACCTTCTCTTTCATCAGTTCCAGACTTCGATTGGTTTCTATTGGTACCTTGCTTCTCCACAAATCTCCCCTCCATCCGCTGATTTTGTTCGATCGACACCTCCTTCAACGACCTCAACTTCAATCTCTTGTGCTTAATTTGATCTTCCTTATCGTGGTTTATGATCAGCGGATATATATTGAAAGGATCAGTCGAATTTTCTCTCACAATCGTCCTCTCTGTTTCAAGACTCACATCGTGAGTACAGAATTCTTCATCACTGATCATATCCTTATCGCTTGGTGGAGAAAGAGGGTCCACGTTAAGTGGATCATTTCGCTGGGCCAACAGAATAGCCTCATGGCCCAACACGCTTGCAACATCTGGCCCACTTTTCTCCATGTTACAATCCAATAGATCCTTCAAGCCCAACTCTACAATCCCAGCCAGACCACCACCCGTAACTTCTCTTAATTCTGCTTGCATCGGCTCCTGTTCCCTGAATATTTCACTCCTAAACATAACTCCATGCCTGTCCTCTTCCACACCATTATTTCTCAACAACACATTCTCATTCCCAATCTTTGCTTTATTAATAACTTCCAAACAAGCTCCTTCCCAACCCTCCTCACACAACTCAGCATTTACATCATGTCCCCTCATCATTAAATTCACTTTCAGGCACAAATGACTCTCCAACTTCTTCCTCATCGGAACACAACTCGTCCGGTTCCGACTCGTCAGACTCTGATTCATCACCTGCCATGGATGCATAATCTGTATTACTACCTCCATGAACGATATTGGATTCCATCACATGAATTGTGTAATATTTCTCCCAAATTTTAACTCGAAATTTGCTGCCAATTCGATCAAAGATCGGAGTTTCGAGCAAGACACAGCCTTTGCGCAAGTCTTTCTTTTCAATGGTATTCTGACAAACCTCCAGGACCTTTCCAAATTTATTTCCAATTTTCTTGAACAATTGCGGACACCAACCATGCAACGGGACTCCATGCACGTTTAGCCAAATCTTTCTCCTGCCATCAACATCCGACTCCTTCCAAGGTCGAATAAACGTAAAAATAGTCTCTAGCCATTTAGGATCCTCCTTCAAAATGTTAATTTGATCCTCCTTATTTGTATTATCAACTATCCATGAATCATCAGAGAACTGTGTTATTCTTGACTGTATATAACCTTTGGATTGAAGAAAGTCCACAGCCTCCTCCATACTTACCCCATCTTTCAGACCACAAACCAGCATCCTTCGAACCCAATCAATAGACTTCTTTTCTGGTTTGAAAATAAAACTTGAATCAAAATCTCCCTCTTCGTTAACCTTCTCTCTTCGTTTATGATAACCAGAATCTTTAATCTCCTCCAACCTTCCTGCTTTCTCAAATTGTTCTCTCCCAACTTCCACCTGATTACGACCTCCTTATTTAGCGGCCTGCAGATAGCTCACCCCTTCATTTCTCTTGCTCGGTAAATTCACAAACATCTCTTGCCGAACCTTGGATCTCTGTTCTATGCCATTCTCTCGATCAATAGCAGCTCTATTCGCCAAAATCTTGGTATTCCCCACACAAAATCCTTGCACTTCCGCCAAAATCTCATTCAAATTCACATTATTCTCAAATCTTGCAAATGCAAACTTTTTCCCACTCACATTCCGTTTGTTTGGCATGAACACATCCTTGACGATCCAATATTTCTCCAACAGCTCCTTGACATCAGTCGCACTCCAATCTTCAGGAAAATTTGTGATATAAAGACTCTTGGAATTCCTAGTTAATTTTTCTACCCATTTCGAATGCACTCCATTCTTTCTAGCTTCAAACGGACGTCTGAAGTTCCTCTCCACAGTGCTCACAGGTACCCTACGTAGATCTAAGGAGAAGGATCAGCACGGGTTGGCTTATGGCTATGGAGGAAAGCTTTTGGTGGCCGGTGAGTGGCCGGGAACCTACGGAAGGCTCTAGGGTTTCTCTCCCTCACAAACTCTCTCTCTCTCTAAACATTTCTTGGTCTCTTTTTCATGATTATAAATGGTGTCCGACTGAATTTGCTGAAAGAACTGATAAAAACCCATGTAAGTACATTATGTTGTAAATTGTGATAATTACATCATATTTGAATCTCAATTGGATATGATTTATTAATATCTTTATTTTATGGATTTATTGTAGCCACCGACGCATGCAAGTTTGTACCAATGAATAATCATCGTCATGAACCTGCTCCATCCCTACCTTTTACTGTTTGTGAGAATCATGGACATTGATCATATGAGTTTGGGTATTATGAAGTCCAAATAATACTCTACGTGATATTGTTCCAGCTACAATATATAACTGATGTGTTGTAATATTTGTAAAATTTGTTTCATAAACTCTAAAGAATAAAAACTGGTATTGGGTTTTGCTATTACATACCCGCACGTGTGTTAAATATTCAAATAACATATATAAATAATAAAAGGAAAAAATATTCAAATAATATAAATTAAAGAAAAGGAAAAAATGATGAAATATATTTATTTATTTTGGAACCAAGAGCACTTCTATTATACAAAAACAACGTACATACGTACAAGAAAGGCGATCTAGCTTACCCAACAAAATCATGAAAGAACAAAGTCATTGTTGTCCCGTTATCAAAAAACAACGTACATGTCAATTGAAATTTATCATTATATATTTCTCTTTTATATTTTACCAACTCAATTATGCCGATGACATGTGTCGAGCGTGTCTGAATTCTCAGACATTTGTATCTCACACGTACAAATCAAGTGTAAAAATTGATCGAAATATACAAATTGAACATATGATTAATTTAACGGCCACAAATTGGACAATTGCAATATCTAGTACCCTTTATGTACTTGGTACAAAATAAAGTATTACAAATTGGATGGTGTCACTTTGATATCAAAATAAACTCTCTATTTTCTCTCAACATTTATGATTATATGTGAACTTTTTTACACAAAGTCTTGGAAGACACGTGTCTTATTGAGGGATTTCAGGGACCTATTGATATTATTCTAAAGTATAAGTGTAATAGTAAATACAATATAAATAATTTTTTATGAGTGCAATTTTTTATGTCATTTTAATGTGTGTGTGTATAACACCAATATTTTTATTAATAACTAATGTTTCTGCTACACACGACACGAGACCTACTCAATTTTTTAATATCTAGGGATTTTGAAATTTAAGTTTGCATGTTTGTGCATTTTAAACTATTACCAAAAGCAATTATTCATGTGAAGTTATATATATAGATTTTTTCTTTTGCTTGTGCATTTACATTATTATTTTAGTTGAAATTCGAGTGGCACTCTCAACAATAGTCAGTGAGTGCCCTAAAAAGATTTTATTCTCAGACTACTTGATTAATTACACTTTCTTCCTATAAATTATACTTCTTCCGTCCCGCCCCAAGTGTCCCATTTTGACTTTTCGGGTCAACTGTCTCCATCTTTGACCACAAATTAATTTTAAACTGCAAATGCAAAATGTTCAATTAAATTATATAATGAACACAAAGTCTCATAAGAGACGGTCTCTAGATAACTTAAGTAGAGACGACCTATGTTATCAATAAAACCATTTATGTTATTAATCAAAACGGCTATGTTGTTAACGAAATAAGTCTTGTTATAATATGAAACAACACCGTTTTGATTAATAACATCGATGTTTTTCTTGACAATATAGGTCCGTCTCTAGATAAATTATCTAGAGGTCGTCTATCAGAAGACTTACTCTATAATGAAACTTTAGGGACTAAATTGTCATTATATAATTTAATTGAGCATTTTGCATTTGCAGTTTAAGATTAATTCGTGGTCAAAGTTGGAGACGATTGACTTGAAAAAGTTAAAATGAGACACTTGGGACGGGATGGAAGAAATAGTACTAAAGAGTATACTCCGTTCCAAAATACTTCATCCATTCCACTATAATTTTTTAATTATTTCATTTTGGATGATTCATTAAAAACTTATGTTTCTTTTTATAAAACCCACTATCCCAATTTATTAATGTTTTACTACTTTCTTTCATAGTTGATCAATTATACTTTTTACCATCCACTTACTACCTTATTTACATAAACCATTTTTTTATTCATACCCATTAAAAATTGTGCAAGGTGAAATGAAAAGTTTTACTTGGAATTTAGGAGTATGTAACATTTTATGATGCCCAAAATGGAAAAATCTAATTATTGTTTTGTAATTAACCGCAGGAATATATGCATGATTAAGTTTGACAACCTATAGAAGCGATACTTCTTTCGAGTATACTAAGCAAAGTCATGCATGATCATTCAAATTGAACCTTAAACTTTAATTTCTCTAGGTAGAACTTTTTAAATGAACGAGACAAATAATAAAATATATAGGCGATAGGAACAAGCGATACTTTCTTTCGAGTATACTAAGCAAAGTCATGCTCCTTCAAATTGAACCTTAAACTTTAATTTCTAGGTAGACTTTTCCAAATGAATGAAACAAATTATAAATTAAATTTGCATATTTTGCACACACTTGCAAATCCAAGGCATTATATATAGAGACCGGAAACAATATAGTTTTAATTCATCCAAAAGTCTTGCATAACTCTAATGGATGCAAAGTTGAATAATGCATTTGTTTTCATTATTCTAATTGTTGCATTTTCCACAGGCATATGTGCAGTTGGACCACATAGAACACCTAGGACGCCACAACGTCATCATGCTCCAGTTATGTTTGTACATACTTCTACGTAAATCTTGATTGGGTTTAATAGAAAAAATTGAAAACATACGGACTTAACGGGATTCCTTTTCTATTTGATATCAAACTCATTTGTGTATTTAATTTTCTGAGGATATAACTAACTATAAGCTTCATTCTAATTTCAAATTATTAATTTTTAATGCAGCCATTGCCATATGACTGGTGTGTGATGAGACCCAACGCAAATGCGACAAAGGTTGTAAACTACGTGAAATGTGTGTGCAGTCATGGCCACGTGAGCATGGAAAAGTGTGAACTCACATTTTCTGGGGGACCTTGTCATAATAGCACCGATGGTATATGGACAGCTTCATTTGTGATCAATCTCGTCTATCATGATTATAAATGGTGCCCGGCTGAATTTGCCGAAAGAACTGATAAAAACCCATGTAAGTACACTATGTTGCAAATTGTGATGATTATGGCATATTTCTATCTCAACTGGATATGATTTATTAATCTCTTTATTTTATGGGTTTATTGTAGCCACCGACACGTGCAAGTTTGCACCAGTGAATTATCATCGTCATGGACCTGCTCCATCCCTGCCTTTTACTATTTGTGAGAATCATGGACATTGATTATATGAGTTTGGAGTTATGAAGTCTAAATAATACTCTACATGATATTGTCGGGCTACAATATATAGTTGATGTGTTGTAGTATTTGTAAAAGTTGTTTCATATAAATTCTAAAAAATAATACCCGGTATGGGTTTTTGCTATTATATACTACCATTTTTATGCATGTTTGTTAATTATATACATAATAAAAGGAACAATATTCAAATAATATAAATTAAATAAAAGGAAAAACGAATGACATTAGTATTTTTTATTTTATTTTTGGAACCAAGAGCATACTTCTATTATCCAAAAACAACGTACAAGAAAGGCGATCCAACCAATATCTTGAAAGAACAAAGTAATTGTTGGTCCCTTAGGCAAGAAGGTTTAAGTTGGTATAAGTCAAATTAGCAGAAGACCTAAATAAATGTTAAGTCTGTGAGTTTAGTGTGCAATCAATAAGTCAAATAAACAGATAACTTGTTGAATGTAAATGGTTTAAAGTAAATTTACTTTGAGTTTATAGTAGTGGTTTATGAAGGTGGCGTATTTTCTCAACTAATCCGCTTACCCTTGTTTAGGACATGAATTCACTAATACAAAAAATGATATATTACAATTCTGTCCTTAGCTAAATCACTTTAAACCCAACGTTGTATCCTAGTAAGTGCTTTCGGTTTCAAGGGGGTTTTCTTAATTTTCAAAGGGGCGAATTTCTTTTGTTACCCCTTAAATTTGGTCCAATTACAGATTCAACCACCTAATTTAAAGATTTACAGTTTCATCCAAAAAATGAACGTAGGATTTTTTCCAATTACAGATAGTCCAAAAGTCAGCGATCGTGCTGACATGGATCTGCTTTTTGCTTATGTGGAGGAAAAAGTTGAAGTTATTAACGAAAATGCCATTAATTATTTTGATTTTTCATTTTCTTTAATCCTTCTCCTTATTTTCTTTTCTTTTTCCCTTTTCTTTATTAATATGTTTCCGAAAATTGCAAATTCTAAGTACCTAGAAAATATCTAATTCTTCATTGGGCACCCATATGTTTTCTAAAAATCTCAAACAAACCCCTCGAATTTTTAATCGAATCGAAACATCAACGAACAATAACCAAAATCAAACCAAAACTGGAAAAGGAATCACGAGAAGTTGCAGATGCAAATGGAGCTCCATTGGAGCTGCAAATTAAGCTCCAATGGAGCTTAATTTGCAGCTCCATTGGAGCTGTAATTAAGCTCCATTGGAGCCGTTTCTTTGGAGCTGCTTTTACAGCTCCGATTGGAGCTTTATAAATAGCTCCGATCGGAGCTATATTTGGAGAAGAAGAAGTGATGTAGGAGGAAGAAGGGGAGAATGAGGAAGAAGAAGATATGTAGGAGGAAGAAGAGTAGTAGAATAAGAAGTGGGTTTGTTTGTTTATATTTTACTTTATCTTTTCTTTATTATTTTATTTTATTTTATCTTTTCTTTACTTATTTTACTTTAAAAATTCCAACTAGGAGAGAGAAATTGTGACATTGGAGTGTTGGACAACGGGAAGGGGGTATTTGTAATTGTTTCAAATCCGGGGATGAATCTGTTTCGGGGTCCAATTGCAGGGGTACTATATGTAATTTTCCCTTTTCAAAATTAAGTAGTTCCCCCTCCTTCCTTCTTGTCACGCCTGTCTAGGCTTTTTTTTTTTTTTTTAAATCATGTTTGTCAAAATGAAGGCTTGCTAGTAACAATGATTTAGTTACTTAGAAAAACTAAAGCTCAACGACAATTATTATATTTCAAATTTTGAGTATGTTGTTCTAGTAAACAAGACGTGCTTTAAAGTTTCGTGCCAAAAGAAGGAAAAAAAAATTAGTCTGAATCTTATGTCTGCAGCGAGCGAGTCGATGTCTTCGCTGCAACGAAGCATCTGTTTCAGATACGCTTCTTGGCGATTCATTGCGGTGAAACTTGCTTAGTCAGACTAACTCCTCTCCTTCTCGAATTCTTGGCTTTTCATCACTTGCAAGGGTTTTCTTCATGTATCTTCTTCGTAGCCCTTCGTAGATGCTTGAAAACACTTTTTCTTCGTCAACCTTGCAAGCAATCTTCTCCATCTTGTACGAATAGTCCTCCTCTTGACTTCAAAAACTCTTTTGCTAAAAACGCCATAATTCCTACAAATTAAAAAAAGTAAACAAGTAACACAATTCTCTAATAAAATATAGCAAATTAGATACTCAAGGCAACAAAAACACATGAATTTGATGTATTAAAGTGAGTCATATTATGCTTCATCAACACATCATATAAAGCTTGTACATTTTCCATATAAACCTTCTGCATCTTTCATATAAACCTTAAACATATCATTAAAACATGAACAATTTATCACATACATTTAACATCTTGTAGGATTGAATGCGTATTGACATTCGCTCGAGGGATCCAAGAAGCGTAGACATGGCATGTAGTGACCAACTACTCCAAAGTGGTGCTAGGAGGTGGTTAAAGAGGAGTTTATGGAGCAAAAAAGTGGAAAAAACTTCCAAGTTCCGAAGAAGTCACTTCACCGCGGTGAGGCTCATGGCCAAATGAGCTCACAACGGTCACCTGCTCTAGAGAGTTTCTGGTAGGTGACTGACTGCGGTCAGCTTCTTTCCAAAGGGAAGCTCACCACGGCGAGACCTGTTCAACCCACGATTTATGGCAGTTTCTCCACGATTTTTGAAGTTGCAACTTCCTATGTTTCTATATATAGACTATTGTAACTCGTTTTTTAAGCATTCTCAAACCTATTCTACTCGTATTCAAATATTGTAAACACTTTGATTTCAATTCTCATAAATCGAAGTATTATCATTGTTCGAACAATCTCGTGGCTTTGAAGCGTTGAGGTAACCAATAGGTGTAACTACTATTTAGATTACATGTGACAAGTTGTTTACCTGCAAGTCGGCTTTATCTCGGTGCATTGGTTTATGAGTTGTATTTTTTATCATTAATTAGATATTAATCGCATAAGAACATGTGTATGAGATGTGATTAGCTTACTTTTATTGGGCTTTACTAAACCCTTTATTTTATCTATTATGATCCAGTTTACACTTCAATTAGGTATTAATCGCATAAGCACATGGGTATGAGCTGCGTATTGTTTATCTGTATCTGATATTAATCGCATAGTAAGGGTGTTGAGATGCGCATTGTGTATACTTTAACTAGGTACAAATCGTATAAGCATCACTCTCGAATAGAGTAATTACTTCGTTTGTTTGTAGAAGCGCATGATTAAGGGTTACATTGCATGTATAAGATAGAGTGGCTGAGCAATCAAACTTTCTCACACATTTTTAACAGCCAACACAAAATGAGTTTAAGCTACAAAACTAGCGTAATCAAATCCTCGAGAGATTCGACCCCATGGATTAAGAAATCGCTACAACGCCTGCTTAATACTTTTTCGATATTAAAATCTAGCACATCAATCCCAAAGATTACTAATCCTATGAAGATTAAGAACTTCAGACCTATTGCTTGCTACAATATTATTTGCAAGCTTATCACTAAAGTTTTGGCTCAGCGTCTCCAATGATTGATGCCTTCTTTAGTTCTAGACACTCAGGGTGCTTTTGTAACCGGGAGGATGATGCATCACAATATTTTCCTTAGTCAAGAATTGATTAAAGGTTATCATCAGTCTCATATTTCTCCTAGGTGTCTTCTCAAAATAGATTTGCATAAGGCTTATGATACTGTTAGTTGGACCTTCCTGGAACAAGTTTTGAGAGCCTATGGTTTTGATGATTGGTTCGTGTCTAGAGTGATGACTTGTGTTTCTACAACAAGACTTTCCTTTAATTTGAATGGTAGATTGGAAGGGCTTTTGGAGGGGAAACAGGGTCTCATACAAGGAGACCCTTTGAGTCGTTATTTGTTTGTTCTCTATATGGATTACCCCACTAGGCTAATTAAAAGGAGAGTAATTGGTATTGAGTTCAAGTATATAATCCAAAATGTAAGAAAATTGATCTAATGCAACTGGGGTTTGCTGATGACCATATGATCTTCTGTAGAGGTGATGTTGGCTCTTTGACTGTGATTAGAGATATTCTCTAGGAGTTCTATCTTCTTTGGGACATTGGTGGGGTGTCCCAGGTACAAAAAACTAAGTTACTACAAGTGTTGCAATTTCCTGAAGGTGACTTCCCTATTAGATACCTTGGTATCCCTCTCAGTCCTAAAAGACTTCTTATCAGGGATTATGAGCATCTGATTCATAAAATGATTGGAAGAATCCAAGCTTGGAGTGAAAAATCCTTGAGTTATGCTGGTAGGCTGGTTTTGCTAAAGTCAGTGTTGAATAGTATAGAGCAGTTTTGGCCAAGATTTTTTATTTTCCTATTGGTTTGGTCAGGAGAATTAATGGTATCTTCAGAATTTTTTTGTGGCATTGTACTATTTATGGCAAGAAAAGTTTAGTTGCTTGGAGTGTTGTGTGTCGAGCTAAAGAACATTGAGGTTTAGGGATAAAGGAGGCGCTTTCTTGGAATAAAGCGGCTATCTGTGTGTATATCTTTGATTTAGACATGTCAGCTGAGTTGTCTGTACTCCATAGATGGATTCATGTTTATTACATCAAAGGGCAAAGCATGTGGAATGTGGGTTCAAGACAAGGAGATAGTGTGTGGTTGAAAGGGATCTTGAGAGTTAGAGATCATATTTTGCAACACTGTTCCATGTCTGATTTGAATCAAGTATCATTTTTCTCTCATTCTGCTATTCTTACTCACTTTTATGATTTGTTTTGTCCCCATGCTCCCGAGTGTTTCCATTATCACCTTATTAGGAATAAATTTGTTGTACCTAGAGTTTCTTTTTGTACTTGGTTGGTTGTTTTAAATAGACTACATACTAAAGTCAGATTAAAGCAATGGGTTTATTTCAAAATGATATGTGCACTCTGTGTATTGTTGGTGTGGAAACTTTGTCTCATTTGTTTGGTGATTATATTATAACTAGACCTGTCATAAATACCCTTTTACAGGTTGTCGCTATTCCTATTACTAATTGTGTGTTTGAGGATTGGCTTCATATGTTTCAGATATCTAGTCGGAAAAGGTCTCAGGTTTTCCAAATTAGATCAGGTGTTTTCTGCAGTGCTATTTGGGCTATTTGGAAGAGCAGGAATGCTTCTATCTTTAAAGGTACTCCTTTTGATGTTGTTGGTATCTGCAAGCTGGTTTGTGGGGACTTGTTAGTTAGATTACCTAGGATTTGTAAGCACAATGGTAGGCTATTTGCTTCTATTGTTGCTAGACTTGTCCTGGTTTGATATGCTTTGTTTAGCAAATGTGAGCACTTGGTTTGTTTTGTAGTTTCAGGTTTATTTCTAGTGAAGGGGATATCTGGCTGCAATTCCGTAATTATCAGTATGTGAGGATCTTTAGATCGAGCCAGGTTGTCTTTTCTTCTACTGTTCTTTCTCTGGTCTCCCTCAATCCTTCATAGAAGTCTCTCTTGGGAAACCTGGTAGCACAACATATCCGGTGCCTGTCTGTGTTCAAGGTCGAAGAAGGGTGATCACGGTTCTGAACCAGAGTCATGGAGATGGTTGGACATTGGACTTTGCCTATTTGTTTTGGATCACATAACTTTCTCTAGAGTCTTAGCAATAGGCGACTACTTTTTATTGTACTAGATATCATGTCTTGGTGTTGTATATACTGTTTTGGATTTGTTAGTCACATAATTGTTCTAGAGCTGACATTCAGATTGTTACTCGGACTTCTAGTGCTTATCACTTTGATCTGCACACCTTGAGGTAGATAGTTTTAGTGATTTTGTACTTTGAGTATACCCCTCTCACGTTTGTACTCACTTTTCTAGGCTTCTATGGGAATTTAATTCTTAAAAAAAAAAAGTCCATAAATCCCCTCTCACGTTTATACTCACTTTTCTGGGCTTCTATGGGAACTTAATTCTTAAAAAAAAAAAGTCCATAAAACTCAGTAAAAAACAAAACAAAATTTTCCTAACTCACGATTTAAACTATACCAAACACTCCTTGGACTATAATTAATATGTATAAAGACCAAGGTTCGTTTCCCTTCTCCAATAACCGCAACCGTGTTCCTACTCACAATTTCCTTTTCCGTTGCAGAAACCTAAAGACTTGAGAGTTATTAGTCAAATTTTCCTGAACTTACCTCAAATTAGTCCCTCGAAAACCCTAAATTTACCCCTTTCCAGATTCCACCTCCATCAAAATCAAAAAATCTTCCAATTAGTAAAGAAATACCCAATTTTCTCCACACTAGTTCTTTCTTCTCTCTTTCCCCCTTTCCCATTTTTCACAATCTTACTCTGCCGAGTATAACCATCATCATCATCATCATCATCATCATCAATCGTCTGTAATTACCCCCTTTTCGATTTCTGAGAACATCATTCTCCGAGCTTCCTGATTCTTGCTTTCTTGAATACATACAACAAAGCCCCATTCTTCTTGTTTCGTTTTTCCAAAATAAAAACCCCAGCTTTCTCCCTTTCTGTTTCGAATTTGAATTCTTGCCTAGCTTAAATGCAAGTCCATGATCTCCCATGTAAACCTTCCCTGGACCCTCCTGCACCCGATCCCTCCGCCATGTCCGTCCATTCTTCCCCGATCCGTTCTCCCACAAGCCCCGAAAATAACACCAAGCCCGATGTTGTGGAGAATGATACTAAACCGAGTGTTAGTAACAATAATGGTACTACTTCCACTGCTTCTGCTACTGCACCTGTGGTTAGGAGAGAGAGGCCTTCCAGGGCATGCACTCAGAGGGCTGTAGCTAGAATGCAAGCTGCGGCGAAAGCTGAGGCTTCGATGGCCGAGGCTGAGAGGAAGAGGAAGAGAGCGAGGAAGGAGCGTTTGTCAGCTAGGTTGTTGAAGGAGGAGTTGTCTGAGGAAGAAGAGGAGGGGTCTGGTGGGGAGGAGGGAGAAGAGATGGAGGAAAACGGAGGGGCGGACGGTGGAGGCACGAGGGTGCAATGTAGTAAGATAATTACGCCGCTGGTTGGTGAGCCGGAGCCTTCTCAATTGCCCCGGTGGAATATTCGGTCCATGTGGCAGCTGGCTTCCATTCTTAATTTCTTGAATGTATGTATCTAATTAGGAAATCTATGTGGGGAATATAGAAAGATGCATTATTTATGGGGATTTATGGTGTTTGAGGTCTAATGGTGCTGTTTTGTTATTGTGTGGTGTAGGTTTTTAGGCCCTTGCTGAATATTAAAGTAGAATTTTCTGCGGAGGAGCTTGAGACAGCTTTGATTTCTCCGAATAATGTGTTGGCTGATGTGCATATGCCGTTGTTAAAGGTCAGTGCAAGATGTTCCTTTATGGAAATGTGTTTATGAGATTCTGTATGCTAAATTCTCTGTCAAATATGTCATGTTAGATAATTACTTTGGTTTTCGTAATGTGGTTATTTAAACTGCTTTTAGGTGTTTGTATATACATTGCATTTTGACTTCATCTATTTATGCATAGTTGCTGCTTATACTATATGGATTCTAGCTAGCTAGCTCAGTTACATACTGATTGGATTAGTGAGCAAGAATATAAGATGACGTTAATTAAAATACATTCAGTAAAATTTGGTGCTACTCATTCGAACTGCAGTAAGATATCTATCTTTTAATCCCTTCTGTCTGGTATGGATGTCATGGAAGGCAATTGATCTTCTGTTCTCAGTCATTCTTCATCTGGTATGGATGTCACACAGTCACAGTAATATCACTTTGTGGCCTTTGAAAGAGAGTGCTAATTATGTTAGTTTGCTTGATATGTCATGCATGCGTTGCAGATTAATAGTTTCACCAGTTCTTTTTGATTTTGTTGTTGGCTACCAGGCTTTGCAAACTATCCTTCTGTTGCACTTAGTCTCTGAGTCTATTTTATTATTTATATTATTACTATTAACACTGATTAAGAGGAGACGGCTACTAATGGAACAGTTGTCGTGGTTTATGATTGAACTAAAGATCTTTATTTGTACCAAATTATAAGTCCTTACTCCTTAAGATGCTAGTCAAGGAGTATCTGTATCTTTGCTCTTATTCATATCCTTTTCACAATATCTTTATTACTTTTTTGGTGTTGCTCGATAAGAAGACATTACTCGATTTATCTTATTGAGTTTCCTGGATGGACTGTTGAAGATGTGTTACCATCTGATGTACCCCAAACCTTTCTACAGGCCGTTGACTTTTCCTTAACAACATATAGATTCTTAAGAAATAATTAAGGGATGCAAGGAGATGTTTAGCTTTTTAATCGTATGTTGAGGTGTCGAACTGTGCCTTTATTTGAGCATGCCAAAGGTGGACAGGGATCATTTGGGTACATTCTGATACACCATGGGATGAAAGGAATGATCACAGATTACTATTATAAATTTTAGTACATAGAGAACATTCAATTATGGCAGCCTGTTATTTGTCTTCAGGTCACTACAAGTTCTTTAGCAAGAATATCCTTCATTAAATGCTTCCCCATTTTGATTAATGAGCAATGCAATCTTCAACCCCACACACCCCTAAAGAAAATAAAGAATATTGAGCATGGCTTATATCTGAATACTAACAGAGGCTTGGAGTATAACTTCCACGGCTAGAGCTGGCTCTTTGATGGGTGGTCTCCAGCTATTCATGGCCCAACTTATAGACTGTGAAATCCGTTTTCTCGATTCAGTTGTCATAGCTTAATAATAATTTTCACTACAAGTCGATGTTTTCTGAAAAAAATTGTGTTGGACTAGAATAAGTAGACATGAGTTGGCAGTCTCTCCTGGTCCTTCCTTGAGGCAAGAACTGTTCATTGCTATCAATTTTCTCTGCATCAAGGTGACAGGTTCTAGATTTAGGTCATATATTGACTATTAATTCAAAATTACATGCAAGCTACTGATGTATATAAAAAATAAACCTCTCTAACTTCTGACAGAGTTCAGTTGTAAATAAGCAACCGGACTTCCATATTGTGGTGTCAATTGGATTCTTGGACAATTAACTCATTTATTTGCTCTTCTTTTTGTTTGTTTGTTTGTTTGTTTGTTTTAATTGATCTTCTGTAGCCGTCTGCTGACTGATATTTAGTTCAGTTTTAATTGGGAAATCCATGTCTTTTGATGAGCAAGTCTTGGGAAAAACCACTTCATACTAGTGTGAATTAAGGGAATGCCCCAAACAATTGGGTGGCTTGTGGTGTGGTTTTTCCTAACGTTTAAACTGGTTTTTCCTAAATACACCATTTTACTTTTTTTTTTATTTTTTATTTTTTATTTTATGGTGTATTGTATTGTTTGACATCACATGTTGATGCTATAGCAGGCGTTCTGATTCTTTGCTTCTCCCCTTTTTTCTTTTTTTCCCCTGTAGGCAATTCCTCCTGTAACTAGAATGGCACTTGGACGCAATACTTGGATTACTGTGCTATGCAGAAAATTGAGAGATTGGTGGCATTGGGTAACTTGTTATCAACCTTCTCCATGTTGTTTGGTGGATGGCTAGATCAGTTTTACTTATCCTGTCTCATTTATTTATTATGGTGCGTTTGCAGGTAGCTGAAGGAGATCTACCTTTAGTTGCATCACATGGGTGAGTACAATTGTATCTCGAAGTGTCTAGATATTGTTGTCTTGTTAGTTTCTTTCGAGGCACAAGTTTTGCATCTTCATGAGTTTGGGTGTTTATGTAGGGCTGAAATTGAAGCATACGGTGCCCTGGATCCGGGAGTTAGGGTGGTGATTCTGAAGGCATTATGTGATATTCGTGTTGAGGTATTTGTATTTTTAACATTTCTTGTATTTCCTGTAAACATTGAAGAATGTAGTTGGTTTGTTTTCTCTGATTAGGCATTAGGCTAAAATTTGGGAAATTTTGTTTTTCATATGGATGAATTGTGGAAAAATGTGGGCCAATTCTTCATATGAAAGTGATCAAGTGAGTATTGAAATTGCCTTGCTCCATCCAGGGTAAGTATTGGTGGCTTGGGCACCAGATTCTTTTGTAATGGTATCCCTAGTAATCCACCAGACATCTGATGAACAAGAATGCCAGTCATAAGTTTCAAGGGTAATAGCACCGTGTAATAGAATGTAGCTAAGAAACAGTACGTCACAACATTTATGTGGGGTTGAGTTCATGGAACATGAATTTAATCATCAAGTTCAAGGTCTTGTGGTGGTACATTTGTCAGTCAACACGAACCCATAATGTACAGAGGATAGAGTAGGTTTTATGGTGTACTTGTTTTCTGGAATCAATCCTGATGTGAAACCCTTTTCTTTTTTTTTTTTTTTTTCAATTTCATTACTCACTTTCAACATGAGAAATAAAAGTATGTGTTGGATCAGAATTCTAAAAAAAAAGTATTGCAGAATTGATAGCATACTGTACATTATGCTCACTCAGACCCTAGACTTCCTGCTTCACTTTTTGGGTGGTCCAGAAATGTACTTTCTATTCAAAAGATAATAAATTGTTTTACTCCAAGCAGTTTACATTGTGACCACTTTATTCATTTTCTCATTAAATAATGCTCACCAATTTTCTGACCTATTAAAATCATTTTCTGGTCATTATCCTAAGAAATCCATGTGAATAATAACAGTGAGTTTCAAAAGGGTTGGAGAGAGTTATTAGTATGCATATTCCAACTCTCTTGTTGATTTTGTCGCTCTACCTAAAATGAATTTTTCCTACATAATAATACATTTTGCCTGGCAAAAATGAAATGTCTCATCCTGCAGCAAGAAGATATACGGAACTATATAGATGACTCAATGAAAAGGGGTGTCCAGCTTTCATTATTTCGCAAAGAACGCCTAGGTGGTGATTCTCATGGAACTTCATATTGGTAATAATTTATATCTTTATGGGTTTCCTTAGTAAGCTTTGATGACCGACATTCTATTTTTCATGTTAGCAACTTTGCACTTCTGATTTGCCTTTATTATGCATTTACTGTATATTAAGCTTTCAGTGTTTTGCTAAATGTCATTCCACATTCAGGTACGAAGATGACCCAGTCATCGGCCAGCGATTGTACCGAGAGATCAGAAAAGTTGAGGTGAAAAAAGGGAAAGGAAGGAATATACCGCCGATCCCCCCTTCATCTTATCAATGGGAGGCAGTGGCAACTAATTTAGATGAATTCCAAAATGTCATTGTAAGTCTTTGTGGGTGTCTGGTCTTGTTACCTTGACTTCGTCCCACATCAAATAACACATTTGACTTTTGAGTAATTTCCGAGGCCGACCTTGACATATCACTCTTAAATTATACGGGAAAAAAATATATTTTTAAATTATTTCATGGAAGTGCACTACCTGAACTTTCTTAATTCAAAGTCGACCCCAAAAATAACCTAAAGCCAAAATTTCCATTTGTTGTGGGATGGAGGGAGTACATTTCTTGGGAATGCTGGATGCTTTTCTTTTTCTTGCAAACTAGTATAATATATTTTCCTTTAAAATGGAGCATGCAATAGTCTGATAGCCTACTGTTATAGAGACAATCTTTTTATGCTCTTGTTGCTCTCCTTCCTAGCCCCTGAAATCTAAGGAACTGTGAGGTTGTGCGAGTCTGCTGCTTGAAGATAAAATGCACATGATTAGCAGATTATAATGTTGGACTCTAGTAAGCCGGTAGCATCTAAACGCAAAAACTGGTGGTAGTCGGTGTAGAAATCAGGCAATTAGTTGATTCAAATTTATCTGGTTTAGTTCCTTCTTTCTCTCCTTGTTTTGCTTCATGATATGCATATGCATGTATCTTTGGTTTCGTTTTGTTACCCATAAACTGTTTGCATTTAGATACCGAGTCAGAGCATTTGCTCAGTCACTTCTAGCTTATCAAGCTCATCCCTTTAAGACATGTGTCTGTGTTGCTTCTGTGCTCTTCAGCCACCTTTTGGCTGCTAATAAGACATGGTATTTTAATTCCGTTATTTACAAGCTTTACTTTTGTTTCTTGCAGGATAAGCTCTTCCCAAGTAAAAATAGGACAGAGGTCTCTGTTGCAAAGAAACTTAAAAACGACATGCTTCCTGAAATTGAGAAAGTCCACAAGGTGATCTAGAGATACTAGATTGAAAGATGATTTTTAGCTGTACTTTAAAACTTATTTTAGATACTAGTATCTAGATGTTCTGTATCCTTCCTTGTCTTTATTTGAGATTTGCTTTTGTACAGAGGAAGGAGAAACTGTTGAAGAAACAACATAGACAGGCACTTATGCTTGATAACATGATCAATATGGATGGTCTTGGTGCTGCTGGGCGTTCTCTCCGTGATAGGAAACCTGTCACATATACTTTTGGTATGTATATTATGTAACACAGTGATCTCTTTTTGCCATATAGGACTAACTCATATCAATGTTATCACCAGACAAGAACCATGTATGTGCCAGATAGCCTGCCGTATCTGCATTTTATGTGTTTCCACCATCTTTTTAGTATTGTAATTCTTTTCAAATTTTGGATATGGACCTGATACCGGACCCTGTTCTAAATAAAATTGTAGCATGTTTGATGCCTTGCACCCCCAAAATCTTATTATCTGCATGTTCTGCTATCTGACGTATATGATGGTTTTTTCTTTTTTGTGGGACCAAGTTATTCCTATGTTATTAATTGTGGAAGCTGAAGATTTTACATAATTTATCAAAAGTATATACTATATTGTAAAAGAGACAAGTAAACATGTTTTTGTCGCATCTGTATCTTGATTTTGTGGGAGTTGTTTATCTTGGCTCCTTGGATCACTTGTAGTTGGCACTTCTCTGATGCATGTTCTTCTCACTATCTATGCGATGTACCTCAATATGCGATTCTTTGTCTAAAATGTATGCATATATGTTCATTTTGCCATTTAATTTTATTTAGCTCACTCTTTTTTTTTCCACTTATGCAGATGATTATGATCAGTCAATCAATGAGGCTATAAAGGTCACCAAGTATGGATCTGATTGCATAGAAACTCATGATACTTGTTACATTATACATCCACATGTATAACTTCTCATATCTCTCAATTTCTTCTTCATCTAACCATCTTCATGTATTTTATTTCATATTAGGAAAAAGCAGTCATCTCCAAGACCCTATGACAGAAGAGATCTCGTTGAAAAACTAGAAGCTGCAAGAAATGGAAGATCTGCAGAGCCTTCACATTATTCTGGAAATGTCTCATTCAGTGCTCCATCCCCAGACTCCCAGGGTGATGAATTTTATTATGATGATGGTGATGGTGATGATGATGATGATGATGATAAAAACGAGACACTGGATCGCAGGTACTTCATTTATTTTTCATTTTGTAATTTCGATATATTCTGGAAATTGCATGGAATCGTTAGATGTGTATTGCCCCAAATCTACCTTGCCATCTTTACTGTATTGAATCCTATTTTCTCTTCAGAAACTCTGGCATAGAATGTCAACTTCCAAAATATAATCTGTTTTTCATTTTATTTATTTTGCATAAAAACCTTACTAATCTTGAAGGTAGAGAATTTGATGCACAGTTTTTAGGGGACAGTTAGATTCTGTGCGATAATGATGATTTAGTTGATCCAGTGCAGTTTGCATGCAATGAAAGGGGGTATTTATGCATTTTCCAGTGCTCAATGAATTTTCTGTTGTAACTGAATTGTCTTGTGATATGTCTTTAGCAATCGCAGAAAGCAGAGGCCACAGCGGTACTCTGCGAAGGACTTTGTCGAAGCAGTCTCAGACAATGATCCGGATTTTGATAGTGATGATGATATAGTAGGTGAAGTTGTTTATGATGATGATTACCTTAAAAATCGGAAACGGGGAAGGAAGACATCAAGTAGCTCTGAAGGCGATGAAGAATATGATTTGGAACAAGAAAATCACGAAGAAGATGAAGAGGAAGAACCGGATGATGTCAGCACGAGTGAAGATAGTAGTGACCGGGCCCCGAGATTCAGAACTATAAGGGGCCGCACCAGAAGAGAATCCAAATTAAGATCAGTCAATGATTTTGATTCTGGACTTAGGCGCAGTAACAGGGCTACCAGAAATCGCATAAATTATAGGCAAATGGAGATGTCCGAGTCAGATGCCGAACCTGACATGCCAAATGCATTTGAGCAGCAGCAGCAGTATCATCAGCATCATGTAGCTAATAATGGAGAGTTTTCGATGGACAGTCAAGACTCTGAGAATGTTGATGATAAACAGGATTTGCCCGAAACTCAGTTTGTTGAGGAACAAATTGAGATGGCTGTTGATACTAGTAATAAGCAAGAGGATTTACCAAAACCGGAAAATGTCAGTGATCAAGAAGATGTAGGTGTAACAAAGAGGCGATTTCTTGATCTAAACGAGCTGGCACCTGGTTCAGGGTTCGATGATGGCCCCAACTCGAAAGATGAAGATGCTGATGGCTAAAAGAGTTTCCCTTTCACCAACCAATAAACTACACTAGAATCAGTCGGATGTTTTGCGTTGGGAAGCAAGCAGATTTGTATGATGAACAACTTCATGAAGGCAGTGACTATTAGAGTGTGCCCTTCCTTACCAAAAAATTAGATATACAACCCATGCAGTTTTTCAATGTTCTCCTGCAGGGAGCAGAAAGTTATGTAAATTTAGTCATTTTTTAGTACTGGCACATTCGCAAAGAAACATCTGTGATATGGATGATAATTAATATTCTACTCTCCTGATCCAGTCATTGTAACATACTTCCTAATTGATACTATTGTTATGTAACAAGAGATGTTTCTGTCCTTGTAAAATGCCATTCTATTTTATGTTAATTCGATGTGCTCTGGTCGAATTCTGAGTTCTTGACTTTAAGAGCTACATTGGATATGCAACAGCATTTTTGTTAGGGCTAAAAACTAACAAGTCATCTACATCCTAGTTGCTATGCTCCTTTTCTGGTACAGCTGCATCTCTGTCTTGACCATCCAATTCTTCTGCAGTTTTCGCAGTCTGCCCTTCAGCTTCCTCAAGAACATGAATCAGATTCAAAAGACATTCTGCTGGACCTTCCTTTGCAGATTTCGGCATCAAGTTCTCAGCAACATCAGCAGGCGTAATCTCAACTTTCTCAATCAGCTTCTCAACAGTTTGAAACAGATGATGCTCTTCAATCTGCAGGTAATTCTTTGCAAGCACCTTGAATCCTTCAAAGCTGCAGTACGAGAGCTCAATATGCTTATCCATTCGTCCTCTTCGTGTCAATGCAGGATCAAGCTTGTCCACATAGTTCGTCGTGAAAACAATCAACCTCTCCCCAGCACAAGCCGACCATATCCCGTCTATGAAATTCAGCAACCCGGACAACGTCACCTTACTTCCGCTTCCCTCGTCCTTCCCTTTCGACGCACCCTTCTTACCCTTATCGCCCTCTTCATCAGTTGTTTTCTCATCACTCTTCCTCTGCCCTGTCAAGTTCAGAGAACAGTCTATATCCTCTATCACTATGATAGACTTCCCGGTCGTCTCGGTCAGAAGCCTCCTCAGTTCCGTGTTATCCTTAACCGACGTCAACTCCAGATCATACACGTCATACTCCAACAAATTAGCCATAGCAGCGATCATAGTCGATTTCCCCGTTCCAGGTGGACCGAACAGCAGGTATCCTCTCTTCCACGCCTTTCCAATCCGTTTGTAGAAGTCCTTGCTCCTGCTGAAAGTCAGTAAATCGTCGATGATCTCCGCCTTCTTGTCAGCCTTCATCGCAAGCGTCTGGAAACTAGCCGGATGGTTGAACACTATGTGACTCCAATACGTCCTGCTACCTGCTAAAAAGTCAATTCAAACAGATTAGTCCCACACCTTTTCATAAAGTTTGAACTTTTAGATGAAACGAAATTCTCGGACTACCTCCGTTGGTATAGAGCTTCCGCTGCCTGTTTTTGGCCTTAATCTCCTTCCCGGTGCTAATAACGTGATCCAGATACGGACCGGTGACGACAGCCTTATCCCTCTTATGGAACTTGAGCTCATAAAACTTCTTTTCAGGATCAGGAAAATGCGAAAATGACACGGCCTGCTGCGAAGGAGGCGGAGCTTTACCCGAATACCACCACACTTTAACTCCGTTAAACTCATCCATCGTCTTCTCTCGCTCATCCATGGACAAAATGAGCTTTTTTTTGGGCATCTCGGCCTTGAGCCTTCTAGCATCCTCGGACGAGTTTGCGCTGAGATAGGCCTCTACAAGAGCATATGCCTCGTGAGAACGGAGATGAGTGCCTAAGTACTCATGGATGGTGATGTGAATGTAGGGGTCGAAGAATCGGGAAAGTTTACGAGTCGATTTGTCAAGGTAACGGTAGAGATGAGGAGGGCAGTAACGACGGAACATGTCGAAGAAGAAGATGAACGTGAGGAGAGTTGAGCTGATAGTTCCCCAGTATGTTTGGGGCATCATCATGCTGTGAAATGGATTCATTTTTGGTTGTTTGTTTTTCTTTTTGGTGTGTGTTTTGTTTTGGTTTGTTTGTTGAACTGAACTGAACTGGTTTTTCATGTGGATATGAATTCCATTGTTGGTGGACCGGCACGGTTCGGTTCGGTTCTGCTCTGTTCTGTTCTGTTATATAGGTTGAGAATGAGAAGCAGGTTAATTAGCAAGGCGGGGCCCACAGAGAGGAGGAAACTTCGTCCCATTTTCGTAATTTTGTCCCATTGTACAGTACTTGTTTACGATACTCTTTCTTTCTGTTAAAGAATACTCAAATTTTCTAGCGTTCCCAAAATGTAATGCGCGTGCAGTTTGTTTTATAATTTTTTTTCAATTATTATTATTATTCTCCAAATAATTTATTAAAATCATGAGAATTGAGCTTGTTAAAATACAATTGATGTGTTCATGAGGAAGTAGAACTAAACTTGTACTTCTACTGTCTGTCCATTCCGACGGTTTGGTATGCCGCTTATTAATACCGGCTATCTGGTTATTTGGAAGGATATTCGAGTGAAAATTTAATGTAGTCTTTTTGGGAGGTCATTCGGATGAAGATATTTAATATAGACCCTTTGGGAGCAGAGTGGAAATTTAATATGAAGTGGAGTAAATATTCGTGGAGATTTGAATTCAGGTTGACCATGAGTATAATTACATTTCATCTAAAAACTCAAACTTGTAGATAGTTCTGGAATTTACGAGTTGTTTGACACGGAACTTTAATTGAAAGAATTTTAGTTGAGGTATAACTCATGAATAGTAACTAAAATTTATTGAGTTGTAAAAATTTGTGTTTAATATAAAATTAAACTTTTATAGGTTTTGTAAATGTTGTTGGTTTTAAACTTTTGATTGAGTAGTGAATAGTGACTCGATAAAAAAATGTAACTGTTTCATCAACTAAAATGATAAGGCCAAATATGTAAACATGTTCGACTTGGCTTTTAATTGTGTACCAAACAACTCGTTAGTCGTTTATATTAATTCTCAAATACTCTGCATCAGTGACTTCTGAACTAGAGTTCGGGAGTTCTATGAAGCTATTCTCGATGTTCTTCCTCTCGGCTCTGGCCCTCTTAATCTTGGTTTTTCTCTTGCCTTTAAATTCTGTTCTTTGGTTGGCATTTCTTGTCAATTTTGCTGTGTGTATTTCAACAGAGTTTAAAAGTCGTGTAACCCAACTACTACTATTTTGATCACACACGTATTAAAATATAATTTTTATGCTAAAAACGTTGGTGATGAGCAATAGATCCACGTTGGGAGATGGTAGTACTTTTTGAGCCAAGCCAGACATGTCACGTAATGTAACATATGATGCTAGCTTTGTTGTTTTAGCGTGACGTGGAAAACAGAAGTCGACAATCAAGTGTGGTTAGGCAAATAGCTGTCATCCACTTGCGAAATCATTCATAAATTCACTATGGATAGAGAGAGACCAATAGGAAAGTGAAATTCATCACATTTCGCAATTAACTTACGTGTAAAGAACTAACAAGTCAAGAACAAACAAACTCGATCATCAGTAGAGCCATTATTATTAAATTAAATTTATCTCTACAGGATGAATTATCATATGTCACACTATTACTTTAGTTGTCACTGATTAATCAGAGTATTGGCCAACGGACAAAATTAAACAACAAAACCATGATATAATTTACGTTATTACCTCTTCGCCTCTGCTTGCCTCTTCATAAACAAAAGAGTACTAATTCTTTGCTGTCGTATTCTCAGAGCTCCTTTTGAAGGTTTCACTCCTTCCTCGTGGAAAATTTCATAGAGACTACGTGATTTAATTGAAAATTTAAAATAAATGATAAAGAGTATGTTTCTTCCAGATAGATACATAAAAATATTATTTCTATTTATTACATATTAATTTCAATAAAAAATAACTTTTCAAAAACACTCCAACCCAAAAGTAAAATTGCGGGTCGGACTGTCTATGATACGGGTCGATATATATATATATATATATATATATATATATATATATATATATATATATATATATATATATATATATATATATACACTACAAACAAGTAGAAAAAATCACAATTCGCCATTTATTTCTGTGCTTCTTTCTCTCACTACTTTCTCTCTCTAAAATTCTCCAGAAAAAAAGCTCGATTCAACCGTTAATTCACTGGAAAACTGCAACAACTCGATCGATTGGCAACGTTAGCTGCTATTTCTTCAGGAATCTGCAGAAAAAAACGAACAACAAAAAATGTTAGATATGATTCAAACGAATTTTTGATTTTTTTCAACCGATTTGATCGAAAAATCAAGCTATATAGTTGATATTATGATTAATTACAGACTGATACATAGTTGATTCATGTTTCGAATGATAAGATAGCTTCGAATCCAAATAGATCTGAAAAAATCAAGTTCGAAAAATTGTAGATTTAGAACTATTCATCTATATTTTCGTGTTTTGATGGTAATTCATTGATGTTGTTGTTTATGCATTCACAAGGTGTAATCATGCTTCCATAAGGATCGGACAGTATTTTTAATCAAGATCCGACCTCAATCATCAACTCAGATCTGGAAAATAAGGTATACAACGTTTTTATGTTCAGTCCTGTATGTGCTATGTTCTCAAGAATATTACCTATGTTCTCGGAAATATGTCCTATGTTTTCATTCAAAACCTGACAGTCGTTTTGTGCTCTGTTTTTCGACATATTTTTTGTATTATGTTTTTTTACTGTATTTTCCTATGTTTTACGTATATGTACTATCTTCTCACCAATATACCATATGTTCTCAACAATATGTAATATGTTTGCCATGAAATAGTTGCTCGTTGATGTTGTTGTTGATTATGCATTCACAAGGTGTAATCATGATTGCATATAAGGATCTCACAGTGTTTTTAATCAAGATCCGACCTCAATCATCAACTCACATCTGGAAAAATAAGGTATACATCGTTTCTATGTTCATTCCTGTATGTGCTATGTTCTCAAGAATATTACTTATGTTCTCCCAACACTATAAGAATTCTGCAAAATAGCGACCATTAGGGGCGACGGATTTTATCCGTCGCTATTTTAGCGACGGATCGCTCAAATTAGCGACGGATAGGGCGTTTCGCCCTATCCGTCGTTAAACCCGTCACTAAATAGCGACGTATATCTATCCGTCACTAAATAACGACGGATAATTCTATTCGTCGTCACTTCTGTTGACTTTTTAATTTAAAAAAAAAGTATTTTAACGACGTATAGATTATCCGTCGTTAAATATGTAATTTAAAAATAAAAAAAATTAACGACGGATAGATCTATCCGTCGCTAAAATCGGCAGTAAACCGTAATATATAAACCTTCCTCTTCCTCCCTTCACTCACAAACCCTAATCTCTCCTACTTCCTTCCTCCCACCACCACCATTCCACTACACTGATAAGCTCAAATTATACTCTAAAAAGCAATTAGAGAATAAGCTGTAGTTGTAGACTAAAGCCTAACTCAGGATCGATCTCTAGGGAATTAATCATGCTATGTAGCAGTGGGAGTAAACAAATACTTGCGAGTAACAATCTGATTGATGGGTTGTTTATACTTCTAACTAGTTTAATTAAAGCTAAGATAACGATTAACAATGAGAGAAAGATGAATACAGTAGCAAGATCCAATTATGCTAATTCGAACTAGGGATAGCACTCATATTTGTCACACGGTCGTTGTACAGAAAATCAACCAATTCGATTTAACCAATTGTTCTTAGAAGATATTATACTGGAGAAATCGTGAGTCGTCAATTCACGATCCTTAAACATGAACAATTTAGAGGATTTAATACGAACTTATCGAATTGAAGATTTTTACGAAGATTTAATACGAGACTAACCTATATGAGTGCTTTGATAAACCCTAGAACGAATATGCATAATCTTCACATACTACTGTATTCAAAGGTGTTTAGCTACTCATAATTGATGATTGCATACAAGGATTCATGGTAATAATCATATAAAACATAGATGAAAAGAATTGTAAAGAAAAAAGCAATTGAGAAATCAATACCAATAATCCTGATGAATCAAATCAATGAATAACCAAGCTCTAAAGATGTCTCAATGTCAATGTATGGCTCATCGAGCTTTTCTCAAAACTAGGTTAAAAGAAGTATGAATCAGAAGGAATCAAAATTCTAATCTAATAAGGAATATGAAATTAATTCTGCGTGCTTGTAGTGAAGAAATAGTTTCATGGCCGCTATATCTTAATCGTCAGATATCCATTTCGCATAATCTACAGCATGACATCTTTCTTCAAAACAGGAGCCATTCAAAATCTCACCACATGGCCCAATTAACTTCTTTATCGCAATATATATATCATTCGCATAATCTCGCCGCGGCGAGCAAGGTGCTCCGCCGCGGGGAGCTTCCATCCTCAAAACATAGACTCCACTCGCAAAATCTCGCCGCGGCGGACCAATTCCTTCGCCGCGGCGAGACTTCTTTAATCTCAAAAGATGACCACTCGTAAAATCTCACCGCGACGGACTGATTTCCTCGCCGCGGCGAGCCATGCTAACCAGCTTGTCTTCAAACGGCTCAAAAGACACAGATTTCTACAAAACACAAACAAAACACCAAAGCGTAAAAATGAACTAAAACGACTACAAAACTAAAGATAAAGACTCACAAAGATCGCTAAAAAAGACCAAATGAGACGTTAGAATATTGTCTCATCAGACACCACCACTCCCACTACACCACCACTCCCCTTGTCATGATACTCCTTCGTCTTCTGCTTGTAAATCTTTGCATTCTCAAAGGCAAGGTGGCAGAGTTCTTCCAGCTCGGAGATTTGCAGCAATCGTTCCTCCCCAGCTGCCTGCATATCGAGATTGAGATCCTTGGTGGCCCATGCTGCTTTGTGCTCCAACTCCACGGGAAGATGACAAGCTTTGCCATAAACCAACCGGTAGGGGGTTGTACCAATAACAGTCTTGTAGCAGGTTCTGTAGGCCCACAATGCATCATCTAACTTGGTTGACCAATCCTTACGGTTCGGTTTTACGACCCTCGAGAGAATGCTCTTGATTTGCCGATTGCTGACTTCCACTTGTGCGACACAGTGTTGCACTCCATACTTCACAAGCAGGTTCGCGAAGGAACGGTTAATAAAGTGAGATCCGCCATCGTTAATGATTGTTCTGGGTGTACCAAACCTGCTGAAAATATTCTTGGACGAGAAAGAGAGCACAACTTTGGAATCGTTAGTTCTGGTGGCCATAGCCTCCACCCACTTAGTCACATAGTCCACCGCAACAAGAATATATTCATTACCATTACTTTTGGGAAAGGGTCCCATAAAGTCAATACCCCACACATCAAAGGGTTCTACCACAAGATTGCTGGTCAAAGGCATCTCATTACGCTTGCTAATGTTACCACTACGCTGACAAGCATCACAACTAGCACAAGACTTATGAGCATCTTTAAACAGAGAGGGCCAAAAGAAACCTGATTGAAGAACCTTTAGGGCGGTTTTCTTCCCGCTGTAGTGCCCTCCACACTGCATGGTATGACAAAAGGTGAGAACACTGCCTACTTCACTCTCTGGAATGCAGCGCCGTAGGATGCCATCAGCTCCCTCCTTGAAAAGGTGGAGGTCAGCCCAAAAGTAGCCATTGGTTCGGCGCGCAAAGTTCCTTCTTTCCTGCGAAGACATGTTAGCGGGGAAAACACATGCAACAAGAAAATTCACAATATCTGCAAACCAAGGCTCTAAGCTAACAGAGAATAGATGCTCATCAGGTAGGTCATCGGGGATAGGTGGAGAAGGGAAGATTGTCTTAGGATCAAGCCTAGATAAATGGTCAGCAACAAGATTATCTTTACCACACTTATCAACTATTTCGCAATCGAACTCCTGTAACATCAAAACCCACCGAATGAGGCGTGGCTTAGAATCGCTCTTCGCCATGAGGTGGCGGATCGCGGCATGATCCGTGTGGATGATCACCTTGAACCCTTTCAGATACGAGCGGAATTTATCCAGTGCGAAAAGAACCGCTAGGAATTCTTTCTCAGTTGTGGTGTCGTTAACCTGCGCAGGGTTAAGTGTCTTGCTGGCATAGTAAATTACATGAAAGTGTCCATTTACCCTTTGTCCTAAAAGAACACCTAAAGTGAAATCAGAATCACCGCACATAATCTCAAAGGGTAAGGACCAGTCAGGGGCAACAACAATAGGAGCGGAAACGAGCTGCTCTTTCAAGATGTTAAAGGCCTGCATTCATTATTGAAAACAAAAGGCACATCTTTCATAAGCAAGTTACTCAAACACTTAGCAATCTTCGAAAAATCCTTAATGAATCTCCTATGAAAACCAACATGCCCAGAAAAGATTGCAGCTCTTTTACACAAGTGGGAGGGGGAAGTTTAACAATCACATCGAGCTTTGCTCTATCAACTTCTATCCCATGTTTTGAGACTACATGCCCTAAGACAATTCCTTATCTAACCATAAAGTGACTTTTTTCCTAGCTAAGAGTTAAATTACACTCAATGCAGCGTTTAAGCACTTTATCAAGTTTATTCAAGCAATCAGCAAAAGAGTCTACAAAAAGAGAGAAGTCATCCATGAAGACCTCTATAAAATCCTGCACCATGTCAGAAAATATAGAAAGCATGCATCTTTGAAAAGTAGCAGGAGCGTTGCAGAGTCCGAAAGGCATTCTGCGATAGGCGAAAGTCCCATAGGGACAAGTAAATGTCGTCTTCTCCTGATCCTCCTGAGCAATGGGTATTTGGTAGAAACCTGAAAGACCATCCAAAAAAAATAGAACTCTCGCCCAACAAGGCGGTTAAGCATCTCATCAATGAATGGTAGAGGGAAGTGGTCTTTCTTAGTGGCTGCGTTTAGTTTCCTATAGTCAATGCACACACGCCACCCAATGGTTTTTCTTACCGGGACCTCTACGCCCTTCTCGTTTGTTTCGACAGTAACCCCCGACTTCTTAGGAACTACATTTACAAGACTCACCCATCTACTATCAGCTATGGGGTAAATTATATCGTGCTCAATCATCTTGAGGATCTCAGTTTTCACTACATCTTGCATGACAGGGTTAAGCCTGCGCTGGGGTTGCCTAACTGGTTTAGCATCATCTTCTAAACTTATCCTCTGTGTGCAACGAGTTGCGCTAATGCCCTTAATATCTCTAATTCCCCATCCTATGGCCGCAGAATTCTCCTTAAGAAGCTCAACAAGTTAGTTCTCTTCTTCCTTTTGCAATTTCGAAGAGATTATCACAGGTTTGGACCGATTTTCACAAAGGAAAGCATACTTAAGGTGGGATGGGAGTTCCTTAAGTTCAGGCCTAGGGGGTTCGATTTCCCCAGTATTGCTACTGAGGGAGTCGAATTCACCTAATGGTTCACTAGGGGGATCAAGTTCACCTGCCGGTTCAGTTTCAGCTGAATCTAAAGTACAGATTAGCTCAGAACTTTCCTCACTCACAATTCCCTTATCAGGATCTAGTGTCAAAGCTGGCTCTAACTTATCACTAGCAATATTATCAAGCAGAGCAGTATATACACAATCATCAATGATGCAATGAAATTCTTTGGCAATCTCATGTTCTGTTTCACAATCGGTAACAGAATAGGCATTAGAGTTACCTGTAGGACGGACTGCGTCCTTGCTGATTCGATTAATTCCGATATCCATCACTATCTTCCCTTCTGCTACGTCGACTTGAAGTTTGACAGTTTTCATGAACGACCTTCCTAGCAAAATCACATGGTTCCTGCTGCTAGTTGCTGCATTGCTGGGAGGTAGAACTACAAAATCTGCTGGCACCAAGTATGTGTCAACCTTGACCAAAGAATCCCGTATAATACCGAGTGGTCGCTGGAGACTACAATCAGCCATCTGCAAAGTCATATTCACAGGTTCCAACTTTCCCAAACCGAGCTCCTGATACAGGTCATGGGTAATAAGATTAATGCTCGCTCCCAAGTCGAGCATACCTTTCGCTATTTTTCCATTCTCCATTTGTATATCAATCATGAAACTCCCTGGGTCTTGCTGTTTCACTGGTAATCCGATCACAGAATTTGATGTTTCTGGAAGAATCAGCTTTTCAGTAGACGAAAGCTTCTTCTTATTAGCATTCAGATCCTTGAAGAACTTAGCATAGGAGGGGACACTATCGATAAGCTCCAGCAGTGGCATGTTCACGTTAACTTTTGAAAGCATTGCCAGGATAGATTTAAACTTGCTATCGTCTTTTGGCTTCTTAACTCTCCCAGGGTATGGTAATGGCTTGGAAGCTGGCGGTCCCGGGGGCCGGAAGGGATTATTAGATTTATGTAGGACCTCAGTGCCGCTATTTGGATCCTCAATAATCTCCTCAGTTTCCTCCTCAAGAATGTCGATAGCTGGTGTAGGTGGAGTTTCCGGTTTAATCATCATATCTGGCTTCTCAACAACTTTACCACTATGAAGTACTGTAGTTGCTTGGATCTCCTCTTCCAATTCATCTTCATCCCCAAATTCAAGACTTGCCACGAGGTTAGCCAACCTATCTGCTAAGTCCTCTATTCTGCGCATCATTCCTTCAATCTGTTGTCCTGTTCTTTCTTGCCCTTCCATAACAACTTGCATAAATTTCTCCTCATGGGCAATTAAGGCCATCAATGTGCTTTCGCTAAATGAGCTGCTCTCCGGTAAAATAATTGCACTATTCACCATTTCCCTAGCAGAGGGTGTGTAGTAGCTGGAAAAGGACTCCATACCTGGGTTTCAACAACAGTAACTCAACAATTGCTTAGTTTCTGTTAGTCCAAGTAAAATAAAATCACAACAAGTAACCACCGACTCTCAGCGCTACAATAGGAATTAATTCCCCGGCAGCGGCGCCAAATTTGGTAAGCTCAAATTATACTCTAAAAAGCAATTAGAGAATAAGCTGTAGTTGTAGACTAAAGCCTAACTCAGGATCGATCTCTAGGGAATTAATCATGCTATGTAGCAGTGGGAGAAAACAAATACTTGCGAGTAACAATCTGATTGATGGGTTGTTTATACTTCTAACTAGTTTAATTAAAGCTAAGATAACGATTAACAATGAGAGAATGAATACAGTAGCAAGATCCAATTATGCTAATTCGAACTAGGGATAGCACTCATATTTGTCACACGGTCGTTGTATAGAAAATCAACCAATTCGATTCAACCAATTGTTCTTAGAAGATATTATACTGGAGAAATCGTGAGTCGTCAATTCACGATCCTTAAACATGAACTATTTAGAGGATTTAATACGGACTTATCGAATTGAAGGTTTTTACGAAGATTTAATACGAGACTAACCTATATGAGTGCTTTGATAAACCCTAGAACGAATATGCATAATCTTCACAAACTACTCTATTCAAAGGTGTTTAGCTACTCATAATTGATGATTGCATACAAGGATTCATGGTAATAATCATATAAAACATAGATGAAAAGAATTGTAAAGAACAAAGCAATTGAGAAATCAATACCAATAATCCTGATGATCAAATCAATGAATAACCACGCTCTAAAGATGTCTCAAAGTCAATGTATGGCTCCTCGAGCTTTTCTCAAAACTAGGTTAAAAGAAGTATGAATCAGAAGGAATCAAAATTCTAATCTAATAAGGAATATGAAATTAATTCTGCGTCGCATGCATGTAGCCTTCTTAATCGTGCGTATATCCAACATAATCTCGCATGGCGAACTAATTCCTCGCCATGGCGAGCATCTTTCTTCAAAACAGGGGAGCCATTCGCAAAATCTCGCCGCGGCGGACTGATTTCCTCGCCGCGGCGAGCCATGCTAACCAGCTTGTCTTCAAACGGCTCAAAAGACACAGATTTCTACAAAACACAAACAAAACACCAAAGCGTAAAAACGAACTAAAAAGACTACAAAACTAAAGACAAAGACTCACAAAGATCGCTAAAAAAGACCAAATGAGACGTTAGAATATTGTCTCATCAGACACCACCACCCTTCCACTACACCACCACTCCCACCACCACCATTCCACTCCACCACCACACCACTCCACTATCACCACGGCCACCACCACTCCACCACCACCACACCACTCCATTGCCACCATGACCGCCACCACACCACTCCACTCCACTCCACTACAACCACCAAGCGCCACCACCGTCCACCACCAGATCCGCCACTCCACTGCCACCACCGTCCACTGCCTCCATGACCCGATCCGACTTCCTCCGTCGAAGATTCGTCAAGATACAACAAGATCTTATTTGAATTATTGTATTCTTGTATTAATTTTATATAATTTCTTATTTGTATTAATTTTGTAGTGTTAATTAGTATAGGATCTTGTATTTGATTATGTATTTGATCTTGTATTAGTATAGAATTTTGTATTGATTATGTAATTTTTATTAGTATACATTTAGTATTAGATTTGTATAGGTTTGAAATTTTTATAGCAAATTGAGTGTTTTTGGTGAAATGAAATGAAATGTATTTATATATTGTATTTATAAAATTGTATAATTATTCATATTTTTCTGTTTTCCATTTTTCATAAATCTGCAAATTAAAAAGAAAAAAAAAAGCTAACAATCCGTCGCTAAACATCGCATTTTTTTTAATTTGCAGAATCAGCTTTTTATCCGTCGCTAAAAAGTCAATGGTTTATCCGTCGCGATTTAGCGACAGATAAAAAATCCGTCGTCCCGCTTCCCGTGGGACGAAGGCTTTTTTATCCGTCGCTAAGTTCGTCGCTAAGGACTTAGCGACGGATCGGTGCTATTTTAGCGACAGATAAATCCGTCGCTAAAACAGCAGATTCTTGTAGTGACAAATATGTCCTATGTTTTCATTCAAAACCTGACAGTCGTTTTGTGCTCTATTTTTCGACATATTATTTTGAATTCTGTTTTTTACTGTATTTTCTATGTTTTTTTTCGTATATGAACTATCTTCTCACCAATATACCCTATGTTCTCAACAATATATTCCATGTTTTCTATGAAATAATTGATGTTGTTGTTGTTGTTTATGCATTCATCCGCCATTGAGTTTGAGGTTTTTTTTTCATATAACATTGGTTGTCGTATATCAGAAGACTTAATAATAATAATTATAATAATAATAATAATAATAATAATAATAATAATAATAACAATAACAATAACAATAACAATAACAATAACAATAGGTATTATGAGAGACGGTCTTATAGAGAGACCAAAAAAGACGGATAAACATTACAGTTATATCCAAAAACATTAGAGGTTTTACTAAGAACATCGGTGATATATACATATACATAAAAACGATATAAAATGTTCACTCATAAAATATTATTGATATTATTTAAAATATTTTACATATAATTAAGAACATTAGTCCGTCTCTCGGGTCTCTCATTAATACTTACAAATAAGGAGAATACAAAAAGGAGGGAAAATACTGAAAAAGAAAAGAAAAGGGGGGAAAGAACATTGGTCTGCCGCCTTTTGTCAAATAAATTAACCTAAAAAGTTAAAACAAAATGTAAACTTCACAAGTACTAGTAAAGAAAGAAGAAAACCTCTCTGAACACTTTCTTCATTTTGCCTCCTGCCTCCAGAGCTCACCACCGATCGAGGTCTGATTACTTCCAAAATCATGTAAGATTATATAGTCTTTTCATGGTTTCTTTCATTTCCTTTAAATTTTAACTCGTCGTTTGGACTCGGATGTAGATGAATCTCTACTCTCTAGAGACCTTTTTTTGTCTCTTCTTTTACAAATCTTTCACTATCTGTTATTTGATTGTGGGATGCTATCATTCAGACAACCAGACCAGGGCCAAGAGTTCTAGAATTCCCCTGCCCTTTTCGATTTTGGAATTCTGAGTCACAAAACCTTTAATTTCGTATCTATACAGGAATATAGCAATAAAGGACGACAGCTAAATTGGTATGTTTTATACCCCCTTTGTCAATTTTTACAATTTATACATATTACATTACAGCAGAAAATGGGATGGGATGATACTTCTGGACTATTGTTTCTACAAGGCTATTACTAACGAATTTAGAAAATAGCATTTAGATTACTTTGATAAGTGTATTTCTTATGGCTATGGGTATTGCTTATGTAAATCTTGGGCCTTTTTAAGTTGTCAGATTGTCTATTTGGCTATTTTAATTAAGAATTAAGCCTTCCATGTTTCAAAGTTGTGATGAAAGTTTATACTGATTCTGGACTTGAACCAAAACGTAATTGTTATGTACTTAAGGTTCCTATATTTTATTGGAGTGTTTTTACTTGTTAATGCTCAACAATGAGAGATAGTGTATCCTTGACATGTCATCTATATATATATATATTTTCAACATCCATTCTCATACAATTTATTCACATTATGGTGAAGATGTCGGGGCCTGGTATTACGGGGTTGAAGAGAATTAGACGTTTGATGGGAGAGGAAGGTCAAAGTTTAAGTAAAAATGTTTTGAAACGAGTCACTAGATCATCTGCTCCATTGTCGAAATCACGTGTCCTAGATGCAAATGAGGCTTATGTTGGCCATATTTCAAAAGGTACCAAATATCTTACATGAATATCTCATCATTTGATTAAATTCCTTTTATTTCATATGATTATGAACATATAACATGTCTTAATTTTAGGGTCTGCTGGGAAAAAAAGATGTTTGGGTTTAGATTCTCATCAAACAAAAGAACTTGCAATGAATCTAAATGGACTTGGAGGCTCGAGTGATAACTCTAAAGATTCAACATCAAACTTGCCTGAGCAAGGAGGTTCTAAAACTAAAAATATCACATCTATAGGTTAGTGTCCCTTACCTATAAATTAATGTGTAATACATGTGTTTAACGTTCTGATTGTAACATTACTTTTGTTAGATCAAGATGCAGCATCTCTCCGCTGGTCACTTTTGTTGGGTATGACTAAACTTTTCCTATACTTAATAGTTTTTCTTATTTAACTATTTGATTAGCGATTTCCCATTGACATTTTAGTTCAATTTTATTTTGAATGGTATAGATAAAATGCAGAATTCGTCTTCTCGATTACAAGCTTCGTCGTAGAACTAACCCGACG
Organism: Plantago major; assembly: GCA_026545765.1. Lineage (NCBI taxonomy): Eukaryota > Viridiplantae > Streptophyta > Magnoliopsida > Lamiales > Plantaginaceae > Plantago > Plantago major. Next base: position 84,390,749 of record CM048841.1, read on the forward strand.
ACTGCAGAAGGTGAAGCTCTAGCACCTAATATCAGTGAAACTCTAGTAGTTGTGGAATCTGAAGTTCCAGCTCCTAAGATCACTAGCACTCAAGGTCCAGGTCCTAAGATTACTAGCACTCAAGCTCCAAACAGCAATGTACCTCCAGCTCGAAATAAAACTGTAGCTCTAACACCAAATGTCGATGTAGCTCCTTCTCCTAATCTCAATGTAGCCCCAAGTGAGTAAATTTGAATGACTTCCACACACTCTATGTTATAATTATCAATTTGAATGGTTTTCTTTGTTAGAATTAAATTGTTTTCTCTTTTAGAAATAAAGAAGCGATTCAGGTGTTTCTCGTGGCGAATCATCTTTGGAGAAACTTGTGCAAAAGGTAACTAATTGTGGTACTTATCAATAATAAATAACACAAATAACACGCTTGGAACCTAAATTTGTATTCTATTATCATGTGGTTTAATTTTATCTAGCATGGGAAGTTGAAGATCTCATTTTTACCTGGAGAAGCTGTATCCGTGAATAATGATGAACAATTTAGCACTGCAGTTGGTGTGATAGTAAGAAGAGGACATGCTGATATTGGAAAGAGATAGTCGGTTGGGAGGATGTTTCGTCTTTTAGCAAAGACTTTTGCTATGCTAGGCTTGGTGTAAGTAAAATTATTATAATTTGTTAATATTTAGTTACATGATTGCACTTGACAAAAAATATCCAATGTATTTGCAGCACCTATGTGATATTGAAGATCATGATACTCCACGTGTTCAACAAATCATCGACAATAAGTTCCAGACTGCATATACAAGATGGAGGTATACTTTGCATGTTGCCTACAAGTCCTTAGAAGCTAAAGGCATTAATCCCAGGAGTGTGTCTCCTAGAGAAGATGTTACTTTAGAGAAGTGGCAATTGGCATGTGACTTCATCGAGGACCTTAAATACAAGGTTATTTTCTTCCAACTTGGCAAAATGTTTATATGTATCAGTTTCATACTTTCCACCCCTCTACTTGATGTTACATATTCATGTGACATTTTGATGTGTATTGCATTTGTGTAGATCTTTTAATTAGTATTCCATATAGTAAGGGGCTGATGTATATCTAACATATCAACTTTGAACATGTTTTTAGTTAACATTTGTGATATTTGCAGGAAAGATCAAGCATCAACATTCAAAACCGAGGTAAAATGTTGTTCAATCAAACAACAGGAAGAACCCATTTCCTTCGCCGATTTAAAAATATGGTACATCCTTGCTGACTTCTCAATTTCAAGTATTTTATCATTTTGAAAAGTTCTTTTCATGTCAAGTCTCTATGATGTTTCCATAACATTATACTAATTAGCCAACTGTGTTTATTCCACATGAAAAGGAAGAGAAAAGTGAGATTGAATTTTTCAAACTGACTCGGAGCAAAAAAGAAGGTGAATTCGTGAATCCTGTTGCAAAGTTAAAATATGTAAGAAAACATTAATTTGCTGATTTGATACGTAGCTATTTAATTTTACATGTATTATGCATTAGTTGATATGTTAAAATGATGTAGGAGGAGATGGTTGATAAGAGAAACAAAGGTAAAGATAGTGATGGAGAGTCGATTACTGAGTCTCAAATTGTGAAGTCCACACTTGGTCACAAGTCCGGGTATATAAAAGGGATGGGACATGGATTGCAAGCATCTCGTGGAATTACATCAAGCATGACTGTTGGAATTGACATCAAAGAGAAATTATCTGAATTGGATAAAGCCAATGAGCAGATAACTTACCTAACTAATAAATGCGAGGAGCAAGAAAATAATGTGAACTTTATGAAAGCTCAAATGTTAAAGTGGGAGAAGATTTTGGGAAAGCTGCCCGGTATCACTGAAATTATTGATGGTAAGTGTTAAGCTTTCTTTTTTCGTTTTTTTGTTTACGTATTTTGTTGAAAAGCATCTATCTTTTTTGGGGTTTGATTTATTGGATGAAGTAAATAAAATAAAGCTTTCAACTCTTTTCTAGCAGGACATCTGTTATGTTTCTTCTATTTATTATGTTTTAATGACTAAATATATTGTCAGGACCATGACACAAATCTAAATTCATTTGTTTTGAAAGTGCAGTATGCATTTATATTTTGATAATCTTGTCTTTCAATAATCAGTTTCAAGTTTGTGTTTGTTGTTGTTTGTGAAGCTGCAGGACTACCAATGTTGTATAACATTGTGACAGGATAGAGTTCAATGCTGGCATAACATTGAAGATATAACATTGCGGTAGACATCAAAGACAAAGCACATTGGGCAGGAAACTTGGACTGGAAGTATTGACAAATCGAACAAGATATGATTTAAGGAAAAAGAACAGCTTGTGGTGAAAGCAAGAAGGAATATATTTTATGAAGAATCGAAATATGGGAATTTCCTTCTACGCGTATATTGAAGAAAACAAGTAAAAGGAAAATTGCCTTTGCTGAGATTCTATTGCCTTTCGACATAGATAGAAGATGTCGATATCTCAAGTATATATATGCAAGGATTCAGCAAAGCAAGGTTGAGCCTTTCTTGATGATCAATCGAGATTTTATTAAAAGAGTTTAGGTTTCTTGTTTTCTGCTAGCTTTAGAGTTTGTCTAAGAGTATTCATTGTTGGAATAACTCTTTCAAACATCGACCTAGAATAGCTTTTACTGTTGGTTCTTCTAGGGCTAGTTTTGGTTGTTTAATCAATCGTTTGTGATTGTATTAAACCTTGTTGATTAGATCTACTTTTCCTGTTAGTAGATATTTTGCCTAAGGCGCTGCCAATATATTTTTCTATATGTTGGCTTGGTAATAGAAGTTTCATTATTATTCATCCGCTGCTATCTGTTAACTATAGACAGTGTTGAACAACATTGTTGGCAACATTGTCTGTTGGTCTAATTCCAAGTACCAATCCGGGATCTTAAGTTCTAACAAGTGGCATCAGAGCCAGCCACCTAACTACTGGTGTCTGGATTTGGTACTACTACAATGGATGCAAACTACAATAGACCTCCTGTGCTTGATGGGTCCAACTACCATTACTGGCAAATCCGGATGAGGACATACATCAAGTCCCTTGATGGCCGTGCTTGGAGATCCATTCTGGAAGGATACACCTGGCCAACTGAAGGACCTGATGCTGATGGTGACATTGTCCCCATCCCTGAAGAACGCTTCTCTGCAGGTGACATACTTCTTAGCTCTTATAATGAAAAGGCTTTAAATGCTATCTTTGGTCATGTAGATGCTCATATGTTTAAAATCATTCAAAACTGCACTACTGCAAAACAAGCTTGGGAATTACTTCAGAGTCATTGTGAAGGGGATGCTAGTGTCAAACAAACTAAACTTAGAATGCTTTGGTCTCAATTTGAAAATCTAAGAATGGCGGAGGAAGAAACCATTGACTCCTATTTCGAAAAACTTTTGACTCTCTCAAATGAAGTACAAAGACTGGGAGAAGCTATTTCTAATAGGCAACTTGTTTCCAAAGCTGTTCGATCTCTTTCCTCAAGATTTAATACCAAAGTCACTATTTTGGAAGACACTCATAACTTGGCAACTATGGATTTTCATACCCTGTTGAACAATTTGAAAAACTTTGAACTAAATGAAAATGAGAGACAAGGTTTGAAAACTCATAGTATCTCCCTTCACTCTGTTTCTAAAGCTAAATCTTCAAAGCCTGATAGTAGTAGTGATGATCTGACAATATGACTGAGGAAGCTTTCAACAATCTTGTGAGGAAGTTCAACAAACTTAGATTCAGGAAAAACTCTGGTCAAGGATCCTCAAGTGGAACTAAAAATTTCAAAAAGAAAACCAATACTTTCAAAACTGGTTCTGCTTCCAAAACTAGCTCTGAATCCGATTTTGATCGCACCCCTCTTAGTATGATTAGATGTTTTGAATGCCAAGGGTGGGGTCATTATCAAAATGAATGTGCTAACAATCTCAGAAAAGAGAAAAAGAATCTTCTTGCTTGTCTCAGTGATGACTCAGATGAAGAACAGGAAGATGAAGAAAAAGAAGATGATTCAACTACCAATGCCAGAGCTCTTCGCTCATCCACTTACAATGTTGATGACCAATGTTGGGACAACATCGTCAAGACAACATCAGGAATAGAAATCTTCTTTGACTATGATGACTCCGAGAACTGTGAAATTTTGGCACTAACCAAACCTGAGAAGTCAGGAATCTCTGATGTTTTATGTCTACATGGTTCTGTGGATTTTGATATAGATAGTCCTTCAGAAGAAGAAGTCAATGCAGATCAAATGGTGAAGGATCTGCAACAGATGTATGGGAAACTCTTCAGTGAATGGAAGACTCTCAGGAAACTCCTCAAGAAAACTGAAAAGGAGAACTACAATCTGAAAGACACCATTGTCAAACTAGAAGCTGAATTAACAAAGAAGGACCTTTGAGCATTTAAGGTAATCTCTGAACTAGATAATGAAAAGAAGGTAATTGCAAAATGGAACTCCTCTACTTCTAGACTTAATGATATGCTTGAGGTGAACAATGATAGGAACACTGGTCTAGGGTACACCAGTAGTTATGATGCTTATTTTGAAGAAAAACTTGGGTGCAACATGAACTGCACTGTTAACCCTGGTACCCCAAAAGTTGTCAAACCTCTTTCTGAGCTCATAAAAGGTCCTACGTTTGTCAAAGAAAAAGATTTGTTTGTGTGCACTTACTGTCACAAATCTGGTCACAAAAAGCCTTACTGTTTCAAGTACCAAAAGGACTTAAAAAGGGAACATGTTGAGACCTCCAACCTCAGTAAACTCTCCACAATTCCCTCCCATCCAGTTTCCAGCAAACAAAACAGTGATGCTAGATGCAATGTTGTGACAACATCCACTTCAATAGAGACTGAAAGATGTAATCTTAAGACTCTGAAGTTCTTTCCTAGTTCTCCTAAACGAGGCAAATCTCCAGTACATATAAGAAAACACAAGAGTGTTTCGAAACATGTTTGGGTAGCTAAAGAAAAACATACTTGCAATGTTGCTTTTTCTGTTGCTACTTCCCACAAATCTTTGGAAAATGGTACTTTGCGATGGTTGCTCTAGGTACATGACCGGTAACCCGTCAAATTTGTCAAATTTGTAGCTCAAAAGATGTCTGTAACATATGGAGGAGGATACCAAAGCAAAATACTTGGAAAGGGAACACTGTGCCTTAAAGGATATCCGAAACTCTCAAATGTTCTTCTTGTTGAGGGTTTAACGGCTAATCTTGTCAGTATAAGCCACCTGTGTGATGATGATCTGAAAGTCAAGTTTGATAAACGTTCTTGCAAAGTGTATACTTGTGTGGACAAATTAACTGTAATGACAGGTGTGAGATCACAGGACAACTGCTATGTGATGGATATTCCTCTCAAATGCAATGTTGCTCAACATGAAGATGCAACATTGTGGCATAAGAAATTGGGACATGTCAATTACAGAAATCTGGAGAAGATCATCAAAAATAATGTGGTGACAGGAGTGCCGAAGCTTACCAATGTAGGGAAACATGTGTGTGGCGACTGTCTTATGGGAAAACAAACCAAGGCGATACATCAGCCACTTCTGATTGAAGGACAACAAAGAGGTACTTTTAACTGCTTTGAACTCCTGCATATGGATCTCATGGGTCCTATAGAAGCTAAAAGTTTAGGAGGAGCCTGGTATATCTATGTTATAGTTGATGATTTTTCTAGATACACTTGGGTCAATTTTTTGAAAGAAAAATCAGAAACCTTTGAATCCTTCAAAAACTGGCATGCAAAATGTTGTAATCAGTACTCTACTCTTGTTCAAAGAATTCGATCTGACCATGGTAAAGAATTCGAGAATCAATTCTTTGATAATCTTGTGAAAAGAAAGGATCATGCATGAATACTCGGCTCCTAAGACACCACAACAAAATGGTGTTCTTTGAAAGGAAAACAGGACTCTTCAAGAAATGGCGAGTGATGTTGAGCTCAATGAACCTATCAAAAGGTTGTGAAATTCATGAACACTGCTTGTCACATAATCAATCGTGTCTATCTTCGTCCAGGTTCTCTGACCACTCCCTACGAGATGTTGAAAGGTAGAAAACCCAATCTTAAGTACTTTCATGTATTTGGATGTGTGTGTTACATACTCAATGATAGAGAACATCTAGGGAAGTTTGATGCTAAAAGTGACAAAGGAATCTTTGTAGGGTACTCTCAAAATAGTCAAGCGTATAGAATATACAATCCTAGATTGCAAACTATACAAGAGTCTGTGAATGTTTCCTTTGATGACTCTGAGCCCTATGCCCAGAAGAAGATCTCTGCAGGTGCTGAACAGGTTATTGACTCAACCTCTGATTCTTCTACACGTGAGAACGTACCAGAAACTGTGACTCCAGCTGTTGATCAAAGTGAAAGAACCCATGATGAGGGCAATGTTGTGCCAACATCCCCCCTGTGCAATGATGACTCAACATTAAGTTCAACATCCCAGATTTTCACTCAGGATGAAGAACAAGCTGATCCCCACAATGAGACTGAGGCTGAATCTGACAATCCATCTGGCATTAATGCTGCACCTATGTCTCCTGACTCACGAAAGGATCCTCCTCCTAGAATTCGCAAAGATCATCCCAATTCCCAAGTAATTGGAAATCCAGGAGGAAGGACATTGAGGGGAAACACGCGCAAAAATTACAAGGAAACACTCAGACTTGCTGAAATATGTCACTCTGTAAGTTCCTCGTGCTTTGTTTCGTTAATTGAACCTAAAAATGTGAAAGAAGCTCTTGCTGATGATTTTGGATAGAAGCAAGATGAACTTCGTCAATTCCAAACAAATGAAGTGCGGACTCTTGTTCCCGCCCCATAATATAAATGTCATAGGCACCAAGTGGATATTCAAAATGAGAGTGATGAAAAGGGGTAGTTGTAAAAACAAAGCCAGATTGGTTGCTCAAGGTTACACTCAAGTGGAAGGCATTGATTTTGATGAGACCTTCGCTCCTGTTGCTAGATTAGAATCCATTCGCTTGCTCCTAGCCATAGCATGTTGTCTTAACATAAAACTCAACCAAATGGATGTTAAAGGAGCTTTCTTGAATGGTTACATTGACAAAGAAGTGTATGTTGAACAACCTAGAGGGTTTGAAGATCCTCTTTACCACGACCATGTTTTAAACTAAGAAAAGCATTGTATGGTTTGAAACAAGCCCTGGCGCTTGGTATGCTAGGTTGTGAATTCCTAGTTGGGTTAGGATTTAAAAGGGTGAGGAGATCAAACTCATTTATCCTCGGAAAGGAAAAGACATCGCATTGCTCAAATCTATGTTGATGATATTGTATTTGGTGCTACTAACCTCTCCTTGCTAGATCGGTTTGTTCAAGCCATGATAGGAACCTTTGAGATGAGTATGATTGGTGAACTCGGTTTCTTCTTGGGGCTCAGTCTACAGAAGCAGGATGGCCTCTTTATCTCTTAAGAGAAATATGCCAAGAATCTTATCACAAAATTTGGTGCGAAAATGCCAAACCTTGCGGCACTCCATGGCTACTTCTCGAAACTCAAAAAAGCGATGTTGGGGGCGATGTTGATTGACATTGTATAGATCAATGATTGGAAGTCTCTTGTATCTATCAGCCACCAGACCTGACATCATGTTCTCTGTTTGTGTGTGTGCCAGGTATCAATCCAAACCCAAAATATCTCATTTAAGCTTCTGTCAAAGAATCATTAGATATATATCGAGGCATTAATCTTGGATTATGGTATACATGTGATTCAAACACTAATCTGTTGGGATTTAGTGATTACGATTATTTGGTGACTTAGATGATCGAAAATCAACTAGTGGAGGTTGTTTTTGTCTTGGACCAAATCTTGTGTCATGGTATAGTAAGAAACAAAATTGTGTGTCTCTCTCTACTGCTGAATCTGAATATGTAGCGGCTGGGAGTTATGTGTCTCAACTAATTTGGCTGAACAATATGCTGCATGAATATGGGTTCCAAAGTGACACTCTTTTGATGTTTTGTGATAACTTAAGTGCCATTCACATTTTCAAGAACCCTGTTCAACACTCACGCACCAAGCATATAGACATTCGACATCATTTTCTTAGAGACCTAGTCTCCAAGCAAATTATTGACATACAACACATTGATACCACAAATCAGTTAGCTGACATTTTCACAAAGCCCCTTGATAAGGAGAGATTCTTCAGTTTGAGAAGGTCTCTTGGTCTTTGCACTATTTGATAGGATTTGCTGCAAGCAATGTTGACATAACATCACGGTCAACATTGACTTCAATGTTTATATAGTGTTGTCTTTTTTTTTTGTGCTGTTTAATTTTTTTTTCCTTTCTTCTTGTGTGTCAATGTGATTTATGTGCTTCTGTGCTGGTCAATGGCTGTTCCTGATTTGTAGCTTACAGTGGTGATGCTTAGGGGTTGAAAGACTGTTTGAAACCAAGGTTGAAAGGGATTGAGTCTCCTGTGTGTTTGCTTTATGTAAAACCCACTTTTACTGCTTTTTGGCGATTTTTACTCGTACCTTGACTCGCACTTGATGTTGCCTCCTGTCCTTTATGCTTAATAAATCTAATGAATTATGATAAAAAGGGCTCGAAGTGTCTCCGTCGAGGATCGTGTTGGGCAGGTTTCAAATACTATCCAAATATCGACGTGTGATGTGTCATATGTCGTGAGGGTTGATGGCTGTCTTTGAAACCGCACAAAAGTGCCGATTCTCGTAATGTCTTTGGTTCACTTTCTGAGTACCAAATAACCCAATGTGGTCAAATGAGTGATCTTTATGCCATGAGACGTGTGTTTGCCTAACTCCGCATAGGCTCCGGCTTTGGAGCGGATTCATACGTGTTCCAATTATTTGACATGGTTCACGGTCTCATGGTCACCCCCACTCAAACTTATGTTAATTGTTCAATTTCCTTTTTGAGGCAATGTTGGGTGTGTTTCTTTGGTATTCCTTTCTCTTTTCGACTTTACTGCGACATCGGTGGTGTTAATCGAATCGCATCTTGAGACTTGGTTTCTGGTGACTTACGGTAAAAATGGTCGATTTCGATGTTGTCATCAATGTTGAGCCAACATCCTGGTCAACATTACCTGCACTTGAAGTACCTTTCTGTGTTGTGTTTTTGTGTGCACTTTCTGTGTTTTTTGGGTTGGGTTTGAGGGGGAGTAATTTTGTGTCTTCCTACATCCGTTTTTTTTAATCTGTTAAGTGTCTTACTCTTACCTGATCTTGATTTGTTTCCTAAACCAAAAATGTACCTCCCTAAGTTGAGTTTTGAGAATCTCCTTCATTTTTGACCTAATTGATACGGTGGTCATTTGCTTTCCTTAATCTCATATTAACAGTTGTGTACAGATCTTGGTTTGTGTTTTGATATATATGGTTATGATCTTTGAAGCAAACCAACCAAAAACACTCCTTCAACCATATTACCTTCTCTCATTAGCCCACTTCTCCACCACTCACAAAAACTGCCACCTATCCAAACCACAATCATTACAAAAAAAAAAAAAAAAAAACTTTTACTCCCAAACTCTTCACTTTCCCCTCACATTATTCACTTGTCACTCTCAACCAAACCACTCTCCCACTCTTTCTCCTCCATCTCTGCATTCACGATCTGAACAATGACGTCTCCAACAAAACCTGTCTTGCCCGGAGTTTCGTTGCAAACACCTGAGGGGGAGCAAGCATATCCTCTTCCCATCCGTGCTGAACCTGCCGATTTTGAGATTCCAGTCTTTGAGATAAGTGAGGATTCGGAAGAATGTGCTGAAAAATCCCCATCTCCAGTACCAAAACCACCATCTCCATCTTCAAAACCCCAAGCAGTCGTCACCATCAAACCCCTCTCGGTTCTTTGAAACCCTTGTTAAATTGGGAAACATGCCAGTCGACTTGCCACAAGATCTTAGGGATGATGATGAAAGCCCAATGGGGATAGAGAAAGATGCTCCCATGGAGGATGCCGGGAATGTTCCCATGGAGGATGCTGGGAAAGATGTTGAACATACTGAAATTCAACATGCGGTCCGAGAGAAAACCCCAAAACCCTTCATCATTGAAAAGATGATGTACAACAACCTCACAAAAGGGAAGCTCTTGATGGCACGAATGGTGATGAGAATCAGACAAGCATGCACTCTGAAAATGTTGAGAAACCCGGATGAGCCTACTATTGAACCGGTTGTGGTGGAAGATTGGCGGTCGGATGACTCGAGAGAAAGCAGTGACCCTATGAATATAGATGAGGATGTTGTTTCAACATCAGTCGCTCATGATGATAACGATGATGAAAACTCTGATGATATGGAGGATTATGAGCCAGAAACTGAAGATGACTCTAAGGATGAGTCAATGGTTGATGAAGAAGATCTGAGCAACACAGATGAAAGCTCAGATGACTCTGAAGAGTATGAAGCTGAGACAGAGGAAGAATCTGAAGAAGAATCACTTGATGATGAGGATGTCGTTCTTGGAGAAGATCAGATTGAAGATCCTGAGGTAAATGATCTACCCTCTGAACCTGTTTTTACAGATGGTTCTGATTGGGATGAAGATGCAGTCTCTCATTTGTTCTATGATAACAAGAATCTAGAAAAATATGAGAAAATCAAAAATAATGCTATAGATGTTGAGAAGATAATTAAAGAGGAATCATTTGAAGAGTATAACTTAGTTGCCTATCTGAAGAAAAGGAATCTCTATCATGCTGTTACCCAATATGCTGCTTTTGTTCTTGAAATCATCAGAGAATTCTATGCTCATTTATCTGAGAATTTTGGTATTGAAGGGCATGGTAAGCATCACTGTGTGTATCTTAGAGGTGATGTATTTTTCTTGACTTCTAAGGACATCAATACAGTGCTGCATAGAAACAGGGATGAGGTTGAGACTCCTGTGGAGGTGACTATGGATGAGATTGCTAGAGAGCTAACTGCAGGAAAATTAAAATCTTGGCCTACTGGGACTCTAGACCTGAAATATTGTTGTTCCCTAGTCTCTGTTCTTGCCAGGATCTTCTTGTACAACTGGCTGCCATCTTCTAATAACAACAAGCTCAGTCAAGAGGCAGCCATGTTGCTCTACAGGATCAAAATGGGATACCATGTCAATCTGGGAGAAAGGATTCTCAAGCATCTAGAAAATTCCAAGAATAGAGGGATCAGAGGCCATTTGATTCTCCCATCCACCATATTCTTGTCCTTGGATCAGGTATTGAGGTCAAAGCCAATGATGTTTATCATTCCAACTTCAAATCCATCACAGTCACCAAACAACTGCTGGAAACACATGACTGGATCTGTGATCTTCCTTGGGTAGATCCTGATGTTTCTGTGAACATGGATGTGGAGGAGAATATTCCTCTTTCTACTGGCAAAGCTGATGCACGAACTACTCAGAAGTTCGCTCAACGTTCCAATGTTGACCTACATGTTGGTTCAACATTGATCCCTAACATTGAAACTCTGTCTACATGTATTCTAACTAAACAGGACAAGCTGATTCTGGAGCAAATCAAAGGGCTTGATGAGCAGATCTCAAACAATCTGAAGTTCAGAAGTACTCTAGTTTCTTTTCTTTCCTCACAAAAAGGGGGAGAATAGATAACTTAAGTTCATTTTTCCTTGATTCTGTGTTGAACAATTATATTTTTTGTGGGTCTGTAATATTTTAAATTACTGTCTGGTTAAGGGGGAGAATAGATATTTAGCAGTTCTTAGTTATGTTTCTATTAATCTCTTGTTTTGTTTTGTGATGAAAGACTAAGATTAAGGGGGACATTGAAAGTGCAGTATGCATTTATATTTTGATAATCTTGTCTTTCAATAATCAGTTTCAAGTTTGTGTTTGTTGTTGTTTGTGAAGCTGCAGGACTACCAATGTTGTATAACATTGTGACAGGATAGAGTTCAATGCTGGCATAACATTGAAGATATAACATTGCGGTAGACATCAAAGACAAAGCACATCAAGCGTGAAACTTGGACTGGAAGTATTGACAAATCGAACAAGAGATGATTTAAGGAAAAAGAACAGCTTGTGGTGAAAGCAAGAAGGAATATATTTTATGAAGAATCGAAATATGGGAATTTCCTTCTATGCGTATATTGAAGAAAACAAGTAAAAGGAAAATTGCCTTTGCTGAGATTCTATTGCCTTTCGTCATAGATAGAAGATGTCGATATCTCAAGTATATATATGCAAGGATTCAACAAAGCAAGGTTGAGCCTTTCTTGATGATCAATCGAGATTTTATTAAAAGAGTTTAGGTTTCTTGTTTTCTGCTAGCTTTAGAGTTTGTCTAAGAGTATTCATTGTTGGAATAACTCTTTCAAACATCGACCTAGAATAGCTTTTACTATTGGTTCTTCTAGGGCTAGTTTTGGTTGTTTAATCAATCGTTTGTGATTGTATTAAACCTTGTTGATTAGATCTACTTTTCTTGTCAGTAGATATTTTGCCTAAGGCGCTGCCAATATATTTTTCTATATATTGGCTTGGTAATAGAAGTTTCATTATTATTCATCCGCTGCTATTTGTTAACTATAGACAGTGTTGAACAACATTGTTGGCAACATTGTCTGTTGGTCTAATTCCAAGTACCAATCCGGGATCTTAAGTTCTAACATGTTTTAATGTGAATCCGTTTGATTTCTTTTCCATATATTATGTGGCTGTGTAAATTATAGAAAATGAATTTGTGTTGTGTAAGAATACCTCATCTTAAGGTTTGAACAATTGAAATTGTCGTCTTGTATATATTGTTCTTTGGATGTGGCAGTTTCTACTAACTTATAGACATGGCTCATTGTAACCTATAAGCAGTTCTAGACTTAAATTTTGGAGCAACAACTTGATTATGGATTAACCAAGAGTGCTGGAGTGGGGCTTAGGTTTTTGTTCTGCTGAGGTTTATGGCAACAGGTTTATTGGTGTATTGGTTTTGTTTGTAGTGCCTTTGGCACATTTGCTCTTGTTATCTTGGTGCAGTGTGTATCACATTGGTAGGCTTCTCATTCATGTATTTCTTCATATTTTGTAGCACTTGTGCTTTTTTTTATACATTTTTAATTTCATTTTTTAAAAAAAAACCTATAACCATTTTTGTTCATTATCATTCAACAATTGATTTGTTAAGTGTTTTTCCTGATTTCGAATCGATCTGTTCTCTACTAGTATGAATGATAATGATGAGAAGACTAATTGCTAATTTGCAGACAATATCAGAGTACTATACATGCTTAAATGATAGAACTGTTGTGTATGAATACCTCATCTTAAAGTTGAACTGTTGAACTTGTCGTCTTGTATATATTGTGCTCTGGATGAGGCAGTAGAATCTAACTTATAGACATGGCTCATTGTAACCTATAAGCTAGTTCGTTATTATGTGTATGAATACATCATCTCTCTAGTGTTGAAGTTTTTTTTATCGTATACAGATGGTGATTTCGATGAAGCTGAAGAAACTTAGCTGCAACTTGGAGACATGAAGCATATGGATTTTTTTGCGTGGAATGACATATAATGGAAGAGAAGCATCTAGTTTGTGATCATTATATGTTAACTCCATTTGGATCTTATTTCTCAAACTCAAATGGTCTATGAATTGCTACCTAGTTTGGTTTTAGACTGGACAAGTGTTTGACAATTATTATCATTTCAATGCAACTTTTTTAGTATTTTAGTCATTTTTGATTTTCGATTTTCGTGGAACGATATTTTGATACCCTTTATGTGATGACATTATTTCACAATTAAGTGTGATGAATTTCGTTCAACCAATATATATAGATTGGTGATGAAAAAATAGTTATTCTGAGAAATAAATTGTCACTAGAAAGCGATATTGTGACAATATTTTATCATATTTCTCAAGTCTTTTGTGATAAAAATTAAACATACGTGATGATCTTTGGGGTACTGAAAAATCGACATTTGTGATAAAGAACAACTAATGTGACTAAATAACTTGTCACATTAAATTACCTTTTGTGATGCAATGTTGTCACAAATGTTCTAGTCTTTTATGATGAAATTTGGTCACGAATGTTTAAGACATTTTGTGATGGAATTGGGTCACAAATGTTCAAGACATTTTGTGATGAAGTTTACTCACAAATGATGAAGATATTTTATGATGAAATTTGGTCACAAATGTTCAAGACATTTTGTGATGAAATTTGGTCACAAAAATTCAAGACATTTCGTGATGAAATTTAGTCACTATTGTTCAAGACATTTTGTGATGAAATTTAGTCACAAATGTGATGTCTTTTCGTGAGGAAATTGAGTAATTGTGATGAATGTTTGGGAGTGCGAAAATAACTTTTGTGATGAAAAAAATGTATTTGTGACAAAATAACTTTGTCACATTAGATGTAATTGATGTGACGAAGTGTCATTTTGTCACAATAGGCCATTTATGAGGGGGAAAAAGTGACGACACTGTGACAAATTGTTTTGTCACTAGATCTGTGTTGTGACAAATTTTAACCATTTTGTGACAAATTTTTTTGCCACCATAAACTGTTTTTTTTTGTAGTTATAATCATGCTTGCATAACGATCAGACGGTGTTTTCATTCAAGATCTGACCTCAATCATCAACTCAGATCTGAGAAAAAGGTATACAACGTTTCTATGTTCTTTCCTGTATGTTATATGTTCTCAAGAATATTACCTATGTTATCTAGAACATGTCGTATGTTTCCATTCAAAAGCTGATAGTCGTTTTGTGTATACAACGTTTCTATGTTCTTTGCTGTATGTGCTATGTTGTCAATATTATTAACTATGTTCTCTGGAACATGTCATATGTTTCCATTCAAAACCGGACAGTCGTTTTGTGATCTGTTTTTCGATAATATTATGTTAAATTTTGTGATTTACTGTATTTCCTATGTTTTTACATATATGTACTATCTTCTCGCCAATATACCATATGTTCTCAACAATATCTACTATGTTTGATATGAAATAATTGCTCATTGATGTTGTTGTTTATGCATTTACAAGGTGTAATCATGTTTTCATAAGGATCAGGTTAATAAATTCATCAACTTGAAGAAGAAGAAGAAGAAGAAGAACAAGAAGAAGAAGAAGAAGAAGAAGAAGAAGAGCAAGGGCATTGGCGAAGAAGAAGAAGAAGAAGAATATATGTTGAGTCAAATGCAACAGATGAGCAAAAAAGAGATAATGAACCTGAAATTATGTAGATAGAGATCAAGAAGAGGTTTGGAAAGAGACAAAAGAAATAGCGTTATATGTTCTTTTATTGGCAGTTGTATGAACAATAGTACAACATGTAATTGAATGATATAGGTTCCGTTTTGAATAGAATCTTGTTTTTTGGATCATGATTTTATATATTGTGAATGATATAGGTTTCGTTTGAATATAATCTTGTTTTTTCGGATCATTTTTATGGTTTTTGAATCTGTTGAGTTTAGGGTCTTTGAATATTGTTGAGTTCATGGATGAATATGTTGATAACATGTCCATTATGTTGAGAACATGGACTAATATTGTTTACCAAATCACCTATATTCTCAACAAATTCACATATGCTCTCAACCAAATCACCTATGTTCATACCCCATGATTGTCGTGTAGTAATTGCTTTGTCAACATGAAAATCTTATGTACAGTATATTATATGTTCTCTACATGGAGTTTGAATATTTCAAAGGCATGTTATTTCAATGTTATTTATTAATCCATGATCTTAACATATTTATTCATGATCTCAACATATTCATCCATGTTCTATATATTACAACAATGTTTTATGTTGCTTAGATATTCAGATATGTTCCCAACTATTACATCCATGTTTTCAACATACTAATCCATGATACCAAAACACAAGATTATATTGACACAAAGAAAAAAAAACCTATGTTACCAATCATATTATTCTATGTTCTCAATCACAATCTCATGTTGCCAGACAATTCAAATATTTTCTCATCAAAATATTATAAGAACGTCACACAGAAAAATCAGATGTTAACAAAAAAAGAAAGATATTGTTCATGTACGTAAACATAGTGGATATTGTTAAAAACATAGAGTATATTGGCGAGAAGATAGTGCATATACGTTAGAACATAGGAAAATACATTAAAAACAGAACACAGGGTAATATTTTAAAAAAACAGAGCATAAATGACTGTCAGGTTATGAATGAAAACATAGGACATTATATAGAGAACATGGACAATATTGTTGAGAATATAGCCATATACGAAAGAATTTAAAAACATTGTATACCTTATTTTTTCAGATATGAGTTGATGATTGAGTTCGGATTTTGAATGAAAACATTGTTCAATTCATATGCAAGCACGACTACGCCTCAGACAACAAAAAATCGCAAAAACGAAAAAATCGAACAAAACCCTAGAACACAAAAAACTGGAAAACAAACGAAATCACACAACGATAACTATAACAAAATACTCACAAACAAATTTCTAACAGATTTGAATAGGAGAACATCAAGATCTCATCCTAAAGAGTAGTTACATAAGAGAAAATGGGGGAGAACAGTGACAAGCTAAGGAACTGGCTGAAAAGGAAGAAAGAAAAGAGCCTTTTTATACCTGACCCGCGATGAAAACGGTACTGACCCGGACCCGCGAGAGGATTCGCGAAAATAGGTTAAAAACACATGTTTAATGGTAAATTGTAAAACAGTCCCGTTTCTAGTTAAATTATCTAAAGACCGTTTCTTATGAGACTTTGTGATTGATAAACCATAAAGATATGGTAAAAATATTTAATTGTAGTTTGAAATGTGTAATTATAATATAAAAGTAATACTGCCTCCATTATAGATTAAAGTTCCCGCGGGTTCGATAACAAGTTTTAAAAGAATTGTGAATAAAGTAGTAGAAATATTGAATAAAGTATAGCATGCATGTGTTGAATGAAGGAGGAGAAATAATGAATAAAGTAAAAATCAAAGTGAATACATTATTGGAAAGTCTAGGGAGTTGAATTCGGAATTGAGGGAGTATTTATTTTTATTATTTGTTGTGTGTGGGCGTGTGAAGTAGGTTTCTTTTTATCAACGTGTATGAATTTATGTTGTACTGCTAAACATGAATGATGTATGAATTTGTTTGAGATTTATTAGGGTGTATATTTTTTAATGCTTAGGTGTGTACTTGTATCCTAATTGATGCGTTTTACATTTCGCGCTAAACTTTTTTTTGTGCTCGTATCATTCACAACTACCCACTCGGTCCTATAGAAGCTGTCTAATTTATCATTTGAGTGTCCCATTAAAGTTGTCCATCTTCATTTCTTTGTTATTTTATGAACAATTATATAAATTTATATCTTCCACTACTCATAATAAAGTTAAAAAGTAATTTAAACAATTAATCCAATTAGTAATATAGTTATAAAGTAAATTCACACGTATCATATAGTCTTATAATATTATTCTCGTTAATTTTTATGCATGAACATAAACTGTACATCTTTTAAGGGATGTAGGAGTATATAGTAAGACCAACATACAAAGTTCTCGTGGAGAAGTTGAAGGTGTAAGCTGTGTCACGAACCATCTCATAATCCAGGGCAGTACACGACTAGAGAGCATGCGTGGCCATGTCCATGCCATTGAGTCATAGTCATTTTCTACGCAACAATTGTGACAACATTTTGCTTGCGCACCAATCAAGTAGGCAGATTCAAATTCTCCTCTTCTGAAATTGTCTCTAATATATTATTATTGCTTTTATCAAAGTGTGAAAAGGAATACAACATATTAAAAACTTGGTATGAAGCGGAAAATACGGAAATTGCATACGCATCGTCCACTCATATTTCATTTTTGTCTTGTTGATGAGACTGACAATTTTTAAGTCACAAACGGCAACTTTACAAGGGAGTATTGTAGGTTGATACTGAATTTTTTTAAAAAAATTATGCAATAGAATGCCACCAAGTTTTACTATATTTCTTTATTCTATTATGAATACACTGTATTTCTTCGGCGCAGTTATACATTGAAATACTGCACATAGTAAAATTGGTTTTTTTTTTTTTTTTTTATTTGGCTTTACAAGTCTTTCGGTGATTCATGGTAAAATTAATCGTAAAATAAGTTGTTCGCATGCCGATACCTCTCTCAAAATTTTAATTTAAACAGAGACCCTCTGAGTTGCAGTGTGATATTAACTCATGACTTGTTGAGTTACAATATTATATTAACTCAGTAGGGCTTTTCTATGTTCAGGTCGGCTTCGTACCGACCTGGACACAAGTCTCCGTTAGATGATCGCCAAATACGATCTTACAAATTATATTATACTAATTATATTTTTAGTAACAAATATGAATGTACCACTATAACCTTATTCAAATTTAATTATATTAAATTTATATAATTCTATTATATGCAACTTCCAATTCTATCCTTATGTCAAACACATTGAAAATTAAATTAATCATTGAAGACAGCCATTGCTCTTTATCATCTTCAGTCTCAGTCGTCTTCATCATATTATGTTCCTCTTGTCAATTACGTCGAGATAATTTTATGTTCCTCTTGTTGATTACATCGAGTAGCTCTCTACGGCCGAAGAACGTGACCGGAGCAACTGCGCTTCAAAATTGAAAAAAGTGAATATCATCTATTCAGTGTGCAAGTAGCAAAGCATATCTCAAATTCTCTATTTAAATCAATAAAAGAATTAGCTTGGAAATTGTACATCCAAACATCATAGGTGAGAGGAAGAAGCAATAACCACATACCAAACAAAAAGAATACGAAAACATGAGTGTATGGGTGTCCGATCAAGAAGAATGAACAAGAAAAACTTGAGCTTGAGAAGGAAACACGAAAAGATTCGTGAGTCGGTCTGTTATGAGAAAATCTCAATCCTAATAGTAATCCTGCAATTTTAATTGTTTCCTATAATTTGAGAATCTCGTGAGAGGGAAATTGAAGATAGTGAATTAGGGTTCATCACCTCATAACTATCTGCAATGAATGAGTTTTAGCGATGGATTTGTATTGATTATCTTTTATGTTTGTTATTAATTAAGGTTATCCATGTAATTTTACAAATTCGAAATGATTTATTATATATTTTTTCTAAAAGAAACTAATAATATTTTAAGGGTATTATAGTCAACTTATATTTCATGTGGATTTTTAATTATTAAAAGAAAATTTTAAAATCTGTCGTACCATGAATAATAGATACAATGTCTTCGAACCAAAATTAAAGGATCAGATTAAATCAAGTGACACATGGCGAACATCTAATGGAGACCTGCATTCAGGTCGGTACGGAGTCGACCTGAGAATAGAAAAGCCCCACTTAGTATTCTCTGAGTTACAACACAATATTAACTTATATTGGGTCTGTTTTTTTTTTTTTTTTTTGTAATATTTGTTGAAAAAGGGTATTTGACAATCTGGCTGGAATTTTCTCATTTTTTAAAACACAAAGACTTATAAGAGACAGTCTTTATGTAAAGACGACCTATATTATCAATAAAAAATCTATGTTATTAATCAAAACGTCTATATTGTTAACGAAATAAGTGTTGTTATAATATGAAAAAATACCAATGTTGAGAACATATGTGTTTTGATTAATAACATCGATGATTTTTTTGACAATATAGGTCTGTTTTTAAATAAATTATCTAGATACCGTATTTCAGAAGACTTACTCTTTTTTAAATGGTTTGTTTGTCACATACTGGACCTCTAAAGTCCACACTTGGTGACCCAACAGAGGCCATAAATACGAAAGTATATAAACGCACCAAGGCCCGTCAGCATCTGTTTCGTTTGGAAGACTGGCCCAGGAAAAACGAAAATTACGATTCAACTTTTGTTTCTTTTCCCTCTTTTCTTCTCCTTTTTCTTGAAAAGGACCAAGGAGAAGAACCAAGGAATTCTTGTTCAGTTAATTAGGATTCATATGAAAAACTATTGATAAAATTTGTGTTGAGTTCATAAGTCATAAACTTCAATCCTACCTTCGTCATCATGACATTTTTCATAAACTTTCTTGCCCTTACACTCCATCTCAAAATGGTAGGGCCGAACGCAAACACCGCCATGTCACATAAATGGGACTATCCATGCTTTTTCATTCGAAAATGAAACTCGGTTTTTGGTGGGATGCCTTTGCCTCCGCTGTTTACACTATCAACCGACTTCCCTCTTTTATTCTTGACAATACCTCTCCATTTGATGCTCTATTTGGCACTTGTCCTAATTATGCTAATTTTCATCCTTTCGAATGTCGCGTTTTCCCTTGTTTACGCGATTATGCTTCGCATAAGTTCTCACCACGCAGCCTGCCTTGCGTATTTCTTGGTTACAGTGTTCATCATAAGGGATTCCGCTGTCTTAATGCCTCGACGTCTCGTATTTATATCACTCGTCATGCACAATTTGACGAATCTTATTTTCCTTATGATGACCACGCCATTTCCAGCAATATTCAGGCTTTGGACTTTGCCTCATTTGTTAAGCCCCATACTGAGCCCAATACTATTCCCCCGCCGGCCCAACATACATCAAGCCCTTGTGGTATTTGTCACTCATACAGCCCAATTTCCACATCTCCCACGCCAACTACCTTACCTACCACTCCACAGCCCATATCTCCACCAGTTCCAGAAAACAATCCGCCTCCAACTATTACTCCACCATGCAATTTCGTTCCCACTTCAGTTTCGGCTAGCCCTCCACAGAACTTATCTCCTGTCGCTGGCCGCACTCGACTTCGGTCTCGTACGCCTCACTACCCTTAGCCAAGCCATCCTATGCGCACTCGCGCCCAAGCAGGCACTTTCAAGATCAAGCATCCGGGTTTGCTCTCTGAGGTTTCTTCACCTCTCTTACATGCCTTGCTAGCCTCCTTGGAACCCAAAGGCTTCAAATTTGCCTCTCCCAACCCCGATTGGGTTCGTGCAATGGATGCATAAATCAAAGCGCTTTGTGCCAACAACACTTGGGATTTGGTTCCCCGCACGGCTGATATGAACATTGTTGGTGCCAAATGGGTATTTCGTACAAAGTATTTGGCGGATGGTTCTATTGAACGCTTGAAAGCCCGGTTAGTCGCGCATGGATTTAATCAGGTTCCGGGACTTGATTTTACGAGTACTTTCAGTCCTGTCGTCAAAGCAACCACTGTTCGTGTTGTCTTATCCCTTGCGGTTTTGAATAATTGGTCTCTCCATCAACTTGATGTCAAGAATGCCTTTCTCAATGGTTTTCTTAATGAAACGGTTTTTATGGAGCAACCACCGGGTTATGTTGATGCTCGATTCCCTACTTATGTCTACAGATTACATAAGGCTCTCTACGGGCTCAAACAAGCGCCGCGCCCTTGGTTTCGACGTTTAAGCGAATTTCTGCTTACGCTTGGATTTGTGAGCAGCAGAGCGGATACATCCCTCTTTGTCTACTCTAAAGGCAGTACTCTTCTCTATCTACTCGTCTATGTTGACGACATCATTCTTACGGGTAATGACTCTAAGCTTATTGCTCGTTTTATTGAGGCATTGAATTCTCAGTTCGCAATTAAGGATCTCGGGCGGCTTAGCTATTTCCTCGGTCTCGAGGTTTGCTACACATCTCATGGTTTATTTCTAAGCCAAGCCAAGTATGCGCATGACCTGCTACTTCGTGCCGATATGAGCGAGTGCAAACCTATCAATACGCCAATGGTTGTTGGTCAGCAATTAAGTCTTCAAGGGCCTGACTACTCTGATCCATCGGCATATCGATCAATAGTTGGTGCGCTCCAATACTTGACGATTACTCGTCCCGACATCGCCTATGCTGTCAACTCTGTATGCCAGTTTATGCAATGTCCTAAAGAGCCTCACTTTCAAGCAGTTAAACGGATCCTACGCTATGTCAAGGGAACTGTTACCTCCGGCCTTGAATTTATCAACACAGGTGCTCCTTCAGTTCTTGCTTATTCGGATGCTACTTGGGCATCTTGTCCCGGCACTCGTCGCTCCACCTCTGGCTATTCGATTTAGGGCCCAACCAGGTTTCGTGGAGCTCCAAGAAATACCGGTTTCGCGTCAAGCCATGGAATATCGAGCATTAGCCAACACCACAAGTGAAGTCCTATGGCCACCTCACTTGCTTAATGATATGCGCCTTCTAAGTCTTCAGCGTCCAATTGTTCTTTGCGACAATAAGGCTTCCGTGTTTATCAGTAGCAATCCAGTTTTGCACAAACGCGCCAAGCATATTGAGCTCGACTACCATTTCACGTGTGAATTGGTCCTTTCTGGCCGCATTACTACTCAGTTTGTTCCTACTGATCTTAATGTCGCGGATGTGTTTACGAAGAGTTTATCACGACCTTTGTTTCATCGATTCCAGTCCAAGCTTCGCGTTTACCCGAATCCCACGCTCAGCTTGCGGGGGGCTGCCAACAATGTACCAGATTCTTCTATTCTTAAGGCTCACTCTTCTGTTTTATAGCTTAGTCAAACTAGTGAATTAGTCTACTCCATTACTTGTTTGTAACTAACTAATTTCGTAGGATCTGATGTAACTTGTTTCTATATAATACAAACAACAGACCACAACTTATTGAGTGTGGATCAAATCTATTCTTTATATGCAAGATTAGCATCATTCGATGCCGATGGTTGATATCGCATTGGACAATTAACATCATAGTGTCCTTCGACACGACAAATCTGGCAACGAGGAGGGCGCCGAACATTGTTGGAGCCACGGCCAGACTGATTAGTCTGAGAGTTTCGACCACCGCCTCTCCCATTAGATCGATCGCCGCCGCGGTTGTACTGATTCTGACCAGAAGTATTGGCACGGGAAGTAGACGATCGATTTTGTTGTGCATAGAAAGCGGCAGAAGGTGCTGGAGTAGCACGATCCATGGAGCGGCTGAATTCAGCTTTCGGGAGTAGATCTTTAAGGGTAGGAATAGGGGAAAGCGATATCTAATTGCTCGCAAAATTCATGAAAGCAGAACCCAAACCTCGAAGGAACCAATGGGATTTATCTGCAGGGTCAAGCTTGCACCCGAGAGCGGCTAACTGATCACAAATGGACTTGAATTGGAGACCGTACTGTGAGACCGTACGCGAGCCTCTTTGGATCGATTGGAGCTCATCTTTGAGATGAAGCTCACGAAGCTCGGCAGAATGCTGAAACGCCGAGTGGAGGGCGTCCCATACGGCTTTGGATGTTTGACAACCAATGGTGACGGTGAGGGTTCGTCAGTTAGGGTGGATCGAAGGAAGCTTATAATGCGTTGGTCAAGGTAGAACCAAGAATGGTACTCTGCATTTGTTTGGGGCTTGTTGGCAGAATCTGGTATGGTTTGGGGCGGTGGTGGATTGGATCCATCGAGAAAGGGGAGGAGACGGGAACCGGTGACAAGGGGGTTTACTTGGCTATGCCAATTCACGAAATTCTCAGAGTTCAATTTAGTGGTAACAAGGTGAGCCATGCCGGAAAAGACGGGGCCATTGTCGAGAGTGGAATCAGCGGAAGATGATGAACCAGCCATCGAAGATGAAGAAGAAGAAGGAAGGAAGCTGTTTGGTTAAAACTTGGTAACCGATACCATGTAAAGAATAGATTTGATCCACACTCAATAAGTTGCAGTATGTTGTTTGTATTATATAGAAACAAGTTACATAAGATCATACGGAATTAGTTAGTTACAAACAAGTAATGGAGTAGACTAATTCATTAGTTTGACTAAGTTATAAAATAAAAGAGTGAGCCTTAAGAATAGGAGAATCTGGTACATTGTTGACAATATCCAAAAAACCTGTCATTATTCCCTATTTTAATCTAAATCGCAGCATGCTACATGCAGTAGTTTATAAGTGTTCCAAAAAACTAAATATTTAGACGCATAATAATACCAATTAAGTAATAACTCCAATTCTGAATAAAATCTTCTAAAAGTAGAGCATGCATAAATCATAAATTCATAACTAATCAGCTGTTATACAGAATGACATAGTACTTCTCTAGCTCAATAGTTCAATGCTAATGCTTGCAGTTACCTAGATAATCCTAATAACAGCTGCTTAATCTACTAGTTACTTTCTTCTTCTTCCTGTTGATCAGTTGCAGCTCCATCCTTCTCCACCACTGACCACTCAACTCTCCATCTCCAGTCTCTCCACCATCTTGTTCATTACCTTTCGCTGCTTTCATAAAACTAATCAGACTCGAAAGACACTCCTCCGGACACTGATTCGCAGACTTCCTCATCAGATTCTCCGCGACATCAGCAGGCGTAATCTGAACCTGACCAATCAACTCCTCAACTGTTCCAAACAATGCATGCTCCTCAACCCCCAGATAGTTCCTGGCAAGCACCTTAAACCCCTCGAACTCGCAATACCCTAGCTCAATGTGCTTGTCCATTCTCCCTGTACGCGTCAATGCAGGATCCAACTTGTCTGCATGATTCGTCGTAAACACAATCAGCCTCTCACCCGCACAAGCCGACCACAAGCCGTCTATGAAATTCAATAGCCCTGATAAGGTCACCTTACTCTCCGGAGTCTCCTCCTTCACTCCCTTTTTCTTACTCAACATCTTAACATCCTCACCTACTGCATTCTCTTTGTTCTCCCTCTTCTCTGTCAAATTCAGTGTGCAGTCGATATCCTCAATCACAATTATCGACTTCCCTGTTGTCTCCGTCAGAAGCCTCTTGAGTTCGCTATTGTTCTTAACCGATGTGAGCTCAAGGTCATAAATGTCGTAATCGAGCAGGTTAGCTATAGCAGCAATCGTCGTCGATTTCCCTGTTCCAGGAGGACCATACAGCAAGTATCCCCTCTTCCACGCCTTCCCGATCCTCCCGTAAAAATCCTCACTCCTGCAGAACCAGTTAGGGGTCTAATCAATATAACATTATCAATTCTTTAATTTCTCATTTCTTTACAAGTTCGATTAGAGTAGTAAAGTGAGATGAAATGATTTTACCTGCTAAAGGTCAAAAGGTCATCAATGATCTCCTTCTTCTTCTCTGGTTGCATTGCAAGCATGTCGAAATTGGCAGGATGCTTGAACACGATGTAGTTCCAGTACTTGGACCCGTTCCCGTTCGTATACAGCTTCCTCTCCCTGATCCGCGCCTGCACTTCCTTTCCAGTTTTGATAATGTGCTCCAGGTATTCTTCTGTCACAATCTTCTTGAACCCCTTGTGGAATTTCAACTTAAAGAACTTCTCCGGTTCGCCATAGAACCCTTTCGCGTACTTGGAGGGCATAATTATCCCGGAGATCCACCGTATCTTAAGAGGCAGGAGCCAGAAATAAAATTTGGAGGTCAAAACATTATATATAAAGTGGAGTTTTAAAAGTATGCAAGGAAATATTTTTAAAAGTACAGTGCTTATAATTGAATTTTAGCAATGTACCTTGATGCCCTTGAAGTCGTCTATGACGGATTCGTGCTCGTCCAAGGTGAGGATAGGTTTGATCTCGTTGTCATGGGGATTTTCGGCCTTGAGTCTCTTGGCTTGTTCTGAGGAGTTGGCGCTGAGATATGCCTTGATTGTGGCGTAGAGTTCGTGTGTGGAACGGTAAGGCCCGATGAACTCATGGATGGTGATTTCGATGTAGGGGTTGAAGAACTCGGACAGTGTGATGCTCCAACTGTCAATGTGTCTCTGGAGGCTTCTCGGGCAGTAGCGACGGAACATGTCGAAAAAAAAGATGAATGTGAGGAGTGTTGAACTGATGGTTCCCCATTGTTGGGGAAGCATGTTGTGGAGTGGATTTAGCATTGCTTTGTTTTGATTGTTCTGTCTGTTTTGCTCTGTTTGCTCTGTTTTGCTCTGGCTTTAATAGGCTGTGCAGTGTGTTTTGTTGTGTTGTTTTGCATGAGTTCTGGATTTTACTGAGTCTGAAATGACAAGTGAATGAGTGATTTGAACTTTCTGTTTTGTACTTTTGGTTCAGATGTCTTTCCAGTGATTGTGTTTGACTACATATGTAGTGTGTGTTTGAGTGTTTCCTACAGAAGTTTATAAGTTGGTGCGCGAACTAAGTTTGGCTAATTCTTGCAGAGCTTATGTTTCATAATTCTTTATAATTCGTATGGTTTTTTTTCTTTCTAATAAATCTTGGATTAGCTAGAGACACCTCTTTATAAATATACAAACATTTATACTCATGCCAAAAACATTACATAATTTTACTAATAAAATTGATATTATCCATACACATAAAAAAATGATACAATAAAATATATATCACTTATAGATCATTATCAACACAATTTATCGAAAGAGACGGTTTGTAGATAACTTATTTAGAAATAAATATATGTTGTCAATAAAAATATTTATGTTGTTAATCAAAACGCCTATGTTGTTCACATTGACTTTTTTCATACATGAAAAATACATTTTGTTAACAACATATGTACATTATAATTTTCCCTTAAAAAAAAAAAGAAAAGCATATGTCCGTTATCTAGTAAAATAATAAGTAATTAACCGATTTGTGGTCAAATAGCTACTATATTAATTTTCACTAATGGTATTAACTTAGTACTAATTACTCACCTTAATTTTACTTCAGCATGTAGAATGTGAATGTCTATCATCTGTAATTTAGCATTTATAGATAAGAACATTGAAAATATAACTTTTATTCCACACCAGATTTTAGAACTTATAGCCTAAACTTTAGAATAGAAACTCATATTTAGTATATATATGGATTTTACTAATAACATTGGTATTGTCCATCATACAGTTTTAGAAGAGACGTGTATTAGTGAGAGACCTGAGAGACGGATTGATATTTTTAAACAATATTAGTAATGTTTTATGAGTCACAAAGTTTCATGAGAGACGGTCTCTAGATAACTTATTTAATGACGACCTATGTTATCAATAAAATCATTCATGTTATTAAATAAAACGTTTATGGTGTTAACGAAATAAGTCTTGTTGTAATATGAAAAAAAAAACACTAATGTTGAGAACATAGGTGTTTTGATTAATAACATCGATGATTTTCTTGACAATATATGCCCGTCTCTAGATAAATTAATAAGAGACCGTCTCTCAGGAGACTTAGGCTCATTTTTCAAATGAAATTCTTCGAATCGAATTGAATCGAATCAATCGAATCGAATGGAATCGAATCAATCGAATCAAATCAAACGAAGCAATCAAACGAACTGAAGAAATTACATTTGTCCCATTTTTTTAATAATAATGAATACTACATCCGGTCCATTAATAAATTCGTAAGGAGACTTTTTTCTGGACGTTGACTGTAATTACTCGCAAATTACACGATAAAAGAATATAATAAAATTATATTATAAAAATAAATTAAGTATATTGACTAACATAACTTTGTTTTATACTTTTTTGTGCGTAATTTGCAAGTAATTTACGATTTAAGTTCGAGAAAAAAATTCTCCTTAGAAAAATCGATTGTTAGTGGTTTAATTTTACCTCGAAAAATCAGAATTTTACCTCAAAAACTCCAACCCTAAGGAAAACATTAGTTTTAGTTTACCTCCAAAAATTCACAATTTTACCTTTAGTTTGGTATAACTTGTTTTTTATTTATTAAGTTTGAGAAAAAACTCAACGTATGCTTCTGAGTTTACTTCTATTGTTCTAATATCTTCCAATAAAAGAACATGTCGATTTTTTTGTGAGATGACGTACAAAGTATGTGAACAGGTTTGAATAGATTTCTCGAGTTCGCGTAATTTCTTATCTTAACTCAATTTTTACGGTAGAAAAGAAGGGTAATTCGAATCGTAACTATACTTTTTATTTCATTGATCTACTAAAAGTCGTGTTAAAAAGAAAGAAAGAAAAATGTTGAAAATATCTCAATTGGATAAATTTTCTTATTTTCCTCGTACAAAAGATGGGTTGTGTAAATAAATGATAAAATATTAATAATAATAATAATAATAATAATAATAATAATAATAATAATAATAATAATAATAATAATAATATGAATTTAATGAACTTAAGAGAATGAATCAAGAGAAATGAATCGAAGATTAGTTGAATCGAATCGAATCGACTGACCGATCGAATGAGTTTTCAGTTGAAAAGAACAGAGCCTTACTTGATGAGTTGACATTCATATAATTTTTATGTACAAGTATATGAGTTGATACATCATCGATATTTTTAGTAAGGCTCTGTTCTCTTCAACTGAAAACTCATTCGATTCGATTCGATTCGATTTAGTTTCATTCGATTCAAGATGCGATTCTGCTTTGATTCGAAGAATTTTAGTTGAAAAGAAAGTAAAACCTCTAATGTTTTTGATATAAGGTAATGTCATTCTGCTTTTTTTGCCTCCCATAAAATCGTCTCTCAAGAGAGTTTGTGTTGTTGAAATATTATACTTCTATTTTAAAAGTATCCGTCGATTAAGATACCTAGCTAATACATTTGTGTTTTTCATAATTTGTGTAAATTTTATGTTTGATAATCTAGAACCATATAAAGTCTAGATGTCAGTTAGTTCAACTGTCACCCTCCACAAAATTAATGAAATTAATAGTTAGGCAAGTCACCTTCACACATTCTGTCCACTTATCTTATTATTCTCGTCGGTTATTTTAACATTAAACCTTTTGTGCATAACATTGGATGGCACCCAAATGGACCAACTCATTCTCTGTCCCACATCTCTCAAACATGCGATTAGCATAATCAATAATTTGTCCGTGACTTGTTAACTTAAATTTACTACACTTTTAACGACCTAATCCTCGTATTTTAAGAATTTATCAATGACTCGTTATTTAGACTTGAGGGTTGTTGTTCATGTGAGTTGGCTTTGCAAATACTCCAACTTCATCTTAAACTAAGATACAAGTTAGAAGAAACAAGCTGTGCAAAAAACAAAGGTATGTGACAGAATCTCTGGTCTCTTATGCCGCAAAAAGGTCAATTACAGAACAAGGTATATGGCTGAACAAGTATCTATCCTAACCCCATTCTACTCCATCTTCGGATGAAACTAAACAAGAACATAAAAGTAAAAGAAAAAGAAAAAAAAGCAAATACTACATTTCATGCTTCCTTCCGTTTCCATCCTCGAATGGCTCCATTTATATATATTCATCAGTACTCCACAGGATATACAACACATCATACTATCCGCTGCAAAAATTCCCATCATATTTTTTTTCGGCAGGTTTCAGTACTGTTGCTACCTAGGTCATCATCAACTTATTAAGCGTCATCTCATGTTGCAGCATGTAGGCTTTCCAGTCATCTTCAGCTTGTTCCAGAGGCATATCATCTGCCTTGGTGACTGGTAGTGAGACGTAATGTAGTCTTCTATGCATCCAAACTGGCAGAACTTCAAGCTATGAACGTACTCCACTGGTCGTGAGATGTTCACTTTCTCCACCCACATTCCCATGCTTACATCTTCCATCTTGAACAACTGCAGCAAAATGACAAGTACCAAAGTCAATCGTATAATAGGTACTGAACGCTTAGGAACCAAAAAAAGGCAACTGGGTAGAAAAGCAATGAAATGATTGGTACCCTCAATTTGTTTTCCTCAAAGTCTGAAACGATCAGCTTTGCTATGTCAGCTGAGATAATATAGCCTGGACCGTTGGCATAAGGTGGATAAACTTCCTCCGGCCATTCCTGAAACAATGGAAGAAAATAGCATATCAACAGCACTAGCATGTATTAATGTAAAATTTTCAGCTCATGCTTTAGAAAAGATTGTAACACAAAATCTGAGAAGGAAGAATTGCAATTCGAAAAGTACCTCATATGTAACGGCCCATTTACCACTGCGCATGGGCTTATGATAGAAATTTATGTTTCCAATGTACAAGCTCTTTCCTTTTGGTACTTTCTTCGCTTCATTAATGATCGCATCTACTCTAACAAATGTGTCGTCATCACCTTTCATTATATATTTTGCTGATACAGTCTGGAGCTGCAATTATACCGCAAGCAATTACTACTGGGAAAAGAAAAATAAAAAGAAGTACCATATTCTTAAGCAATCCATATGCTTACCCCATATTCACAGATTGCAACTGTTTTCAGAACAACAAGATCATAATTGTCCATATATGGCACAATCACAATGTCTCCAAAATATTCAGCTTCTTTCTTTACTTCAACATTCACTTCCTTTCTCGCATGCTGTCCAAAGATAAATTCAGAAATAATTTCAATGGCATCTGACATTAAGTTTTATAGAGAAACAATTTATATGTATAAAAGAAAGTATGTTCATGTTCAGTTACCAGAGCTACAAAGAAACGTGCAACAACATTTGATGATTTGACTAGTTTGTGCTGCATCCATGATTTCCTCACAGCCATCCGTTCGGCAAAGTGGTTGCCTGCTGAAAGAACACCGATGAACAATTCAACTGGACTGTCAGGAATAGGCGGAGCCTTCCATTTTTCAGACATATCAAGATGTTTCTGATGATCAGAACTAGGATGTGTTGTGGGCAAAGAGGCTGCAAAGATTGAATGGACATCAATGTCCCCATTTACAGATAATCCAGTAGCATCCTCTAGCGTAAACCCCTGTTTAAATTCAACAGGCTCTTAAGAGTGGTCAAATAAGCTCACAAGAGAACAGAAAGTGGCAAAATTTACTCACGGTATGATATGGAAATGAGGTGATATGCCTCCCATCAACATTCACATGGTAACCCTCAAATCCAGCACTAAGTGTTAACACAAATAATTTTTCTTCTACAAAGGGGAATGGCCAATCAATAGACACTTTCTTGGTTCGTCCAATTAGCCGACTTAGCCACCAGGTTGTTTTTGATTCCTCTGATCCATTATCATCATCCCGGATCCATTTTTCACATTTCATAAGTCCATCAACTGCACAAGCATACATTATAGGCAATCAATCCACAACTTCGAAGTGGAAGAGAGAATTGTTAGTCCAATGTAATGAACAAGTAATATTTAACTTGGGGAGAGTGACCATAGTATTTCTCAGGACATGAAAAAGGGTAAGAGAACAACTTTATATCATCTCGCAAGGAGCTTCTTTGCAAAATGTTTGATTATTCGATGTACACTTTTAGAGAACCATTTTGGCAGAAGCAACTATACCGTGAAGTTACATTTTACCAGACATAAAAGGGCAAACCCGCCCACTAATTGCTCCCCAGCTATGGGAGAGTGGTCACATTGCCAGATATACTCATTTCACCAACCAAATGATCACAAAGTTCTAACCTTTCCAGGACCCTGAATACCCACAACAGCTAAATCAATCATGTTTTTGCCTAAAAAGTAACTACACGATGAACACATATCTACAAATAGAAACAAATGACAATGAACAAAATTCACATACCAGTCTCTTCATCAGCCCTAGACTTCCAACCTTCACATCGCTGCGAGGTACCCCACTGCATCCTATAACAAGTGTTCTGCTCAATCACCGGCTTCCCACTCCAATCCCCTTTCAACCGCGGATTAAAATGCAAAATTCTTGGTGGATCCTCCCCATCCACCGCCTTCAAACCCTGCAACTCCATCATAAACTGCGAAACCATCACATACTGCCCTTCCTTCAACAAAGAAATCTTCGGGTCCGTCTCCTTGTGAGCTGCCCTAGGCTTGGCCACCACCGTTACATGCGAACCCAATGTCAAGCCACAAGGCAACACCATCAATTTCTTATTCCTCGTAAACTCCTCCCCCGACATGGCCAACGAATGCGGACATTCGACAACCTTACTACTGCTGTTGCCGCTTCTATTGCTATTAGCCCCACCAGTGCTATTATCGACCCCATTTTTAGC
Source organism: Plantago major (assembly GCA_026545765.1). Taxonomy (NCBI): domain Eukaryota; kingdom Viridiplantae; phylum Streptophyta; class Magnoliopsida; order Lamiales; family Plantaginaceae; genus Plantago; species Plantago major. The sequence goes on from CM048841.1 coordinate 84,422,629, forward strand.
AATCAATTCGAGGTCTCGCCACTGTTTCCGACCTATTTCTATGGCGTCTTTCGCAGACTTGAAAATCCCACTATCAAGGCTCAAATTGTCAATCCCGGCAGTGAAATTCAAGCTAGACAAAGGGTTTTTGGAAACCTCTTTAACCTTTCGCCTCGATTCAATTGACATATCAAGAGGGCGAATAGGAGCCTCTTTCTCCTCTAAATTCTCCTCACTTTCAAGTAGAAAAGGCTTGGAATTGTAATTGAGGAAACCATAACTAGCACTAGTGGAGCTAATCAGCAAATTATCACTTGAATTAACCGCACGAAAGCCATTTCTGAAAACAAAGGGGATCTCGAAACTTACCAAAACCATGTACAGTACACCGAACACAATCAGAGTCCGGATAGCTTTCTGCCTGTTCACCGAAAACAAGAGCTCGAGATGAGCCTTCTTCATCTTCCTTCTTCCCCAAAAGAAACTGAAAAGCGAGCGATTTAATGCTTTAAATGTCTGTAACTCAAAAGCATTAAAATAGTCCAGTGGGTTTTCTTGTACGGTTAGGAAAACAGCCAAGAAAACCCAACTCAGACAACAGAGAGCGTTAGGTCAGCAACACGTAGCTGCAAGGAATAGATACAACACAACACAACACAACACAAGTGTGTGTGTATGTATGTATGTATATGCGGAGAGAGAAAACAAAACAAAAAGATGAAAGGAAAGAAAAGAAAAGGGGGTTCACTCCTCGTATGCCTGTGTTTGTTTGTGGGTCGGTGATTCTGAAAACAAGAGAAATTCCTTTTCGATTTGTTTAAATAGATGAAAAAAAACAAGGCTTTTCAGATGTTGCCTGTAAATATGGTAGTGTGAGGTACAAGTTTTAAAAGCGGAAGGTACAGCGTGTTAATGCAGGTATTATTACTAAAATCTTGAATTAATTCATTAATTGCAGGAGTAAATTTGCTGTGGTTGAATTTGGGAGGTATTAAGTAGTGAGAAGTGGTCTTGTCTTGTTTGAAGAAAAGTGATTTCAGTTACTTAGTTTCCAAGAGCACGACTATTTTGGTAAATTTCATCTCACGTTTTTTACCATCAAACCTGGGAGAGGTGATTTAACGTGGCTGGCTGACTGACTGACTATTGTAGTAGTTCCTTTTTCTTTTTTACTCGTTGGGATTTTCATGTTACTTCTTTTCTTTTTATTTTCCTTTTGCCATTTCATTAATTTTGTAACAACCTAAAAATTCGTAATTGGAATTTATGTATTTTAGCATGAACAAGGGCGTGCGAGCGTAATTCGTGGATCGTTAGTCCAATCTTTTCTTACTAGTTACTACTCCACTTTAGCATTGTTTGGTATGAAACTTTAATTGAGTGGATTTTAATTGAGATATAAATGATAAATAGTAGTAACTAATTTTAATTTTGTTGTGAAAAATTGTGTTTCGAATATAGTTTAAATTTTAGATTTTTTTTTTTTTGAGAAGAAGGATAATTGATTTCATGTCATAAAAGTCGAGCATTACAAGAAGAACCATCAGCACGGCAAGTCTGAGAAGCCATCCAGAATTCCAGATCACTAACTACAGCTTTAGAAAGCTCATGCGCTACGGAATTCGCAGAACGAAAAACATGTCTAAACAAAACATTCTGAAAAAAACAAACAGGCAACTTAAGTTCTTCAATAAAATGCCCAGGAGCGGAGAGGCACCAGTACTCACAGTTGATGGCATTCACCACATTTTTGCAATCACTTTCGACGACAATATCTTGCCAGCCATCTGAACGTGCCATGTCAATCCCTTGCACAACAGCCAGAGTTTCCGCCACTTCAGGATCCGCAATATGACTGATCAGTCGTTGTCTCCACTGCAATGCATTACCTGCTGCATCCCGAGCAATAATACCCAGTCCAATCGCCTTCCATGACGCGAATAGAGATGCATCTACATTGATCTTGATTGTGAAAAATTGTGTTTGGGAGAGAAATGGAGATTTTAATTGAATTCACTCAATTGAAATAGCTCAATGTAAATTAAAGAAAAGTTATTTGTCTAAACACGAAATTTGTTTCACTCAAATTAAAATTTGATAGTTAATGCAGTGCCATCCTATTCAATCCAGCCCAATTCTTTGAGCAGCACAACCTTTTTTTGTTCAGCTTAATTATTCCCATTAAATCTATTTTCTAAAGGCATACATTTAACACAAAATCTCATGAGATACGGTGTTTAAATAACTTATCTAGCCCTTTCTTCTTCAACCTCTTTGTGCGTTACATTTTCCATGATGAGAAAACTTTCAGACGACTCTCTCTCTCTAAAGATAAATTTCCCAAAGGTTTTCATTCACCAGTTGATTGTTAAAATTATGAATAAAAATATTATGTTTGATTATGTTTAGTGTATGTGCATATGCTCCTTTTGTTAGGAACTATTATAAAAAAGCATGATTCAAGTTGTTTAATTTATGTTCACTGGTATATATTCTATTATTATTCGTAAATGAATTCTATGTGTTTGAGTCTAGGTCACCTTAAAGTTTATAAAGTGTTATCGTTCGCGCTTTATGTCGTTTGACGCTTTTAGTTCGCTTTATGCCGATTTTAAATTATTTAGTTTATTTTTACATTTTTTTGAAGCCGCAGAGTAATAATTTGAATTTCTAAATAGTTACAAGTTGATATAATTTTATAATTTCATCTTATATACATATAGAATTTCTAAGTTACACATTATTTTTAATTTAAAATATGTTTTTGAAACGTATTAAACATTTAGTATAAATAAAAATATATTGTGTAATTATTGCAACACGCTTTAAGACGCTCGCGTCTTTATATGTCAAAGAGTTACTTACTAGACCCAATATGAACTCTATTAGCATTTTATACTTAAAACTTAAGTAGAATTACTTATTAAACCAAGTGTACAACTTTTAATAAATGTCATACTCGTCAAATTAAAAGAATTCTTTATCTAACATGAACAAAATGTGTAGTGATTTAGTCAGTGTTCCCTAATTAGTAAAAGGCGAAGCTTTTTAATTGTGTCTTAAACTTTTCAAACCCAATTTAAATATGTTGGCACAACTAATACATTATGATTCAAGTAAAAAACCAACTAATATGCTTTCTAAATATGTCGGGCTTTTCGGGCCGGGCTTAAGCGGTTCAGGCCACGGGCTTTTCTAAATATGTCGGGCTTAAGCGGCGACCTCTCCCGCGACTAAAAACTGCCACTGTGGTAGCGTTCGTGGGGTTGGTCGCTGGGATTTTTTTTTAATTTTTATTTTCTTATAGTTTTTTAAGTTAGAATATTGAAACGACTCGTGAAAATGATGTTTTTATTGAAAGGGAAATGGATTAAGAAGTTACAAACAGCACACGAACAGAAATACAAATACAGACACAACTTAACAACTACAAGTAGAACATAATTCAGAAGCTCTTCCTATAAATGTGCTCAATCAAATCTTTTTGCAAAGCATAGTGAGTGAACCTATTGTGCATTTGATTTCTGTTGACCATGTACCCTTCTATGAAGTTTATCACCGATGGCCGACGTGTGAACCGAATCTCCTCAAACATATCGTCTTCGACTTCAAGTAGAGTATCTTTGTTGAATTCTTTGACATACTTCTTGTACGTTTTGGCGTTGAGATAAGTATGTCTTTCATCCTCCGCGATCATGTTATGAAGACAAATACATGTATTCATAATCTTACCAAGCAATGGTATGGAATGGGCCAATGATGGGTTGCGAATTATGGCAAAACGTGATTGAAGACATCCAAATGCACGCTCGACATCTTTTCGAACTGCCTCTTGTTTTTGCGCAAACTTGGCTTCTTTGTGAGTTGTAGGATTTTTGATGGACTTCACAGATGTTGCCCATGGTGGATATATTCCATCAGTGAGATAGTATCCCATTGAGTAGTGATGACCGTTAACTTCAAAGTCAGTGGGAGGCGCAATTCCATTGAGTAGATCATCAAATACCGGTGAACGTGCAACAACAGTAAGATCATTTAACTTACCAGAAACTCCAAAAAAAGAATGCCAGATCCAAGTGTCGTGCGATGCAACAGCTTCTAGCACAAGTGTCAGGGCACTACTCTTGCCTTGGTACTGACCTTTCCATGCCATAGGGCAGTTCTTCCACTCCCAATGCATACAGTCGATGGAGCCAAGCATTCCAGGAAAACCTCTTCCGCTATTGATAGCGACAAGCTGCTTGATGTCTTCCTCGTTGGCCCTCCGCATGTATGTTGGCCCAAACACTGCAAGAACGGAATCACAAAACTTATTTAAAGCTTGGAATGCAGAAGTCTCACTACATCGTGTGTACTCATCGACGGCATCAGCGGCTACACCATATGCAAGCATTCTCATCGCTGCGGTGTACTTCTGCAAGTTTGATAGCGGCTGCCTACCGGTACAATCTGGGCCTGCTGCGAAGAATTCTCGATCATATGCGCTCACACCATGGACTATCCTCAAGAATAGTGGGCGAGTCATTCTGAACCTCCGACGGAATTGCTTTGGCGTGACGTGCATTTATCAGAGAAGTAGTCCTCGACCATGGACACATGCCACTTCTCCCGCTTGCGGTTGATGTATGTTCGAGCATGCTTCTCCTACCGCGGGGATTGTTGGAGAACATGAGGAAAGGCAATGCTCATGAAGTCCATCACCATCTTCGAACTACTTGAACCCACGGTTGGGAAGCCTTCCATTTCGCAGTCAGAGTCGGGATCCGAATCTTCGTAAAATACATTTTCGTTATGTGAAGACGACATTTTTCGTTTGGCAAAGGAGAGTGGGAAAGGTTGATTAAGAGTGTTTTGAGTTTAAAAGAGAGAAAGAAGGGTGAAATATGAGGTGTGAGGAAACATATCATGACTGGTCTCTATTTATAGATCTCGAAAAAATATGGCCGTTGGTATATTTTTTATAATTTTTTTAATTTTGAAATTAAAAAAAAAAAATAAAAACTAAAAATATTGTCCGGTCCAATCAGATCGACAAGTGTCACCACTGCTGTCACGACACAAGGCCCCACCTAACCAAGACACCCAAGTCATTTGGGCGACTTAGGTTAATTTGGGGGGAGCGACCGCTCCCGACCGCCATTAACAGGCGGTCGCGTGAAGTCATGGAGCGGTCGCTCAATGACTTGATGCCTCACCCATAGTGGGCGGTCTTATGTTGTGACTGCTGAAGTTATGAATTTTGTTATGTTTATATATATATGAGTAAGTATACCGAAATACGATCGCTAAATAATTTATCTATAGACGGACCTATATTGTTAAGAAAATCATCGATGTTATTAATCAAAACACCTATGTTCTCAATATTGGTGTTTTTTCATATTACAACAAAGGCTTATTTCATTAACAACATAGGCGTTTTGATTAACAACATGGATGATTTTATTGAGAACATAGGCCGTCTTTAGATAAGTTATCTAGAGACCGTCTCTCATGAGACTTTTTGTGTGTGTGTACACACGCGCTCGCGCGGTGCCAAATGCATACTACATGATAAATAATACTCCATCCATCCCGAATTCGACTTTCCAGATTCTATTTTGATACATTGCAATTTTAACTTCTCACCCCTTAAATATAAAATCACTCTTTTACTTTATTCGCTCCATTTCATATTTTATTCACTATATTTCCTACTTTATTACCATCTTTCATACTTTATTAAATATTCTTTAATAACATTTTATTGTATATAAATTTATTATAAGATTGAAATATATTGCTTTCATATTGTCGATAATTAAATGTAACAATTTAATCGAATATTTGACTAAATGATTGGAAATTACAAAATTAACCCTCTAGACCTAAATTAATTGTTTAATTGACGACGAGTTAGCAACGTTATAGCGACGTAAACGAATTCGGGCAACTGATTTGGCCATGGATACCATGACTGAACACAATGAGAGGCGATCACTCACCAACCAATACCGTCGAACAAGGTTTAGTGATTGACCCAATATTAGTATCGTCACCGATGATCAAATTCGATGGATCTTAACTGTTCTTCACATAGACGATGGACTAATGCGTATCACTATTTAACTTTGAGTTTCCAGGGAATGTTCACCATCAAGTGAAACTGGCCTAAGTTACAAGGGTTACTTAGTTTCACGTAGACGGGAACATGCGTGAAAATATTGGATTCACTACTTGGTAAAACAAGGATAAATTTAAGTTAGACTCCCATGCTAAGTTGGTTTGGCATTGCAAGTCGAGGTCCTGCACTCAAGTTTCCTTAAATGGAAACTAGACTCCTTACGGATAAAGAGGTAAACAAAACAAGGCCAACGGTTTTACATATATTCGTATTACGAGTCAAATGTGAAGTATCTTATATATGAATATTTAGTTTAACACGCTTGTCTATAGTCGCGGGCATTCTGATAGTATCACCAGTAGAATATTCGATTGATCGAATAAGATATTCTACGTAGAGAGTTCAACCTCACTAGTATAGTGGTGACTTGATGAGGTTTAACATGAGGATCTTCTAAGTTTCTAGGTGCAGGATGGGTAGAAGATGTACATGTTAAGAGCCCAGAGATAGTAGGTCCATCGTCCTCTTTAGCGCCATACATTACCGTACAAGTAGAATAACAAACCTGCATTTGTATGCATTGGAGTATTGGTACTTTGAATGATGTTTGCTTCATTCACATTTATACTTGAGAAGTATAGATGTAATTAATTTGAACATCTGGATATGTTTTGGTAATTAATTAAAGTACTACATGGACTAAATTGTAATTTACCAGGCAATTACAATACTTGGGATATATTATTATGTTGAGATTAATAATATTAGTGCCGTGTATACTTGAAAAAAATTATAATCGTTTTCGGGATCATTGGAACGCTTTGAAGTATACCAATAAAGTCCAGGGGTTAATTTGCAAATAATGAAATGGTTCATATTTTGCAAAGTATTTGGGCTAAAATTTAAAAAGGTTCATATTTTGCAAATGTAAAATATCAAATATATTATTGGTATACTTCAAAGTGTTCCAATGATCCTGAAAATATCATAATTTTTTTCAAGTATACACGACACTAATTTTGATAATATAAAGCATATTTGATATAGAACATGTGTTGGAAAAGTGGTAGGATTGTTGCATAACCTTTCTGGATCACTTTTAGCACGTTTCTAAAGTATTTGGGCTAAATTGCAATTAACTAATTTATGGTGAATAAATTTTCGGTAAATAAAAGATGCTTAATGAATATAGGTTATTTCTAGAAGCATCTTGGAGTTCTAGTTAGTTTTGGATTAGGTTTTTTGGGCCAAAACAAACTAACTGGATTAGATTAGGAAAAGAGACTACAGTCTACAAGCCAACATGTACTAGTGATTTCGGCAGCCCAAGCCAAGGAAAAGGATATTTATTTTCTGAACTATAAATATACTCGATAAACATAATGTTTGCTAATTCATTAATAACTTCATCTATTGAGAGCTCTTTTTTTTTTTTTTTTTAGAGAATACACAACGACCTTCTAACCCTAACATATTTTTTACATCGAATATAAAGTTTGTTGGTGTCCACATCACACTACTCATAGTATATTAGAAGCTAAAGAAACATGAGGGTTTCGATCAAGGAAGCTGATGCACACAAAGAAGGAAGACGAACCCGAAGGTCCATCTCCCTCCATCCGTACACTACCGCAGCCGGACAACCAAGTCACGTGGCCTTGGTTGACTTGTTGTTCCAAGAGGCAGCCCATGTTGATCCGTTCGTGTGCTCATTGTTTGGATTATCAGATAGCTTGGAGAATTTACGACAAGTTAAGCTAGTCGGTCAATTCTAACACAAATGTGATTTTTTGAATCGGATTAGAAGGCGTGTCTAATTGTCACTATTTGCCACACTTGAGTAGAAGCATGACAGCTCAATATTTTGGGTGATCTTTTTTAAATTATCACTAACTTGGGGGACTTGTATGAAAAGTAAAATGTATTTAGAAAGATGAAAACACTGTAGACTATGATACTATTACTAGGGGTGTACATTCGGATCGGATCGATCCGAAATTTCGAAGCAGTTCATGCTCAATCCGATTTCGGATCGGATTTTTCGTCTTGGATCTAAAAAATCCGAATTTCTATTAATAAAAAAAATTAAAATCTTCAAAGATCTGATGAGAATTTTTTGAGAATAGATCTGATGAGAATTGAGAAGAAAGAAATCCACCATTCCAATTAACCAAAGACCTGATGAAAAATGAGAAGAAAGAAATCCATTACAACAGTAACGAAAAGATCTAAGATTTCTGAAACTTTTATTTCTTCTTTCCTCCTTCAATCTTCAAAATCTTTACCTTCTCGGTTTTAATCTCAAGCACTGTTCAGCTCATTCCTTAATTTGTGAGCTGAAAGTTTTGACCTCGATTATCCGTATAAACACCCAAATCAAGTTATGGCGGGTTCTGTAATGGAATTAGTGCTATTAACGAAAATGGGGTGAGAAAAGATTAATGAAGGCGGATGTGCGGAAGATTAATGAAGGCAATGGGGTGAGGCCAATAATATACATAAACACCCAAGACCCAACCTCCCAACATTTGAAATAAACAATTAATTTTTATCTCATTCATATACCCAACCTTCCAATCAACACAATACAACCAATACAATAAATATAATTATTCTTTTCATTATTATCATAAAATAATTATAATAAATCTAATTAAATATAATAATCATACATAATATTAAAAATTTTTAACTTCAATTGAAAAATTAAAATACAAGGTGATGTAGCAATTTAAGACTATAATACTAAATTACATGAAAAAAAATTACAATGCTTCAAATGTAATTTCAAAATAAACAACGCTGCTGAAGGATAAAAAATTAAAAAATTACACATTTAGTCCTCATCATTAAAATGCTCCCATATGTGCTCAATTAAGTCATTCATAAGTTCCTTGTGACCATTTATGTTGTGAAGCTGCGCCCTGTTAGTCATATATCGGGTTAGACTTGCAACTCGTTCAGTGGAGTAGTTGAAAATAGGATCAACAACGTCTTCTTCAACTGAAAATGATTTGTGTTTGAGATATGAAGTAGTTGATAGAAGGGGATTTTTCAGATGTGTGAAAATTGTAGTAATATTGGTGTCTATTTAAACATAATTTTTTTTTAATGAATTTTGATATATTTTTTATTTTTTTCTAAAGGATAGTAAAAAGTTATTAAAAGAATAAAGAAATCTAAAAAAAAAAGAGGTCCAATAGGCCCTCCCTATCCATTTTTTCCAAGCAACCAGCTGGTTGCTTGATGGGCGCACAGGTCTGGGCGCCCATCATGCAATTATTATTTTTTAAAAATTCACCACAAACACCCAACCATGGACCGATATTCTCGGTCTGAGGAAGAAGGAGGCGGCAGGTTGTGTCATATCACATGTCACTCATGTGTGAGTAGTAGTAGTGTAGTACTACTTTCGTATATTTAGGTTAGGCAAAGAAGTGCTACATATATTATATATAAAAATATATGTTAGAAATTATAGAACTATAGTAAGGGAAAATATCATATACCACCCCTGCTAGATGCCCTCTTCTCACATTAGTCCTTGGTGTTTGAATAATTACAATGACATCCAAATATATTTCAACAATTACAGATAAGTCCAAATGATCAAATCAATCATGACATGGACGGTGGTTTTGCTGATTTGGCAAACCACTAGGCGGTTTTAGGCCTTTCTAATTTATTTTCTTAAATTCTTTTTAATTAATTAATTATTGTACAATATACCTATGTAATTAAACTTTCAAATAATTTGCCTTTTTATTATAAACTTTCATTTATTTATAAAATGACCCCAAATAATTTTTTAGATCACTCCCGAACTCTTCTTCTATTGCAAACTTATCCCAAAAAAAAATTGTAAAATAACCCCTTAAGAATTTCTAATTTCCAAATGAAAACCCAAAAATGCAATCTCCATTGGAGATCCATTTCAAGCTTCAAATGGGTCTTAAATGCACACACTTTAGAGCTCCATTAAATCTCCAATCGGAGCTCAAAAAAGCCCCAATTGACAGCTTCAATGGAGTCGCGGAAAAGCTCTCATTTGGAGTCAGATTTCTGACTCAGAAGCTGCAATTACAGCTCCGTTTGGAGCTGTTCTGGAGCTTCGTCGGAGCTTCAATGGAGCTCCAATCGGAGCTCTAATGGCAGTGCATTGGGGTTGGTGGTGGTTGTTGATTGGAGCTGGTGGGTTATGGTGGTTGGTGGGGTTGAAGAAGAAATAGAAAGGGAAGGGAGGAAGAACAAGAAGGAGGGTGTTGTTTTTAATTTGTCTTTTCAATATTAAGTTTTTCCTTTTTATTTTAATTTTTCAAATTTCTTTTTACACCTGTACTAAAAAATTCCAACTAGGAAGGTGGTTTTTATCTTGGTCAAACCCGGATGGTTGTTAGGGACTAATGTGTAATTGTGACATCTAGCAGGGGTATCAAATGAAATTCACCCTTATAGTAAAGAAAAGAAGAACAATAAGAAAGGAGAGAGTAGAGTAGAAGAGTATTTTATTCATCTTATCAAATGTTTCAAGTGTGCACAACATACATCATGAACCACTATTTATAGGCTACAAGTAGGAGTAGATTTAATCTCATCATAAAGTATACAAAGTAGTGGGGTGATTGGTGTTCTAAATACATGAGTTACAAGAGGATATAAATGGTGCCCTTTAACCCATAATCAATAAGGGAACATGGAGAAGTGGAGGAGGTGAATGGACATTCATCAAGTATCATATTATTACATAACACTCCCCCTTGAATGTCCATTGACTTGAGAATGTGCCTCGTTAAAACCTTACTAGCAAAAATCGAGTGGGAAAATGTCTAGTGAAGGAAAAAGAGTACATCATCCTTATTAAAAGAAAATACGCTTCGGTAATACTGCCTCGTTAAAAACCTTGCTAAGAAAAATCCAGTGGGAGAAACCTTAGTCAAGGAAAAGAGTACACTACGTATTTGCTCCCCCTCATGAGTGCATCATTTCATTTATATCCACCATATTCATATTGTCTTCTGGACATTTTGTTCATCGACAACATCAACATTATATGTTGAACGTAAACTGCTTCATTGCGAACTCCATCCATTATGTATTTGAATTATCTTCAATATGCAGCGAATGTCCCTCCATATATTGTTTGTCACGTAAGTCCTTGAGTGTTTCTGCATGGTTAGAATAAGAACACACAAAAAATTATCGATATATGAAAAATTAAATTTCTTCATGAAAACGTATCGAGCACTTGAAAAATTAACCCTTTAACAATAAAATTAACCCTTTAACAATATGAAAAATTATCGAATGTCCCTTCATTAAATTTCTTCATATAAAATTATCGATATCTTCATGAAAACGTATCGAGCACTTGAAAAATTAAATTTCTTCAAACTATATTTTAAGTTTTCTTCAATAGGATATGTGATCACTTTAAAAACTCTGCAAAAGATCTTGTCACAAGGAAATGAGTTCAAAATCTCCATCATATTTGTAAATGTAAATATAACTATCAAGTTATATAACCTTGTCTTTACAAAATATGTCACAATCATGGAGATATGGAGATAATCATATACGTGCTTATAATGTTGCCTCGTTAAAAACCTTGCTAGGAAAAATTTAATGGGATAAAAAAACCTAGTCGAAGGGAAAAAGAGTGCAACAATTGCTCATGGAATATGCAATCGTACTCATTGCTTTGCAATCGTAATTTCCATTTACTTACAAGATACATACCTGAAGAAGGTATAGTAAGGAATAATAAAATTCATTCTAACTCAAAGGTTAGAAATTTGAATTCTTATTTGACATATGCTCGATTAAGGTACTTCTGGACCATGCCAATCTCAAGGTTAACAAGAGTAATCGTTGTAAATATTCATTTACATGCTCAAACTTCAGGTTTAAGCTATCATTGATGTACTCAATACTACTCTTTATGAGTCTTGATAATCTTATCTCATACTTCACTTGTTCAATGTGTTGAATATACATTTTCATGTCGTCAACGTGAAGTTGATTATAGAATGAGTGTAGAGATAAAAAATTAGTTTTTCAAGAACTTTCCTCATTCAATCCATGCTTGTTAACATAATACTTTTAGTCTTCTTTTGGGACTAAGTGTCGGAGATGATATCTCCCTTTATTGAACTTTCTCAAATCATATGACTTGTAAGTCAAGCCAGTCACTTTCATGTGCACAGCCTGAGGGTTGTGTATGAGTGATAACATTCACAATATAAGAATAAACATGTGAGTATGCAACATGATATCTAAGGATACTAGAAAAAACTAAATAATGTAAGCTATGCAAGAATAAACATATTAGGATGCATTACTTAGTATCTAAATGCACATGGAATTTGACTCGATAATGCAACGGTATTGTACGTATTTCGAATTTTTTATTCAAAAGGACTTCAGGTTCATGAGCTCATTTTCTATCATCATCATCATCATCATGATGTCATCGAATGGACTTACATGTAAGATCCCCATTTACATGTCCAATAATTTATGACCATCGATTTTGCATATGCATATAAAATATATCGGTTCCATATATACTGATATTTCAAATCTCTTTCTTAGATCTTTCAAGTCAGTACTGATAATTGATATCTGAATATTTTTATAGGTACCATTTCATTTCATATAGGCCATCTATTATAGTTCAGATATCTATGCCTTTTATGACATACATTACTCTTCAGGAGTACCAACGGTCTTATCTTGCCATTTTCTTGTATTGTACTTAGCACTGGAACCGTAATTCACTAAGGTGAATGAATCATTAGTACAATAGGCAAGATATCTCAATGTACAACACATGTCATTCTATAATCGATATGTAACTCTGTACGCCTCAAAATAGGGTTATAGCGGGTTAACATTCAAATCATAAAATCTCATGTTTGAACATATCTTGATATAGTAACATGGAGCTGGAGAGTAAATATTTAGTTCAAGTTTGAACTTTCAAATATATGTGGGGAAGGGGATCAATTCACTCTATGATTTTTTTTTTTCACCAGCTTACTCATGTTCTTACTCCCCGCCTTGAACGTCACCATTGCCCAGAAGTTGAACCTTGGGATTCTGAGCCACCGCCCTGGGCCTGGCGAGCTTGCTGCTGCATCCGAATTCTCCTGCGAATCAGCTTCAGCGTCCGCTCACGCTCCTCTTCAGCCAGTCTCCTGGCTATTCCTGGACATTGAGGGGGCTCACCTTCATAATCCAGGACGATCGGATCACGCCAAGTTCCCCTGCCCGGATAGATGGGCGGATGCATGTTTCCGCACGCACAGTTCACCCAGTGACCGTACTCATCATCGCTCGATTCCGACATTATCAAGACTGGAGAGAATGAGGGAAAGTACAACAGTGAAAAAGGGAGAATTACCACACCCTTATTTATAGTGGCAATAAGTCTTTCAGATTTTGACATCTGTCAATCATCCGACGACTAAGAAGATGAAAAGACGTAGTCATAATGACTATTCCACTGTTTCACCTTCCTCCTTCTAGAAGAATCTCGCATCCCAAGGGACGAACCGTCCGGGTATCGAAAAGATGATAGTCTGATTTCTACATCAGATACCATCTCCAGCGATCCGTGCGCTTAAGAGATGGGTAATTTACAATAACTCAGCTTGTGAACGACAGATAAAGAAAGGAACGAAGAAGAGGGCAAGTAAACGCTCGGAAGCATAAGAAGTTCGTATCATCGGATAAAATACGGAATGTTGTCATGAATTTGAAAAATAGTCCGAGTTATCAAAAGATGCAAATACAACAGGAAAAGCTAGTAAATACAGAATTTCTAACGGGGCATACCCCGGACTTCTCTTCAGGCCCCAGTCTGGCTTGGACCAGCCTCCTCAGCTTCGGGCCGATTGGTGGCTTCCGCAGCAAGAGCTTGAGCGTGGGCGAACAAGTCGAAATCAGCGGGAAGATCGAGAACGCGGACAGGAAGGGCAAACCACTTTTGCAAGAAGGCTCGATAATCATCAAAGGGTACAAGGCCCACTTTCAGAAGAGCTTCCGGGACAAACCTCGGGAGGAAAGGCCCGCCGTTCTGGATCTCAATCTCACCTTCATTAGTGACCAGTTCCACGAACTCACACGCTGCCAACTGCTCGTCCGAGACGCTATCAACGGGCACTTCAACACCATTCGCATCCGCAGAAGGGATTAATCCCTCCGCCTTCCAGTCAAAGTCTGGTGGAAGCAGTCCCTTGGACTGCAGCTGTCCGATCGCGGACACAAACCCATCCAGCCGGGCGGCATCCGACTTGTCCGCCGTCAGAAACTTGAAAGAAGCAGAATTCAAGAAGTCACGGCCAGCGTAAAGACGGACATATCGGAGGCCTTCAACCAGGAAATTCTTAAAATCCAGGAAAGCCCGCATCGCCTTGTCGATTTAACCTCTCCGGTGGTCGAGCTCATTGATCTTCTCCCAGCTGGTCTTCAACTTATGGACCCTCACCTCTTCCTCCTTCAACCTCATCTCCAGCTGCTTCACTTTTTCCGCCTCGTCCGCGGATGTGGCCACAGCCTTGTGAAGGTCCTCTTCGATAGTGGCCCGTTCACTAGCCTTCCACTGCATGACCTTGATGAAGCACCCAAGCTGGGGAAACATCCGAGTAGATACAAGTTATATTTGTGTCACATTAAGAACAAAGCAAGTAAATTAAGGACAGACTATTTACCCGCTGATACAGAGCATCCAACCCTCCGACACGCTCCATTTCTGGGAGTCCGCAAGCACGCTCGTACTCCTTGTCCAGAGCGGCTTGGTCCACAGGAAGGACAGCGGACAACTGCTGCCTCTTCGCTGCAGCAGGAGCTTCCGAGCTTGCCGCCCTCTTTCGTCCCGAGACAATGGCGTCCCGCATAAAGACGTCTCGGGGTGGAGCTCGAGTGTTGGCAGTGGCACTCTGCGTAGCAGGAGCCTTACCCTTATCAGGCACCGCCAAGGCCTGGGAGTCTTCATCGGCCTTGCTCCGCCTTTCCTCTTCGGCGGCAAACACAGCAGCGGTTTTCGGATCTGACATGGGCAGACCCGCGGAAGTATTGATTATCTTGGTCCTCTGACCAGCTGCGACTTCAAGGGCCTGTTGTTCCCTCTACAACCTCTTCTTCTCTTTGAGAGTTGACATGATGTAGTCAAACCAGTAAGCTGCACAGTAAACCAAGGGCGTTAGAAACAGACGAGCTAAAGAAAAATTATCGGAATTGCGGACACTTGTGAACAAAATGAGGTATTATGAAACGGAGGGAAAATGTCTAAGTCTCCAGTCAGCGAGTCCTTACCGAAGTCCGTCTTCCCTCCCACTTCTACCTCACCGGTTAGTCCGCAAAGGTAGGGAAGTGGCTGGCAGATCAATCCGTTAAACGGGTAAGTAGGCGGGTCATACTTCTTGTGGATGGCCACCACCCACGGAGCCACATTCTTTGGAAGAGGGCGCCAGTCCGGGATGCTCTCCCTCAGAAACTTTGTGGGCAGCCCCCGCTGTTCTCGCTGCCTCTCAGACTCTCCGGGTCTCAGGGCCATGCGTACGAAAACATACTTGTCCCACCACTTTGACCCCAATGATGAGATGGAGTCCGAGATAAAGTTGTAGGGCTTCCTATTCATGAAAGTGTAGAATAGTGGATTCGATTTGAGCAACGAGACATGGAATAGCTGCCTAAAATTCTCGAAGCTTACAGGCTGCCCTTTCTTCTTGCAAAAGACTACAAAGCAAATAAGGTTACCCAGGGACTTGGGGATAACCTGACTCGGACCTATACCAATATGGTTTAGGATGTTTTTCAGCTCTGTGGCAATGGGAATTTTCCATCCGCAGGAGAAGGCTACCTCATGCACGCACATATACCCGGTGGGCGGATTGTAAAAGGCGTGACCAGGCTCGGGAATCATGATTTCGACGGAATCAGGGATCTCCCACTTCTGCCTCCACTCGGGGATGTCCTCCGCCCTAACCCTGGACGGACACGTAGGAAGCAGCCCGTCCGCGTTTAATTCTCCAAACTGATCCACTATGGTAACAGCGGACGCAGGACGCGGAAACTTTACTCGGGCAGCTTTCGCACCACGACCCTCGATTATTTGAAGATTGGGTGAGCAGGCGCGGGATGTAATGCAATCCGCCGACTGGATCGTCTAGAGGGACGAGTGACAAGAGATCCTTCTTCTTCTTCCTCCTCGCCCTCACCTTCCTCTTCCTCACCATCTTCTTCGTCCTCGAGGACACCTTCGGGTCTTCCGGACGTGCTTGGCTTGGACGGACCTGCTTCTACCTGAACACGGTCCTCCACTCCGTCCTCGAACATCTCCACGTCATCAGCCTCATGCTCGCTGTCGCCTGCCCGTTCGAGTTGAAGCGCATTCGGATCTATAGGCCTTCCCACACCGCCTATAGTCCGAGATTGGACCGACGTTCTCGCCTCATCAACACCGCCTTCGATCACTAGCCTGTCTGTCGGGGGGTTATCTGTTTCGTGGGTTCCGTGCCTAGCGTCGGAATCTCTGGAAGAAAGGACATCCACAAGAAAGTCTCCTACGGACATGCTCAGATCCACGGACTCATCGCCCAAACCTACTCCATCCTGGTAATCCCGCTTTTGTGAACGCTTTTGACTATCGCGCTCCGGACATCCTAGGCGTAAGGAACGGATCGAAAGCGATGATTGTTATTGTCCGAGAGTTCATTTATATGTCTTATTAAGTCCAGAGGTCTGCGAAAAAGTCTAAACCCTAAGATTTTCTACACGCAGAAGGACAGGGACCCCAAGACACCGGCACATGCAGCTGTGCCATTGGCACCATGATCTGCCCCTTATGGCACGATGACAAAAGAAAAAACTTTATGGCCAAATACCACAACCCACACTGATTTACAAGTAAACATGCATGGTCAAGACAGGTTGTGTCGGACAGGACTTATCAAATGAGAGTACAAGACATCAACGAAGAAAATTGGCATATTATGAGCATGCAGCAGAAACACATCAATTATTGTCTAAACCAAAGGTATCGCAAAAGTCAATTACTGAAGACAGGCGCAATTACGGAAGCAGCAAGGGAAGCTACACTAGACATGCAATAGGTGTATGGCGAATACAGGCAATTTAAATGAGGCCAAAGAAGGATACTTACTTGCTAAATATCCAAACAGAGAACTTCCACGGATAATCTATCTGGGGTAATGCACCGAGGTTACAGATCTCAGCTTGATGGCCCGAAAGTCTTACAAGTCCCAGTTGCTCGGATCGACCTTGCGTTGTTTGAATTGCTTAAAGATTGCTCTGAGTTTCGAGATTGCTAAAAGTGTGAAAATGACTGATGGCCTGACTATTTATAAGGGCATTATGGGATAGCCAAGAGTCACGTCGCTTGGATTTGAATCCCAACCGTTGATCCTCTCCAATCCAAGGGTTGTACCGCTTCGCGAATGGATGGCTGCCAGAACATCGCATTTAATGCTGGACAAACGCGTCACATCAATCGGACTGGGCGCCCCAACCGTTGATGTCGTCCTGATCCAACGATCGCGTCTCTTTACTCGGGATCTTTCTCCCGTGGGCCGAACGGACAACCTATTGGGCCTCTTGGGCTTTTGAAGAGGACAAATTCAACAATCGGCCCAACCGGCAATTTTCCACATTGCGTCGAGATCCTAACCGTACTCGGACACATATATCTCGGATACAATACCTTTTCTCTACGGTCCCGTTATGCGATAACTCGGATTTGTAGGGGGAAGAGATATATTGAATCCTTGAGGACACGGACGACGGATCACGACAAAAAGGATTTTATCCCTTTTCTCTTAATTAACGATTCCGACACGTTCCACAGACACGACTAATCCCTCATAGTTACCAACTATCTTCTACTAAGATACTTGGAAACTGGGGGGACATATGTTGATACGGAAATATGTCCAATCCGTTAAGGGCGCCATAGAGCGTGTCCTAAAGCGCATCACGGCTTAACTAGCCAATTCAGTACTGGTCCGACTTCACATGGTCCGCCCAAAGTGAATCGACCAGTACGCCGAAGTCACTACTTCCCCACAGCTAGTCCGAGCTAGCTAAGGAAAGGACTTATAAACCTGACCAGGTCAGTACAGAGATGCCTAACGGACCGTACGAGAGGACCTCGGACGCCACCATTACTCTAAGACCAGACGTGTATAACAGAACCACTGAGGTACTTCCGTGGGACTCTTGGCTCGGACATCCAGAGTCACCCAAGGGCAGATCAACCAAGCGAGCAGTGCTCGAGGGGCTAACACGGACCCAACAGGCGGAACAATACTCTCAGAGGGAAAAGGTCCAAACTACCCTCCCAGGCCCACTTATCGGTATTGGATCACTGTCCACTAATGGGCCATGGGCCAAAGGTAGCATTGGTGTCCAAATCTGGATCGTACACTTGGCATCATCTCATGAGCTACCTCATGAGTATGAGATAACTATAAATACAGCACTAGGTCCAAGACCTTAAGGTAAGTGATAAGCAATACTAAAACAATAACCTCCCTCATAATTATTACATTGAGAGCTTCCAACTCTCTCTTGAGTAAAGTCTCTTACCGGATTGACACAGGCAATCCGGGCATCCGCTCTAACCCCCCACTTAGTCGTTTCAGGTGACTTGGTTCGGACGAGCAATCCATCGGACCTTCAAGTTGGAGGCGGGGTACAGACCGTGTTGCTTGTAGTAGTTTAGTTAGTTAGTGTTTGAGGTTTATCCCTCAGCATATATCTCGAATTTACAAAATGTAAAAAAGACTCTTATATATATTACCTAACTGTACGTGGCTCAAAATATATTATTTTATTGTAGGGGGGCTGCAATTGGTATATTCGAAATTATCATCGTTTAATTCGAATTTTGAAATAGTCCATACAGAATCTTCCAATTTAGGTTAAGATTTAGAAATGCCACGGTTGATTTATCTCTTAGCCAAGTTAAATTGATCAACTCAAATTTGGTATTGAGAATATTTAGGAAGGACCGAATAAATAGAATTAATACTAATAGGTATAAGAAACTAAGGCTTTGTTATGTTCGTCTGAACTGAACTGAATCGAACTGACTGAACTGAAATGTAGTATAAAATTCAACTAAGCAGATCTGAACTGAACTGAAATTAATGAGTTTTAAGATGAAGAAAACAGAGCCTAAAACAATACCTCAAAAAAAATTTGCACGTCCGTACGTACTCCATACATCAATACTGCTTTTTTGCCTCCTATCAATTTATATATGGAACTTTCTGAAATATTTTTGATACAATTTACCAAAAAGATTGTCGAATGATTTTCATAATACATTTTCTTATAGATCTTCGAATTATTTACATGCAAACAAAAGATATTAGGCTTGATTTAAGAACAATTTATCTATTCACAAATCTATCTATAGGACTCAAGCCAAGAATGATTTTATAATTTTCTTAAATTAATTGATATTAAATAATTACAAACAATTATATAGAAGGCAATATAGGGGATTTGAGATTTTAGCCATCAAAATTCGGAAGTCTTCATTCGCTATTCTTGGTAATTTGCAAGTAATTTCAATCAAATATTCCGAAACTTTATAAATAAAATCATGCCACAAAAATACGATACTAAAATAGGAAAAAATCAGCACACACGATATTACAACAAAGAGAAACGATTTGCTAGCCCTAAACTACCAAAATGGATTGCAAATATTCTCATATAAATCTTATTGGCATTCACGATTATTTTCAGTAGTTCGGCAGTAGCAATTAATGGAGCAACGTGCAATGGTTAAGGTCAAGCTCCCCCGAGGATACGTACATCTGTCAACAACTCCATTGAAGATATGACGGCTAGCCGGATTTTTGTTTATCCAATTTGAAGTCAAGCTCTGACTGTTGTTCTTCTTAGCAATGGATGTGTATACTGTCCAATATTTGGACCATTGTTTTTTCTGGTTAGTTTATCATATCTAAGCATTCAATTTTTTTGTCACTTAAACATCCATTATATATAGCAGACTATGAATTAATTCGAATTGGTCTAACAATCATAATATTAATGAAACAACAAGAAGCTATTCGAAAAGATATTCAATGCATCCATTAGCATGCACGTGGACTCGAAGAATGTTCATGCAAACCCACAATTTGATCCTAACGAATTCGGTTGCACCGTTGCTAGAAATCGTAATGGAGAAGTCAGAAGCATGGTGTAGACATAGAGTGAAGTTTATTATCGATCAAGAATAAATTAGCACTACGACATTTGTTTGTGGCATCGACTTGGCTTTCAAGTGCGACATATTTGGCGTGAAGCAAACCACTTAGCCCATCCTCTTTGCCACAATTTTGCTACTTATGCTATTGGCTTTGGCTCTCTTGGTTTTGCATTTACTCTGGGTGAAATTCTATGCCAGAGTTATTGTGCCACTGCCGCTTTATATTTGGTTTAGATTTTTTTTGAGTTTATAGCTTTTGCTGTTCAGTTTATTTTGCTACTGGTCATGCTGCTACTTTGTATCACTTTAATTTTGTTAATGAATATGTTTAGCTTTTTATACACTATTAATATACAATATATATATATATTTACATCTTGCATGTTAGAATTTTTCTGTGTGACATAGGAAACTGAAAAAGATTTTTGTTGTATAACACATGAATCGTACTCCTTGAACTTTTCTATAAAGAAATACCGTGACTGAAAATTAAAAAGAGATTGATGGTAGTAATGAGAATGCTATTCATTCTTAATAAGATTCAATTTTGTTTTCGAAATTTCATTTATCGAAAATCAGAGTTAATCATGTTTGCTTGGAAACCAATCTTATAATGCATGATTCACTTGGGATTTTTCAGTGTGCGCACGTGTGAGAATGACAACTTCTTTAAAGGATCGGACTTCGATCATTTAGTTTCAGAGTGTTGAATATTGTTCAGTTACTTAAATGTTTACATAAAAATATATGCCACGTGTAATATCCTTTAATTTCAAAGTGTTGTGTATCATTAAATTACTTTTATATATATATATATATATATATATATATATATATATATATATATATATATATATATATATATATATATATATTATGTAAAGCACAAGGGGCTAAACCTCACCAAATTTCAGTCCTACATGGAATTTTATGGAATTAGTTTTATTTTAGACAGTATATATTTCAATGTTATTTTTCGTATGTTGACTGTATATATAGTTTTTATTAAATTTCATATAACTTTATCTGAAAAAATCCGAAACATATTTTTAACATATATTTGAATTCGCCATGACAAGACGAATCCATAGACACCAATCCTGAATATGATTATTAATTAATTAAATAAATTATTTTATTCATTAAAATTAAATATAAATTTAAATAATTGAATTTTAATTTTAAAAATAGAGCATTTATTAAATTATTTCAATCCTACATGGAATTTTGTGGAATTAGTTGCATTTTCAATGAGTATATTTTTCACTGTTTATTTTTGGTATGTTGGTTGCATATATATAATTTTTTATTAAATCTCATATAAATTTATCTACAAAAGTCCGAAAAATATTTTGAACATATATTTAAATTCACCATGACAAGATGAATTTATAGACACCAATCTAGATAATGATTATTATTATTATTTTTATTATTATTATTAATTAAATAAATTATTTCATTCACTAAAATAAATTATTAAAATCATGTAACTTTATCTAAAAAAATGCAAAAAATATTTTGAACATATATTTGAATTCGTCGTGACAATACGAATCTATAGACACCAACCTTGAATACTATTATTAATTAAAAAAATTATTTTATTCATTAAAATATAATATAAATGTATTAAATAAGATAAAATGAAATAATGGAAAT
The DNA here is from genome assembly GCA_026545765.1 of Plantago major. Taxonomy (NCBI): domain Eukaryota; kingdom Viridiplantae; phylum Streptophyta; class Magnoliopsida; order Lamiales; family Plantaginaceae; genus Plantago; species Plantago major. The sequence continues at coordinate 84,444,618 of CM048841.1, forward strand.
TTAAAAATCAAAAGCAACTCATTAAAACACATTATAAATAATTAAAGTAGCATCAAGCGTTCAAAAAGAGATTCATTTTAAATATTTTACCATCAAACATTATGGACAAACTAAAATATATGATTATTTTGATTAGCCACATATATATCCATACGGCCATACCATTTGTGCACTTTCGATTATTCTGGGCACTTTCGTATATTTTTCTACTATATTCTAAAGTTGATGATTTACTTTGAAGCACACACGATCCGCATTTGCATAAATGATACTTTGAGCGCTATCTAATTACTTGGACATTTTCTAATACAAAATTAATGTAAAAGAAAATTCATTTTAAATGGTAATGTAGAATTTAAAGTTTTGTTAACTCTCTAAGTTTCTTTTCATTTTTGAATTTAGGTTTCAACTTCTCTCTAAATATTTACGTATGAGAGATAATGAATAATCGTAGGAGATAGTGAATAAAATATAAGATGTGATATAGTGAATATCTATGCTTGACATAGTCCCTTCAATTCTTCTCAGAATGTTCTATGAACCGTGTAATAGATGTGCTATTTTTGCTTTCAGAAGATAGAAGAGATACACGTGAGCTAATTGATGGTGTGTTGATCTTTACATGTCTATCAACATCATTCTACATGTGAAAGCTTTCAATTTTCTTTTCTTTATATATAAGATTCGATCAGTAGCTAGGATGAGGTATAAGGTTCTCTTCTCTACGGTCTTTGGCCGGAAGGACTGGTTCTATCCAACCCGAATTCAACCCCGTTTGAAATAATGATGTTCAGGTCCGGTCTGGCATATACTCGGACCCGTTCCACACCTTTGTTACAAGACCCGACCACAACACATTTTATGATTAAGTTAGTAAATCTAGGGGGGTTCTGCATATACTCTCTAGGCGGGAAAACTCTCTTCGATCTTTTCTCTACTTTCTTGATCTATAACGAGCCTGGGGATCTGATGCTCTCTAGGTGGGGAAACTCTCTTTGATCTTCTCTCTACTTTCTTGATCTCCATAACAAGCGGGGGATCAGCTGATACTCTCTAGGCGGGAAAATATCTTCGATCTTCTCTGTACTTTCTTGATCTCCATGACGGGCTGGGAGGGGTTGGGGGGGGGGGGGGGGTCGGGCAGGTACTTTCTAGGCGGGGAAAATCTCTTTGACCTTCTCTCTACTTTCTTGATCTCCATAACAAGTCGAGGGATCAGCTGATACTCTCTAGGCGGGAAAATATCTTGGGGGGGGGGGGGGTCGGGCAGGTACTTTATAGACGGGGAAACTCTCTTCTATCATCATCTAGGGGGGGGGGGGTAACAACTGTGCCACGCGAAAGTATGTTTGTAGAATAATAATTTTTGTGTCTTTGGTGGGGTGACGCATACCACTGCGGGGTTGTTGGGAACTGGTGGGTTTGAAAAAAAAACAATTATAACATGTGAAATTATGTTTGTATAATATTTGTTTCTTGTGTGTGGTTGAGTGACCACATACCACCGCAGAGTTGTTGGGAACAACCCTATTAATTGTTTTGTATACTTTTATATTTTATTTTGGTTCCGTTTGAGGGATAGAACTTTTTTTTTTTTAAAAAAAAAAAACATGTACCTGTTACTAATTAACAAATCGGGTACGGTAGGACCCTGCTTTACATTTTTTTATATATTTTATAGTTAACATAAATAAACAATAAATGAAATAATATTGTATGAAGAAGGATTACAGACCGACACCACGATCAATGTTGTTCACATAAATTTGACTACCTTATTTTATCCATTAATTTATTTATTATTTCCTTTCTATTTATTATTAAAAGTAAACTATGTCGTGGCATCGCCACGGGTTAGTACTAGTTATTTAATATTTCTAAATTAAATATATGATACTACTATATACTCCCTGTTGATACGGAAATATGTCCAATCCGTCATAAAGGACCTAGGAACGAATCCTAAGGCGTCCTAAGTCATCCAAAGGATCCGAGGCACTTAGGTCCGAGCCAATGGTCCGATCCGGGCAGACCATCTATGGTCCGACCCACCCTAAGAGAAGGGGACAAAGGATTTGGACCTGCAAGGCCCGACCCAGAACCCTAGGTCCGACCCACCTTGGCCCGAGCCTCCCTGGGAAAGGAGCATAGTGCTAAGTCAGTACCCTCTCCGACCAAAGGACTCCGATACGGATGTGGACTCGGATCCAGCATGACCATCTCATAAAGTTACCAAGCAAGTGGGCACCAAAGAGTGAGATGTCCGAACCCAGAAGCTCCGAATTGGAAGAGTTGGACACGCAGGAGAACTTCCTCAGCTGACAACCAGGTACTGTCCGGATCAGACATCCGGACCAACCTCTCCGAACCTGGGATCTCGCCAGACTCTGTCACATCCTCAAAAACTCTTCCAATAATGACCAAACTACCCCTAAAGCCCAAGATGGCATGGGCTAAAGCTTCATTATTGGGCTATGGGCCTCATCTTAGCATTGGTGGCTCAATCCTAGCCGTACACATGGCGCAATCCTAGCAAGGCCTTCTATTTCAATGATTGCCTATAAATAAGGCACATATCCCAATAAGCAAGGCACGGGAGGTAAGTCACTTCGAACAAGTCTTCTCGCTAGTCACATCACGAACAGTATACAGAGTTGAACCTCAGTCACTCTCGAGTAAAGTCTCATCCCGGTTTGACACTTAGCAAACCGGGCACTAACCCCCCCCCCCCCACTCAAGTGTGCAGGTCCTTACCGGAGTAGTTGGCAGCTGGTTCTTACGCTTCGGTCCTCACCTAGCAAGAAACCTCTTACCTTGGCACCATTTGGAAGAGTCAAATAAATCTAAGTGATTGGGGAGTTACACCCTCAGCACTCCCTCCCTCCGTTCCAAAGAAATCTTTCCATTTTGACTTTAACCGGTCAACTACCTTCGACTTTGACCGCGAATTACTCTTAAACTATAATAGTAAATAATATAATAAAATCATATAATGAAAATTTAATGGATTTTTTACAAATTAGTCACTAATGGGACAACTTTTTACCGTGAGACACCCATAGATTTTCGCCCAACGAGCAGGTCACTTTGGTTACGGGCAAGTCACCCCGGTATCGGTACTAGGCACCGGTACCGGACATGGGTGGTGGAATCCGGTGGTGTGATGGTGGAATTAATCCGGTGGTGGGTGGCGGATTCCACCACCACACCACCGGAATCCGCCACCCACCACCGGATTCCACCACCACACCACCGGATTCCACCACCCATGTCCGGTACCGGTATCAGGGTACCGGTACCAAGGTGACTTGCCCGTAACCAAACTGACCTGCTCGTTGGGCGAAAATTTATGGGTGTCTCACGGTAAAAAGTTGTGCAATTGGTGACCTATTGGTAGTTTGCCCAAAATTTAATTATCAAATTTTCATTATATAATTTATTAAATTATTTACTATTATAGTTTAAGAATAATTTGCGGTCAAAGTCGAAGACAGTTGACCGCAAATAGTAAAATGGAAAGATTTGTTTGAAACGGAGGGAGTAATTTATTTCATTGATGTTCATACAATGAAATTTTGAACCTCCCCCCCCCCCTCCAAATTTTGCTCGTGAATTCGCTGTTGTATATATGGTACATTCAAGCGCAACGATAGTCGATGACGACGTCGCACAATCTCATATGGGGTGTATGTGACTCTCTAAAGTTTCAGGAGTTTAAAGACGTTGATGACACTAATCATACCATAAGAACTCCATCGTTAAGCGTAATATGGAGCAATTTTAGAATGATCGTCAGACTGAGATTCTAGTTCCCGGTGTTCATGAGTACGGATAAAGTGATGGTATGACACATGGATTGATATCTCAGTTTCTAGAATGTATAAGTTGATCATTGATCTATTAATTATTCTCTAAAATCACATCATTTTTTTTATTTAATCTTAAATATAACGCAATATTTTGCACTTTAACCACGTGGTATTTCAACTCTTGAAGAAAAACATACCTTTTGCAGTTTTGGCATATGTCTCTGAATTTTTCCTAGTGTTTTGAGAAATTTATGAAAGAGAAGTTGAATTGTTCAAAATAATTTTGCTTCCATATTTATTTGTGTCGGTAAGCTAAATAATCTAGATGTTTCGATACTTTCATTCCATTTGGGTGTGATCTTAAAGGGTGGTGTGACATAACATAATATTCAACACTAAAATTGGTCTATGCCTACGACTGTAGGAATTGCCAACTTTGGGTAAAACTACGATTGTCACTTGTTTAGGCTATATATACGTGGGAATTATGTGTACAATTCGAACAACTTGGATAATCAATTATTCAACTGTAGCAATTAGACTGTACATTCATGTTACTTGAGCTAGGCATTAGTTGCCTAATTAAACTAACTCAAGTAATTGCAGAATGATTTATTAAACATTTTCAACCAATTTGTTTTCAATTGATCTAAGTTTCTACTCCCTTTTATTTTCTTTTTGGCAATTTTCAATCTTATTAAGTGGAAAGAAGTAAAATCACGGGGGTTTATAAGAACCGTCCGTGTACAATTCTACATCCGAAATACCACCCCACACGGGAGGAGCAACAAACATTCTGCATAACTTCACTAGGGCTGATACACATAACAAAATGGAAGTGTCCTGTGAACCTGCGGAAACTGAGTTGTTAGAACACCAAGACATAGGCTGGTGGCGTTGATCTTCGAGCTTCTCAAACACTAAAGTTTGATTTTTGTTCCTGCAAATCTTATTCTTGACTTCCATCTTTACTTCCACATAAACGATCCTCAAACCACTACCGAGACTTGAGACTAGAAAGGCTTCCCTAAAACTCCCTTGAACTTCCTAGATAACCAACTCTGACGACCGGCCATCCATCTGTGGGCGGGCTCCGATGAAGTTGTTAGTCTTTAATAAAAAAATACATTAATGTGGTTAACATGATTTGTACCCATGACCTCATGGTAATGATCAATAGTATTTAACCACTATATAGAATTGTATGCTTGTGATCGGTGTTTCATGTTCTCCTATACTCCTTTGGTCACTAAAACTTTTCACAAATTTAGTTTTTTTATGTACCATATAACATTATCCATCATAAAAAAAAAAGATACTATCCCACTAAAAGTATCCATTTTCTTGCATTATATTTATGTTAAATTTGCACTTAAAAGTATGCTTCAACCTTAATATATATATGATTTTTTTTGGGACGGAAGGAGTAGTTTATATTGGTCATATAGTATGCTATTTTCATCTGTTTTATATTGTTACTATCATTTGTCAAGCATACACATTCTCTTGTTATATATACTTCATAAATCAATGTTAATTTAACATTCCCTTGTATTTATTAAAATATTAAACATAAATAATTCTTAAAAAGAAGTGTTACAACTCAATAACATGTACACTTACAGTTTCAACTTGATCGAGTAATAAATGAAGTATAATTTTTTTATAATAAGTAAATATAACGTAAATCAGTGCAACTTTCAAACGTAATTCAGGTAATATTAAAGTAGGTGAATTCAGGTCAAATTTAATTAGGGTCATTATGCATCGAACAATTTCGTGTCAAATTGAATTGGATTATTTTGGATCTGGCGATACCGCCGGAGGTGGTGGTTACTTTCGGTCAATGGTTTTGGACCCAACCTGGTCCAAGCAATTGAACTAAAGTAGTGTTGTTGTTGTTGTTGTTGTTGTTTTATTTGTATATGAAAAATTATATAGTCAAAATTTGATATCTTCTATTAATAATTATATTGGTCAATTAACTTGTACAACTACTCTTCAGCTGCCGCACTTAATAAGAGTTGTCGTGCTCAAAATCGACGATCGAGATTAAATCTTAACGGATGAGTTCGAGTCAAATTGATTTGTGTGATTTTTGATTGGGTTCCGGGTCAATGTTCAGATGGTTGACCTTCATATTTTCGTGTCCAATTTAGACTTCGGGTCTAGAAGGTCAGGATTGCTACTATAATCTATAATGAAACTGAATGAATGTAGTGAATATATAAAATTTAAATTGAGCAGGAAACTAGATATTTTTTATTATTAATAAAGTGCAATGAGCACAATACACGTGTTATTGCGGCATTTAAAATCGTTAATTAATGCCACAAGAAGTAGAAAAGTTTATAATATATAAAATAAAAATGTAAACAAAGGAGGAAATGGAGAAGACAGATTGAAAATTTTATTATTTCTTAAATCACTTAATTTTCATTACAAATTGATTAAAGATATAAATGAGAATTTGAATTCTGTGGATTTATTATCCTCAACTTCATGAATCATGATCATCGACTCGATTTTGAATGATAAATTAAGTCGTTATTGCTTCCAAATTTTACTTTTTGTATATATTATACATGTATTTTATTCATAACTAGATAGGGTATTTATATTTGTTTTTTACCTCGTATAATAATTTGTCGTAGTAACTTTTAAAATGGAACTAATTTTGAAAATTGATCATTCAAGCGAGGAGTCGTGAGCATTTACGTGCAAACTCAGAAATTAAACTTTCAAGGAAAAAAAACTACATTTATAGGAAAATATTTACAATATATGATATGCCATGTACAGTAAGTGTTATCCTTCAACAACTTGAAAAATAAAACTGCAAGAACGGGGCATTCAACCTATAAAGTTGTAATTATGTTTTTAGTTGAGTGGATAAGGATGGCATTCATAAACTTGATCGCTTGGGTTTGTAGTCCATTTTTTTATGTCTATTTCTCAATTTTTTCTTATTTATCATATTTATATTCTAGTATTTGATAACATCCCTTTACGTTTTGTTTCATTTCTATATTCTTCAGAAATATATAATTTTCTCAAAATATCAAGTCGTTTCCGTACCAATATATGTGTGTTACGATTTGGTGTCAAAATGGATATTAGAGATTTTATGACCAATTTGATAGTTGATGATGAACATGCATGGAAAAAATCTTATACAAAAGTTAAAAAAAAAAAAAAAAGAACAAAACAAATCGATGCTAAACAATAATCCTTGGATAAAAAATAAACATATATAAGTGTTTTGTTATGGATACTAATGGAGTTGTTTTTCTCTTTTTGTTGGTTAGAATAAGGATATAACGTACTATATATTTATAGTTAAATAGTGGACATGCAATTACTTATAGTCCGATGGTAAATGTGTAAGTCATAATCAATTAGGTGTAGAGTTCAAAACCTATCAATTACATTTTAATTAGCGAATTTTTATAATTAAATCAGGGTGTTGCCGGACCTCCGGGGAGACTACCGGAGGTCCGCCGGCCGTCGGAGCTCCACCGGTGGGCTTAAATTAATATACCATTAATTTTTAATGAAAGGGTATAATGGTAAATCGACATTTAGTTCTAATTACAATTATAAAAGAACAACTAAAGGAATAGCTAAAGGGTATATTTGGTAAATACCTTAGTGTACGACTACTATCATATTTTAACTATGTACGACTACTATCTCACCGTAGAAAACCCCAACATACTATATTTTTATAGTTAAATAGTAGACATGCAATTATTTGTAGCCTGATGTGAATGTGTCAGTCTCAATCCATTAGGTGTAAAGTTCGAAACCTATCAATTAATTCAATAATTAAATGAGGGTGCTGCCTGACCTCCGGGGAGGTTGTCGATGGTCCGCCGGCCGTCGGAGATATGGTGGCGGTCGCCGGAGCTCCACCGGTGGCTTAAATTAATATATCATTAATTTTTAATGAAATGGTATAATGGTAAATCAACATTTATTTCTAATTACTATTATAAAAAGAACAAGTAAAGGAATATCTAAAGGGTATATTTGGCAAACACCTTAGTGTACGACTACTATATATCTTATTTTAAATATGTACGACTACTATCTCACCGTAGAAAATCCCATGTAAGATATGCTTATTTTATTTTCGTAATATAAGTTTATTATATTTTCTTGCCGTGTAATTTGTGGTCGCTTGGAAAAAAAAGTCAACTTAGAAAATTTATTAATGGGACGTAGGTAGTAGTTTTTATGATATTGCTATCCCAAAATATCAGAATTATTTATAAGAAACCTTCATTATACAATGAATCAATTATACTAATAAACATGGTTCCGGATTAAGAGCCATAAAAGATCGTGAATTTCAAACTTTTATTACTAAGACCCTCTCCACCCGCTAAAAATGTGTATATTCCTTTTTTGTACGTCTCACTAATTTAGGCCATTTCCTAAAATAGTAAAAAACTAAACCGCATTATTCCACACTATGGCATACTTTTTTTTCATTCTTTATCATTTCTCTCTTATCTTATTAAGAATCCGAAAACGAATGCAAAGTGAATGTCTACAATCGCCGTATAAATATGCCACGTCACCAGCTGCAAAACAAATATTATAAATGAAATAGTTAATATTGGAAATCAATTACTTGTAAACTAATAGTTTAAATAAAAAGCGCATTACCTCAAAGATTCCTAAACACTTCATTGTAGACGACGTTGATGGTAGTGTCAGTTGGGTTACCCTCCTCATCCAATGCTAAAACCTTGAGCCCCTTCTTGCTCGTAATTCTGGAAAATGAAACATATAGCTGACGATGGCTAAAAACAGGCTTGGGGAGGTAGAGTCTAACATGATATAGTGATTTTCCCTGGCTCTTGTTTATAGACATGGCATAGCAGACGGATATATGAAACTGCATCATCTAGAATCTAATAGGGAACTTGGTAAGGTTAGGTGGGGTGAGTACCATCCGAGGTATATATGAAAACCTTCACTCCATGATTCTTTCCATGTATAGTCTTCGCCTCAATAACATGCTTGCCAATTGCAGTAACAATCAATCTGATTCCATTGCATAGCTCAGCGGACTGGTCGATGTTCCTAAGAAGCATAATAGGACAACCAACCTTAAGTCGAATGATATGATTTGGTATTCCAGAAGCCCTAATAGTTTTTAGGAACTTGATAGAATAGACATCCTCTCTATTGACAATATCATCTTCGTCAGGACATATACTATCGGAACTCATGAACTCAGTGGCATCTCCAGGCAGGAGTAACATGATGTAATCATTGACATCCTGGACTATCTCATTAATCGGGCAAGAATAGCCCTATCCTGGAAGTATAGACCGTCACTGGAATGTTCCAATAAGCTCGTATATGTAATCTTAACCAAAACATCAATAGGTTCACCAGTCGAACAGATCAAAATATCCTCGGGCAGTTTAAATTCAGCCTCACCATCATTATCACCACCAACTTCACCATCACCAACCTTCACTAACCAATTAGCAAACTCCCTAATACTATCTATCTCAGCAGGTGATCCTCCAGGCTGCAGTTAAATGACATGAAGTCAACATACATCATTTTTTAAACTAACCAACATAGATTTTAAATTGTCTAAACAATAACAAAATATAACCATCACTATAAAATGCAATTAAAATACATGGTTTGCATGTTCTTTGTTAGCTTCAACACGTGACACGAACTCCAAACCCTCTTAGATTAGCAAAGAGAATGGTGGACTATATCCTGCCTACTGCCCTTTGGTATGACGGGCAATATATGTCTGATATCACCACAAAAAACGACAACAACCAAACGTCTTGTTGGACTGTGTACCATCAGGACCTCTCATAACATCCTTAAGACTGTGATCCAGAGCCTCAAAGCAAAACTTGTTAGTCATCGGTGCTTCATCCCAAATGATTAACTTCGTATTATTCAAGAGCCCCGTCAGAGAGCTTCAAGGGGTTATTCGACTACACGTGGTAGTCTCGTCGACATTAGATGGAATACTGAATCTGGAATGGGTAGTTAGACCGCCGGGGAGAAGTAGAGAAGCTATACCACTCGTCGCGGCCGGGAGAACAATATCGCGTCTACCGCGTAATGCAGAACATGGTGTCTTCCACAAAAACATCTTACCTGTCCCACCGTAAACGTACAAAAAGAATACTCCACCATTACTAGAATCAACTGCTTCCATGATGGTATGGTACACATTCCTCTGCTCATCGGTGAAACATGGATATAATCGATTGTGCTGCTCTATCATATCATCGACATCATACGACATTTATTAATTCGGCAGTCTAATTATTCATACCATTCTCTACGACTACACTGTCGGGCACGGACATTCCTTCAATGTGACTCAGACTATATCCATTCCGAAACATGAACCCTTCTATCTCAGCCAATGCAAAATTCTTGAATTGTCTCTCCAATCCAGATTCTAAAATTGATTAATGGTTTTAGACTATCAAATAACTGGCCAACGTTCTTACTAAACGGTTAAATGAAAAAGTTTCAAATAAATGTTATACTGGGATTATTCAACTTTCTTCTCATATTGTACTGGATGTCATCCGATAGAAACTCCCATGTGCTCTCCCACACGTGAACGGACCTTGACATGCCATTTGTTGAGGGGTGAAACCTCGAAGACTAACTAACTAAACTATTACAAGCAACCTAGTCTAGGACCTCCCTCCCACTTGAACTTCGAAGCGGTACCTGTCCGAGCTAAAGTACCTGAAAGGACTAGTGTGTGGGGGGGGGGGGGGGGGGGGTTAGAAAGGGTTACCCGGATTGCGTATGTCAATCCGGTAAGAGACTTTACTCAAGAGAGAGTTGGTAGCTCTCAATGTAATAGTTATGAGGAAGGTTAAAATACCAAGAAATACTTATGACTTGGAGATTGTCACTTACCTTAAGGTCTTGGACCTTGTACTATATTTATAGATACCATATCTTATGAAGTGACTCACAAGATGGTGCCAAGTGTATGCTTCAGATTTGGACACCAATGCTACCTTTAGCCCATGGCCCAATAGTGAACAGTAATCCAGTACTAATTACTGGGCCTGGGAGGGTAGTTTTGACCTTTCCCTTTGAGAGTAATGTTCCGCACGTTGGGTCCGTGTAACTCCTTCGGACAGATCCTTCTGCTTGGTGGATCTGCCCTTAGGTAACTCAAGGCGTCCGAGCCTAGGGTTCCATGGAAGTATCTTAGTGGTTCTATTATGTACGTTTGGTCTTATTGCGATGGTGGCGTCCGAGATTCCCTCGTCCGGTCCATTTGGCATCTTAGGACTGACAGTTTGTGGTACTTGGAAGGACCATGTGACATTTTGTCAGGTTCGAAAGTCATTCACCTAGCTTGGTCGAACCCAGCTGAGAAGGTATGTTGACTTGTAAATACTAGTTGACCTGGGATGGTTTCCCTTAGGCCGGACCATTTGAAGGTTGGACTAACACTGGATTGGATATCTCAGCCTTGATGCGCTCTAGGACACGCTCTATGGCGCCCTTAACGGATTGGACACATGTCCTTATCAACATATGTCCCCCTAGTTTCCCAGTATCTTAGTGGAAGATAGTTGGTAACTATGAAAAGAACAAGTGTGTTGTGGAGCGTGTCCGAATCGTTAACTGAAAAGGAAAAAATCCTTTTTGTGGGATCTGTCGTCCGAATTGTTACTTTTTTCGCAGCCTTACTTTGTCGGACCATGTTTACGTAAATATCCATGTGAGATGACCAGCAAATATAAACTCGGACGTGGCTAATGGGCTTGTCTAGATCAGATAGGATAAGCTCATTTGACCCAACATTGTTTAGCCTAGACGAATAGTACAAGCCTATTGTCGACGTCAGAGTTCTGACGTGTCGGACGCCTATTGGTTCGTCCCATCTATAAATACTTCGAGTTCCTCTTCGTATTGATCATCCAAATCTGACTCCAATTTCCATATTCACTGAAAAGTTCCGCTCCCTTTCTCAAACTCGGGTAGATCTTCCAGTTTGAGCCCAGTAGTCCCCATAAGAAGATGATTTCTTGACTAGTCTCCCCCTCGAGACTCCCGTCCACTCTCAAATCACCGTTTTGTCTTGAGTTTGAGAGTGGCATGGGTCTGGAGGGAACGATTGCTCAAGATCATTCGTTAGAAAATACAGATCTCGGTAAATGCTCGGATCCGAAGGTAGACTAACGGATGTTCTTATCGGTCGTATGTGCGATCCACCCGGTAGGAGCTTTTCCCTTCCGGGGAGCTGCTGGCGGGTGGGTTGCCATACGATCAATGCGTCAGATCCGTGCTCGGATTCGACCAAACAGGTACCTTTGAAGGACCCCCCTCTCTTGAGATAGAAGGTTTGAGGTCGGACACAGTAGATGTGTTCGTTCAATCTGCCCAAGAGCATGAGATTCCTAGTTCCAATCACTCACTATTTTAATGCGTCTATGCACATCGAGCACGAGATCCGTAGAGGGAATCAAAGGTATGGTGATGTTGTAGGATTCCAACTCGCTGAATCTTTCTGTATTGTACAGGCACATCAGATCCTTCGTGTCTCCGGAAGTGACGACTAAGTAGAGTACTTTCCTGTCAGAGGACTAATCTCGACAGAAGATGATGTATCTCCAGAGACTTTCCCTATAATTTATGTATTGCAGTTGTAGATCCGGATAAAGATCGGAGATCGTAGACTGCAAAGATAGTGTTATGTATACTTTGTTTCATGTATGAATAAAATTCATTGCTTGATTTTTCTTATCAGTTGAACGTTAAATCTCAGATTCACGAATTGAAAGATAGAAGTGTACGGATTTGACGGAAATGCAATTACAACTTGTGGGCTACATGGCCAATGGCAAAAGGGTTAACAAAAACAGAACTGACGGAGTTCCGTGTAATAGATAGTTTAAGCCCAAAATATCCAAATGATCGACAGGGGTCCGCGTAACCACCCCTATGCGTAAAACTTTTGAAGGTTCCTGGCATTCCAAGTACGCTTGAGTGGGTGTCCGTACTCGTCCTCCAATTCGTAGCTTCCGTTCACTCTTACACCGACAATCTTGTAAGGTCCTTCCCATTTAGGCTTATGCTTCCCAATATTGCTCAAGATATCAGCTCGGTGGAGCACTAGGTCTCCGACCTGTAGGTCCTTCGCTTTAACATGCCTGTTGTAGGCCCGGGCTGCAGTTGCTTGGTACCTGTGGATATTAGCCAATGCTTCAGTTCTTTTCTGTTCCAGCATGTCCAGATCGAATATCCGAGCTTCATAATTGACGGAATCATTGAACTCTTGGACCCTCATAGTCTCGATGGCAATTTCTGCTGGTATGACTGCCTCTGAGCCATAAACCAGGGCAAATGGAGTTTCTCTAGTCGCGGTCCGCGCAGTAGTGCGATGAGCCCACAGTACGCCATCTAGATCATCCGCCCAACTTTCTTGAGAAGTTCTCAGCCGTTTTTCCAGGATCTTAACAATTGTCTTGTTTGTGGACTCAGCTTGTCCATTAGCTTGTGGATATCCGACAGATGTGAAGCGTTGTTCAATCTTGAAAGATGCCAACCATTCCTTGAGTATGTTGCCCGAAAATTGAGCACCATTGTCCGAGATAAGAACTCTGGGTAGGCCAAAGCGACAAATGATGTTTTTCCAAATGAAGGTTCGCACTCGGCTTTCCGTAATAGTCGCCACAGCTTCAGCTTCTACCTATTTGGTGAAATATTCCACGACCACAATTAAGAACTTCTTCTGTTGAGTGCCCCTTGGGAATGGTCCGACAATATCGATGCCCCATTGATCAAACGGACACGCTATGACTGACGGAATCATAGGGTATGTCGGACGATGGGGAATATTCGCATAATATTGACAATCAGGACATTTCCTGGCGAAGCTAGCAGAATCCTTATCAATGGTAGGCCAGTAGTAGCCCTTTCGGATGATCTTCTGGGCTAGAGTTCGTCCTCCGGAATGGCTTCCGCAGCTTCCGCTGTGAATTTCTTCCAGTACAGTCTCTGCCTCTTGTGGGCATAAACACCTTAAATAAGTCCCAGCAAAAGATCTTTTATACAAATCTTCTCCATGTATAAATTATCTATTGGCTCGGCACTGCACCCTCCTTGAATCCTTCTGATCAGCTGGTAATGATCCGTCTTTGAGATAACTAAAGATGTCAGTCATCAAGTTTCTTCCTGTTTCAGTTATCACAACACTGGGAGTAGGACTCATGACGGATGAGTCAGTAATAGTGAGTAGGATTACTCTCCTCGTGTCTAGGGAAGCTGTTGCGGATGCATACTTTGCCAGAGCGTCCGCTCTTTCGTTCCAGGCCCTATCAAACTTCTCCAGGGTAAACTCATCAAAGAGGCTGACTTCTTGCTTGAGTAGCTCAAGGTACTTGATCATCGAATGACCTTTTATTGCAAAAGTACCGGAGAACTGGGCTTCAACTAACTGTGAGTCCGTGTAAGCCTTGAGTTTCCGGACCTGCAGGGACTTGGCCAGACGTAGCCCGACCGACAATGCTTCATACTCAGCCTCATTATTGGTAACTTTGAATTCCAAGGATATCACGTAGTCGAGTTCCGCGCCATCAGGGGTTTTAAGATAGATTCCAATTCCTCCTACTCTTCCAGTGGAGGAACCATCCACTTCCAATGTCCAAACATCAGAGGGACGTTCTTTGGTCTGGAGTTCTTCTGTAAGCTCACGAGATTCCAACCTGTGTTCTCCTTTCTTTTTAATATCCGGACCAGAGTTGTTAGTACTGGATTCCCCTGTGATATCATCAAGAAGGAACATTTGGTTAACCCGAGTTTCTTCCCATGTTGCAGTCCGAGACTGATTAATGAACTGAGCATCCTCGAGGTTTTCCGGGTTGATCGTTGGCGGGCGGCTTTGATGATCGCTTGGCGATTAAGCATTCAAATGCCTGTTTGTCCGGGACTTTCTCTGAATCCGCTTCAGGGTACTCCACTAGGAAGTCAGCAACAACTTGAGCTTTCTTGGTAGCCGACTCGGTAGCTAATGTCGTATTCGCTCAGCTCAATTGCCCATTTAGAGAGTCGTCTGGATTGGTCGGGCTTTCCCAGGACCTGTTTCAAAGGTTCCGTAGTTAGTACTACTATTTTATGAGACTTGAAATATAGCTTTAATCGCCTTGCGGTGTAAACCAAAGCATATGCAAATTTCTCAATCTTCACGTATCTTGTCTCCGCCCCAGCAAGGGCTTAACTAAGATAGTAGATTGGCAAGTGATCATTAGCTTGAATCCGTACCAATACGGAACTCATTGCCTCTTCCGTAATTGCTAGGAAGAGGTAGAGTGGTTCTCCTTCCACGGGTTTGGAGAGCAGCGGAGGGGAATGGAGGTACTTTTTCAAATTTTCAAAAGCCTCAGAACATTCCGAGGTCCACTCAAATCTCTCTCCTTTCCGGAGGATTTTGAAGAACGGAAGGTTCTTCTCTGCGGATCGCGAAATAAAGCGACTTAAGGACATAAGACGTCCAATAAGTTGTTGTACCTCATTGAGGTTCTTCGGATGAGGCAGATCCAGGATTGCCTTGATCTTCTCAGGGTTTCACATATCCCTCTCTCTGTGACCATGTATCCCAAAAACTTTCCGCCCTTCACTCCGAAGGTGCACTTTTCCGGATTCAGCTTCATCCCGTACTTCCTAAGGATAGCAAAGCACTTGTTCAAGTGATCCACATGTTGTGCTTCAGTTTTGCTCTTAACGAGCATGCCATCCACATACAATTCCATGGTTGTGCCAATCTCTTCCTTGAACACCTGATTCACCAGTCGTTGGTAGGTGGCTCCCGCATTTTTCAACCTGAAGGGCATCACCTTAAAGCAGTACACTCCCCCTGCAGTGAAGAAAGCTGTTTTCTTGATGTCCTCCTTGGCCTTCCGAATTTGGTAAATGCCTTAGTATGCGTCCATGAAACTCAGTAACGCACATCCGGACGTGGAGTCAACCAATTGATCTATCCGTGGCAAAGGGTATGGATCCTTTGGGCAGAACTTGTTTAGCCTAGTGAAATCATTGCACATCCGCCATTTTCCTGGCGATTTCTCTACTAGAACTACGTTGCAAACCCAATCAGAATAATAGACCTCTTCGATATGCCCTGCTTTCAAGAGTCGATCAACTTCGGCAGATATGATGGCATCCTTTATCGGACCAAAATCCTTTCTCTTTTGACGGATGTACTTAATCGAGGGATCCATGTTCAAACGGTGAACAGCAATCCTCGGATCTATCCCCTTCAGGTCATCAGTACTCCAAGCAAACACATCACTGTTATCTCGGAGACAAGCAATGAGCTTCATTTCCACCTCCGCATTCATCTCTGTTCCGATTCTAGTCTTCTTATCCGGGCTTCCAACAACAAGCTCAACTTCCTTGAGAGTTTCATGAGGCTCGATCCGTGCAGTTTTAGGAAACTTGTTGGTCCAGATAACGGCAAAGTAAAAGACTAGAGGTGGGGGGGGGGGGGAATAGTCTTTTAAAACTTTTGTCGATAACAAATATTTCTCAGATATCTGAATGGATATCTGATACTTAAAATCAGAGTGCGGAAGACTTAATAAAGATTGTGTGTGTGTTCTTTGAAGTATAAATCTGTAAATGTAAATGACACAGCAAGTATAGTGGTATCTGGAGGTGGCGTAATCCTCCAACTAATCCACTTCGGTCTATCAGAGACCTAGAATTCACTAGAACAGATAATTGAGATAACCTTACAAAAATCCTATTCTAAGATTCTGAACAATTGGTTCCCAACCAAAAGTTCCCCCTGAGTTGTTCCCTAGCTTCTTCAGCCAAGTACTTCCTATACTCAGAAACCTTTGAGTTGTTCCCTAGCTTCCCAAGCTAAGTACTTCCTATACTCAAAAACTTTGGAGTTATTCCTTAGTTTCCCAAATCAAGTACTTCCTATACTCCGGTAACCTTGGAGTTATTCCCTGATTTTTCAAACTAAGTACTTCCTGTACTCCACGCCGGTTTTGGTGTTGGTTTCGGTTTGAGTTGTCAGATGAGCGTCTTAATAACTTTTCAGTTATTCAGATAGCTCTGTGAACTAAGTTACTTAATACACTTTACAGCGTATGGTATCTAGTTCGATTTTACTGACCCAAGTCTTATGATATCTGTTCAAGAGAATGAATCTCAGATAGTTGATCTTTTGATTCAACTCCTTCACAGATAGCTTTGCTTGTTTAGGATCAGGACACTTAGAACTTCAGTGTTTACTCAAGATCACAAGCTTTAGTCGCAACAGAAAGCTTTGATAATAAGTAAGTTGCAATGAGAGAGTAGAATGTTCAGAGTTCTATGTTTCAGCGTATGCAATGTGTGTTCTCTCAAGCTGTCTAAGTGTTGATATTTATAGATGGATTTGAGTGCCGTTTGAATAGTATCCGTTAGGCTCAAATTCAAACTATCGATATCTGTGTGTATAGTACTGTAGCAGGTTTTGTCTTCTTCTCAGAAGTTGCCGTTGCTTTTACTCAGACATCTCTGTCCGTGCATTAAATTCTTTGTACTATACTTTTTGTCCTGTAGTGTCAACGGAACTATGCTTTGTATCAGAGACTAGACTTGTTGTCTGATTCTTTGCACATCCTTATCTTCATTCTTCAGATACCACTTGTATTGATTGAAACAACTTTGTTTGCAATATATGTTTCTCTTTCAGAAACGTGGTTAATGCTCAAGGTATCTGAGAATAGATATCTGTGGACACTTTCCTTGTTTTCAGATATGTATCTCATTTCTCAGATATCTCTTGTGACACAGTTTGTTTGAAACTGTTCGCGTCTACAAGATATCTGGCTAAGATATCTGAATAACAGATTCAGTAATCTTGTGCAGTTTTCTTCAAATCTTCAAAAGTTGTTGAGCTTTCTGCTTGGATGTCTTCTTCTTGGTCTTTTCTTCATAAAATAAAAATTACATTTTGAGACCTAACATCCTATACAAGATTAGCTAGACTATCATACTTAGTGGGTTTCCTCTTTTACAATGTTCAAGTGAACCAAGAGTACTAATCACCTTTCTGAGACTAAGATAAGTCATCATGTTGCTGAACAAAATCTAAACAGATATTCTAACAAAATATCTAACAAATTTCCCCCATTTTGATCAGTCAACGATGACTATCTTCCCTATTACAAATCTGGATGAGGAAACAATCCACCACTTAATCATTTCTTGAGATCTTTCAAATCATATAATTAAGTGCAGAAAGTAGACATCAACCAAATCACAAGGTGTGATCTTTGCTGACAAGTTATCTTTTATAAAATACTATCTGAGAGTAAGTTCTTCAGATAAGTCGCAACTTAAGATTACAGATAACTTTAATACAGAATACAGTTGAGCTCAGTCAGCAAAAAAAAACAAAAACTACATAGTAAATTAGGACAACAGGAGTTACCAAGCTCCAAGTAAACATCCTAAAGAACTAGTCTTCAAGTCTTCAATCTTCAAGTCTTCAACAAAATTTCTATGGATCAGTCTGCAAATTTCCTATCTCCAAACCTTTTGATGTCATCAGAATAATCATAGAGAAGAGTTCTGACAAGCATCTCTGTGTCTCTGGCAAATCCACAGACTTCTTTGTAGGTTTTGGTAGGATTTTTCTTGGAAAAATGCTTGACCCATAGGTACTTTCCCCACTTCGGGCATGCTCTATTACGATATCGAAAGCTTGAAGTATCCATAGATAATCTTGGATATCGATGTCACCCTTGTATTGATCTTACATCGGATAGAACGACTCATAGGTTCCACACAAGTCTTGGTCTTGTGCTGTTCTGTGATATTCAATTTTGTGCACATCATCTGGCTTTCCATATGGACAATCATCAGAGAGGTCCTTCTTCATGGCTTCAGTTCTCTTGACAACTTCAAAATCCAACCATGCTTTGATGTGATTGGTGTTGATCAAGGTAGGTTTATTCTTTCTCCATGCCTTAAGCTGTTTGAGGATTGGTTCTGGAAATCTTGAATTTACCAATAGATGCTTAAGTTCCAGAATCCAATAGCCATTTTTCTGATTGATGCACCTGTAGACAGAGGAATCATTGTCATACTTCACATACTCAATTTTGGCTTCTTACGGCTCGAGTGGAAGTTGACTTTGTCTTTGTTCGACTCTCACCTGTTCCTTTTACATCTTGAATTCTCTTTGGGGTTGTTGCTTGAAGAACTACCACCTGGATAGACTTGGTATTTCGGAGGGTGTTTTAGCTGCTAGGGGCTTTGCAGCTATGGGCTCAGTTAGGCTTTCAAGTTTCCTTTTTCTGTGAAGAGGAGCTTCATCTTCATCAGTCTCTTCATCATCTTCATCAAGATCAATTCTTGTGAGATCTTTGCAGCCTTATTCATTGCCCGGGGACTTGATTTGACCTTCTTCTTCTTCTTCAGAAGATTCATCAATCCCTCTAACTTGTCTTCTCCTTGGAGCCTTGGTACTCCTTGGAGGTTTCTGTGCCATGGCCCTTGTTACCATTTTGGTTCCTTCAGTAGGTCTCTGGGAAGCAGCTTGGCTTGAGAAGGATTCATAGATTCTGAGTGGTGGTGGAAGTTTTCTTCTTCCTTTCTGAAAGCGGCCGACTCAGTTTCTTCTTGTTTTCATCTCCTTCTTCCCATTCCCCCTGACTTTGAGGTCCAGATTTGTACTTTCTTTCCCCCTTAGTCATTGTTGGCTGACTCAGTCTCATAAAGGAATCTGAGAGAGAGTCAAAATGCCCTTGTAAATAGTTGTAGGCAGTGACCAACTTCTGAAGTTCGACTTTGAGCTCCTGATTTTGTTTGATAAGTCCATTGTCCTTATCAGTGAGCTCTGCCAATGGGCCTAGGATTGCATCTGCTTTTCAAAGGTGTAACTTGCCTCTTGAAAAGCTTTTTCAGCTAAAGACACATCATCGTCCCTTGTCATTCCCAGATCTTTCTGAGCAATGATCATGCTAGTTGTTCTCTGAGTGATGAGCTCAGTGAACTTTCTCATTTCAGAGGGGACTGAGGCAATTACTTCCTTGTTTTGTGAAGACATCTCCTTATTCAGAGTAGCTAGTACTTGGTACCTGCTCATGTACTCATGGGAGTGGACGTTTGGCAGTTTGTTGAAGATTGTAGGAGCAATCAACTTTCTTTTTAAGTGAGAAACCGCTAGATGTTCATGGCGGTGTCCTGCCAAAGTCTTGTCTTCTTCATCATCTGAGGGATTAGCCCAGTGATCTTCATCTTCTTGGACATTTTCATCAATCGTATCAAGTCCAGCAACCATCTCAGAGATTGGTTTCTTTCCTTTCTGGGAGGAGGATGGTGCTTCTTTTGAAGAGGATGCAGCCTTAGCATCGTGCTTGACTTCAGATACTTCTTCAGTATCGAGTTCTTTGGTGATCTCTTGCACAGCAATCCGTAGCTCTTTAACCTCAGAGTAAGCAATCATTTCTTCTAAGTATAGATCTTGTAGTTGATCAATCTTATCTCTGGATTTAGCTATTTGTTCTTCCAGTTGAAGATGGAGCTGTTGTTCTTCTTCCAACAGTTGTCTGAGTTGAGCACTTCTGGTCTTAGTGTTTAATATTTTCTGATTGGTTTCTTCAGAAAGCTCAACTACTTGTTCAGTAGTAACTGCGTGTTGGTGAGAAGATGGATGAGTAGATTTCTGAGGTGATGAAGACGGAGATTTACTGAAGTCTTCTCGGTTGCTTTTCGGATTTGAGGCATTGTTTCTCTGTGAAATTCCTCCGGTCCCTGGTGCAGGAGCATCATCATCATCCTTTTTGTCATTATCATCCTTTTGGTGATGATCAGTGGGAGGTTCATCAAAGAAATTTTCATTCATTTCTTCCTCCTCATCATCTTCAGATACAAGATTGATCACTTCCGGGATAGTGATCTTACGCCATTAACTTCTTCTTGTTGGAAGGTATGAATTGCGAGTCAGGCGAGAATCGGCTTGAATGCCATCTGTAATCTTGTCTGATCATCTGCCTGTTCAAAGGCATGTATCAAACTATGCGCCACTTCTCTGGAAAAGTCCTTGTGTAGTAGAGTCGCAACTGTATGTTGTTCTGTAGCGAACATTGCTTGGACATATGTTTCCAGGTCAAGAGCTCGTGCCCGTCTGGTTGGTTGATCAGTTATTCTCAATATTTCAGAGAGATCAGAGCACCTTAACTTCTGCCATTTCTTGAAGCATTGAATGTGCTTTGGCAAAGTGTGAGCTTTGAAAAAGTGAAGTAGGTCCCTTGTTTCTTCAATGGGAACCTGCTTTGCATCTGTTTGAGCCTGAAAGAAAGAGTTTTGAGTGAGTTTCAAAACTTTGGTAGATATCTGAGTAGAAGTGTAGTTTAGTTTCTGAGTTACCTGAGTATGAACATCAGGCTCAGATACTTGTTCTACTGGGACAATTGGTGTCTCAGATATCTTGTGGTGAGGTGGAGACTTGGAAGTCTGGTCCTCATCAACCTTTCTTTCTTGAACCTGAGAATTAACATTATCACAATACTTAGGAATTTTTATCAAGAAGAAATTTAAGTGACAAGTCAGATATCTGAGAGGTCAATTACCTCCATGGGAGGCTCAGATACTTGTCCCTCAGAGACTTGTGCAGTCTCTGGAATCTTTTCTTGTGATGAAGCCCTTGATGCCTCATCAATTTCCATAGGTGCAGGGGATGTCGCAACTTTGTCCCCTTGCACTTCTACTCGATTGAGCACGTAAGTAGATAGTATTGAATAATTTAGAAGAAGTTTTAAGATAACCCAGGCTGAAGAGTACTTATCACTGATTTTCATATACCTTCAAGTTTGAAAGCTCAGTGATGTGTGCTTCAGAAACCTTGTTGGTTTCTGGGTTTGTCTCTGGCATTTCTGCCTTATCTTCTTCCATCTCAGTCACTACAAGAAAACTTGGAAAAAACGACGTTATGGGGCGACGGATTTTATCCGTCGCCCGATAACGACGGATCGGTAAACTGGGCGACGGAATCTATCCGTCATTCTTGACGGATAATAGTTATCCGTCGCTTATTAGCGACGGATAACTTATCCGTCGCTAACTTGGCGACGGATAACTATTTATCCGTCGCCAAGTTTGACTTTATTAAAAAAAGAAATTTTTTTTTTAAAAAGCGACGGATAGATATCTATCCGTCGCCTTTATAGCGACGGATACCTATCCGTCGCCATTTTAGCCGACGGATCGATTACGGGCACGGACACGTGTCCGTCGACCTGAATTTCCTAATTTCACGGACAGAGGCGAGCCTCATTTTCTTCATCTTCTCCTTCTTCTTCCTCATTCTCTTCTTTTCCTCTCTTGGTTTCCGTGAATTGTTCGTTATTCGGCCAATCTTGGTGCCTAATCGAAGCTAGTGGACAAGGAGTTTGTTTCTTCGATCAATTTGATTTCTACCGATTAATCAAGGTATTTTGGCTAAAACCCTAGTTTTTTAAAATTTGGGGATTTTGTTTATTTTGATTAATTTGAGCAATTATATGTATATATGATAAGTATGTAGTAGTTAGTTTAGTTAATTTGATCAATTATATGTAATTTGTTCAATTTGATAGTTAGTTTAATTAATGATATGAATGTATGTAGTATGTTAAGTTTGGTATGTATGAATGTATGTAGTTAGTTTGATTTGTGTGTTAAGTATATATAGTTAGTTTAGTTAATTTGATATGTTTGTTAAGTATAGAAGTATGTAGTTTTGATTTGATAAATTTGTATGTTAAGTATGTAATTTGATATGAATATATGTAGTAATTGATATGTATAGAGTAATTAGTTAATTTGATATGTATGTTAAGTATATAATATATGTACTAAGAGGTTGAAATGGTTATTATATATGTCCAATTTTGTAACACATCGAACACTTAATTAATAATTAATTTATAAGGAACATATAATAATTAACAATTAACCTCTACAATCTTCTTATCCAATTGGAATCGATCTAATAAATTAAATACGATCTAATCAATTGGAGCGTCTCGAGTTAAAATAAAGTAAACAATGAATTCCGACCGTTCATGGATGTACGATCGTACGGCGGTAAATGACAGAGTTTCTAGGAGTTTCGTAGAAGGGGTTAAAGGTTTCATCTCGTTTGCCATGGGACATCCGGTTTGTGCAATTGGGGGGTTGATAAAGTGTCCTTGCACATTGGAAACCTGCGGAAACAAGCAATTTATGACGCCATCGCAGATTCGAGCACTTGCGACGTTATGGATTCATGCCTGAGTATCATGTATGGATTCATCACGGTGAGGAAGCACCATCCATGGCATACCTCCAGTGGAGGGAGAGGCGGGGTTTAGGGCCGCCTATTGAGTGCCTTTCTGCTTGTCGGAACATGTGCATGGTGTATTGGGAGGAGGATGTAGATCTGTTGGAATGCAAGTTCTGTGGTAGGGAGCGTCACAAGTGATGAGGAGGGGGGTGCATGAGAATGAGGAGTTTCATCCGTTTTGTCTCTAGGCTTGTATAACTAGTAATCATTAGTTGATATATATATGAAACCAAACATTATGGTAAAATTGAAGCTGATGTAACTTATATTATGTAATGCCTTAACAATTGACTGAAGCTAATATAACTTATATTACGTAGCAATTGATTGAATTATTGTGAAATTGATTTATTACCGTAAATGAAAGACCTCGATCTAATGAATTCAAACGTGTCAGGTTATTATCTAATTATTCAATGAATACCGATCGTGGATGGATGTATTGTCGTACTCTCAATGGCAGAGTTCAATGGAGTTTTCTGAAAGGGGTTGAAGGTTTCATTGAATTTGCAATGTCAAATCCGTCTTGTGTAAAGGATGGGTTGATAAAGTGTCCTTGTGCAATGAAACAGTGCAGAAACAAGCAATACGTGACTCCTAAAGTGGTAGTCCAGCACTTGAGGAAAAATGGATTCCTGCCTGCGTATCAGGTATGGAATCATCATGGTGAGGAAGCAGCACCGTCCAATACATATGACCAATACAGACAACGTGGAAGGAAGAGAAAAAATGAACAAGTCGGGGAACAATCCCAATCTGAAGGCGATGCTATTCGAGCTCGAGTCGAACAAATGGTGTACGATGCTGCAGGGGCGGAGTTCAGGGACACAACCAACACTGAAACCGAGGTGGAGGTGGAGGAACCACCGAATCCCGAGGATCAGTTGTTCTTTGACTTGTTAGAATCATCAAGGAAGCCGGTTTACCCGGGGTGTAAGCTCACTGAGTTGTCTTTGTTATCTCGGCTAATGAGTTGTAAGGCTAATGGCGTGATCAAACGAGCTTCAATGAATGGGTTGTAGTAATGTTGGACCTTGGTGTTGAAGACACCCTAGTTCCCACCAACTTTTACCAAGCGAAGAAAAGATCACGGGATTAGAATTTTGTGGTAACCATAGTATTGTCAGAAAATGTGCATGATATATTGGGAGGAGGATGCTGATCTAATAGAATGCAAGTTACTGGTAAGGAGCAGTACAAGCGTTACAAGGAGGGCTGCAAAAAGCGACAAAGAAAAATCTCTCACATAAGAAAATGTGGTACTTCCCTAGCACCTCGTTTGAAAAGATTGTATGCTTCAAGTGCTTCTGCGGATAAAATTCCGAGGCACAAGGAGCGAGTAATCTCGTATAATGAAGAAGATGGTAGAATGTACCATCAATGAGACTCACCCGCATGGAAATCGTTTGACAAGACATATCCGAGTTTGCGGCCGAATCTAGAAATGTACGTTTGGGACTTTATGCGGATGGTTTTAACCCGTTCGGTAGTGAACGTAAATACTCTTGTTGGCGATTATGCTCTACCGCATAATCGCCCCGGTGAGTGCATGAAGGAGCCATTCATGTTTCGATTGCATTGGTGCACGGGCGAAAGATCTGGATGACGTTGGATGTTTTCTTGCAACCCCTACTCAAGGAGCTGATCGAGTTGTGACGGATGGTATCCTGCATATGATGTGTCGACAAAAAGAACTTCACCTTGAGAGCGGCTCTTCTTTGGACCGTGGTGACTTCCTGCGTACTCCATGCTATCTGGAAGGAAAAGCAGGAAATATGCATGTCCACATTGCTTGGAGGATCTGAGATGCATTTAGGCTGAAGGGTAGTGGAAAATTTTGTTGGTTTGATTGTCATCGTGAGTTGCTAGAAAGTGACCATCCGTTCGGGAAGAACAAGGATCAATTCTTGAAAAATAAAGTAAATCGACAAAAAGCCCGACAAGACTTCTTGGTGCACAAATTCTTGCGGAGATTGATAGATTGGGTCTTATGAAGGTGGTGAGCTTGGGTGGATGAAGCATAACGAGAAAATTGGTAAAAATGTGGTTGGAGGAAGAGAAGCATTTTACGGGACTTGCCTTCTTGGGCGATCTTCTTATCCGTCACAACTTAGATTTCATGCACATTGAGAAGAACGTGTTCGAGAACTTATTCAATACACTTTGCAACATTGAGGGAAAAACAAAGGACCATGCGAAGTCTAGATCCGAGTTGTCGGCGTGGTGTAAAAGGCCTGAGTTGACAAAGAAGGATGAGAATGGTAAGTGGCCGAAAGCGTGCTACACAATTGACAACGCTTCTAGGTCAATTTTGTTTGATTGGGTGAGGGCATTGAGTTTCCCAGATAATTACGCCTCAAATTTAGAGGTGTGTGGATTTGAAGAAGACAAAGGTTTATGGGATGAAGAGCCACGATTGTCATGTGTTCATGGAGAGGCTTATCCCGGTAGCATTTCGAGAGCTTCTGCCGAAACACGTATGGACTGCTATCACCGAGTTGAGCTTATTTTTCAAAAATTTAGGCACAAGGGTGGTTCATGATAAAGTGTTGGAAAATCTTGAAAGTAACATACCATTGATTCGTATGCACTCGAGCGTATCTTTCCACGAAATTTGGTTTGATTCTATGGAGCACTTGTCGGTTCACCTTCCTCATGAAGCGAGACTTCTTTGGTCCGGTTCGATGTCGATGGATGTATCCATTCGAGAGGTACTTGGGAAATTGAAGAAGTATGTCAACAACAAAGGTAAACTGAAGGTTCGATTGCCAATGCCTACATTAGAGGAAAGCGCAACCTTACGCTCTTATTACTTTGATGAACACGTCCCTACGAAGGCAATGAAGGCTCGAAATGCAGACACATTAAGTAGTTCAAGCGGATGATGAGTTTTCCCTATCTCATCTTGGTATCAGGGAGACCTCTTGGTGCAGCTAAGAAAGAATATCTTACGGATAAAGAGTTGAAAGCAGCTCAATATTATGTCCTCACGAATTGTGCTGAGGTTGACCAGTATATGGTACTATTTGCGAGGTCAGCAACCATTTATTTAAATTTTAATATAGCTACGCAAGTCTCTACTTCAATTATAGACTTATCATCGAATCAATGTTTGCAGTTTTTTCAAAAGCGTTGTTTGGAAGAAAATCCTCAGATGACAGAGGATACACTAGAGGAACTACTTGACTCAAAAATTCCTACAGAATTTCAGGTTCCGAGAGTATGTCCGGAATCCTATTAACAACGTCACATGCATATACTTAAAGGCTCTCGCAGAGGGTCCATTCAAAAAGGTCTACACATTCCCAGGTTATATAGTCAATGGCCTTAGGTTCCACACGACTGAATGTAACACGGCCATGGCGACAAGCAACTCCGGGGTGTGTGTTAATGGTGCAGAAGAGTATGGAGACGCTACTTTGTTTGATTTCCACGGCAAGCTAAAACGAATTGTGAGGATTGAATATTCTGGATTGCCATTTAAACGAACCTTCTTGTTTGACGTTGAGTGGTATGATCCTAATCCAGGAGGTACGAGGAAGAACGAGCGGTATGAAATGGTTGATGTGAACCAAAGAAGAGGTACCGAACTAAGTATGAACCATTTATTACGGCGACTCAAGCACGACAAGTGGTGTTTCTTGAATATCCAAGCGAGAAAATGCGATAAGGGGAATGGTTAGTGCGGTACCTATTCGTGCTTTTCGAAAGTGGAGTACATTGAGAAAGGCGACTCAATTACCAACTCCTACCAACCAGAGGATGTCGATAAACAAGCAGAAGATCCCATAGATGCAGATGATGAGTTTTTTGATCTGCACGAGGACCATTTTGTAGTCTTAGAGGTCGGCTATAATGGTATCTTATGTGTATTATGAGTAATTATATGTGTTATTATAATCATATGTATTATAACTCGTACTAACACATTTTATTGTATTTATTACATTTTTTGCGAGATGCATGACAGAGGCCGTCTAACTATCGTCCCCCACGACGGCGCATGATAGTGGTGGGTCGGGGACACCGTCGAACGAGGAGGCTCGAAGATCGGAGACGGGTCTCGGATTCACGAGACCCCGAGCGAGAGAAGCGTGGCTCTACCGGTCAGCCGGACACATCTTTGGAGGGCGACCACGACGATTGTCCCTACCTCGTGTTCGATCCAAACAATCCCAACGTCCGTGGGACGGCTTTTGTGATTTTCCTATTGGTCTGCCAGTAAGTATTATACATTCTTCTTAAATATGTAAAACATAGCGATAATGATAGTTGACAAGTATAAATTGTTGTACTAAAGTAATGCATATTCGTTTCTTGTATCTTATACATTGACATGACTTATGGCCTCGGAGGTGCACAACAAACTAGGTGACATCTTAGGGCGAGGAGAAACCACCAGGCGGGGTGGTGAGTGTTGGAGCCACATCTCGGAGCGCATGAGGGCCGAGTACTTGATGGTGAGGTAAGTTAAAATATGACATTCATTTGTTTGTAATTATAATCGTTTTAATATGAGTGGTATGTTAGCCCTTGTATGTGAGTGGTATGTTAGCCACTTTATTTGGGTGATATGTTAGTCACCATTGTGTTAGTAAATTTTAGGACAATGTGGTGGTATGTTAGCCTTTGTATGTGAGTGGTATGTTAGCCACTTTATTTGGGTGATATGTTAGTCACCATTGTGTTAGTAAATTTTAGGACAATGTGAGTGGTATGTTAGCCTTGTATGTGAGTGGTATGTTAACCACTTTATTTGGGTGATATGTTAGTCACCATTGTGTTAGTAAATTTTAGGACAATGTGAGTGGTATGTTAGCCTTGTATGTGAGTGGTATGTTAGCCACTATATGTGAGTGGTATGTTAGCCACTTTATTTGGGTGATATGTTAGTCACCATATACTGTTATGTTGTTAGGACTGTATTGACTTTGGATGTTGTATGAAATTGGGAATGTAGAAGGAGTACTTCATTCCCGAGGTTGATCCACAGATCTGGCGCGTTTAGGCTGTGGGATCCAAGCTATCTGAGGATATGGTGCAGACGTGGAAGGCCATTCGGGATCGGGGTGCCCAATCCCTCCTGAGTTGATGCAACAGTGGGCCCTTTGGGATGCCTCTTGGCGCCGACGATGTCGGGACATTGCTTGGACCAACAGCGAGCAAGGGCATCCCGATCGTCTGGCGGAAGGGCGTTCACCACCTTGGGAGGCGATCTCATCTTGCGATTATTATCAATCGGTGCGTATATATGTGTTTTGCAATCTAGCATTACGTGTATGTATGAAGTCTCTTTGCTCTATTACTTGTAGATGATAAATTGTTGACTAGATCTGGTTTGATTCGGTGTACGGGGAGGTGACATCCAAGTATGCCATCTTCAAGAAGGCCGGAAGCGGGGTATGGACCGATCGGGCCTCGTCTATTCGGTATGTTTATGTTGCTTAAAGTTCATATTTGTACACTATTACAAGTTACTTTTTAAAGCGATGGCGATCATTATATCTGCTATTTACGATTTCAGTGAGGTTGATGCTCGGTGGCGAAGGAGGAGCGGGTGATGTGTTGTCAGCGAACAAGTTGACAACATCTTCCTAGAGGTCAACAAACCGGACAAGAAAGGGCGAATATATGGACTCGGGAGCCTCGGTTTGCATCGGCTAGTCGGCGTGCTCCTCATCATCATCCAATGATCCAGACGTCCGGTTTACACAGGACTGTGTCTCGGAAATGGTGCGATCGCGTCAGAACATGTTGCTCGGCTAACTCGAGATGGAGCAACAAAGGGGCGAGATGGAGCGCATGACGAAGAAACGAAGGAGGAGAAACGGCGCCTTGATTCTGAGATGGGCGATTCATGTCCAGTTCGCCATCACCCACCCCACCCGTCGATAGCTAGTTATGTATCTATGTTGGATTTTTTCAAATTTACACTTGTTTGGATAATTTCTCCACTCGAATATTACTTTTTATTCATTGAAACATTTTCCGTATTATTGATTTATTATCGAACATTATATTGATTAAATAGGTGAACTACGAAAAATAGGGATTAATATGAAATAAATAGTAGCGGAAGTAGTGGCGGAATTCACGGTGGCGGAATTAGTGACGGAATTCACATGTGGAATTAGTGACGAATTTCAAATTCGTCACTAGTCCAATAAAATATTTAGCGACGGATAGATTCTATCCGCTCAAATCTCTTGACAGATAGATCCTATCCGTCGCTAAATTCGAATTAAAAAAAAAATAATTGGTCAATCCGTCGTCGATCAACTGCGAATTGACGACGGATTGTTATCCGTCGCCACGGCTCGAGGCGGATTTTCTATCGTCGCCCGATCCGTCGCGGAGGCTGGGCGGATAGGTAACTATGTGACGGATCTATCCGTCGCTCTGAGCCAATTTTTAGTGAGTTGGAGCCTGTTAGAAACATTTATCATTAATGATCATACAAACATTTTTACTAAAAAGTTAGTTCTCTTTAAGAATCATTTACCTGTGGCACAGGCTCAGATTTCTCAAGAGTTGAGGTTGAAGGAACCTCTTTTTCAAGATGTCGAGGTAAGCTTTTGACTTCCTCTTGTTTTCGTTGCTAACTCATTTGTAACAAAGAGATTCTTATAAGGTAACAAGATTTATAAGTATAAAATTTTTCACAAGGTAAGAGTTAAACGGTCATTTACCCGAGCGGTTTAAGTTGATTGGTCTCGGAACTTGTGACCTTTCTATACATTGGTCGTCTTG
Source organism: Plantago major (assembly GCA_026545765.1). Lineage (NCBI taxonomy): Eukaryota > Viridiplantae > Streptophyta > Magnoliopsida > Lamiales > Plantaginaceae > Plantago > Plantago major. Next base: position 84,474,522 of record CM048841.1, read on the forward strand.
TCGATTCGGTTTCTTTGTTTGAAGTTTCTGGTACTTCACACCTGTCCTGAGTATGCAACTCAGTTGCCTCCCTTGGTTGATCATTCTGAGTAGATGTCTCAGTTTGATCCCTCTCAGTGAGTTGGGGAACCGCTTCAATTCTGAGGATTTTCTTGATATCTTGTATTCTTTGGTATTTCAAAATGGATTTCATTTACCATTTCACAACCACTTGTGGCATGTTGTGGTTGTTGTGTTTGTGGTTGTTGTGGTTGTGCAGGCGGAAGATTGATCGGTCGAATGTTCTTCCAGTTCTTAGATGTGGCATTTCCATCAACATACGCGATACTAAGATACCACTCATCGGGGCTTTGTGAAGTTGTGCAAGAGAGTCATTCCCGATGATGTGTTTGCACCAACAACCTTTGCTATAGGTTCAAACTTTGTGGTGTAGGTTTTCTTGAGATACCTTATCACGATTACTTGTTCAAGAACCTTAGCCCTCTTTGATTTTTCTAGGACTTGAGAGATGACTAGTTCATCATCTTCATCGTCGAGCTCTCATCGGCATTGGGCGATTGGTCCATTATTCCTGCGGTTTCGCAGATGGGGCTTGGTGTTTTCACCACTTTTGGCGGCATTCATGAGTTCATCGGCAAGGCTTTACGCATTAGTCGCAACATTTCGAAAGCACTTTCTCTTCTTGAGTCTACTTGTTCAAGATGGTGATAACTCTTTTGCGGCATTAATGAGTTCATCTGCCATGTTTGTAGATATCCGAGAATTGACAACCTCTTTGGGTGTGTCTTCGATTTGCCAGACTTCTTTCTTGAAGTTCGGGCTTCTTAGTATAACCTTTTCTTGAGATATCTTTTGATTTTCTCTTCTTAGGACCTTTACGAGACCCAGTAACCTTTTCATCGATTTGTATACTCATACTTGTAGAGTAAATTCTTGGCTATTTCACCCGTCTCTAGCTCACTCAATGCCAAGCTTTTCAAAGAAGTAGCATATCTTGAGACCATATCATCTTGTGGCCTTTGGCTCGGCTAGTCCTTTAACAATCTTAGGCTCGAAGCCTTGAATCTTCTTCACAAATTTCATGAAGGCGTACTTTCCCGGTTGAAAGGGTTTTCCGGCCTTTTGTCTTGTTGATTCATAAGAACAACATGATCCATCGTTCTTAGCTTATCCGGTCAAGACCTCCTTGTAGACCATCAAAGCATCATGAAGAATGCAAGCGGTACATCCCGGTGAACCAACGGATGTCCGGTTGGGATGTCAAGTTTGAACTCGTGGGTGTATCGATTTCTCAAGATCACACATCATCGTAAAGTTCTTTAACACCTTCAAGGAGTTCCTCATCCTTGGTGTTTATTTCAAAATCCTTTCCAAGATTTTGAACCTCAAACAACTTCTGAAGTTGTTAAGTCCGAAGGATTTCCTTTCCTTGGTGAGGTTTTGATAGACACTATTTCGGTGCCTTGGATACACAGAAATAATCCTGGGTTGTTGTAAAATTCCAACACATCAAGTGATGAAATTCCACTAGGCGGATACAAAGCCCTTGATTTGTGCCTTTTCAAGCATGTCAAGAATTAGCTTCATCGGCTTGGTTCTCTATTCCAGCCGTGAGGTATTCCTCAACCATGGCACCACCCCAAATCATTTTGTGACTTGAAGTCCAATGGTCAGGGTTGAAAGCTCCTACCAGTCGATTGTTAACAATGACCAACTCTGGTGCTTGCTTTTCAGCAGTACCAGTGGAGGATTGGGATTTCTGTGTAGAAGTGTTCTTGGAGGCCATCTCTTTATATAGTAAGGATTTGAAGCTTGTGTTTGAAAGAGATTCGATTGAGTGATTCTTTTCAGAAAAACTTAATCAAGATTTTGCAGAGATTTTAGAGAAGTTGCAGAGGATTAGGAGAAGGTTTTTGCTGTTTTGAAGCAAGTTGAAATTTCGGATTAGGCAAAAGTGATTTCATTTGCCAAAATCCTATATGTATAGCAAGTGAATCTCAACAGACAAATACATACAAATTGATTTTGTGTACGTGTACATGATTTGCAAGCCGGCATGATCAAAAGTAGTTTCGGCATTAAATGCTTAGTGGGCCATGTCTGAATTTCAACAGTCCACTATTTACTGTGAATTAATTTCTGCCGTTCAGATCAAGCGCTTGAATTCATCAAGGGTCACCATTGCTTCTCCAGCAATGATCACAATCAACAAATGTAATTGTGCCCATTTAATGAATTTTGGCTATTAGCTATCTGAATCACAATTCTGTTTGAGCAAGGACACTGTTCGCATCTGAATCTGTCTTATACTTAGGAGTTTCCCAAGTTTTTCATCAAGATAGAAATAGTGCGAGATTCAAGAGAGTAGTTGACTGCAGAAAGTTATACTATTCTCTTTTGTGTTCCCCGTTCACAGAATGATTCAGATATCTGAGTTCCCGTCTCAGAGATCTTAAGCTATCTTTTTGCTCTTTAGCCTTTTTGACTTCTGGGTTCCCGTTCCAGATACCTCTTCTCTCTTTTCTGGATACCCGTTACAGATACCTCTTCTCTCTTTTCTGGATACCCGTTCCAGATACCTCTTCTCTGGATGCCCGTTCCAGATACCTGAACTTTTTCAGTTCATTGGTAGTTCCATTTGTCCAAGACTATGTCTTAAGGCTAAGAATCTACTTTCTTGTAGTGGCTTAGTGAAGATATCTGCAAGTTGGTCTTCAGTCCCAATCTTGAGTATCTCTATATTGCCTTTTTCAACATGGTCTCTGATGAAGTGATGTCTAACATCAATGTGCTTTGTTATGGCATGAAATTTAGGATTACATGTAATAATAGCACTTGTGTTGTCACGGAAAATGGGAGTTTTCTTCTCATGGAGTCCATAGTCTTTAAGTTGTTGTTGTATCAATGAATTTGTGTTGCACAACAACCAAAGAAGCAATATATTCACCTCTGGTAGAAGTTGCAATTGAGTTTTGCTTCTTGCTAAACCATGAGATAAGTCTAGTGCCCAGAAACTGACAAGTTCATGAGGTGCTTTTCCTATCAAGCAATGATCCAGCATAATCAGCATCTGATTACCCAGCTAAACACAATTCACTTTCTCTATGATACCACATCCTACATCTCTGTACCCTTCACATACCTTAATATTTTCATAGCAATGTTGTAGTGTGTTTGCATTGGATTTGCGAAATCTAGCACATACTCCAACGGCATATTGAATATCAGGTCTACTTGCAGTGAGGTAAAGTAGTGAACCTATCAATTTCCTATACTTATGTTCTTCAACACTCTTATCTGATTCAGTATAGGTCATTTTGGTTCCAATGCTCATAGGTATCTTAGTATTCTTTTCAGAAGGCTTAAGATTGAATTTTGTGAGCATATCTTTTGCATACTTTGTTTGACTAATGAATATTCCATCATTGAGTTGCTTGACTTGCAATCCTAGGAAATAATTCATTTCTCCCATCATGCTCATCTCAAACTTGTTTTTCATGAGATTTGCAAAGTCATTACAAATTTGCTTGTCCTTAGATCCAAATATGATGTCATCAACATATACTTGAACTAAGAGTAGTTTCCCATCATGATTTAAGGTAAATAAAGTTTTATCAACTTCACCTTTCTTGAAACCACTTTCCAGAAGGTATTTGGCCAAAGTGTCATACCATGCTCTTGGAGCCTGTTTCAGTCCATACAGAGCTTTCTGTAGTTTATAGACCATTCTACTTTCTGAGGAAACTTCAAAGCCAGGTGGTTGCTCAACATAAACTTCTTCTACAAGTTCACCGTTTAGGAATGCGCTTTTGACATCCATCTGATAAACTTTGAAATTTTTATGAGCTGCAAATGCTAGAAAGAGTCTTATTGCATCCAATCTGGCAACTGGTGCATATGAATCATCAAAATCTAAGCCTTCAGTCTAAGTGAATCCCTTGGCAACCAATCTTGCTTTGTTTCTGGTTATTTCACCAGTTTCATTCATTTTGTTTCTGAAAACCCACTTAGTTCCAATCACAGATATTCCTTCTATAAATGGAACTAGTTTCCAGACTTTGTTTCTCTCAAATTGATCCAACTCTTCTTGCATTGTAGAGATCCAGTCTTGGTCTCCTAATGCTTCTTCTATACTTTTAGGTTCGATATTCGAGATGAAACATCCAAAGAGAGAATCAGCATTTTCAGCTATTGCTCTCCTAGTCCTAACACCCTGATTAATTGGTCCAATTAATCCTTTGTAGGATGATCTTTGATCCATTTCATCAAAGGTTTAGTGCTAGTAGGATCAATATCCAAGTGATCTGAAAGTGAATCACTAAGATTTTGATTTGATACTTTTTCAGTATCTGAGATATCTGACATATGGGAAATGTCATGGATATCTGACACTTTTTCAGTGTTAGAGATATCTGAGACATGCATTTCAGCATTCTTATTTCAGATACCTCTTCATGATGAAGGTTCTCAGTAACCTGTTCCATTTCTGGAAAACTCATAGGAAATTCCTCATCATGTTTGTGAGTCATCTTGTTGTTACCAGGCTTTTCAAGCTTTTCTACGTCAAAGTCATCCTCACTTTCCATAACGATGTTTTTCCTTTATGAGGGTTCTTCTTTAGTATCCCTCAGCAATAGTTCTTTGAACTTTTCTGAGAGTTCATCAGTAGGAGGTGTTTTCTTACTTCCTTCATAGAATCTGACATGATTCTTCAATTTTCTTTGTTCTTTTGTTGTAAACTCTGTAAGCTTTGTTGTTTGTGGAATAGCCAAGAAAAACACCTTCATCTGCCTTTGGTTGAAATGTTCTCAGAAAAACTTTCCCATTGTTTAGAACAAAACATCTACAACCAAATACTCTTAGATGTTTGATATTAGGAGGTCTTCCAACCATAATTTCATAGGGGGTCCTGTCATGGTGTTTGTTTATCAAGCATCATTACGAGTGTAGCAGTGTGTTTCTGACTTCAACCCAATGTATTTCACTTATCTCAGTGTCAGCTAGCATTGTCCTTGCAGCTTCTTTAAGGGTTCTGTTTTTCCTTTCTGCAACACCATTTTGTTGAGGTGTTCTTACAGAGGAAAGTTGGTGTTGTATACCTTTGCAGGTACAAAACTCCTTTATGTACTGATTGACAAACTCAGTACCATGATCTGTTCGGATTGCAGATACCTTTTCATTTTTCATGGTTTCAAGCTTTTTCAGCAAGTTTGGTATCTCCACCCTGGCATCAGATTTGTGTTTCAGAAAGACAACCCAAGTGAATCTTGAGAAGTCATCTACAACAACCAGACCATATTTCTTTCCTGCATAACTAGTTACAGATGATTCAAAAAGATCCATATGTAAAAGTTGCAGTGGTATAACACTAGAGTGTCTGATTTTGGACTTGAAAGAGATCTTAGATTGTTTCCCCATCTGACAGGCAGAACAGATACTATCCTTTCTGAAAGATATTTTGGGAAGACCAACCACTAACTCTTTCTTGGCAAGTCTATTCAGAGTTTTGAAATTCAAGTGACTCATTCTTTTGTGCCATAACGGTGCTCTTACGTGTGACCAGATTGACTCACCATGAGACATTCTTGATTGTGGCGGATGCCGATCGGCAACATAAAGGCGCCTTTCATGACCAACTAAGGTATGCGCTTTGACTCCTTGTCAATTAGTTTGCAGTATTTAGCTTTGAATTTTATAGTAAAACCCTTGTCCGCAAACTGGCTCATGCTAAATAGATTGTATTTCAAATCCTTAACATGTAATACGTCAGTGATTGTTAAAGTTCCCAATTTGACGTTGCCAAATCCCAGAGAGGGATTTAATTCTCCTCCAGCAAATCTGATATCTGGTCATGTGTTGCAAGCTTTGTAGTCAACCAGTTGCTTTGTCTCCTATCATGTGCTTTCGCGTCCACTATCAAATAGCCATTGTGCTTTAGTCCAGAAGCATTCGCACTAACAGAAGCAGGAGATTAGGTTCTCATATCTTTGATGGAACCGTCAGAATCAAAAGTTCTTCCAGTAGGAATCCATTTTTGAATGAATTTCTTTGAAACATGCTTTTGTCTGACAGGAACATAAGGAGGAATTCTTTTTGAATGAAGGTTATCATTAGTAAGAATTATTTTCTTCCTTGGTGTGTCCCTAGGTGCTCCATATGATGCTTTCAGATACCTGTCAGGTTTCTGAGTTTGCTTTTCAGCAAACTTAGCCTTCCTTGCCAGATTTCTTCTAGCACGGCATTGATTTTCGATGGCTTTAACTTCCACTTCCGATAATTGCTTTGAGCAATTATAGCCTTGACCATCGTTCTTGCTCCCGCTTGTACTCATGAGCAAGTTGTTTTCCGATGCCTTTGTAGCCAATACCGTTTCGAGCACTTGAAGCTATCTGAGATCTTTTCTCAGCAGCTTTGCTAGTCTCTGGTTGATCCAATTTCTTTCCAGAAAAAGTGACATGGGAGAATTTGCCAGCTCCTGCAATTCTACCTTTTGAGAGACGTGGGTGTTTACACTTTTCAGTGTTGTGTTTCTTTTCGACGCAATACCAGTTTTGTTTTGACTTGTTTTTCCACAAAGGTTTAGTCATATCGCCTTTCCTTTGTCAACAATCTTTGTCTTTTCTCCGATACTATAGATTGCATGGGAACCGTCTTCTTGAGTACTTACAACGTTCTCTTCTCTTTACTCTTATTGAGTAATAGCAATAATCTGTCTGAGTATTCAGCCCAAGTCCTTTCTTTTCTGAAGGATCTCTTAAGTAAGATTGTACTTCAGTAAGAGTGTCACTAGATTTGGCATAAGATTGAAAAGATAGTTCTTTCTTCTTGAGTTCCTTGTTTTCAGAAAGAAGATTTTCATAATTCTTTCAGAATTTCACCATTGCTTCTTCATGTGACTTTTCAGTCTCAGATATCTGAGCTTTGAGAAATGCATTTTCAGCATCCTTTCTCTCAGATTCTTTAACTAATTGAGAATTTTCCTTTTCAAGAGAATTCTTTTCTTCTTCAAGGTTTTCGGCTCTAGCTCGGATCATTAGAAATTCTCTTTCATAGATGTCAAGTTCTTTCCTGAGATTTTCTAGATTTTTTATTTCCTCTTCATCACTTTCATAAGTGTAGCAAGAAGTATGTGTTACCTCATCAACCATAAGACAGTTTTCTATGTTGGAGATGTCTGGTCCGTCAATTTCAGCAACTCCACAAATTTCATTCTTCTTGAGGCCGAAGTCGATTATATCATGAGTAATTCCACATAGTTCTGGTGATGGTAGGGTTGAATCATCTGAATTGTCATCTTCAGAATCTGTTTCAACGTCTAGAGCATCCAGTTGAATTTGGATTTTCTTTCTTTCTTCAGTTAATAAAGCTTTCTGGCTTCTTCTGAAGATTATTCTATCTTTCTTGTCGCCTGTCCTTTGTTTGTTGAGGGCAGGACAATCCTTCTTGAAGTGGCCAGGTTTCTGACAGTAGAAATAGATATCGTTTCCAATTTCTGCTTCCTCAGTACATGATGCTTTCTGAGCTGGCTTGTTCAGCGAGCTCTGCATATTTTTGTACTGGTGATAGTTTGAGCCTAGATGCTTTTTCAACTTCTCTTTGGCTTTTCTTCTCTCAATTTCTCGACTGACAAATTTACTCATTTGCTTTGTAGCAAGAGCATCCTCAGTCTCCTCCTTGCTTTTCTTCTTTTCAGAAGTTCCTTGATTAACTAGAGCAACATTCTGCAACTTTTCAGTTGTTTGTTCTCTCTGAGTTGTCTCATAGTCAACAGTAGCAAGATGAGAGAAAAGTTCCACTGGAGTGATATTTGGCATACCTTGGTTGAAATAAAAGAATTTAGTATGCTCCGGTTGTGGTTAAGACTTGACAATAGTCTTAATCTTCTCGGTCGAGAGTATCTATTGCTTTCCCCAAGTGCTGCCATATCACTCATAAGAGTGGTAAATCTGAAATCAAGTTCTTCCAGAGTTTCAGTGGGACCTTGTTTGAAATTTTGAAATTTCAACTTTAGAACTTCAAACTTGTTTTCCTTGGTTTTCTCAGTTAAACCTGATTTCTTCAATCGGTTGCCAGCAACTTTTGCCGTTTAGCACCCCGATTTACCTTGTATGTGCTCGGTGTCGATCGATGATGATGTTACGAGCTTGACCATCCAGATGATTCCTCTTGGCATCTTCCGATGTCCGAGTTCTCTGGCTTTGGTTACGTAAATAACGTGACGATAGATCTTCCACTAGTTGACGATCATTTGTGAAGATCCTTCGCTTTGATCTGTCTCTTCCACTTGAAACCTCCATGACTTGCTTAAGTTGTTGAATGATTATTGGACCATTCTTTATTACTTGATCATCTCGTCACTTATGGCTTCAAGGTGGAGCATCATGTTATTTTCCATTTCTCGTAGTTCTACGGTTTGAGAAGGTGCATCACTCGAGACATACCCGCACACTTAACACACAAATTAAATAGTCCTCAACAAAATGGACAAAGTTCCTTCACCTATCGGGATCTAGGTTCGATGTAGAAGGTGGTGAACCTCCTGCTCTGATACCACTTGTTGGTCCAGATAACGGCAAAGTAAAAGACTAGAGGGGGGGGGGGGTGAATAGTCTTTTAAAAATTTTGTCGATAACAAATATTTCTCAGATATCTGAATGGATATCTGATACTTAGAATCAGAGTGCGGAAGACTTAATAGAGATAAGTGTAAAAGCAGTTAATATGTGTGTGTGTGTCTTTGAAGTATAAATCTGAAATGTAAATGACACGGCAAGTATAGTGGTATCTGAGGTGGCGTAATCCTCCAACTAATCCACTTGGTCTATCGAGACCTAGAATTCACTAGAACAGATAATTGAGATAACCTTACAAAATCCTATTCTAAGATTTTGAACAATTGGTTCCCAACCAAAGTTCCCCCTGAGTTGTTCCCTAGCTTCTTCAGCCAAGTACTTCCTATACTCAGAAACCTTTGAGTTGTTCCCTAGCTTCCCAAGCTAAGTACTTCCTATACTCAAAAACTTTGGAGTTATTCCTTAGTTTCCCAAATCAAGTACTTCCTATACTCCGGTAACCTTGGAGTTATTCCCTGATTTTTCAAACTAAGTACTTCATGTACTCCACGGTTTTGGTGTTGGTTTGTTTGAGTTGTCGATGATGGCGTCTTAATAACTTTTGGTTATTGAGATAGCTCTGTGAACTAAGTTACTTAATACACTTTCTGACGTATGGTATCTAGTTCGATTTCTTGACCCAGTCTTATGATATCTATTCAAGAGAATGAATCTCAGATAGTTGATCTTTTGATTCAACTCCTTCACAGATAGCTTTGCTTTTTTAGGATCAGGACACTTAGAACTTCAGTGTTTACTCAAGATCACAAGCTTTAGTCGCAACAGAAAGCTTTGATAATAAGTAAGTTGCAATGAGAGAGTAGAATGTTCAGAGTTCTATGTTTCAGCGTATGCAATGTGTGTGTTCTCTCAAGCTGTCTAAGTGTTGATATTTATAGATGGATTTGAGTGCCGTTTGAATAGTATCCGTTAGGCTCAAATTCAAACTATCGATATCTGTGTGTATAATCTTTATGCGAGGTTTGTCTTCTTCTCGAAGTTGCGTTGCTTTTACTCGGACATCTCGTCTGCATTAAATGCTTTGTACTATACTTTTTGTCCTGTAGTGTCAACGGAACTATGCTTTGTATCAGAGACTAGACTTGTTGTCTGATTCTTTGCACATCCTTATCTTCATTCTTCAGATACCACGTGTATTGATTGAAACAACTTTGTTTACAATATATGTTTCTCTTTCAGAGACGTGGTTAATGCTCAAGGTATCTGAGAATAGATATCTGTGGACACTTTCCTTGTTTTCAGATATGCATCTCATTTCTCAGATATCTCTTGTGACGATTTGTTTGAAAGCTATTCGTCTACAAGATATCTGGCTAAGATATCTGAATATGATTCGATAATCTTGTGCAGTTTTCTTCAAATCTTCAAAAGTTGTTGAGCTTTCTGCTTGGATGTCTTCTTCTTGATCTTTTCTTCATAAAATAAAAATTACATTTTGAGACCTAACATCCTATACAAGATTAGCTAGACTATCATACTTAGTGGGTTTCCTCTTTTACAATGTTCAAGTGAACCAAGAGTACTAATCACCTTTCTGAGACTAAGATAAGTCATCATGTTGCTGAACAAAATATAAATAGATATTCTAACAAAATATCTAACACTTGTCCTTCTGGCTCCCTACTCCGATGTGCGGACTCTCCTTTTTTGATGGAAGAACAACCGGCGGATCAGAAGTCAGTGTGACTGTCAACACGGGGGCAGATGCTCTCCTCGTGGACATAATGTAACACTCCCAAGCTTCTCGGATGTTCCCCACTTCCTCTCCAACTCCGCAAGGGGTCGGAAACTTCATCCTATTAGGAAGAGTAGAGGAAATAGCTCGGAATTGATTGAGTCCCGGACGTCCAAAGATGGCATTCTAGTCGAAAGTTCGGTCCACCACTACAAAATAGACTTGCTGTGTCACTCTTGCGGGATGTGTCCCAAGTGAAACGTGAAGCATGACATTTCCTAGAGGACGGACAGTACCTCCTCCGAACCCTAGTATGGAGGTGTTGACTCTCTCATATCGGATTCCTCCCAGATTCATCTGATCTATTGCCGATTTGGAGATGATGTTCGAGGAACTCCCCGTGTCTACCAGGATCTTGTTTACCCGATAAGAGGAAGGATTTCACTATCATCAAAGTATATAGCATTTGTCCCTCGAATTGATGGAGCAGCATACGATCTATCATTGTTAGGAGATTACAGTGTCTATTCTCTCGCGTTCCTCATCGCTTGATTAGTTCGCCCGCTATGGCTTTGATCACTCAGCTGTACGGAGGGTTCTCCATTTCAACGTCATCATCGTACCTGTATGGGTGTCGGTTCGTGCGAGATGGATGGTTGGGTGGCGGAGGTGGCAAGGATAGAGGACGAGGTGGCGGCTCTGTAGCTCTATCATGCCTTTTTCGTTCCGTCTTATCATGTCTAGAAGGCTCATCCGTATAGATGTGCTCTTCCAGTTTTCCCTCTCTTATCAAATGTTCAACCTCCATTTTCAGTTGAATGCAATCGTCCGTCTCGTGACCACGGCAGTTGTGGAACTTGCAGTACCCCTTTGCATTCTTATTCTTCCGGTTGTTGTGAGAGGGCTTTGGCCATTGAACATCCAACTTCTTCTCAATGATAGTCGCCAAGATGTCGGATCTTGGTCTATTGAGACGGGTATAATCCGCGTATCTCCTTGGCGGACTCCTTTCTCTGTAGAAGCCCTTATCTCTGTGATCCTTCCTCGGGTCAAACTTATTAGGGCGGTGCTCTTGTTTTACTGGCTCCTTTCCCTTCTTGGATCCTGCTCTCACCGGAACATTCCGTCGGTACTCCTCTCCATACATCACTTCTTCACAGATGTCATCCAAATGCTTTTCACTCCTCACTTCCTGACTAGAAAGTTTTCTACGGAGCTCTGAGTTGAAAGTATTAGCATACAGGTGATGGAGCCGTTCCTTAATACTGTGTGGCTCAACTCGAAGAACTTCCGCGTGAAAGCGATCTAGGAAGGTCCTTAGATCCTCTTGCTCCCTCTGTATAACTTCTGCCAGATGTTCGACGGTACGTTTTCTTCTTTTCGACTTTCCAAATCGTCCCAGAAACTTGGAGGAGGTCCGCATATGACCTTATCGACTTGTTTGGTAAAGCAGTGTACCAATCCATGGCCGTTCCAAAGAGAGTAGATGAGAACGTGAGAGCTTTCGTATTGTCACTCATCCCTTTGGAATCCATCTTACTGTTGTACCTTGTCAGGTGGCCAACGGGACAGGTATCCCTATAATAGTATTCCAAGTTTGGAATCACTTGATCCGAGTTCCTGTTCCTTTCCTTTTCTCTCATGATTTCATCGCACAAATGGTTTGGCACTAGTAGCTATCTACTCATGATCCTTTACCAGGCGTCCGAGATTTAGAATCTGGGCCTCCAAAGCTTTTTCCTGAGCATAGATTTCTTCCGCAGTCATTATCTCCCCCGTCCTTGGATGAATTGCTACATCCGCGGGGAGTTCATCTAGGCGGACCACTAGAATGGTTTCCGCTACGTGATCCCTGGCTCTTAGAGGTGCTTGTTTCAGAGCTCTAGGCTGCCTGTTATCATCCTCCTGATGGTCTCTCCTTCCATTCAGACTTCCTTCACCCTGAATTTGGGAAGCAGATGCTCTCCGATCTAGAAGGTTCCGCAAATCCTCTTGGGGTAGCTGATTCCCCAACCTCTGCTGGATCGGACGTTGCCTGTTTCTTGATAGGGCTGGCTCTGCTTGAGCCGGAGTAGCCACTGGCGGAGTGGCTTGCTGAGGATGGGCATAGTTAGACCCTAGACAACCTTGGATTATCGTGAGCAATCTATCGAACTGAGTCTCACTTAATCCGAGGTCACTAGTCCGGACTACACGACCATCAGGCATAGTAAATTGTTAACCTGTAGTGGGGGCCTTGAGCTTCTGCCGGAGAAACTCGTATGGTCCCCTCTCCATGGTCCGCAGGTACAAAGTTCTCAGGAACATTTCGGACTCTCCTGGGCGGAACGTCTCTTCCTTCATCTGAGGATGGGCTGGCTGTGCGACCGTCACTTGGATATCCCCTTCCAACGTTCCTTTCAGCCACAGTGGCCCTTTGTCCCCGGGTGGGCGGACGTCCTCGTGGACGCGTTGGTGGAGTCCCAATGCCTGCATCACTAGTCCGTGCTGTCCGTCTTGTTCTTGCCATCAGCCTAACTCAGTTGCGAAACTTTTCGTAAAGTTTCCCACAGACGGCGCCAAAAATGTTGATGGGTGAAACCTCGAACACTAACTAACTAAACTATTACAAGCAACCTAGTCTAGGACCTGCCTCCCACTTGAACTCCGAAGCGGTACCTGTCCGAGCTGGAGTACCTGAAAGGACTAGGTGGGGGGGGGGGGGGGTTAGAAAGGTTAGAAAGGGTTACCCAGATTGCTGGGCCTGGGAGGGTAGTTTGGACCTTTCCCTCTGAGAGTACTGTTCCGCACGTTGGGTCGTGTAACTCCTTCGGACAGATCCTTCTGCTTGGTGGATCTGCCCTTAGGTAACTCAAGGCGTCCGAGCCTAGGGTTCCACGGAAGTATCTCAGTGGTTCTGTTATGTAAGTTTGGTCTTATTACGATGGTGGCGTCCGAGATTCCCTCGTCCGGTCCATTTGGCATTCTAGGAATGACAGTTTGTGGTACTTGGAAGGACCATGTGACCTTTTGTCAGGTTCGGAAGTCATTCACCTAGCTTGGTCGGACCCAGCTGAGAAGGTATGTTGACTTGTAAATACTAGTTAACCTGGGATGGTTTCCCTTAGGTCGGACCATTTGAAGGTTGGACTAACACTGGATTGACTATCTCAGCCTTGATGCGCTCTAGGATACGCTCTATGGCGCCCTTAACGGATTGGACACATGTCCGTATCAACACCGTCGGATTGAAGAATCATGGAGAACAAATATTCTAAGAAACGCCCTGATCCCTAGAAGATGACCTCCTTTATACCATGGATATACTCCTTGTCATCGTCGAGCAAACCCAGAGTGTAGCATGCATCCCGGTATGTCGAGTGAATGACACCATCCACCGTCTGCAAATCCTCAAAGCATGTATCACCCTTAATAGATTATAATGGAAATGTCGTTGGAAACACATGTGACCATGATGATTGGAATCTAATCTCATACCTGTTATCAATTAGATTGCCACTCTTGTCAATAGTGGCACCAGTGTCACGCCTCCTGTTTACCGGATAAATGTTGCAATCGAACATAGTCCACCCATTAAAAGACTTTGAATTCTTAGAGCATTTCGTGACATTATGCATGCACGGTGAGGTCGGATTTAGTGGTCCGTACGGACCATAAACCATATATTCGGATACAACCATGTATAACTCCGGATTGAGATCCTTATCGGGTATCTCGGCAATGATGAAATCGTCCATGGAATCCGCAGACAGGTTCCTATACTCTCTATCAACCCACAATAGTATATGTGCATGCGACAGTCCACGTTTTTGGAATTCAATAGTTTAAACGACTGCATTATTAGCCGAAAAATAAACAAATAATTTAAAGTTAAATGATAACAAAACATTATAAATAATTAATTTTTAAGAGGTGATACGACTAATATGTTACCTTCAATTGGCTTCCCAAACACGTTTTCTGTCTTCAAGTCTCTTATAAGTTGGTCCAACTTCATCTTGAAAACGTGATTCATAACATCATGCCTATCCCGGGGTTGTAATCCCTTTGACTCAACTAAACGTGTTATCTCAGGCCATTTCGGATTGCATGTAAATGTGATGAAGAGCTCTGGATATTCTATACTCTTGCAGATAGCCATAGTGTCCTGGTAATTCTGTACCATATATCTAGGACCTCCGACCAAAGATGATGGCAACACGAATCCTTTTCCAATGTTTTCAGCTGGATCAACATCACCGGTTCTAATAGCATCGTCAAGCGATCTATACTTATCAGACCTCAATAATGGTTGGTTATTCATGATGAAAGCAAGACTCTGCACTTCCTTCATCATATAACCATCCACTATAAACTGCTGGAACAACTTTCTACTAAGCAGTTTGAGCCTCTGGTTTGGGCCTCATCAACACGATCAAAAAGCCTAAATGCGTGGAACTCCTTTGTAGTAAGTGTGTGCCTGGACCCCTTCGACTGATCAGAGTGCAAAATATCCGTATGGTACCCATCTTCACCATATGGAAAAAGTAGGGGATGCTGCATTGGAAGGTAGCTTGGATGCAAACCTGATATTCACTTAAAATCACCATCTATTTGCTCCAACACAATATCATGTGGATCCATATCATATTCATCATTGTCAGAGCATCAAGTAACAAAATATTGTATGAAAAAATTATAATAATTATTACACATATCACCGTGAGGATAAAAAATGTCATTATTCAAACATACTAACAATTAAAGCAGCAACTTCGGAACATGTTGGCAGATTATACATGCGCCCAATAAAATATAGGAGAAAATGAATAAGATTACGATTTTATGTTTATCCTGAATCTCATAATTGATAATCTGTTGGAGTTGTTAAGATTATTTGATATTATCTCCAATAAAATAGGACACCTAAAAGATTAGTTACTCACAAAAATATCGGATATTCTGATTAGAATATCCTGTTTTGGAGTTAACATAAATTTGTTTCACAAAAATCATTAACCTTCCGCTTTAGGATAAGAATCGAAAATCCAAATCCTAGGAAGGAAAAAAAAAAAAAAAAGATCAGATTTGTCTTCTATAAAACGTTAATTTAGTTGATCTCATTTAGTGAAGGTAACTAAACTAACTTGATTCTAGGTTTGTTAGGAATATTGAACAAATTAATTTCCCTAAATAAGATCAAATAAATAAATTCATTTTTTAGTTTTTGAAATGCAGCACGATGATTTTTTTTTTTTGCGAAATATAGTATTTAATAAGAATAGATTTTTCTTGTAATAATTAAGACATGAAATAGTAAAAATAGTACTAATGTATTTACTAAAATTAGCAAATAGGCTTGTTTTTAAATACACTTTAATGAGGTTGAATTTGCCACATAGGATTTTCTCCAATGTGGCATGTCTTCTTTGAATTAGTATATATATATATATATATATATATATATATATATATATATATATATATACTAGAATTGGTACACCGCGCTAAGCGCTGTGCCCATGATTTCAGCAATATTATGAGAATGTAAGAATTACTGAATATGAAATAATGTGAGAAATTAAATAATCATATTTAAACTCTACTTCACCCCTTTCATTCCAAAATCGATCACTGACTTTTCTTAGTGTTAATTAACTACATACTACTCCTAGATGATACTCCCTCCATTTCAGAAAAAGTGTTACATTTTGACTTTGACCGGTCAACTGTCTTCGAATTTGACCACAAATTACTCATAAATGATAATAGTAAATAATTTAATAAAATCATATAATAAAAATTTAATTACTAAATTTTCATAAATTGTGGTCAAACGCGGAGACAGTTGACCGCATAATAGTAAAATGTAACACTTTTTCTGAAATGGATGGAGTAATGAATAACTAAATTCTCAGAGCCAATCTTCATGACCATTTGAACACCTTTTAATTTCATGGCTTATGTTCATTACCTTGGCTAAACTGCAATTTCCCGAAGTCCCAGAGCGAATCCATCTACATAGATATTACTTCCAACTATAAATAAGAATCCAACTCAGGGTGCATAGCTAATCAGATATACCATAAACCTCATTAGTTTGTAGTGGTTACAGTAGCATGCTCAACGTCTAAACACACTCCTAGAAGTTGATGTACAAACTAACCGTCACAAGTGCAAGCCATTTAAAGAGTGCTCGGTAATAAGTTTAAAATTCTACCCAATCACTTGCATTAGAATAAGGTGAACGTTCAATCCTATATAGAAGTAAAGAAAAAATTTGCAAATCCAACCGGATAAAGGTACAAGTGAAAAATCTTTACAAAGAGATCAAGATCTTCCAGGAAACACATAAATCAATGCAGGTGAAGAAGCAATTCCCTTCTCAGAGGTATACCAGTGTTGCATTGTTAAGATGTAAAAAAACAAAAAAGAGGTGCCTAAAATCTTACCACCCACGAACCATTGAAATGGTAACACATATCAACCTATGATGCATGGTGAATATATATGAGCCACAATTCATCCAACTTGTGTTACCGTATAAATTCAACACAAAAAAAAAGCTATGCAATCTGTTGAATTCTCTGTTTGGGTCCTCTCGCTCCTGATAAACAAGGTGTTGTTATATGATGAGTAGTGATGTCAACAAGGCCGGCGCCCTTGAGAACTATGTACTTCTAGCCTCTCTTCAATTTTAACAGCTAACTCCACGCCACACAATGCTTCCATGGCCTCGGCATTTTACGGATCCCGAATGTAAATAATCATCCACCGTTTTGCACCTAGAATCTCATGAGCACCATTTCTTGCTACAACTCCCAAGTTAGCTAAAGCATATTTCTGATCAATCGACACGTTAGAATTTTTCTTCAAGTGATCATCATTTGGAGTCGTCCAGGTATAGGCAGGTTCCCACTCAATAGTGTATATAAAAATGAGCCCGGGCCTCTCTTAAATCTCAGCAGATCTTTTGCATATGTGATTGAATGCAAAGGGTCATATAGTGTTTTGCCATAGACAATATGGTTCCAGTTATTCCATAAACACCAATATAGGTATGCACATTTGTCAAAGCCTACACAAGCAACTGCATTTATACACCTAACCCAATTCCATATATCACTTGCATCAACATAGATAAGAGCTCGAGGAAAACAGGAAGTATCTACTATTTTCTAAATCCATTCAAGTACATGATATATAACTTTTGATCCTTATCTCATTAAGCAACACAAGACCCCTCAGATTTATGATTCTACTTTGTGTAACATGTATGTACACATAGTGCTGTACGAACAATTTCCTTAAGCTAGGGCTTAACAATTTTTCATATTATGGTACCACAAACCTTGCAAAACATCCAAATGCTAGAATGCATGAAAGCTGCAGATTATGTGATATTCTTTACTATAGAAAAGTGTCAAACACCACCTCAACTTAAAATTGCCATAGTCATCTTCAAGAATCATAATAAAATTGATATCTAAGATATAATCTTGTTTTATCCAATTAACTCTCAAATAGAAAGAACCGCTAGCTTAAAAGAAACTAATAGTTTATAAACCCAAATAACTTTTCAAACTTCGGCATTTCATATTTTTAACCGATTTTAATTTAACGAGGAAAAAAGTTAATCTATTTACTGAAGTGCATAAGCTCTTATATAATCTCCGATCATAAAGGTCACATCTTATGAAGGTGTAACTCACCTTCAGGGTCACCACAAAGAAAAGAGGGATATATGACATTTTGGTCGTGGAAAATATTCCATTTGGAGGCATGAAACCATTTACATCATTAGTTCACAAGTAAAACACCTGAAGAGCATGCATTATTCGAAAAGGCAAAAATAACTGGTAATTGTGCAGCTAATAAAATACCCTACAACAGAAAACTGGAAACTGATATCTTTTAAATGGAGAGGGCATTTTAAAATCTTACTGACCCAGAAACCATTCTCAGCGTGAAATCATACTCTCATGCTCATTTTTTGCCACAATATCATTTTTAGCCAGGAGGACTGCCATACGAAACAAGTATGTGTTGGATATTTACAAGTCTGGTCCAGTAAATTTTGCATGATCTTACTTTCAAAGTAAAGTTAGTAGGTTGATTGAGAAAATAATCGAGAAAAGCATGAGAAGACAGTATATACCTGCTAGTGAAGCAGTGGAGCTTTTAGTAGCCAACAACTTCATTTACTTTTCCTGGAAAAAAAAAAGAGATGATTTGAAATCAAGAAATTCACTAAAGTGAACATTGTTAATTACCTTCATTATCATTAGGGCAGGAACAAGTTTTATTAAATAAGCATTCCATTGAAGACTCTTATGAGTGAGGATGATAAAACTTCTCTTATGTTTACTCATTACACTATAGGTAGAGCTTACATTCTTACAATACACATAATTTCTCCTGCTTTCCTTAAAAATCAGATTGTTCGAATTGCAATAACTATGTCTACAAAGGCCAGAGTAGAGCAAACAAATTTAGTAAGAAAAAACTAAATACTGTGATTAACAGGACAATTTTCCTTGCCTAGCTGCGCATGAAAAACTTAGTAGAGTTGTGCGGATGGACCGAGAACACATGGCAACATAGATCCGGAGAAATAAGAAAGCTAAGAGAAATGAGTGAATAGTGGAGAAGAGATGTTGCAATATATGTTCTGCTAATAGTGAGACTGAGAAAAGTATTGGCCCCCTCGAACCAAGAAAATTTCATATAAATAGAAAGTGTAAAGATATTTTCACGAGACAGCTCTCAACAACTATGATTGAACTGAATACATAAGTTTTTCATAAAGCCAATGGAAGTAGCCATGAAGGCATAATAGATACTAATATATCAGCTGATCCGTTGTCAGCCAGAGGAAAAAGAAATATATCAATAATAAAATGATTGCACAAGAATATCTAAGGAGTAACGAAAAATTTGTAATAAGAAAGACAAAGAAGTTAGTAATAGAAATAAGTTTGGAAACAAAATAAATTATTAGAAGCTAAAGAGGCAGAGAATAATGACAAAACAACAAAACACCTCATAGTAAGAAATTTAACCAACAAACTGCACGACCAATCATAGTTCAGCTCGGCAGGATAGTAAACAGGTTTATAATCACCAAATGACCACTAAACGGTACCACTTCTTCCACTGAAGCATTCATAAAATTTACATTTTTACTGCACATATAAACATAGGTTAATATTGGGGTTTATTTAATAAATAATATGTTAGTCAGGTAAAAGTATGTGTTAATTGGTATCAAACAAACTAAAGGAGTTCCCTGTCGTTACAACTTATTATAAGTTAACTGCATTTCTCTAAAAGGTTGGAAGATGTAGAGCACAAGTAAGAGACAAACGGCAACATCAAGATGTATGAAGTAGTATGCTTGCAGACCCTACCTTTTATTAATTAAAGTCACTTAAATTTAATAGTTACTATTTGTTTTCATATATTGACAGGTCAAAACAACTACTGAATGCCGGGTATCCAATTATCCATAATAATGAATCATAATGGAGAAATAGCAAGACAAAACACTAGTTTGATCACTTACAATCATCGAGAAGTAAGCAAAAAATTCCTTGAGCATTTCATGAAACACTTTATTGTAGTAGTTATGCCATTTCTTACACCTCTAGGATTTATCATCCCAATCATACAATTTTTATAATTGAACTAAACGTACATCTAATACCTGGAGTAGTTTGAGTTTGATAGCATGTCCGTCTTCGACTTGTGGAATACGGAATGGAGGCTAGCCAAACCTGGTCGTTCTTGCTCGGTGATTGGAAGACTTCTTGATTGACCTTAAGAAAACAAGCAGAACTAATCATAGTTATGAAAAGAAATCTGAACTAAACTAATTAAAACAAAAGAGACCGGTGAACCGATTGAGATGGTGGCACCGATTGCTTTGTGTGTGAAACTATGAATAGAGATGATCTACCCAGGCAAAACGAGACAAGCCAATCCTTATAATACACAAATTTGAACAGGAAAACAACAAGAGAAACTCACCCCATCAAATTTGATAGCAACTATCCCATAATTGGTTTGGCTGAAATGGATTCGCAAAATAGATTTAAGGCACCGGTTGGAATCTGTAAATGGGTTCTTACTTTCATATTGGTAAGCACATAAAAAACAAGTGCCGATTGGAGCTATGAATTCGGAATGGGTTGGGACTTGGAGGTGGGAACGCGTCGTTTGGAATTGGGGAGGAATAAGAAACGGAGTGGGATGGAAACACGCCTTCATAAATTGTTTTACACTTTCAATGTCCCACATTGGGACTTATTTTCGTGAAATGTTTCAAAATTAGGTCAATCTACAGATTTGGTTGAATCCATGATATCTATATATACAGAGAAGACAATCAATTAGTATAAATATTACTAAAACAAAACTTTCGTAAGATTCTACTATATTATGATAGAATATATTCATATTTTGATGTAATCAGTTATCAAATTGAGAGATTTCATGAAATTTAGAGTAATACAAAAAACTTTCATTGATCAAAATAAATCTTCATAATTTTTTTTACTGTTGGTACATGAGTTTAATTTTTATAGTCTTTAAATGTCGTTTGGTAGTCCAAAAATGAGCCTAATTAATTGTGTAACATAATTAATGATGTAATTTTGAGTTTATAGAATTTGTGGTGTTTAGGTGACATCATCTGTTGCGGTTGGTCCATAACATGGTTTAAATCGTTATTCCATCATATATACTACAAATTGATTTATCTAAATGCCTGATTATGTTTAAGTATTTAACGTTTTATGTCATGTTGAATAATTATTTCAGGTCGTTGTTTCACTCCATTTGTTTTATAATTAGTTGTATCAAATAAAAAATAAAAATTTGATTGTAAACAGAACAAATTTTTCTTTTTTGTCAATTCATACCAAGCGTATAAACAAAAAACAACATGTATAATAGGCTGGTAACTTTAGTTTGATAACATTAAAACCATAATTTATGAAATTGCATACATAAAAAAAAAAAAAATGGAACAATTGAAATGATTCCTAACAAATCAATGAAGCCACTAAAACTAATCTCTCGGTATTTCATACTTGATAGACATATTATTCATCTCTAGATCTGCAATGCACCACTTGCAACGGCTCAACCTCCCGAAAGCGTAAACCCGTTTCCTAGTCCGATTTCTTTTGTGGTCGTGTTTCTTTGGTTGCAAAACTTTGGCACATGGACAACTGTTTTCTTAAGGTTCATGGACATGAGTCGGGTACGCAGACAAAACCTACTGCGGCTTACTTGTGCAATCCCGCTGAACCCCTACTTGAGTTTTGATAGCTCTTCGACCCCTTCCTCTCTGATTGCATTGCTCTTATTCAAAAGTTTGAATAAGCAAATGCTGTAATCTGCTTCTGGATGTCCCAACCGATTTGCTAGGTACAGATGGAAAAATGATTCCTTCGTCTTCTTGTCAACGAAAATTTTTTCCTACGAATAAAATAATGGATTAATTTGAAACCAGTTGACGCAATATAAGTTTTTCCTACGTATCGAGCAGATCGTAGACAAATCGAGTAGCATTCTCAGTGGTTCTTTGCTGTAATTAGAAATTAAAACATAAGATTACGTCCGACGTAAGAAACAAAGGTGTATGTATACGTTATAAACTGAATTTTTTGGACTAACAGACTAATCGAGAATTACAAAGAACGACGCAACTTGATAATCTATATTGATAAGACTAACCTGAATACTATGGTTCCAACTGTGCTTAATCCATCGATTACTAACAACATCAACATTCGCAACTTGACAGCAACTGGAAGATCATTCCCAACTGAGAAGCGGGATAACTTGATTGGACGGTTATTGGGTGAATTTTCAGTACATCGGCAACGCTTTGTAGGTTATCATATCGTCTAAAATGCTTGCAAGTTGGGACGAATATATAGGGGACTGTTGTTCATATATTTTGATGTTTAAATATTCGTTTTCCATAATTACCATTAGAATGGAATGTAAGTGTGAGCAATTACAATCAATATAAATTTGATTGCTGCCAAACTGATGGTCCTTTCCAAACTGGCGTGATTATTGTTGCCAGTACAAACATTCCTTAATTAATCGTAATATTTTGCTAATTATTTAATACCCAAAAAATGAAGGAAAAAACCTCATTGATTTGAGCACAAAGTGCTATAGCTGGATTGATGAATAAAAACTGGGCTTTTAATAATATATAGATCATTTCTTTATAATTTTCTTTCCACTAACAAATAATAAACTATTTGATTTCTTAAAACCAACGTTGAAAAGAATGTGGCCTAACGTACCGGGGCAGATGGAGTAATAAGGTTCCTCATACAGCTCAGGGAACTCTGGGAATATATCATCATGACGTTCGATCATGGATTCAACGAATGGACTATTAGATTCCGTTCATAAGTGACTCCGCATTGTAAGAACATAATCCCTGCCTCAGTCTACTCAGCAACACTAGGCGTTAAGAATGCGTCTTCCACAACATCAAGATTTCAACTTCAACCCCCCCCCCCCCCCAATCTTGCAATCTTGGATGTGTAACCGTTTGCTCTCATAGAAGAAGTTAATTTTTTTGAAATTTTAGTTCACCGCTTATTGTTTAACTTTTGTAACACAAGAAGTTATATAAACATGTTAGGAAATTTATATATCAGATCTACATTTCCAGTGTTAACTTGTTCATTTCTTCTCTAAATCTTTCTGCCTCTCCTCTCACTCTTGCATCCATATTTCTCTCTTCTGGCATCAACAATTTATTTCTCCTCTCATTCTTACGTCTATTTCTCCTTGTAATATCAATTTGCAAGTGTTGCATCTATCGAATATATATTATTACAACAGCACAATATCACTTCTTATCGAAAATTAGCACAAAGCTAAAGATTTATATATATATATATATATATATATATATATATTAATCATCATAGATAACAAACTAATTAATGGATCTCCACTAATTAATTATATTTATTTGACAAATATAGTGTGCAGCATATAAGTATATATATAGACTAGCTACATACGTTCTTACAAGCTATAGCTAGCTAGCTGCTTGCTTTATTAATTATTACATGGCGGGGAACAACATTCTTAATCTTAATGATCAACCATCAGATTAGACCCTTACAGTGAATCCACCAATGGTAATGTTAAGCAAATTACCGGTCAAAGTACCAACAGGTAGCGGCGTTGATAAACTACCAGTCACACCGTTAAGAACTGGACAAACGGCGGAGCTTAGTGGAAGCGGAAACATCACGTTGCATTGATTGATGTTTGTTGGACTGAGAAGGCCAAGTAGGATTACTGTAACAGGGGATAAAAGGAAGCTGAAGGCACCAGTGGCACTGGTTAAGCTTGTGGCAATGGTCCGTACATTGCCAAGGAGATCAGTGCAACGTAGGGCAACTGTAACGTTCGGAAGGACTATTCCGGGGCAGCTTCCATTACTCGTGCAACAGAGCAAACCGCTCACAATTCCACTCGTCCCCGAGAGTTGGGCAGCGGCCAAAGGGTAAGTTGTGACATGGAATAGAACGAGGCTCATGAGGAAAATGGCAATGGAGCGATTCTTGGAAGCCATTTTTTATGCTTAATTGCTTAAACAGGTTAATAATGTATTGTTAATTTGTTGCTTTTAATTTGTGGATGATGATAGAATTTCAGTGAACTACTACTCTATTTATAGATGATTATCACACTATGTTTTGATAAGTCAAATATAAACAAGCTAAGTAGGCGTTAGATATATAGATTGCTAACTTAGACTAATAATGGTGGGGAAATTAAGAGCTTGGTTTTTCTTTATCTTTGATAAAAAACATTTTTTTACACTTAAACCTTTAGGCCCACTTTGAGTTTGCACTAAAACTTTTTTTTTTACACTTTGCACCAAAACCTTTCAAAAAAATTCCCCCTAACACAAAGGTTGGACGATGTTAAGTGACCGTTAGCGAAAATTTTCAAATTGCACCAAAACCTTTACAAAAACTTGTACTCGATACCGAAAGCTTTTCATATAATGTCAGTTCATACTTATTGTTCAGTTTGTATGATACTTTAAATGGTTATTTTCACGGTAACGAGTGTCATTGACTCATTGTGGATGTAATTTCATTTTTTGATTTAAGGGGGTTTGCCGTTTGAGGTAAATGATGCGTTATTTTTTTTTTTTTTTTTTCTATTTGTGCACGTAACAATTTTCCGTTTGGTACATGCATGTAATTAAGCGTGTATCAAAGAAACTAAAATCGCCTAGTTTTAGTAAGATTACCTAGTCTTTCTTCCTCCACGCATCCCTTGATCATGGTCATCATAAATAGACCAGTCAAAGGTGTAGCTAGGCTCTTGAACCTGGCTTTTATCAGGTAGGGCGTGTTTGGATCATATGTTAATGCTACTCTATCAAATATATATTATGTGCAATATTAAGTACTAGTACTCTTGATACAGAAATATGTCCAAGGCATCCTAAGCTTCCCGGACACTATAGTTCCTCAACTATCTTTTACAAAGATACTTGGAAACTAGGGAGACATATGTTGATACAGAAATATGTCCATGACGTCCTAACCGCTTTGTCACGGACTACAGTCCTAAGCGGGACGTCCTAACCGCTCTGTCACAGACTACAGTCCTAAGCGGGACGTCCTAACCCAACCAACCCATTGGGCCATAGGCCTATCAAGACATTGGTCCATGGGCTTAATAGAGCATTGTTGGTGCAATATGAGCCTTACACTTGGCGCGATCTTGTGAGTCCTGCCTTTCTCAAGGGGAACCTATAAATATGGACATATCCTCATAATGCAAAGTAAGTCAAGCCTTCTTCCCATACTCTTACCTTCCCGACTATTATACAGAGTAGATCTTCAGTCTCTCTTGAGTAAAATCTCAGACCGGTTTGACACCTAGCAAACCGGGTCTACGGTCCTAACCCCCCCTCCAAGTCACTTGTGCAGGTCCTTTCCAAGAAGACATCTTGAAGAAGCTTAGGATCTCGGGTTCTTACACGTTGGCTCTTAAGAGTGTGGTGGTTCTTACCTAAAGGTATCCTAGTCATTGTGTGTGGAGCAATCTCTAAGTGGTTGGGGGACTTATACCCTCAACATTTTGGCGCCGTCTGTGGGAAACGTTACAAGAAGCTCTGTACTCTTCCAGCAATGGAAAGACCGAGAAGATCAGCGAGAACCGTTACTGAAGTAGTAAGAAGTTCAGCTCCTAGGCCGCGAGGGAGACCTCTCATGCGAAGAGGACGAGTGATACTTGTCCCGTGGGTCATCTAACTAGGTATGAGAGCCGGATGGAGTCAAATGGTCTGAATGATAACATGAAGGCTCTTACTTTCTCAACCACTCTTACCCGATGACTCCATCAAGGCTTAGGTGGACATCATCATGCTCCTCCTAAAAAGGTTTGAGAAGACAAAAGAAGATGAGGTCAGTGGAGCACTTAGCAAAAATCATCCAAGGAAAGTAGGATAGGACCACGCCCTAGGGACAATCCTCGGACCACGTCCTAGGCACCATATCCTAGGTTCCCTAAGGCCGGATAAGGTCAGACCATGTCCTCGGAGTAGGTTCTCATCGTGGCCTCGGACCAGGTTCTCAGCATCTCCTCGGAGCAGGTTCTCACTGTGGCCTCGGACCATGTTCTTACCACGTCCTCGGACCCGGTTCTTACCATCTCTTCGGAGGTCCTCATCATCTCCTCGGAGCATGTGCTCACCATATCCTCGGAGCAGGTTCTTACCGTGGCCTCGGACAAGGTCCTCACCTTCTCCTCGGAGGAGGTTCTCACCGTGGCCTCGGACCATGTTCTTGCCATGTCCTCGGACCCGGTTCATACCATCTCTTCGGAGGTCCTCATCATCTCCTCGAAGCATGTGCTCACGATCTCCTCGGATCAGGTTCTTATCTCGGACCAGGTCCTCAACTTCTCCTCGGAGCAGGTTCTCAACGTGGCCTCGGACCATATTCTTACCATGTCCTCGAACCCGGTTCTTACCATCTCTTCGAAGGTCCTCATCATCTCCTCGGAGCATGTGCTCACCATGTCCTCGGACTAGGTTCTCACCATAGCCTCGGACATGTGCTCACCATCTCCTCGGAGCAGGTCCTCACCATCTCCTCGGAGACGGTTCTCACCGTCGCCTCGAACCATGTTCTTACCTTGTCCTTGGACCCGGTTCTTACCATCTCTTCGGAGGTCCTCATCATCTCCTCGGAGCATGTGCTCACTATGTCCTTGGACCAGGCTCTCACCATCTCCTCGAAGCAGGTTCTCACCTTCTCCTCAGAGCATGTGCTCACCATGGCCTCGGACCAGGTTCTTGCCATCTCCTCGGACCCGGTCCTCACCGTGGCCTCGGACCATGTTTTTACCATGTCCTCGGACCCGGTTCTTACCATCTCCTCGGAGTAGGTCCTCACCCTCTCCTCGGAGCAGGTTCTCACCATTGCCTCGGACCATGTTCTTACCATGTCCTTGAACCCGGTTCTTACCATCTCCTCAGAACCGTTCCTCACCATCTCCTCAGACCCGGTCCTCACTGTGGCCTCGGACCATGTTCTCACCATGTCCCCGGACCCGGTTCTTACCATCTCCTCGGAGCAGGTTCTCACTGTGGCCTCATACCATGTTCTCACCATATCCTCGGAGCGGGTCCTCGACCAAGTCTTAGAGATCGCGTCCTAAGGTCAGACTACGTCCTCCGTACCAACTATGTAGGACACTCATTGTTCTACAAACATCCGACACTTGCTACCAATTTGGCTAGGACAACCTCCTACCGCCAAAGTGGCTAGGACCGTCTCCAACGCCAAAGTGGCCAGGACAAGTCTCCTACCACCAGAGTGGCTAGGACAAGCATCTTACACCTTTAGCTGCACAAGTGAGGCCAACTCCATAAGCTTAAAAGCTAGGAGATACTTTCAAAGGTTGGGATTTGTTTATTTCGAATCCCGATCTCCAATTTCACTGGCTTCTCTTAAAACGGAGAACCGAAAATAATGCCCTACATTTTTCGATGAAAAAGTAAGTATTCTGACTTAACTTGAAATCATCATTTACCATACATTCACATCCATTGCATCATTCATTCATCATGCACGAACACATTATTTATCAATACATCATTTACTACAAGCGTACATGATTCGTCAAGGACATGTTTCCGATTAATAAGGGGGTCCGACACCCACGAAATTATATAAGCCCAACCGTCTCAGCATAAGTACTTCAGTATAAGCCCGACCAGCTCGGCATAAGTACTTCAATATAAGCCTGACTATCTCGGCATAAGTACTTCAATATAAGCCTGACTATCTCGGCATAAGTACTTCAATATAAGCCCGACCGTCTTGGCATAACACGGACTCTCGTCCGTTCAGATGTCCTCCTTCGGACCACCCCGCAACACCAGTTGTTTAAAAAGATAACAACCCATCCCTCTTACGGATGGATGAGTTATCCTCTCACACGGACTCTCATCCATTCGGATGTCCTCCTTCAGACCATCTCGAAAAATCGGTTGTCGTACAGAGATAACACCCCATCCCTCTTACGGATGGATGAGTTATCCTCTCACATGGACCCCGTCCATTAGGAAGTCCTCTCTTGGACCTTCCCACTTGCAAAAAGCGTCTCTATCCTACGCCCCTTCGCATCTACTCGGTCCAACCCACTCTCACTATAGGTCCGATCCCTCTTACTAAATAAATAGACAAAAAGAAGACATTTTCAAACAAGCTTCGGACAGCTTCACTCTTTTTGTATGAAATAAAGATGGAACTGAAGCATCATGTTGAGTTCTACACATATCCAAAGGACAGTACAACAACAACATCACTCTTGAGAATTACAAGTGTTGAATAGAAAGTTATTCTCAGAGCAAAATAGTTAACTAAACTCGGAACGATGCAGTGAGCTTGAGCAAGATCCAGACTGATCGGTTTCGGAGCACCAATTCGGAATAGTTTCGGAGCACAATAATAAGCTCGGGATAGAGATTCGGACTGGACCAGTAGGAGCGGAATAGAACAATGCTTCAGCGTAGCAAATCGGATTTCGCTTTGGACAAACGGAAGAGAGATCCGACTTATTACGATAAAAAGCAAACAGATTACTTTGACCAAATCCGGAGCAGATCCGCACCTTGGACGAACTGAACCAAAACATAGCAACGGATCGAAACAAAGGTAGTGCCTCGGACTGTGAACTCCTATCATAACAGAGCTGCGCTGCAAATAGATCTGAATCTGTGGCGCTTCAGAGCTAAGGTCACGGAACAGAGAAAAGGACTCGGATGGAGCAAGCAAAACTCAGATCTGGAATGCTACCTCGGACTGAACAGAACATGCAGTCACTAAGAACCACTGCAACAGATCTGAAACTAGATTCGGACTGTTGCGCAGCTTTGGACTAAACAACAATGGAACCAAACTACGAGTCAAAATAAAATCGTGAGACCGACCAGATCTGTAACTCAGATCAGACCCATATAAGTTTCGGAGCACAACCTCGAAACAACAACGCACTTCGGACTGAGATGGCGAGACCGAGTCGGGCCAAAGTCACACACAAAAAAAAAAAAAAAACCCTTGCCACAAGATCCGAAGCAGCAAAGCTCGGAACAAAGCTGAACTTCGGACTGGTGCTTATCCAAAATCAAGAGCTTGAACGGAACTGTAGCAGCGGATCCGGCTGTGACAAAGCTAGAACCTTCGGACCGACATCGCAAATGGCAAAACGCGAGACAAGAAGCAACTGGACTATAGCTTCGGACTAAACGGATCGAGCACAACACTGTTTCGGAACAGGAAGCACTCCAACATTAAGCTCCGTAACAGAACAGAGATTCTGAACTAAAGCTCTGGTGGCAACAACTGACAGATCCGGACGGACTTAACAACCACAGAGCTTCGAAGCTGTTAGATATTTTGTTAGAATATCTGTTTAGATTTTGTTCAGCAACATGATGACTTATCTTAGTCTCAGAAAGGTGATTAGTACTCTTGGTTCACTTGAACATTGTAAAAGAGGAAACCCACTAAGTATGATAGTCTAGCTAATCTTGTATAGGATGTTAGGTCTCAAAATGTAATTTTTATTTTATGAAGAAAAGATCAAGAAGAAGACATCCAAGCAGAAAGCTCAACAACTTTTGAAGATTTGAAGAAAACTGCACAAGATTACTGAATCTGTTATTCAGATATCTTAGCCAGATATCTTGTAGACGCCTTGAGATTTCAAACAAAGCGTGTCACAAGAGATATCTGAGAAATGAGATGCATATCTGAAAACAAGGAAAGTGTCCACAGATATCTATTCTCAGATACCTTGAGCATTAACCACGTTTCTGAAAGAGAAACATATATTGCAAACAAAGTTGTTTCAATCAATACAAGTGGTATCTAAAGAATGAAGATAAGGACGTGCAAAGAATCAGACAATAAGTCTAGTCTCTGATACAATGCATAGTTCCGTTGACACTACAGGACAAAAAGTATAGTACAATGCATTTAATGCACGGACAGAGATGTCTGAGTAAAAGCAAAGACAACTTCTGAGAAGACAAAACACCTTTCTGATCTATACACAGATATCGATAGTTCAATTTGAGCTAACGGATACTTTTCAAGCGGCACTCAAATTCATCTATAAATATCAACACTTAGGCGACTTGAGAGAACACGGAACACAACTCGGAACCTTGAATACTGAAATATACGATCTCTGATCTTACTCTCTCAAAGCTTCTTACTTATTATCAAAGCTTTCTGTTGCGACTAAAGCTTTTGATCTTGAGTAAACACTGAAGTTCTAAGTGTCCTGATCCTAAACAAGCAAAGCTATCTGTGAAGGAGTGGAATCAAAAGATCAACTATCTGAGATTCATTCTCTTGAACAGATATCATAAGACTTGGGTCAGTAAAATCGAACTAGATACCATACGCTGTAAAGTGTATTAAGTAACTAAGTTCACAGAGCTATCTGAATAAGCGAAAAGTTATTAAGGCGCTCATCGACAACTCAAAGAAACCAACACCAAAACGGGGGTGGTGTACAGTATGTACTTAGTTTTAAAAATCTGGGAATAAATCCAAGGTTACCGAGTATAGGAAGTACTTGATTTGGGAAACTAAGGAATAACTCAAGGTTATTGAGTATAGGAAGTACTTAGCTTGGGAAGCTAGGAACAACTCAAAGGTTTTAGTATAGGAAGTACTTGGTGAAGAAGCTAGGAACAACTCGGGGAACTTTTGGTTGGGAAACCAATTGTTGAGAATCTTAGAATAGGATTTTGTAAGGTTATCTCAATTATCTGTTCTAGTGAATTCTAGGTCTCGATAGACGAAGTAGATTAGTTGGAGGATTACGCCACCTCCGGATACCACTATACTTAACTGTGTCATTTACATTTACGTATTTATACTTGACACACACACTTATTAACTGTTTCTACACTTATCTTTATTAAGTCTTCCTTTCTGATTCTAAGTATCGGATATCCATTCGATATCGAGAAATATTTGTTATCGACAAAAGTTTTAAAGACTATTCACCCCCTCTAGTCTTTTACTTTGCCGTTATCTGGACCAACAAGTGGTATCGAGCGGGAGGTTCACCGATTACACCTTGAACCTAGATCCCCAGATAGGTGAAGGAACTTTGTCCATTTTGTTGAGGACTATTTAATTTGTGTGTTAAGTGTGCAGGTATGTCTCTGAGTGATGCACCCGTTCTCAAACCAGAGAACTACGAGAAATGGAAAAATAACATGATGCTCCACCTTGAAGCCATAAGTGATGAGATGATCGAAGTAATAAAGAATGGTCCAATAATCATTCAACAACTTAAGAAAGTCATGGAGGTTTCAAGTGGAAGAGACAAAGATCAAAGCGAAGGATCTTCACAAACAGATGCGTCAACTAGTGGAAGATCTACTGGTCACATTATTTACGAACCAATGCCTAGAGAACTCTGGACATCGGAAGATGCCAAGAGGAATCGTCTGGATGGTCAAGCTCGTAACATCATCATCAGATCGACACCAGAGCACATACAGTGTAAACTGTGGGGTGCTAAAACGACGAAAGTTTCCTGGCAACTGATTGAAGAAATCTGTGCCGGAACTGAGAAAACCAAGGAAAACAAGTTCGAAGTTCTAAAGTTGAAATTTCAAAATTTCAAACAAGGTCCCACTGAAACTCTGGAAGAACTTGATTTCAGATTTACCACTCTTATGAGTGATATGGCAGCGAAGATTAAGACTATTGTCAGAAGTCTTAACCACAACTGGGAGCATACTAAATTCTTTTATTTTAACCAAGGTATGCCAAATATCACTCGATGGAACTTTCTCTCATCTTGCTCTTGACTATGAGACAACTCAGAGAGAACAAACAACTGAAATGTTGCAGAATGTTGCTCTAGTTAATCAAGGAACTTCTGAAAAGAAGAAAAGCAAGGAGGAGACGAGGATGCTCTTGCTGCAAAGCAAATGAGTAAATTTGTCGATCGAAATTGAGAGAAGAAAAGCCAAAGAGAAGCTGAAAAAGCATCTAGGCTCAAACTATCACCAGTACAAAAATATGCAGAGCTCGCTGAACAAGCCAGCTCAGAAAGCATCATGTACTTAGGAAGCAGAAATTGGAAACGATATATGTTTCTATTGTCAGAAACCTGGCCACTTCAAGAAGGATTGTCCTGCCCTCAACAAACTAAGGACAGGCGACAAGAAAGATAGAAGAATCTTCAGAAGAAGCCAGCAAGCTTTGTTAACTGAAGAAAGAAAGAAAATCCAAATTCAACTGGATGCTCTAGACGTTGAAACAGATTCTGAAGATGACAATTCAGATGATTCAACCCTACCATCACCAGAACTATGTGGAGTTACTCATGATATAATCAACTTCGGCCTCAAGAAGAATGAAATGTGTGGAGTTGCTGAAATTGACGGACCAGACATCTCCAACATAGAAAACTGTCTTATGGCTGATGAGGTAACACATACTTCTTGCTACACTTATGAAAGTGATGAAGAGGAAATAAAAAATCTAGAAAATCTCAGGAAAGAACTTGACATCTATGAAAGAGAATTTCTAATGATCCGAGCTAGAGTCGAAAACCTTGAAGAAGAAAAGAATTCTCTTGAAAAGGAAAATTCTCAATTAGTTAAAGAATCTGAGAGAAAGGATGCTGAAAATGCATTTCTCAAAGCTCAGATATCTGAGACTGAAAAGTCACATGAAGAAGCAATGGCTGAGTTCTGAAGAATTATGAAAATCTTCTTTCTGAAAACAAGGAACTCAAGAAGAAAGAACTATCTTTTCAATCTTATGCCAAAGCTAGTGACACTCTTACTGAAGTACAATCTTACTTAAGAGATCCTTCAGAAAAGAAAGGACTTGGGCTGAATACTCAGACAGATTGCTCTATTACTCTGAATAAGAGTAAAGAGAAGAGAACGTTTGTAAGTACTCAGCAAGACGGTTCCCATGCAATCTATAGTATCGGAGAAAAGACAAAGATTGTTGACAAAGGAAAGGCAGTTGCGACTAAACCTTTGTGGGAAAAACAAGTCAAAGACAAAACTGGTATGCGTCTACGAAAACACAACAACTTGAAAAGTGTAAACACCACAGTGCTATGTCTCTCAAAAGGTAGAATTGCGAGTGGCAAATTCTCCCATGTCACTTTTTCTGGAAAGAAATTGGATCAACCAGAGACTAGCAAAGCTGCTGAGAAAAGATCTCAGATAGCTTCAAGTGCTCGAAACGGTATTGGCTACAAAGGCATCGGAAAACAACTTGCTCATGAGTACAAGCAGGAGCAAGAACGATGGCTGAAAGCTAGAATTGCTCAAAGCAATTATCAGAAGTGGAAGTTAAATCAAGCCACTGAAAATCTGAAAGCCAGGGCTAGAAGAAATCTGGCAAGGAAGGCTAAGTTTTGCTGAAAAGCAAACTCAGAAACCTGACAAGTATCTGAAAGCATCATATGGAGCACCTAGGGACACACCAAGGAAGAAAATAATTCTTACTAATGATAACCTTCATTCAAAAAGAATTCCTCCTTATGTTCCTGTCAGACAAAAGCATGTTTCAAAGAAATTCATTCAAAAATGGATTCCTACTGGAAGAACTTTTGATTCTGACGGTTCCATCATAGATATGAGAACCTAATCTCCTGTTTCCTGTTGTGTGCAGAATGCTTCCTGGACTAAAGCACAATGGCTATTTGATAGTGGATGCGGAAAGCACATGACAGGAGACAAAGCAAATCTGGTTGACTACAAAGCTTGCAACGAGGACCGGATATCAGTTCTTTGGAGGAGAATTAAATCCTCTCTGGGATTTGCAACGTCAAATTGGGAACTTTAACAATCAAGCGTATTACATGTTAAGGATTTGAAATACAATCTATTTAGCATGAGCGGTTTGCAGACAAGGATTTACTATAAAATTCAAAGCTAAATCGCAAACTAATTGACAATGAGTCAAAGCGAGTCTTAGTTGGTCGTGGAAAGGTCTTTATGTTGCCGATTGGGCATCTCGCCTGTTGAAGAATGTCTCATGGTGAGTCAATCTGGTCACACAGAAGAGCACTGGTTATGGCACAAAAGAATGAGTCACTTGAATTTCAAAACTCTGAATAGACTTGCCAAGAAAGAGTTAGTGGTTGGTCTTCCCAAAACATCTTTTAGAAAGGATAGTATCTGTTCTGCCTGTCAGATGGGGAAACAAACACCATGACAGGACCCCCTATGAAATTTTGGTTGGAAGACCTCCTAATATCAAACATCTGAGAGTATTTGGTTGTAGATGTTTTGTTCTAAACAATGGGAAAGATTATCTGAGAACATTTCAACCAAAGGCAGATGAAGGTGTTTTTCTTGGCTATTCCACAAACAAAGAAAGCTTACAGAGTTTACAACAAAGAACAAAGAAAATTGAAGAATCGTTCATGTTGTATTCTATGAAGGAAGCAAGAAAACACCTCCTCTTGATGAACTCGGAAAAGTTCAAAGAACTATTCTTGAGGATACTAAAGAAGAATCCTCAGAAAGGAAAAACATCGTTATGGAAAGTGAGGATGACTCTGACGTAGAAAAGCTTGAAAAGCCTAGTAACAACAAGATGACTCACAAACATGATGAGGAATTTCCTATGAGTTTTCGAAATGGAACAGTTCTCGAGAACCTTCATCATGAAGAGGTATCGAAAATAAGAATCTTTGAAATGCATGTCTCGGATATCTCTAACATCGAAAAAGTGTCGATATCCATGACATTTCTCATATGTCGATATCTTGAATCTTGAAAAAGTATCAAATCAAAATCCTAGTGATTCACATTCGGATCACACGGATATTGATCCTACTAGCACTAAACCTTTGATGAAATGGATCAAAGATCATCCTACAAAGGATATAATTGGACCAATTAATCGTGGTGTTAGGACTAGGAGAGCAATAGTGAAAATCTCGGTTCTCTCTTTGGATGTTTCATCTCGAATATTGAACCTAAAAGTATAGAAGAAGCATTAGGAGACCAAGACTGGATCTACGCAATGCAAGAAGAGTTGGATCAATTTGAGAGAAACAAAGTCGAAACTAGTTCCATTTATAGAAGGAATATCGTAATTGGAACTAAGTGGGTTTCGAAACAAAATGAATGAAACCGGGTGAAATAACCGAAACAAAGCAAGATTGGTTGCCAAGGATTCACTCGGTGAAGGCTTAGATTTTGATGAGTCATATGCGCCATTGCGATTGGATGCAATAAGACTCTTTCTAGCCTTTTGACTCATAAAAATTTCAAAGTTTATCAGATGGATGTCAAAAGCGCATTCCTAAACGGTGAACTTGCAGAAGAAGTTTATGTTGAGCAACCACCTGGCTTTGAAGTTTCCTCAGAAAGTAGAATGGTCTATAAACCATGTAAAGCTCAGTATGGATCAAACAGCTCCAAGAGCATGGTATGACACTTTGGCCAAATACCTTCTGGAAAGTGGTTTCAAGAAAGGTGAAATTGATAAAACTTTATTTACCTTAAATCATGATGGGAAACTACTCTTAGTTCAAGTATATGTTGATGACATCATATTTGGATCTAAGGACAAGCAACTTTGTAATGACTTTGCAAATCTCATGAAAAACAAGTTTGAGATGAGCATGATGGGAGAAATGAATTATTTCCTAGGATTGCAAGTCAAGCAACTCAATGATGGAATATTCATTAGTCAAACAAAGTATGCAAAAGATATGCTCACAAAATTCAATCTTAAGCCTTCTGAAAAGAATGCTAAGACACCTATGAGCATTGGAACCAAAATGACCTATACTGAATCAGATAAGAGTGTTGAAGAACATAAGTATAGGAAATTGATAGGTTCACTACTTTACCTCACTGCAAGTAGACCTGATATTCAATATGCCATTGGAGTATGTGCTAGATTTCAGACAAATCCAATGCAAACACACTACAACACTGCTATGAAAATATTAAGGTATGTGAAGGGTACAGTAGATGTAGGACTGTGGTATCCTAGAGAAAGTGAATTGAGTTTAGCTGGGTACTCAGATGCTGATTATGCTGGATCATTGCTTGATAGGAAAAGCACCTCAGGAACTTGTCAGTTTCTGGGCACTAGACTTATCTCATGGTTTAGCAAGAAGCAAAACTCAATTGCAACTTCTACCACAGGAATTTGAATATATTATTTGGTTGTTGTGCAACACAAATTCTGTGGATACAACAACAACTTAAAGACTATGGACTCGATGAAAAGAAAACTCCCATTTTCTGTGACAACACAAGTGCTATTGCGATTACACAGAATCCTAAATTTCATGCCAGAACAAAGCACATTGATGTTAGACATCACTTCATCAGAGACCATGTTGAAAAAGGCAATATAGAGATACTCAAGATTGGGACTGAAGACCAACTTGCAGATATCTTCACTAAGCCACTACAAGAAAGTAGATTCTTAGCCTTAAGACATAGTCTTGGACTAATGGAACTACCAATGAACTGAAAAAGTTCAGGTATCTGGAACGGGCATCCAGAGAAGAGGTATCTGGAACGGGTATCCAGAAAAGAGAGAAGAGGTATCTGTAACGGGTATCCAGAAAAGAGAGAAGAGGTATCTGGAACGGGAACCCAGAAGTCAAAAAGGCTAAAGAGCAAAAAGATAGCTTAAGATCTCTGAGACGGGAACTCAGATATCTGAATCATTCTGTGAACGGGGAACACAAAAGAGAATAGTATAACTTTCTGCAGTCAACTACTCTCTTGAATCTCGCACTATTTCTATCTTGATGAAAAACTTGGGAAACTCCTAAGTATAAGACAGATTCAGATGCGAACAGTGTCCTTGCTCAAATAGAATTGTGATTCAGATAGCTAATAGCCAAAATTCATTAAATGGGCACAATTACATTTGTTGATTGTGATCATTGCTGGAGAAGCAATGGTGACCCTTGATGAATTCAAGCGCTTGATCTGAACGGCAGAAATTAATTCACAGTAAATAGTGGACTGTTGACATTCA
Source organism: Plantago major (assembly GCA_026545765.1). NCBI lineage: Eukaryota > Viridiplantae > Streptophyta > Magnoliopsida > Lamiales > Plantaginaceae > Plantago > Plantago major. The sequence goes on from CM048841.1 coordinate 84,511,409, forward strand.
GACATGGCCCACTAAGCATTTAATGCCGAACTAGCTTTTGCTCACGCCTGTTTGCAAATCACAGATACGTATACACAAAATCAATTTGTATGTATTTGTCTGTTGAGATTCACTTGCTATATATATAGGATTTTGGCAAATGAAATCACTTTTGCCTAATCCGAAATTTCAACTTGCATCAAAACAGCAAAAACCTTCTCCTAATCCTCTGCAACTTCTCTAAAATCTCTGCATTCCTTGATTAAGTTTTTCTGAAAAGAATCACTCAATCGAATCTCTTTCAAACACAAGCTTCAAATCCTTACTATATAAAGAGATGGCCTCCAAGAACACTTCTACACAGAAATCCCAATCCTCCACTGGTACTGCTGAAAAGCAAGCACCAGAGTTGGTTATCGTTAACAATCGACTGGTAGGAGCTTTCAACCCTGACCATTGGACTTCAAGTCACAGAATGATTTGGGGTGGTGCCATCGTTGAGGAATACCTCACGGCTGCAATAGAGAACCAAGCCGACAGAAAGCTAATTCTTTACATGCTTGAAAAGGCACAAATCAAGGGCTTTGTATCTGCTCGCCCTAGTGGAATTTCATCACTTGATGTGTTGGAATTTTACAACAACTCCAGGATTATTTCCTGTGTATCTGAAAACCTTTGAAATAGTGTCTATCAAAACCTCGATCGAGAAAGGAAATCCTTCTGGACTTAACAACTTTCTGTAAGTTGTTTGAGGTTCAAAATCTTGGAAAGGATTTTGAAATAAACACCAAGGATGAGGAACTCCTTGAAGGTGTTAAAGAACTTTACAGTGATGTGTGTGATCTTGAGAAATCAGATACACCCACTGAGTTCAAACTTGCTGACATCCGAACCAGACATCTGTTGGTTCACTGGGATGTACTGGCATGCATTCTTCACAGATGCTTTGATGGTCTACAAGGAGGTGCTGACCAGATAAGCCAAGAACGATGGATCATGTTGTTCTTACTGAATCAACAAGACAAAAGGCTGGAAAACCCTTTCAACTGAGGAAAGTACGCCTTCATGAAATTTGTGAAGAAGATTCAAGGCTTCGATCCTAAGATTGTTAAAGGACTAGCTGAGCCAAAGGCCACAGTAGGATATGGTCTGAAGATATGCTACTTGCTGGAAAAGCTTGGCATTGAGCTCAGAGAGACGGCTGAAATAGCCAACAGTAACTTACTCTACAAGTATGAGTATACAAATCTGATGAAAAAGGTTACTGGGTCTCAGAAAGGTCCTAAGAAGAGAAAATCTGAAAAGATATCTGAAGAAAAGGTTGCGACCAAGAAGCCCAGAACTTCAAGAAAGAAGTCTGCTGGCAAATCAGAAGACACACCCAAAGAGGTTGTCAATTCTCAGATATCTACAAACATGGCAGATGAACTCATCAATGCTGCAAAAGAGTTATCACCTACTGAACAAGTAGACTCAGCAAGAGAAAGTGCTTTCAGAAATGTTGCGACTAATGCAGAAAGCCTTGCTGATGAACTCATGAATGCTGCCAAAAGTGGTGAAAAACACCAAGCCCCATCTGCAGAAACCGCAGGAATAATGGACCAATCAGTTCCCAATGCTGATGAGAGCTCTGACGATGAAGATGATGAACTAGTCATCTCTCAAGTCCTAGAAAAATCAAAGAGGGCTAAGGTTGTTGAACAAATGGCGGTGATAAGGTATCTGAAGAAAAACCTACACCACAGGTTGCTGAACCTATAGCAAAGGTTGTTGGTGCAAACACATCATCAGGGAATGACTCTCTTGCACAACTTCACAAAGCCCTGATGAGTGGTATCTTAGTATTGGCAGATGCTGATGGAAATGCCACATCTAAGAATCTGGAAGAACATTCGACTGATCAATCTTCTGCTTCCAGACAACCACAACAACCACAAACACAACAACCACAACAGCCACAAGTGGTTGACGAAATGGTAAATGAAATCCATTTTAAAATACCAGCAATACAGTATGCTGAAGAAAATCCTGTAATTGAGCAGGTTCCCCAACTCAATGAGAGGGATCAAACTGAGACATCTACTCAGAATGATCAACCAGGGGAGGCAACTGAGTTGCATACTCAGGGAAGGTGTGAAGTACCAGAAACTTCAAACAAAGAAACTGAACTGGGACAAGACGACCAATGTATAGAAAGGTCACAAGTTCCAGAGACCAATCAGCCTGAAACTGCTCGGGTAAATGACTGGTTTAACTCTTACCTTGTGAAAAATTTTATACTTATAAATCTTGTTACCTTATAAGAATCTCTTTGTTACAGGCTGAGTTAGAAACGGAAAAACAAGAGGAAGCTGAAAAGCTTACCTCAGATACTGAAAAAGAGGTTCCTTCAACCTCAACTCTTGAGAAATCTGAGCCTGTGCCACAGGTAAATGATTCTTAAAGAGAACTAACTTTTCAGTAAAAATGTTTGTATGCTCATTAATGATAAATGTTTCTAACAGCTCAATGAGATGGAAGAAGATAAGGCGAAATGCGAGACAAACCCGAAACCAACAAGGTTTACGAAGCACATCATCGAAGCTTGAAGGTATATGAAAATCAGTGATAAGTACTCTTCAGCCTGGGTTATCTTAAAACTTCTTCTAAATTATTCAATACTATCTACTTACAGGCTCAATCAGAAGTAGAAGTGCAAGGGGACAAAGTTGCGACATCCCCTGCACCTATGGAAATTGATGAGGCATCAAGGGCTTCATCACAGAAAAGATTCCAGAGACTGCACAAGTCTCTGAGAGACAAGTATCTGAGCCTCCCATGGAGGTAATTGACCTCTCAGATATCTGACTTGTCACTTAAATTTCTTCTTGATAAAAATTCCTAAGTATTGTGATAATGTTAATTCTCAGGTTCAAGAAAGAAAGGTTGATGAGGACCAGACTTCCAAGTCTCCACCTCACCACAAGATATCTGAGACACCAATTGTCCCAAGAGAACAAGTATCCGAGCACGATGTTCATACTCAGGTAACTCAGAAACTAAACTACACTTCTACTCAGATATCTACCAAAGTTTTGAAACTCACTCAAAACTCTTTCTTTCAGGCTCAAACAGATGCAAAGCAGGTTCCCATTGAAGAAACAAGGGACCTACTTCACTTTTTCAAAGCTCACACTTTGCCAAAGCACATTCAATGCTTCAAGAAATGGCAGAAGTTAAGGTGCTCTGATCTCTCGAAATATTGAGAATAACTGATCAACCAACGGGCGGCACGAGCTCTTGACACGGAAACATATGTCCAAGCAATGTTCGCTCTGTAACAACATCTGATTCGACTCTACTACACAAGGACTTTTCCAGAGAAGTGGCATAGTTTGATACATGCCTTTGAGCAGGCGGATGATCGGACACAAGATTACGATGGCATTCAAGCCATTCGCCCAGACTACGCAATTCATACCTTCTGAACAAGAAGAAGTTAATGGGCAGAAGATCACTATCCCGGAAGTGATCAATCTTGTATCTGAAGATGATGAGGAGGAAGAAATGAATGAAAATTTCTTTGATGAACCTCCCACTGATCATCACCAAAAGGATGATAATGACAAAAAGGATGATGATGATGCTCCTGCACCAGGAACCGGAGGAATTTCACAGAAAAACAATGCCTCAGCTGCTGAAAAGCAAACTGAGAAGACTTCACAGAAATCTCCGTCTTCATCACCTCAGAAATCTACTCATCCATCTTCTCACCAACACGCAGTTCCTACTGAGCAAGTAGTTGAGTTTTCTGAAGAAACCAATCAGAAAATATTAAACACTCAGACCAGAAGTGCTCAACTCAGACAACTGTTGGAAGAAGAACAACAACTCCATCTTCAACTGGAAGATCAAATAGCTCAATCCAGAGAAAGGCTTGATCAACTAGAAGATCAATACCTCAAAGAAATGAATGCTTACTCTGCGGATAACGAGCTACGGGATGCTGTGCACGAGATCGCCAAAGAAATATCTGAAAACAAGGAAAGTGTCCACAGATATCTATTCTCAGATACCTTGAGCATTAACCACGTTTCTGAAAGAGAAACATATATTGCAAACAAAGTTGTTTCAATCAATACAAGTGGTATCTGAAGAATGAAGATAAGGACGTGCAAAGAATCAGACAATAAGTCTAGTCTCTGATACAATGCATAGTTCCGTTGACACTACAGGACAAAAAGTATAGTACAATGCATTTAATGCACGGACAGAGATGTCTGAGTAAAAGCAATGGCAACTTCTGAGAAGAAGACAAAACCTGCTACAGTACTATACACAGATATCGATAGTTCGAATTTGAGCCTAACGGATACTTTTCAAACGGCACTCAAATTCATCTATAAATATCAACACTTAGACAGCTTGAGAGAACACACAGAACACAACTCAGAACACTGAATACGCTGAAACATACGATCTCTGATCTTACTCTCTCAAAGCTTCTTACTTATTATCAAAGCTTTCTGTTGCGACTAAAGCTTTTGATCTTGAGTAAACACTGAAGTTCTAAGTGTCCTGATCCTAAACAAGCAAAGCTATCTGTGAAGGAGTTGAATCAAAAGATCAACTATCTGAGATTCATTCTCTTGAACAGATATCATAAGACTTGGGTCAGTAAAATCGAACTAGATACCATACGTTGTAAAGTGTATTAAGTAACTAAGTTCACAGAGCTATCTGAATAACTGAAAAGTTATTAAGACGCTCATCTGACAACTCAAACCGAAACCAACACCAAAACCGGCGTGGAGTACAGGAAGTACTTAGTTTGAAAAATCAGGGAATAACTCCAAGGTTACCGGAGTATAGGAAGTACTTGATTTGGGAAACTAAGGAATAACTCCAAGGTTATTGAGTATAGGAAGTACTTAGCTTGGGAAGCTAGGGAACAACTCAAAGGTTTCTGAGTATAGGAAGTACTTGGCTGAAGAAGCTAGGGAACAACTCAGGGGGAACTTTTGGTTGGGAACCAATTGTTCAGAATCTTAGAATAGGATTTTTGTAAGGTTATCTCAATTATCTGTTCTAGTGAATTCTAGGTCTCTGATAGACCGAAGTGGATTAGTTGGAGGATTACGCCACCTCCAGATACCACTATACTTCATGTCATTTACATTTCTGTATTTATACTTCAGCAACACACACACACACTTATTAACTGTTTCTACACTTATCTTTATTAAGTCTTCCGCACTCTGATTCTAAGTATCAGATATCCATTCAGATATCTGAGAAATATTTGTTATCGACAAAAGTTTTAAAAGACTATTCACCCCCCCCCCTCTAGTCTTTTACTTTGCCGTTATCTGGACCAACAGAAGCTAGAATATAGCAGATCCAGTACAACACAACTAAACCGGATCTGGACATGAGAGCCGGATTAAACGAAAAATCACGGGCTAGGTCAGAGCTGCTCTGGGCAGCATAAGCTCCGAGCTTGATGTCCCAAAAAAGCTCCGAGCACTCTGAATGAAAAAGCTCGGGCTGTAGCAGACCCGGATCTGCGAACACTCGCCTCGAACGAAACTCGAAACCGGAACAAGAAGCTTCGGAGAAAAAGCGAGGAAAGGAGTTCCGGACCAGTGAGATGTAAAGAGCGATGGCCTGACTTTTAATGAGAAGAACGAGAAGCTGCGAGGTGTGGTGATTGAGAATGGAAGTTTTCTATTTATAGTAAAAAGTTGGAAGAGAAGATAGCTACTAGTATTAGTAAGAAGATGGAATAGAAGAAATATGCTACTAAAGTCAATTTATGGCTCTTTACTAAAGTCCATTCGTCCATCATCACAACATCTGGTGAAGTTACAAACCGCGTCTGGCATATTAATTATGGCTCTTTACCCCGTAAAAATGATTCCTCGGATCCGACATTCGAACGATAAATTTTAGCCGACATGGCACCTCGGATTTGCACATCCGACCAACAAAAATTTCCAAAGTCCTAAGCCTTCACGTTTAACCCTATCTTGCTTATAATACCTCTTTTCGGACACGGATAAGGAAATTTCTCTTCAGAGCTCACAAGATCGATCGCATAAAGAAACTCCCCAGACCCTATAGTTCCTCAACTATCTTTGTTGAGGGGTAAAACCTCGAACACCAACTAAACTATTACAAGTAACCTAATCTAGGATCCGCCTCCTTCTCGAAGTCCGCAGCGATACTGGTCCGAGCTAGAGTACTTGAAAGGACTGAGTGGGGGGGGGGGGGGGGGGGGCGGGGGTTAGAATGGGTTACCCGGATTGCATATGTCAATCCGGTAAGAGACTTTACTCAAGAGAGAGTTGGAAGCTCTCAATGTAATAGTTATGGGGAAGGTTATGAAATCAATAGTGTTTATAACTTAGGGATTCTCACTATGATCTCGCTTACCTCAAGGTCTTGGACCTTGCGCTATATTTATAGTTATCATATGCTTATGAGGTGGCTCACAAGATGATGCCAAGTGTATGCTTCAGATTTGGACACCAATGCTACCTTTGGCCCATAGCCCATTAGTGAATAGTAATCCAATACTAATTAATGGGCCTGGAAGGGTAGTTTGGACCTTTCCCACCGAGAGTACTGTTCCGCACGTTGTGTCCGTGTAAGCCCCTCGGACAGATCTGTATGCTTGGTTGATCTAGCTTTGGGCAACTCAAGGTGTCCGAACCTGGAGTTCCACAGAAGTATCTCAGTGGTTCTATTATATACGTTTGGTCTTAATTACTGCGGTGGTGGCATCCGAGGTTCTCTCGTCCGGTCCGTTTAGCATCCTAGGACTGACAGTTTGCGGTACTTGGAAGGACCATGTGACCTTTTGTCAGGTTCGGAAGTCACCTGTCTAGCTTGGTCGGACCTAGCTGAGATGGCATGCTGACTTGTAGATACTAGTTGACCTGAGATGGTTTCCTTTATGTCGGACCATTCGAAGGTCGGACTAGCATTGAATTGGCTATCTCAGCCTTGATGCGCTTTAGGACACGCTCTATGGCGCCCTTAACGGATTGGACACATGTTCGTGTCAACAATCTTCTACAAAGATACTTGGAAACTAGGGGGACATATGTTGATACAGAAATATGTCCAAGGCGTTAAAGGCGTCCTAAGCTCCCCGGACACTATAGTTCCTCAACTATCTTCTACAAACATACTTGGAAACTAGAGGGACATATGTTGATACAGAAATATGTCCAAGGCGTCAAACGCGTCCTAAGCTCCCCGGACACTATAGTTCCTCAACTATCTTTTACAAAGATACTTGGAAACTAGGGGGACATATGTTGATACAGAAATATGTCCATGACGTCCTAACCGTTATGTCATGGACTACAGTCCTAAGCGGGACGTCCTAACCGCTCTATCACGGACTACAATCCTAAGCGGGACGTCCTACCCGTTCTGTCACAGACTACAGTCCTAAGCGGGACGTCCTAACCACCCTATCGGACTACAGTCCTAAGCGGGACGTCCTAACCGCTCTGTCACGGACTACAGTCCTAAGCGGGACATCCTAACCGCTCTATCGGACTACAATCCTAAGCGGGACGTCCTAACCGCTCTATCAGACTACAATCCTAAGCGGGACATCCTAACCCAACCAACCCATTGGGCCATAGGCCTATCAAGACATTGGGCCATGAGCCTAATAGAGCATTGTTGGCGCAATCTGAGCCTTACACTTGGCGTGATCTTGTGAGTCCTCCCTTTCTCAAGGGGAACCTATAAATATGGACATATCCTCATAATGCAATGTAAGTCAAGCCTTCTTCCCAAACTGTTACCTTCCCGACTATTATACAGAGTTGATCTTTAGTCTCTATTGAGTAAAGTCTCAGACCGGTTTGACACTTAGCAAACCGGGTGTATGGTCCTAACCCCCCCTCCAAGTCCCTTGTGCAGGTCTTTTCCAAGAAGACATCTTGAACAAAAGAGGAAATCTCTGAAAAGAGACAACGTCTTCTGCAGTACTATTTACATATATCAATAGTTTGAATTTCATTAAGCCTAACGGATACTATTCAAACGACATGATTTTCAACTATAAATATCAACACTTAGAATGCTTGAACACACACTGAACACACCAAGAACTTACATCTACGAACTCATTCATTCAAGCATACAAGCATTCAACCTACTTACTCTTTAGCTTACAGTTGTGACTAAGCTCTTGAATTGTAAGTAGCACGAAAGTTCTAAGTGTCCTGATCCTTAACAAGTATTGCTATCTATGAAGGAGTTGAATCAAAAGATCAAGTATCTAAGTTTCATTCTCTAGAGCATTTAACATAGACTTGGGTCAGTAAAGAACATATCACCACACATTGTGAAGTGTGTTAAGTGATTCTTGTTCTATAAAGTATTCTTACATAACTGAGAAAGTTATAAAGACTACTCACCTGACAAACTACCATAACCAACACCTTAAACGGCGTGGAGTACAGGAAGTACTTAGTTTGGGAAACTAAGGAATAACTCCAAGGTTACTGAGCATAGGAAGTACTTAGTTTGGGAAACTAAGGAATAGCTTAAAGGTTTCTGAGTATAGGAAGTACGTGGCTGAGAAAGCTGGGGAATAACTCAGTGGGAACACTTGGTTGGGAACCTAGTGTAAAAGGAAATCAAGGGATAGGTTTATTGTAAGGAAAACTCAATATCTATCTTAGTGAATTTCAAGTCCTGAGAAAGGGCGAGTGGATTAGTTGAGGGATTACGCCACCATCAGATACCACTATAAAGATCTGTGTTATTTACTTTCTACTACTTATTACTTGCTTTATTTACCTTGCTGAGTATTTACACACTTATATCTTATTGAGCACGTGCACTTATCACAGAAAAGTGTTCCGCTCTCTAATATCTGGGAAATTGTGTTTATCGACAAAAGTTGTAAAACACTATTCACCCCCCCTTCTAGTCTTTTCCTTTGCCGTTATCTGGACCAACAAGTGGTATCAGAGCAGGAGGGTCCCAAGCCCTCTGCACTGAACCTAGATCCCAGATAAGTGCCCACTAACTGCTTTTCACCTACACTTGATTTGTCTGTTTAGTGTGTTTGCTGCAGGATGTCTTTAAGTGACGCTCCAATTCTCAAGCCAGAGAATTATGAGAAATGGAAGAACAACATGATGCTCCACGTAGAAGCCATCAGTCACGAAATGATCGAAGTAATAAAGAATGGCCCCATAGTCATTCAACAACTCAAGCAGGTCATGGAGGTTTCTAATGGTAGAGACAGAGTTCCCACTGATGAAGAACCAAGTGGTGGTTCCTCACAAATAGGTGCTTCAACCAGTGGAAGACCTACTGGTCAAATTGTTTACGAGCCAAAGCCCAGAGAAATCTGGACAGCGGAATATGCCAAGAGAAATTGACTAGATGGTCAGGATCACAATATCATCATACGTTCCACTCCAGAGCACATACAGTGTAAACTGTGGGGTGCAAAAACGGCGAAAGTGGCCTGGCAACTGATTGAAGAAATCTGTGCCGGCACTGAGAAAACAAAGGAAAATAAGTTTGAATTTTTGAAGCTTAAATTCCAAAACTTTAAACAAGGTCCCACAGAGACTCTTGAAGAACTAAATTTCCGATTTACAACACCGATGAGTGAAATGGCTGCACTTGGTGAAAGTGAGAGATACTCTAACTCTGAAAAGGTTAAGACTATCGTGAGAAGCTTGAATCAAAACTGGGAACATACTCAGTATTTTTATTTCAACCAAGGAATGCCAAATGTCACTCCACTAGAACTCTTTTCCCACTTAGCTATTGTCAACTATGAAACTACTCAGAGAGAACAAACAATTGCTGAGAAAGTTCACAATGTTGCTTTAGTAACACAAGGTACTTCTGAAAAGAAGGATACCAAGGAAATGACTAAGGAAGATGCTCTTGCTGTAAAGCAAATGAGAAAATATGTCAGTCGGGAGATTGAGAGAAGAAAAGCCAAAGAGAAGCTGAAAAAGCATCTAGGCTCAAACTATCACCAGTACAAGAATATGCAGCTGTCAAGCTCGCTGAACAAACCGGCTCAGCAAGCATCTAGTACTGAGGAAGCAGAAATCGAAAACGATATCTGTTTCTATTGTCAGAAACCTGGTCATTTTAAAAGAGACTACCCTGTTTTCTATAAGCTAAAGACAGGTGACAAGAAAGATAGAAGAAACTTCAAGAGAGGTCAGAGAGCTTTGCTCACTGAAGAAAGGAAAAAGATTCAAATCCAACTGGATGCTCTCGATATTGAGTCAGAATCTGAGGAAGAAGACTCAGATGACTCCAAACTACCTTCTCCAGAATTATGTGGCATCACTCATGAATTAGTTGACTTTGGTCAAAAGAAAAGGGAATTATGTGGGGTTGTTGAGGAGATCTATCCAGATTGCTCCAACATTGAGCCTTGCCTAATGGCTGACGAGGTAACCAACATTTCTCAATTCATAAATTATGAGAGTGATGAGGAAGAAATCAGAGATTTAGAATATCTCAGAAGAGAACTTGATCTTTACAAAAGATAATTTCAAATGGTCCGAACTAGAGCCGACATTTTTGAAGAAGAAAAGAATTCTCTTGAGAGGGAAAATTCACAATTACTCAAGATATCTGAGAAAAAGGATGCTGAAAACGTATTTCTCAAAGCACAGATATAGTTACACAGAAAGGCAATGGATATACTCCAAAAGGAAAATAAAGATCTTCTTTCTGAAAATGAGGAACTCAAGAAGAAAGAACTATCATTTCAATCCTATGCCAAAGCTAGTGACACTCTTACTGAAGTGCACTCTTATTTAAGAGACCCTTCAGAAAAGGGAAGACTTGGGCTGAACACACAAACAAATAGCTCTACTACTCTGAATAAGAGTGATGAAAGAATAACGTTTGTTATTGCTCAGCAAAATGGTTCTCAAATAACCTACAGCATTGGTCAGAAAGCTAAGGTTGTTGACCAAGGAAAGGCTGTCGCGATCAAACCTTTGTCGGAAAAACAAGTCCAAAAGAAAACTGTTGGGAATATTTCTGTAAAGAAACATAACACTGAAAAGTGTAATCACCCACAGTGCTATGTCTCTCAGAAAGGAAAGATTGCAGGAGCAGGCAAATTTTCCAACATCACGTTTTCTGGAAAGAAAGACGTTCCAGAGACTAGCAAAGCTGCTGAGAAGAGAACTCAGACAGCACCAGGTGCTCGAAATGTCATGTCGGGAAACAACTCGCTCATGAGTATAAACAAGAGCAAGAACGATGGATGAAAGCCAGGATTGTGCATAGCAATCATCAGAAGTGGAAGAAAGAACAGGTTACGACCACTCTGAATGCCAGGGCTAGAAGAAGTCTGGCAAGGAAAGCTAAGTTTGCTGAAAAGCAAACTCAGCAATCTAACAGGTATTTGAAAGCACCACGAGGAGCACCAAGGAACACACCAAGAAGGAAAATAGCTTTAAATGATAATGACACTAATCATTTAATTCCTCCTTATGTTCCAACAAGACAAAAGAATACCCCAAGGAAGTTCATTCATAAATGGATTCCTACAGGGAGATTCTTTAGTCCAGAAGGTTCCATTGTTGGAATGAGAGCCTAACTCCATGTTTCCTATCTTGTGCAGAACACTCTGAGGAAGAACCCGAAGTGGCATTTTGATAGTGGATGTGGGAAGCACATGACATGAGACAAAGAAAATCTGATTAACTACAGAAAATGCGATAAAGGACCAATTGTTAGATTTGCTGGAGGAGATGAAAATCCAACCATAGGTTTTGGCAATCTGAAGTTTGGAGCTCATACAATCTCTGAAGTACTACATGTAAAGGGATTGAAATATAATCTCCTAAGTATGAGTCAATTGGTAGACAAAGGGTACACTGTAAAGATCAAGTCAAAACTATGCAAAGTAATTGACAATGAGTCAAAGTAGACAGTCTTGGTTGCTAGGCGAAAAGGAAATCTTTATGTTGCTGACCGAGCATCTGCCACAATTGAAGAATGTCTCATGGTGAGTCAATCTAGCCACACTGAAGAAAACTGGCTATGGCATAAAAGAATGAGTCACTTGAACTTCAAAACTCTGAACAAGCTAGCCAAATGGGAAAACAATTCAAAACATCTTTCAAGTCTAAAACTAGACACTCCAGTGAAAGGCTACTGCAAATGTTACATATGGATCTTTTTGAATCCTCTGTAACTAGCTATGCAGGAAAGAAGTATGGTCTGTTTGTTATTGATAATTACTCAAGATTCACTTGGGTTATATTTCTCAAACATAAATCTGATGCAAGGGTTGAGATACCCAACTTGCTGAATAAGCTTGAAGTCATGAAAAATGACAAGGTATCATGTCGAGCATGCACCATGGTACTGAGATTGTGAACCAGTACATAAAAGAGTTTTGTACCTGCAAAGGTATACAACATCAACTATCTTCAGTAAGGACACCACAACAAAATGGTGTTGCTGAAAGGAAGAATCGGACCCTAAAAGAAGCAACAAGAACAATGCTTGCTGACACTGAAATAAGTGAAATCTATTGGGTTGAAGCTGTTAACACAGCCTGCTACACTCAAAATAGATGTTTGATTAACAAACACCATGACAAAACTCCTTATAATCATTTGATTGGTAGACCCCCTAGTATCAAACATCTAAGGGTGTTTGGTTGCAGATGTTTTGTTCTTAATAATGGAAAAGAATAATTGAGAACATTTCAACCAAAAGCAGATGAAGAAGTGTTTCTTGGTTATTCTCTGAATAGCAAAGCCTACAGAATCTACAACAAAAGAACGCAAAAGATTGAAGAATCTGTTCATGTAGTCTTCTACGAAGGAAACAAGAAAGTACTCTTGAATGAAGAACTCTCAGATAAGTTCAAAGAACTAATGATTAAAGATTCTGAAGAAAAATCCTCAATAGGAAACAACTCTGTCATTCACTTAGAGGATGAATCTGATGATGAAAAGCAACCATTGCTTAGTAACAACCAGATGACTCTAAGACATGATGAAGAATTTCCTATGAGAATTCCAGAAATGGAACAGGTTACTGAGAACCTTCATCATGAAGAGGTTTCTGAGAATGAGATTGCTGAAAATCAAATTCCAAATATCTCTAACACTGAAAAAGTGTCAGATATCCATGGCATTTGCCATGTGCCAGATAATGCACAAGTATCCTATCAAGATCATATTGATTCACATTCAGATCAAAATAATATTGATCCTACTAGTTCAAAACCCATTATGAAATGGATAAGAAATCATCCAGCCAAGGATGTGATTGGTTCTTTAGACCAAGGAGTTAGAACTAGGAGAGCAATTGCTGACTCTCTTTATGGATGTTTCATCTCAAATATTAAACCTAAAACTATAGAAGAAGCATTGAAGGATCAAGATTGGATCTCTACAATGCAAGAAGAGTTGGATCAATTTGAGAGAAACAAAGTCTGGAAACTGGTTCCATTTGTTGACTGAATATCTGTAATTGGAACCAAGTGGGTATTCAGAAATAAAATGATTGAGTCTGGTGAAATAACTAGAAACAAAGCAAGGTTGGTTGCCAAGGGATTCACCCAGACAGAAGGACTAGATTTTGACGAGTCATATGCTCCAGTTGCAAGATTGGACGCAATTAGACTATTTCTAGCCTTTGCAGCTCATAATGACTTTAAAGTTTAATCAGATGGATGTTAAAAGTGCATTCCTAAACGGTGAACTTGCTGAAGAAGTCTATGTTGAACAACCACCAGGCTTTGAGGTTTCCACAGAAAGTAGAATGGTTTATAAGCTTCAGAAAGCTCTGTATGGACGGAAACAGGCTCCGAGAGCATGGTATGATACTTTAGCCAAATACTTCCTGGAAAGTGGCTTCAAGAAAGGAGATGTTGATAAAACACTCTTTACTTTGAACCATAAAGGGAAACTACTTTTAGTTCAAGTATATGTTGATGACATTATATTTGGATCTAAAGACAAGCAACTTTGTGAAGACTTTGCTGAGCTCATGAAAAGTAAATTTGAGATGAGCATGATGGGAGAATTAAACTACTTTCTAGGCTTGCAAGTCAAGAAACTTAATGATGGAATATTCATTAGTCAAACAAAGTATGCAAAGGATATGCTCAACAAGTTTAATCTAAAGCCTTCTAAAAAGAATGCTAAGATACCTATGAGCATTGGAACCAAAATGACCTATACTGAATCTGACAAGAGTGTTGAAGAACACAAGTATAGGAAATTGATTGGGTCTCTACTGTACCTCACTGCAAGTAGACCTGATATTCAATATGTAGTTGGAGTGTGTGCTAGATTTCAAACAAATCCAATGCAATCACACTACAACATTGCTATGAAAATATTAAGGTATGTAAAGGGTACTGTAGAAGTTGGATTGTGGTATCCAAAAGACAGTGGATTGACTTTAGTTGGCTATTCTGATGCTGACTATGCTGGATCATTACTTGATAGAAAAAGCACCTCAGGAACTTGTCAATTTCTTGGTGCCAGATTAATATCATGGTTCAGTAAGAAACAGAACTCAATTGCCACATCTACCACAGAGGCTGAATATATTGCTGCTGGGTGTTGTGCTTCACATATATTGTCGATACAACAACAACTCAGAGATTATGAGATCAATGAAGAGAAAACACCGATTTTCTGTGACAACACAAGTGCTATTGCCATAACTCAGAATCCTAAATTTCATGCAAGAACAAAGCACATTGATGTTAAACACCACTTCATTAGAGATCATGTTGAAAAAGGCAATATAGAGATACTCAAGATTGGTACTGAAGATCAACTTGCAGATATCTTTACAAAGCCTTTGCAAGAAAGCAGGTTCTTAACCTTGAGACATAGTCTTGGGTTAATGGAGCTACCGAAGGAACTGAAAAGTTCTAATATCTGAGACGGAAATTCAAAGAGAAGAGATAAGATATCTGGAACAGGAATCCAGAATATCAAAGACAAAAGGAGAAACACATAGCAAAAAAATATCTGAGACGGGTACTCAGATATCAAAGGTTAAAGGGTAAATTGTCTATTTGAAGATTTCTGAGACAAGTACTCAGATATCTATGAGATCACAAAGTGAGGGGGAACACAAAAGAGAAATGTGGTACAACTGTATTCAGTCAACTACACCTCTGGTGTTTTGTATCTTTCCATTTTAAGTTACATACAGTCTCTGAACTGAATACATAAGTTCAAAGACTGTCCCCTAGTCACAGAAAAGAGATGTGATTCAGAAAGCCATATGCCAATTTCATTAATTGGGCACAATTACAATTACTAATTGTGATCATTGCTGAAGAAGCAATCGTAACCCTTGATGAAATGGGCGTTTGATCTTAACGGACGAGATTAATTCTCTGTAAAATAGTGGACTGTAAAATCACAGACGTGGCCCACTAAGCATTTAATACAAAACGAATTTTACCCACGCCTATCTGCATTTGCACAGATACATATGTACAAAATAAATTTGTATGTATATGTTTGTTGAGAGTAAGATGCTATATATGTAGGATTTTGGCAAAAGAAATCACTTTCGCCTAATCCAACATTCACAATTACACAGAAATAGCAAAAACCTTTCAAAGTTTTCTGCAAATCTCTGTTCTTCGCTTAGTTATTCTGCAAAGAATCACTAAACTTAAACCTTAATCTCTTTCCGACTTTCAAAAACTTTCACTATTTAAATAGATGGCTCCAAAACGTGCCTCTACCCAGAAATACCAAGCTACTACCTCTGGTACTCCTGAAAACAAACACCAGTGTTGGTTATAACAAACAAACGGTTGACTGGAGAGTTCAATCCTGATCATTGGACTTCAAATCACAGGATGATTTGGGGTGGTTCCATGATTGACGAATACCTTGTAGCTGCAATAGAAAACCAGGCTGACAGAAAGTTGGTACTTGATATGTTTGAAAAGGCACAAATCAAGGGCTTTCTATCTGCTCTTCCTAGTGGAGTTTCTTCACTGGATGTCCTGGAGTTTTACAATAACTCCACGATTATTTCCAAAGTCTCTGAAGGCACTGAGACTGTGTCTATCAAGACTAAAGTCCAAGGACAGGAAATCCTGTTGGACGAAATAGCTTTCTGTGAGCTGTTTGAACTTCAAAATCTTGGAAAGGATTTTGAAATTGACACCAAGGATGAAGATCTCCTTGAGGGTGTCAAAAAGCTCTACAGTGATGTGTGTGATCTTGACAAGCCATACACACCCATCGACTTCAAACTTGCTGACATCAGAACCAGACATCTGCTGGTTCACTAGGATGTGTTGGCATGTATCCTTCATAGATGCTTTGATGGTCTACAAGGAGGAGCTGACCGGATAAGCCAAGAACGTTGGATGATGATGTTCTTGTTGAATCAACAAAACAAGAGGCTAGAAAACCCTTTTAATTGGGGGAAGTACGCCTTCATGAAATTTGTGAAGAAGATACAAGGGTTTGAGCCTAAAATCATTAAGGGCCTTGCTGAGCCAAAAGCCACAGTAAGCTATGGACTGAAGATATGCTACTTACTGGAGTGCCTTGGCATTGAGCTCAGAGAGACGGCAGACATTGCCAATAGTAACCTACTCTACAAATATGAGTATACAAACATGATGAAAAAGGTTACTGCATCTCAGAAAGGTACCAAGAAATGAAAAACTGATGAGGTATCTGAGGGTTTCGTTGCGACCAAAAAGCCCATAACTTCACGAAAGAAGTCTGCTGGCAAATCAGAAGGCAAAACCATTATGGATGTCGACTCTCAGATATCTGCCGCCACTGCTGATGAACTCATCAATGAAGATGAACTCATCAATGCTGCTAAGACCACTGCTGATGAACTCATCAATGCTGATAAAAGCAGTGAGAAACTTCAAACACTCTCTGCAGAAGCAGCAGGGATTGTTGATATCTCAGTTCCAGATTTCGATGAGGAATCTGAAGATGAGGGGGAAGCAATAATCCCCAAGGTTGCTGAAAGAGCAACTAGTTCAAAGGTTGCTGAAGAAGCAACTGTGTCCATGGTCACTGGACAAAACACACCATCAGAGCAAGTAACACTTAAGCACATTGAAGATGCTCTGATGAGTGGCAACTTAGTGTTGGAGGATACTGCCATTGCCTCAACACTTAAAAGTCTGTCTCAAGCAGATCTGGATAGGCCCCATACATCATCACCTTCTTCATCCAGATCAGAATCACCACACCAACCACAACAACCAATAGTGGATGCTGTTGAGATGATACTTAAGTTACAGCATGAGATACCAGCATCTTTCCTTGCTGAAGAAAATCCTGTAAAAGAATAGGTTCCCCAACTCAATGAGAGGGATCAAACTGAGGCATCTGCTCAGAATGATTAACCAGGGGAGGCAACTGAGTTGCACACCTAGGAAAGGTCTGAAGTACCTGAAACTTCAAACAAAGAAGCTGAAATGGAACAATAAGACCAAAGCATAGAAGGGTCACAAGTTCCAGAGACCAATCAGCCTGACACTGCTCAGGTAGCTGAATGGTTTAACTCTCTAGCTACCTTTGATATTTTATTTTTATAAATCTTGTTACTTATAAAAAATTTCTTTGTTACAGGCTGAATTAGAAACAAAAGAACAAGAGGAAGCTGGAAAGCTTGCCTCAAAGACTGAGAAGGAGGCTCCCATAGCCTCACCACTTAAGGAACTTGAGCCTGTATTACATGTGGAAATTAGTTTCTTCAGACATAACTTTTCAGATATCTATTGTACACACTTGACTAACTAAGTGTTTGTTTCTAATAGGCTCCAACTGAGAAGAAAAATGATGAGGCTGAGAAGCCTAACTCATCAGAGATCAACCAGAGACTCACAAAGTCTCTAAGGAACAAGTATCTGAGCCTTCTATTGAGAAGGTATATATATCTCAGATATCTATATTCTTCACAATGTTACTCTGATCATTTTTATAAAAACTTAACACTTTCTACTCATAGGTTCAAAAAGAAGTTGAAGTTGTTGGGGAAATGCCCACTCAATCCCCTCAACCAATGGAAATTGATGAAGCCTCAAAGCCATCATCACAAGAAAACCTTCCACAGACTGCACAAGTCTCTGAAAGACAAATATATGAGCCTCCTAATGTGGAGGTAATTGACATCTCAGATATCTGAAATTGTCTATTATAGTTTTCTTGCTAAAATTTTCTAAGTGTTATGTTTTTAATCTCAAGTTCAAGTAGAAAGAAAGATCACTGAGGATCAGACTTCCAAGTCTCCTCATATCCGGATATCTGAGGCACCTGGAACCTCAGTAGTCAAGTCATCTGAGCCTGTCACACAGGTAACTCAGATACCTTTCTACTCTAAAGCCCAGATATCTACCATAGTTTGGAAACCAATTCAGAACTCTTTCTTTCAGTCTCAAGCAAGTGCCACTAAGGTCCCTGTTGATGAGAATAAGGACCTGCTTCCTTTCTTCAAGGAATACACTTTGCCAAAGCACCTAAAATGCTTCAAGAAATGGTAAAAGCTTCTATACTCCGATCTATCTGAGATCATAAACGTGACTGATCACCCCATAAGGAGAGCACGAGCCCTTGACTTGGAAACTTATATCAATGCTATGTTCCCCACTGAACAATACTCTTTTGGAACATTAATGCATAAGGACTTCGTCAAGGAAGTGGCCAGAAAGCTTATTCAAGCTTTCAACCAAGCATATGGTCAGACTAGAATGCAGATGGCATTCAAGCCTATTTTTCCCCAGACTTTACAGTTCATACCCTCTGAGCAAGAGGAAGTAAATGGGCAAATGATCACTATTCCAAAAGTGATCAATCTGGTTTCTGAAGATGAAGAAGAGAAGAAGACTGATGAGAATGACTATGAAGAAACTCCTTTTGACCATCACAAGGATGATGATGATGCCCCTGCACCAGGGACATGAGGGATTGCACAAGGAAATAATACCTCAGTTGCTGTAAAACCCACTGAGAGGACATCACAAAAATACCCTCCTTCATCTCCTCAGAAATCTACCCATCCATCTCCCCAACAAAAAGACTCTACTGAACAAGTAGTTGAGCACTCTGACGACAACACTCAGAAAATGTTGGATGCACAAGCCAGGGTTGCTCAACTCAAACAACTGTTGGAGGAAGAACAACAACTAAACCTTCAACTGGAAGAGAAGATAGCTAAATCTAAAGCAACGCTCCAAAATATTGAAGATCAAACAATCAAGGAAATGGAAGCTTATGCTGAAATGAAAGAACTCCAGCTTGCTGTTCAGGCAATTGCTGAGGAATTAGATACTGAGCAAGTATCTGAAGACAAGCATGATGCTAAGACTGCATTACCAAAAGATGTACCATCCTCCTCACTGAAAGGAAAGAAGTCCTTCTCTGAGATGGTTGTTGGACTAGAGAACATTGATGAAAATGTCCAAGAGGATGAAGATCACTGCGCTGATGACTCAGATGATGAAGAAGACAAGGCATTGGCAGAACACCGCAATGAA
Organism: Plantago major; assembly: GCA_026545765.1. Taxonomy (NCBI): domain Eukaryota; kingdom Viridiplantae; phylum Streptophyta; class Magnoliopsida; order Lamiales; family Plantaginaceae; genus Plantago; species Plantago major. Next base: position 84,530,907 of record CM048841.1, read on the forward strand.
CACTTAGCGGTTTCTCATTTGAAAAGGAAGCTGATTGCTCCTGAAATCTTCAGCAAGCTACCAAATGTCAACTCCAATGAATACTTGAATAGATATCAAGTACTGGCTAAATTGAAAAAGGAGTTGTCTTCTCAAGATAAAGCCGCCATTGCATCAGTCCCTGCAGAGATGAAGACATTCACTGAGCTCATCACTCAGAGAACAACCAGTCTGGTCATTGCTCAGAAAGACCTAGGCATGGTTAGGGATGATGACCAAAACTTGGCTGCAAAAGCCTTTGAAGAGGCTAGCTATGCTGCTGGAAAAGCAGATGCTATTCAAGGCCCACTAGCAGAGCTCACTGATAAGGAAACAGGTCTTATCAAACAAAATCAGGAGCTCAAGGCTAATCTGGAAAAGTTGGTTGCTGCTTACAACTATCTGCAAGGCAATTTTGACTCCCTTTCAGAATCTTTTGTGATTCTTAGTCAGTCAACAATGACTAAGGGGGAAGGATTTCAAGGTGCTCAGAGAGGAGGAGGAAACAAAAGAAAATATGAACAACCACCACTCAGAATAAATGAGCCCTCCTCTAGTCAGACTGCTCTACAGATAGTGGCCACCACTCAGCAACTTCCTGAAAAAGGAATGAAAACAAGGGCCAGGGCACAGAATCCTCCAAAGGGTACCAAGGCTCCAAGGAGAAGATAAGTGATAGGGGTTGATGAGTCTTCAGAAGAAGAAGAAGAAGGCCAAATCAAATCCCAGGGCAATGAAGAAGGCTGCAAATCACCTAACAAGAGAAATCTAGAAGATGATGATGAAGATGAAGCTCCTCTTCACAGAAAAAGAAGAAAGATAGATAGCCTATCTGAGCCCATAGCTGCAAAGCCTTTGGCCGCTAAAACACCCTCTGGAAATACCAAGTCAATCCAGGGTGGTTCTTCAAGCAATCCCCCAAGGGAGAATTCAAGACAAAGGAGGAATAGATTGAGAGATGAAAGAAGAAAAGGTCAATTTCCACTCAGGCCAGAAGAAGCCAGAATTGAATATGTGAAGACCAACAATGACTCCTCTGTCTACAGGTGCATTAATCAGAAGAATGGCTACTGGATTCTGGAACTCAAGCACTTACTAGTAAATGAAAAATTTCCAGAACCAATCCATAAACAACTCATGGCATGGAGAAAAGACAAGTCTATCTTAATTAACACTAACCACATCAAAGCCTGGTTGGATTTTGAAGTAATCAAGAGAATAGAAGCCATGAAGAAGGACCTCTCTAATGATTGTCCTTATGGAAAGCCAGATGATGTGCACATAATTCCTAACATCACTAGAACAGGCACAAGAGCAAGACTTGTTGTGGAACCCTATGAGTCTTTCTACATGACTGAAGATCAATTCAAGGGTGACATCAGATATCTGAGGATCATATATGAGTACTTCAAGCTATCAGATATCATAATTGAGCATGCCTGGAAATGGAAAAGTATATGTTGGTCAAACACTTTACCAAGAAGAATCCCACCAAAACCTACAAAGAAGTATGTGGTTTTTCCAGAAATACTGAGATGATAGTCAGGACCTTGCTCTATGACTACTCAGATAATATCAAAAGGTTTGGGGATAGGGAATTTGCTAACTGATCCACAGATTTGCTGAGTGAAGACTTGAAGATTTTGAAGACTTGAAGACTAATAAATCAGAATGTTTACTTGGAGCTTGGTTACTCCTGTTGTTCTGATTTAACTAAGTATTTTCTTTTGTATCTTGCTGGCTGAGATGTAATGTGTTTTATTTATTAAGTTATCCTTGAATTGTTTTTGTAACATATATGATGAACCTACTCTCAGATATCAATCTATAAAAAGATAACTTGTCAGCAAAGATCACACCTTGTGATTTGGTTGATGTTTACTTTCTACACTTAATTAAAATGAATTGAAAAGATCATAAGAAATGATTAAGTGATAGATTGTTCCCTATTCCAAGTTGTAATAGGTTTTAAAGATAGTCATCGTTGACTGATCAAAAAGGGGGAAATTTGTTAGGAATATCTGTTTAGATTTTGATCAGCAACCTAATGACTTATCTTAGCTCAGAAAGGTGGTTAGTACTCATGGTTCACTTGAACACTATAAAAGAGGAAAATCACTAAGTATGTTAGTCTAGCAAATCTTGTATAGGATGTTAGGTCTCTAAATGTAATTTTTTATATCTTTGAAGAAGACCAAGAAGAAAGCATCCAGCAGGAGAGTTCAACCATTTTTGAAGTTTTGAAGACTGCACAAGATTGCTGAAGACGAAGGTCATCAGATACCTATGTCCAGATATCTTGATTAAACAAGTGTTTTTCAATAAAAAAGTTTTGCAAAAGATATCTGAAAACACAAGGTTCTGAACGAGGAAAAGTGCCCACAGATATCTACACTCAAATACCCTGGATAAAACTATGTTTCTAGGAAACAATGTTTCAACAGGTATATGAAGATGTGAAGGTCTCTGGAAAGGGACATGCAATGCTTCAGAAAGCATGCATAGTTCTGTTGGCACTACATGACAAAATTAGTACAATGCAATAAATGCGCAGACAGAGACATCTGAAAAAAAAAGAGGAAATATCTGAAAAGAGACAACGTCTTCTGTAGTACTATTTACAGATATCAATAGTTTGAATTTCATTAAGCCTAATGGATACTATTCAAACGGCATGATTTTCAACTATAAATATCAACACTTAGACTGCTTGAACACACCAAGAACTTACATCTACGAACTCATTCATTCAAGCATACAAGCATTCAACCTACTTACTCTTTAGCTTACAGTTGCGACTAAGCTCTTGAATTGTAAGTAGCACGAAAGTTCTAAGTGTCCTAATCCTTAACAAGCATTGCTATATGTGAAGGAGTTAAATCAAAAGATCAAGTATCTAAGCTTCATTCTCTAGAACATTTAACATAGAGTTGGGTCTATAAAGAACATATCACCACACATTGTGAAGTGTGTTAACTGATTCTTGTTCTATAAAGACTACTCACCTGAAAAACTACCTTAACCAACACCTTAAACGGCGTGGAGTACAGGAAGTACTTAGTTTGGGAAACTAAGGAATAACTCCAAGGTTACTGAGCATAGGAAGTTCTTAGTTTGGGAAACTAAGGAATAGCTCAAAGTTTTCTGAGTACATGAAGTACCTGGCTGAGAAAGCCGGGGAATAACTCAGGGGGAACACTTGGTTGGGAACCTAGTGTAAAAGGAAATCAAGGGATAGGTTTATTGTAAGGAAAACTCAATATCTATCTTAGTGAATTTCATGTCCTGAGAAAGGGCGAGTGGATTAGTTGAGAGATTACGCCACCCTCAGATACCACTATAAAGATCTGTGTTATTTACTTTCTGCAACTTATTACTTGCTTTATTTACCTTGCTGAGTATTTACACACTTATATCTTGTTGAGCACGTGCACTTATCACAGAAAAGTCTTCCGCTCTCTGAAATTAAGTATCAGATATCTTCACAGATATCTGAGAAATTGTGTTTATCGACAAAAGTTGTAATAGACTATTCACACCCCCCCCCCTCCCCCTCTAGTCTTTTCCTTTGCCATTATCTGGACCAATAGAAAAAATGTGAAAGGTCTCTCTTTAAATTGCACCTTTATTGTTAGTTTTATGTTAGTTTTAAGTGCAATTTAAGCCATTTAAATTTCCATTTATTTTTAGCTCTTCAACCCTTTCATCTTCACTCAATCCACCCTATAAATACCCCCTTCTTGCAGCCACTTTTACTCACAAAAATTCTGAATATTTTTCTCCCAAAAATCTTCAAGTACTTTTGTCTTTTTCTTTCAAGTTTGTAGCTTGTTCTTCTTGCAAGTACTTTCATGGTTCTTGCTCTTCCTAACCTTCAAATGTGAGTGTTCTACAAAACTATATATATGTATTATTTTCAAAACCTGGAAGATATTTTAATATGTTTTCAAAATTATATATAAGTATTGCATGGTTTTCAAAACGCACGTCCTATTGCATAAAAATCAAATCACGGAAGAGTTTTTGCATGCTTCCGCTGATTTTGAAAGATATATATATTTTTATATATATGATTGTTATTTTGTTTTGATTGACGGTTCAAGAAAGATACATATGTTTGGTTCAGGTTAATTGGCTTGTAGTTTGGTCAGTTGTGTCTGGCGAGCTACTTGTCGGTTTCCTTTGCCCATTCCCTTTAAATCGAGTGAAAGAAGCCTTCACTGATTTAGTTGGGTCGTAGAATTTCACCCCTGTACCATGGCAGGGTCATGACTGGATAGTTTGATCGACTATCAGGGAGACATAAGGCCTGTTTTACTGTGGGGTTATAAGGAGCGGCATGAAATAATGTTTTTTTTTCTTCTGAAAAGTATACGTTATTGAAAGTATATTGGGTTTTTTCTTGATTTTATTGTTATGATTTTAATGAAAACTTCTCACAAAAATATTTGAACACTCATTGAGGTTTTTCTCAAACTTGTTTTTATTCCCTTCCTTGTAGGTGAGATGGCGGCGAAGAATGAACGACCGATAAACTCAGCAAACTAAGTGTGTAGTTGGGATTTGGGATTTTTGTGAATAAAAATAATGTCCTTTTGTGTATTTAAAAAACTCATGTCATTTCCTGTTATATTGTGTATCTTTTAAAGACAAGAATGTTGAAAATCTTGTGGTTTTATTTGCTGAATAAAATATATTTTTATTCCAGCAACTTCCCATGTTTCACTAAACGTTTCGGCTCTACTTTCGCCTGACGTCCCGATTGAAATTCACTTCTTTTAAAAACCTAAAAGTCGGGGCGTTACACAACACAACAACCTCACAAGCAACCAAGTGAACTGGCACTAGAGAGTAAGGAGGTCCGAGGCACAAGGTCCGAATGAAAGGTACTTGACAGATTGAGAAGAGTATCTTATGGGCATCCCAGTACGGTCCGGACCCAATGTCCGGACCTGCCTCTTCGGACCTTAACCGCAGCAGACTGCATCAAAGCCTCTAATACTCTCACATTAATGACTAAACTACCCCTTAAAGTCCAAAGTCGAATGGGGCAAGTGTCATTAGGCCATGGGCCTATTGAAGCCTTGGTGGCTCAATCCAGGCCTTACACTTGGAATGATCTGGTGGAACCCTCCCATTTTGGGAGAAATCTATATATATGGCACACATCCCCATAATAACGGTAAGGCACAATCACTTCTCATTCCCGATAATCATACCGAGTAGATCCTCACTCTCTCGCAAGTAAAGTCTCCTTCCGGTTTGACACCACGCAAACCAGGTATAAGGTTCTAACCCCCCCCCCCCCCCTCTCTCCAAGCTACTTGTGCAGGTCCTCACGTGTCGCCTCTTATCAGTACGACGGTTCTTATGGGCTTCCACTCATTGGTTCTTACGAGCTAGGTGGTCTAGGTACTCAGGGTGAAAGAGAACAAGGGAAATTCATTTAATTGTTCGGGGGACGTTGCCCTCGACATTTTGGCACCGTCTGTGGGAATCTTTACGAAAAGTTCCATTCTCTTCAGTAATGGCAAGAATAAGAAGGTCTGTAAGAACCAACGCTACTGCGATCGATACGCCCGCCCCAAGGCAAAGAGGCAGACCTCCCACTCGGAGGGGAAGAGTGGCGAGAGCCACTTCAAGAAACACAATGGACTATCCAAGTGATGGCCACACCGCTAGTCTCTCTTCAGAGGAGGAAAGACACCGCTTGTCCACCAATGAGGACTCATGTACCCGGGGTTGAAGGACAAGTTCCTCCGTTAGGAACACATGGTCCTCCTCCAGGGAGAAACTTCACTCTTCCAAACGGGAAGATTATTCACCCCAGTGAGTTTGGGATGAGTGAGAACCAGTTTGGCCTCTTACTTACCACTATTCAAGGTTGCTTTGGATCAAACAACCTCCAGCCTCCTCAACCTACTCCTCCTTTGGCAATACCATGACAAGCTGAACCCGCACAATCGAGGAATGAGCATCGTCCAATCCAACAAAGGTTAGGGGAACCAGCCCAACCAGAAGACCTAAGGAACCTTCTAAATAGGAGGGCCGCTGCTTCTAACGAACACCGAGAAAGAAGTCCGGTGAGACCACGAGCAGAGGAAGCTGGAACTAGTTGACGTGGGGCTCTTCAGCATGGACAGAGGGACCACGTGGCAGAAAGCATCTCGATAGTTCCCGTTGATGATCTTCCTCTAGATGTGGCAATCAACCCAAGTACGGGCGAGAGGCTAATCGCTGAGTAGATCTATGTCCAATAGAAGACCTTGGAAACTCAAATTGCTACTCTGAGTAGGATGGTGAAGGCACATGAGAAGGTGACTCTTAGAGCTCCCAACCCTTTATGTGATGAGATAAGAAGGGAAAGGAAGCACCCTGACTCTACTATCCCAAATCTTGAGCACTATTATGGAGACACTTGCCTCGTGGGTCACCTTACTAGGTATGAAAGCAAGATGGAGACTAACGACCTGAATGACAACACGAAGGCTCTTAACTTCTCCAGTACTCTCTTTGGAGAAGAAATGGATTGGTGGACCTCTTTGCCCAATGGCTCCATCAAGTCTTATGCGTATATCGCTTCTCTCTTCCTAAAAAGGTTTGAGAAAGCAAAGAAGAGAAAGAGATTAGTGGAGCACTTGGCAGGGGTAATCCAGAAAGAGCATGAGGATCTTAGAACGTTCCTTGACCGTTTCAATACCGAAGTGCGCCAGGTCGAACCTCACAGCATCAAAGAGCGGGTCCGACACCTGTATGCTAACACTTACAACGACGATCTCAGAAGGAAGCTTTCCAATGAAGAAATCACAACCGAAAAATACTTGGAAGATATCTGTGAAGGAGTCTTGTATGGTGAGGAGTACCGAAGAAATGTTCCAATAAGAGCCGGGGCCAGAAAGGGGAAGGAACCAATGAAACAGGAACCCCCTCTCCGGCCTGGGAAGTTTGAACAAAAAAAATGAATTTAGAGACAAGAGGGAGTTTCGTAGGGATAGAACCCCTCCAAGAAGATATGCCGAGTATACTCGCCTCAATAGACCAAGATCCGTAGGGAGTTCCGTAGGGATTGGCCTCTATTGTCGAGAAAAACTTAGACATACAATAGCCAAAACCTACAAGGAGCAGTAAGAGGAACAAAGCTTCGAAGGAATACTGTAGGTTTCACAAACACAAAGGCCACTCAACTGAAGATTATATCCAGTTGAAAACAGAAATAGAAGGGTTGATAAGGAGCGGAAAGTTGAAAGAATCAGTGTATGAAGAAGAGCCCTCCAGGCACCAGAGAAATGAACAAAGAAGGGAGGAGCGTGATTTGGAACCTCCGACAGGATCCTTACCGCCACCACCTGCAGAAATTCCACCCCACCAAGCCCAAAGGTACCGCGGGTACCCTGAAGATGTGGGAATGGAGAACCTTCCCTACAGCGGAGTTATCAATGCCATAGCAGGAGGCCCAGCTAGAGGAGACAGCCGCAACGCAAGGGAAAGGACCGCACAACATCTGAGAAACAATGATAGAGCCTATGCTCCACCGGCTTTGAAAGGAACAAATGCCATCACTTTCGATGATAGTGAAATTCCCCCCACCAACGTCTGGTGGAGGAGATCTCTTAAAGACCCTGATGTTCCTTTGGTCGTCTCTCTAGTCATCGCCACTTATAAAGTCAACAAAGTACTTGTTGACACAGGAAGTTCCTCCAACGTCATCTCCAAGAGAACAATGGAACAAATGCACTTGGGCAATATTCAATACAGGCGAGTATACACCTCCTTAGTGGGATTCGGGGGCTCTATAGTTCGCCCCATTGGAAGTATACGCCTACAAGTTTCTATGGGAACCTTCCTAACAAGAGTGACTAAGACGATCCTCTTTGTGGTGGTCGACATCACGTTTGACTATAAAGTGATCTTGGGGCGCCCAGGACTCAACCAATTCAGAGAAATCGCATCTCCTTTACACAATAGGATGAAGTTCCCTACCCCAAATGGTGTGGGAGAAGAAGTGGGCAATGTTAGGGAAGCATGGGAATGTTATATCATGTCAACCAGAGGAGCCTCAGCACCAGTTCTTTCGGTCGCCAAAAGACCCAGAAGCCCTCCCCCTGCGCCTCTTACCCCAGTGAGGGAGGAGATTGGGGCAGGGACACTCAAAGAAAAGTTCCCCAAGACTGCAAGGATGGAGCCCCATGAAGTCTTAAAAGAAGTTCAATTGATTGAGGGAGACCCAGAGAAGATAACCCGGATCGGAACAGAGATGAGCTCTGAGGTAGAAATGAAGCTCGTCACCTGCCTTCGGGACAACCGCGATGTCTTCGTCTGGAGCACTGACGATCTTAAGGGGATAGACCCAAGGATTGCAGTTCACCGTCTGAACATGGATCCTACGGTAAAACATATCCGACAAAAGAGAAAGGACTTCGGACCTGTTGAAGATGCTATCATAGCAGGAGAAGTAGAAAGGATAATGAAAGCAGGACACATCAAAGAAGTTAGATACTCCGACTGGGTCTGTAACGTGGTCCTCGTCGAGAAAGCTCCGGGGAAGTGGAGAATGTGCAATGACTTAACTAGGCTCAACAAGTTTTGTCCAAAGGATCCTTATCCATTGCCCCGCATTGACCAGTTAGTGGACTCCACCGCGGGATGTGCGCTCCTAAACTTCATGGATGCCTATCAAGGCTTCTATCAAATCAGAATGGCTCAAGAGGACATAAAAAAGACGGCCTTCTTTGCAGCAGGAGGAGTCTACTGTTTCAAAGTCATGCCATTCGGCCTCAAGAACGCGGGCGCTACTTACCAACGATTGGTGAACAAGATGTTCAAAGAGGAGTTGGGCAAAACTATGGAAGTCTATGTGGACGACATGCTAGTAAAAAGCAAGATTGAAGAGCAACATGTAGAGCACCTAAACAATTGCTTTTCCATTCTTATGAAGTACTGAATGAAGCTGAATCCCGAGAAGTGCACGTTTGGCATGAAGGGAGGAAAGTTCCTCGGATACATGGTCACGGAGAGAGGCATCAGCGCCAACCCAGAAAAAATAAAGGCAATCCTGGTCCTACCACGGCCAAGGACAGTCAATGAAGTACAGAAGCTTCTCGGGAGGATAATGTCTCTAAGCCGCTTCATCTCCAGGTCCGCCGAGAACAACCTACCCTTCTTTAAAATCTTGAGGAAAGGAGACAAGTTCAAATGGACAAAGGAATGCGAAGAGGCCTTGGAAAATTTGAAGAGCTATCTCCTTTCACCTCCGCTCTTGTCCAAACCGGTAGAAGGTGAACCTCTCTGCCTCTACTTAGCGGCCACTGCCGAAGCCATGAGTTCCGTATTGGTGCGGATTCAGGGGAACGACCACATGCCAATCTACTACCTAAGCAAGGCCTTTGTAGGTGCCGAAGCTAGGTATGTTAAGATTGAGAAGCTAGCCTTCGCGCATGTCCGACGATTAAAGCCTTACTTCAAATCTCATCGAATTGTGGTCCTTACCAACGAGCCAATAAAGCATGTCCTTGGTAAGCCAGATCAATCAGGACGGCTATCCAAGTGGGCGATCGAATTAAGTGAATACGATATCGGGTATCAAGCTCCTTCAGCCAAGAAAGCTCAGGTCCTTGCCGACTTCCTGGTAGACTACCCCGAAGAAACTGAAGAAGAGACCAATAGTCCGCAAGGGGACATGAGCCATGTGATGCTCACTCAGGAGGAAGCCATCCCGGAAGAAGAAAGAACCAAAGAAAAAGAGCCCGACGAGATGTTCGAAGATGGTGTACAACTCTGGGCTAAGTATCAGGAACCCATGGACGACTCCATGAGGGTGAGACACATGTTCCTCCTAGATGAAGTAGCAACTTCCCAACACCTACATCTTCCATCAACAAGCAGGAAGACGGGAAAGTTCCCGCTCCCGCGATGGAGACAAAACCTGAAGGCAAAGGATGTTGGACACTGCAAGTGGACGGATCCTCTACTGGACGACTGGGAGGAATAGGAATTCTCCTTGAGAGCCCTGATGGCGCTAGGCTAGAATACGCCATCACCCTCAGCTTTAAGGTGACAAACAAGGAGGCCGAGTACAAGGCACTCCTTACCTGCTTAAGAATGGCAAGGTCTCTCCAAGTAAAACGAATCAAAGCCTATACAGATTCTCAGCTTGTCAAGTCCCAGTTTTTCGGGTCTTTCGCCGCTAAAGGACCCAACATGATCAAGTACTTGGAGCTCCTCAAGAAAGAAGTTGAGCACTTTGAAGTATTCACGCTGTAACAATTCAATAGGGAATGGAACGAGAAGGCCGACGCTCTTTCCAAGTATGCCTCTGCCCTAGGAATTTTGGACATAAGGAGTATTATCCTGATGACTCTCACAGATTCTTCCCTGGCAAACCCCACCGGTCAAGTCTTCCTCTTAGGCGTCGAAAGGAGCTGGATGACCAACATATTTTGCTATCTCAAAGATGGCTCTCTACCATCAGACCCAAAAGAAGTAAGAAGGATCCTATGCCGAGCCAACAGGTACGTTATCCTGGTAGAGGATCTCTACGAGAGATCTTTCACTGGCACTCATATGAGATGCCTTGGACCTCACAAGGCAAAAACTGTTTTGGAAGAAATCCACACGGGAAGTTGCGGGAGTCATTCAGGGGGACGAACCTTGGCTCAGAAGGTCATAAGGAAAGGATACTATTGGCCTACCATTGATAAGGATGCTGCCAACTTCGCTCGTGCCTGTGAAGACTGCCAATACTATGCTAACATACCACATCGCCCAACTAACCCTATGATTCTGTCAATCATAGCTTGCCCGTTTGATCAATGGGGAATAGACATAGTTGGCCCCTTTCCCCGTGGTACACACCAAAAGAAGTTCCTTATTGTTGCAATTGAGTACTTCACCAAATGGGTTGAGGCCGAAGTAGTGGCCACCATCACAGAGAGCCCAGTAAGAACCTTCATTTGGAAGAACATCATCTGCCGCTTTGAACTTCCTAGAGTCATAGTCTCTGATAATGAAGCACAATTCTCTGGAGCCAGGTTGAAAGAGTGGCTCCAATCCTTCAAGATAGAACAACGCTTCACTTCCATTGGCTACCCTCAAGCCAATGGCCAAGTTGAAGCTACCAACAAAACCATTGTGAAGATTCTAGAAAAGAGGTTGAGAACATCTCAAGCCAGCTGGGTAGATGATCTCGACAGAGTCCTTTGGGCACATCGGACAATAGCTCGCACTTCTACTCAGGAGACACCCTTCGCACTAGTATATGGCTCAGAAGCGGTCATCCCCTCTGCAATTGCTGTGGAAACCCAAAGGATCCAACAATACCAACCTGCTGAAAATGAAATCGCAAGGATCTACGACCTTGAGCTCCTCGAAGACAAAAGGATCAAGGCACTAGCTAATATCCTCCGCTATCAAGCTATGTCTGCCCGGGCTTACAACAAACATGTTCTCCCCAAGGATATACAAGTTGGGGACTTAGTCCTCCGAAGAGCTAACATCTTAAGCAATGTTGATAAACTCAAGCCCAAGTGGGAAGGACCCTACAAGGTCATTGGGGCTAGAGTCAATGGAAGCTTCGAGTTATAAGATGATCAAGGAAGAACCTTGAAGAGAACATGGAATGCTAAGAACCTACAGAAGTTATACGCCTAGAGTTACTTCCCTGAAGCATACTACGTCAGTTGCTAAGTTTTTGTCATTTTCTTTTCCCGGCCTCGAAGCCCACCAGTTGTACTTGAATTTCCGTCAAATCAATACAACTTTTTTGCAAAACAACTGCGCTATATTCGAACAAACACACTGCCTCGGACCCTTCAACGAGATCCGAGCCAATTACGAAATAGATGCCTGACAAACCAACTTTTCGAGAGAATAAACTTATACAGCCAGTTCAGGCTAAGTGACATAACAAGCCAAAGAAAGAAATTGCAACACTCAGAAAAGAGATTTTGCATTTCTCAAAGTACAAATTACAAAGTTCAGACATGCCCGTCCGAGTCACATAAAGCAAAAGGAAAATCTATATCGTTTTTTACAATATAAGTACACGATTCATGGAGGGGTATCCAGCATCCGGAACGGACCAATCGTCTTCATTCCGAGCCTGAGCCTCCGTGCAGAATAGGTACATCATCCTTTTGGAGCAGACATATTAGCGTGCCCCTTTTTAGGAACAGTCTTGACAACCGAACCATGAATCTTGCTTTATAACGATCCTATGCGTTCCGAAGCAGAGTAGCCGGAGAACGGAGTTCACTCTCCGAACCAAGCTTATGATGGTACAACGGCATCAGTCACTTCTTCCCAGTAACTCGAGGAAACCCTCACAGGAACCCCAGTTACTGGAAACAAGTGACTAATGCGACCGCACCAACTTAATCCGATCCGGGCACGGTAGCAATAGGATTCGGATCATAGGAACAAACAGTAAAGGCAGTTCATTTCCGAGTAGCATGTCCTAACCCCCGGACAAAGGATAAGTTTGAATCCGAAGTATCTGTGGTACGGAGATGTAGTCAAAGGGCCTTCTCAGACAATCCGCATCTTCCACCACAACCACTTTCTAGTTCGTGCCCATCCACACCACAAGAAAATGGTAAATGGTGGAAGGAGCAGGCAGCCCGAGGATTTGACTCTCCGAAGTAACAAGTGTTTGGTATTCCCTGGAACCAGCGAGCTAGTCCGCTTCCCCAGGGCTCAAGTTGTTGATACACACTACAGCCCCGGAGAAAGAAGAATAGCATGCCGATCCAAGGAGAAGTACTTCCGAAAATGGTAAATAGTGGAAGGGGCAGGCAGCCCGAGGAATTGACTTTCCGAAGTAACAAGTGTTTGGAAATTCCTGGAACCAGCAAGCTATTCCGCTTCCCCCGGGCTCAAGTTGTTGATACACACTACAGCCCTGTAGAAAGAAGAATAGCACGGCGACCCGAGGAAGATTACTTTCGAGTGGCCCAATCTTTTCATCCCCAACATGGTCCGATCCAAAAGGATCTTCGGACGTCCGAAGAATTAACCCTCCGAGACGGATCACATAGGAACGACGGAACCAACCTACTCGTTGAGATGTTCGGACCCGAGGATCCGAATCATCTGGAATGATCTGGCAAAAAGCCGTACAATCCAGGGGTATATATCGGAGTGAAGGACCAATCATATATAACTCACCACGTGGACCGTAACCGCCGGCTATGGGCTTGGGCCTGGACTTGGGCCTAAAACTTGGGCCACTATTGGGCCAACACGGAGACCCTTCACAATTCCGGCCTTATTGAATAAATTACTTCGAACTATAGCCTGATTGGATCCGTCAATCCGAGCCTCTCATGATAACTTCTGTAACGCCCCGACTTTTGGGTTTTTAAAAGGAGTAAATTTCAGTCGGGACGTCGGGCGAAAGCAGAGCCGAAACATTTAGTGAAACATGTGAAGATAAAGACAACCTTTCATGTCACAGTTGTTGGAACAAAATATACTTTCTTTCAGTGAATAAAACCACATGATTTCCAACATTCTTGTCTTTAAAAGATAAACAATATAACAGGAAATGACATGAGTTTTTGAAAAGAAAAAAAGACACTATTTTCATTGACAAAAATCCCAAACCCCAACTACACACTTTGTTTGCTGAGTTTATCGGTCGTTCATTCTTCACCGCTATCTCACCTACAAGGAAGGGAATAAAACAAGTGTGAGAAAAACCTCAATGAGTGTTCAAAGATTTTCGTGTGAAGTTTTCATTAAAATCATAACAATAAAAAGCAAGAACTTAAAATCCAATATACTTTCAATAACATATATTTTTCAGAAAAAAATTATTTCATGTCGCTCCTTATAACCCCACAATAAAACAGGCCTTATGTCTCCCTGATAGTCGATCAAACTATCCATTCAGGACCCTGCCATGGTACAAGGGTGGAATTCTACGACCCAACTAAATCAGTGAAGGCTTCTTTCACTCGATTTAAAGGGAATGGGCAAAGGAAACCGACAAGTAGCTCGCCAGACACAACTGACCAAACTACAAGCCAATTAACTTGAATCAAACGCACGTAACTTTCTTGAACCGTCAATCAAAACAAAATAACAATCATGTATATAAAAAAAAAATATATATATATATATATATATATATATATATATATATATATATATATATCTTTCAAAATCAACGGAAGCATGCTAAAACTCTTTCGTGATTTGGTTTTTATGCAATTGAACGTGCGTTTTGGAAACCATGCATTACTTATATATAAGTTGAAAACATATGAAAATACCTTCCAGGTTTTGAAAATTATATATATGTATATATATATATATATGTATGTATATATATATATACATACATATATATATACATATATATATATATATATATGTATATATATACATATGTATATATATATGTATATATATACATATATATATATATATATATGTATATATATATATATATACATACATATATACATATACATATAGATATATATATATATATATATATATATATATATATATATATATATATATATAGTTTTGTAGAACACTCACATTTGAAGGTTAGGAAGAGCAAGAACCATGAAAGTACTTGCAAGAAGAACAAGTTACAAACTTGAAAGAAAAAGACAATAGTACTTGAAGATTTTTGGGAGTAAAATATTCAGAATTTTTTTGAGTAAAAGTGGCTGCAAGAGGGGGTATTTATAGGGTGAACTGAGTGAAGATAGAGGGTTGAAGAGCTAAAAATAAATGGCAATTTAAATGGCTTAAATTGCACTTAAAACTCATTTTAAAACCAACAATAAAGGTGCAAAATTAAGAGAGACCTTTCACATTTTTTTCTCAACATTTAAACACAATAACTAATGATAAATGATCAGATTTATCTTGGGAAAAAGCTCAAAAACATTTTTGGTATCACATAGGGTCAATTGTACACAAAAATAAAATGTGACACACGAAAAATGCAACACTTAGAGCAATTAAATTGAACTCACAATTAGACATGCAAATGTAATAACTAAACACAAAATATTGAACATGCAATGGCAATATCACACTAGACATGCATAAGTAACATGAAAATAAACATTAAAGACAAATGAAAATAAAGTCAGAAGGTCGATCGAAACAAAGCTGAAACATAGCATGTGACATTCGACATTACAAGCGACCTTTCGTATCGTAACATGAAAAAGAAAGAAAAATATTTCATTCATTAAAGAAACCTCAAGTTACCAAACTCTTGTATTTTGAAATATATGAATATAAAATAACACTTTAATTTCAAAACATTAAGAGAGCCCCACACACATAAGACATGCATGTACATTACATAATTCAAAAGTGACTCTTCACATTATAAATCAATCAAAGAACATATATAATTAGCTTGTATTGAATTAGTTAATTAAAAGGAAGACTCTTCACATAAATCATCAATAAAGCACATACATAAAGACTTGTATTCATTAGAGAATTAACACTTCACATTATTCATCAATAAAGCACATACATAAAGACTTACATTTAAATAAGATAATTAAAAAGAATCTTAGACTTCTTCGAACTTAACTACTATTAATATAACATATAACAAACTCACATGAAGGCAATTGTAGTTAATCTTTAAATCTAATCAAGCCACACAAATAATGACATACATTAAAATACATAATTAAAATGGCACTCTTCACATTATACATCATTCAAAGCAAACAAATAAAGTATTGAATTAAGCTAGACAATTAAAAAGAAGTCTTGGCACATTAATCATTCATAAAGATAAATTTAAGGGATGACTATCAAATTATTTTAAAATAATTACACCAACAAATTAAAGGATAAAATATTCACATTTTTAAGTAGGAAAATACACCAAAAATAATTTCTCTTCTTTAAAAAAAATACAAAATAAATAACCACACATATTACAAATTTACAAGTTACATAGACTTTTAAAGCAAATAATAAACATCTAAAACAATAACACAAATAATTCAAATATATTTTCATACAAATACACTAACACAAGTAAAAGCATGCAAGGACAAAAATACTAAGGTACGTCAAAATCTGGGGTGTCACAGCTTCCGTGACAATTATGGTCCGTACCAGGTCAATCAAATTTTTTACCATGATTATCTCCTTCTTTACAACTTTTTCACAAGTTGACAAGGTTCGGAGCGCTACATCAAGTCTCTATGAATCGCGTAGGATTTTAACATCCGAACTAGTCCTACTTGTTATAGATTTTGATAAGCCCATCTCATCGGTACGATTGGCATTCAAAACTAAGACCCGGACGAACGCTTTGTCCGTCCGAGGCCGGGTGGTCAATCAATTCGGAGTTGCCTTATTTCCGAAGCATTTGGTCTCGTTGACTCGGATCCACTGGCCGACATCCGAACCAACGACACTTGCTTAAGCTACTGGTTTATTTTATAACCTAAGTTCGCAATGAAATACATGCATCTGAATAAGAAACAACACAAGCATATGATGAAGCCGACCGGAGCCATTGATGAGCCCGAACCAGTGCAATAAATTACTAAGTCAAAAATAATTATCCGAATCCAGATACGATAAACATTATCCATAAAAAGCAACAAAATGAAACATTGTTTTACGGTCCGAAGACCGGAATTACAGATTTCCGGAGCATACCCCGTCTTCACTCTTCTTGCTGTCCGGGCGAACCAGCATGTGCTCCGGGTGGACCTCTGATCTCTTCCTCCAAGGATGCTTGCAGGTCCGCCAGCCTCTTCTCTTGGGCTTCTTGGGCCAACCTTTTTTCCCTTCGGACCTTCAATTCCTCGAGGAAGGCAGGGCATTCCTTCATCAAGTTCAGCTCACGACGGAAGCCATGGATAGGCCCAGGCAGAGTCAGCCAGTCCCGGTTGTGCTCCACATGTTCCTCCAGGGGGACGAAGACACTGGACATCAATACCCTGGGCACGAAGGCCGGAAGGTACGGACCACCATGGTTGTACTTTTTGTCCTCTGTCTCGTCACATACTAGCTCCACAAATTCGCAATTGAGCAAGTCATCGTACGAGACACCCTCCGGAGCAAAGTCTGAACCATCCGCCTCTTTGAAAGCAGAAATGCCTTCAAGTTCCTAGTCGCAGTCACTCGGTATCCATCCCCTGTGCCGGAGCTGCCCCATGGCTGCATCGAAGCCATCCTGCCGAGCCTCGTCATACTTAGACTTAAGCATGAACTTGCAAACATCCGATCCCAAGAAGTCTTGGACAGCCTGTGTCCGGACCTTCAACAACTCTTTGAGCATCATATCTTTGAAGGTCCGGGAGACCCCGACGTACTCGTCCACGCTTTCCTTGTGCACTTTGAGATCCTTCTCCAGACACAGGATGGCACTCTTCAGCTTCCCAGCCTCCTCTTTGGACTCCTTCTTAGAAGTAATGGCTTTCTTCAACCTTTCGGACAAGCTGACCACCCTGGACGCCTTTGTCACCCGAGCAGCCTCAGCCTTGGCCAGGTCCTCCTCCATTGTAGCCCTCCGACCTGCCACCACGGAGCACGCTTGAATAGTGGTAGTGAGCTACGTTATCCAATATTGTAAAGTCAATGAGGGTTAGGAGTCAAAGGAAGATGTAACATTTTATGACAACCAGTAAGACCATGGTTCGATTAATACGTACCTTCTAATGAATTGCGGATAACTCCGCAATCCGGTCCAGCTCCGGAGCAGCAGCCATCCAGGCCACCACCGCATCCAAGTCCGATTCACTACTAATTTTCCCCTAGCCCTTCTTGGCATGAGGGATCGGACTTTCGGAAGGGCGCTTCTGCCCGGCCGCAGCACTCGAACCACTGGCAGGAGGGTCCCGGGACATAGCCCTCGGAGGTTTCTTCGCCCCCTTCGAGCCCGCCACCTTGCCATTATCCGGGGTGGGCATCGCCTGAGCCTCCTCACCCGCCACAGCACTCCGAGTCTCCTCCACTCGGAAAGTGGCAGCATTCCTCCGCTCGTCCATCGGAAGCACAGTGGACGTCTTGTTATCTGGGTCCGAGTGCCCTCCTCCATCTCCTTCCATTGAACGGCATTCTGCTTCCGCTTTAGCTCGCGCATGGTCGACATGATGTAATCGAACAAAAAATCTGTGCATCCGAAGAACAAAAAGTTAATACACGACAAATCTTTCGCGAGACAAAACAAACAGGGCAATAAAGCAACAACCGACTCGGATAGGATAACTACATGACCAAATGAGGAAGAACTTACTCAAATCCTTCTTCCCATCACAAAAGCTGGGCTCCGAAAAGCCAGCTATGTGGGGAATAGGCTGGCAGATTAAGCCCCAGAAAAAATACTTCTCTGGGTCTTGATTCTTGTGGAGAGCTTGCATCCACAATGGAATGTTCGAGCCGGAGGCTTCCAGTCCGGCAGTCTACCTCGGAAGAACTTCCTGATGAGACAATATTCTAATGTCTCATTTGGTCCTTTTTAGCGGTCTTTGTGAGTCTTTGTCTTTAGTTTTGTAGTCTTTTTAGTTCGTTTTTATGCTTTGGTGTTGTCTTTACATTTTGCAGAAATCGATGTCTTTTGAGCTAAATGAGAACAAGCCACTTAGCATGGCTCGCCGCGGCGAGGAATTCTGTCCCCCGCGGTGAGATTTTACGAGCTTGGAACTGGAAATTGCAAGAAGGCTTGCCACGGCATGGAAATTAGTCCGCCATGGCGAGATTTAGCGAATGGTTATCTTCTGCGATTTAAGAAGGCTCAGCGCGGCGAAGGAATTGGTCCGCCGCGGCGAGATTTTGTGAATGAAGCTCCTGTCTTGAAGATTGTAGCTTGCCGCGGCGAAGGGATTTTCCCGCCGCGGCGAGATTATATGAGAGCTATATATTTTTCTATTATAAGGCTGCATGGCAGTTATTCCATCCTTGGCCATGAGAGGCGCATATCGCTTTTGTTTTCCCTATTATATTAGATTTTGATTCTTTCTTTCAGAACTTCTTTTACCCTAGATTTACAGAGGAAAAAGCTTAAGAACTAGACATTAACATTGAGACATCTTTGGAGCTTGGTTAATCATTGGTTTTACTCATCAGGATTATTGGTATTGCTTTCTTCTTTACAATTCGTTCTTTACCTTTATCGATTGAATTGTATGTTATTGCATGCGAGTTTCATATCTATGTTTCGTATGATCATTACCATGAATCCTTGCATGCAAATCTCAAGTATGAGTAGCAAAACACTTTTGAATACAGTAGTATGTGAAGATTATACATATTCGTTCTAGGGTTTATCAAATCACTCATACTAGTCTCGTATAAAATCTTCGTAAAAACCTTCAATTCGATAAGTCCGTATTAAATTCTCTAAATTGTTCATGTTAAGGATCGTGAATTGACGACTTACGATTTCTCCAGTATAATATATTCTAAGAACATTTGGTTGAATCGAATTGATTGATTTACTGTACAACAACCGAGTGACAAATATGAGTGTTATCCCTAGTTCGAATTAGCATAATTGGATCTTGCTACTGTATTCATCTTTCTCTCATTGTTAATCGTAATCTTAGCTTTAATCGAATTAGTTAGAAGTACACAAAAACGCATCAATCAAACTGTTACTGGCAAGTATCTGTTTACTCTCACTGCTGCATAGCTTAATTAATTCCCTAGAGATCGATCACGAGTTAGGCTTTATTCTGCAACTTCAGCTTTATCTCTAATTGCTTTTTAGAGTATAATTTGAGCTTATCACTTCCTCTCGAAGCGCCACTGAACCTGCTCCGCCTCGGACTGACCCTTTTTTAACGCTGGCCGGACGAAAATGTACCTCTTGACCAATTGATCCCCAAAGAAGAGAGAGGATCCACCAAAAAGGTATATGCTTGGCGACATACCAGCGTATAAAAAAGTCCATTCCTATTGCTTAAATTTACACTAAACAATTTATGAAAATTGTCAAAATCCACCGGGATACCCTTGTATTTACACATCACCCCGAAGCACATCAAGTTTCCGAGGGAGTTGGAAATGATCTGGTGCGGACTCAACCCCATATCATTCAAAATGTCCATCAATTCGGACGCTACAGGCAAACGCCATCCACAATGCAAACTTATCTCATGCACGCACATGTATCCGGGAGGCGGATTGTAGAAGGCATGCGACTCATCCGGAATAAGAATCTCCACGGACTCCGGAATCTCATACCTCCTCTGAAGCTCCCCCACCTCCTCGGACGTCACAATAGACGGGCACGTTGGCAATGAACAATCCTCGTTCAGCTCGCCATCCGAGTCAGGATGAGTTACATCGTCCCTCGATCGAGGAAACTTCACTCGGAATACATCTTCACCTTTCTTGCTGCCCTCAAGTAGCTCATCTTCAGTCATACGGCGACTCGAACCCGCTTGTCCGGCTGACTCCCTCCGGAATACATGAGGAGAAATCATCTCTTCCTCTTCATCCTCTTCAGAACCGACACTATCAAGCCGACCCTCCTCTTCAACATTTTCATCCCTGGACGACGAACTCAACTCCAGTAC
Source organism: Plantago major (assembly GCA_026545765.1). Classification (NCBI taxonomy): domain Eukaryota; kingdom Viridiplantae; phylum Streptophyta; class Magnoliopsida; order Lamiales; family Plantaginaceae; genus Plantago; species Plantago major. The sequence goes on from CM048841.1 coordinate 84,551,450, forward strand.
CGTCCGAAGGGGAGCAGCAGTCTGAACCCGATCTTCAACACCCTCTTCAAACATGCCCAGCACGTGCGGTGCCTCAGAGGTATCATGCACTTCCTCGATGTTCGGCTCCTGTGGATCCGGAATGAATGGCACTCGGTTAGGGTTAGTCCTAAAACTATAACCTATGTTGCATACGAGGGATCGAATCTCTACCGGGAGTTCGGGCTCCTTCCCAGCACGACGCGGTTGGAAACTCCTTATGGTTCGGGAGGTCCTCTCTTGGACAGCACCAACACCTTGCACATTAGAGAATTCCGGGTAATCCTGACGCTTCGGAGACCGTGAACCCGAAACAACTAACCGAAGTAAAGAGCTTACCTCGGGCTCTTCCCGGCTTGGATGATGAGAACGGTCCAGCTCTTCCAAATCCTTAGCACCACCAACGTCAATCTCCTCGGAGCTCCCTAGTAAAGACAAAGCTTCAGAAGCATATCCTTCAGCTTCAGATCGGTTTTGACTATCACTCTCGGACATCCTAGGGAAAGAAAAGGCAGTTTTATGAGTTTTAAGATTGTAGTCCGAGAGGCCATTTACATAGATTAAAGTTAAAAGCATCTACAATCGGAGGATCAGGAACAACTCCGTCGCCCGAGGTTAGTTCAGAGTTAGTGCTAAAGTTCGGTATCAGGTCTAACTACTCAACGTAATCCGAAGCAAACTACGTTATACTTATAGCCAACTACGGAATATGGAAAACGCACATACATCCGAACATGCAACATTTTGAAGATGGACAAGTAGAATGCACAGAAAACTTGGAAGCAAAGAAAGAAAACAAATAACTTACTTGCACTCGGGTGATTGGATCGAAGGCAGCTAACTTTGCTCGGCTAACTCGCTACGAACTTCCTATTTCTCGCTTCGGATTGCTTGAACATGCTTCGAATGTACTCAAATTCGAAAAATCTTCTCTCTAGAAATGTGAAAGTGACATCGGTTAAGCCCCTATTTATAGAGGGTTAAATCAGGAAGCCCAACCGTCGCCATCTTTCGGGATTAAATCTCAATCGTAGATCAAAATTCATCCAACGTCGTAGTACAACAATACCAGGCGAAATGACGCTTTGTTACAAAAAATTTACCTTACGATGACAAAAACACATACAACAAACTCCACCATTCTCGGGAGAAGGACACCACTCCAACTTCGGATGGCCAATCCATCTTCTGCCACAGATCCATATCCTTTTATACAAGGAAAGCTGATTAAACTCACCATCACACGGACCCTCGTCCGTTCGGATGTCCCTCTCCGGACCATCCCAGTCAGGTTGATCAAAACCCTATCGTTCTCTACAAGGAAGGATGATTTAACTCACCATCACACGGACCCCCATCCGTTTGAATATCTGTCTTCGGATAATCCCTTCATCCACCAAAGGTACAACTCTGAAGTTCTTAGTGCCTACACTTGATCTCGCTTACAAATACCTCTTTTTTCCTCACTTTTCTTGCATTCTGAGCCTCCATCCTCGTACTGCAACAAAAGAGAGAAAGGGGGGGGGGGGGAGAGATTAAGTTAACGACTACAAGAAGCACGGATTACACCTTTTTTCTGCTTACGATGGATGGATTGAACCAAGGAGCAAATTGTTTTCTCCACTCTTAACAATAGTTCCACAACTATCTTATACTAAGATACTTGGAAACTAGGGGGACATATGTTGATACGGAAATATGTCCAATCCATCATAGACTCCTTTGGAATGAATCCTAAGGCGTCCCAAGTTGTCTGAGTTCGGTACCTTATAGTCCGACCCGGAGGACCGACCCTATGCCCCCGGCGAGTCCGACCCGCCCAGGTTTAGAGGTACAGGAGGGCCCAAAGGGTAGTAGATCCGACCCTGCCAATGGTGCGTAACCATGGGGTCCGACCCGGACACCCGTCTGGACTCAACACAACAACCTCACAAGCAACCAAGTGAACTGGCACTAGAGAGTAAGGAGATCCGAGGCACAAGGTCCGAATGAAAGGTACTTGACAGACTGAGAAGAGTATCTTATGGGCAACCCAGTACGGTCCGGACCCAACGTCCAGACCTGCCTCTTCGGACCTTAACCCGCAAAAAACTGCATCAAAGCCTCTAGTACTCTCACATTAATGACTAAACTACCCCTGAAAGCCCAAAGTGGAATGGGGCAAGTGTCATTAATGGGCCATGGGCCTATTGAAGCCTTGGTGGCTCAATCCAGGACTTACACTTGGCATGATCTAGTGGAACACTCCCATTTTGGGAGAAATCTATTTATATGGCACACATCCCCATAATAACGGTAAGGCACAATCACTTCTCATTCCCGATAATCATACCGAGTAGATCTTCTCTCTCTCGCAAGTAAAGTCTCCTTCCGGTTTGACACCACGCAAACCGGGTATAAGGTTCTAACCCCCCCTCTCTCCAAGCTACCTGTGCATGTCCTCACGTGTCGTCTCTTATCAGTACGACGGTTCTTACGGGCTTCCACTCTTTGGTTCTTACAAGCTAGGTGGTCTAAGTACTCAGGATGAAAGAGAACAAGGGAAATTCATTTGAGTATTCGGGGGACTTTGCCCTCGACAATAGTGACTCTTGATGTGATATACGGAGCACAAAAATTAAGAGACTCATTTGTCACATGATAATTCTGATTGGTTATTGTACTGTGTTTTGAACTTTGAAGCACCAACTTGTTTTATAGGCTCTACTTTTTGTCAAAAATACATTTTTACCTTTTAATAACAAAATGCAAGAAAATGTGCCTGAAATTTAATTTTCAGCTGTGGAAAGGGTGGTTTCTGAAAATAAAGAACCCAGGTTAGTTGATAGAGACGACGAATCCAGATTAAGAGTGAAGTATGCAATACCATATATATAAGAGGTGGATGAATGTATACTTAAATATATGATTCATTTCCTCTGTAGGACGATTGTAGACTAAATATATAATTCATTTATTGATTAACTTTGTAAATATATGATTAATTTGAACTTGCTAGCTACACCTTTGACTGTTTTATTTATGATGAACATGATCAAGGGATGCGTGGAGAACTAGGTGATCTTACTAAAACTAGACGATTTTAGTATCTTACTATACATGTTTAATTACATGCATGTACTAAACGGAAAAAAGTTACATGCACAAATAGAAAAAAACACATGATCTCATACTTTACCTCAGACGGCAAACCCCCTTTGACAAAAATACAATTACACCCACAATGAGTCAATGACACTAGTTACCGCGAAAAAAAACCATTTAAAGTATCATGCAAACTGAACAATAAGTATGGACTGACATTATAAGAAAAAGTTTCAATAGCGAGTGCAACTTTTTGTAAAGGTTTTGGTGCAATTAGAAAATTTTCGCTAACGGCCACTTAGCACCGTCCAACCTTTGTGTTAGGGAAAAATTTTTTGAAAGGTTTTGGTACAAAGTTTTAGTGCAAACTCAAAGTGGACCTAAAGGTTGAAGTGTAAAAAAAAAAAATTCTCTGGGATTGAGTCGGTTTCTTATTTGTTACTGCATCTTAATTCTTTCATGCCTGACTTGAATATAGACTAGGATTTGGTACGACTTAGACAATTGGTAGGGTTCAGAACCAGAGTACAATACATGCACTTGCACTTAAAAACACTACATTTATCAAAATGTACACATTTCTTTTCCAGAACTGAAACCGTACTAGGCGGTTACATTTCGATTTGTCTATCCGCTCAGTTTCGGTTACGAAACCAAACCGAAATTTCGGTTCATTTTGATCAAGTATAGGATGTGGTGTTACATATATATATATGCAGTGGCAGATCCAATGGGGTCAAATGGGGTCAGCTGACCCCCCTGGATCCGCAATACGTATTTAGTAGTACTAATTTGTTTATTTTTTATTGTTTGTCGAACTGGTTTGGTATGTGTGTGTTGATGGACGTGATCCATGTTCAAATCCTGGTGGCATCATTCTTTTACTTCTTTTTTCTCTTTGATTTTATTCTTTAGATTTCTTGTTCTACTTATTTCATTGTTCCAATTTTCTTCTCTTTTCATTAATTTCTTTTATACTTTTATTTATATTTTCTTCATCACTTCCTATCATACATCTTTTATAAATCTTTATCTATTCTTATATTATTAATATTTCATACTTTTAATCATGATTTACACTCACAAACCTATTTTCCTGTAATTTGTTTTCTCTATTATTTTATTTTTTTCTATGGACTCTTCTCTTAACTTTCTTCCACTCTTTCTGTTTGATCTATCCATGATGCTTATTTATATTTACACCCATACCATTATAGTTATTTATTCTTTGTTCATATTTTCATTTTAAAACATTATTTAATATTTCAACATTAAATATATGACACTACTATATAATTTTTTTCATTGATGTTCATACAATGGAATTTTGACCCCCCCCCCCCCCCTAAATTTTGCTCCTGAATTCGCTGATGTATATTTGGTACATTCAAGCGCAACGATAGTCGATGACGACGTCGCACAATCTCATGGGGGTGTATGTGACTCTCTAAAGTTTCAGGAGTTTAAAGACGTTGATGACACTAATCATACCATAAGAACTCCATCGTTAAGCGTAATATGGAGCAATTTTAGAATGACTGTCAGACTGGGATTCTAGTTCCCGGTGTTCATGAGTGTGGATAAAGTGATGGTATGACACATGGATTGATATCTAAGTTTCTAGAATGTATAAGTTGATCATTGATCTATTAATTATTCTCTAAAATCACATCATATTTTTATTTAATCTTAAATATAACGCAATATTTTGCACTTTAACCACGTGGTATTTCAACTCTTGAAGAAAAACATACCTTTTGCAGTTTTGGCATATGTCTCTGAATTTTTCCTAGTATTTTGAGAAATTTATGAAAGAGAAGTTGAATTGTTCAAAATAATTTTGCTTCCATATTTATTTGTGTGGGTAAGCTAAATAATCGAGATGTTTCGATACTTTTATTCCATTTGGGTGTGATCTTAAAGGGTGGTGTGACATAACATAATATTCAACACTAAAATTGGTGTATGCCTACGACTGTAGGAATTGCCAACTTTGGGTAAAACTACGATTGTCACTTGTTTAGGCTATATATACGCTATATATACGTGGGAATTATGTGTACAATTCGAACAACTTGGATAATCAATTATTCAACTGTAGCAATTTGACTGTACATTCATGTTACTTGAGCTAGGCATTAGTTGCCTAATTAAACAAACTCAAGTAATTGCAGAATGATTTATTAAACATTTTCAACCAATTTGTTTTCAATTGATCTAAGTTTCTACTCTTTTTTTTTTTTTTTTTTTTAGCAATTTTCAATCTTATTAAGTGGAAAGAAGCAAAATCACGGGGTGTATAAGAACCGCCCGTGTACAATTCTACATCCGAAATACCACCCCACACGGGAGGAGCAACAAACATTTCACTAGGGCTGATACACATAACAAAATGGAAGTGTCCTGTGAACCTGCGGAAACTGAGTTGTTAGAACACCAAGACATAGGCTGGTGGTGTTGATCTTCGAGCTTCTCAAACAATAAAGTTTGATTTTTGTTCCTGCAAATCTTATTCTTGACTTCCATCTTTACTTCCACATAAACGATCCTCAAACCACTACCAAGACTTGAGACTAGAAAGGCTTCCCTAAAACTCCCTTGAACTTCCTAGATAACCAACTCCGACGACCGGCCATCCATCCGTGGGCGAGCTCCGATGACATTGTTAGTCTTTAATAAAACAATAAATTAATGTGGTTAACATGATTTGTACCCATGACCTCATGGTAATGATTAATAGTATTTAACCACTATATAGAATTGTATGCTTGTGATCGGTGTTTCATGTTCTCCTATACTCCTTTGGTCACTAAAACTTTTCACAAATTTAGTTTTTTTATGTACCATATAACATTATCCATCATAAAAAAAAAAAAAAACAGATACTATCCCACTAAAAGTATCCATTTTCTTGCATTATATTTATGTTAAATTTGCACCTAAAAGTATGCTTCAACCATAATATATATATGATTTTTTTGGGACGGAAGGAATAGTTTATATTGGTCATATAGTATGCTATTTTCATCTGTTTTATATTGTTACTATCATTTGTCAAGCATACACATTCTCTTGTTATTTATACTTCATAAATTGATGTGCTCAAATTGATACTTAGAAACAAGTAGCAAGCAGTTGTTGTAGAATAAACAAAGCTAACCACAGAGTCGTTCGCTAAGGACACAATTAAGCTACCAAGCAATTGAAAGAAAATAGTCACTTGCGTAAACTGTTCGAATTGTTTGAGTTGTTAACTACTAATAACTAGAAAAAAGAAAAGCAGATAACTGATTTAGATATGAGAGAGAAGAGAACACAGTAGTTAGATTGAGTGGTGCTAATTCGTTCTAGGGAAATTGTTCATACTTGTCACACGGTCGGTGTACTTAAAACATTCAATCCAATTCAACCAAACGCTATTTGAAAATCTTTGAACTAGCGTAATCGTGGGTCGTCAATCCACGATCCTTCACCAAAACGTTTTAGAGAATCTTTGAACTAGCTTATTGGATTGAAAGGTTTTTACGAAGATATTTGAACTAGACGAACCTATAAGAACGAATCCTAACCCTAGAAGCGAATACGCAATCACCGTCACATCACTACCGTGTTCGGAGTGGTTTAGCTACTCATGATAGATTGAAAGATGAAACACTTCAAGATATTGCTCATGATAAACATAAACATAATGATAATCGCATGCAAGCTCATACATTTCGACAAACAAGAACAAGAACGAATTGTAAAGAGATAAACAATAGAGAATTACCACGGTGATCAGGAATTCGATATCGATAAATCAATCAAGGATAAAACCAAGCTCCAAGATATGTCTCAATGTCAAAAGTATGAATATGGAGCTTTTCTATGAACTAGGTTTTGCTCTCAGGCAAAGTATATGTTTCTACAATAGAATGAATGTCTAATATATAACGTCAGGAGAAAAAATGGAATTAGGAAAAGAAATCGTAGAAGAAAACGGTAGAATGTAAAATCAAGCGTCAATTAGAAAATCAAGGCCGCCATTGGTCTGTGATCAAGGTATTCTTGTACGCTGCTTTTGATAATCGGCCGCCAGTTCTTCTAGAATTATTGTTTTGCCCTTTCCGCTCCTTTTCGCTCCTTTTAACTTCGATTCTTGGTATTTTGGCCTTCCCGCAACACTTCTAGCATCCATACGAAGCATTGGAACTCCATATCTAGTAGATTCATGTAAAATACACCATTTTTCCTTCAATTAGTGCGGTTTAGCCAAATACCTGCAAAACACAAAGAACAAAACAAGTAAAAAGACTCTAGGAAAACTACTAAAACTATACTTAAAGATAACAAAAAGACGGTAAAAAAGATCAGATGAGACGGAATCAAACCGACTCATCATAAATCAATGTTAATTTAACATTCCCTTGTATTTATTAAAATATTAAATATAAATAATTTTTAAAAAGAAGTGTTACAACTCAATAACATGTACACTTACAGTTTCAACTTGATCGAGTAATAAATGAAGTACAATTTTTTTATAATAAGTAAATATAACGTAAATCAGTGCAACTTTCAAACGTAATTCAGGTAATATTAAAGTAGGTGAATTCAGGTCAAATTTAATTAGGGTCATTATGCATCGAATCATTTCGTGTCAAATTGAATTGGATTATTTTGGATCTTGCGATACCGCCGGAGGTGGTGGTTACTTTCGGCCAATGGTTTTGGACCCAACATGGTCCGAGCAATTGAACTAAAGTAGTGTTGTTGTTTTATTTGTATATGAAAAATTATATATTCAAAATTTGATATCTTCTATTAATAATTATATTGGTCAATTAACTAGTACAACTACTCTTCAGCTGTCGCACTCAATAAGAGTCGTCGTGCTCAAAATCGACGATCGAGATTAAATCTTAACGGATGAGTTCGAGTCAAATTGATTTGTGTGATTTTTGATCGGGTTCCGAGTCAATGTTCAGATGGTTGACCTTCATATTTTCGTGTCGAATTCGGACTTCGGGTCTAGAAGGTCAGGAGGATTGCTACTATAAATCTATAATGAGAATGAATGTAGTGAATATATAAAATTTAAATTGAGCAGGAAACTAGATATCTTTTATTATTAATAAAGTGCAACGAGCACAATACACGTGTTATTGCGGCATTTAAAATCGTTAATTAATGCCACAAGAAGTAGAAAAGTTTCAAATATATAAAATAAAAATGTAAACAAAGGAGGAAATGGAGAAGCCAGATTGAAAATTTTTTTATTTCTTAAATCACTTAATTTTCATTACAAATTGATTAAAGATCTAAATGAGAATTTGAATTCTGTGGATTTATTATCCTCAACTTCATGAATCATGATCATCGACTCGATTTTCAATGACTAATTAAGTCGTTATTGCTTCTAAATTTTACTTTTTGTATATATTATACATGTATTTTATTCATAACTAGATAGGGTATTTATATTTGTTTTTTACCTCGTATAATAATTTGTTGTAGTAACTTTTAAAATGGAACTAATTTTGAAAATTGATCATTCAAGCGAGGAGTCGGGATCATTTACGTGCAAACTCAGAAATTAAACTTTCGAGGAAAAAAAACTACATTTATAGGGGAAAATATTAACAGTATATGATATGCCATGTACAGTAAGTGTTATCCTTCAACAACTTGAAAAATAAAACTGCAAGAACGGGGCATTCAACCTATAAAGTTGTAATTATGTTTTTAGTTGAGCGGATAAGGATGGCATTCATAAACTTGATCGCTTGGGTTTGTAGTCCATTTTTTTATGTCTATTTCTCAATTTTTTCTTATTTATCATATTTATATTCTAGTATTTGATAACATCCCTTTACGTTTTGTTTCATTTCTATATTCTTCAGAAATATATAATTTTCTCAAAATATCAAGTCGTTTCCGTACCAATATATGTGTGTTACGATTTGGTGTCAAAATGGATATTAGAGATTTTATGACCAATTTGATAGTTGATGATGAACATGCATGGAAAAAATCTTGTAAAAAAAAAAAAAAAAAAAAAAAAAGCGCAAAAAATCCCTACCTTTTGTTAGGTGTAATCTAAAACAAAACAAATCGATGCTAAACAATAATTCTTGGATAAAAAACAAACATATATAAGTGTTTTGTTATGGATACTAATGGAGTTGTTTTTCTCTTTTTGTTGGTTAGGATAAGGATATAATGTACTATATGTTTACAGTTAAATAGTAGACATGCAATTACTTATATTCTTATGGTAAATGTGTAAGTCTTAATCAATTAGGTGTAGAGTTCAAAACCTATCAATTACATTTAATTAATGAATTTTTATAATTAAATCAGGGTGTTGCCGGACCTCCAGGGAGGCTGCCGGAGGTCCGTCGGCCGTCGGAGCTCCATCGGTGGAATTAAATTAATATATCCTTAATTTTTAATGAAAGGGTATAATGGTAAATCAACATTTAGTTCTAATTACAATTATAAAAGAACAACTAAAGAAATAGCTAAAGGGTATATTTGGTAAATACCTTAGTGTACGATTACTATCATATTTTAACTATGTACGACTACTATCTCACCGTAGAAAACCCCAACATACTATATGTTTATAGTTAAATAGTAGACATGCAATTATTTGTAGCCTGATGGTAAATTTGTCAGTCTCAATCCATTACGACTACTATATATCTTATTTTAACTATGTACGACTACTATCTCACCGTAGAAAATCCCATGTAAGATATGCTTAATTTATTTTCGTAATATAAGTTTATTATATTTTCTTGCCGTGTAATTTGTGGTCGCTTGGAAAAAAAAGTCAACTTAATAAATTTATTAATGGGACGTAGGTAGTAGTTTTTATGATATTGCTATCCCAAAATATCAGAATTATTTATAAGAAACCTTCATTATACAATGAATCAATTATACTAATAAACATGGTTCCGGATTAAGAGCCATAAAAGATCGTGAATTTCAAACTTTTATTACTAAGACTCTCTCCGCCCGTTAAAAATGTGTCTATTCCTTTTTTGTACGTCTCACTAATTTAGGCCATTTCCTAAAATAGTAAAAAATTAAACCGCATTATCCCACACTATGGCATACTTTTTTTTCATTCTTTATCATTTCTCTCTTATCTTTCATACTTTATCCTTTCTTTATAATTCTCTTTCCACTAACAAACAATAAACTATTTAATTTCTTAAAACCAACGCTGAAAAGTATGTGGCCTAACGAACCGGGGTAGATGGAGTAATAAGGTTCCTCATACAGCTCAGACTACCCGCATTGGGTGACGGCTCATGACGCACCACGCGTTTAGATCCGTGATTTAGATTTTGTCAGATTGACGACGCCACTTGAAATTACTGGAATTTCAAAATTTTTTTTTTAAAATTTTTTAAAAACATATTTAACATATTATAAGAGTGTTTAGAAGTTGAAATTAATAAAATTGCATTTTTAGAACTCGTTTTACAATTTTAAGTTTAATTAAGAGAGAAAAATGAGTTCGAGATGGGATGATCCAAACATAGTCAAGATGGGTCTCTATTTGTAGATCTCGAAAATACAAAGCCGTTGGTGATTTTTATTTATTTTTTGCATTTTTATTTTTCGAGTTATTCGCGTTTGAAATTGGACAAAACAAAAAAAAATTAAAAAAAAAGAACGAATCAGTGGCGGTCCGCTTCAATTCTCCCCTCACATCGAGTGCAATGTATGAAGTGACGCGCCACCAGCGTCGATTAATCGATTTGCCGCAATGCAGCTCGTCTCAGGGAACTCTGGGAACATATCATCATGACGTTCGATCATGGATTCAACGAATGGACTATTTGAACAAGATGGCGCTTCACCACAGTTGGACAACATTTTGTTACTTTTCACATCTTTAACATCATCATATATTAGATTCCGTTCATTAGTGACTCCGCATTGTAAGAACATAATCCCTACCTCAGTCTACTCATCAACACTAGGCGTTAAGAATGCGTCTTCCACAACATCAAGATTTCAACTTCCCTCCCAATATTCCTTTCCAATTCGACGCTACAGAAGCAGCTCGTAGTGATGTGTCGACAATGGCGAATTACAACTGAACAAGAGGCAAAATCGACCTTATATTCTGTATTAATTTCCTATTTGGTAATCATATTTTCTTGATTGATTAAAAAAATTATTCCTTCGTTCTTTATTTCTTATTGAAAGCATAGATCAGTCCTGAGATAGATCATTCAAGTATTGGTGATTACCTATTGTCTCTCTTTCTCCTCTCCTTAATTCCTTGCCGTTGATCTTTAGTGTTGATACGAAAATATGTACAATCCGTCATAAGACGCCTTTGGAACGAATTCTAAGGCGTCTCAAGCTGTCTAAAGGTCCGAGGCCTTAAGGTCCGACCCAAAGGCCACCTCCGGTCTGACCCTCCTGAGAGTAACGGTGAAATGGATCCCAAATACAGTAGGTCCGACCCGAACCATGGTCCGAAGCCATGGGGGTCCGACCCGGGCGACGGTTCGAACGTAAGTCCTTAACCTCATAAGGAACCATGTGGACTGGCACCAAGAGAGAAAGCAGGGTCCGAGACAATCAAAGTCCGAACCACTATGCCTTGTGGTTTAGGAGAAGTGCTCTCAGACAGAATGACGACCCGGACCGTACCCTCGGACCTACACTCTCGGACGAAGGTCCGAGACGGACCTCAGAAGTCTCTAATTTCTCTCAAAGAATGACTAAACTAACCTCGAAAGCCCAAAAAGGAAATGGGTTAAGTCTTCTTAATGGGCCATGGGCCTAATGGAGTATTGTTGGCGAAATCCGAGCCTTACACTTGGCACGATCCAACGGAGTCCATCCCCTTTGGGAAATCTCTATATATATGGCACACATTCCCATGATAATGGAGGAAAGTAAAACCATCCTTACGAACTAATCCCATACACTGTACAGAGTAGATCTTCAGTCTCTCTCAAGTGAAGTCTTAAGCCCGGTTTGACACTTAGTAAACCGGGTCTACGGTTCTAACACCCCCCCCCCCACCCCTCCAAAGTTACTTGTGCAGATTCTCACCCTTTAGAGCTTTGGACCTTAGGGCGCATTGGACCTCAGCTTTGGACCTTGACCTGAGTCAATCTGAAGTAGTTAGGACCTAGGACGAACTAGTAAGAACTCAACAAGAGATTGGGGGACTTCACCCTCAACATTTTGGCGCCCTCTGTGGGAATCTTTACAAAAACGTTTCATAGCTCTATAAGCAATGGCAAGACAAATAAAGTCAGCAAGAACCACCACTACTGTAGTTGGAACTCCCGCTCCAAGGCCATGAGGTAGAGCACCTACTAGGAGGACGCGATTGGCAAGGATTGCATCAAGGAATCTTGATGAGTATACAAGCGATGGACACACTACCAGTGCCTCCTCAGAGGATGAAAGAATCGCTGATCCGCCAGTTAGGACTCAAGGACTGGGAGTAATGGTCCAAGGAATGGAAGGTCATGTTCGTCCATCAGGAACACATGGTCCTCCACCTGGAAGGAACTTCACTCTTCCAAATGGCCTGATCATTCGTCCAAGTGAGTTTGGGATGAATGAGAATCAGTTTGGCCTTTTGCTAACCACTATCCAAGGTTGCTTTGGATCCCACAATGTCAAGCCCACTCCACCATTGGCAGCTCCGAGGCAGACAGAACCTGCTCAGTCCAGGAATGAGCATCGCCATGTCTTGGAAAGGATAGGAGAACAAGGTCGACAAGATGATCTGTGCAACCTTATCAATAGGAGAGCTACTGCATCTCAAGAACATCGTGAGAGGAGCCCAGTGAGACCTCGGATGGATGAGGCTGGTACCAGTCGCCATGCTTCTCTCCAAACCAGGCCAAGAGACCAAGTAGCAGAAAGTATCACAGTAGTCCAAGTCGAAGACCTTCCTGCTAATGTGGCCATCAACCCTAGAACAGGCGAGAGGCTCACCACTGAACAAATCTACATTCAACAGAAGACTTTGGAGACCCAGATTGCTAACTTAGGCAAAATGTTCAAGCCACATAAAAAAGTAATGATGAGAGCTCTGAACCCATTATGTGATGCAATCAGAAAAGAGAGGAAGCGTCCCGATTGCACTATCCCAAACCTTGAACGTTACCATGGAGACACTTGTCCTATTGCACATCTCACTAGGTACGAGAGTAAGATGGACACCAACGGGTTGAATGACAACATGAAAGCTCTCAACTTCTCATCCACTCTCTTCGGAGAAGCAATGGATTGGTGGACGACATTGCCCGATGGATCGATCAAGTCCTACGAGGATGTGGTCTCTCTCTTTTTGAAAAGATTCCAGAAGGCAAAGAAGAGGAAAAGATCAGTGGAGCACTTGGCTAGAATCATCCAAAGAGACAATGAGGACCTTAGGACCTTCCTAGAGCGGTTTAATGCTGAAGTACGGCAAGTTGAGTCTCACAGCATCAAAGAACGGGTCCGATACCTGTACGTCAATACCTACAATGACGAACTCAGGAAGAAACTCTCCAATGAAGAGATTCCAAATGAAAAATACTTAGAAGATATATGTGAGGGAGTCTTGTACGGTGAGGAGTATAGGAGGAACGTTCCAGTAAGAGCGGGGACTAAGAAGGGAAAGGAGCCCATGAAACTGGAACCCGCGACTCGTCCTGGAAGATTTGAACAAAAGAAGGATTTCAGAGATAAAAGAGAATTCCGTAGGGAGAGAACCCCTCCTAGGAGGTATGCAGAATACAACCGCCTCAATAGACCAAGATCCGACATCTTGGCATCTATTGTTGAAAAGAATGTGGATGTGCAATGGCCCAAGCCAACAAGGAATAGTAAAAGAGGCAAGTCATCCAAAGAATATTGCAGATTCCACAAATACAAAGGCCATTCCACAGAAGACTGCATCCATTTAAAAACTGAGATTGAAGGTTTGATAAGGAGTGGCAAGCTAAAAGAGATAGTTGATGAAGATGAACCTTCTCTCCACCAAAGGAATGAAAGAAGAAGAGCAGAGCGTGATCAAGAAACTACGACAGGGTCTTTACCACCACCTCCCACGGGGATCCCTCCCCAACAACCTCGCCATTACAACGATTACTCCGAAAATGTAGAAACAGAAAACCTTCCTTATAGTGGAGTTATCAACACCATAGCCGGAGGTCCAAGTGGAGGAGACAGTCGGAATGCCAGAGAAAGAACTGCCCAGCATTTAAGGAACAACGACAGAGCCTACGCTCCACCTGCTTTAAGGGATTCAAACTTGATCTCTTTTGATGATAGTGAGATACCTCCCCCAACGTCTGGAGGAGGAGATCTCAGAGATCCGAACGTTCCACTAGTGATCTCCCTGGTCATTGCCACTTACAAGGTTAACAAGGTGCTTGTTGATACTGGAAGCTCTTCTAACATCATCTCCAAGAGAACAGTGGACCAGATGAATTTGGGAAGGATCGAATATGGGAGAGTCCATACTTCGCTAGTGGGATTCGGAGGTTCTACAATTCATCCCATTGGAAGTATCCCTCTATAAGATTCCATAGGGACTTTCCCGACAAGAGTGACTCAGACAATTTTCTTCGTGGTTGTGGATATTGTCTTTGATTACAATGTTATCCTAGGACGACCAGGCCTCAATCAATTAAAAGCCATTTCTTCTCCACTACACAATAGAGTCAAATTCCCTACTCCAAATGGGGTGGGAGAAGAAGCAGGAAACATTAGGGAAGCTTGGAATGCTACATCATGTCAACCCGAAATGACTCAGCCCCTGTTCTTGCGGTCGCTGAAAAGCACGGTTCACTCTCGCCCGCACCTCCTACACCTCCTAAAGAAGAAATAGGAGCTGGAGCGCCCAAGGATAAATTTCCTAAGGCTGCAAGGATTGAACCTAATGAGACCCTAAAGGAGATCCAATTGATAGAGGGAAGTCCCGAAAAGAAAACTAGGATCGGGACCGAGATGAGCATTGAAGTCGATATGAAACTCATAGCTTGTCTAAAAAACAACTGTGATGTCTTTGCTTGGAGCACTGATGATCTTAAGGGGATAGATCCAAGGATAGTTGTTCACCGTCTGAACATGGATCCGTCGGTCAAATATATTCGTCAAAAGAGAAAAGACTTTGGGCCCGTCGAGGATGCTATCATAGCCGGGGATGTTGAGAGGCTTATGAAAGCAGGACACATTGAGGAAGTGAGATATTCAGATTGGGTTTGCAATGTGGTTCTCGTCGAAAAAGCTCCCGGGAAGTGGAGGATGTGCAATGACTTCACTAAATTAAACAAGTTTTGCTCAAAAGATCCCTATCCCTTGCCTCGGATCGATCAATTGGTGGACTCCATAGCCGGATGTGCTCTTCTAAGCTTCATGGATGCTTACCAAGGATTCTACCAAATTAGAATGGCCCAAGAGGACATCAGAAAGACATCCTTCTTTGCGGCTGGAGGAGTTTATTGCTTCAAAGTTATGCCGTTTGGACTAAAAAAATGCAAGAGCTACTTACCAACGTCTGGTAAATAGAATATTCAAGGAAGAGATTGGCAAAACAATGGAAGTGTATGTCGATGACATGTTGGTCAAGAGCGAGACAGAGGAGCAACATATTGATCACCTCAATAATTGCTTCTCTATCTTGAGGTAGTACGGAATGAAACTGAACCCTGAGAAATGTATCTTCAGAGTGGAAGGGGGTAAGTTTCTTGGCTACATGGTAACGGAAAGGGGCATCAACGCCAACCCAGAAAAGATCAAGGCTATTCTAGACCTACAACAACCAAAAACCATCAATGAAGTTCAACAGCTAATAGGGCGAGTTGTGTCCTTGAGCCGCTTCATCTCTAGATCGGCAGAAAAAGAACCTACCCTTCTTTAAAATATTGAGGAAAGGGGATATGTTCGAAAGGACCAAAGAGTGTGAAGAAGCCTTCAACAGCTTAAAGAAATATCTCCTCTCACCACCACTCCTGGCCAAACCAGCGGAAGGAGAACCCCTTTACTAGTACCTAGTAGTCACTGATGAGGCTATGAGTTCCGTGCTAGTCCGAATCCAAGTCAACGATCACATGCCTGTCTACTACCTAAGCAAAGCTCTAGCTAGAGCGGAGACTAGGTACGCCCGAATTGAGAAATTGGCATACACTTTGGTGTACACTGCTCGGAGGCTAAAGCCTTATTACAAGTCAGACAGGATTGTGGTCCTTACCAGTGAACCGTTGAAACAAGTCCTTGGAAAGACAGATCAATCCGGCCGCCTATCCAAATGGGCAATTGAGCTAAGCGAGTACGATATAGGATATCAAGCTCCATCAGTGAAAAAGGCACAAATCATCACCTACCCTTCTTTAGTAAGACACATGTTTCTTTTAGATGAATTATCCAGCGCTCCTGTACTCGCGTCTTCCGTCAAGATGCACGAGGCGGTCACAGAAAGTAAGAACACCGATACTTCCATGGTACCCAAAGAACAAGGAAAAGGCACTTGGACACTACAGGTAGATGGTTCTTCTACCGGCCGATTCGGAGGTATTGGAATACACCTTCAGAGCCCCGCAGGTGCTCAGTTGGATTACGCCATCACACTCGATTTCAAGGTAACCAACAATGAAGCTGAGTATGAGGCACTTCTCGTCGGAATTAAGATGGCGAAATCTCTCCAAGTGAGAAAGATCAAAGCTTACACTGACTCACAGCTAGTTGAATCTCAGTTCTCAGGGTCCTTCGCCGCTAAGGGCCCTAACATGATCAAATACTTGGAGTTGCTCAAAAAAGAGGTCGAAGGTTTTGAAGAGTTCACGCTGGGATAGAGAATGTAATGAGAAAGCTGACTCACTCTCAAAGTATGCGTCAGCTTCGGGAACATTGGACATTAGAAGTATCATCCTACTGACTCTTAGGACTTCTTCACTCATGAGTCCGAAAATGCACATCTTGCTTTTAAGCACTGAGCAGACTTGGATGACAGACATCTTCAATTACCTCAAGGACGGGTCTTTACCCTCGGATCCAATGGAAGCAAGAAGAGTCTTTTGCAGAGCCACTAGATACTTTATCCTTGGCGAAGATCTCTACAAGAAGTCTTTTAGTGGTACTCACTTGAGGTGCCTTGGACCTCAAGATGCTAAAACTGTTTTGGAAGAGATTCATAGTGGGAGTTGTGGGAGTCACTCAGTAGGCCGAGCTTTGGCTCAGAAAGTCATAAGGCAAGGATATTACTGGCCAACAATTGATAAGGATGCTTCAAACTTTGCTCGCACATGTGATAATTGTCAGTACTATGCCAACGTACCTCACCGCCCTAGAACCCTATGATTCTGTCAATCATAGCTTGCCCATTTGACCAATGGGGGATAGATATAGTCGGTCCTTTCCCCTGCGGTACTCACCAAAAGAAGTTCCTCATCGTCGCGGTCGAATACTTCACCAAGTGTGTCGAAGAAGAAGCCGTGTCCAACATCACTGAGAACCGAGTGATAACTTTCATTTGGAAGAACATCATTTGCCACTTTGGACTACCTAGAATCCTTGTCTCAGATAATGGAGCTCAATTCTCCGGAGCCAGACTCAGGGAATGGTGCAAATCCTTCAAGATAGAACAACGATTTACATCAGTTGGCTACTCACAAGCTAATGGCCAGGTAGAGTCAACAAACAAAACAATCGTCAAAATGTTGGAAAAGAGACTAAGGACCACTCAAGGGAGTTGGGAAGATGACTTGGATGGAATGCTTTGGGCTCACCGTACCACCACCAGAACTGCTACAAAGGAGACGCCCTTTACATTAGTATATGGCACAGAGGCAGTCATTCCTTCGAAAATCGCGGTTGAAACTGAAAGGATTCAACAATACCATCCAGTTGAGAACGGAGTGGCAAGAATCTATGATTTGGAGCTGCTTGAGGACAAAAGAGACACTGCACTAGCTAACATCTACCGATACCAAGCAATAGCTGCTCGGGCCTACAACAAGCACGTACGTGCTAAGGATTTACAAGTAGGCGATCTAGTTCTTAGAAGGGCTGACATCCTCAGTAACGTTGGAAAGCTCAAACCCAAATGGGAAGGTCCTTACAAAATCATTGGAGCAAGGGTCAATGGAAGCTATGAGTTATAGGACGATCAGGAAGGGCCTTGAAGAGAACTTAGAATGCCAAGAACCTTAAGAAGTTTTATGCTTAAGAACTACGTCAGTTACTTACTTTTGCCTGTTTTTGCTCTTTGGCCCTGAAGCCCACCAGTTGTAATTGAATTTACGTCAAATCAATACAACTTATCTCTTTTTCGATTACATCTATTTCAAGCACAATTCTACTATTCGGACTTATTGTTCCGAGCCATCGCCATTTCCCATACAAATTTCCACATGATCGAACTCCTCAAATTTGTTTTACAACTTGCACGAAGAGCAAGAACTAGAGACTCGGACTAAGAGATCCGAAGACAAAAAAAAAAAAAAAAAAAACACGTAACGATAACAACAACTCCACAACTAAGGCGGGCCGCTACGTTCAAAATGCCGACATCCAAATGGCGTACTCCTCGGACCATCTATCTCTGCAACCACCAACATTTTCAAAGTTACCCGAAGATAACCCACCGAAAATGTTGAAGTGTTGCAGAGGAGGACGGATAAAGGAATTGGTCCTCCGAACCGCAGTGAGATTTTTATGGCACTCCCGAATGAAGTTCCTTAAACCATAACCATTTTCGAGTTTGAAAGATACTCACAGAAAATGGTAAATGGTGGAAGAGACGGATGGATCCAGGATTCGATCCTCCGAACCGACCCGAGACTTCCAAAAATATTCGATTGGTCTGACACATGCCACAAGAAAATGGTAAATGGTGGAAGGGGTAGGCAGCCCGAGGAGTTGACTCTCCGAAGTAGAAAGTATTTGGTAATCCCTGGAACCAGCGAGCTAGTCCGCTTTCCCAGGGCTCAAGTCGTTGGTACACCTGTGAGCCCCGGAGAAAGAAGACTAGCACGGCGATCCGAGGAAGACTACTTCCGAGTGACTCGATCTCATCGTCCCCAGCGTGGTCCGACCCAAAGGGATCTTCGGACGTCCAATGAACCCTCAGTGGCAGATCACGCACAGGAACGTCGGAATCGTTCCAATCGTTGGCATCCGAGCTAAGCGATCCGCATCACTCGCTACTTTAAATCAATTATGGTCAACATTAGCCGTACAATGTCAAGGTATTTATAGACGTTGTCGACCAATCACATTGGAACGCGTGCAATGTACCGGTTATCCATGGTCTTGGGCCTAAGTTGGGCCTTTAGTATTGGGCCCCCACTTCAGACCCACTACAGAATTGATTGATTCGGACCAGCTTCTTACTCCAAACCATTACTCACGGCATGGCCCGACTCATCGTTTGCAAGACTTTTTCATTCAGACGATTAGGTTTAATACACTGCAATCTAAGTGTATCCAGACCTATGAAGTTTCTTGAACCTATTTTTATCAAAGATAGTCCGAGCCACGGTTACTTGGGTAAAATAATCCAAAAAGATTATTTCTGATTATGAATAAACAGGTTGCGAATGATTGGCTCGAACCTTTTCTCTGAAAGGTTCCGACCTATTCCAGATCTAAGTTAGTGAATCGCCTCGGATGTAATTCCGGCCGACCGAACAAGGAATACTTGTTCAAACAGTATGTATATATCTACTCGGAATATGGATGAAAGCACAAAAGGAACAAAATTTCATTAACATCGATAAGAGCCGATCCGAAGCAACACATCACTCCGAACCGACATCAGTTGCAGTAGCATAACAAGAATCCGAGACAAAATAAGTTCAGGTGACAACTTGTTCAAACATTGGAAACTATTCAAATAAAAATTGTGTGGAGGTCCGAAGACCTTTACATTCAACATGGGGCATACCCCACCTTCAGTTGGTCCGGCTTGCAGAAGGGTCGGCCTGGGATTCCGGTCGGACACGGTCAGGGGCACTCTTTGGATCTTCACGCTATGAAGCCTGTTGCTCGGATGACCTCTTGGTATACTCTTCCTTTTTCTTCCGGATGAATTCCGTCACTCTTTGAACAAGTCCAAGTTTGGCTCATGACCTAGCACCGGACCGGGGATCTTCAGCCACTCCCAATTATGCTCCGCATACTCATCGAAGGGCAAGAACACATGCGACATCAGAGCCTCCGGAACGAAGGCAGGCAAGTACGGACCACCATGGTTGTACTTGTGTTCCTCATTCTCCTCACACACAAATTCCACGAACACGGACTGGAATAGCGCACAGTCCTCCACTTCCTCCGAGATGAAAACCGACCCATCCGGTGCATTGAAGGCAGACACCCCTTCTTCTTCAAGTCATAACCATCCGGAATGAGACCCTTCTTGTGGAGCTGCCCTACCGCTGCATCGAAGCCGTCTTGCCGAGCCGCATTGTACTTAGTGTCCAAAAGGAACTGATGTGCGTCCGAATTTAGGTAATCCCGATTAGCCTAAGTTCGGACCGTCAGTAGTAGCTCGAGCATTTGGTCCTTGAAGTTCCGGGATTTTGCAGTAAAGTCACTCATGCCCACCTTATAGGCTTCCAAGTCCGTCTCTAGGGGCCGAATAGCACTTTTTAGCTTGTCATTCTCGGCCTCGGACTCCTTCAATGCAGCAAGGGCCTTCTTGAACTTTTCCTTATAGGCCACAGCCTTGTTAGCCTCGGCCTCTCTGCTCGCCTCGGACTTGGACAATTCAACTTCCAAATTGGACCTCCGACCCGCCACTTCAGAGCATGCCCGGACAGCAGCAGTGAGCTAACAACAAAACA
The DNA here is from genome assembly GCA_026545765.1 of Plantago major. Taxonomy (NCBI): domain Eukaryota; kingdom Viridiplantae; phylum Streptophyta; class Magnoliopsida; order Lamiales; family Plantaginaceae; genus Plantago; species Plantago major. The sequence continues at coordinate 84,572,359 of CM048841.1, forward strand.
CAAAGGACACCGAGTCAATGAAAGATGCATTTTCAGATAAACTACAAAATCAAACGGTGTATTCGGGACCAGGATTACCTTCCGATGAGCAGCAGCAAGCTCCACAATCCTCTCCAGCTCCGGAACGGAAGACAACCGAGCGACCTCGGAATCCAGATCCGAGTCTTCCACCATCAGCCCCTTGCCCTTCTTTGCGGGTTAGGCCTTGGAAGGACGCTTCACACCGGCCGAGCCACTGGCTCCGACCTCCTTCGTCACCGGCTTCGGAGGCCTTTTCGCGCCTTTGGCAGCCACAGTCTTGCCCTTGTCTGGCGTGGCCAAGCGCTGCTTCGGCTCTCCGGCTGCCACCCTTCGGACATCTTCCGCTCGGAAAGCTGCAGCATTTCGAGGCTCGACCATGGGGAGAATGGTGGATGTCTTAATAACTTGGTCTCGGAGACCAAGCCTCTGCTCTTCCTTCTGAGCCTTCAGTTCTTGCCTCTTGAGCTCTCTCATGGTCGATATAGTGTATTCGAACCAAAAACCTACATAAACCGAACAACAATAAGGGTTAGTCCGAACATAAAGAAAATTCGATAGAAATAAGAGACAAGACCGAACCATTAAAAGTTGGGATATTACAACTATTTACAACAGGAAAAGACTCGAACCATAACACATATCCGAGCCACTTACCAAGATCTTTCTTGTTATCACAGAAAATCGGACTTGATAGTCCGGACAGATAGGGAAGTGGCTGACAGATCAACCCACGGAAGAAATACTTCTCCGGATCCTCTTTCCTGTGGAGGGCTTGCATCCATTGAGGGATGTTCCGAGCCGTGGGTCTCCAGTCCGGAAGTGTACCCCGAAAGAATTTCTTCTCAAAATTCCACTGGACTCTCTGAGCCTCGGACTGCCCAGGTTTCAGTGCGGCTCGGACAAAGATGTACCTCTGCCTCCATTTGATCCCTAATGAGGAGATCGGATCCTCGAAAAAGGTGTAGGCATGTCGAACCACTATGGTATAAAAGAATTGGTGGGGTTTACTCGGAGTGATGTTGAATAACTTCCGGAAGTTGTCGAACGTGAGCGGAATCCCCTTGTGCTTACACAATACTCCGAAGCACATCAAGTTCCCAAGTGAATTCGGAATCTCTTGGTGTGGGCTTATCCCAATTCCATTCAACACTTCAAACAGCTTGGACGAGATAGGTAGACGCCAACCACAGAGTAGAGAAACTTCATGGACACACATATATCCGGGAGGCGGATTGTAGAAGGCATGAGCTTCATCCGGAACAAAGATCTCCACGGAGTCCGAAATCTCGTATTTGTGCCGGAGTTCTTCCACTTCATCCGCAGTAATCACCGAAGGACAGGGGGAGGGTACCATCCAAGTTAAGCTCTCCATCTGGATCCGTTTGTGTCACTTGTAGACGAGTCCGATGGAACTTAACCCGGACTACATCATCACCTTTACTTTTTCCTCCCTCAGACGATTGGGAGGAAACTCTCCGACTTGACCCTTGGATAGAACTCTCCCCTCTCGGGATGCTCGGGCTCGGACAATCAGCATGCCGGGTTCGAACCAAAGGCACTTCATCCTCCTCTTCCTCCTCACCTTCTTCTTGTTCATCCCCTTCTTCTCCTTCCATGGTTTGATCTCCAACTCTTTCATCCTCGGACGACGACAATACAACTACAGTCCGGAGTGGAGTGACAATTCGGACTGTTTCCTCCACCCCTGCTTCAAAAATGCCTACCTCAGGCGCTGCACCGGTCGTGTCGTGGACCTCTTCTACGTTTATCTCCTGTGGATCCTAAACGAAAGGGATCTGGTTAGGGTTAATCCTAACGTTATAACCTAAGTTTCTACAGAGAGCTCAGATTTCTACCGGAAACTCGGATTCATCCTCACTCCGACACGGACTGTTTATGACCCCAGTGGCCGTCTCGAGGATCGACATTGCCTCCTGCACATTAGAAGACTCCGGGTAATCCTGCCGATCCGGATACTTAGATCCAGGCACGATCAACCGAAAAGATGGAGAGCTCACCTCGGGTTCTTCGGCACTCTGGTTTGACACATATCCGTGACCCCGTTGATCCTCCACATCGCCAATGTCAACTTCTTCGGACGTCACAGAATAGGAGGATTCTTCGGATGCATACTCCCCAGCTTCGGTCCGGTTTTGGCTATCACTATCGGACATCCTAGGGAAAGAAAGGAGGTCCTATAAATTAAAGGTTTATGGTCCGAGAAGCCCGTTCATGTAATTTAGGGTTAAAACCCCTAAAGGGTTTGGAGGGCACTAAGTGTTGTCGGATGTAGTTAGTTCGAAGTTAGTACGTAGTTAGTACAAACAATTTGAAGGTCCAAAGAGACCTACTAAATATGTCCGAACAAGCTACATACAACACTTATCCGAACAACAAAAACATGCAAGAAAATTCTTCAACACAAATTTCAGCAAATCTGAAAGGACCGAGAGAACACTTACTTGTAAAAGATGAACGGTTGGATTGAAGGTAGCTAGCTCCAACGAACAAACTTCCTCTGACTCGGACTCTCTCTTTCGCTTGGACTGAATTACACTTGCTTCGGACTCACACAGATTGCGAAAATTCTCTCTCTAAAAGTGAGAAATGAAAGCGACTGATGCCTTATTTATAGAGGGATATTTTGGGAAGCTCAACCATCACATCAATTCAAGATTAAATCTGAGTCGTTGATCAAAATTCATCCAACGACACAGTTCAAATTACCAGATGAAATGACAGTTACATCCAAAAATATCTATTTCGCGGCGATTAGAATTACAACACTTGCAACCTCGGAGGTGATCCCTCTTCCTCACTCGGACAGATAAATCATCATGAACGACACGGATTCCCATCCGTTCGGAGGTGATCCCTCTTCCTCACTCGGACGGATAAATCATCATAAACGACACGGATTCCCATCCGTTCGAAGGTGATCCCTCTTCCTCACTCGGACGGATAAACCATCCTAAACAATGGACTTTCATCCGTTCGGAGGTGATCCTTCTTCCTCGATCAGATAGAAAAATCATTGTCCGACACAGCGGACCCTTGCCGTCTGGATAGGCTTGATGGCTTATGGGTGTGGAGCTATGAAATCGCCCATAGGATCATTATAGTACTTCCGAAGGCTTGATTAGTGAAAAACAAGACAAACAATCTTTCTGACAAACAATTACTTTTAGTCTTAAACTTCACGGACCCTTGTCCGTTCGGACGTTCCCTATCGGACTCATGTTGATACCGAAATATGTCCAATCCGTCATAAGATGCCTTTGGAATGAATCCTAAGGCGTCTCAAGCTTTCTAAAGGTCCGAGGCCTTAAGGTCCGACCCAAAGGCCACCTCTGGTCCAACCCTTCTGAGAGTAACGGTGAAATGGATCCCAAAGACAGTAGGTCCGACCTGAACCATGGTCCAAAGCCATGGGGGTCCGACCCGGACGACGGTTTGGACGTAAGTCCTTAACTTCATAAGGAACCATGTGGACTGGCACCAAGAGAGAAAGCAGGGTCCGAGACAATGAAGGTCCGAACCACTATGCCTTGTGGTTTAGGAGAAGTGCTCTCAGATAGAATGACGACCCGGACCGTACCCTCGGACCTACACTCTCGGACGAAGGTCCGAGACGGACCTCAGAAGTCTCTAATTTCTCTCAAAGAATGACTAAACTACCCTCGAAAGCCCAAAAGGGAAATGGGTTAAGTCTTCTTAATGGGCCATGGGCCTAATGGAGGATTGTTGGTGCAATCCGAGTCTTACACTTGGCACGATCCAACGGAGTCCATCAACTTTGGGAAATCTCTATATATATGGCACACATTCCCATGATAATGGAGGGAACTAAAACCATCCTTACGAACTAATCCCATACACTGTACAGAGTAGATCTTCAGTCTCTCTCAAGTGAAGTCTTAAGCCCGGTTTGACACTTAGCAAACCAGGTCTACGGTTCTAACCCCCCCCCCCCCCCAAATTACTTGTGCAGGTTCTCACCCTTTAGAGCTTTGGACCTCAGGGTGCATTGGACCTCAGCTTTGGACCTTGACCTGAGGCAATCTGAAGTAGTTAGGACTTGAGACGAACTAGTAAGAACTCAACAAGAGATTGGGGGACTTCACCCTCAACATTTAGATCTACTGAAACTTATCTGGTTTACTAATCTCTTCTTATATCTTTAGGAAGAGACTCGGACTCAACCATGTCGTCTTTTCCTGGCGACAGCTAAGAGGATGCACAGTCAAGAGGGGAATTGATGTTAGATTATCAGAGAGATGATGCAGATGAAAGGGAAAGATGAGAAGAAAATGAAAGAGAGATGGAGTTTTGTGAAAATAGAGTACCTTACACGCGCTGTTATGTTGAGAGTGACCATTTTCATAGATTTAGAGAGGATTATAATGTCAGAACACAAATTGAGGAAAAATCGGAATTTCTCCACGTGTATTATTACTTCAAACATGACACCTTCACCAGAGTATGACAACATTTTGTTACTTTTCACATCGTCAACATCATCATATATTAGTTTTCGCTCTTTGGTCTCTTCGCATCCTCATTTATTGGTTTCCGTTCATTAGTGACTCTGCATTGTAAGAACATCCTTGCGTCAGTATGCTCATTAACACTAGGCGTTAAGAATGTGTCTTCTATAAGAAACTCAGAAACTCGCTCCACGAAAAGCTCGACATCTCTTGATTGTCACACATTGTGGTCATACATTGAAATTAGTTCAAACGGATGATATTTGCCTCCATGCACTTTGTTTGTGTGAGAGCATGCGGTCATGGAAAATAATCCCCCCAAACCCAATCTTGGATGTGTAACCGTTTGCTCTCATAGAAGAAGTTAATTTTTTTGAAATTTTAGTTCACCGCTTATTGTTTAACTTTTGTAACACAAGAAGATAGTTATATGAACATGTTAGGAAATTTATATATCAGATCTACATTTCCAGTGTTAACTTGTTCATTTCTTCTCTAAATCTTTCTGCCTCTCCTCTCACTCTTGCATCCATATTTCTCTCTTCTGGCATCAACAATTTATTTCTCCTCTCATTCTTACGTCTATTTCTCCTTGTAATATCAATTTGCAAGTGTTGCATCTATCGAATATATATTATTACAACAGCACAATATCACTTCTTATCGAAAATTAGCACAAAGCTAAAGATTTATATATATATATATATATATATATATATTAATCATCATAGATAACAAACTAATCAATGGATCTCCACTAATTAATTATATTTATTTGACAAATATAGTGTGCAGCATATAAGTATATATATAGACTAGCTACATACGTTCTTACAAGCTATAGCTAGCTAGCTGCTTGCTTTATTAATTATTACATGGCGGGGAACAACATTCTTAATCTTAATGATCAACCATCAGATTAGACCCTTACAGTGAATCCACCAATGGTAATGTTAAGCAAATTACCGGTCAAAGTACCAACAGGTAGCGGCGTTGATAAACTACCAGTCACACCGTTAAGAACTGGACAAACGGCGGAGCTTAGTGGAAGCGGAAACATCACGTTGCATTGATTGATGTTTGTTGGACTGAGAAGGCCAAGTAGGATTACTGTAACAGGGGATAAAAGGAAGCTGAAGGCACCAGTGGCACTGGTTAAGCTTGTGGCAATGGTCCGTACATTGCCAAGGAGATCAGTGCAACGTAGGGCAACTGTAACGTTCGGAAGGACTATTCCGGGGCAGCTTCCATTACTCGTGCAACAGAGCAAACCGCTCACAATTCCACTCGTCCCCGAGAGTTGGGCAGCGGCCAAAGGGTAAGTTGTGACATGGAATAGAACGAGGCTCATGAGGAAAATGGCAATGGAGCGATTCTTGGAAGCCATTTTTTATGCTTAATTGCTTAAACAGGTTAATAATGTATTGTTAATTTGTTGCTTTTAATTTGTGGATGATGATAGAATTTCAGTGAACTACTACTCTATTTATAGATGATTATCACACTATGTTTTGATAAGTCAAATATAAACAAGCTAAGTAGGCGTTAGATATATAGATTGCTAACTTAGACTAATAATGGTGGGGAAATTAAGAGCTTGGTTTTTCTTTATCTTTTGATTAAAAAAAAAAAATTTATATTTAAACCTTTAGGGCCAAAGTGTTGGAAAGGAAAGATTTTCCTAAAAAATAGAAAAGTCAATTTTTTTTTGTGGTTTTTCCGGTTTTTTGGTTTTTGCGGTCTGACCGGCCGAGTTTCTTAAAAAACCGCCGAGACACACATTTTTTGATATGATTTTAATATATTATATTATGGTTTTAAGTTGTTAGCATTGAAAGTTTTAGTTACAGTTTTAACAAATTTTATTAATATTTTCAAAGATGATCTGTGGTTTTAATAAGTCAGTATTGTACGTTTTAATCCTAATTTTAACCTCTTTTGTTAATTTTTAAGATGATGTGATGGTTTTAAGTAGCTACATGATAGTTTTTAAGATGGTTTGTTATAGTTTTAACTTTTAAGTGACCATCTAATATCATTAAACCACCATTAAACAGGTCTAAAAGTTTCAAGAATGCCACTAAAACATCAATAAACAAGATTAAAATAAGGTACTTGAGACATCTGTCATTACAATTTTGAAACATTCAGTCATTCAAATGTTTTAAAACATCTATTCTCATAGGAAAAACATTACAATAAACGTTCACTCGGTGTTTTTAATACAAATGCAAACTGAGTTGTTAAAATAGGTTGTTTCCGATTAAAATTGTTAGTGAACTTCGGCTTCCTGCCTTTTGTTGCTTGTGCTTATTGCTTCAATACTGCAACGACACCTTTGAAAGACCTATCATCAAACTCGATGTTATCGTCATCACCTGCTTAAAACATTCACCAAGTGGATTAAAACCATAACAACTTTCATTAAAACTATCATATTGGTGATTAAAACAAAAAGGAACATGCAAAACAAGCCAAAAATAGTAAAATTGATGCTTAAAACCATATCAGTGGCTCTTAAAACTATAACAAAGCAGGAATATACAACACAAGTTAACAACAGTAACATTGATGCTTAAAATCATAGCAGTGCTTTGTCAAACTATAGCAATGCCTCTTAAAACTATAACAAAACATTTGCAAACAATCAAATCATCAATATCATCAGACGCTAAAAAAATTAATGTTGCTTAAAACCAAAACAATAGATCTTAAAACTATAACATAATGTTGATGCTTAAAACTACAACAATAGGTCTTAAAACTATAACATATGCGCTAAAAAAATAACAGACATAAATATTCAACACAAGCTAAAAATAGTAACATTGAAGCTTAAAACCATAACAGTGCATCTTAAAACTATAACAGTGCATCTTAAAATTATAACAAAACAGAAACATGCAACACAAGCTAAAAACAGTAACATTGATGCTTAAATCCATAAGAGTGCCTCTTAAAACTATAACAATGTATTTTAAAACTATAACAAAACATTTGCAAAAAGTCAAATCATAAATATTTCATCAGACACTAAAAGCACTAACGTTGTTGGTTAAAACTTCAATGATAGGTCTTAAAACTATAACATATGCGCTAAAACAATAACGGGCAGTAACATTCGACACAAAGCTAACAATGTAACCATGATGCTTAAAACTATAACACCAGCTATTAAAACCATAACAAACGAAACTAGCACCGTTTTGGTTATGAATAACATTTCCAACACTAACACAAAAACACACTTGAAAACCTATCAATAAGCAATTAAACCACTCAATCGAACAAAAAAAAAGCTAAATTAAACTCAAAAGCAAGAGAATCAACTGTAGATCTGAAAGGAAAGGAGAGAAAACAACATACAGAGCCAATCGACATTTATGCACAGTAGGCAGAAGAATATTGTCACATTGATACTTTGCCACTTAGTGACGTGCGAAATAAAGAGATCAAACTAACAAGACTGAGATGCACAGGAGTAATGTCTATTTGATTATTAATCTCTTTGAAACTGAGATATTTATTTTTGCTCATCTCAGGTGGTGGCATGACTATAATGCTCCTTGGAGGTGCAGCTGTTGCGGCAGCCTCTTATGGCGCGTCACACTTGGCTCACCTTCGCCGGCTGAGGCGGTGGAGTTAAATCGAAGGACTCGAGAAGCTTCGAGAGCTCTGCGGTGGTTTTTTCGTCGACGGTGAGCCATGAGGTGATTACTCCGTCGTCGGATTTGGTCTCTAGTGGAGGTGATTCGTGGTTTCAGGGACGATCGCGGCGGATTGAGTCAGAAGGTGGCGGTAGATGGCGGAGAGATGGAGCTTGAGACGCGAGAGAGATGGGGGATTGAATCTTTCTCTCACTAGGTTTTCGTAGAGAGAGAAAGATGGTTAAGTGGTATGGTTTTTTGAAAGATTTTTTTTTTTATTTGGGATATTTATATAAAATATACTGACCGGTTTGTAGTGTTTCTGACCGGTTCTTTATTATGAAAACCGAATTTTCCTATAGATTAGGAAAATCTTCCTTTTTACTATATACTCAACCTTTAGGCCCACTTTGAGTTGGCATTAAAACTTTTTTTTTTTACACTTTGCACCATCCTTTCGAAAAAATTCCCCCTAACACAAAGGTTGGACGGTGTTAAGTGTCCGTTAGCGAAAATTTTCAAATTGCACCAAAACCTTTACAAAAACTTGCACTCGCTATCGAAAGCTTTTCTTATAATGTCAGTTCATACTTATTGTTCAGTTTGTATGATACTTTAAATGGTTATATTCAAAGTAATGAGTGTCATTGACTCATTGTGGATGCAATTGCATTTTTTTGATTTAAGGGAGTTTGCCGTTTGAGGTAAAGGATGCATTATTTGTTTTTTTTTCTATTTGTGCATGTAACTCTTTTCCATTTGGTACATGCATGTAATTAAGCGTGTATCAAAGAAACTAAAATCACCTAGTTTTAGTAAGATTATTGTTGATACGGATATATGTCAAATCCGTTAAGGGCGCCATAGAGCGTGTTCTAGAGCGCATCAAGGCTAGAATGGCCAATTCAGTACTTATCCGACCTTGGGAAGTCCGCCTTAAGGAAACCCTTCCTGGTCAACCAGTACACTTAGGTCAATACACCTTTTCAGCTAGTCCGACCTAGCTGGGGGCACGACCTCCGAACTCGACAAAGGATCACATATCCGACATTGTCAGGATGCCAAACGCACCGGACGAGATAAACTCGAACGCCACCTTAACAATAAGACCAAACGTATATATTGGAACATCCAAGATACTTCTGAGCTTCTTGTGTCTCGGACCGTCATTGAGTTACCTAGGAACAGACCAACTCGACAGAGCTCGTATCATTCTAAAGGTCTCACACGGACCCATCAGTGAGAGTAGTACTCTGAGAGGTAAAAGGACCAATCTACCCTCCCAGGCCCATCTAATGGTGTTGGACTTTCACATACTATTGGGCCATGGGCCAAGGGAGTATTGTTGTCCAAATCCTGAACATACACTTGGCATCATCTTATGAGCCACTTCACAAGTACATGATAACTATAAATATAGCACAAGGTCACACACATTAAGGTAAGTCAACATATATCATAACTTGCCTCATAATTACTACATTAAGAGCTTCCATCTCTCTCTTGAGTGAAGTCTCTTCCCGGTTTGACAATAGCAAACCAGGTTACCCTTCTAACCCCCCCCCCCAACTTAGTCCTTTCAGGTGCTCTGGCTCGGACAAAGCTCTTAGGACAGACATCAAGTTGGAGGCGGATCTTAGAATTGGGACTTGTAGTAGTTTAGTTAGTGTTTGAGGTCCAACCCCTCAACATTTTTGGAGCCGTCTGTGGGAACCCTTACAAAAGGTTCCGTGTTTCAATCGAGAGGATGGCAAGAACAAGAAGGGAAACACGGGCCAGTACTGCTGGCATCGGAACTCCACCACCCCATCCCCGCGGACGTCCACCCAACAGAGGACGGATGGCCACTGCAGCGGGAAGGAACACTGAGGGAAGGAGATATCCGAGCAATGGTCACACAGCAAGCCCATCAGGAAGACGTTCCATCCAGGAGAGTCCGTGATGTTCCTGAGAATGCTGTACCCGAGAATCATGGAGAAGAGGCCGTGCAAGTTCCTCCGACAGGAACACAAGGTCCTCCTCCAGGTCAGCATTTTACCATGCCTGATGGTCGTATAGTCCGCACTAGTGATTTTGGATTGAATGAGAATCCGTTTGGTAGACTGCTTATAATAATCCAAGGTTGTCTGGGTCTAACAATGTCCAACCTCAACAAGTCACTCCGCCAGTGGCTAATCCGGGGCAAGCTGAGCCCGCTCTATCAAGGAACGAACAGCGTCCGATCCAGCAGATGTTGGGGAATCGGCAACCACAGGAGGACTTGCGGAATCTCTTATATAGGAGAGCCTCTACTTCTCAGGCTCAACGTGAAGGAAGTCCGAACGAACAGAGAGCACATCAGGAAGATGGAAACAGGCAACTACAGCTCCGCAACAAATACCTCTGTGAGCCAGAGATCATGTAGCAGAAACCATTCCCCTGGTCCACGTGGATGAACTCCTAGCGGATGTAGCAGTCCATCCAATGATGGGAGAGGTGATGAATGCGGAAGAAATCTATGCCCAACAAAAGGCCTTGCAAGCTCAGATTCTACATCTTGGACGTTTGGTGAAAGATCATGAGCAGATAACTACTAGTGCACCAAATCCTTTATGTGATGATATCATGAAAGAAAAAGAAAGAAACAAGAATTCGGATCAAGTGATTCCGAACTTGGAGTACTACTATGGAGATACTTGTCCTGTGGGTCACTTGGCAAGGTACAACAGCAAGATGGATTCCAAAGGGATGAGTGATAATACAAAAAGCTCTCACTTTCTCATCCACTCACTTTGGAACAACAATGGATTGGTACACTGCGTTGCCAAACAAGTCAGTGAAGTCCTATGCGGACCTCTCTTCCAAGTTCCTGAGAAGATTTGGAAAGTCGAAAAGAAAGAAACGGATCGTGGAGCACCTGGCGGAAGGATCTTAGGACTTTCCTGGATCACTTCAATGCGGAGGTCCTTCGAGTTGAGTCTCACAGTATTAAAGAACGGGTCCGTCACCTATATGCTAATACTTACAACGGAGAACTCCGAAGGAAACTCTCTAGCCAGGAAGTAAAGAGTGAAAAGCATCTGGATGATATTTGTGAGGAGGTCATGTACGGAGAAGAGTACAGAAGAAACGTTCTAGTGAGAGCTAGATCCAAGAAAGGGAAGGAGCCAATGAAGCAAGAGCAATTCCATGGAAGGTTCGATCTGAAGAAGGAATACAAGGATAAAGGTTTCAACAGGGAAAGGAGTCCGCCAAGAAGGTATGCGGATTGTACCCGTCTCAATAGGCCGAGATCCGACATCTTAGCCACCATTATTGAGAAGAAATTGGATGTTCAATGGCCAAAGCCATTTCGCCATAATTGGAAGAATAAGAATGTAAAAGGGTATTGCAAATTTCATAAGAGCTCTGGTCATGAGACGGACGATTGCATTCAACTGAAAACCGAGGTTGAGCATTTAATAAGAGGAGGAAAGTTGAAGGAGCACGTCTATACGGATGAACCCTCTAGACATGATAGGACGGAACGGAGAAGAGAAGACAGAACAGCTGAGCCGGAACCACGTCCACTATCACTGCCCCTCCGCAAATCAATCATCCGTCTTGGACAGATCATCACCAGTAATAGTACGATGATGATATTGAAATGGATAATCGTCCATATAGTGGAGTGATCAACACCATAGCAGGAGATCCGGCCAGTGGTGATAGCAGGAACGCAAGGGAACGGACAGCTCAGAATCTGGGGAACAATGATAGATCCTACGCTGCTCCGGTGATCCGTGGAACTAACACTATCTCCTTGGATGATAGTGAGATTTCCCCTCCTACGGCAGGAGGCCAGGACCTGGATGACCCGAATGTTCCACTGGTGGTTTCCCTAACCATAGCCACCTATCGAGTAAACAAGATCTTGGTAGACACAGGGAGTTCCTTGAACATCATTGCCCAAAGAACAATCGATCAGATGAATTTGGGAAGAATTCAATATGAGAGAGTTAATACCTCCATATTAGGATTTGGAGGAGGAGGTACTGTCCGTCCTTTAGGAAGCATCATGCTTCCTGTGTCGTTAGGTACACATCCCGCGAGAGTGACACAGCCAGTCCATTTCATAGTGGTAAATCGAACCTTCGATTATAACGCCATCTTTGGTCGCCCGGGGCTCAATCAGTTCCGAGCTATATCTTCTACCCTCCATAACAGAATGAAGTTTCTGACTCCCTACGGAGTTGGAGAAGAAGTGGGAAACATCCGAGAGGCTTGGGAGTGTTACATCATCTCTACTAGGAGAGCATCCGCTCCTACATTAGCAGTCTCTTTAACCTCCGATACGCAGGTTGTCCTCCCTCCGAAGAAGGAGAATCCCAACATTGGAGTAGGGAGTCAAAAGGACAAGTTTCCCAAAACTGCACGGATCGAACCTCATGAAACTCTCAAGGATGTTGAACTTGTCACTGGAAGTCCGGACAAGAAGACTAAAATCGGAACTGAGATGAATGCAGAAGTGGAAATGAAGCTCGTCGCTTGTCTCCGAGGTAATAGAGATGTATTCGCCTGGAGCACTGACGACCTCAAGGGAATAGATCCGAGGGTCGCTGTTCACCGTCTGAACATGGATCCATCGATCAAGTATATCCGCCAGAAAAGAAAAGACTTTGGTCCAATCGAGGATGCAATCATAGTCGCGGAAGTTGACCGGCTCATGAAGGCCGGACATATTGAAGAAGTCCGTTTTTCCGATTGGGTTCGCAACATCGTCCTAGTTGAGAAATCACCGGGTAAATGGCAGATGTGCAATGATTTCACAAGGCTGAATAAGTTTTGCCCAAAAGATCCATACCCATTACCGCAGATCAACGAATTGGTCGACTCCACAGCCGGATGTGCGCTACTGAGTTTTATGGACGTGTATCAGGGCTTTTACCAGATTCGGATGGCCAAGGAGGATACAAAGAAAATAATTTCTTTGTTGCGGGAGGGGTGTATTGCTTTAAAGTGATGCCCTTCGAACTGAAAAATGTAGGAGCTACTTACCAACAGCTGGTAAATCAAATGTTCAAAGAGGAAATTGGCAAAACCATGGAGGTGTACGTGGATAATATGCTCGTTAAAAGCAAAACCAAGGAACAACATATAGAGCACTTGAACAAATGCTTTGCTATCCTAAGGAAGTACGGAATGAAGCTCAATCCTGAAAAGTGCACCTTCGGAGTAAAAGGCGGGAAGTTCCTAGGTTACATGGTCACGAAAAGGAGGATAACTACTAATCCTGAGAAGATAAAAGCCATCCTAGATCTTCCCCAACCAAAGAACATCAACGAGGTACAACAGCTTATCGGACGTATTATGTCCTTGAGTCGCTTCATTTCACGATCCGCGGAGAAGAATTTTCCATTCTTCAAAATCCTCCGGAAAGGAGAGAACTTTGAGTGGACGGGGGAATGTTATGAGGCTTTTGAAAACATAAAAAGTACCTCCATTCCCCTCCACTACTCTCCAAACCCGTCAAAGGAGAAACACTCTACCTCTACCTAGCCGTTACGGAAGAGGTAATGAGTTCCGTGTTGGTAAAGATCCAAGCAAATGATTACATGCCAATTTACTATCTTAGTAAAGCCCTTGCTGGGGCGGAGACAAGATATGTAAAGATTGAGAAACTTGCATATGCTTTGGGTTACACCGCAAGGCGGTTGAAACCCTATTTCAAATCTCATAAGATAGTGGTCCTAACTACGGAACCTTTGAAATAGGTCCTTGGAAAGCCCGACCAATCCGGACAATTCTCTAAGTGGGTAATTGAGTTGTGCGAATACGACATTAGCTATCAGGCTCTGACAGCCAAGAAAGCTTAAGTTATTGCTGAATTCCTAGCGGAGTACCCTGAGGCAGGGTCAGGGAATGTCTCGGATAAGCAGGCATTCGAGTGCTTGATTACCAAGCAGATCAAATGTAAGTCAGTTCTGCCAAAGATCAACCCGGATAACTTTGAAGATGCTCAATTCATCAATCAATCTCGGACTCCATCATGGGAGGAAACTCGGGTCAACCACATGTTTCTCCTTGATAATATATCAAACGAATCAAAAACTGATAACTCCGACCAGGATACTCAGAAAGAGGAGGAACAAAGGTTAAAAATCCAGAAGCCCAAAAAAGATCCCCAAGCCAAGGAACAACCCACCGATATTTGGACATTGGAATTGGATGGTTCATCCACCTAAAGAGTGGGAGGCATTGGAATCTATCTTAAAAGTCCTGATGGAGCGGAACTAGACTATGCAATATCTTTGGACTTCAAGGTTACACACAATGAAGCTGAATATGAAGCACTGTTGGTCGGACTACGTATAGCCAAGTCTCTACAAGTCCGGAAACTCAAAGCTTACACGGATTCACAATTGGTTGAAGCCCAGTTCTCTGGTGCTTTTGCCACAAAAGGCCCTTCAATGATCAAGTATCTTGACCTACTGAAGCAAGAAGTGAGTCTCTTTGAGGAGTTTACCCTGAAAAAATTTGATAAGGAATGGAATGAGAGAGCGGACACTCTAGCAAAGTATGCGTCCACAACAGCTGCTTTGGACACAAGAAGACTCATTCTACTCACGATTAGGAACTCATCCGTCATGAGTCCTACTCCGACCATTATGGTCATTGGAACAGGAAGAAACTGGATGACCGATATCTTTAATTACCTCAAGGATGGATCACTACCTACCGATCTGAAGGAATCAAGGAGTGTACAATGTTGAGCAAACAGGTATTTCATACTTGGAGAGGATTTGTATAAGAAATCCTTCACTGGAACCCATATGAGATGTTTGGATCCACAAGAAGCAAGGACAGTGCTTGAGGAAATTCACAGTGGAAGCTGCGGAAGTCATTCTGGTGGGCGGACTCTTTCTCAAAAGATCATCCGACAAGGTTACTACTGGCCTACCATTGACAAAGATTTCGTAGGCTTCGCCCGGAACTGTCCTGATTGTCAGTATTATGCGAACATCCCCCATCGTCCAACTCACCCAATGATTCCGTCAGTAATAGCATGTCCGTTTGATCAATGGGGCATTGATATTGTCGGACCTTTCCCGAGAGGCACTCAACAGAAGAAGTTCTTAATTGTAGCTGTGGAATATTTCACCAAATGGGTAGAAGCGAAGGTAGTGCCCACTATCATGGAAAGTCGTGTGCGAACCATCATTTGGAAGAACATCATCTATCGCTTTGGCTTACCGAGAATTCTTGTCTCGGATAATAGTGCTCAATTTTCGGGCAACAGACTTAAGGAATGGCTGGTTTCCTTCAAAATTAAGCAACGGTTCACATCTATTGGATATCCACAGGCTAACGGACAAGCTGAGTCCACAAACAAAACAATTGTCAAGATCCTGGAGAAGCGATTAAGGACCTCTCAGGATAGTTGGGCGGATGACCTCGATGGTGTACTCTGGGCTCATCGCACCACAACACGCACTGCAACTAGGGAGACTCCTTTTGCTATGGTTTATGGCATGGAAGCAGTCATACCAGCAGAGATCGCGGTCGAAACAATGAATATCCAAGAGTTTCATGGTTCCGCTAATCTAGAAGCTCGGATCTATGACCTAGACATGCTAGATCAGAAGAGGACCGAGGCATTGGCTAATATCCATAGATATCAAGCAACTGCAGCCCGGGCCTATAACAAGAATATTCAAGCTAAAGATTTACAGGTCGAAGACCTTATGCTCTGCAGAGCTGATATCTTGAGCAATGTTGGGAAACTCAAGCCCAAATGGGAGAGACCATACAACGTCATCGGAGCTAGAGTGAACGGAAGTTATGAGTTGGAGGATGAGAACGGACGCCCACTCAAGGGTACTTGGAATGCTAAGAACCTTCAAAAGTTATACGCTTAGGGTTTGTTACACAAAACTCCGTCAGTTATGTTTTTGTTACTCTTTTGTCATTGGCCATGCAGCCCACAAGTTGTAATTGAATTTACAGCAGATCAATACAACTTTTATATTTCTATTAAAACCGAAATTTGATTATTTACATGGCAAAGAAACTCTAACAACAATCATGTTTGTACAGTAAACAAAAGTGCACATAATCCCCTTTGTACATGTTAGGACCCGATATATCTAATTGGATCCACACAACATCTACAATACAATGGAAAAGTCTGTCATATTCTCCGAGATATGCCCTAACTTCACCAGGGGATCTCTCCAGCAAAGGAGCCCTCGGCACCCCAATAGCATCAATCCTGCCATAAACAACGAGTAGTGGGATGTACCTATAACACGAAAAAATCAAGAATCTTCGAACATTAAGATTCTTCAAAACACCCATTTGTTCGAATCCAAACACGGATATGACATTTTGATCGTATTACGACCCACCCGCCAGCAGGTCCTTGGACAGGACAAGCTCCTACCGGGTGGATCGTGCATACGACCGATAGGATCATCCGTCAGTTTACTACTCGGATCGGAACACTTTCCAAGATCTATGTTTCCTAACAACAGATCTAGAGCAACCCATCCCTCTAGACCCACGCCACTCTCAAACTCAAGACAACATGTACCGATTTGAGAATGGACAGGAGTCTCGAGGGGGAGACTGGTCAAGAAACCATCTTCCTATTAAGACAGCTAGGTTCAATTGTCCTATTTGATGGTGCCAGATGAATCCGAGCTTGAGAAAGAAGAAAGAAATTTTCAACAAAATACAGATTAGAATCGGAATTGTACGATCAATGCAGTTGAGAACTCGGGTATTTATAGATATGACGAACCAATCTGCGTCCGCCACGTGAGAAGATTGACGTCGATGATAGGCCTGGGCCATCTGTCTGGACCAAGCAGTGTTGGATCATTTGGGCTTACCCCATCTAGTAATATTGAGCCCATGTTTTTAACTTTTCTATAAAAGTATCCGAGCATTCACTCATCGACCAGTCCGACAAACTTCATTTGCGGAAACAGCCGAAGGTTAAGCCTATCGAGTAGTCCGAAAATCAACAAGTTGATGATTTGTCGTCTTAAATCAAAAGTTGTTCAAAATGATCCGAGCTTGTAAGAGTTGTATATTTATGAAATCTACTAAAACTACGCATATTGTGACGGATCAAGGAAGTATAGAAAATAAGGCATTGACATACCAGGAAAAATGATACTGTACTTACAATACTATTACAGGCCGAGAAAAAATTAGTGTACTTGGCATCCGTGCCATCAAAATATAAGAATTTAATCTGCTACAGAATTTATACGGGGCATACCCCGGACTTCTCACTAAGGAGGAGGCTGGCTTGGACCGACTTCATTGGTTCCAGGCGGATTGGCGGTGGACGGATTGGCAGTTAAGGCATCCGCGCGGGACTCGTCAATAGCATCAAAGGATGCCTTTATGCTCTCGAACATGTTGTAGTCCGCGTCATAGCCATGGATCCGGGAGGGCATATAGTACCAGTTCTTCAAGAAGTTTAAGTAGTTCTTGAAAGGCATGAAGCAGACCTTCTCCAGAGCCTTCGGAACACATTCAGGAAGAAAAGGTCCGCCCTTGTTGATCTCAATATCACCTTCATCGGTGACCACCTCCGCGAACTCACATGCCGCCAACCTCTTATCCGGAACGACATCCACTGGAATTTCCACCCCATTATCATCCGCGGACGGATCCAATCCTTCCTTTTTCCAGTCAAAGTTGGGAGGAACCAACCCCTTCGCTTGCAACTGGCCAATGGCGGATGAGAACCCCTCAAAGCGGAGAGCATCGGCTTTGTCCGCCATGAAGAACTTGAATGAGTCGGACTTCATAAAGTCCTTCACAACGTGGAGCCGGGCAAACTGGAGATCCTCGAGGAGGAAATCAATGGACTTTAGAAACATCTTCATTGCCCCATCAATGAAGTGTTCCTGCCACTCCAAGTCCGCCTTGGTCTGGTCCCAGTTCGCCTTCAGCTTGGTGATGACACATCCTTCTTCTTCGACTTGGCCTCTACTTGTTTCACCTTGTCCGCCTCCTCAGCCGCGGAAGCCACCGCCTTATGCAGATCCTCTTCAATGGTGGCACGTTCACTGGCCTTCCACTGCATAGCTCTGATCATGCATCCAAGCTGCAAGGGATCCGAATAATCAGAAGTTATACTTCAAACATTAATATAAACTACAAACACAAGGAAATCAATTACCCTTTGATGCAAATCATGGATCTCTCCGACCCTCTCAACCTCGGGGAGTCCGCGACTCCGTTCATACTCCGCGTCAAGGGCCGCTTGATCAAATAGTGACAGAATAGCGGAGAATAGCTGCCTCTTCGATGCAGGAGAGACATCCGAGGTTGCATTCCTTTTCCTTCCAGAAACGATGGCACCCCGCATCAGCACATCCCGAGGAGGTGCGGATGCAGCAGAACCGCCAGGCCCAGAGGTCCTCGGAGCAGCAAAAGTTGGTGGCCTCGGAGCAGCAGCACTCCGGGTAACGAGAGCTTTGCCTTTGTCAGACACCTCCAAGGTTTGCGGATCCTCACCCACCTCCTTCCGCCTTTCCTCTTTCTGCAACAAATAGTGCTGCATTTTTAGGGTCCGGCATAGGCAGGCCCGCAGAAGTGTTTATGATTTTGACCCTCTGGCCAGTGGCAAGCTCAAGGGCTTGTTACTCCCTCTATTGATTCTTTTTCTCTCGGAGAGTCGACATGATGTAGTTGAACCAATAAGCTGCGGAACGAACAAACGATGTCAGGTCCGGATTTATAAAAGTACGAATAGTGGACAACTGTGGAACAATCATGCATGGAATTCAAAAGCAGAGAAAACACGAGTCCTAATATAGAATCCATACTGAAGTCGGTCTTCCCTCCGACCTCTACAATGTCAGTCAGTCCGCACACATAAGGCAACGACTGACAAATCAATCCGTCAAACGGATATGTCGGTGGATTGTTTTTCTTGTGGATGTCCGTCACCCACGGAGCCACATTTTTGGGAAGAGGGCGCCAGTCCGGAATACTTTCCCGTGAAAACATTGTGGGCAACCCCCCACTACTCCCGTCTCCTTGCGGACTCTCCAGGCTAGAAAACCATCCGCACGAAGATGTATTTTTCCCACCATTTTGATCCGAGAGAGGAAATGGGATCGGAAATGAAGTTATACGATTTCCTATTTACAAAAGTATAGAAGAGGGGATTCCCCGGACTAAAAGTCACATTGAACAATTGTCGAAAGTTCTCAAAGTTTACACTTTGCCCCTTCTGCGCACAGAAGACCGCAAAACATATAAGGTTTCCCACAGATTTGGGGATAACCTGGCTCGGACCAGTACCGATGTGATTCAGAATGTGCTTAAATTCGGACGCGATGGGAACCTTCCATCCACAGGAGAAGGCCGCTTCATGCACGCTGTGACGCCCTATCACCTTCACATATAATTACCGACAGTAAAATATAATTTAGAGGCGCGGAAGCTTGAAACAGAAGTACTTTGACCACATTTACATGTGCATGCCAGCAAAATACATTTTCTCATCTTTATGCAGTAAATAAGCTTTTACAGAACAAAAGTCCTTTCATGTATAATATGCAAATGACGAGCCGAGGGAGAAGGATTGGAAAACCAGTCGGCCGACCTTTGATGCATGACTTTACTTCTACTCGGCTATCTCCTTTCCTTCTTCCTATCTTCAAAGGCTATATAAAAAAAATATCGCAATTGGGATGAGTTGCGGGCTCAGTAAGTATAATCAGTATTAAGTCATTTAATATCCGGTAAATAACCGATAACAAACCATTTAACACTAGATAAGCACATAGCAGAAACACATTTCAAGTCACTTAATTACATTCCTTTATCACGTAGAATACCGAAATCATCACTTTCAGTTACAATCAGAACACATATCGATTTTTCAATCAGACCATGACTTCCATTTCTTTCACAGTTTCAAAATCACATCAGTTCACTTCTCAATCCGAACATATGAGATATCAACATTCAACATCATTTAACACAATTCACATTTATATAATAATGCACACGTGCTTAGTCATTTTCTTTGTCTGCTATGGCTCGGTTACAACCAGGAGTAATTCGTGATCACGATAACAGATTTATACAGAGTCCAGCCGTACCTGGAATTTCATATTTCATATAGAGTCGAGCCGTACCTGGAATTCTATATCTCATACAGAGTCCATCCAGTGATGGATATTCAGAGTCCAACCAGTGCTGGATATCCAGACAAACTGGAAAACACATGACTCAAGGTCATCAGCAGCCATAACAGAATCCTCTTATCTCTTATGAATGCAATTCACATAATCATGTTTATAAATATATACAACTAATACTTTATCAGAAAATAGTATCTTTTTAGATAACAACTGCACGTATCTCATCCGTACATGGGAGCAATTCCCATCCGTACATGGGAGCAATTGATCATTTCATCAATCAAGCACTTTAAGCTTTTCATCGTTTCAGAACATAACATTTCACCACTGTACATTTTCACACATTTCATATCACAACTTCAACCATATAATTCACATATACATAGCCCGTACGCTAGCACCATATCAAGTCACACATATTTGTCAAACAACAAGTTACCGACAAAGATACTAAATAACGAGCTACTAAATACACTTACCAATTGACCGTCCAAAAATGTTATTATCGTTACCATACCATCTCTAGGTGCAAAATAACCCTTCTCCGATAATTCCCGAAATTATGCGACTCTTTTCAACTATTTCACATCTTTGTCTCTCGATTTCCCGTTTCGCCCTTTTTATTTTCTTCAGG
This sequence comes from Plantago major, assembly GCA_026545765.1. Classification (NCBI taxonomy): domain Eukaryota; kingdom Viridiplantae; phylum Streptophyta; class Magnoliopsida; order Lamiales; family Plantaginaceae; genus Plantago; species Plantago major. The sequence continues at coordinate 84,593,285 of CM048841.1, forward strand.
TCTCTCTTGTTCAATGGTGCGAGAGGGGTCTGTGAATCGATGGTGTGGATGAGCTGGGTGTTTGGTTAACTAGATTAATAGAGAGGTAATTACATGGTGACCAATAAACAGGTGTTTAGTTAATGGTCTGAATAAATCGTGTGTTTTTCATATTTAATGAATAGCAAAGAGATGAATGATATGAAGGATCAAGTTGAAATACTTGCTGCAGACTTGAGGCGGTGGAAGTTGCAGCAAAAATAATGAGGCGGTGGACGTGAATCTATGTATCAAATATGGTTTAATACTATTTTAATACTTGAATTAATTGCACGAGCGTGCTTATTTCGGTTTTTACAAAGACAACTCGAAAGTCAAAGAGACACACTAAACAAATACTATAAATTCATACGGTTTATATTACGGTGTCCGTTCGTTCATAGGACCTCGTTTGGATATAAAACGGTTAAAATTGAAACTAGTAACAAGCCAGTCCAAAACTACATAAAACAATGATAATAATTTTAATTCAAAAACGCACGCAATATCAATTTACTTTTTCACAAATAATGCCACGTGCGTAACACATATCAAAATTAAAATTTACTTAAAAACATATTTAAACATGCTTATGAATGAAAAAGGTCAGGGGCGTGACAAACGCACATATATATCCAGCGGGCGGATTGTACAAGGCGTGCCCTGGCTCTGGAACCATAATTTCAACAGACTCTGGAATTTACCACTTCCGCCTCCACTCCGGAATATTTTCAGGCTTAACCTTGGATGGACAGGTGGAAAGCAAGCCATCCGCATTTAGTTCACCGTACGGGTCTGCGATTACGACAGCAAACGCCGGACGAGGGAATTTAGTCCGCGCCGCCTTAGCTTCGCGACCCGCAGCTAGTGGCAGATTAGGTTGTGCGGGCACTTTAGGGTGCAGGACAATCCGGCGATTGTTCCGCCCAAATCGTCCCTGCGGACGGGCAGCTTGAGAGGCTTCCTCCTCTTCTTCCTCCTTTTCTTCTTCTTCATCTTCCTCTTCCTCTCTTTCTTCCTCCTCTTCTTCTCCAACTTCTTGTCTCCCGGATGTACTCGGATTGGTTGGACCTATTTCCATCACAACTCGGTCCGCCTCCCCAGCCTCAAACATCTCCACGTCATCCACCTCACGACCAGTGTCGTCTCCTTGTTCTATCCGAGGCACACTCCTACCTGCAGGCATACTACCACTGCCTATGGTCCGGGATTGAACTCGTGCCCTTGTTCTCGCAACATTTGTCCGTCTTCTCACAACCTCATTACGAGTAGTGACAGTATCACGGACCCCATGCCCAGCATCTGAGTCCTCTGAAGAGACGAGCTCCACAATGTTTGCGTTGCGTACCTCCGCAAGAAGTCTATTCTGCGGAATCTCCAACTCCAGGTGGTCTTATACGGACGAGATTACCACAACAAACTCGGATCCTTGGTTTATTCCGTCATCATGGTCGTGAACTTTGGTTCTGACTATCACTCCCGAACATCCTAGGGCACAAGGAAACGGATCATAAAATGATGTTGTGGTCATCCGAGAGTTCGTTTAGGTATCTTATTAAGTCCCATTGTCCAAAGAAACCCTACTTTATTAGTTGTTCCTATGGGTCATTTTTTATACCTACTGGCACCTAGCTTGGCACACAAGGTCATGCCACAAGGGAATTATATGTGCCAATTGGCACTGTTATCTACCACACGAGTGATGAGTCGGTTTTATACCGTCTCATTTGGTCTTTTTTACTGTCTTTTTGTCATCCTTGAGTATAGTTTCATTAGTTTTCCTAGAGTATTTTTACTCTCTTTTTTTTTTTTTTCAAAACCGGTTGCATACATCTTTGAACAAGTTTTCTGAAAGCAAATTGTCCATTTTAAAATTACAAAACCGACAGCCATTGAAGCTCGGCACAGATAGAATGCTTGTTCTTCCCCACCGTTGAAGATAAGAAATTTAGCCTACTTCCTCCTCGAGAAGTAATTCTGCAAGGGGATTCAGCACGCCCATCTCAGATCCATTATGTATTACATTGGGACAACATTCTAAGGAGTGAGGATGTGACCCCAGAAGGGCTGAAGGTTCTCCTCTGAACACATTTTGATTTCAAGACATGGAATGTGACCCTCCCAAGAAAGCATGCCTCTAATCATCATCTGTAGCAATCTTCTGCTTTTTCCACTTGTAAGCAGCTTCCAAGATCTTGAGGTTTGTCGTCCGTGTTTCTTCTGGGAAGAGGTAGTCAAAGTACTCCTCATACCCAGCAGGACCATCTTCTGTTTGTATTTGCCTTCTCTTCTTGAGTTTCTTTCGAAGCTTGGAATGGGCCAAACTAACATCCCCAAGCTCACCAAAGCTGCTTTCCATATTAAGCCACTCCTCCAAGAGCATTGCCCTTTCCTCCTTCAACTCAGGCTTAGAGGTTCTAAAATAGCTAAGGGCCCTTTCAAACACAGCTCTAGCATGCTCAAGGCATTTCCTCTTCAGTTCATCATCACTTTATTGGATGTCAGTGTCCTGTAAACCTTCTTCCATAGCGGATGCTTCAAATTTCGCATAACTGATCCACACCTTCAAATGTTGAGTGCGGTTCAGAGCCTCTCATAAAGCGATCTAGTTTTGTCATATTCGCCTTCTGATATCTCGAAGTCAATATATGCCTTCCACAACAGCTCGGGCATATCCAATGCAGGCTGGTCGATTGCAAGCTCAAATAGAGCTCTTGCTCTTTCAGTTTCAGCTAGTGATCTTTCCAACTCGGCATACATGCTCCATGCATAACAGTTTTCCGGTGACCACTCTAAGTACTTCTCATATAGCTTCCTCCAACGTTCTATGTTGCCAAGCTGCAACTCTATCTCGATGTATTTTTTAAATATCTTGTCTTTGGGAGCCATACCAACTGCTGATCCCAAAATTTTACGCGCCTGGTCAATATTTAACTGCCGTATTTCAAACTACGCAAACATCAACCAAATCTTTGCAAAAGAAAATTTTGCATGGGGAATCTTCTACAGACATAAGTTGTATACGTCTCTGGCACGGTCTACATCCTGAGCATCGAGCTCCTCGTACAACGCATAATTAATCCATAAATATATGTATCGTTGCCAATAGCGCTTCTCCTCCGCAGGTGGAAAATTGGCAATAGCCCTCTCATAGATCTCTTCAATCGTATTTTTATCACCGCTATTCTCCTCTAACCTTATATAATCAAACCAAACATCATAATTGAGAGGGTTCTTCCTAATCTCATCCTCATACTGAAACCTCCGCTTCCCCACAATTGCATCCTCTATCCCTTCTCTATCACCATATTGTTTCTCAAACGCAACAAACTTCTTATAATTCTCCTCCGCCCTCCCTTTCGGAATATGATCCAATGCATACTTATATATACACCTCGCCCTCTCAGTCTCCTTACACCTCTCTTCAAACTCCGAAAATGCCACAAACAACTCCTCCGCTTCCTCATCATCTCCCAACTTATGCACAGCCCTCTCATAACAATTCCTAGCACGTCCAATATCCCCATTCTTCATCTCAAATTTAGCAAACCTAATCCACGCACCAACCCTGGGATGGCAATCAACAAACCTCTCGAAAATCCCCCTCGCCCTCTCGACCTCATTATACCTCAATTCAAACTTAATAAAAGAAAGCCAACCTTGCTGATCAGGCATCCAACTCATCTACCTCTCGAAAACCTGTCTCGCCCCAGCCACATTCTTTAGCATCTCCTCCATATGAATATACTTATACCACAACTGATCTACCCTAGGCAACAACTCCACTGCCCGATCCCAAATGTTCCTGGCGTGGTTAAGAAACTTATTCTTCATCTCAAAATCAGCATATTTCAACCAGAGAGTATGATCCCTATAATCCACCTCCAAAGCACGCTCCCAAACGGACCTAGCTCTAGCATAATCCTTCTGCGATTCCTCCCACTTTGCATACTTGACCCAAACACTCTTATTCCACCTCACATGCCGGATTAAATCCTCGTATTCCTTTCGTTTACGGAGGCGATAATCGCCGAGCTTAGTGGCATCGGTTATTTTCTGCTTTGGGGGATGGATTTCAGACTCCTGGCGCTCGCGAGCTTCACGGAGGATTTGCTCGGCGGTGAATTTGGATGGGAGCTGGAGATTTGTTCTTGACGCGAGTGGGTCGAGGGAGCTTCACCTCGATTTCTTTCTTCGTCAGGTATCCCATCCTCGGGTCTGGATCTTTAGGGTTTTGGTTTGATGACATTGTGTTGTGTTGTGTTGTTGATGGAGGAAGCTTTTTAGAGTATTTTTACTTGTTTTGTTCTTTGTGTGTTTTGTAGGTATTTGGCTAAAACCGCGCTAATTGAAGGCAAAATGGTGTATTTTATATGCATTTACAAGATATGGAGTTCCATTGTCTCGTATGGATGCTAGAAGTGGAGCGGGAAGGCCAAAATATCAAGATTTGGAGTCAAAAGGCGTCAAAGGGGCAAAACGGACAATCCAGAAGAACTGGCTACGCCAGTTTCTTCTTTTTGCCGTTTTTCTACGTCTTGTTTCCTAATTCGTCCAGACTTAATTTTTCAGACGTTTTATAATAGATATTCAGTCTATTGTCAAACACATTTTGCCCTAGATCAAAACCGACATTCATACTTTGACATTAATAACAATTTGGAGCTTGATTTTGACTATTCATCGAAGGGTTGATATCGAATCCCTGATTACTGTGGTAAATCTCTATTGTTTTATCTTATTCAATTCGTTCTTATTCTGTTTCTCGAATTGTTTGAGCTTGCATGTGATTATCATTCTGTTTATGTTAATCATGAGCAATATCTTGTATTCTTTCATCCTTGCTTTGATTATGAGTAGCTAAATCACTCCGAACATGGTAGTTGCGTGATAGCCTTGCGTATTCTCTTCTAGGGTTTGAAATCGTTCACATAGGTTAGGCTCGTTCAAAGATCTTCGTAAAAACCCTTCAATTCAATACTCTCGTTCAAAGATTCTCTAAAACGTTTGGTTAAAGATCGTGGATTGAAGACCCATGATTACTCTATTTCAAAAATCTTCAAACTCGTTTGGTAAAGGTTGAATTGATAGTTTTCTGTACCCCGACCGCGTGACAGTATGAACGTATCCCTAGAGCGAATTAGCATTGCTTGATCGTAACTACTGTGTTCCTCCTACCTCATTCTTACAAACAACTACATTGTTAATTTCCGTTTTCTGGTTTTAAGAAGTACTCGAATTCAAACAAATCAACGTTGTTTCGCAAGTAACTGTTTGTTTTCAATCGTTGCGATAGCCTAATTGATTCCTTAGCGAACGACCTCGTGGTTAGCTTTTTTTATTCTACAACAACTGCTTGCTACTTGTTTCTAAGTATCAATTTGAGCACATCCAACTTGGCACCACTGCCGGGGAATCAATTCCTACTGTAGCGCTTGATTGCAAATTTTTACTTGTTTTCCAACTTACCTGAAGTTTAGTGCACTAACAGAAACTAAGGATATTTCGAGGTTTTCGTGTTGTGTAGCTTTAACAACAGGTTTATCAGAAGGAAACTCCAATGGCCCAGCTAACCTATGGAGCCTACATGCAACCCGGCGAGGTTAAGACCGGGAAAGCGGCAGTCGTACTGTCTAATGAGGCGAGGAATTTGGAACTCAAAGCTCACCACTTCCATAATCTTCCCAAGTTCTACGGAATGGCCAACGAGGATGTGATAAGGTTCCTCAAGGAGTTTGAAGTACTGATTGCAGGGATTCCGTTGACATTCGGAGGAGTAACAGTTTCAGATGGAGAGATAAGGAAGAAGGTTTTTCCAATGTGCCTGTAGGATAAAGCTAGGAACTGGCTGTTGAACCAGCCTGGGGGTTCTCTACCTACTTGGGATCTCTCTATAAAGCCTTCGTGAATAAATTTCCCGAGAGAACGCAGGAACTTCGTGCCCAGATCATGCAGTTTCAGCAGATGCATGATGAGACCTTCTATGAAGCTCGGGACCGTTTTTTGCAGTTATTGGCCCAATGCCCTCACCACAAGATAGACGATATGAGCTTATGTGTCCGATTTTATGAAGGCCTGGATTGGGAATATCAAAATATGGTCGATGTGAGCTGTAAAAACTCCTTCCTGGAAGCATCCGCTGATGAATTGAACAGTGTTTTCGAGAAGCTGGCAGCATCATCGCAACTTAAGGGAGCAAGAGATAAGGCAAGGAGAGTGGCATCCAGAGCAGTGGAAGAGACTCCAGGGCCGTGTATTACCGAGCTAGAAAAAGAAATCACGAACCATATGGAGAGGTCTGAGGGGTACTGGTTTGAGGCGCAGAAAATTCAGGAAAATAATAACCAGAGGTTCGACAGTATTGAGCAATCGCAAAGAAGGCTAGAACAGATATTGGGTGACTTGGTTGGGAAATTACAGCTCATGGAGAAAGGTATACGCCCAGGAGTCCCAGAAAACATTAGAGTTCTGGCAGTTGAGATAAATTTTGAAGAACCAGGGAAGGTTACATCTGTTGTTGCCACCTATACCAAAGAGGTTGAGAACTCTGCACCAGACGAGGGAACTCCAGCAACGGGTCAAGTGACCCATGTACTGACAGCGGAACAGACTAAAGACGTAGCTATTGTTGTATCTGATGTGTCAAATCAAAGTTCTAAATTCATTTAAAGCCAAGAGTTAATCCTCAACACTATGAAAACCTATAGTGTAGTGGAGTTAACCCCGAGGACGGTCTCGATGGACTTAACTAAGCTGAGTCTTGTTGACGAATAGTAATTACAGTAAAGAAAGCAGTAAAAGGGTTTTTTGCTTTGGCAGCGAATTTGTTCTATATTATCTATCTACTTATGCAATCTAACTAGAAAACAGATTTATCTAAACGACAATGATATGATTAAGGAGAATTATGGAGCGGTAACATGAAACAAGCTAGCTAGCAGGATACATACGATTCACAAGATAGATTACGTAAGTTGTCACAATCTTGAGTTCAAAAACGAATAGCACTAGTGGAGGCGACAATTCCACTAGGCTACAATCAATCTAGCTAATCCTACTATTACTGTTTGCAACTAACTGTTAGATTGAAGCAAGACGAAAAACATTTGGGTGTATTGATTAAATGCTTAATCTAACAGTGATATTGACGGATTGCGCGTCAAACGTAATAGCAAGATATGCGATTAATCTAAAAAGCACAAGTAATCTAAACCCGATGCACTTCGAATCTCATGAATCCTAGCTAGAATGCATTGAATCAGTCTCCACCCCATAATCGGGGTGTTTAGCTACTCAAATTATGCAAAGTCATAATCAATATTGTACATAAACAGGCTCCAAACATAATCTAAAGCAAGAAACAAATATTCGAAGGAATTGATACAATTTACCCTTCGTTGTCACAAGCCCTAGGTAGAATTGAAGAACTGAAACGAATCGATGCGAAAAGCTATGTAGATAATCTCCCAATCAATGTCAATCGTCGGATTACGAGATAAACGGTTCAATTACCTCCAATAATAGGTAGGTAATTGCCTTGGAAAGGTTCTAGGTCGAAAAGCAATAAGAGGAGAAGAATAATAATCGATGTTCTTCTAAAAGGTTCTTATCTAATATATATAGGTGAAATAACCTAATTCAAAATGAACCGGGAAAAAACGGAGAAAATTGCGATCTGGGGCGGAAAAAACAAAACTGGCGTCACCAGTTTCTTAGCGCCAGAAACAGTGAGTTTCTGGTGCACACCAGTTCTTCCTAGAATGACGGTTTTGCCCTTTTGGCTCCTTTTGACTCCAATTCTTCATATTTTGGCCTTCCCGCTCCACTTCTAGCATCCATCCGAGGCATTGGAACTTCATATCTTGTAGATGCATATAAAATGCACCATTTTGCCTTCAATTAGCGCGGTTTAGCCAAATACCTAAAAAAATACACAAAACATGAAAACGTAACAAAATACCAATAAAGCACTTAAAAACCATACTTGAGAATGTCAATAAGATGGTAAAACAGACCAAATGAGACGATGTAAAATCGACTCATCAGTATCAACGGGGGACGAAGTCGAGGAAACGAGTTCCGTGATTCCAGAAGAGGAGGCGAATGCGGAGCAAGAGACTGCTGAAACCGCCCCCCCCCCCCCCCACCATAGTCATTCCTAAGGCGGAAAAGAGTATAAGCGACTCCGATAGCTTTGATTTATTGGTAGGCATTAGGTGTTCAACTGGTTACCGGAATAGTCGACACTGGTGCTAGTTTTAACTTGATGACTTTTGACACCTATGAAGAATTAGGCTTAAAAGGATTGAAGTTGCGCAGATGCTTTATGACTCTTGCTGGTGGAACCCGAAGCAGATGCATGGGGATTGTGGAAGATGTTCCGGTTAAGCTGGATGGTATAACAGTGATGACAGATTTTGTAGTAGTGGAATCGTCAAGGATGAAGGGGAAAGAAATGGAAAAAGATATGCTACTTCTAGGGAGACCCTTCATCCGCTCAACTTTCATGGTGGTGAATTTACATGCCCGAACATGCACAATTGAGGTGCAAGGCAAACCACGCGAACTGAAGGCCTATTCTGCTCCATCATATTCTGTTTCGCAGATTGATAGCAGGAAATTCATAGGAGCACATACTTATCAACAAGGAAGAACAAGAGTTGCACCAACCGGAAGAGCCAAGAACCTCCAGTGTACCCGTTAGCCAACACGGAAGAGTCTTGTATATGACTGTAAAGGTACACCAGCAGGCAAGTCACTATAGCTCCCATTCTCTTTTCTTTTTCACTCTACACTTTAGGATATTCTTGAGTTTAGGTTTGGGGAGGGGGGGGGAAATGTTCTCTCTAGTTTCTTGTCTGCATTTTTCTCTGATTATCTGTGTCTTTAGAGTCTTTCGTCTTTACTTCTTTGTATTCTATTCTATTGTGTGTCATGTGACCTTTCTCTGTTACAGTTTCTTTGTCAGTCTATGTCTAGTTAATTTCCCTTTACGTACTTTCGCGGTGAGTCTGAGTCTTTTACCAAGTCGAACGTCCATTGTAGATGATAAATCCACCTGCTGCTTACATTTTGTTTGCTGATTAGCTGGAAGTAGGACAGTGTATTTTTAATCATGCAAGGTCGTTTCTCTTTTAATTAAATAGCAAGTTTGTTTAGCTCTTTGGTCCAAAAAGCCTGTGAGAAGTCTGAGAGCCGATGAAAAAAATTTGTACCGGCAAATGTATTATGTGATTTCCTGGGTTGTGCAAGTTTTTACGTATTACTTGCGCCTTTTCATACTTATGTGTACTCAGTCTTGTTAGGGATGACGAACGGCATGCTCTTTTTAAGCTCTTCCCCCTGTTCCAAGGGACAGGTTTGGGGAGAGAACTGTTATCTTGCGACTTTTATGTGCTGTTTTGCATTATTGCTGAAAAGTTTGTTTACTGCTCCCTAAAAGCTTATTGATATTTGAATCTCGGGGTGAATCTATGGTCTTCATTGATCACCGTTAGTCGTGTTAGGCGTGTTTCAAATACTACCTATATACCGGCGTGGTCTTAAAAAGCCATATGTCCGTGAGGGTTGATGGCATGTACACCAAACTGACACGCACAAAAATGCGGACTTTCGGTAAAACAGACACCTGCAAAAAATTAAGATTAAAAGAGCCCAATGCGGCCACGCACTGAATTCAGTTAAGTATTACGAGATCTGATGTTGTTTTGAATTTAATAGGGGGAGTAGTTTTAGCTTTTGTTTTCTGAAAAATTGAGTCGCCTGTTAAGTCCCTTTCGATCTAATGAGACGAGTACAAAAGCATAAGATATTTTAGGCACCTTTGTGATGCAAGTCACCTTCCCAGTTTATTTTTGAGTTTATACCCCATTTGGATACTTCCAAGAGAGTGAGAGATACACTGCATTCACCTGTAAGGGACTAGCGAGCTACACTTAAGTGCTATTTGTCTGGGAAACGATTGTGTTTGATTTTCTGTACACTGTTTTGCCAAAGTTGGTTTGATGGCAAAATTTTTGCATCTCGTGGACATACTGTTTACAATGGTAGATTTGGTCACTTGGGACCTTGACTCTTTGTTTGTTTTCGTGGTTTGAGTCTACTTTATGTCTAGGTTTATTTGTTTGCTCGAGGACGAGCAAAGGTTCGGTTTGGGGAGTTTGATGAGTCGGTTTTATACCGCCTCATTTGGTCTTGTTTACCGTCTTTTTGTCATCCTTGAGTATAGTTTTATTAGTTTTCCTAGAGTATTTTTACTTGTTTTGTTCTTTGTGTGTTTTGTAGGTATTTGGCTAAAACCGCGCTAATTGAAGGCAAAATGGTGTATTTTATATGCATCTACAAGATATGGAGTTCCAATGCCTCGTATGTATGCTAGAAGTGGAGCGTGAAGGCCAAAATATCAAGATTTGGAGTCAAAGGGGCTAAACGGACAATCCAGAAGAACTGGCAACGCCAGTTATCCGCCAGCAACTTTCTGTTGTTGCCATATTGAAACTGGCGCCAGTTTCTTCTTTTTGCCGTTTTTCTGCGTCTTGTTTCCTAATTCGTCTAGACTTAGTTTTTCAGACGTTTTATATTAGATATTCAGTCTATTGTCAAACACTTTTTGCCCTAGATCAAAACCGACATTCATACTTTGACATTGATAACAATTTGGAGCTTGATTTTGACTATTCATCGAAGGATTGATATCGAATCCCTGATTACTGTGGTAAATCTCTATTGTTTTATCTTATTCAATTCGTTCTTATTCTGTTTCACGAATTGTTTGAGCTTTCATGCGATTATCATTCTGTTTATGTTAATCATGATCAATATCTTGTATTATTTCATCCTTGCTTTGATTATGAGTAGCTAAATCACTCCGAACATGGTAGTTGCATGATAGCCTTGCGTATTCGTTTCTAGGGTTTGAAATCGTTTATATATGTTAGGCTCGTTCAAAGATCATCGTAAAAACCCTTCAATTCAATACTCTCGTTCAAAGATTCTCTAAAACGTTTGGTTAAGGATCGTGGATTGACGATCCACGATTACTCTAGTTCAAATATCTTCAAACTCGTTTGGTAAAGGTTGAATTGATAGTTTTCTGTACCCCAACCGTGTGACAGTATGAACGTATCCCTAGAGTGAATTAGCATTGCTTGATCGTAACTACTGTGTTCCTCCTACCTCATTCTTACAAACAAGTACATTGTTAATTTCCGCTTTCTGGTTTTAAGAAGTACTCGAATTCAAACAAATCAACGTTGTTTCGCAAGTAACTGTTTGTTTTCAATCGTTGCGATAGCCTAATTAATTCCTTAGCGAACGACCTTGTGGTTAGCTTTGTTTATTCTACAACAACTGCTTGCTACTTGTTTCTAAGTATCAATTTGAGCACATCAACGAGGCAAAGCAATAAGGATTTCAACAAGCCTACCGGCGCTATAATCTACCATATACGGCACATTACTTGGCCAAAAACGCCCTATCTATACAGCATACGAGAATGGAAATTCAACAAAACATACATGCATCCGAGAAAGAATAACAACCAATTAGGATTTAGAAAGAGTCAGATTTACTTACTTGATAAAGTAGCTGAAAAAAGATTGACGGACGACGAAGCCTTGCTTGCTCTCCGACAGCGACTTGCACGGAAGATCTGATTGCTCACTGGAAACTTTGATTGCTCGGAAGTTGGTTATTTGCTTGGATTGCTTAGGATTGCTCTGGATTCGATTTGGCTAAAGTGTGAAAATGACAGATCTGGTGAACTATTTATAGAGGGATAGTTGGGGAAGACGAAGCGTCGCATCACTTAGCTTTTAAACCCAGCCGTTGATCATTTTAATCCAACGGTCGTATCGGTTCACACTCGGCGAAATTACATCACGCCCCATTAAATTTATTTCGGAAATTCAACATTATCTCGGGATCCTCACTTGTGGGCCGGACGGGAAACTCATTGGGCCTCTTGGATTACTATTCATCGGCCCAGGTAACCCGTTTCGCATATCCAGCCCAACGGATTGCTTCCTACACACTCTTCCACAAGAGACTTCTTTAAATCCTAATAATGTACTCGGATCTCGATATATCTTGGATACAAATACCTTTTCCTTCTACAACCCGGGAATTTTTCTATCTCGGACTATAGAACGAAAAGGGGGGGGGGGGGGAAGATATATTGAATTCCGGAAACACGGATACGGATTTTTAGCACGAAAAAAAGGGATTTTCTCTCTCACATTTAACGATTCGGACACGCTCCTAAAACACACTTGTTCTTCGACTTATAGTTCCACAACTATCTTATACTAAGATACTTGGAAACTAGGGGGACATATGTTGGTACGGATATATGTCCAATCCGTTAAGGGCGCCATAGAGCGTGTCCTAGAGCGCATCATGGCTAGAATGGCCAATTCAGTACTTGTCCGACCTTGGGAAGTCTGCCTTAAGGAAACCCTTCCTGGTCAACCAGTACACTTAGGTCAATACACCTTTTCAGCTAGTCCGACCTAGCTGGGGGCACGACCTCCGAACTCGACAAAGGATCACATATCCGACATTGTCAGGATGTCAAACGGACCGGACGAGAAAAACTCGGATGCCACCTTAACAATAAGACCAAACGTATATATTGGAACCTCCAAGATACTTCCGAGCTTCTTGTGTCTCGGACCGTCACTGAGTTACCTAGGAACAGACCAACTCGACAGAGCTCGGATCATTCTAAAGGTCTCACACGGACCCATCAGCGAGAGTAGTACTCTGAGAGGTAAAAGGACCAATCTACCCTCCCAGGCCCATCTAATGGTGTTGGACTTTCACATACTATTGGCATCATCTTATGAGCCACTTCATAAGTACATGATAACTATAAATATAGCATAAGGTCACACACATTAAGGTAAGTCAACATATATCATAACTTCTCTCATAATTACTACATTGAGAGCTTCCATCTCTCTCTTGAGTGAAGTCTCTCTTCCCGGTTTGACAATAGCAAACCAGGTTACCCTTCTAACCCCCCCCCCCCCCCCCCTCCCCCCACTTAGTCCTTTCAGGTGCTCTGGCTAGGACAAGCTCTTAGAACGGACATCAAGATGGAGGCGGATCTTAGAATTGGGACTTGTAGTAGTTTAGTTAGTGTTTGAGGTCTAACCCCTCAACAATTACCTAGTCTTTCTCCCTCCACGCATCCCTTGATCATGGTCATCATAAATAGACCAATCAAAGGTGTAGCTAGGCTCTTGAACCTGGCTTTTATCAAGTAGGGCGTGTTTGGATCATATGTTCATGCTACTCTATCAAATATACAGTATGTGCAATATTAAGTACTAATACGTCTAATAGTTAACAAATATGATAGGTTGATGATAATAATTTTCTGGATTATTCAATAATTTACTTTATCTATATAAAAGTTGTTGATAACTATATTTAAGAGAGACATTTTTCCTATGCAGTAGTAGTTTTGAAGATGTTATGATGTGACTCTTGATGAGATATACGGAGTACTAAAATTAAAAGACTCATTTGTCACATGGTAATTCTGATTGGTTATTGTACTGTGTTTTGAACTTTGAAGCACCAACTTCTTTTATAGGCTCTACTTTTTGTCAAAAATACATTTTTACTTTTTAATAAAAAAAATGCTAGAAAATGTGCCTGAAATTTAATTTTCAGCTGTGGAAAGGGTGGTTTCTGAAAATAAAAACCCAGGTTAGTTGATAGAGACAACGAATCCAGATTAAGAGTGAAGTATGATATACCATATAAGAGGTGGATGATTGTATACTAAATATATGATTCATTTCCTCTGTAGGACGATTGTAGACTAAATATATAATTCATTTATTGATTAACTTTGTAAATATATGATTAATTTGAACTTGCTAGCTACACCTTTGACTGTTTTATTTATGATGAACATGATCAAGGGATGCGTGGAGAACTAAGTGATCTTACTAAAACTAGACGATTTTAGTATCTTACTATACATGTTTAATTACATGCATGTACCAAACGGAAAAAAGTTACATGCACAAATAGAAAATAACACATGATCTCATACTTTACCTCAGACGGCAAACCCCATTTGACAAAAATACAATTACACCCACAATGAGTCAATGACACTCGTTACCGCGAAAAAAACCCATTTAAAGTATCATGCAAACTGAACAATAAGTATGGACTGACATTATAAGAAAAAGTTTCAGAGTGCAAGTTTTTGTAAAGGTTTTGGTGCAATTAGAAAATTGAATTGAACATTTTACATTAACGGTTTAAAATTAAATCGAAGTCAAAGTTGAAAAACGTTAACTGCAAAGAGTCAAAACAGGACATTTATTGTGGGACGGAGGAAGTATCATCTTAATTCTTTCATGCCTGACTTGAATATAGACTAGGATTTGGTACGACTTAGACAATTGGTAGGGTTCAGAACCAGAGTACAATACATGCACTTGCACTTAAAAACACTACTTTTATCAAAACACATTTCTTTTCGAGAACTGAAACTGTACTAGGCGGTTACATTTCGGTTTGTCTATCTGCTCAGTTTCGGTTACGAAACGAAACCGAAATTTCAGTTCATTTTGATCAAGTATAGGATGTGGTGTTACATATATATGCAGTGGCGGATCCAATGGCGGTCAAATGGGATCAGCTAACCCCCTTCGATCCGCAATAAGTATTTAGTAGTACTAATTTATTTATTTGTGATGGTTTGTCCAACTGGTTTGGTATGTGTGTGTTGAGGGTTACTTCTTTTTTTCCCTTTGATTTTATTCTTTAGATTTCTTGTTCTACTTATTTCATTGTTCCATTTTTCTTCTCTTTTCATTAATTTCTTTTATACTTTTATTTATATTTTCTTCATCACTTCCTATCATACCTCTTTTATAAATCTTTATCTATTCTTATATTAATAATATTTCATACTTTTAATCATGATTTACACTCACAAACCTATTTTCCTGTAATTTGTTTTCTCTATTATTTTATTTCTTTCTATCGACACTTCTCTTAACTTTTTTCCACTCTTTCTGTTTGATCTATCCATGATGCTTATTTATATTTACACCCATACCATTATAGTTATTTATTCTTTGTTCATATTTTCATTTTAAAACATTATTTAATATTTCAAAATTAAATATATGATACTACTATGTAATTTTTTTTCATTGATGTTCATACAATGGAATTTTGAACCCCCCTGAATTTTGCTCCTGAATTCGCCGTTGTATATATGGTACATTCAAGCGCAACGATAGTCGATGACGACGTCGCACAATCTCATAGGGGTGTATGTGACTCTCTAAAGTTTCAGGAGTTTAAAGACGTTGATGACACTAATCATACCATAAGAACTCCATCGTTAAGCGTAATATGGAGCAATTTTAGAATGACTGTCAGGCTGGGATTCTAATTCCCGGTGTTCATGAGTGCGGATAAAGTAATGGTATGACACATGGATTGATATCTCTGTTTCTAGAATGTATAAGTTGATCATTGATCTATTAATTATTCTCTAAAATCACATCATTTTTTTTTATTTAATCTTAAATATAACGCAATATTTTGCACTTTAACCACGTGGTATTTCAACTCTTGAAGAAAAACATACCTTTTGCAGTTTTGGCATATGTCTCTGAATTTTTCCTAGTGTTTTGAGAAATTTATGAAAGAGAAGTTGAATTGTTCAAAATAATTTTGCTTCCATATTTATTTGTGTCGGTAAGCTAAATAATCGAGATGTTTCGATACTTTTATTCCATTTGGGTGTGATCTTATAGGGTGGTGTGACATAACATAATATTCAACACTAAAATTGGTCTATGCCTACGAGTGTAGGAATTGCCAACTTTGGGTAAAACTACGATTGTCACTTGTTTAGGCTATATATACGTGGGAATTATGTGTACAATTTGAACAACTTGGATAATCAATTATTCAACTGTAGCAATTAGACTGTACATTCATGTTACTTGAGGTAGTCATTAGTTGCCTAATTAAACTGACTCAAGTTGTTGATACGGAAATATGTCAAATCCGTCATATACCCTTTTGGAACGAATTCTAAGGCGTTCCAAGTTGTCTAAAGACCAAGGCCTCAAGGTCCGACCCGGAGGTCCGACACTAAGGCCACCTCTGATCCGACCCTACTGAGTGAAACGGTAAACTAGACCTCAAAGACAGCACGTCCGACCCAAACCATGGTCCGAAACCATAAGTGTCTGACTCGGATGACGGTCCGGACATAAGTCTCTAACCTCATAAGAAACCAAGTGTGCCGGCACCAAGAGAGAAAGTAGGATCCAAGGCTATCAAGGTCCAAACCACTATGTCTTGTCGATTCATGGGAATTTATCTCAGTCATGAGATTATGATCTGGACAAGACCTTCGAACCTACACTTTCGGATGAAGATCCGAGATGGACTTCAAAAGTCTCTAATCTCTATTGAAGAATGACTAAACTACCCTTGAAAGCCCAAAAGGGAAATGGGTTAAGTCTTCTTAATGGGCCATGGACCTAATAGTGTGCATTGTTGGCACTATCCGAGCCTTACACTTGGCGCAATCCAACAAGGTCCTTCCTCTTTGGGAGAATTCTATATATATATATCACACATTCCCATGCTAATGGTATGTCACGTCATCTTTACAAACTAATCCCGAACACTATACAGAGTAGATATTCAGTCTCTCTCAAGTGAAGTCTTTATCCGGTTTGACATCACGCAAACCGGGTCTTTGGTCCTAACACCCCCCCCCCCCCCCAAAAAAAAAAAAAGTTACTTGTGCAGGTCATCCCCTATCAGCTCTTTGGAGTGCTTTGGACCTTTGCTCTAAAGTGTTTGGGGCTTGGACGATTTTGGAAGAATTCACTAAGTTTTTGGGGGACTTTACCCTCAACACAACTAATTGCAGAATGATTTATTAAACATTTTTAACCAATTTGTTTTCAATTGATCTAAGTTTCTACTCCATTTTTTTTTTAGCAATTTTCAATCTTATTAAGTGGAAAGAAGCAAAATCACGGGGGTTTATAAAAACCGCCCGTGTACAATTCTACATCCGAAATACCACCCCACACGGGAGGAGCAACAAACATTCTGCATAACTTCACTAGGGCTGATACACATAACAAAATGGAAGTGTCCTGTGAACCTGCGGAAACTAGTTGTTAGAACACCAAGACATAGGCTGGTGGTGTTGATCTTCGAGCTTCTCAAACACTAAAGTTTGATTTTTGTTCCTGCAAATCTTATTCTTGACTTCCATCTTTACTTCCACATAAACGATCCTCAAACCACTACCGAGACTTGAGACTAGAAAGGCTTCCCTAAAACTCCCTTGAACTTTCTAGATAACCAACTCCGACGACCGGCCATCCATCTGTGGGCGGGCTCCGACGAAGTTGTTAGTCTTTAATAAAAAAATAAATTAATGTGGTTAACATAATTTTAACCCATGACCTCATGGTAATGATCAATAGTATTTAACCACTATACTAAGTAGAATTGTATGCTTGTAATCAGATTTTATATGTTCTCCTATACTCCTTTGGTCACTAAAACTTTTCACAAATTTAATTTTTTTATGTACCATATAACATTATCCATCATAAAAAAAAAAGAAGAAAAAACAGATACTATCCCACTAAAAGTATCCATTTTCTTGCATTATATTTATTTTAAATTTGCACCTAAAAGTATGCTTCAACCTTAATATATATATGATTTTTTTGGGACGGAAGGAGTAGTTTATATTGGTCATATAGTATGCTATTTTCATTTGTTTTATATTGTTACTATCATTTGTCAAGCATACACATTCTCTTGTTATATATACTTCATAAATAAATGTTAATTTAACATTCCCTTGTATTTATTAAAATATTAAACATAAATAATTGTTAAAAAGAAGTGTTACAACTCAATAACATGTACACTTACAGTTTCAACTTGATCGAGTAATAAATGAAGTATAATTTTTTTTATAATAAGTAAATATAACGTAAATCAGTGCAACTTTCAAACGTAATTTAGGTAATATTAAAGTAGGTGAATTCATGTCAAATTTAATTAGGGTCATTATGCATCGAATCATTTCGTGTCAAATTGAATTGGATTATTTTGGATCTGGCGATACCACCGTAGGTGGTGGTTACCTTAGGTCAATGGTTTTGGACCCAACCTAGTCCAAGCAATTGAACGAAAGTAGTGTTGTTGTTGTTGTTGTTGTTGTTGTTGTATATGAAAAATTATATTGTCAAAATTTGATATCTTCTATTAATAATTATATTGGTCAATTAACTAGTACAACTACTCTTGAGCTGTCGCACTCAATAAGAGGAGTCGTGCTCAAAATCGACGATCGAGATTAAATCTTAACGGATGAGTTCGAGTCAAATTGATTTGTGTGATTTTTGATTGGGTTCCGGGTCAATGTTCAGATGGTTGACCTTCATATTTTCGTGTCGACTTCGGACTTCGGGTCTGGAAGGTCAGGATTGCTACTATAATGAAACTAAATGAATGTAGTGAATAAATAAAATTTAAATTGAGCAGGAAACTAGATATCTTTTATTATTAATAAAGAGCAACGAGCACAATACACGTGTTATTGCGGCATTTAAAATCGTTAATTAATGCCACAAGAAGTACAAAAGTTTCAAATATATAAAATAAAAATGTAAACAAAGGAGGAAATGGAGAAGACAGATTGAAAATTTTATTATTTCTTAAATCACTTAATTTTCATTACAAATTGATTAAAGATCTAAATGAGAATTTGAATTCTATGAGAATTTGAATTCTGTGGATTTATTATCCTCAATTTCATGAATCATGATCATCGACTCGATTTTGAATGACTAATTAAGTCGTTATTGCTTCCAAATTTTACTTTTTGTATTTATTACATATATTTTATTTATAACTAGATAGGGTATTTGTATTTGTTTTTTACCTCGTATAATAATTTGTAGTAGTAACTTTTAAAATGGAACTAATTTTGAAAATTGATCATTCAACCGAGGAGTCGGGAGCATTTATGTGCAAACTCGGAAATTAAACTTTTGAGCAAAAAAAAACTACATTTATAAGAAAATATGTACAATATATGATATGTCATGTACAGTAAGTGTTATCCTTCAACAACTTGAAAAATAAAACTGCAAGAACGGGACATTCAACCTATAAAGTTGTAATTATGTGTTTAGTTGAGCGGATAAGGATGGCATTCATAAACTTGAGCACTCGGGTTTGTAGTCCATTTTTTCCTTTTTTAATTTCCTCATCTATTTTATGTCTATTTCTCAATTTTTTCTTATGTATCATATTTACATTCTAGTATTTGATAACATCCCTTTACGTTTGTTTCATTTATATATTATTCAGAAATATATAATTTTCTCAAAATATCAAGTCGTTTTCGTACCAATGTATGTGTGTTACGATTTAGTGACAAAATGGATATTAGAGATTTTATGACCAATTTGATAGTTGATGATGAACATGCATGGAAAAAATCTTGTACAAAAGTAAAAAAAAAAAAAAAAAAAAAAATCCCTACCATTTGTTTGGTGTATCTAAAACAAAACAAAAAAAACAAAACAAATCGATGCTAAACAATAATTCTTGGATAAAAAACAAACATATATAAGTGTTTTGTTATGGATACTAATGGAGTTATTTTCTCTTTTTGTTGGTTAGGATAAGGATATAACGTACTATATGTTTATAGTTAAATAGTAGACATGCAATTACTTATAGTCTGATGATAAATGTGTAAGTCTTAATCGATTAGGTGTAGAGTTCAAAACCTATCAAATACATTTAATTAACGAATTTTTATAACTAAACGATGGTGTTGCCGGACCTCCGGCAGAGGCCGTCGGCCGTCGGAGCTCCACCGGTGTCTTAAATTAATATATCATTAATTTTTAATGAAAGGGAATAATGGTAAATCAACATTTAGTTCTAATTACAATTATAAAAGAACAACTAAAGGAATAGCTAAAGGGTATATTTGGTAAACACCTTAGTGTACGACTACTATCATATTTTAACTATGTACGACTACAATCTCACCGTAGAAAACCCCAACAACTATATGTTTATAGTTAAATAGTAGATATTTGTAGCCTGATGGTAAATGTATCAGTCTCAATCCATTAGGTATAGAGTTCGAAACATATCAATTACATTTAATTATTGAATTTTTATAATTAAATGAGAGTGTTGTTTGACCTCCGGGGAGGCTGCCGGTGGTCCGCCGGCCGTCGGAGATATGGTGGCGGTCGCCGGAGCTCCACCGGTGGCTTAAATTAATATATCATTAATTTTTAATGAAAGGGTATAATGGTAAATCAACATTTAATTACAACTATAGAACAACTAAAGGAATATCTAAAGGGTATATTTGGCAAAGACCTTAGTGTACGACTACTATCTTATTTTAACTATGTACGACTACTATCTCACCGTAGAAAATCCCTAGTAAGATATGCTTAATTTATTTTCGTTATATAAGTTTATTATATTTTCTTGCCGTGTAATTTGTGGTCGCTTGGAAAAAAAAATCAACTTAGGAAATTTATTAATGGGACGTACGTAGTAGTTTTTATGATATTGCTATCCCAAAATATGGGAATTATTTATAAGAAACCTTCATTATACAATGAATCAATTATACTAATAAACATGGTTCCGGATTAAGAGCCATAAAAGATCGTGAATTTCAAACTTTTATTACTAAGACTCTCTCTGCCCGCCAAAAATGTGTCTATTCCTTTTTTTTTACGTCTCATTAATTTAGGCCATTTCCTAAAATAGTAAAAAATTAAACTGCATTATCCCACACTATATATGGCATACTTTTTTTTTCATTCTTTATCATTTCTTTCTTACCTTTCATACTTTATCCTTTCTTAATAATTCTCTTTCCACTAACAAACAATAAACTATTTGATTTCTTAAAACCAATGATGAGAAGAATGTGGCCTAAAGAACCAGGGCAGATGGAGTAATAAGGTTCCTCATACAGCTCAGGGAACTCTGGGAATATATCATCATGACATTCAACGAATGGACTATTTGAACAAGATGGCGCTTCACCACAGTTGGACAACATTTGGTTACTTTTCACATCTTTAACATCATCATATATTAGATTCCGTTCACTAGTGACTCCGCATTGTAAGAACATAATCCCTGCCTCAGTCTACTCAGCAACACTAGGCGTTAAGAATGCGTCTTCCAGAACATCAAGATTTCAACTTCACCCCCCCCCCCCCCCCATCTTGGATGTGTAACCGTTTGCTCTCATAGAAGAAGTTAATTTTTTTGAAATTTTAGTTCACCGCTTATTGTTTAACTTTTGTAACACAAGAAGTTATATAAACATGTTAGGAAATTTATATATCAGATCTACATTTCCAGTGTAACTTGTTCATTTCTTCTCTAAATCTTTCTGCCTCTCCTCTCACTCTTGCATCCATATTTCTCTCTTCTGGCATCAACAATTTATTTCTCCTCTCATTCTTACGTCTATTTCTCCTTGTAATATCAATTTGCAAGTGTTGCATCTATCGAATATATATTATTACAACAGCACAATATCACTTCTTATCGAAAATTAGCACAAAGCTAAAGATTTATATATATATATATATATATATATATATATATATATATATATATATATATATTAATCATCATAGATTACAAACTAATTAATGGATCTCCACTAATTAATTATATTTATTTGACAAATATAGTGTGCAGCATATAAGTATATATATAGACTAGCTACATACGTTCTTACAAGCTATAGCTAGCTAGCTGCTTGCTTTATTAATTATTACATGGCGGGGAACAACATTCTTAATCTTAATGATCAACCATCAGATTAGACCCTTACAGTGAATCCACCAATGGTAATGTTAAGCAAATTACCGGTCAAAGTACCAACAGGTAGCGGCGTTGATAAACTACCAGTCACACCGTTAAGAACTGGACAAACGGCGGAGCTTAGTGGAAGCGGAAACATCACGTTGCATTGATTGATGTTTGTTGGACTGAGAAGGCCAAGTAGGATTACTGTAACAGGGGATAAAAGGAAGCTGAAGGCACCAGTGGCACTGGTTAAGCTTGTGGCAATGGTCCGTACATTGCCAAGGAGATCAGTGCAACGTAGGGCAACTGTAACGTTCGGAAGGACTATTCCGGGGCAGCTTCCATTACTCGTGCAACAGAGCAAACCGCTCACAATTCCACTCGTCCCCGAGAGTTGGGCAGCGGCCAAAGGGTAAGTTGTGACATGGAATAGAACGAGGCTCATGAGGAAAATGGCAATGGAGCGATTCTTGGAAGCCATTTTTTATGCTTAATTGCTTAAACAGGTTAATAATGTATTGTTAATTTGTTGCTTTTAATTTGTGGATGATGATAGAATTTCAGTGAACTACTACTCTATTTATAGATGATTATCACACTATGTTTTGATAAGTCAAATATAAACAAGCTAAGTAGGCGTTAGATATATAGATTGCTAACTTAGACTAATAATGGTGGGGAAATTAAGAGCTTGGTTTTTCTTTATCTTTTGATTAAAAAAAAAAAATTTACATTTAAACCTTTAGGGCCAAAGTTTTGGAAAGGAAAGATTTTCCTAAAAAATAGAAAAGTCAATTTTTTTTTGTGGTTTTTCCGGTTTTTTGGTTTTTGCGGTCTGACCGGCCGAGTTTCTTAAAAAACCGCCGAGACACACATTTTTTGATATGATTTTAATATATTATATTATGGTTTTAAGTTGTTAGCATTGAAAGTTTTAGTTACAGTTTTAACAAATTTTATTAATATTTTCAGAGATGATCTGTGGTTTTAATAAGTCAGTATTGTACGTTTTAATCCTAATTTTAACCTCTTTTGTTAATTTTTAAGATGATGTGATGGTTTTAAGTAGCTACATGATAGTTTTTAAGATGGTTTGTTATAGTTTTAACTTTTAAGTGACCATCTAATATCATTAAACCACCATTAAACAGGTCTAAAAGTTTCAAGAATGCCACTAAAACATCAATAAACAAGATTAAAATAAGGTACTTGAGACATCTGTCATTACAATTTTGAAACATTCAGTCATTCAAATGTTTTAAAACATCTATTCTCATAGGAAAAACATTACAATAAACGTTCACTCGGTGTTTTTAATACAAATGCAAACTGAGTTGTTAAAATAGGTTGTTTCCGATTAAAATTGTTAGTGAACTTCGGCTTCCTGCCTTTTGTTGCTTGTGCTTATTGCTTCAATACTGCAACGACACCTTTGAAAGACCTATCATCAAACTCGATGTTATCGTCATCACCTGCTTAAAACATTCACCAAGTGGGTTAAAACCATAACAACTTTCATTAAAACTATCATATTGGTGATTAAAACAAAAAGGAACATGCAAAACAAGCCAAAAATAGTAAAATTGATGCTTAAAACCATATCAGTGGCTCTTAAAACTATAACAAAGCAGGAATATACAACACAAGTTAACAACAGTAACATTGATGCTTAAAATCATAGCAATGCTTTGTCAAACTATAGCAATGCCTCTTAAAACTATAACAAAGCATTTGCAAACAATCAAATCATCAATATTTCATCAGACGCTAAAAAAATTAATGTTGCTTAAAACCAAAACAATAGATCTTAAAACTATAACATAATGTTGATGCTTAAAACTACAACAATAGGTCTTAAAACTATAACATATGCGCTAAAAAAATAACAGACATAAATATTCAACACAAGCTAAAAATAGTAACATTGAAGCTTAAAACCATAACAGTGCATCTTAAAACTATAACAGTGCATCTTAAAATTATAACAAAACAGAAACATGCAACACAAGCTAAAAACAGTAACATTGATGCTTAAATCCATAACAGTGCCTCTTAAAACTATAACAATGTATTTTAAAACTATAACAAAACATTTGCAAAAAGTCAAATCATAAATATTTCATCAGACACTAAAAGCACTAACGTTGTTGGTTAAAACTTCAATGATAGGTCTTAAAACTATAACATATGCGCTAAAACAATAACGGGCAGTAACATTCGACACAAAGCTAACAATGTAACCATGATGCTTAAAACTATAACACCAGCTATTAAAACCATAACAAACGAAACTAGCACCGTTTTGGTTATGAATAACATTTCCAACACTAACACAAAAACACACTTGAAAACCTATCAATAAGCAATTAAACCACTCAATCGAACAAAAAAAAAGCTAAATTAAACACAAAAGCAAGAGAATCAACTGTAGATCTGAAAGGAAAGGAGAGAAAACAACATACAGAGCCAATCAACATTTATGCACAATAGGCAGAAGAATATTGTCACATTGATACTTTGCCACTTAGTGATGTGCGAAATAAAGAGATCAAACTAACAAGACTGAGATGCACAGGAGTAATGTCTATTTGATTATTAATCTCTTTGAAACTGAGATATTTATTTTTGCTCATCTCAGGTGGCGGCATGACTATAATGCTCCTTGGAGGTGCAGCTGTTGCGGCAGCCGCTTATGGCGCGTCACACTTGGCTCACCTTCGCCGGCTGAGGCGGTGGAGTTAAATCGAAGGACTCGAGAAGCTTCGAGAGCTCTGCGATGGTTTTTTCGTCGACGGTGAGCCATGAGGTGATTATTCCGTCGTCGGATTCGGTCTCTGGTGGAGGTGATTCGTGGTTTCAGGGAGGATCGCGGCGGATCGAGTCAGAAGGTGGCGGTAGATGGCGGAGAGATGGAGCTAGAGACGAGAGAGATGGGGGATTGAATCTTTCTCTCACTAGGTTTTCGTAGAGAGAGAAAGATGGTTAAGTGGTATGGTTTTTGTCAAAGATTGTTTTGTTTATTTGGGGTATTTATATAAAATATACTGACTGGTTTGTAGTGTTTCTGACCGGTTCTTTATTATGAAAACAGAATTCTCCTATAGATTAGGAAAATCTTCCCTTTTACTATATACTCAACCTTTAGGTCCCCTTTGAGTTTGCATTAAAAACTTTTTTTTTTTACACTTTGCACCATCCTTTCAAAAAAATTCCCCCTAACACAAAGGTTGGACGGTGTTGAGTGTCCGTTAGCAAAAATTTTCAAATTGCACCAAAACCTTTACAAAAACTTGCACTCGCTACCGAAAGCTTTTCTTATAATGTCAGTTCATACTTATTGTTCAGTTTGTATGATACTTTAAATGGTTATATTCACAGTAATGAGTGTCATTGACTCATTGTGGATGCAATTGCATTTTTTGATTTAAGGGAGTTTGCCGTTTAAGGTAAAGGATGCGTTATTTGTTTCTTTTTTTCTATTTGTGCATGTAACTCTTTTCCATTTGGTACATGCATGTAATTAAGCGTGTATCAAAGAAACTAAAATCGCCTAGTTTTAGTAAGATTACTGTTGATACGGATATATGTCACATCCGTAAGGGCGCCATAGAGCATGTCCTAGAGCGCATCAAGGCTAGAATGGTCAATTCAGTACTTGTCCGACCTTGGGAAGTCCACCTTAACGAAACCCTTCCTGGTCAACACGTACACTTAGGTCAATACACCTTTTCAGCTAGTCCGACCTAGCTGGGGGCACGACCTCCGAACTCAAAAAAGGATCACATATCTGACATTGTCAGGATGCCAAACGGACCGGACGAGATAAACTCGGACGCCACCTTAACAATAAGACCAAACGTATATATTGGAACCTCCAAGATACTTCCGAGCTTCTTGTGTCTCGGACCGTCACTGAGTTACCTAGGAACAGACCAACTCGACAGAGCTCAGATCATTCTAAAGGTCTCACACGGACCCATCAGCGAGAGTAGTACTCTGAGAGGTAAAAGGACCAATCTACCCTCCCAGGCCCATCTAATGGTGTTGGACTTTCACATACTATTGGGCCATGGGCCAAGGGAGCATTGTTGTCCAAATCCTGAACATACACTTGGCATCATCTTATGAGCCACTTCATAAGTACATGATAACTATAAATATAGCACAAGGTCACACACATTAAGGTAAGTCAACATATATCATAACTTCCCTCATAATTACTACATTAAGAGCTTCCATCTCTCTCTTGAGTGAAGTCTCTTCCCGGTTTGACAATAGCAAATCGGATTACCCTTCTACCCCCCCCCCCCCCCCCCAAACTTAGTCCTTTCAGGTGCTCAGGCTCGGACAAAGCTCTTAGGACGGACATCAAGTTGGAGGCGGATCTTAGAATTGGGACTTGTAGTAGTTTAGTTAGTGTTTGAGGTCCAACCCCTCAACATTTTTGGAGCCGTCTGTGGGAACCCTTACAAAAGGTTCCGTGTTTCAATCGAGCGGATGGCAAGAACAAGAAGGGCAGCACGGGCCAGTACTGCTGGCATCGAAACTCCACCACCCCATCCCCGTGGACGTCCACCCAACAAAGGACGGACGGCCACTGCAGCGGGAAGGAACACTGAGGGAAGGAGATATCCGAGCAATGGTCACACAGCAAGCCCATCTTCCGATGAAGGAAGAGACGTTCCATCCAGGAAAGTCTGTGATGTTCCTGAGAATGCTGTACCCGAGAATCATGGAGAAGAGGCCGTACAAGTTCCTCCGGCAGGAACACATGGTCCTCCTCCAGGTCAGCATTTTTCCATGCCTGATGGTCGTATAGTCCGCACTAGTGATTTTGGATTGAATGAGAATTAATTTGGTAGACTGCTTACAATAATCCAAGGTTATCTGGGTCTAACAATGTCCAACCTCAACAAGTCACTCCGCCAGTGGCTAATCCGGGGCAAGCTGAGCCCGCTCTATCAAGGAACGAACAGCGTCCGATCCAGCAGAGGTTGGGGAATCGACAACCATAGGAGTACTTGTGGAATCTCTTAGACAGGAGAGCCTCTGCTACTCAGGCTCAACGTGAAGGAAGTCCGAACGGACAGAGAGCACATCAGGAAGATGGAAACAGGCAACCTAGAGCTCCGCAACAAATACCTCCGCGAGCCAGAGATCATGTAGTAGAAACCATTCCCCTGGTCCACGTGGATGAACTCCCAGCGGATGTAGCAGTCCATCCAAGGACGGGAGAGGTGATGAATGCGGAAGAATTCTATGCCCAACAAAAGGCCTTGGAAGCTCAGATTCTACATCTCGGACGTTTGGTGAAAGATCATGAGCAGATAACTACTAGTGCACCAAATCCTTTAGTGATGATATCATGAAAGAAAAATAAAGAAACAAGAATTCGGATCAAGTGATTCCGAACTTGGAGTACTACTACGGAGATACTTGTCATGTGGGACACTTGACAAGGTACAACAGCAAGATGGATTCCAAAGGGATAAGTCACAATACAAAAGCTCTCACTTTCTCATCCACTCTTTTTGGAACAACAATGGATTGGTACACTGCGTTGCCAAACAGTCAGTGAAGTCCTATGCGGACCTCTCTTCCAAGTTCCTGAGAAGATTTGGAAAGTCGAAAAGAAAGAAACGGACCGTGGAGCACCTGTCGGAAGGATCTTAGGAATTTCCTGGATCGCTTCAATGCGGAGGTCCTTCGAGTTGAGTCTCACAGTATTAAAGAACGGGTCCGTCACCTGTATGCTAATACTTACAACGGAGAACTCCGAAGGAAACTCTCTAGCCAGGAAGTAAAGAGTGAAAAGCATCTGGATGATATTTTTGAGGAGGTGATGTACGGAGAAGAGTACAGAAGAAACGTTCCAGTGAGAGCTAGATCCAAGAAAGGGAAGGAGCCAATGAAGCAAGAGCAATTCCATGGAAGGTTCGATCCGAAGAAGGAATACAAGGATAACGGTTTCAATAGGGAAAGGAGTCCGCCAAGAAGGTATGGGGATTATACCCGTCTCAATAGGCCGAGATCCGACATCTTGGCCACCATTATTGAGAAGAAATTGGATGTTCAATGGCCAAAGCCATTTCGCCATAATCGGAAGAATAAGAATGTAAAAGGGTATTGCAAATTTCATAAGAGTTCTGGTCATGAGACGGACGATTGCATTCAACTGAAAATCGAGGTTGAGAATTTAATAAGAGGAGGAAAGTTGGAGGAGCACGTCTATACGGACGAACCCTCTAGACATGATAGGACGGAACGGAGAAGAGAAGACAGGACAGCTGAGCCAGAACCACGTCCACTATCACTGCCCCCTCCGCAAATCAATCATCCGTCTTGGACAGATCATCACCAGTAATAGTACGATGATGATATTGAAATGGAGAATCGTCCATATAGTGGAGTGATCAAAAACATAGCAGGAGATCCGGCCGGTGGTGATAGCAGGAACGCAAGGGAACGGACAGCCCAGAATCTGGGGAACAATGATAGATCCTACACTGCTCCGGTGATCCGTGGAACTAAAACTATCTCCTTGGATGATAGTGAGATTCCCCCTCCGACGGCAGGAGGCGAGGACCTGGATGGCCCGGATGTTCCACTGGTGGTTTCCCTAACCGTAGCCACCTATCGAGTAAACAAGATCCTAGTAGACACAGGGTGTTCCTCGAACATCATTGCCAAAAGAACAATCGATCAGATGAATTTGGGAAGAATTCAATATGAGAGAGTTAATACATCCATATTAGGATTCGGAGGAGGAGGTACTGTCCGTCCTTTAGGAAGCATCATGCTTCATGTGTCGTTGGGTACACATCCCGCGAGAGTGACACAGCCAGTCCGTTTCATAGTGGTAAATCGAACCTTTGATTATAATGCCATATTTGGTCGCCCGGGGCTCATTCAGTTCCGAGCTATATCTTCTACCCTCCATAACAGAATGAAGTTTCCGACTCCCTACGGAGTTGGAGAAGAAGTGGGAAACATCCGAGAGGCTTGGGAGTGTTACATCATGTCTACTAGGAGAGCATCCGCTCCTACATTAGCAGTCTCTTTAACTTCCGATCCGCAGGTTGTCCTCCCTCCGAAGAAGGAGATTTCCAACATTGGAGTAGGGAGTCAGAAAGACAAGTTTCCCAAAACTACACGGATTGAACCTCATGAAACTCTCAAGGATGTTGAACTTGTCACTGGAAGTCCAGACAAGAAGACTAAAATCGGAACTGAGATGAATGCAGAAGTGGAAATGAAGCTCGTCGCTTGTCTCCGAGACAATAGAGATGTATTCGCCTAGAGCACTGACGACCTCAAGGGAATAGATCCGAGGGTCGCTGTTCATCGTCTGAACATGGATCCATCGATCAAGTATATCCGCAAGAAAAGAAAAGACATTGGTCCAATCGAGGATGCAATCATAGCCGCAGAAGTTGACCGGCTCACGAAGGCCGGACATATTGAAGAAGTCCGTTTTTCCGATTGGGTTTGCAACATCGTCCTAGTTGAGAAATCACCGGGTAAATGGCGGATGTGCAATGATTTCACAAGGTTGAATAAGTTTTGCCCAAATGATCCATACCCATTGCCGCGGATCGACGAATTAGTCGACTCCACAGCCGGATGTGCGCTACTGAGTTTTATGGACGCGTATCAGGGCTTTTATCAGATTTGGATGGCCAAGGAGGATATTAAGAAAACAGCTTTCTTTGCTACGGGAGGGGTGTATTGCTTTAAAGTGATGCCCTTCGAACTGAAAAACGTAGGAGCTACTTACCAACGGCTGGTATATCAAATGTTCAAAGAGGAAATTGACAAAACCATGGAGGTGTACGTGGATGATATGCTCGTTAAAAGCAAAACCAAGGAACAACATATAGAGCACTTGAACAAATGCTTTGCTATCCTAAGGAAGTACGGTATGAAGCTCAATCCTGAAAAGTGAACCTTCGGAGTAAAAGGCGGGAAGTTCCTAGGTTACATAGTCTTGGAAAGGAGGATAAGTGCTAATCCCGAGAAGATAAAAGCCATCCTAGATCTTCCCCAGCCAAAGAACATCAACGAGGTACAACAGCTTATCGGACGTATTATGGCCATGAGTCGCTTCATTTCACGATCCGCGGAGAAGAATCTTCCATTCTTCAAAATCCTCCAGAAAGGAGAGAACTTTGAGTGGACGGCGGAATGTTCTGAGGCTTTTGAAAACTTAAAAAAGTACCTCCATTCCCCTCCACTACTCTCCAAACCCGTCGAAGGAGAAACACTCTACCTCTACCTAGCCGTTACGGAAGAGGCAATGAGTTCCGTGTTGGTAAAGATCCAAGAAATTATCACATGCCAATTTACTATCTTAGTAAAGCCCTTGCTGGGGCGGAGACAAGATATGTAAAGATTGAGAAACTTGCATATGCTTTGGTTTACACCGCAAGGCGATTGAAACCCTATTTCAAATCTCATAAGATAGTGGTCCTAACTACGGAACCTTTGAAACAGGTCCTTGGAAAGCCCGACCAATCCAGACGACTCTCTAAGTGGGCAATTGAGTTGTGCGAATACGACATTAGCTATCAGGCTCTGACAGCCAAGAAAGCTTAAGTTATTGCTGACTTCCTAGCGGAGTACCTTGAGGCAGAGTCAGGGAATGTCTCAGATAAGCAGGCATTCGAGTGCTTGATAACCAAGAAGATCAAATGTAAGTCAGTTCCGTCGAAGATCAACCCGGATAACATTGAAGATGTTCAATTCATCAATCAATCTCGGACTCCATCATGGGATGAAACTCGGGTCAACCACATGTTTCTCCTTGATAATATCTCAAACGAATCAAAAACTGATAACTCCGACCAGGATACTCAGAAAGAGGAGGAACAAAGGTTAAAAATCCAAGAGCGCATAAAAGATCCCCAAGCTAAGGAACAGCCTACCGATATTTGGACATTGGAATTGGATGGTTCATCCACCGGAAGAGTGGAAAGCATTGGAATCTATCTTAAAAGTCCTGATGCAGCGGAACTCGACTATGCAATATCTTTGGACTTCAAGGTTACAAACAATGAAGCTGAATATGAAGCACTGTTGGTCGGACTACGTATAGCCAAGTCTCTACAAGTCCGGAAACTCAAAGCTTACACGGATTCACAGTTGGTTGAAGCCCAGTTCTCTGGTGCTTTCGCCACAAAAGGCCCTTCAATGATCAAGTATCTTGAGCTACTGAAGCAAGAAGTGAGTCTCTTTGAGGAGTTTACCCTGGAAAATTTTGATAGAGAATGGAATGATAGAGCGGACACTCTAGCAAAGTATGCGTCCGCAACAACTGCTTTGGACACAAGAAGAGTCATTCTACTCACGATTAGGAACTCGTCCGTCATGAGTCCTACTCCGACCATTATGGTCATTGGAACATGAAGAAACTGGATGACTGATATCTTTAATTACCTCAAGGACGGATCACTACCTACCGATCCGAAGGAATCAAGGAGTGTACAGTGCTGAGCAAACAGGTATTTCATACTTGGAGAGGATTTGTATAAGAAATCCTTCACTGGAACCCATATGAAATGTTTGGATCCACAAGAAACAAGGACAGTGCTTGAGAAATTCACAGTGGAAGCTGCGGAAGTCATTCTAGTGGGCGGACTCTTGCTCAAAAGATCATCCGACAAGGTTACTACTGGCCTACCATTGACAAAGATTCCGTAGGCTTCGCCCGGAACTATCCTGATTGTCAGTATTATGCGAACACCCCCATCGTCCAACTCACCCAATGATTCCGTCAGTAATAGCATGTCCGTTTGATCAATGGGGCATTGATATTGTCGGACCTTTCCCGAGAGGCACTCAACAGAAGAAGTTCTTAATTGTAGTTGTGGAATATTTCACCAAATGGGTAGAAGCGAAGGCAGTGGCCACTATCACGGAAAGCCATGTGCGAACCTTCATTTGGAAGAACATCATCTGTCGCTTTGGCTTACCGAGAATTCTTGTCTCGGATAATAGTGCTCAATTTTTGGGCAACAGACTTAAGAATGGCTGGCTTCCTTCAAAATTGAGCAACGGTTCACATCTGTTGGATATCCATAGGCTAACGGACAGGCTAAGTCCACAAACAAAACAATTGTCAAGATCCTGGAGAAGCGATTAAGGACCTCTCAGGATAGTTGGGCGGATAACCTCGATGGTGTACTCTGGGCTCATCGCACCACAACACGGACTGCAACTAGGGAGATTCCTTTCGCTCTGGTTTATGGAACGGAAGCAGTCATACCAGCAGAGATCGCGGTCGAAACAATGAGGATCCAAGAGTTTCATGATTCCACTAATCTGGAAGCTCGGATCTGTGACCTAGACATGCTAGATCAGAAGAGGACCGAGGCATTGGCTAATATCCATAGATATCAAGCAACTGCAGCCCGGGCCTATAACAAGAATATTCAAGCTAAAGATTTACAGGTCGAAGACCTTGTGCTCCGCAGAGCTGATATCTTGAGCAATGTTGGGAAACTCAAGCCCAAATGGGAGGGACCTTACAAGGTCATCGGAGCTAGAGTGAACGGAAGTTATGAGTTGGAGGATGAGAACAAACGCCCACTCAAGCGTACTTGGAATCCTAAGAACCTTCAAAAGTTCTACGCTTAGGGTTTGTTACACAGAACTCCATCAGTTATGTTTTTGTTACTCTTTTGTCATTGGCCATGCAGCCCACAAGTTGTAATTGAATTTACGGCAAATCAATACAACTTTCATCTTTCGATTAAAACCGAAATTTAATTATTTACATGGCAAAGAAACTCTAACAACAATCCTATTTGCACAGTAAACAAAAGTGCACATAATCCCCTTTGTACATGTTACGACCCGATATATCTAATCGAATCCACACAACATCTACAATACAACGGAAAAGTCTGTCATATTCTCCGAGATATGCCCTAACTTCACCAGGGGATCTCTCCAGCAAAGGAGCCCTCGGCACCCCAATAGCATCAATCCTGCCATAAACAACGAGTAGTGGGATGTACCTGTAACATGAAAAAATCAAGAATCTCCGGACATTAAGATTCTTCAAAACACCTATTTGTTCGAATCCAAACACGGATCTGACATTTTGATCGTATTACGACCCACCCGCCAGCAGCTCCTCGGACAAGACAAGCTCCTACCATGTGGATCGTGCATACGACCGATAGGATCATCCGTCGGTTTACTACTCAGATCGGAACACTTTCCAAGATCTATGTTTCCTAACAACAGATCTCGAGCAACCCATCCCTCTAGACCCACGCCACTCTCAAACTCAAGACAACATGTACCGATTTGAGAGTGGACGGGAGTCTCGAGGGGGAGACTTGTCAAGAAACCATCTTCCTATTAAGACAGCTAGGTTCAATTGGCCTATTTGATGGTGCCAGATGAATCCGAGCTTGAGAAAGAAGAAAGAATTTTTCAACAAAATTGAGATTAGAATCGGAATTGTACGATCAATACAGTTGAGAACTCGGGTATTTATAGATATGACGAACCAATCTGCGTCCGCCACGTGAGAAGATTGACGTCGATGATGGGCTTGGGCCATCTGTCTGGACCAAGCAATGTTGGATCATTTGGGCTTACCCCATCTAGTAATATTGAGCCCATGTTTTTAACTTTTCTATAAAAGTATCCGAGCATTCACTCATCGACCAGTCCGACAAACTTCATTTGCGGAAACAGCCGAAGGTTAAGCCTATCGAGTAGTCCGAAAATCAACAAGTTGATGATTTGTCGTCTTAAATCAAAAGTTGTTCAAAGTGATCCGAGCTTGCAAGAGTTGTATATTTATGTAATCTACTAAAACTACGCATATTGTGACGGATCAAGGAAGTATAGAAAATAAGGCATTGACATACTAGGAAGAATGATACTGTACTTACAATACTATTACAGGCCGAGAAAAAACTAGTTTACTTGGCATCCGTGCCATCAAAATATAAGAATTTAATCTGCTACAGAATTTATACGGGGCATACCCTGGACTTCTCAATAAGGAGGAGGCTGGCTTGGACCGACTACATTGGTTCCAGGCGGATTGGCGGTGGACGGATTGGCAGTTGAGACATCCGCGCAGGACTCGTCAATAGCATCGAAGGATGCCTTTATGCTCTCGAACATGTTGTAGTCCGCGTCATAGCCACGGATCCGGGAGGGCATATAGTACCAGTTCTTCAAGAAGATTAAGTAGTTCTTGAAAGGCATGAAGCAGACCTTCTCCAGAGCCTTCGAAACACATTCAGGAAGAAAAGGTCCGCCGTTGTTGATCTCAATATCACCTTCATCGGTGACCACCTCCGCGAACTCACATGCCGCCAACCTCTTATCCGGAACGACATCCACTGGAATTTCCACCCCATTATCATCCGCGGACGGATCCAATCCTTCCTTTTTCCAGTCAAAGTTGGGAGGTACCAACCCCTTTGCTTGCAACTGGCCAATGGCGGATGAGAACCCCCCCCCCCCCCCCAAGCAGAGAGCATCGGCTTTGTCCGCCATGAAGAACTTGAATGAGTCGGACTTCGTAAAGTCCTTCACAGCGTGGAGCCGGGCAAACTGGAGATCCTCGAGGAGGAAATCCATATGGACTCTAGAAACATCTTCATTGCCCCATCAATGAAGTGTTCCTGCCACTCCAAGTCCGCCTTGGACTGGTCCCAGTTCGCCTTCAGCTTGGTGATGACCACATCATTCTTCTTCGACTTGGCCTCTACTTGTTTCACCTTGTCCGCCTCCTCAGCCGCGGAAGCCACCGCCTTATGCAGATCCTCTTCAATGGTGGCCCATTCACTGGCCTTCCACTGCATAGCTATGATCATGCATCTGAGCTGCAAGGGATCCGAATAATCAGAAGTTATATTTCAAACATTAATAGAAACTACAACACAAGGAAATCACTTACCCTTTGATGCAAATCGTGGATCTCTCCGACCCTCTCAACCTCGGGGAGTCCGCGACTCCGTTCATACTCCGCGTCAAGGGCCGCTTGATCAGATAGTGGCAGAATAGCGGAGAATAGCTGCCTCTTCGATGCAGGAGAGACATCCGAGGTTGCATTCCTTTTCTTGCCGAAACGATGGCATCCCTCATCAGCACGTCCCGTGGAGGTGCGGATGCAGCAGAACCGCCAGGCCCAGAGGTCCTCGGAGCAGCAAAAGTTGGCGGCCTCGGAGCAGCAGCACTCCGGGTAATGGGAGCTTTGCCTTTGTCAGACACCTCCAAGGTTTGCGGATCCTCACTCGCCTTCTTCCGCCTTTCCTATTTCCGCAACAAATAGTGCTGCATTTTTAGGGTCCGGCATAGGCAGGCCCGCGGAAGTGTTTATGATTTTGGCCCTCTGGCCAGTGGCAAGCTCAACGGCTTGTTGCTCCCTCTGTTGATTCTTTTTCTATCGGAGAGTCGACATGATGTAGTTGAACCAATAAGCTGCGGAACGAACAAACGATGTCAGGTACGGATTTATAAAAGTACGAATAGCGGACAACTGTAGAACAATCATGCAAGACATTCAAAAGCAGAGAAAAGACGAGTCCTAATATAGAATCCTTACTGAAGTCGATCTTCCCTCCGACCTCTACAACGTCAGTCAGTCCGCAAAAATAAGGTAACGGCTGACAAATCAATCCGTGAAACGGATACGTCGGTGGATTGTTTTTCTTGTGGATGTCCGCCACCCACAGAGTCACATTGCTGGGAAGAGGGCGCCAGTCCGGAATACTTTCCCGTGAAAACTTTGTGGGCAACCCCCACTACTCCCGTCTCCTGCGGACTCTCCAGGCTTCAAAACCATCCGCACGATGATGTATTTTTCCCACCATTTTGATCCGAGAGAGGAAATGGGATCGGAAATGAAGTTATACGATTTCCTATTTACAAAAGTATAGAAGAGGGGATTCCCCAGACTAAAAGTCACATTGAACAATTGTCGGAAGTTCTCAAAGTTTACATTTTGCCCCTTCTTCGCACAGAAGACCGCAAAACATATAAGGTTTCCCAAAGATTTGGGGATAACCTGGCTCGGACCAATACCGATGTGATTCAAAATGTGCTTAAATTCGGACGCGATGGGAACCTTCCATCCACAAGAGAAGGTCGCTTCATGCACGATGTGACGCCCTATCACCTTCACAGATAATTACCGACAGTAAAATATAATTTAGAGGCGCGGAAGCTTGAAACAGAAGTACTTTGACCACGTTTACATGTGCATGCCAGCAAAATACATTTTATCATCTTTATGCAGTAAATAAGCTTTTACAGAACAAAAGTCCTTTCATGTATGATATGCAAATGACGAGCCGAGGGAGAAGGATTGGAAAACCAGTCGGCCGACCTTCGATGCATGACTTTACTTCTACTCGGCTATCTCCTTTCCTTTTTCCTATCTTCAAAGGCTATATAAAAAAAAATATCGCAATTGGGATGAGTTGCGGACTCAGTAAGTATAATCAGTAACAAGTCATTTAATATCCGGTAAATAACCGATAACAAGCCATTTAACACCAGATAAGCACATAGCAGAAACACATTTCAAGTCAATTACATTCCTTTATCACGTAGAATACCGAAATCATCACTTTCAGTTACAATCAGAACACATGGTCTGATTTTTTCTTTCACAGTTTCAAAATCACATCAGTTCACTTCTCAATCCGAACATATGAGATATCAACATTCAACATCATTTAACACAATTCACATTTATATAATAATGCACACGTGCTTAGTCATTTTCTTTGTCTGCTATGGCTCTGTTACAACCAGCAGTAATTCGTGATCACGATAACAGATTTATACAAAGTCCAGCCGTACCTGGAATTTCATATTTCATATAGAGTCCAGTTGTACCTGGAATTCTATATCTCATACAGAGTCCAGCCAGTGCTGGATATCCAGACAAACTGGAAAACACATAAACACATGACTCAAGGTCATCAGCAACCATAACAGAATCCTCTTATCTCTTATGAATGCAATTCACATAATCATGTTTATAAATATATACAACTAATACTTTATCAGAAAATAGTATCTTTTTAGATAACAACTGCATGTATCCCATCCGTACATGGGAGCAATTGATCATTTCATCAATCAAGCACTTTAAGCTTTTCATCGTTTCAGAACATAACATTTCACCACTGTACATTTTCACACATTTCATATCACAACTTCAACCATATAATTCACATATACATAGCACGTACGCTAGCACCATATCAAGTCACACATATTTGTCAAACAACAAGTTACCGAAATTACTTACAAAGATACTAAATAACGAGCTAATAAATACACTTACTAATTGCCCGTCCAAAAATGTTATTATCGTTACCATACTATCTCTAGGTGCAAAATAACCCTTCTCCGATAATTCCCGAAATTATGCGACTCTTTTCAACTATTTCACATCTTTCCCGTTTCGCCCTTTTTATTTTCTTAAGGTCTCTCTTGTTCAATGGTGCGAGAGGGGTCTGTGAATAGATGGTGTGGATGAGCTGGGTGTTTGGTTAACTAGATTAAGGCTCTGTTATTTTCAACTGAAAACTCATTCAGTTCAGTTCAGTTCAGTTCAGCTCGTCTTCATTTCCGCTCTCTTCAGTTCAGCTTTCTTCAGTTCATTAAATTATTATTATTATTATTATTATTATTATTATTATTAATATTTTATTATTTATTTACACAACCCATCTTTTGTACGAGGAAAATAAGAAAATTTATCCAATTGAGATATTTTCAACCTTTTTCTTTCTTTCTTTTTAACACGACTTTTAGTAGATCAATGAAATAAAAAGTATAGTTACGATTCGAATTACCCTTCTTTTCTACCGTAAAAGTTGAGTTAAGATAAGAAACTACAGGAACCTGAGAGTACCATTCAAACTGGTTCACATACTTTGTACGTACATCTCCAACAAAAAATCGACATGTTCTTTTATTGGAAGATATTAGAACAATAGAAGTAAACTCAGAAGCATACGTTGAGTTTTTTCTCAAACTTAATAAATAAAAAACATGTTATACCAAACTAAAGTCAAACCAAACTCTACAAGTCTTTCAAATGACTCCCAAAAACTCCAAAACAAGTTAAACCAAACTAAAGTCGAACCAAAACGACATTATCACAAATATTGAGAAATGGCATTTATTCCTCCGTATTAGTTTCCATGTTATCTTCATCGGACGCTATATATACTACAAAAAAAAAAGGTTTAGGGACGGATCCCTAAACCATAGCCGATTCATCCCTAATCCGTTAGGGACGGATTAGGGACGGATAGGGACGCCCGTCCTTAAAACGGGCGTCTCTAACCGTTTAGGGACGGATAATATATCCGTCCCTAAACAGGGACGGATAAATCCGTCCCTAATGGTCAAACACCATTAGAGACGGATAATATCCGTCTCTAATGGCTATGACCCTTAGGGACGGATAAATCCGTCTCTAAGGTTAGGGACGGATAAATCCGTCCCTAATCAACGGGATGGTTTAGGGACGGATATTATCCGTCCCTAAACTGGTTTTTTTTTTAATTTTTTTTTATTTTTACGTTTTTTACATTTCACCTGTTTTACAATGTAGTCGTAGATAATATACCCGAAAGTGATAAAATTGCATTAATTAAAATAGAGATTCGATAAAATATCCGAACAAAAGACTAAATATCCGAACAAGATGAATAGTGTGAAAAGTATGTATCTAGAACAACGTAAGTACATGAGCATCTAAGAACCGGGAGGAGGCGGTGGTTGTTGGTTCGCAGCGAACATCTGTTGTGCCATCTCATCCATCCGACGAGTGATATGAGCTTGCTGCTCTAGAAGTTGATCGATCGTTTGTTTGAGAGGATTCATCAGCTCATTCACCTGCTCTTGAGTGTAGAAATTTTCACGTGATGAGGATGCCTGCTGCGACACGGAGAAGCTACCACCGGGTGTCAATGAAGGGCCCAAACTGCCGAGCCCATACACTCGACCCTTAGCGTCCATCGGATTAACTTGGAAGAATATTTGTGTTGGGAAATTTGTTGGAAAATTTCTTGAGAAATTTGTTAGGAATTTTGTTAGATATTTTGTTAAAGATATCTGTTTAGTTTTGATCAGCAACATGATGACTTATCTTAGTCTCAGAAAGGTGATTAGTACTCTTGGTTCACTTGAACATTGTAAAAGAGGAAACTCACTAAGTATGATAGTCTAGCTAATCTTGTATAGGATGTTAGGTCTCAAAATATAATTTTTATTTTATGAAGAGAAGACCAAGAAGAAGACATCCAAGCAGAACAAGCTCAACGACATTGAAGACTTGAAGAAATCAAGAAGATTATCAAATCGTTGTTCAGATACCTTAGCCAGATATCTTGAAGACACGAACAGTTTTAAACAGACTGTGTCACAAGAGATATCTGAGAAATAAGAGACATATCTGAAAACAAGGAAAGTGTCCACAGATATCTATTCTCAGATACCTTGAGCATTAACCACATTTCTGAAAAAGAAATATATATTGCAAACAAAGTTGTTTCAATAAATAAGTGGTATCTGAAGATTGAAGATAAGGACGCGCAAAGAATCAGATAACACTAGTCTCTGATACAAAGCATAGTTCCGTTGACACTACAGGACAAAAATTATAGTACAATGCATTTAATGCACAGACAGAGATGTCTGAATAAAAGCAACGGCAGCTCAAGAAGAAGACAAAATCGCGCAAGATTATACACAGATATCAATAGTTTGAATTTGAGCCTAACGGATACTATTCAAACGGCACTCAAATTCATCTATAAATATCAACACTTAGACTGCTTGAGAAGATACCTTAGACACACGACATACGCTGAACATCTTACTCTCTCAAAGCAACTTACTTACTCACAAAGCTTTATGTTGCGACCAAAGCTTTTGATCTTAAGTAAACACTGAAGTTCTAAGTGTCCTGATCCTAAACAAGCAAAGCTATCTGTGAAGGAGTTGAATCAAAAGATTAACTATCTGAGATTCAATCTCTTGAACAGATATCATAAGACTTGGGTCAGTAAAATCGAACAAGATACCATACGCTATAAAGTGTATTAAGTACCTTGATTCACAGAGCTATCTGAATAACTGAATAAGTTATTAAAGAAGCTCATCTGACAACTCAAACCAAAACCAACACCATAACTGGCGTGGAGTACAGGAAGTACTTAGTTTGAAAAATCAGGGAATAACTCCAAGGTTACCGGAGTATAGGAAGTACTTGATTTGGGAAACTAAGGAATAACTCCAAGGTTATTGAGTATAGGAAGTACTTAGCTTGGGAAGATAGGGAATAACTCAAAGGTTTCTGAGTATAGGAAGTACTTGGCTGTGAAAGCCGGGGAACAACTCAGGGGGAACATTTGGTTGGGAACCAATTGTTTAAGAATCTTAGAATAGGTTTATTGTAAGGTGAACTCAATTATCTGTTCTAGTGAATTCTAGGTCTCGATAGACAAGTGGATTAGTTGGAGGATTACGCCACCTCCGGATACCACTATACTTCCGTGTTATTTACCTTTACGTATTTACATTTCAAACACACACACACACATTAACTGTTTCTGCACTTATCTTTATTAAGTCTTCCGCGCTCTGATTCTAAGTATCAGATATCTATTCAGATATCTGAGAAATAGTTTTTATCGACAAAAGTTTTAAAAGACTATTCACCCCCCCCCCCCTAGTCTTTTACTTTGCCGTTATCTGGACCAACAATTTGGTCCTGCTCTCGAATTGTGAGCTCATGACCATCGATAATCCTCTCCTCCATAATCCGCTCCACCTCAGTCTGCAATAGTGTAGTGCATACGAAATGAGATACAGTTTTAGGAAGATACGCTCGATATATAATATACACAAATACAAATGTGAACCTTAACAAAGAAACATACCCCAAGGATCAGTCCACATGCCATTCTTCATTTTTGCCTTCTTGAAGTGGTGAAGAGCAGTAGTGGGCTCCCCGGCATGGAGCTGAAGAACATGCAAACAAGTAGAAAGTTGTTAGAAATGAAAGCAAAAAACATAAGTACAAATCATATTGCAAGTCAGAAATAACATATATACTAACCGACATCTGGCGGTCTGTAACAACAGCCCGCGACCCATAATGATGCCTGCAGGTGCCTATACCATCTCGCGCCTCAGTTAACCGGTTCGCTCTGTTCTTCGCCGCCATGTCCATGACCAATGGATCTCTCCAGTACTCCTGCCAAAGTGCCCACTCATCATCCCCCATCCACTGCGGCTTTACCCCAGAGGCTTTCATGTTGCAAACCATCCTCTTATAACACTCTGACCCAACAGTCTCGAAAACAGGCCACAGTTGGGGAATGAGGGTATTGGGAATGAAGTAGTACTTCTACAACATTTCCATAAGTAGCAAGCCCAAATACATTAATGAAAGCTGGAATTTAAAGTAAACACAAGTACAGTGGCTAACATACCACGAAATCAGCACAACAAGTTCAGTAATGGTGACTAACATATCACCCAAGTACAGTGGCTAACATACCACGAAATCAGCACAACAAGTTCAGTAATGGTGACTAACATATCACCCAAGCACAAGGCTAACATACCACTCAATCAACACAGTGTGAAAGAACAGTGACTAACATATCACTCAATTACAGTGGCTAACATACCACTCAAATTGTCCTAAAATTTACTAACACAATGGTGACTAACATATCACCCAAGTACAGTGGCTAACATACCACGAAATCAGCACAACAAGTTCAGTAATGGTGACTAACATATCACCCAAGTACAGTGGCTAACATACCACGAAATCAGCACAACAAGTTCAGTAATGGTGACTAACATATCACCCAAGTACAGTGGCTAACATACCACGAAATCAGCA
This sequence comes from Plantago major, assembly GCA_026545765.1. Taxonomy (NCBI): domain Eukaryota; kingdom Viridiplantae; phylum Streptophyta; class Magnoliopsida; order Lamiales; family Plantaginaceae; genus Plantago; species Plantago major. The sequence continues at coordinate 84,635,127 of CM048841.1, forward strand.
CAACAAGTTCAGTAATGGTGACTAACATATCACCCAAGTACAGTGGCTAACATACCACTCAATCAGCACAACAAGTCAAAGAACAGTGATAAAGCTTTGTAACATTTAAACTTACCCGCATCTCATCAAAATAATGATGCTTCATTCTCTCCAGGAGCGTAGACCACTTCTCCCCTCCTTCACCCGGCTTCTCCTCAAGTCTTATAATCTTACCAAGATTTTCGGAGGCACCGGTACAAAGCTCATACAAATGAGATAGACATGAAACAAACATTATTAGTATATTCATGTAACATTTAGTAATTATCTGAAGTTATGTTCTACAAATGCATAATACTTACTTCTTCCCGTTCGGGAACAAAACCGGCTTCCCATTCCAACTAGCACCGGGTGTCAGAACGGTGTAGGGACACCCGTCGGAGGATAAGTCAAGAAAACATGGGTGGCGCCCCACGCCGAGCTAGTGGGAGTCTCAGAACTGGATCGTGAACTCCCGCCAATGTCATAGCCCCCCGAAGGGCTACCCGCATCAGGACCACCACTAGTACCACTAATGGCCGGTGGACGGTATGTGGACCTCCTATGCCTCGGCATCTGCAAATTCATACAACAAGTGTTAGTAAGAAAGACGAGATGAATTGGCAGGTAAAACATATATGAATTGGCATGCATGTAAAACATATACATTTAACACGTCAAGAAGACTAAAAAGTCGAGTTAATCAAGAACCACCAGTATACACATACCCTCGTCCTCCTCGCCTGGTTAAGTCTACATATTGGTCTTCATGCATTTCAATGTACTCATCAGGAGCATGTACAACATTTCTCGCTGTTTCATCCACAACCTCTTCTTGGTACGAGTTGGTAATTGAGTCGTCCTTCTGAACGTACTCTACTCTGGAGCGGGCCCGTATATGTATCGCAGCCAACCAGTCTGCCTTGTCACGTTTCAGGCTTGGATATTCAATGAATACCACTTGGCGTGCTTGAGTAGCCAAGATAAACGGTTCGTACCTCCTCCTATGGTTAATGTCAACCATCTCATACTGCTCGTGCTTCCTCGTACCAGCTGGAGTAGGATCATACCAGTCAACATCAAACAGAAAGGTTCTTTTCAAAGGCAAACCGGAATATTCAAGCCGCACGATTCGCTTCAGCTTCCCGTAGAAATCATACAAATCAGATAGATCTTGCCCACTAACACACACCCCTGAATTGCTTGTGGCCATGCTCGTGTTAGATTCAACCGTGTGGAACCTAAGACCATTGACTATGTACGATGAGAATGTGGAGACCTTTCTGTCTGGTCCCTCCGCTAGAGCTACTAAGTAAGGATATGTGATGTTGTTGATAGGATCTCGGACATACTCCTTGAACCAAGGTGGGAATTCTGTTTCCAACTTCGCTTCAAGTTGTGACTCAATCTCATCATCTGTCAATATTGGATTCTTCTCCAGACAACGCTCTTTGAACTCCCTGTGGACACGATTGGTATGCATGATTAGTTAACTAGTAGTTAGATATTCAAATTCATGAAGCCCCTAGTAAGAAAGCTACTCACCCAGCAAATTTCACCATGAATTCATCAACTTCAGTACAGTTCGAGAGGACATAATACTGGGCTGCCAACATTTCCCTATCATTCAGCCATGATGTATTTTTCTTCCCCATAGGTCTACCTGAGACCCTAAAAACAGAAATATATAGCATCATCATCATCCTCTTGAACTTCGAATGTGTCTGCGTTTCGAGACGGCCTAGATGCCTTTGTGGGAACGTGGTCTCCAAAGTAATAGGAGCAGAAGGTTGCAGCTTCCTCTCGCACGTATGCATTGGCCATCGATCCCTCAGGCCTACCTTTGTTGCTGACATACCTCTTCAATTTTCCCAAGTACCTGCAATGCATATACTTTTGGGTAATATAATGTGACTTTGGAAAATTCAGACATTTGAAGTGAATGATTGTCTTCATATATTACACACCTCTCGAATGGATACATCCATCGACATCGAACCGTCCAAGAAGCTTCGTGTGGGAGGTGAACCGGCAAGTGTTCCATTGAATCAAAGAAGCTCGGTGGGAACATACGCTCGAGCTTGCACAGAATCAATGGTATGTTGCTTTCAAGGTTTGCTAACACTTGATCATCAACTACCCTTGCGCATAAATTCTTGAAAAATAATCTCATTCGTTGAGAGCCATCCATACAGGTTTAGGTAGCAGTTCTCGAAATGCAACCGGGAGAAGCCGCTCCATAAACACATGACAATCGTGGCTCTTCATTCCATACATCTTCGTCTTCTTCAAATCCACACACCGGCCCAACTTTGAGGCATAATTGTCGGGGAACTTCAATCCCCTAACCCAATCAAACAGCTTGTTCCTAGATTCAGATCAATCGTGTAACATGCCTTGGGCCATCGCCTTCTCATTCCGCGTGTCAACTCGGCCTTTTACACCATGTATCCAACTCGGCTCTAGATTTAACGTTATCCTTTGTCTTCCGGAATGTTACAAATCGTGTTGAGCAGCTTCTAACACATTCTTCTCAATGTGCATGAAATCCAACATGTGACGATAAGAAGATTGCTCCAATAAGGCAAGTCCCGAAGATGCTTCTCTTCTTCCATCCACATCATTCTCAATTTTCTTGTTATGCTTCTCCCACCCAAGTTCACCACTTTCATAAGACCCAGCCTATCAATCTCCGCAAGTATCTGTGCACCAGTAAGTTGTCTCGGAGGGCCTTTAATCTCTACTTTGTTTTTCAAGAATTGAGTCTTGTTCTTCCTAAACGGATGGTTCCTTGGTAGAAACCTACGATGACAGTCAAACCAAGATTCTTTCCCGCTCTCCTTCAGTCTGAATGCATCAGTGTCCTCCAAACAATGTGGACAAGCATGAAAACCCGCAGTTTTCCTTCCAGATAGCATTGAATACGCAGGAAAATCACTCACGGTCCACAATAGTGCTGCTCTCAAGGTAAAGTTCTTCTTCGTTGACACATCATATGCAGGGATACCATTTTCCCAAAACTCAATTAGCTCCTTAATCAAGGGCTGCAAGAACACATCCACTTACATCTGGATCACCGCCCGGCACCAACGCAGTCAAGAACATGAACGGTTCCTTCATGCACTCACCGGGGGGCAGGTTGTACGGTGTCAGCATGACTGGCCAACAAGAGTACTTCCGGTCACTTCCAAACGGGTTAAAACCATTCGTACAAAGCCCCAAACGTACATTTCTAGACTCGGCTGCAAACTCCGGATATGTCTTGTCGAACTCTTTCCATGCCGGTGAGTCTGATGGGTGCTCCATTATACCCACTGCATCCGCCTCCCTTGCTCTCTCCTTGTGCCAACGCATTTTATCAGCACAAGCACTTGAAGCGTACAACCTCTTCAAACGAGGTGCTAGAGGGAAGTACCACATTTTCTTATGTGGGAGATTTTTCTTCTGGCGTTTCTTTGAAGCCCCCTCCTTGTAACGCTTATAGCGGTCCTTACCACAAAACTTGCACTTCAGTAGATCTACATCCTCCCCCCAATAGATCATGCACATATCCGGACAACAGTCTATGGTTACCATAGGCAACCCCAACCCCCGCATCTTTTTCTTCGCTTGGTAAAAGTTGGTGGGTACTAGGTTTGGTTCAGGGCAACACTCTGATAACAGTTGTACGGTTTTATTGAAGCTCACTTCAGATTGGCCACCCTCGGCCTTACAACTCATTACTCGAGACAACAAAGACAACTCAGTGTGCTTCTGACACCCCGGCCAAATTGGCTTCTTTGAAGATTCCAACAAGTCAAAGAACACCTGATCCTCGGAATTCGGTGGCTCCTCCACATCCCGATCGGTGTCCATGAACTCTGGACCCGCAACATCATACACCATTTGCTCAATCCTCTCATGATCAGGATTAGCATCAGATGTAGACGTATTTTGAGTACTACCCAAAACCTTTTGCTTCCTTCTTTTACGCTTATGAATACTCCCATAGTCCATGAACGGTATTGATTCCTCACCATGATAACACCATACCTCATACTCAGCTACGAACCCCTTACGTTTCAAGTGCTCGACTACCGTTCTAGGAGGCAAAAATTTTCTATTCCTACATTTGTTCGCATTGCAAGGGAACTTCATCATCCCCCGACTCAAACAAGTAGTCTGTGTAAGTGCAAAAGCAATGAAGGCTTCAACCCCTTCCACAAAACTAGATTCAATTCTGCCATTAACAGTGCGACGGTACATCCATGAACGATCGGGATTCATAATTCAACAATTAACCTGCGTCTCAATTTATTAGATTTATAACATGTAGTTTCATTACAATTACAATTGCATTTTTAATTATGATACGTTAACAATTGGTAATGAATTACATGCATTTTACGATTACAATTCAATCCCACTGGTAGTTATAACATTTATACCATTACGCATTTAGTTTCATTACAATTACAATTACAATTACAATTACATTTTTAATTATGATACGGTAACAATTGGTAATGAATTACATGCATTTTACGATTACAATTCAATTTTCTAGTAGTTCAACTTCCATATATCTATTAACATTACAAATTGTAGATGAAAATATTATTGATTGTTTTTATGTTAATTCTCCAAAATTATATTAAAATCACCAAAATCACCAAATTGTCTCCAAACACACAATTAAATTTTCATAATCCTAGTACGTATACGAAAATAGCTAAGTAAATACCCTACACACTTACAATCATATATAGTAACATCATACTAGCAATCCAATTTCACAATAAATATATCAATTGCACATCTCAAAGCTAACCCAATACGTAATATAAGCTAAATTATCTAATACATACTTCCTATAAACATACAATTGATCAAACTAGTTGAAATTCATAAAATTCCCAAAATTTAAAAAGTAAGGGTTTTAGCCAAAATACCTTCAATTTCGGGAAAAATAGCGGATGAAAGTTGATATTGATGCACAATCCGAGCTCCTTGTCCGACGAGCTTCGAAACGAGACCAAGATTGGCCGAAATCGTCGAGATTTGGCCGGAAAATGCTTGGGACGAATTGGGGGAAAGAAAGGAAGAAGGAATGAAATGGAAATGGAAATGATTCTGCTTCCCGTGTTCTGTTTAGAACACTGAGTTTTAGGGACGGATAGATATCCGTCCCTAAGCCGTCTCTACCATTAGGGACGGGTAGATATCCGTCCCTAAAAATGTTTTTTTTTTTTTTTTCGGGTCAACAGTTTTAGGGACGGATAAAAAATCCGTCCCTAAAACAGGGACGGTTTATATAATCCGTCCCTAATTAAGGACGGATTAGGGACGGATAGGCCTATCCGTCCCTAATCCGTCCCTAAAAGAGCCGATTCGTCCCTAATTTCCGTCCCTAAAACTGAACTTTCTTGTAGTATATTACACTAACAATCGATTTTTCTAAGGAGAATTTTTTTCTCGAACTTAAATCGTAAATTACTTGAAAATTACGCACAAAAAAGTATAAAACAAAGTTATGTTAGTCAAATATACTTAATTTATTTTTATAATATAATTTTATTATATTCTTTTGTCGTGTAATTTGCGAGTAATTACAGTCAACGTCCAGAAAAAAGTCTCCTTACGAATTTATTAATGGACCGGATGTAGTATTCATTATTATTAAAAAATGGGACAAATGTAATTTCTTCAGTTCGTTTCAGTTTCAGTTTCAGCTCGTTTCAGTTTCAGTTCAGTTCAGTTCAGTTTCATTCAGTTCAGTTCAGTAAATTTCAGTTGAAAATAACAGATCAGAGAGGTAATTACATGGTGACCAATAAACAGGTGTTTAGTTAAAGGTCTGAATAAATCGTGTGTTTTTCATATTCAATGAATAGCAAAGAGATCAATGATATGAAGGATCAAGTTGAAATACTTGCTGCATGACTTGAGGCGGTGGAAGCTGCAGCAAAAATAATGAGGCAGTGGTATCAAATATGGTTTAATACTATTTTAATACTTGAATTAATTGCACGAGCCTGCTTATTTCAATTTTCACAAAGACGACTCGAAAGTCAAAGAGACACACTAAACAAATACTATAAAATCATATGGTTTATATTACGGTGTCTGTTCATTCATAGGACCTCGTTTGGATATAAAACGGTTAAAATTGAAACTAGTAACAAGCCAGTCCAAAACTACATAAAACAACGATAATAATTTTAATTCAAAAACGCACGCAATATCATTTTACTTTTTCACAAATAATGCCACGTGCGTAACACATATCAAAATTAAAATTTACTTAAAAACATATTTAAACATGCTTATGAGTGAAAAAGGTCAGGGGCGTGATACACGCACATATATATCCAGCGGGCGGATTGTAGAAGGCGTGCCCTGGCTCTGGAACCATAATTTCAACAGACTCTGGAATTTCCCACTTCCACCTCCACTCCGGAATATCTTCAGGCTTAACCTTGGACGGACTGGTGGGAAGCAAGCCATCCGCGTTAAGTTCACTGTACGGGTCTGCGATAACGACAGCAAATGCCAGACGAGGGAATTTAGTCCGCGCCGCCTCAGCTCCGCAACCCGCAGCTAGTGGCGGATTAGGTTGTGCAGGCACTTTAGGGTGCAGGACAATCCGGCGATTGTTCCGCCCAGATCGTCCCTGCGAACGGGCAGCTTGAGAGTCTTCCTCCTCTTCTTCTTCTTCATCTTCCTCTTCCTCTCTTTCTTCCTCCTCTTCTTCTCCAACTTCTTGTCTCCCGGATGTACTCGGATTGGTTGGACCTGTTTCCATCACAACACGGTCCTCCTCCCCAGCCTCAAACATCTCCACATCATCCGCCTCACGACCAGTGTCGTCTCCTTGTTCTGTCCAAGGCACACTCCTACCTGCAGGCATACTACCACTGCCTATGGTCCGGGATTGAACTCGTGCCCTTGTTCTCGCAACATTTGTCCGGCTTCTCACAACCTCATTACGAGTAGTGACAGTATCACGGACCCCATGCCCAGCATCTGAGTCCTCTGAAGAGACGAGCTCCACAATGTCCGCGTTGCGTACCTCCGCAAGAAGTCTATTCTGCGGAATCTCCAACTCCGGGTGGTCTGATACGGACGAGGTTACCACAACAGACTCGGATCCTTGGTATATTCCGTCATCATAGTTGTGAACTTCATGTTGGTTCTGACTATCGCTCCCGGACATCCTAGGGCACAAGGAAACGGATCATAAAATGATGTTGTGGTCGTCCAAGAGTTCGTTTAGGTATCTTATTAAGTCCCATTGTCCAAAGAAACCCTACTTTATTAGGCGTTCCTATGGGTCATTTTTTATACCTACTGGCACCTAGCTTGGCACACAAGGTCGTGCCACAAGGGAATTATATGTGCCAATTGGCACTGTTATCTACCACACGAGTGATGAGTCGGTTTTATACCGCCTCATTTGGTCTTTTTTACCGTCTTTTTGTCATCCTTGAGTATAGTTTTATTAGTTTTCGAGAGTATTTTTACTTGTTTTGTTCTTTGTGTGTTTTGTAGGTATTTGGCTAAAACCGCACTAATTGAAGACAAAATGGTGTATTTTATATGCATCTACAAGATATGGGGTTCCAATGTCTCGTATGGATGCTAAAAGTGGAGCGGGAAGGCCAAAATATCAAGATTTGGAGTCAAAAGGCGTCAAAGGGGCAAAACGGACAATCCAGAAGAACTGGCGACGCCAGTTTCTTCTTTTTGCCGTTTTTCTACGTCTTGTTTCCTAATTCGTCCAGACATAGTTTTTCAGACGTTTTATATTAGATATTCAGTCTATTGTCAAACACTTTTTGCCCTAGATCAAAACCGACATTCATACTTTGACATTGGTAACAATTTGGAGCTTGATTTTGACTATTCATCGAAGGATTTATATCGAATCCCTGATTACTGTGGTAAATCTCTATTGTTTTATCTTATTCAATTCGTTCTTATTCTGTTTCTCGAATTGTTTGAGCTTGCATGCGATTATCATTCTGTTTATGTTAATCATGAGCAATATCTTGTATTCTTTCATCCTTGCTTTGATTATGAGTAGCTAAATCACTCTGAACATGGTAGTTGCGTGATAGCTATGCGTATTCGCGTCTAGGGTTTGAAATTTTTCATATAGGTTAGGCTCGTTCAAAGATCTTCGTAAAAACCCTTCAATTCAATACTCTCGTTCAAAGATTCTCTAAAACGTTTGGTTAAGGATCGTGGATTGACGACCCACGATTACTCTATTTCAAATATCTTCAAACTCGTTTGGTAAAGGTTGAATTGATAGTTTTACGTACCCAATCAGCAAGATGAACGCATTCTATAGCGAATTAGCATTGCTTGATCGTAACTACTGTGTTCCTCCTACCTCATTCTTACAAACAACTACATTGTTAATTTCCATTTTCTGGTTTTAAGAAGTTCCGACGAGGTTAAGACCGGGAAAGCGACAATCGTACTGTCTAATGAGGCGAGGAATTTGGAACTCAAAGCTCACCACTTCCATAATCTTCCCAAGTTCTACGGAATGGCCAACGAGGATGTGATAAGGTTCCTCAAGGAGTTTGAAGTACTGATTGCATGGATTCCGTTGACAATGGAGGAGTATGGCCAGAGAGAGATAAGGAAGAAGGTTTTTCCAATGTGCATGCAGGATAAACCTAGGAACTGGCTGTTGAACCAGCCTGGGGGTTCTCTACGTACTTGGGATTCTCTCTATAAAGCCTTCGTGAATAAATTTTACCCTCCCGAGAGAACGCAGCAACTTCGTGCCCAGATAATGCAGTTTCAGCAGATGCATGATGAGACCTTCTATGTAGCTCGGGACCGTTTTTTGCAGTTATTGACCCAATGCCCTCACCACAAGATAGACGATATGAGCTTATGTGTCCGTTTTTATGAAGGCCTGGATTGGGAATATCAAAATATGGTCGATGTGAGCTGTAAAAACTCCTTCCTGGAAGCATCCGCTGATGAATTGAACAGTGTTTTCGAGAAGCTGGCAGCAACATCGCAACTTAAAGGAGCAAGAGATAAGGCTAGGAGAGTGCCAGCCAGAGCAGTGGAAGAGACTCCAGGGCCGTGTATTACCGAGCTAGAAAAAGAAATCAAGAACTATATGGAGAGGTCTGGGAGGTACTGGTTTGAGGCGCAGAAAATTCAGGAAAATAATAACCAGAGGTTCGACAGTATTGAGCAATCGCAAAGAAGGCTGGAACAGATATTGGGTGACATGGTTTAGAAATTACAACTCATGGAGAAAGGTAAACACCCAGGAGTCCCAGAAAACATTAGAGTTCTGGCAGTTGAGATAAATTTTGAAGAACCAGGGAAGGTTACATCTGTTGTTGCCACCTATACCAATGAGGTTGAGAACTCTGCACCAGACGAGGGAACTCCAGCAACGGGTCAAGTGACCCATGTACTGACAGCGGAACAGACTAAAGATGTAGCTATTGTTGTATCTGATGTGTCAAATCAAAGTTCTAAATTCATTTAAAGCCAAGAGTTAATTCTCAACACTACGAAAACCTGTAGTGTAGTGGATTTAACCCCGAGGACGGTCTCGAAGGACATAACTAAGCTGAGTCTTGTTTACGAATAGTAATTACAGTAAAGAAAGCAGTAAAAGGGTTTTTTTGCTTCGGCAGCGAATTTGTTCTATATTATCTATCTACTTATGCAATCTAACTAGAAAACAGATTTATCTAAACGACAATGATATGGTTAAGGAGATTATGGAGCAGTAACATGAAACAAGCTAGCTAGCAGGATACATACGATTCACAGGATAGATTACGCAAGTTGTCACAATCTTGAGTTCAAAAACGAATAGCACTAGTGGAGGCGACAATTCCACTAGGCTACAATCAATCTAGCTAATCCTACTATTACTGTTTGCAACTAACTGTTAGATTGAAGCAGGACGAAAAACATTTGGGTGTATTGATTAAATGCTTAATCTAACAGTGATATTGACGGATTGAGCGTCAAACGTAATAGCAAGATATGCGATTAATCTAAAAAGCACAAGTAATCTAAACCCGATGCACTTCGAATCTCATGAACCCTAGCCATGCATTGAATCAGTCACCACCCCATAATCGGGGTGTTTAGCTACTCAAATTATGCAAAGTCAAAATCAATATTGCACATAAACAGGCTCCAAACATAATCTAAAGCAAGAAACAAATATTCGAACGAATTGATACAATTTACCCTTCGTTGTCACAAGCCCTAGGTAGAATTGAAGAACTGAAATGAATCGATGCGAAAAGCTATGTAGATAATCTCCCAGTCAATGTCAATCGTCGGATTACAAGATAAACGGTTCAATTACCTCCAATAATAGGTAGGTAATTGCCTTAGAAAGGTTCTAGGTCGAAAAGCAATAAGAGGAGAAGAATAATAATCGATGTTCTTCTAAAAGGTTCTTATCTAATATATATATATATATATATATATATATATATATATATATATATATATATATATATATATATATATATATATATATATATATATATATATATATATATATATATATATATATATATAGGTGAAATAACCTAATTCTAAACTAACCGGGCAAAAATGGAGAAAATTGCGATCTGGGGCGGAAAAAATAAAACTGGCGTCACCAGTTTGTTAGCGCCAGAAAGAGTGAGTTTCTGGCGCACGCCAGTTCTTCCTGGAATGACAGTTTTGCCCTTTTGACTCCAATTCTTGATATTTTGGCCTTCCCGCTCCACTTCTAACATCCATCCGAGGCATTGGAACTCCATATCTTGTAGATGCATATAAAATGTACCATTTAGCCTTCAATTAGCGCGGTTTAGCCAAATACCTAAAAAATACACAAAACATGAAAACATAACAAAATACCAATAAAGCACTTAAAAACCATACTTGAGAATGTCAATAAGACTGTAAAAAAGACCAAATGAGACGATGTAAAATCGACTCATCAGTATCAACGGGGGATGAAGTCGAGGAAACGAGTTCCGTGATTCCAGATTAGGAGGCGAATGCGGAGCAAGAGACTGCTGACCCCCACCATAGTCATTCCTAAGGCGGAAAAGAGTATAAGCGACTCCGATAGCTTTGATTTATTGGTAGGCATTAGGTGTTCAACTCAGGTTACCGGAATAGTCGACACTGGTGCTAGTTTTAACTTGATGACTTTTGACACCTATGAAGACTTAGGCTTAAAAGGATTGGAGTTGCGCAGATGCTTTATGACTCTTGCTGGTGGAACCCGAAGAAGATGCATGGGGATTGTGGAAGATGTTCCGGTTAAGCTGGATGGTATAACAGTGATGAAAAATTTTGTTGTAGTGGAATCGTTGAGGGTGAAGGGGAAAGAAATGGAAAAAGATATGCTACTTCTAGGGAGACCCTTCATCCGCTCAACTCTCATGGTGGTGAATTTACATGCCCGAACATGCACAATTGAGGTGCAAGGCAAACCACGCGAATTGAAGGCCTATTCTACTCCGTCATATTCTGTTTCGCAGGTTGATAGCAGGAAATTCATAGGAGTACACACTGGACCCTTATATATACATACTTATCAACAAGGAAGAACAAGAGCTGCACCAACCGGAAGAGCCAAGAACCTCCAGAGTACCCGTTAGCCAACACGGAAGAGTCTTGTACATGACTGTAAAGGTACACCAGCAGGCAAGTCACTATAGCTCCCATTCTCTTTTCTTTTTCACTCTACGCCTTAGGATATGCTTGAGTTTAGGTTTGGGGAGGGGGCCAATGTGCTCTCTAATGTCTTGTCTGCATTTTTCTATGATTATCTGTGTCTTTAGAGTCTTTTGTCTTTACTTCTTTGTATTGTATTCTATTGTGTGTCATGTGACCTTTCTCTGTTACAGTTTCTTTGTCAGTCTAGGTCTAGTTAATTTCCCTTTAAGTACTTTCGTGGTGAGTCTGAGTCTTTTACCAAGTCGAACGTCCATTGTAGATGATAAATCCACCTGCTGCTTACGTTTTGTTTGATGATTAGCTGGAAGTAGGACAGTGTATTGTTAATCCTGCAAGGTCGTTTCTCTTTTAAATAGTAAGTTTGTTTAGCTCTTTGGTCCAAAAAGCCTGTGAGAAGCCTGAGAGCCGATGAAAAAATTTTGTACCGACAAATGTATTGTGATTTCCTGGGTTGTACAAGTTTTTACGTATTACTTGTGCCTTTTCATACTTATGTGTACTCAGTCTTGTTAGGGATGACGAACGACATGCTCTTTTTAAGCTCTTCCCCCTGTTCCAAGGAACAGGTTTGGGGAGAGAACTGTTATCTTGCGACTTTTATGTGCTGTTTTGCATTATTGCTGAAACGTTTGTTTACTGCTCCCTAAAAGCTTATTGATATTTGAATCTCGGGGTGGATCTATGGTCTTCATTGATCACCATTAGTCGTGTTAGGCGTGTTTCAAATACTACCTATATACCGGCGTGGTCTTAAAAAACCATATGTCCGTGAGGGTTGATGGCACGTACACCAAACTGACACGCACAAAAGTGAGAACTTTCGGTAAAATAGACACCTACAAAAAATTGAGATTAAAAGAGCCCAAGCGGCCACGCACTGAATTCAGTGAAGTATTACGAGATCTGATGTTGTTTTGAATTTAATAGGGGGAGTAGTTTTAGCTTTTGTTTTCTGAAAAATTGAGTGGCCTGTTAAGTCCCTTTCGATCTAATGAGACGAGTACAAAAGCATAAGATATTTTAGGCACCTTTGTGATGCAAGTCACCATCCCAGTTTATTTTTGAGTTTATACCCCCATTTGGATACTTCCAAGAGAGTGAGAGATACACTGCATTCACCTGTGAGGGACTAGCGAGCTACACTTAAGTGCTATTTCTCTGGGAAACGATTGTGTTTGATTTTTTGTACACTGTTTTGAAAAAGTTGGTTTGATGGCAAAATTTTTGCATCTCGTGGACATACTGTTTACAATGGTAGATTCGGTCACTTGGGACCTTGACTCTTTGTTTGTTTTCGTGGTTTGAGTCTAGTTTATATCTAGGTTTATTTGTTTGCTCGAGGACGAGCAAAGGTTTGGTTTGGGGAGTTTGATGAGTCGGTTTTATACCGCCTCATTTGGTCTTTTTTATCGTCTTTTCATCCTTGAGTTTAGTTTTATTAGTTATCCTAGAGTATTTTTACTTGTTTTGTTCTTTATGTGTTTTGTAGGTATTTGGCAAAAACTGCGCTAATTGAAGGCAAAATGGTGTATTTTATATGCATCTACAAGATATGGAGTTCCAATGCCTCGTATGGATGCTAGAAGTGGAGCAGGAAGGCCAAAATATCAAGATTTGGAGTCAAAAGGCGTCACAGGGGCTAAACGGACAATCCAGAAGAACTAGCGGCACCAGTTATCCGCCAGCAACTTTCTGTTGTTGGCATGTCGAAACTGGCGACGCCCGTTTCTTCTTTTTGTCATTTTTCTGCGTCTTGTTTCCTAATTCGTCCAGACATAGTTTTTCAGACGTTTTATATTAGATATTCAGTCTATTGTCAAACACTTTTTGCCCTAGATCAAAACCGACATTCATACTTTGACATTGATAACAATTTGGAGCTTGATTTTGACTATTCATCGAAGGATTGATATCGAATCCCTGATTACTATAGTAAATCTCTATTGTTTTATCTTATTCAATTCGTTCTTATTCTGTTTCTCGAATTGTTTGAGCTTTCATGCGATTATCATTCTGTTTATGTTAATCATGAGCAATATCTTGTATTCTTTCATCCTTGCTTTGATTATGAGTAGCTAAATCACTCTGAACATGGTAGTTGCGTGATAGCCATGCGTATTCGCGTCTAGGGTTTGAAATTGTTCATATAGGTTAGGCTCGTTCAAAGATCTTCGTAAAAACCCTTCAATTCAATACTCTCGTTCAAAGATTCTCTAAAACGTTTGGTTAAGGATCGTGGATTGACAATCCACGATTACTCTAGTTCAAATATCTTCAAACTCGTTTGGTAAAGGTTGAATTGATAGTTTTCTGTACCCCAACCGTGTGACAGTATGAACGTATCCCTAGAGCGAATTAGCATTGCTTGATCGTAACTACTGTGTTCCTCCTACCTCATTCTTACAAATAACTACATTGTTAATTTCCATTTTCTGGTTTTAAGAAGTACTCGAATTCAAACAAATCAACGTTGTTTCGCAAGTAACTGTTTGTTTTCAATCGTTGCGATAGCCTAATTGATTCCTTAGCGAACGACCTCATGGTTAGCTTTGTTTATTCTACAACAACTGCTTGCTACTTGTTTCTAAGTATCAATTTGAGCACATCACCGAGGCAAAGCAATAAGGATTTCAACAAGCCTACCGGCGCTGTAATCTACCATATACGGCACATTACTTGGCCAAAAATGCCCTATCTATACAGCATACGAGAATGGAAATTCAACAAACATACATGCATCCGAGAAAGAATAACAACCAGTCAGGATTTAGACAGAGTCAGATTTACTTACTTGATAAAGTAGCTGGAAAAAGATTGACGGACGACAAAGCCTTGCTTGCTCTCCGACAGCAACTTGCACGGAAGATCTGATTGCTCACTGGAAACTTTGATTGCTCAGAAGTTGGTTATTTGCTCGGATTGCTCTAGATTCGATTTGGCTAAAGTGTGAAAATGACAGATCTGGTGAACTATTTATAGAGGGATAGTTGGGGAAGACGAAGCGTCGCATCACTTAGCTTTTAAACCCAGCCGTTGATCATTTTAATCCAACGGTCGTATCGGTTCACACTTGGCGAAATTACATCACGCCCCATTAAATTTATTTTGGAAATTCAACATTATCTCGGGATCCTCACTTGTGGGCCGGACGGGCAACTCATTGGGCCTCTTGGATTACTATTCATCGGCCCAGGTAACCCGTTTCGCATATCCAGCCCAACGGATCGCTTCCTACACACTCTTCCACAAGAGACTTCTTTAAATCCTAATACCGTACTCGGATCTCGATATATCTCGGATACAAATACCTTTTCCTTCTACAGTCCGGGAATTTTTCTATCTCAGACTATAGAACGAAAACGGGGGGGGGGGGGGGAGATATATTGCATTCCTGAAACACGGATACGGATTTTTAGCACGGAAAACAGGGATTTTCTCTCTCACATTTAACGATTCGGACACGCTCCTAAAACACACTTGTTCTTCCACTTATAGTTCCACAACTATCTTATACTAAGATACTTGGAAACTAGGGGGACATATGTTGATACGGATATATGTCCAATCCGTTAAGGGCGCCATAGAGCGTGTCCTAGAGCGCATCAAGGCTAGAATGGCCAATTCAGTACTTGTCCGACCTTGGGAAGTCCGCCTTAAGGAAACCCTTCCTGGTCAACCAGTACACTTAGGTCAAAGGATCACATATCCGACATTGTCAGGATGTCAAACGGACCGGACGAGAAAAACTCGGATGCCACCTTAACAATAAGACCAAACGTATATATTGGAACCTCCAAGATATTTCCGAGCTTCTTGTGTCTCGGACCGTCACTGAGTTACCTAGGAACAGACCAACTCGACAGAGCTCAGATCATTCTAAAGGTCTCACACGGACCCATCAGCGAGAGTAGTACTCTGAGAGGTAAAAGGACCAATCTACCTTCCCAGGCACATCTAATGGTGTTGGACTTTCACATACTATTGGGCCATGGGCCAAGGGAGCATTGTTGTCCAAATCCTGAACATACACTTGGCATCATCTTATGAGCCACTTCATAAGTACATGATAACTATACATATATAGCACAAGGGCACACACATTAACGTAAGTCAACATATATCATAACTTCTCTCATAATTACTACATTGAGAGCTTCCATCTCTCTCTTGAGTGAAGTCTCTTCCCGGTTTGACAATAGCAAACCGGGTTACCCTTCTAACCCCCATCTTAGTCCTTTCAGGTGCTCTGGCTCGGACAAAGCTCTTAGGACGGACATCAAGTTGGAGGCGGATCTTAGAATTGGGACTTGTAGTAGTTTAGTTAGTGTTTGAGGTCCAACCCCTCAACAATTACCTAGTCTTTCTCCCTCCACGCATCCCTTGATCATGGTCATCATAAATAGACCAATCAAAGGTGTAGCTAGGCTCTTGAACCTGGCTTTTATCAGGTAGGGCGTGTTTGGATCATATGTTCATGCTACTCTATCAAATATATAATATGTGCAATATTAAGTACTAATACGTCTAATAGTTAACAAATATGATAGGTTGATGATAATAATTTTCTGGATTATTCAATAATTTACTTTATCTATGTAAAAGTTGTTGATAACTATATTTAAGAGAGATATTTTTCCTATGCATTAGTAGTTTTGAAGATGTGATGATAGTGACTCTTGATGAGATATACGAAGCACTAAAATTAAAAGACTCATTTGTCACATGGTAATTCTGATTGGTTATTGTACTGTGTTTTGAACTTTGAAGCATCCACTTGTTTTATATGCTCTACTTTTTGTCAAAAATACATTTTTACTTTTTAATAACAAAATGCTAGAAAATGTGCCTGAAATTTAATTTTCAGCTGTGGAAAGGGTGGTTTCTGAAAATAAAGAACCCAGGTTAGTTGATAGAGACAACGAATCCAGATTAAGAGTGAAGTATGCTATACCATATAAGAGGTGGATGATTGTATACTAAATATATGATTCATTTCCTATGTAGGACGATTGTAGACTAAATATATAATTCATTTATTGATTAACTTTGTAAATATATGATTAATTTGAACTTGCTAGCTACACCTTTGACTATTTTATTTATGATGAACATGATCAATGGATGCGTGGAGAACTAGGTGATCTTACTAAAACTAGAGGATTTTAGTATCTTACTATACAAGTTTAATTATATGCATGTACCAAACGGAAAAAAGTTACATGTACAAATAGAAAAAAAAAACACATGATCTCATACTTTACCTCAGATGGCAAACCCCATTTGACAAAAGTACAATTACACCCAGAATAAGTCAATGACACTCGTTACCACGAAAAAAACCCATTTAAAGTATCATGCAAACTGAACAATAAGTATGGACTGGCATTATAAGAAAAAGTTTCAGTAGAGAGTGCAAGTTTTTGTAAAGGTTTTGGTGCAACTAGAATTCAATTGAACATTTTACATTAACGGTTTAAAATTAAATCGGAGTTAAAGTTGAAAAATGTTGACTGCAAAAAGTCAAAACAGGACATTTGTTGTGGGACGGAGGAAGTATCATCTTAATTCTTTCATGCTTGACTTGAATATAGACTAGATTTGGTACGACTTAGACAATTGGTAGGGTTCAGAACCAGAGTACAATACATGCACTTGCACTTAAAAACACTACTTTTATCAAAATACATTTCTTTTCGAGAACTGAAACCGTACTAGGCGGTTACATTTCGGTTTGTCTATCCGCTCAGTTTCGGTTACGAAACCAAACCGAAATTTCGGTTCATTTTGATCAAGTATAGGATCTGGTGTTACATATATATGAAGTGGCGGATCCAATGGAGTAAAATGGGATCAGCTAACCCCTTCGATCCGCAATAAGTATTTAGTAGTACTAATTTATTTATTTGTGATGGTTTGTCCAACTGGTTTGGTATGTGTGTGTTGAGGGTAACTTCTTTTTTTCCCTTTGATTTTATTCTTTAGATTTCTTGTTCTACTTATTTCATTGTTCCATTTTTCTTCTCTTTTCATTAATTTCTTTTATACTTTTATTTATATTTTCTTCATCACTTCCTATCATACCTCTTTTATAAATCTTTATCTATTCTTATATTATTAATATTTCATACTTTTAATCATGATTTACACTCACAAACCTATTTTCCTGTAATTTGTTTTCTCTATTATTTTATTTCTTTCTATCGACTCTTCTCTTAACTTTCTTCCACTCTTTCTGTTTGATCTATCCATGATGCTTATTTATATTTACACCCATACCATTATAGTTATTTATTCTTTGTTCATATTTTCATTTTAAAACATTATTTAATATTTCAAAATTAAATATATGATACTACTATGTAATTTTTTTCATTGATGTTCATACAATGGAATTTTGACCCCCCTGAATTTTGCTCCTGAATTCGCCGTTGTATATATGGTACATTCAAGCGCAACGATAGTCGATGACGACATCGCACAATCTCATAGGGGGTGTATGTGACTCTCTAAAGTTTCAGGTGTTTAAAGACGTTGATGACACTAATCATACCATAAGAACTCCATCGTTAAGCGTAATATGGAGCAATTTTAGAATGACTGTCAGTCTGGGATTCTAGTTCCCGGTGTTCATGAGTGCGGATAAAGTAATGGTATGACACATGGATTGATATCTCTGTTTCTAGAATGTATAAGTTGATCATTGATCTATTAATTATTCTCTAAAATCACATCATTTTTTTTTATTTAATCTTAAATATAACGCAATATTTTGCACTTTAACCACGTGGTATTTCAACTCTTGAAGAAAAACATACCTTTTGCAGTTTTGGCATATGTCTCTGAATTTTTCCTAGTGTTTTGAGAAATTTATGAAAGACAAGTTGAATTGTTCAAAATAATTTTGCTTCCATATTTATTTGTGTCGGTAAGCTAAATAATCGAGATGTTTCGATACTTTTATTCCATTTGGGTGTGATCTTATAGGGTGGTGTGACATAACATAATATTCAACACTAAAATTGGTCTCCTACGACTGTAGGAATTGCCAACTTTGGGTAAAACTACGATTGTCACTTGTTTAGGCTATATATACGTGGGAATTACGTGTACAATTCGAACAACTTGGATAATCAATTATTCAACTGTAGCAATTACACTGTACATTCATGTTACTTGAGCTAGGCATTAGTTGCCTAATTAAACTGACTCAAGTTGTTGATACGGAAATATATCAAATCCGTTATAGACGCCTTTGGAACGAATTCTAAGGCGTTCCAAGCTGTCTAAAGTCCAGGGCCTCAAGGTCCGATCCGGAGGTCCGACCCTAACGCCACCTCTGGTCCGACCCTACTGAGCGAAACGGTAAACTAGCCCTCAAAGACAGCAGGTCCGACCCAAACCATGGTCCGAAACCATAAGGGTCTGACTCGGACGACGGTCCGGACATAAGTCTCTAACCTCATAAGAAACCAAGTGTGCCAGCACCAAGAGAGAAAGTAGAATCCGAGGCTATCAAGGTCCAAACCACTATGTCTTGTCGATTTATGGGAATTTATCTCAATCATGAGATTATGATCCGGACAAGACCTTTGAACCTACACTTTCGGACGAAGGTCCGAGACGGACTTCAGAAATCTCTAATCTCTCTTGAAGAATGACTAAACTACCCTTGAGAGCCCATATGGAAAATGGGTTAAGTCTTCTTAATATGGGCCATGGACCTAATAGTGTGCATTGTTGGCACTATCCGAGCCTTACACTTGGCGCAATCCAACAAGGTCCTTCCTCTTTGGGAGAATTCTATATATATATCACACATTCCCATGCTATTGGTATGTCACGTCATCTTTACAAACTAATCCGAACACTATACAGAGTAGATCTTCAGTCTCTCTCAAGTGAAGTCTTTATCCGGTTTGACATCACGCAAACAGGGTCTTTGGCCCAACCCCCCCCCCCCCCCCCCCCCCCAAAAAAAAAAAAAAGTTACTTGTGCAGGTCATCCCCTATCAGCTCTTTGGAGTGCTTTGGACCTTTGCTTTGGTCCCTTGCTTTGGACCCTTGCTTGATTTGGACGCTCTAAAGTGTTTGGGGCTTGGACGATTTTGGAAGAATTCACTAAGTTGTTGGGGGACTTTACCCTCAACACAAGTAATTGCAGAATGATTTATTAAACATTTTCAACCAATTTTTTTTCAATTGATCTAAGTTTCTACTCCTTTTTTTTTTAGCAATTTTCAATCTTATTAAGTGGAAAGAAGTAAAATCACGGGGGTTTAGAAGAACCGCCCGTGTACAATTCTACATCCGAAATACCAACCCACACGGGAGGAGCAACAAACATTCTGCATAACTTCACTAGGGCTGATACACATAACAAAATGGAAGTGTCCTGTGAACCTGCGGAAACTAGTTGTTAGAACACCAAGACATAGGCTGGTGGTGTTGATCTTCGAGCTTCTCAAACACTAAAGTTTGATTTTTGTTCCTGCAAATCTTATTCTTGAATTCCATCTTTACTTCCACATAAACGATCCTCAAACCACTACCGAGACTTGAGACTAGAAAGGCTTCCCTAAAACTCCCTTGAACTTCCTAGATAACCAACTCCGACGACCGGCCATCCATCTGTGGGCGGGCTCCGACGAAGTTGTTAGTCTTTAATAAAAAAATAAATTAATGTGGTTAACATGATTTTAACCCATGACCTCATGGTAATGATCAATAGTATTTAATCACTATACTAAGTAGAATTGTATGCTTATAATCAGATTTTATATATAACTTAACCTAAACGGTGTTTCATGTTCTCCTATACTCCTTTGGTCACTAAAACTTTTCACAAATTTAGTTTTTTTATGTACCGTATAACATTATCCATCATAAAAAAAAATAAAAAATAAATAAATAAACAGATACTATCCCACTAAAAGTATCCATTTTCTTGCATTATATTTATTTTAAATTTGCACCTAAAAGTATGCTTCAACCTTAATATATATATATGATTTTTTTGGGACGGAAGGAGTAGTTTATGTTGGTCATATAGTATGCTATTTTCATCTGTTTTATATTGTTACTATCATTTGTCAAGCATACACATTCTCTTGTTATTATACTTCATAAATCAATGTTAATTTAACATTCCCTTGTATTTATTAAAATATTAAACATAAATAATTGTTAAAAAGAAGTGTTACAACTCAATAACATGTACACTTACAGTTTCAACTTGATCGAGTAATAAATGAAGTATAATTTTTTTTATAATAAGTAAATATAACGTAAATCAGTGCAACTTTCAAACGTAATTTAGGTAATATTAAAGTAGGTGAATTCATGTCAAATTTAATTAGGGTCATGATGCATCGAATCATTTCGTGTCAAATTGAATTGGATTATTTTGGATCTGGCGATACCGCCGGAGGTGGTGGTTACTTTAGGTCAATGGTTTTGGACCCAACCTAGTCCAAGCAATTGAACTAAAGTAGTGTTGTTGTTGTTGTTGTTGTTGTAGTATTTGTATATGAAAAATTATATAGTCAAAATTTGATATCTTCTATTAATAATTATATTTGTCAATTAACTAGTACAACTACTCTTGAGCTGTCGCACTCAATAAGAGGAGTCGTGCTTAAAATCGACGATCGATATTAAATCTTAACGAAAAAGTTCGAGTCAAATTGATTTGTGTGATTTTTTATCGGGTTCCGGGTCAATGTTCAGATGGTTGACCTTCATATTTTCGTGTCGAATTCGGACTTCGGGTCTGGAAGGTCAGGATTGCTACTATAATGAAACTAAATGAATGTAGTGAATATATAAAATTTAAATTGAGCAGGAAACTAGATATCTTTTATTATTAATAAAGAGCAACGAGCACAATACACGTGTTATTGCGGCATTTAAAATCGTTAATTAATGCCACAAGAAGTAGAAAAGTTTCAAATATATAAAATAAAAATGTAAACAAAGGAGGAAATGGAGAAGACAGATTGAAAATTTTATTATTTCTTAAATCACTTAATTTTCATTACAAATTGATTAAAGATCTAAATGAGAATTTGAATTCTATGAGAATTTGAATTCTGTGGATTTATTATCCTCAACTTCATGAATCATGATCATCGACTCGATTTTGAATGACTAATTAAGTCGTTATTGCTTTCAAATTTTACTTTTTGTATTTATTACATGTATTTTATTCATAACTAGATAGGGTATTTATATTTGTTTTTTACCTCGTATAATAATTTGTGGTAGTAACTTTTAAAATGGAACTAATTTTGAAAATTGATCATTCAAGCGAGGAGTCGGGAGCATTTACGTGCAAACTCGGAAATTAAACTTTTGAGGAAAAAAAACTACATTTATAGGAAAATATTTACAATATATGATATGTCATATACAGTAAGTACTATTATCCTTCAACAACTTGAAAAATAAAACTGCAAGAATGGGACATTCAACCTATAAAGTTATAATTATGTGTTTAGTTGAGCGGTAAGGATGGCATTCATAAACTTAAGCGCTTGGGTTTGTAGTCAATTTTTTCCTTTTTTAATTTCCTCATCTATTTTATGTCTATTTCTTAATTTTTTCTTATGTATCATATTTATATTCTAGTATTTGATAACATCCCTTTACGTTTGTTTCATTTCTATATTCTTCTGAAATATATAATTTTCTCAAAATATCAAGTCATTTTCATACCAATGTATGTGTGTTACGATTTAGTGTCAAAATGGATATTAGAGATTTTATGACCAATTGATGATGAACATGCAAAAGTTATTAAAAAAAAAAAAAAAAAAAAGCGCAAAAAATCCCAAACATTTGTTAGGTGTAATCTAAAACAAAACAAAAAAGAACAAAACAAATCGATGCTAAACAATAATTCTTGGATAAAAAACAAACATATATAAGTGTTTTGTTATGGATACTAATGGAGTTATTTTCTCTTTTTGTTGGTTAGGATAAGGATATAATGTACTATATGTTTATAGTTAAATAGTAGACATGCAATTACTTATAGTCTGATGATAAATGTGTACAACATCAAGATTTCAACTTCACCCCCCCCCCCCCCCCATCTTGAATGTGTAACCGTTTGCTCTCATTGATTTGAGCACAAAGTGCTATAGCTGGATTGATGAATAAAAACTGGGCTTTTAATAATATATAGATCATTTCTTTATAATTTTCTTTCCACTAACAAATAATAAACTATTTGATTTCTTAAAACCAACGTTGAAAAGAATGTGGCCTAACGTACCGGGGCAGATGGAGTAATAAGGTTCCTCATACAGCTCAGGGAACTCTGGGAATATATCATCATGACGTTCGATCATGGATTCAACGAATGGACTATTAGATTCCGTTCATAAGTGACTCCGCATTGTAAGAACATAATCCCTGCCTCAGTCTACTCAGCAACACTAGGCGTTAAGAATGCGTCTTCCACAACATCAAGATTTCAACTTCAACCCCCCCCCCCCCCAATCTTGCAATCTTGGATGTGTAACCGTTTGCTCTCATAGAAGAAGTTAATTTTTTTGAAATTTTAGTTCACCGCTTATTGTTTAACTTTTGTAACACAAGAAGTTATATAAACATGTTAGGAAATTTATATATCAGATCTACATTTCCAGTGTTAACTTGTTCATTTCTTCTCTAAATCTTTCTGCCTCTCCTCTCACTCTTGCATCCATATTTCTCTCTTCTGGCATCAACAATTTATTTCTCCTCTCATTCTTACGTCTATTTCTCCTTGTAATATCAATTTGCAAGTGTTGCATCTATCGAATATATATTATTACAACAGCACAATATCACTTCTTATCGAAAATTAGCACAAAGCTAAAGATTTATATATATATATATATATATATATATATATATATATATATATATATATATATATATATATATTAATCATCATAGATAACAAACTAATTAATGGATCTCCACTAATTAATTATATTTATTTGACAAATATAGTGTGCAGCATATAAGTATATATATAGACTAGCTACATACGTTCTTACAAGCTATAGCTAGCTAGCTGCTTGCTTTATTAATTATTACATGGCGGGGAACAACATTCTTAATCTTAATGATCAACCATCAGATTAGACCCTTACAGTGAATCCACCAATGGTAATGTTAAGCAAATTACCGGTCAAAGTACCAACAGGTAGCGGCGTTGATAAACTACCAGTCACACCGTTAAGAACTGGACAAACGGCGGAGCTTAGTGGAAGCGGAAACATCACGTTGCATTGATTGATGTTTGTTGGACTGAGAAGGCCAAGTAGGATTACTGTAACAGGGGATAAAAGGAAGCTGAAGGCACCAGTGGCACTGGTTAAGCTTGTGGCAATGGTCCGTACATTGCCAAGGAGATCAGTGCAACGTAGGGCAACTGTAACGTTCGGAAGGACTATTCCGGGGCAGCTTCCATTACTCGTGCAACAGAGCAAACCGCTCACAATTCCACTCGTCCCCGAGAGTTGGGCAGCGGCCAAAGGGTAAGTTGTGACATGGAATAGAACGAGGCTCATGAGGAAAATGGCAATGGAGCAATTCTTGGAAGCCATTTTTAATTTATGCTTAATTGCTTAAACAGGTTAATAATGTATTGTTAATTTGTTGCTTTTAATATGTGGATGCTGATAGAATTTCAGTGAACTACGCTATTTATAGATGATTATCACACTATGTTTTGATAAGTCAAATATAAAAAGCTAAGTAGGCGTTAGATATATAGATTGCTAACTTAGGCTAATAATGGTGGGGAAATTAAGTGTTTGGTTTTTTTTTTTAGAGATTCTTGTAAGTTAAATGTATTAGTGAAAGATCTAAAAGACGGCATGATGTTATATATATATATATATATATATATATATATATATATATATATGTATATATATATATGTATGTATATATATATGTATATATCACCAATGTTACTAGTAAAACCACTACAAGAATTTCGCTATATAACGACGGAAAGGGGCGACGGACCCTATCCGTCGCTATATAGCAACGAATCGGTCCAAGATAGCGACGGATAGAGCCAAACGCTCTATCCGTCGCTAAGCCGTAGTTGATTCCGTCGCTAAATAGCGACGGATAGGTTCCGTCGCCATTTAGAGACGGATAATCTATCCGTCGCTATATTTTGCTGACCTTTTCTTTTTAAAAAAATAGTAATTTAACGACGGATAGATTATCCGTCGTTAAAAAATTAATTTAAAAAAGAAAATTAAAAAAATCTAACGACGGATGAAGCTATCCGTCTCTAGATAGCGACGGATGACTCAGAATTAAAAAACGGAAACAGACCTTCTTCTTCCCCATTTCGATTTTGCTTCTGTTTCTACTCTTTCTCTCTTCTCAATTCGCCCCTTTTCAAAGTCCGATCAAAACTCGACCATTCCGGCCAATCTTGGACTCTTTTCGAATCTCGTTCAACAAGGAACTCGGGTGGCCCTTCAATTTCCTCCTTCTTCGGCTATTTTTTCCGTAATTGAAGTATTAGTCTAAAACCCTTACTTTTCTAAATTTGAAATTTTTGCTAATTTCGAGCAATTATATGTTTTTAATCTCATCTACTAGCTAGTATAGCTTATATTAAGTAGTGGGTTAAGCTTGAGGTTGTGCAATTGATTAATTTATTGTGAAATTGATTTGTTAGTATCACGTTAGGATGTTTGTAAGTATGTATGGTATTTAATTTGATATTTTCGTATATGTAGTTGGATTAGTGAGATTTGGTTGAGTATTTGGAGACCATTTAGATTTAGTGATTTTGGTGGTTGTAGTATAATTGGCTCGTATTAACTTAGAAATCAAGAATTACTACTGTTTTAATTTATAATTCGTAATGAAAATTTGAAATTTATAAATAAAAAAACTTTAAACGTAAAATGCATGTAATACATGGAATTTGGAACGACAAAAAGCCATAGGATAACTAGTTATGTATATAACTAGTTAGTTGTTGATAATACCTGTTGATACGGATATATGTCCAATCCGTTAAGGGCGCCATAGAGCGTGTACTAGAGCGCATCACGGCTTAATGGTCAATTCAGTACTAGTCTGACCTCACATGGTCCGTCCTAAGTGAATCAATAAGTACGCTAACGTCACTACACCCTCACAGCTAGTCCAAGCTAGCTGGGAAAAGGACTTCTAAACCTGGCTACGTCAGTACAAAGATGCCCAACGGACCGGATGAGATAGCCTCTCGGGCGCCCCCTTTACATTAAGACCAAATGTATATGTTGGAACCACTGAGATACTTCCGTGAGACTCTTGGCTCGGACATCCAGAGTTACCCAAGGGCAGATCAACCAAGCAGACATATCTGTCCGAAGGACTGACACGGACCCAATAGGCGGAATAGTACTCTCGTAGGAAAAAGGTCCAAACTACCCTCCTAGGCCTATTAATCGGTATTGGACTACTGTTCACTATTGGGCTATGGGCCAAAGGTAACATTGGTGTCCAAATCTGAATCATACACTTGGCACCATCTTATGAGTCACTTCATAAGCTACGGTCTCTATAAATATAACTCAAGGTCCAAACTTTGAGGTAAGCCATATTGAAGGGAGAATCCCTAAGTTCTAAGTGATTTTCCATATCATAACCTTCCTCATAACTATTACATTGAGAGTTTTCCAACTAACTCCCCCCCCCCCCCCACTTAGTCCTTTCAGGTACCCTGGTCCAGACAGAGAGCCCAGCTCGGACTTTAAGTAGGAGGCGGATATTAGAATAGGTTACTTGTAGTAGTTTAGTTAGTGCTTGAGGCTAAACCCCTCAGCATTTGCCGCCGTCTGTGGGAATCCTTACAAAAGGTTCCGTGTTCCAAGGTTGAGTCGATGGAAAGAACAAGGAGGACAGCGCGATCAAGTGCTACAGGGGTCGGAACTCCACCACCTCCTCGCCCACGCGGACGTCCACCCACCAGAGGACGGCATCGCTAGGTCCAAGAAGAAGAGATGGTTATCCGAGCGATGGTCATACAGCAAGCCCATCCTCGGATGAAGGAAGAGAAGTTCCGACCAGAAGGATCCGCAATGTCCCTGACAACCCTGTGCCAGAGATCCCTGAGAGAGGAGAGGCCCAAGTTCCTCCGTCAGGAATGATAAGCTCAAATTATACTCTAAATAACTTAAGAGAATAAGTTGTAGTTGTAGACTATGCTTAACTCGGTATCGTTCTCTAGGGAAATAATCAAGCTACCACAACGATTGAGAGCAATCAATTATTTGTGAATACAGATTGATATGGGTTTTTATACTTCTAAAACACAAATTAAAACTGAAAACAGACAAACTGATTTTGATCAGAGAAAGAAAGCGAACACGGTAGTAATGATCCAGCTATGCTAATTCGCTCTAGGGTAATCGTTCATACTTGTCACACGGTCGGTGTACATAAATCGATCAATCCAACCTTTACCAATCGTTATTTGAAGGTTTTTGAACGAGTGTAATCGTGGGTCGTCAATCCACGATCCTTAACCGAAAATGATTTTAGAAGATCTTTGAACGAGGGAATTGGATTGATAGATTTTACGAAAATCTTTGAACAAGCCTAACCTATATGAACGAATATAAACCCTAGATTCGAATACGCATAACTATCACATAACTACCGCGTTCGGAGCAGTTTAACTACTCATGAGGGAAGCAAAGATTAAAGACGTCAAGGTATTGAATATGCCAAGCATAAACATGGTGATAATCGCATGCAAGATCATACAATTCGACAAACAGAAGAAAATACGAATTGAAGATAAACAATAGAGGGTTATCAAAAGATTACCAAGAATTCGATATCGATGCTTCTTACAAGAGGTAAACCAAGCTCCAAAAATCAATCAGTCAAAACCTACTTCTTGGAGCTTTTTCCTATGTATAATTAGGGTAGAAGAAGTTATGTTCTAAGTTATGGTGAAAGAATCCAATTTATAGGAGGAAAAAACGAGTAGATTCCTAACAGAATTCGAACAGAAAAACGTCCAGCAAATAAGCTCTCGTAAGTTCTCGCCGCTGCGAGGATGTTTTCTACCAGCCAGCTTCAGACGTCTGTATCTTTTTCTACAGGAGGAATTTAGCTATGTTTCTGGAACGAAAGTTGTAGCCCTTTTAATTATATTTCCATGGCCACCAATATCAGGTCAATCTAACATCATATGAGAGAGTTATGGCCAAAATGGCTAGACTGCTCCGTAAAACTTCACTTCTGCAAGCTTCGCTAAAATGGCTCTCAAATCTTCGTCTGAACTCCGAATCCACTTCCGTTTTTGCTCAGCTACTCTACATTCAAAGATCTAGAACCAAAGTTTCCACTCCGATTTTCACCTTCGGGACACAAAAATCCTGCCAAACACAAACAAAGCACCAAAGCATAAAAATGCACAAAGACACTATAAAACCATAAACAAAGACCGCTAAAAAGGACCAAATGAGACTCTAAATTATCGTCTCATCAAACTCCCCAAACCGAACCTTTGCTCGTCCTCGAGCAAACAAACAACCTAAACAAGAACTAGACTCGAAACAGAAACAAACAAGAAGCACATAACAGAGTTGAACTCCCAAGTGACAGAATCTACCATTGTAAACATCAAATTCACAAGATGCAAAAGTTTTGCACTCAACTAACCTTGGCATAATAGTGCACAGAAAATCAAACAAGAAAGTTTCTCAAGTAAATAGCACTTAAGTCTAACTCGCTAATCCCTCACAAGAGGATCCTATGCAACTCTCTCTCACACTCCGGAAGTGTCCAGTGGGTTAATCACTCAAGAATATCAAGGGAATGGAAGGTGACTTTCGTCACAAAAGTGCCTCAAATAACTCATGCAATGTACTCAATTAGTTAAGTCAGAAGGGACTTTTTCCTTGCGCATAGCAGCTTGCCAGAAACATACAAACCAACTTCCACATCACCACATTTTTGCATACTATGAATGCTAATCAATTTGGCCACAATGGACTCTTTTAGTCTTACTTTTTTGGTAGTGTCTGTTTTACCGAAGTCTGCACTTTTGTGCGTGTCAATTTGGTATACGTGCCATCAACCCTCACAGTCATATGGCTTTTTAGGACCACGCCGGTATATAGGTAGTATTTGAAACACGCCCAACACGACTACGGTGATGACGAGAACCACAGATACACTCCGAGACATATCAAATCATCAGGGGAAGCAATACAGATTATAAGTATAAATTAAACATATCAGCATAGCAGAATTCTTCTCCCCAAACCGGTTCTTTGTAATGGGTTGGCATCGATAAAATAGATCATGAAGAGCATGTCGTTCGTCATACTTAACTTACACAGAGTACACATGAGCATGATGAGGCACAAACAAGGGAGTTTGCACTTCCTGAATAAATCACACAGGCGCCGGTACAATATTTTTTCATCGGCTCAAAGTTTCTCACCGGCTTTTTGACTAAAGAATTAAACAGACTTGCTATTTACAAGAGAAACAAACTTACGGGATTTTAAATCCACTATGCTACCTCAGTTAAATATCATGCAAAACATAAGCAGCTAGAAAATTTAACAATTACAATAGACGCTCGATGACTTGGGAGAACAACTCAGACTCACCATAAAAATCAGAAAGTAGGCCAAAGACGCAGGCCAAAAGACTCTATTTTTTATTATTATTTTTAAAAAAACTAGGCTCGCCGCGGCGAGCAAAAAGTCTCGCCACGACGAGTTTTTACGAGACGAAAATAAAATTCTAGGGAAGGGTCTCGCCGCGGCGGAGGAAAAGGCTCGCCGCGTCGAGATTTTACGAAACTAAATTTCGTCCTCTCGATTTAACTCGCCGCAGCAAGGGCGAAATTTCGAAATTATTTCTCTTTGACTCTAATGCGATCTCACCTCGCGAGATCGAAATTCCATGCCTCGGCTAGAATTTCACGAGTTTCCTCGTGTGAGTACAAAGGTTCCACTCCCACAAAAACACATAAATAACAACGTAAAAGCTAAGACACAAACGAACACAAAACATATGAAATCCTTCCCCAAACCTAAACTTTAGCTCATCGTCGAGTTTCAAGTTTAAGCAAGCGAGGGAATAGAAAAGAAAAAATGCAAAATAAATAAAGAAAAACTTACCCCCGGGTTGCCTCCCGAGAAGCGCCTTTTATTATAGTCGTTGGCTCGACTTTTTGCGAATGCTGCTATCCATTATCAAACGGGAACGAATCCCTTGCATCCTTTCCGGTATTCTCAGCATTTTGTGAGCCATCCTTAGCTCCTCTCATCAAGTTCTCTAACAATTCCATGATTCCTGGGCAATCCAATGTATGTGATGGAACCAATACGTGTGAATCACATGCAGGTAATGGAGTAGAATGTATATCATCTTGTTCTGTGGGGGCAGATTCGAAAGTTAGCTCAGCAAGGCGGTTTGTCTTCTCACGCTCGATGTTCTCATGCCAAAACATCGTCTCTTTATAAATACAAACCTGCGCATTGATAAACTCAAAGAATTGTCCAAGTTCGAACTCATCTATGGGTTGTCTCGCAGCTTCATGTAACATCATTCTACTACTCTCGGTTAATCCCCAATAGAAACATCCTATCCATACCTTATCCTCCAATCCAGCATATATGCACTCTTCTTGCAGCTCTAGAAACCAAAACCATGCTTCGTCAAATCTTTCTCCACAAAATTGTCGAAAGCTGCGAAGCACTTCCCTCTCTATTTGGCAGAGTTGTGCTCACTCGATAAGCCATTCTCCATAGGTTTTTGATTTTACGATTGGGGATTTGTATGGCTTCTCGGTTGTCATAAGTTCCTGCACACACAAAGACAGGAAACCACGAGTAGTTCCGACAAAAAACAAACAAAAAACTAGCTAAACAAATAAAAACTATAAACAAACAACAAATCACACTCAAAACGCTACAGTAGGAATTAATTCCCCGGCAGCGGCGCCAAAATTGATAAGCTCAAATTATACTCTAAATAACTTAAGAGAATAAGATGTAGTTGTAGACTATGCTTAACTCGGTATCGTTCTCTAGGGAATTAATCAAGCTACCAGAACGATTGAGAGCAATCAATTATTTGTGAAAACAGATTGATATGGATTTTTGTACTTCTAAAACACAGATTAAAATAGAAAACAGATAAACTGGTTTTGATCAGAGAAAGAAAGCGAACACGGTAGTAATGATCCAGCTATGCTAATTCGCTCTAGGGTAATCGTTCATACTTGTCACACGGTCGATGTACATAAATCGATCAATCCAACCTTTACCAATCATTATTTGAAGGTTTTTGAACGAGTGTAATCGTGGGTCATCAATCCACGATCCTTAACCGAAAACGATTTTAGAAGATCTTTGAACGAGGGAATTGGATTGATAGATTTTACGAAAATCTTTGAACAAGCCTAACCTATATGAACGAATATAAACCCTAGATTCGAATACGCATAACTATCACATAACTACCGCGTTCAGAGCGGTTTAACTACTCATGAGGGAAGCAAAGATGAAAGACGTCAAGGTATTGAATATGCCAAGCATAAACATGGTGATAATCGCATGCAAGATCATACAATTCGACAAACAGAAGAAAACATGAATTGAAGATAAACAATACAGGGTTATCAAAAGATTACCAAGAATTCGATATCGATGCTTCTTACAAGAGGTAAACCAAGCTCCAAAAATCAATCAATGTCAAAACCTAGTTCTTGGAGCTTTTTCCTATGTATAATTAGGGTAGAAGAAGTTATGTTCTAAGTTATGGTGAAAGAATCCTATTTATAGGAGAAAAAAACGAGTAGATTCCTAACAGAATTCGAACAGAAAAACGTCCAGCAAATAAGCTCTCGTAAGTTCTCGCCGCTGCGAGTATGTTTTCTACCAGCCATATTCAGACGTCTGTATATTTTTCTAAAGGAGGAATTTGGCTATTCTTCTGGAACGAAAGTTGTATCCCTTTTAATTATCTTTCCATGGCCACCGAGATCAGGTCAATCGAACATCATATGAGAGAGTTATGGCCAAAATGGCTAGACTGCTCCGTAAAACTTCACTTCTGCAAGCTTCGCTAAAATGGCTCTCAAATCTTCGTTCGTACTCCGAATCCAGTTCCGTTTTCGCCCAGCTACTCCACATTCAAATATTTAGAACCAAAGTTTCCACTCCGATTTTCACCTTCGGGACACAAAAATCCTACAAAACACAAACAAAGCACCAAAGCATAAAAACGCACAAAAACACTATAAAACCATAAACAAAGACCGCTAAAAAGAACCAAATGAGACTCTAAATTATCGTCTCATCAAGGAAACCAAGGGTCTCCCCCCAGGTCAGCATTTTACTATGCTAGACGGACGTGAAGTCCGTACGAGTGATTTTTGTTTGAACGAGACTCAGTTCTGAAGGCTTCTTACAGTCATCCAAGGTTGTCTTGGTTCCAGCACTGTACCACCACAACAAGCATCTCCGCAAGCGGCAGCTCCATCTCAGGCTGACCCCGCTCTTTCAAGGAATGAACAACATCCGATTCATCAGAGGTTGGGAAATCAGCAACAGGAGGACCTACGGAACTTGCTTGACAGGAGAGCTTCCGCTTCACAGATTCAACGTGAGCCAAGTCCGGAAAGAGCTCGACAAGAGGATGGGACAGGCAGCCCAGAGCTCCGCCACAAGTACCTCCGAGAGCCAGAGATCATGTAGCGGAAACAATTCCCGTGGTCAATGTGGATGAGATCCCTCTGGATGTAGCCATACATCCTTGGACAGGAGAAATGATGAACGCGGAAGAAATCTATGCTCAACAGAAAGCATTGGAAGCCCAGATTCTTAGTCTCGGACGCTTGGTGAAGGATCACGAGCAAGTCCATACAAGCGCCCCTAATCCTTTGTGTGATGAAATCATGAAGGAGAAGGAAAGGAACAAAAGCCTGGACCTGGTGATTCCAAACCTGGAATATTACTATGGTGATTCTTGTCCGCAAGGTCACCTGATAAGATACAACAGGAAGATGGATTCCAAAGGTATGACTGATGATACTAAAGCTATTACTTTCTCGTCTACTCTTTTCGGAATAGCTATGGATTGGTATAATGCATTGCCCAACAAATCTATCAAATCCTATGCGGATCTCTCCTCTAGGTTTCTATTAAGGTTTGGAAAATCAAAAAGTAAGAAACGTACTGTAGAACACTTGGCTGATATAGTGCAAACAGAGAATGAGGATCTTAGTACTTTTCTAGATCGCTTTAATGCAGAATTGCCCCGAGTTGAACCACACAGTATTAAGGATCGGGTCCTTCACCTGTATTCTAATACTTACAACGGTGAACTCCGGAGGAGACTCTCTAGCCAAGTAGTGAGGAATGAGAGGCATTTGGAAGAGATTTGTGAGGATGTGTTGTATGGGGAAGATTATCGATGGACCGTGCCAGTGAGAGCCGGATCCAAGAAAGGAAAAGAGCCTGTCAAGCAAGAACAACGAAAATTCGATCCGAAGAAAGAATATAAAGACAAAGGATTCCACAGGGAAAGAAGTCCGCCAAGAAGATATGCGGACTACACCTGTCTCGATAGGCCAAGATCCGACATCTTGGCTACCATTATTGAGAAAAAGTTGGATGTCCAGTGGCCAAAGCCATCTAACAAGAACAGGAAGAATAACAAAGCCAAAGGGTATTGGAAGTTTCACAAGAGTTATGGTCATGAAACGGATGATTGCATCCACTTGAAAACAGAAGTTGAGCATTTGGTCAGAGAAGGAAAGTTGAAGGAAAGCATCCAGACGGATGAACCTTCCAGGCATACTAGGACGGAACAAAGAAGAGAAGATAGGGCAGCATAACCACAGCCTCGTCCGCTATCACTGCCACCTCCACCCACAGGTCACCCATCTCATCATAGTCAATACGAGTATGAGGATGATATAGAAATGGAGAATCGACCGTATAGTGGAGTAATCAACACGATTCTTTGGAGGTCGGCGGAGGTGATAGTCGGAATGCAAGGAAATGATCGCTCAAAACTGAGGAACAATGGCGGGGCTTACTGTTTTGCACTCCGAGGAACGAACATCATCTCCTTTGATGATAGTGAGATTCCTCCTCCTACGTCAGGAGGTGAGGATGTAGATGACCCTGATGTTCCGCTAGTGGTTTCTCTGACTATTGCCACCTACAGGGTGAACAAAATCCTAGTTGACACGGGAAGTTCCTCCAATATTATTGCCAAGAGTATCGTTGATCAAATGAATTTGGGAAGAATCCGATATGAAAGAGTTAATAGCTCCATATCAGGATTTGGCGGAGGTGTTGTCTGACCACTGGGCAGCATAATGTTGCATGTGTCTTTAGGTACTCACCCAGCAAGGGTAACCAAGCTAGTCCGTTTTATGGTAGTTAATCGGACTTTCGATTATAATGCCATATTTGGACGGCCAGGGCTCAATCAGTTCCATGCAATATCCTCCACCTTGCTTAACAGGATGAAGTTTCCAACTCCCTACGGAGTAGGGAAAGAAATAGGAAATGTCCGAGAAGCATGGGAATGCTATATTATGTCAGCCAGGAGGGCATCTACCCCAACTCTGTCCGTCTCAATGACATCAGATCCGCAGCTTGTTTTACCTCCCAAGAAAGAGAATCCCATCATTGGGATAGGGAGCCAGAAAAACAAGTTTCCAAAGGTAGCACGGATCGAGCCTCATGAGACTCTCAAGGAGGTTGAGTTGGTCATTGGGAGCCCAGAGAAAAAGACTAGAATTGGTACTGAGATGAACGCGGAAGTTGAGATGAAGTTGGTAGCCTGTCTCCGAGCTAACAGAGACGTCTTTGCTTGGAGCACGGATGATCTGAATGGGATAGATCCGAGGGTTGTTGTTCACCGTCTGAACATGGACCCCTCGATCAAGTACATCCGTCAAAAGAGAAGAGACTTTAGTCCGATTGAGGATGCCATCATTGCTGCGGAAGTGGACAGACTCATGAAAGTCGGACACATTGAGGAAGTCTGTTATTCTGATTGGGTTTGCAACGTTGTCCTAGTTGAGAAGTCACCGAGCAAATGGCGGATGTGCAATGATTTCACAAGACTAAAAAAGTTTTGTCCGAACGATCCATACCCGTTGCCACAGATAGACCAGCTAGTGGATTCCACTTCCGGATGTGCATTACTAAGCTTTATGGATACATATCAAGGCTTTTATCAGATTCGGATGGCCAAAGAGGATATCAAGAAAACGGCCTTCTTCGCTGCAGGAGGGGTGTATTGCTTCAAAGTGATGCCCTTGATTTGAAGAATGTCAGCCACTTACCAACGTCTGGTAAATCAAATGTTTAAAGAAGAAATTGGTACAACAATGGAAGTGTATGTTGATGATATTCTAGTGAAGAGCAAAACTGAGGAGTAGGACATAGAACATTTGAACAGATGCATTGCAATCCTTCGGAAGTACGGGATGAAACTCAACCCGGAAAAGTGCACTTTTGGAGTCAAAGGCGGAAAGTTCCTGGGCTACATGGTCACAGGAAGGGGAATAAGCGCCAATCCGGAGAAAATCAAGGTCATTCTAGACCTTCCACAGCCAAAGAACATCAATGAGGTACAACAGCTCATCGGGCGTCTCATGTCGTTGAGTCGTTTCATCTCCCATTCTGCAGAAAAGAATCTTCCGTTCTTCAAAATCCTACGGAAAGGCGAGAGTTTTAAGTGGACGGAGGAATGTTCAGAGGCTTTTGAGAACCTCAAAAGGTACCTCCATTCCTCTCCGAGCCTGTGGATGGAGAACCACTCTACCTCTACCTAGCCGTTACGGAAGAGCCAATGAGTTCCGTTCTAGTACGGGTTCAGGCTAATGATCATATGCTAATCTACTATCTTAGTAAAGCCCTTGCTGGGGCAGAAACAAGATACGTAAAGATTGAAAAGATCGCATACGCCTTGGTTTACACTGCAAGATGGTTGAAACCGTACTTTAAATCTCACAAGATCGTTGTTCTAACTTTGGAACCTTTGAAACAGGTCCTTGGGAAGCCGGATTAGTCCGGACGACTCTCAAAGTGGACGATTGAACTGAGTGAATATGATATTAGCTATCAGGCTCCGACAGCCAAGAAAGCTCAGGTCATTGCGGACTTTTTGGCATATTATCCTGAAACGGATTCTGAAAAGACCTCGGACAAGCAGACATTCGAGTGCTTGAGAGTCAAGACCATCAAAGGCAAGACAGCTCCCTCAAGAATAGGTTTGGAGAACTTTGAGGATGCTCAGTTCATCAATCATTCTCGGATACCGACTTGGGAAGAATCTCGGGTAAATCACATGTTTCTCCTTTATAGTGTCCCTCACGGACCAGCCACCCCAAGTTCCGAAAAGGAGACCAAGGAAGAACCAAAGAAAGTGTCGGAAGTCGAACAGCCTCAGGAAGAACCAACCGATGTTTGGACATTGGAGGTGGACGGATCATCCACTGGACGAATGGGAGGCATTAGGATTTATCTCAAAAGCCCCGATGGAGCACAACTCGATCATGCCATCTCACTGGATTTTAAGGTGACAAACAATGAGGCTAATGTTGGTAGGGTTGCGGATAGCTAAGTCTTTGCAAGTTTGCAGGCTTAAGGCTTACAAGGACTCTCAGTTGGTTGAGGCGCAGTTCTCTGGCACTTTCGCCACTAAGGGTCCCTCGATGATCAAGTACCTCGAGTTACTCAATCAAGAAGTAAGCCTTTTTGAGGAATTTACTCTCAAAAAGTTCGACAGAGAATGGAATGAAATAGCGGGTACTTTGGCTAAGTATGCGTCCGCAACAGCTGCCCTTGATACTAGAAGAGTTATCCTGCTCACAGTCAAGGATTCATCCCTCATGAGTTCTACCCCATCCGTCATGGCCATTGGTATAAGTAGGAACTGGATGACTGATATCTACAATTACTTGAAGGACGGATATTTGCCATCTGATCCGAAGGAATCGAGAAGCGTGGAATGCCGAGCAAATAGGTACTTTATACTTGGAGAGGATCTTTACAAGAGATCCTTCACTGGCACACACATGCGATGTCTTGATCCACAAGAAGCACGGACTGTGCTGGAAGAGATACACAGTGGAAGTTGTGGAAGTCATTCAGGAGGGCGGACATTGGCCCAAAAGATTATCCGACAAGGCTATTACTGCCCTACAATTGATAAGGATGCAGCAAACTTTGCTAAAAACTGCCCTGATTGCCAGTATTACGCCAATATCCCACATCGTCCGACACATCCAATGATTTCGTCAGTCATTGTGTGTCCGTTTGATCAGTGGGGTATTGACATTGTCGGACCCTTCCTAAGAGGAACCCAACAGAGAAAGTTTCTGATTGTGGCAGTAGAGACTTCACCAAGTGGGTAGAAGCAGAAGCCGTTGCCACTATCACGGAAAGCAGAGTGAGGACTTTTATCTGGAAGAACATCATTTGCCGCTTCGGATTGCCGAGATTCCTTGTCTCGGATAATGGAGCTCAATTCTCTGGTAGCAGGCTCAAGGAATGGCTAACCTCATTCAAGATTGAGCAACGATTCACCTCAGTTGGATTCCCCCAGGCAAATGGACAAGCTGAGTCCACCAACAAGACAATTTTTAATATCATTGAGAAGCGTTTGAGAACCTCTCAAGATAGCTGGGCGGACGACTTAGATGGTGTACTTTGGGCTCATCGCACCACAGCACGGACAGCTACAAGAGAAACTCCATTTGCTCTGGTTTATGGCTCGAAAGCAGTCATACCAGCGGAAATTGCTGTAGAGACAATGAGGATCCAAGGGTATAATGATTCTGACAATCAAGAGGCTCGGAGCTATGATCTTGATATGCTAGATCAGAAAAGATCCGAGGCATTGGCTCATGTTCACAGATATCAAGCCAATGCAGCCCGGGCCTATAACAACAATATCCATGAGAAGGACCTGCAAGTCGGAGACCTAGTGCTCCACGGGGCTGATATCTTAAGCAATGTAGGGAAGCTCAAACCCAGCAAGGAGGGACCCTACAAGATAATTGGAGCAAGAGTGAATGGAAGTTACGAGCTAGAGGATGATCACGGGCGTGCACTGAAACGCCCTTGGAATGCAAAGAACCTTCAAAAGTTCTATGCCTAGGGTTTCTTACACGGAACTCTGTCCGATGGTTACTCCTGTGTTTTGTCTAGGAGGCCGTTTTGTTACACGGAACTCCTGCAGTTAAGTTTTTTGCTACTCTTTTGTCATTGGCCATGCAGTCTTTCAGTTGTAATTGAATTTCCGTCAAATCAATACAACTTCTATCTTTCAATTCGTATATCTGAAATCTAGTATTCAGGTGACAAAGAAGCAAGCAATGAATTTTATTCATATACGAAACAAAGTGTACATAACACTGTCTTTACAGTCTACAACCTCGGATCTTTATCCGGATCTACAGTTACAATACATAAATTGTACAGAAAATCTCCGGAGATACATCATCTTCCGTCGAGATTATTCCTCTGTCAGGAAAGTATTCCCCATGGTCATCACTTCCGGGAAC
The DNA here is from genome assembly GCA_026545765.1 of Plantago major. NCBI lineage: Eukaryota > Viridiplantae > Streptophyta > Magnoliopsida > Lamiales > Plantaginaceae > Plantago > Plantago major. The sequence continues at coordinate 84,673,450 of CM048841.1, forward strand.
ACCAAGAGTCTGATGTACCTGCACAATACAAGATGGTTCAGTATGGTGGAATTTCTTACAATATCACCATACCTTTGAGTCCTCGTACGGATCCCATGCATGGATTGTACGGAGATCCGACCGCCAATGGTCCTTGGAAGTCGAAACGACCAGATCTCAGTCCATCCATCTTTAGGGGCTCAAACCCTCTTAAAGTCAAGGGTTTTCCACCGATTCAAGAGAGATTTGAGCCACTAAAGGAGGATTGACAGAGAAGGCTCTTGGGTTATTTTCTCAACCAAACCACCTTTAGGAACCCAATCTCTCTCAAAGTGAAAGGTTTTACGCTTGGCCAAAAGGATATGACGTTGTTTTCTCAACCGGTCCATCTTTAAGGACTTAAACACTCTCAAACCCTAAAGGTTTTTCACCTGTTTGAGAAGAGATTTGAGCCATTAAAGGCAGAATAGCCGAGAGGGCTTTGCCTTGGTGATTTCTTTTGAGCAGCCTATCCTTCAAGACCCACACCTTTCCTACATTTAGGGTTTTGCACCAAACTAGGAAAGGATGGGTGTCTTGAAAGGCAGGAAAGTCAAAACGAAGAAGAAGAAGAAGAAGAAGAAGAAGAAGAAGAAGAAGAAGAAGAAGAAGAAGAAGAAGAAGAAGAAGAAGAAGAAGAAGAAGAAGAAGAATCCACGTAATAAGGTCGGTGTTGACAATGGGCCTGGGCCATCCGTTCGGGCCAGATAGTGTTGGATCACTTGGGTTTACCCATTTTTTATCACACTAAGCCCATGAATGAACACTTTACAAATCACAGAAAAGATTGTCCGAGTAGATCCCTCAACGGATAAACCTAACCAGTGATTGTTAGCCCAGTCCGAGTCACCACGAGTCGGTAATTTATCATTGCCAGTCTATGAAAGACTACTCAGAATCTCACACTCATGAGTAGCGGACATATCTAATCAGTTCTAATCAATCATCATTGGTTTACACTTATCAAGAGAAGCAAGCAATGCTACTTCGAATTTGTCCATACGTCAGAGATAAGATAAGTTTATGGTTCATCATTACTGGATTGTACGAATTATTGCGGATATTTGACTTACTACTACGGATGTCTATCCTACGGAGTAAGACAGAATTATCTTAAACATAACAAATAATTGTGTGGAAAAATATATCACAACAACAAGAATAATATGAGTGTACTTGGCAAAGTTCCGTGCCATCAAAAGATCAGAATTCAGCGGTTACAGACTTTCACAGGGCATACCCCGGACCTCACTGTTGCCACAAGTGGTGGTTACTAGGTCCAGCTTCATTTGTTCCATGGCGGAAAACAACAAGGGGATTGGCAGGAGTGGCGGAAGAGGTTCCCACATCAGCATTTCCAGGAGCGGTGGCATTATCCGCAATGGCCTCCTCCGCATCCATAACTTCACATGCAGCCCTCATAATCTCGTACATACTGAACTCCGGATCGAACCCGACGGGCAGCCAACACCATTTCTTCAGATAGTCAATATGATCCTTGAATGGCCTTAGATGGAACGTTTGGAAAGCACTCATGATGACGTTTAGGAGGTAGGGTCCGTTATGTTTGATTTAAATGTCACCCTCCTCGGTCACCAACTCCGTGAACTCATCCATGGCCAATTCTTCGTCTGGCACAACAACCCGCGCAAAAGGCACTCCCTTGGCGTCCACGGAAGGGGTCAATCCTTCGGCTTTCCAATTGTAGCCAGCGGGAACAAGATTCTTGTCCTGCAGTTGTGCAATTGCGGACGTGAACCCCTCAAGGCGGTAGGTATCAACCTTGTCCGCCAAAAGGTATTTGAATGCCGCAGAAGCCAAAAAATTCTTGACATCTTGAATTCGATAGGACTTGAGATCCTCAAGCAGGGTATCCTTGAAGTTCAGGAGCTGTTGCAGATAATTGGCAATGCATGCATCACCAGATCCGCCTTGCACAGTTCCAGAAAATGGTTAAGCTTAGTCATGAGGACATTACCCTTCCACACTTGCTCATTCAGTACCATTATCTTCTCATCTGCATCCGCTTGGGCAGCCTGTGCCTTATGAAAATCCTCCTCGATAGTGGCTCGATCGCTGGCTGCACGCTGAAATGCTTGGACCATGCATCCGAGCTACAATTATTCCGTGCAAGAGAAAGTTAGAAACTCTTCAAGAGTAAATAATGAATCAACAAACATTATTTTGATGAAGGCTTACCCGCTCGTACAACACGGATAGCTCGCCAACTCTCTCAAGTTCCGGGAGGCTCCTACACCTCTCCTATTCTGCCTCCAAAGCAGCCTGATCCGCCAAAGGTTGTACGGCGGAAGCCTTCTGCCTCTTGGCTGTTGAGGCACGAGTCGAAGCAGGTGTAGGCCTCTTCCGAGAAGAGGTACTTGCGTCCTTCGGGAGCTTGTCCTGGACAGGGACGGAGGCCGACCGCAGAGCTCTCTTGGGGGACGGAATCTCAGCGGATTTGCCCTTTATCGGCAAACTCTGGGTTTGAAGATCCTCCCCAGCTTTCACTCCTTGTTCTGCGTCCGCAGCATATACAGCAGTATTCTTTGGATCCTCCATTGGCAGAGTGTTCACAATTATGTTCCGCGTCCCTGAGGCGACCTCCAGAGCCTGCTGCTCTCTCTGGATCCTCTTCCGGTCTTGGAGAGTCGACATAATATACCTCCACCAGAAACATGTGGAACAAAACAAGGAAGAGTTAGAAACGGACATCAAAAAGCAAAGTGCAGATAAAAAGTAATAAACTCGGAATGCAAAAGTTAAGAGCAAAGAAACATAGAGACAGGATAGAAGGGTTACTGAAATCTTCATTTCTGCCACACTCGACGGGTCCAGTCAAGCCAGCCAAGTATGGTAAAGGCTATCAGGTGAATCCGTTAAATGGAAACTTCCGAGGCTTGGGATCAGCCCCTTTGTGAAACCTAGCCACCCACTTCGGATGGTTGTTGGCCACAGGACGGTAGTCTGTGATGCCAGCTCTTGAGAATTTTCGGGGAAAACCCCATTGTTCTCTTGCCCTCTCGGGCTTACCTACTTCTAGTCCTAGTCTAAAAAATACAAATTTCTCCCACCATTTACAACCAAGTGAGGAGATAGAGTCAGAAATAAAATTAAAGTTTGGCCTATTTACAAATGTGTACATGAGGGCATTGCCCGGACTAAAGGAAATGTTGAAGAGTTGGCGGAAGTTTTCAAAATTTATTTCCTTCTTCTTCCGCTTGCAGAAGATAGCGAAGCAGATAAGATTACCTAAAGATTTTGGGATAACCTGCATTGGACTGATGCCGACGTGATCGAGGATCCCCTTGATGCTTGGGGCGATTGGGAGCCTCCATCCGCATTGGAAGACGATCTCATGGACCGCCATGTACCCTTCCGGTGGATTGTAGAAGGCCTGCTCTAGAGTAGGTAGGAGGATCTCTACAGAGTCTGGGATAGCCTACTTCCGCCTCCATTCTGGAATTTGCGACTCCTTCACTTTAGTGGGGCAAGTTGGGAGAGCCCCATCTTCATTCAAATCCCCCTGGGGATCCGCGATGGCGACAAAAGTGTGGTGACGGGGGAACTTGGTCCGCCACGCATTTATTCCGCGCTCCCCTGCCCTTGGCTTAGAAGGGATAACAGCCTTCAGATTGAGCTGGCTCTTTGATCGCCCAGATCTTTTCCGCGAACGGACAATTTGAGACGCTTCTTCCGTCTCCTCGTCCCTCTCCTCCTCATCCCTATCGTCCTCTTCACCTCCTTCCTCCTCCATGGAAGCAACATTTGTGCCCGTAATTGATTCCGCGGCCACCCTCTCCTCATCGCCCGACTCAAACATTTCCACATCATGTGGATCCTGCTCCGTGTCCCCACCCTGTTCAACCAACACTTCGTCCGCACCCTCATCAACCCCACCACCTCCAATCGTCCTAGCACGGACTGTGACCCTAGTCCGACTAGCATTCCCCTTCCCCGCCGCTACATTACTCGGACCAACCCCAACCTGGTGGACAACATCCCCAGCATCCGAGTCACCCGAAGAAGGAACTTCCACCACTTCCTTCGGACCAGCATCTGGTTCCACCGCTTGAATCACCACATTTTTAGGGATCACCTTATTATGGGGCATCTCGAACTCCCCATGATCTGAGACGGAATCACTCTGAGTAGCGGATGATGATCGCTGATCCGCAGCATCATCGTAGTTTTGGGTCTCAGGAGTGTTTTGACTATCGCTCCCGGACATCCTAGGGCACAAGAAACGGATCAGTCAAGAATTGTTTTTGTCCGAGAGTTCATTTATGTATCTTATTAGGTCTGAGTTAGTAAGAGAAACCCTAGGTAAACTGGGCATTCTCAGGCCACAAATCTCCTAACCATTGGCACACCAATGGCACATACAGTGGCACATGTGGTAGTTCCATAGGGGGGATTTCATGTGCCATCGGCACCTAATCTAGTACATAAAAAGCAAGTACTGTGCCAAGACTGTGCCATTTATAGGAATATACGGGCCAAATGGCACCATTACTCCACACAAATGGCACATGCACAGTGCCATTGAACCAAGCACAATCTACAAATTTTTGGCCAAAAATCTACAAGTTTTGCAATACTAGCAGTAAGCCTATACAATTCCTATGTGATTACATATCATTACTGGAAAACATAGCATGCAAAACATACAAGTGTTTCCTAAATTTATCATACGACATGGTAAATTTACACGGAAAAGAGCCAACAGTCACCAAGACTTAAGGCTACATAGTACTTCATTCAAATAATTTTGGGGAATTCAAGCATAACCCTACACTTGGTACTATAACATACATCTCTACAGAATTCAAACACAATTCTAAAGTGAATTTTCAAATCCTAACATTCACGCATCAATTCAACAAGCAACAGTACGTAACGAATAGAAATTGAAAAGCATCTCAGATCTCAGAAAAGGGAATGAGCCACTTACTTGATAAAATTAGACTGGTGAAAAAGGTCTAAGTTGCTGAAAACTTGGCTTCCCCTTGAGTACTGCTTGCTCGGATCTCCTGATGCTCTGAGAGTACTTGCTTGCTCGGATGTTCTTGCTTGCTCGGATTTCTTAGATTGCTCTGGATTCAAATTTGCTAAAGTGTGAAAGTGACAGCAATGGCGAACTATTTATAGAGGGTACTTGGGGAAGATGAAGCGTCACATCCTTCCGCCCTTAATCCCAGCCGTTGATCGTTTTCATCTAACGGTCGTGTCGCTTCACACTTGGTGAATTTACATCCGGCCCCATTATTATTAATTGATATATTCTCCACTCACTCGGGATTTGCACCCGTGGGCCGAACGAAAAGGGAATTGGGCCTTTGGCGTCACTGTTCATCAGCCCAATTGGCCCATTCACCTATTTTGGTCTGAAAGGATTGAATTCCTCTATACTCTTCCATCAGAGATATTTAATCCTAATTGTACTCGGACCTCAAAATATCTCCGTTACAAATACCTTTTCCTTTTACAGTCTAAGCTACGTAGGAGAGAGATATATTGAGTTTCTGAAAACACGGAAAACGGATTTTACATAAAGGAATTTTTTTCCTTCATAATTAACGATTCGGACACGCTCCACAACACACTTGTTCTTTTTATAGTTACCAACTATCTTCTACCAAGATACTTGTAAACTAGGGGGACATATGTTGATACGGATATATGTCCAATCCGTTAAGGGTGCCATAGAGCGTGTCCTGGAGCGCATCACGGCTTAATGGCCAATTCAGTACTGGTCTGACCTCACATGGTCCATCCTAAGTTAATCAACCAGTACGCTAAAGTCACTACACCCTCACAGCTAGTCCGAGCTAGCTGGGAAAAGGACTTCTAAACCTGGCTACGTCAGTACAAAGATGCCCAACGGACCGGACGAGATAACCTCTCGGACGCAACATTTACATTAAGACCAAACGTGTATGTTGGAACCATTGAGATACTTCCGTGAGACTCTTGGCTCGGACATCCAGAGTTACCCAAGGGCAGATCAACCAAGCAGACAGATCTGTCCGAAGGACTGACACGGACCCAACAGGCAGAACAGTATTCTCGGAGGAAAAAGGTCCAAACTACCCTCCCAGGTCCACTAATCGGTATTGGACTACTGTTCACTATTGAGCTATGGGCCAAAGGTAGCATTGGTGTCCAAATCTGAATCATACACTTGGCACCATCTTATGAGTCACTTCATAAGCTACGGTCTCTATAAATATAACTCAAGTTCCAAACTTTGAGGTAAGCCATATTGAAGGGAGAATCCCTAAGTTCTAAGTGATTTTCCATATCATAACCTTCCTCATAACTATTACATTGAGAGCTTTCCAACTCTCTCTTGAGTAAAGTCTCTTGCCGGATTGAGAACTAGCAATCCGGGTAACCCTTCTAACCACCACCACCCCCCCCCCCCCCACTTAGTCCTTTCAGGTACCCTGGTCCGGACAGAGAGCCCAGCTCTCAATCCGGGTAACCCTTCTAACCACCACCACCACCACCACCACCACCACCCCCCCCCCCACTTAGTCCTTTTAGGTACCCTGGTCCGGATAGAGAGCCCAGATATATATATATATATATATATATATATATATATATATATATATATATATATAGTTAGTTAGTTAGTTAGTTAGTTAGTTAGTTAGTTGTAGATAATACCAAGTATTTGTGATTTACTATGATTCAAATGTATATATATTTTGCATGTAGTTGTATACTAACACATTTTTCCTGCATTTGTTGCATGTTTTTGAAGATGCCGCGACAAAGGAAATCCACCTTCCGTCCTCCCCCATGCAGTAGGTTAACTGCTGGTAGCCAGTCAGAGAGTAGTCGGGCAGGAGGGTCAGAGTCAGAGGAGCAGGAGGGTCATGATAGTCAGAGCAGCCGGTCTGCGGTTCTTGAGACCCCCACCGAGTTCGAGCAAGGGCTCAACATCGATTTGGGGTAACTTACGAGATGACGGGTGTCCCTTCACCGAGATTGTGGACGGAGCAAAGTGGGATGGGAAGTTTGTGTTGTTCCCGAACGGTAGGTCGAAGTAAGTATTATGCATTTGTATATAGAACATAACTTAAGATAATTTATGTCACATCATTGTTGTACTATACTAATTAATATTCGTTTCTTGTATCTTATACATTGATAACAGGTTATGGCCTCCAGAGGCTAGCAATAAACTCAGTAAGATCATCGGGGGCAAGAGGGAGGTGCCGGGGCAGGGAGCGAGAAGTGGTCGAAGATCTCGGACCGGCTGAAGCATGAGTACTTTAATGAGTTGCGGGTAAGTTTAAATCTGACATTCCTTTATTTGTTATTATAATCATTGTTTTAATGTGAGTGGTATGTTAGCCACTGAACTTGGGTGATATGTTAGTCACCACTGTGTTAGTAAATTTTAGGACAATGTGAGTGGTATGTTATATATATTTATATATATATATCTGTGTGTGTGTGTGTGTGTGTGTGTGTGTGGTGTGTTAGCCATTGAACTTGGGTGATATGTTAGTCACCATTGAATATGTTATGTTGTGTTATCTTATTAAATTGATGTCTCGGTTAACGTTATGTAATTTGGATGTTGTGTGGAATTGGGAATGTAGAAAACTTACTTCATTCCCAACCGATTGCTCCCCCAGATATGGCCCACATTCGAGACGCTGGGTTAGATTTGTATCAGCATATGGTTAACGAAATGAAAAGAAAGGGCGTTAGGCCATCATGGTGTGGACCGGAGTGGAGCTTGGGGAAGCAATCGGCGACTTCTGCGATTACATGTATCAGAGAGAACCGGCTGACTGAGCCGTCTGATGGTACCGGGTGGCCAGGCACTAGGCCTGTATACGAACCAAACGAGCCGAGCTTTACACTAAACGAGCCTTGTTCGTGAACAATGCACTTATGTTCGTGTTCGTGTTCGAGATCGATGATCTTTTCAAGATCGAGCTCAGCTCGTGTTCGGTCCACTTCTAATTATGATCGGATATGTTCGTGAATAGTTAGTTCGTTTGTGTTCGACAATTATGATAGTTTATGTTCGAAAAAGATCGTTAATGCTCGAAATTTCAAGAATTCAATCCACAACAACCTAAATAGAATCTATAATTTCATTCCACAATAACCTAAATCTGAGGAAGTATATTGTTTATAAAGTAGAGGTTTAGAATTAACCTGCAGAGACTCAGCAAAGGAGAGCCCATTCGCCGGAAGTCGTCGGAGGGGGAGTGGCGGCAGAATTGGAGCAGCAGATCGGAAGGAAGACGCAGAGAAGAGGCACGCAGAATTGGCACAGCAGACAAAGAGGCGCGCAGAGAGAGGCGCGGCGGGTGGAGGAAGAGGCGGAATGAGGATTGAGGAAGAGGACGGTTGTTGGTGGCTTGGTGAAGAGGACGGCTGTTGGAAATTGGAAGTGAGAAATGGGTTTGACTTTGAATTAAGGGGTTAGGGTTAGTATAAATGTTTTGTTTTTACTTTATATAAAATATAATTATAAAAATAATAATTATTCACGAACTGTTCGCGAACAGTCGAGCCATAAACAACGAAGCTCGAAACTCATTCATTAATTACTCGAACATGTTCGCGAACCGTTCGAGTTCGGTCAACTCGATAATGAACCGGACGTTGACCGAGCTTTTTCGCGAACGTTCATGAACGGCTCTGTTCATTTACACCCCCTACCAGGCACCACTATGGGTCGCGATCTGTTGCTACGGATTATTGTAAATCGGTAAGTGTACATCTAATTTGTCAATTTATTCGTACATGTGTTTTGTGTTTTTATATTCTATACACTTAATTACTAGCTAAATGTTTGCATATATACGTACGTTCTTCAGGTGTCGGCTGGGGAGGAGAAGAGCGCACTGGTGCTCTTTAAAAGAGCCAAGTTGAAGAACGGGAGATGGGTTGACATCAAGTCCGAGGCTATTGCGGTATGCTAAGTTTGGTTAAAGTTCATATTTGTGCAGTACAAGTTATTTTGAAAAAACTGTAACTCATGATATATGCACTTTACGATTTCAGGCTAAGGTGGAGAGGCAGCTCGCCGATGCGGGTGAGGAGCTGACAATTGAACAACAAAACAACATCTTCTTAATCGTCAACCCAATAGACAACAAAGTCCGAGTATATGGATTGGGGAGTTTCGGCCTTGTGGTGACTACTCCTAGCTACTCAACATCCCAGCAATCTAGAAATCAACTTTTCACACAGGAGCAGGTCTCGGAGTTGGTGCAGTCACAGATTATGGCACAGGTGGAGGCACAGGCGGAGCTAGCTAGAGTTCAAGAGGAACACCGGCAGCAGCTGGAGCGGCTAGCTAGACAACAACAGGAGGATACCCAGCGTCTTCAGCAACAGATGCAGGCTTTCATGGCCACGTTCCATCACCAGCCACCCGCCAGAGTTTAGATTTGGACTTATGTTTTTCTGACTTCTTACTTTAAACTATATGTACGGATATATTTCATTTCAGTACGGATAATTTGTATTTTGTCGAATGATTTCTGTTTAATTAAAACAATTTTATTATTCTGGATTTACTATCGGACATTTTATCAAAATGAAACATGTGAAATATGAAAACAGGCATCAAAATTAAAAAATAAATTAAAAATCTGGAAATTTAGCGACGGATAACTAATCCGTCGCTAAACAATGACGGAATTAGTGACGGAAAAACATAATCCATCACAACATCCGTCCTATGTAGCGACGGATAGTTATCCATCGCTAAATTTCCAGTTAATTTTAAAAAATTTAAAAAGAAAAAAGACCTATCCGTCGCCATTTTCGTCTCTATTTAGCGACGGATAATTATCCGTCGCTAAATAGAGCAGCTTTTGATATTTTAAAAAAGAAAAAAAATGGCTTTTTAGAGACGGATAATATCCGTCTCTAAAAAGTCAACATTCTATCCGTCGCTAAATCCGTCGTTATTTAGCAACGGATAGTTTATCCGTCGTTATGATCATTGTGACGAAGGAATTGGCGACGGGATTTTTATCCTTCGCTAGGACGTTAGCGTCGGATCGGTACTTGTTTAGCGACGGATAGTTTCGTCGCTAAACTGCCAGTTTTTCGTAGTGAACCTTTAATAGTTTTTAAATATAAATGTAATATGCGTCCGTCTCTTTTAGTCTCTCTCTATAAGACCATCTCTCAGAATACTTACTTTTTTTTTCATTTTACATTCAGTTCAATCCAATTGGGGTATTGAGTCGGTTTCTTATTTATTAGAATCTTAATTCTTCATACTAAGTTATGTAACAACGGTGGAGTTTAAAGGGAATAAGGCTCTGTTCTCTTCAACTGAAAACTCATTCGATTCGATTGATTCCATTCAGGCCCATTCGATTAGTTATATATTTTATACTACAATTCGATTCGATTCAATTTAGTAATTTTAATTTGAAAAGAACAGAGCTCTGTTCTTCAATCAAAACCCATTCGATTCCTGGACCAAATCAAATCGATTCATTAAATTCATATTATTATTATTATTGTTGTTGTTGTTGTTGTTGTCGTCGTCGTCGCCGTTGTTGTTGTTGTTAATATTATTATTATTATTATTATTATTATTATTATTATTATTATTATTATTATTATTATTATTATTATTTTATCATTTATTTACACACCCGATCTTTTGTACGAGGAAAATAAGAAAATTTATCCAATTGAGTTATTTTCAACTTTTTTTCTTTCTTTCTTTTTAATACGACTTTTAGTAGATAAATGAAATAAAGAGTATAGTTACAATTTGAATTACCCTTCTTTTCTACTGTAAAATGTGAGTTAAGATAAGAAACTACAGGAACCTGAGAGTACCATACAATTTGGTTCACATACTCTGTACGTACATCTCTAGTAAAAAATCTACATGTTCTTTTGTTGGAAGATATTAGAACAATATAATTAAACTCAGAAGCTAACGTTGAGTTTTTTCTCAAACTTAACAAATAAAAAACAAGTCCAATTCTAAATTCTTCTCGTAAGCCTCTTATAACAATACGTAGAAAATCGAAAAATTTCACGGGATTTTACAATAAAACAAAGTTACGTTAATCAAAATATACTTAATTTCTTTTCATAAAAGTTGAAATATGAGTATTGGGACATGAAAGTTGAAGAAGCAGTTTGGAAAATGGAACAAGGCTGGAGGTTCTGGACAAGAAAGAGTGTTGATGTAAAGTTGTTGGCTCGAGCTTGTGCATGGTTTATGGACTAGTGATTTTGGTTAAGCTTTTAATTATTTTATTTGCCGAACATTGCCCATGCTCTTGTAAACGTTTTCAAGTTATAATAAATTTCACCGATTCAAAAAAAAAAAATAGATAAACACAGTTTGTACGGCGATTAAAATTCGGTTTTAATCGAGTTATCATTCTCATATTATTTTTCACGCCGTTGGTTTTAAAGTTTGTTATACAATAATAAATAAAAAGGTAAATTGACAGAAAAAAAGTAAGAAGAGTGTGAGAAAGATGACAAAAATAATATATTTTTTTAATTGTGATTATATATACAATCATATAATTTTTATTATTATTATAAAATAATTTCTTCAGTTCAGTTCCATTCAGTTCAGTAGAACAGAGCCTAAGAAGTCAAATGACCGGAATTTGATACGACTTAGTTAGTTGCGGTGCGGGACGGTTCAAAACCAGAGTACAACACATGTACTTGCACTTAAAAACACTATTTGTATCAAGTATGTTCACATTTCTTTCCCAGAATTGAAACCGTCCTAGGCGGTTACATTTCTGTTCGTCTAACCGCTCAGTTTCGGTTAGGAATCCAAACCGAAATTTCGGTTCATTTTGGTCGAGTATAGGATGCGATGTTACAAACGGTACATGCAGGCGCAACGATAGTCGATGACGTCGTACAATCTCATAGGGGGTGTATGTGACACCTAAAGTTTTAGAGTTTATAGACGTTGATGACACTTATCATACCAACAAAATATGCACCTTCAAATTTCAATTTATGGAAATTCATCCATAAGAACTCCTTTGTTAAGCGTAACATGGAGTAATTTTAGAATGACTTGCAGATTGGGAAGTTTCTGGTGCGTTCATGAGTGAGAATAGAGTGCTCGTATGACACATGGATTGATATTTCAGTTTCAAGAATGTGTGAGACTGTGAGTTTATATTAAATCCTTATTCTCAAAAATCACATTATTTCATCTTAAATACTATTATATATTTGGCACTTTAACAACATGATATTTAGCTCTTGAAGAAAAACATACCTTTTATGATTTTTGTATATGTTTCTGAATCTTTCCTAGTGTTTTGAGAAATTTATGAAAGACAAGTTAAAGTGTTTAAAATAATTTTGCTTCAATATTTATTTGTGTCGGTAAGCTAAATAATTGAGATGTTTGGATACTCTCATTCCGTTTGGATGAGATCTTAAATATTCAACACTAAAATTGTTCCATGCCTACGACTACGACGAGTGTAGGAATTGCCAACTTTGGGTAAAACTACGATTGTCTATATTTGGGAATTATGTGTACAATTTGAAGCCACACCGTTGGAACAACTTGGATAATTAATTATTCAACTGTAGCAATTAAACTGTACATTCATGTCAATTAAGCTAGGCTATAGTTGCCTAGTTAAACTAACTCAAGCAATTTGCAGAATGATTGATTAAATGCAATTTCAACCAATTTATTTATAATTGATCAGTTTTTTTTTTTTTTTTTATCAGCAACAAACTTTCATACAACTTCACAACTCACAGGTATACAACTTCAATATAGTCACAACTCACAGGTACATCAGAAATCAGAAATGAGGCAAGATCAGTGGAGAAGGGAGGTGTGGTTCAGTGGGTGCACTGAACCCCACTCAATTTTTTCCAGCTACTATGGTATGTAGGAATAATAGGAGTAATTATTTATCTTTAAATCTAATTTATACTTGATATTTTACCCACTAAACCATTTAATAGAATGAAGAAAGTATTGTGAATATGTGATTCATTGATTGGCCAAGGAACGGTGGAATTACTGGTACTCCTACTAACATACATTCATTTTTTTATTTTTTTTTTCAAGTTTTTTTGTTTCTTTCTTTAATTTGTGATTTCATGATATATATAGTTGTTGAGTGCAGTAGAAATCACTTCGACACGTAGAATAAGGAGATTATAATTATAACATTATACCCCCTCCGTCCCGAATTCAACTTCCCGCGAGCCCAATCAAAAGTTTTAAGAAAATAGTGAATAAAGTAGGAAGAATAGTTAAAAAGTAGAAAAGATATTAAATGAAGTAGGAAAAAATGAAGTGTGAGAGGAAGTGAATAAAGTAGATGATAGATTTCCATTTAAATGATGAAAAGTTATTGGAACGTCCCAAAATTGAATGCGGGAAGTTGAATTCGGAATGGAACGAGTATATATTACGTGTATGTGGCGTTAGTGGATGATATAAAGTTATAGAATTATAAGTTATAACACTTAGATTGAATTACATTATCAGTGAAGAATATAAAATTATAGTATAATACTCCCTCCATTTTATAAAAAGTGTTACATTTTACTATTCTGCGATCAACTGTCTCCGCATTTGACCACAATTTACTCTTAAACGATATTAATAAATAAATTATTAAAATTATATAATGAAAATTTTGTAATTAAATTTTTATTATATGATTTTATTAAATTATTTACTATTATCGTTTATGAGTAATTTGTGGTCAAACTCGAAGACAGTTGACCGGTCAAAGTCAAAATGTAAAACTTTCTCTGAAATTGAGGCAGTATTTCGCAAAATTGCGAAAAAAATAAAGTAGACAATTCCAATGGAACACCTAAAATGACTAATATTGGATAACTTATTTGGGACGAAGTGAGTAAGTACTAATTCCTTGCACAATGACTTAAAATCGCATGAGATCGCATCGTATGAAAACATTGATTATAAAGTAATTTTCAAATAATTTATTTTATAGAACTATATGTAATTTTGGGTTATATTATATTTTTTTTCCTCTTCTAATAATGTGTATTTAATAATATTTATTTTTTTTGTTTGATTATTTTTAAGAAATTGATAGTTATATTTAGACCCAGTGAAAATTAGTCCTCGATTCGCCACTGGGCAAGATGCTCCCACCATCATAATTATACCTAATATTACGAGACAATCTATCTGCTAAAGAATTACCTTGTCTTGACACATAATGGAAAGACAAAGAATCAAATAAAGATCTTGATGTACGAAGTAAATCAATAAAAGCACCAGAACTTGAAAGGCATGGAGCTGAACTTTGAAATAGCTGAATTGACAGCAAGAACGGCTGCCATAGCTAAACTGATCAATTGATCAGTTTCTGCTCCTCCTTTGTTCTGCACTTTAAACTAAAAATATGTTTCTAATAGTTTTTTATGATATTGCTATCCCAAAATATCGGAATTTTTTATAAGAAACCTTCATTATACAATCAGTTATACTAATTAACATGGTCCAGATTAATTAAGAGCCATAAAAGAGCATGAATTTCACACTTTTATTACTAATCAAACGCTTCCTCATACAGCTCTGGGAACTCTGGGAACATATCATCATGTCGGTCGATCATGGATTCGACGAATGAACTATTTGAAGAAGATGACGCTTCGCTACAGTTCGACAACTTTTTGTTACTTTTCACATCCTCACATATTAGTTTCCGTTCGTTAGTCTCTTCGCATCGTAAAAACATCCCTGCCTCACTCTGCTCATCAACACTAGGGGTTAAGAATGCGTCTTCTAGAAGAAAATCGCTCCAAGAAAAGCTCGACATCTCTTGATTTATCGCCAATGGGGTTGAATCAGATGAAGTTGTGAAATAGGATGTCATGCTTTCAGCGTTGATACTATAACTTGAGGCTTCAGTGACCAGATTTATGGCTTGAAGTTGTGAGTAAAGATCGAGAGGATTGTTTTCAGCTACCTGGAAATTTGATAAATTTCCTGCTGAGAAGTTCATGTTAGAATTCAGAAAAGCATGTGGATTCCTGTGAGATTGTTCAGCTGGGAGAAATACTGAATTTTTCAGGTCACGTGAGAGAGAACTGTATCGTGTTCTGGCTTTAGGTAACGCTCCCATGTTTCCATAATCCGCGAGGATTTGGGAGAAGGGCCTGTGTGTGACAGGATCAATTCCCATGGCAGATAGTTTCTTTCTGAGTTTACTGTTCCATAAGATTTTCACATCATTGTCAGTTCTTCCAGGAAGCTGTTGGGCTATTATAGGCCATCTGCAGAAGAATAAAGGAAAATAAAAATGAAAGATGAGGTTTGGAGGAACCATATCTGATGTATTACTGTATTAGTGCAAGTTTGTGAAATGATGTTTCCAATAATTATCAGCGATTCTCAGAATCACCTATGAAGTTGCTTGTTTTTTGTTTCCAGATTCTCTCAGCTTCTTGTAATCTGTTTAATAGCATTAATTAGTTGCCTTTTGCAACCTTTTGCTACAAATAAGCTATAATCTGTTTTGAATGCTGTTAATTGGAAAGAACGGTGTGTGCTTGACGTATGTTTAACCTACTGCATCTTGAAAAGGCCAGGTCCTACTTGCTAGAAAACATCCAATACCTATCAACAAATTAATTAAACAGCCCTCGGAATACTACTTAGAAAGAAGTCATGAATGTAGCTAGAAATTATACATCGGCTGTTGATTTTGCGGGCTCATTGCCATATCTAGATGAGATGGTATGATTCCATCCATGATGTTTCTACAGTATTAGGATAAGACAGGATTTTATGTGTCTTCAATTACTAACCTGCTTCCAATTGCTGCATGTAGCTTCACGACCAATTCTTCCTCTTGAAGTGAGAAACTTTTATGCCTTGGATCTGGCTTCTTCTCATTATTCCACTTTTGCTTGCAAGTTTTTCCACTTCTTCTCAGCCCTGTAATATATGTCATCCACATACCCACAATCAAAAGTAAATGACAAAACAACAGGGTTACAAGTAACTGGTAAATAGTAAAGAAAGCTGCAATCGTACTAGTAAAGAAAGGTTATGTCTTCTTGTGCAACTAACTTAAATACCTTTACAATGCTTCGAACCATAAGCGGTCATATTCTCATCCTCCTCTCCGTTCCAGATATCGTTCTGCATTGGGAGCTTTTGAGAGCCAGGAGTTTTTACCATCTCTTTCCTTCTGAAAATATTTCACCACATCCGGTAGATGCTATTGAAAAACCGATCCGAAGAGAATGAATATAACAGAAAGTATGACAGATTTGAACCTATTAAATAGAAAATAATGCATGTTATGAAAAGTTGATTGAGGCAAGAAACGCATGATAACCAAATTGAGCTCTATTTTGCATGACCTGTTGCACTTTGAACTCATTCTTCAGAGACTAAGGATTAAAAAGGGATAAACAAGTGAGTATTTTAACCTGTATTTTATGTAATAAGGTCTAAAGAGCATTTTTTGATCAGGTTTAAATTGGGTGAATGTTCTGGTTAAGAATAGATTTCAGGCCAACATATTAAACAATGTACAACAGATCATTGCTTTCTCATGTGAAGGTTGACAGACATAATAAACAAAGATTTAACCTACTAAATATTCAACCAACTAAATGATTAATGGTGAACCAGAAAAATAGTTCACCAGCTATACATGATTGTAAATTGTAACAAGTTTCATCTGTCTCAAATGAAGCCATTCGCTGCATGTACAAGAAAATATTAAAGATAGTTGAAAGTGAAAGTTTTTCGGGCACTGTTATGTCAACAATGAATGGTGTATACAAACATTGTTGTGCCAACGGTGACCTGTTCTGCTTTGCACTTTTAATTTACGTCTTTGATATTTTTACCTCTATTCAGTAATCTAATATGGTTCAACGGTTTTAGTTAATTGTTTTATTATAGGAACAAATCTTGGAGGCAGTCTAACTTAAGGAACAAGCTAGTGGAGGAGTTCTTGGAGAATAAATAAATTTGACAGAATCTAACTAGTATGGAATACTTGGTAAGACTCTAAAGGATATATACAAAGCAACAAGATATGGGAGTTCTCTACTCGACGTCTTCTATACAGTACTTATAGAAGAGATATCCCATGAAATTAGACACACAAGTGAGAGCATTGAAGCTAGGTTTTATGTATCTTTCAATCACTTGTAACGACCCGACCACTAATCGGTCGAGTCCCGACCCTTTAGACCGGCACATTTACCCATGGACACTCTGAGTGATATGATGGCCTCGATCATAGTTCGCTAAATTTACTTGCATACTGTGTTGTCGTTGTTTCCAATCACTTCCACCACCATCGGGCTAGTTGTTCCTTTGTTCTCAAATTCTTCAGCTTTGGTGTCGACATGAACTTCAGATGCAACGAGCTTTCCTTGCGTCCACTACCCAGCTTAAGTTTAACAGTCAAGTAACCAGCGAGCTTCCATACGTACGAGACACAATGATGACCTTCTTTCCAAAAGCATGTTGCCTCCCATGAGATGAGACTCTCTTAAAGTACATTTCATAAAACGAAGAAGCAAATACTTCTTTCGCAATTAGAGCAAGGATTTAATATTATATATCTCCATTTAGGAAAAAAGTGTTATTTCTATATATGTTGTCTTGGCGTTTAATTCTTCTTAAACGATATTAATAAATAAATTATTAAAATTATATAATGAAAATTTAGTAATTAAATTTTTTATATGATTTTATTAAATTATTTACTATTATCGTTTAATTATTAATCAGCTCAAGACGATTAACGCCAAAGCAAATGTAACACTTTCTCTGAAATGGAGGGAGTATAACTCTATTGCATTGAGTTGTTGGAACTGGTAGGTACCTCGTTCTCAATCTAACACAACCTCTACAGTTTTGGTTGTGAAACAAGAAGAACCATCGGTTTTATTTGGACAATCTTAGTCTAACTAGCTAGTTCTAAAATAAAAATTGAGTTATTAAAGAATAATTGAATAAGGTACACGTAAGTTTCCTTAAATCTATAGCCGTTATAATGTAGTTTCGCGGTTATCTCTCGTCACCATTTCAACATATAACAAGTTGTGAAAAATAACCATTACTCCTTGAGCCGCCTCGCCGGAATCTTCCCGAGTTGGTGGTTGCTCTTCTTTCTCCCTGCACCCTCCTCCTCCCCGCCCTCCTCTGCCCTCAGTTTTTTTCTTTCCTCCGCTGCTTCGCCTTCTCCGATCTGGTTGTCCGGCTCTGTTGCGTCCTCTGGTGGTGGTCTTCCTCACCGTCCTTTCGTTTACAACGACTTTAACTCCTCCGATCTGGTATCTTGTATGGATTTCTGGTGAAGACCTTGGCTATGGCAGCTTCAAGAAGTGATTCCCCCCCCCCCCCCCCTTCTTACCTTCTATAGGGGTTTTGAATGTTGGAAGAAATCCGTTTCTGTCAATCCAGTTGCTTGGAGAAGAGATGCTCCCTACAACAAAATCGTGGCTGTGTACATCTTACTTTGCTGGAGTTGGGGATTCGAGAAAGCTTGTTAAACCTAAACAATCTAGTTTGGTTCATGGTAAGCCTTGCCTAAGCTTTTCAGATGAGGAAATTGACATTTTGGCTGCCCGTTTTAGCCCAACTCTTCTTGGAAAATTTTCTACTTTTGTTCCTCATATTAGTGAAATTACTCCTGCTCTTTAAAAGTTAGCTTTTAATGGAGATTTTACTTTTAGCTTTGTGGATAATAGGTATGTTGCTATTCGTTTGTTTGTTGGAGAGGATTTTGCCTCACTTTGGGCTAAAGGATTTGTCTCTGTTATTGGAGTTAATATGAGGTTGATTAAATGGACTTCAGCTTTTAAACTGCAAGTAGAGTCTCCACTTGTGGCGGCTTGGATCACCATTAAGAATCTTCCGATCATGTTTTTCAATGCTGAAGCTTTGTTTGATATTGCTAGTATGGTTGGTAAACCTCTCAAGGTGGACTCGACTACGGCTTGTAGAAGTCAATTTGATATGGCTGGAGTTTGTGTGGAAATTGATGCCTCAAAACCTCTAATTGAGAGCATCTTGGTTGAATTTCTAGGAGAGATGTTGGAATTGAAAATTGAGTATGACAAGAAGCATTATTATTGCAACCATTGTTGTAGATTGGGGCATTTTGAGGACCTTTGTAGGACTGCGTTATGCAAAGAAAGATCCGTAGAACAGGTCTTGGGAGAAGGAGATGATGTTAGGTTGGTACTGGATGGGGAACAAAGTAAGAACTTTGGGAAAGAAAATGTTGTGGATGAAGATGGTTTCACTTTGGCACATCCAAAGAGTGGAGGTAGTGCTTTGGATAGAGGAGGAGATCGAAGTAGTCCCTTCATCCCCTCCCTTGTTGTTGTGGACAAAAATCCTTTCTTAGCTCTTGTTGAAAAAGAGGGGGATGATGGTGGTTTTGAGGTTTCTCAAGTGGCTCCAGCTCCCACTTTGCATCCTCCATCCGCACCATTGGGCCTTGTAATTCTTGAAGAAAGTATCATTTTCCATGATTCTTTAAGTGAAAGTGATAAAGAAAGTGAGGTTTCGAGGAATGAAAAACGTAAATCTATTGAAGATTTTGTTGTTGAAGATTTTGCTGGAGAATTAGATTACTATGAAGTAGTTCTTTCTAGCTCATGCCTTTATCTAAGGCGGTTAGTACTCTCAAACGTAGACGTCAAATTGATCCAAGTTATGTTTCCCAACCTGCTAGTGTGAGTCTTGGAGTCATTAAAGGTCAGGAGACGGTTGGAAGAAGAAGTGAGAGACTCCACTTGAAAGCTTTGACGGAAAAGAATTCAAAATATTTGGCAAAAGGCAATGACTTTGTTTATGATATTGGTTAATATATATATGCTTACTAGAACATACTTACAACAAGCTTGGTTTGGAAATCATAATGGATGTTTGGATGCAGAAATGGCTCTATTCATGGATTGTGAAAAAAACGAAGTACTTAGTTTGGTTAACGTATCAGAAGACCTGATCTTTTGGATTCTAATTCACTTTGTAGTAGTACTAGTTCCATTTGGTTCTTTTACTGATTCTGAATTGTATACAGGTTCTTATAAACCCCGTGAATCTTTTTTATCGCTTTTAATAATACGTAGAAAATTGCTTTAAAAAAAAAAAGTTGTGCAAAATAATAAACCGAGCAAATTGCACCAATTTTAGAAAGTGTGGGGACAAATCTGATAAAATAAAAAACTTTTGGGGTCTTACACTAATACCCCTTAGTATTAGTATGTTCTTTGTTTTGGGTCGGTCTAACAGAAATCTCACAAAATCCTTTGGTGCCGAAAAAGAAAACAAGAGTTGCAAAAATGGTGGCGATTTCATTGTACAGAGGAAACCTCCACAAAGTACCTGACGTTCCTCGCCGATGGACGGCGCCGAAGCCAACAATCTCAGCCAAAGACTTTCAGACCCTGCTCCGCCGCCGCTCTAGAGCGCTCGCACGCCTCAATTCGTCGGTCGTTGCCTCAAACCCTAACCCTAGCCCCAATCACTCCAATTCGGGAGCTCTTACTGTACCAATCATCGATTCTGACAATAATGATGCTAAATTGCAACCTCTGCTGGAATTGAAAGAGAAGGAGGAGGATAGGGTGGAAGAAGACGCTGTCAAGGAACCGGTCGAGAAAGCCGCTGATTTCGTGGAGCTGAAGAAGACTGACGAGGTTGTTAAAACTGTGGAGAAAATAGAGTTTCCATCTGCAGCTGAAGTTGAGGGGGTGAGTGCCAATTTTCATATTGATTCCCGTGCAGCCTATATTCCACTGGTGTTATACCTACCTTAGCGTGACTGTATATGTTTCTCATCTTATCCCTTTTACTGCTGCTGGACATCCAACAAAATATCCTCATTCCCACTGTACACTTCTTTTTAAATTACGCACCCAACACTCTGATCCATGAAGTATTGTGGCCTTACTGCAATCACAATGATAGTGTGCTCCCTTTATTTTTCTTACTCGGCTATCTGCTTCCCTTATCAAAAATTTCTGATTTATCGTCTTTGATAAACAGTGAGTAGATACTTGTGCTACCTGGTTGCAGTTTTATTTGTATTTTGTACAGCAATATCATATTACTGATGAAAAATTAAGAAAAGAGCTTTTTGCATGCAATTAATATGCTGTTACTTTCATATTATGCTTCTTAGAATTTTCCTTTGAAGAACTCTTTAAGACTACCTCACTTCCACAAACGATCCTACACACACCACCATGCCTCCAGAGTCCCGTGTATCAGATCGAATCCATGTAGGATCTTTTTTATATTTTCTTGACTGATTACATCTTGCCTCTCTTGTCTGTTTGTTTTTATTTGACTTCCTTAAGATCTATTGTTACTGTTCCTAGAAAAATGTGTTGTTTCTTCACATGCATGAGTAAGGCTTGTGTAACTCTAATTTTATATTTGGTTTTTTCTCTCTGCAGAGAAACAATGCAGTAGCTTGTGCAAGTGATAAAGAGAAAAGGATAAAGGAGGTCAAAGAGAGGCTGGAAATTCTGAATGAGAAAAAGCATAGTTTAGTACAAGTGCTAAAACAGGTAACTATGTTTTTCGTCATGAAACCTGTATTCTTGCTTTGAATGTTCTTCTGACACTTGTCTCTGCATTTGCTCTATATCATTTAGTGATTTTTGATTTGCAGATTCTGAGTGCAGAAGAGCAGCTAAAGAGACAAAATAGCTCACAAGGAAATCCTTGCCGTCCACCTCTTCCACTACATGTGGATACTGCAACTGATTCTGGGTCAATGACAAGGATCAACACCCCTAGAATGGGTTCAGATGGAAATCCTTGCGGTGAAGCAGATGGTGGAGCAGCTGATGATGGTTCAAACCATAATCTGCAATCTCGGCAGTTGCCTCGCCTGAGCAGTACCTCGCCTTCTGCCGACTCTCAACAGCGGAAATCTGCAGCAAACATGGTAATTGTTGATTACTTTTACCTAATGAAATCCATGTGTTCTGATTAATTTTACTACCAGGTTTTTGTTGCAAGTGAAATGAAACCCCTTGGTTGTGTGGAGCTTGTGCATCAATAACATGATTAAAATATTTGTAAATGTGGATTGATAAGTTCACCAGTCTGGAAAAGCTGATGTGATCTAACGAATACTTGTTAGTTTGTTATTTTGGTGATGTACAATAGCTATCTTTTAGGGTTTTCTTATATGGCCGTAATATGCTCCTTGGTTTCTCGTAGTATCAATGAAATTTTACTTAGGGGGTAGAAGAAAACCAAACATGATGGTGCAGCATGTTTTAAGGGTTTTTTTTCCTTTTCTTTTGTGAAGGAGGGGGTGGGTGGGTGGGGGTGGAAGTTGAATAGACACAAATTTTTCTGTGTATTGAAACTGTCTCTTTAGTGGCCCAATGGGCTTCCTGAATTGCTTCATGGAAGATTTGCGAATTTCAAATAACTGAATTACATTGAATCTGAGACTCATTTATTCAAAACTCTAAAATCAATTACTAATAGTTTCTTCTCTGTTGACGTTGTACTTCCGTATTCGCCCAATTATATACTGATTTATGCCGGTGTTAATATTTTATAGAACAACCTTTAGTAGGGTGTATGTAATATGCTAAAAGATTTTAAATTCAATTTCACTAGCGATTGGACTTTCTATGTTTTCTATCTTTCTCTTTTCTATTGTTTCCACCAATTAATATACGGCTTTATATACTATAGTACAATCTGTTCTCTGTGGTAGTTTGGTCATAGATACTAGCTCGCTTGACCAAATATGATGCCCTTATGAATTGAATTAAGCATGTCAGATACAGTGACAATGAAGAAACATGGCATGGTCGTCTTCTATGAAATTGGTGGATGAAAATGGGTATGGCTGTTAAAGGAGATATTGGGTAATTATGGGAGGTAGTCTTGTAACTTTTCGTTGCAAAATATGTGGATGAAATGATCCATGAACTTCCCCTGCTTCTCCTCCCTCCTTGATAAAATTATATCCTACCAATCCCTATCCCTCCCCCACGGTGTAGATTGAGTTGTCCAACATATGAAGGATAATATAGATAATACAGAAGACTGCTATCTCTTTTCTAACAAACCGTGCTTAGAAACTGACTAGTTTCTTGATATTATACCTATGTTACCATTATGAGTAAAAAATCCTGATGCAGTTTAGTTTGTTTTGAGTTGCCTTAATCTGTAAATAGATCCAGTTTTGCAACTATTGTGCTTCAACTACCAGGAAAATTACGTAAAGTGTGAAAATTAAGTATATTGATGCATTAGAAATTAGAAGTCATTCCTATGCGCTTGGATCTGTGGAGTGTTTGTAGTGGTTTGTGTCGGGAATACTTCCTATATATACTTATAATGTTCCCGCAGACCAATATTTCCCTTTTTATCAATGATAAAATGCAATTTTTATAAATCTTCTAGAATGTTTGAATGAATATACATGTAAAATAGTCGAAACCTTTTTCCAAGAACTTTGGTACATGGAGTGCAATGATATACTCTCCACTTTTGCAGATGCCTCACAGTTATAGGACTACACTGGTGGTTGCTGGAAGTCCGTCGCGGTTTGCACCTACTGCTGGGCAAGGACCTTCCTCAGTTTCTGCCTCCGGAACAAATTACGTTGCCTCTTCTCCTTCTCCTGCTGCCTCAGGTGGAACGTCAGTCTTTAGAGACATTAGGCTCCCAAGTCCATGGAATTAGAATCTTGCATAGCAGGTGTCCTCCTAAGGTTTGCCTTGAAATGCTAATAGCTGTTTATGCACAATTGTAAATCTTTGTTAGTGTCACTTGGAAGAAAAGGTTAGAATAGTTATGTTTTGTTGTGCTCACCGTGTAGCTCTGCGTGTTCTGTGTATACCAATATAATTGTTGCAAGAATTTTGTTTCTGTGCCGTGCATCCAGTTATTATTAATTTATTATCGTGATAATCAAGCAACACGTAGAAGTATTCGAAGAACAAACTCATGATTCTAACAATTTGTCTTTAAATATTCCAGCCCCTGTGATCCATTTGATCATAATCATGTCCAGATTCAGCATTTTAACTGGAGTATTTATCTTCACCAAACCACCATTTGTGGAGTTTAAAACCAAACTTAGCAGATCCATGGTAAGCTAAAAATAAAAAAGTGACTTTAGCTGCACCCTTGTAAGAACCAATAAAAGTTTGACATTTACAAGTAAACAACCGATAAACATGCGACATTGCCAAGGACCAAAAGCTCCAGCTAGGCTTGAAAGATCCTCTCATTATCATACTTTTAGAGTACACTGTTTTACTTGGCAATTCTGATGTAACAATGCATGTTCTTTTGTGCGCCTTACATGTCATTAATTGGATTAATGGACCATTCGTGATGGGAGGCATCACTAGAGAATAGTACCCATTCGTACACATTACACTCATAAAGGCTCCTAGCAATAATAGCAGCTCAGGACATGTGTCAGTTATCCCTAACAAGTAGAGAACCTCCACTAAGGTATACCCTTGATCCATCTACCTCCAAGATAGGCAAGTAATTGGAATATAGGAGTGATTTTTACTTGGTTGATCTATCTGTGCTTTATATACTTAAACACATTGTAAACGAATTTTTTTTTAAAATCAGTTTATGATTTTGTGATCGTTAACTAGCGCAGGTAAAAGTATGGACTTGTTATCTTGAGATCTTGGTGCGGATTAATTTATGTCACAGATTTGAACCTGTACCTTAGGCCTACAAGATTACGTCCAGCGGTCCAGGTTTTTGGAATCGTGTTTGTGTAATCGTGTAAAAGTTTCATTCTTCTTAGGTATCAAAATATGAGGGTGAAGAAGTCAGTTTATTGGGACTCTGCTTGTCTTCCGACTAATAATGGGAGTGACTCAACTACTACAGCCCACAAGAGGAGTGTTCTGTATTTCCTTTCGGAAAGATTACAATCATTTCCCTATAATTAGTACTAGTGTGTAATTGAGGTTGGTTAGGCATATATAGAAGCCAAAGATCATAATGACGACCAACTTAAATAATTTAGAATCTTAATATTTCTGTTTTCATATGTTAAAATCAAATTAATACTATCATGAGACTTATGCCATGAAAATGATTTTTGGTGTACGTATTCTTTTCTTTTTATATGTACTTTCTAGAATGTATGCAACGTTTCTAGCTTGTGTGTAAAATCTTCTTAAAAAAATTTAGTAATATATTTTGAACCTTTAAAGTTGGAAGGACAACAACCATTCACATGACATTGAAAATCATAACTTCTATGTCCTTACAAATCCCAATTCCGTAATCATCACCTTTCAGTTTTGTTTTTGTGTATACCGAATAGTACAGTTTTACATCAACTCCTTGGATATAATCTTTACCTAAAAATAAAAAGGTCATCCAATATTATACGGCCAAAGTCTTTGAAAAGGTAATTTTTTTATAAAAAATAGGAAAGTCGAGTTTTTTTTGTAATTTTTTGCGATTTTTTGATTTTAGCGGTCTGACCGGTCGAGTTTTTTAAAAAACCGCTGAGACACACATTTTTCGTTATGCTTTTAATAGATTATTTTATGATTTTAAATTGTTAGCATTGAAAGTTTCAGTTACAGTTTTAACGTCTTTTGTTAATGTTTTAAGAGATGATGTGATGGTTTTAATGCGTCAATATTGTATGTTTCAATTATAATTTTAACTTCTTTGTTAATTTTTTAAGAGATGGTGTGATTTTTTTAAGGGGCTACATGATAGTTTTTAAGATGTTTGTTATAGTTTTAAGTGACAATCTAAAATTATTCACAAATATCATTAAACCACCATTAAACAAGTTTAAAAATTTCAGGGATGCCATTAAAATATCAATGAACAAGCTTAAAATACTTGAAACATTCGATCATTACAATATTTAAACATTCAGTAATTACAATGTTGAAATAGGTTTTTTCGATTAAACTTGTTTGTGAACTTTAGCTTCCTGCCTTTTGTTGTTTTTGCTTGTTGCTTCAATACTACAGTGACACCTGAGAGACCCATCGTGAAACTCGATGTCATCATCAGTGTCTGCTTAAAACATTCACTAACTAGGTTAAAAACATAACAACTCTCGTTAAAACTATCACATTCGTGTGTAAATAATAACAAAGCACGATACAAACTAAAAACAGTGACATTGATGCTAAAACCATAACAGTGCACATTTGAAACTATAACAATACCTCCTAAACGTATAACAAATTGGGAACATGCTAACAAGCTAAATACAGTTACATTGATGCTTAGAACCATAACAATGACTCTTAAAACTATAACAATGCATCTTTAAACTATAACAGAGCAGGAACACGCAACACAAGCTAAAAACAGTAAAATTGATGCTTAAAAAAATAACAGTGTCTCTTAAAACTATAACATTGCATCTTAAAACTATGACAAAGCAGAAATATGCAACGTTAACATTTATGTTTAAAACTATATCAGTGCCTCTAAAAACTATAACAATGCCTCTTAATACCATAACAAAGAAGAAACATGAAATACAAGCAAAAAACAGTAATATTGATGCTTCAAACTATAACATTGCCTCTTAAAACTACAAGAAGCAGAAACATGCAACACAAACTAAAAACAGTAACATAAGCCTCCTCGAAAATCCTTTTCGTGTCTCCTTCTGGATCTAGTTATAATGCTTAAAACTATAACAATGCCTATTAAACTTATAACAATGCCTCTTAAAACTATAACAAAACATAAATATGCAACACAAGCTAAAAACCATAACGATGGTTGTTAAAAAAGTAAGCAACATACGAATTTGATGTTCAGATCTGAACATATTTTCTGGAATGACTTCCAGATCTGATGAGCTAGCTTCATCATCGTTCTGGATTGTGAATTTGAACATCCTAACAACTAGATCTGAAAGTTTTAAACAACAAATCATGAAAATTGAATCGAAAATCATGAAAAACACACAAAAAAAACATTCAAAACACACACAAAACTCATAATAACGCACAAAAACATACAAAAACGGGGAGGTTTTTACCTGATTCATGTTGATAGAAGCTAGGAAGGTGAAATCTGGTGGAAACGACAAGATTCCGACGAGAAAACGGTAGATGGTAGAGAGAAACGTAAAAAAAAACATGCACAAAACACCTTTTGGTATGTGTTTTTCTTTTCTAGGGTTTTAGTGTGTTTTCTGGCCTATATTTTTAGAAGCTGGTCTGGTTCATTTAGGCAACTGGTCTGATTAAAAACTGCTTGCTGGTTCATTTGTTTGGTTTTTTATATGAAAACCGAACTTTCTTATATAATAGAAAGTCTTGATCTTTACTATACTTACTCATTACAGGGTAAAAATACACAAATATGCGAATGCATAATTATCACCTCAGAACCGTATGTCCTCAAAACTCAAAAGAGGTCGTCCAATCCATGTTCACACCACTCCGAATAAAAAATAAAAATAAGAACCACGAACCTATATGCATTTAGGATCTCCTAGTACAAACGTAAAAGCAAATACAATCCTTACGTTGTCCACATATCTTATTTACGTGATCCTACACACGTCCCCGGTGAACCCAGGAGGAGGTATAGTGGAACGTTCCCGCTAAAACTTAAAAATAACTTCTTTTTATATAATATATTTTCGATAATTTAAGAGTTCGTTCCACTTATCTTTGAACTAGTACTCCCATAATATAGTTTGTCCCCCAACTTCAAATCATGAATCCGTCCTTGCCTACCATATCGATACCTACTTTTATAAAGATGCGGAGTCAGATCTTCGACGTACCATAACCATCTCCTTTAGAGTGGTACTAATGAAGTTGCGGTGAGGTCCCTAGTGGGTAAAATAGAAAAATTATACTCTAAGTTGTACCATTTACAATTTATATACTCAATATTAATACCGTATAAAATTTATACTTTAAATCAACCATCCGTATAAGCAATATACTCCGACCAGTTTTGTCATCAGAAAATGATGCGTGTTTATAAGCCGGCAATATTCACGCGCTAGACACGTGTCGCTTGCAGAATTAATCTCGGGATAGAATAGATAAATTATACTCCATCTTGTACCTTATATAGTTTATATACTCAACATTGTCACCATATATAAAATTTACACCTTAAATCAACCATCTGTTTAAACATTATACTCGGGAATCAGACCAGTTCTGTCATAAAAAAATGAAAAAATAAATTCATAACTTCATAAAAAATTATAAAACTATAAAATTTCAATTTCATAAAATTGAAAAACATTATTAATAAAATATAAAGTTCAAATAAATAAAATAAAAATATTAAAAACTTATAACATAAAATTCAATTGCTTGTAGCCCTCCAACTTCAAATATTATCAATTATTATACTATTTTTATTTTTTTCTTCTATGGAAGGCATGGTAAGAAGCTCCATTTTGAATAAGTATTTTTTTTCATTTTTATTAAATTGAAATATTATAATTTTATCATTTTATGAAGTTATAATTTTTTTTATAACATACCCAGATTAAACGTACATGATGAGAATAAAAACATGTTGGTACGTCTTATTGTTTACCAAAGTAAAAATAAATCTATGGAAAGCCTAGAAAAGAGTAGCTCCTCGGAAATATTGGTCTTATGTTCTGGCTCCTCGGAAGGTTTTCCTTGGATCTACACACTTAAACTAAGAGGGGGGCGGGGGTAAGTCTTTTAAGCTGGCCTGCCCTAGACAGACCAATCTTAGACTTAACTGATAGGGTTCGAGCGGTATGCTCTAGGTTCCTCGGAGGTAAATATTGACAATAAGCATGCAACTAAGTTACCTGGTCACCTTGATAAGTGAACATATCTATAGATGTCCCTCGGTTGGGAACTATGTCTTAGATAGTAGGATGTCCACGTGTCAACCGGAGAGTGGTCCTTGTGTACGAAGATTGGCTCCTCGGACCGTAGCTGCTCGGATGTGGAAAGTCTCCCTTTTCCAGGATGTGATTCTATGGGATTTATAAAGTCTATCGGGTTGGACTCAAGATGCCTCTTGGAAGAAGACGGAGCTCTCTCGTAGATTTTGTCTAAAGCCCGTACTTTAGTTCGTGGTAATTCGTGCTAATTTTGAGAAGACATATTTAATCTCAACAGTACAGCTAACACATGTCCGACCAATTGATTAAACGTAAATCTGACATTTGCTGATCTTTGTTTTTTAATTTATCAAGCTTCCATGGACGTAAGAATTTTTTTTTTTAATTAGGGGAAGTATATAATTAATCGTAATTTAATTTTATACATTTTTAAAAGTTATTTTACATTTCTTTAAATTAAAATGTTCCAGATTTAACTACAAGGCGACACGTGTCACCAGTTTCAGATGACAAAACTGGCCGGAGTATAATGTTTAAACTATTCGTTGATTTAAGTTGTAAATTTTATACAGTAGCAATGTTGAGTATATAAACTATATAAGGCACAACCTGGTGTATAATTTATTTATTTTACTTGTCTATCATGTGAACATGGCCGGCGTTTGAATAAAACGCGTCATTTTCTGAGGACAAAACTAGTCGGAGTATATTATTTATACAGATGGTTGATTTAACGTATAAATTTTATACGGTATCAATGTTGAGTATATAAACTGTAAATGGTACAACTAGAGTATAATTTATATATTTTACCCGGTCCGAGTCTTGGAATAGTGTTGGCTGTAATGTGGGTATAAATCCAGCATCATCATCGTCATCATCCTCAACCTCACATGTCCCTATCCACATTCCATTTCCGGCAACTCTAACAAAACCCCATTCCAACTGCTAGCTTAGCTACTCTTTACACTTCCACTCTCAAACGTTCTTTATAAGTATACATACTATTCACCAAACCCCAATCACAAACACATTACCAATTTCTGCCTGTTAGATTGATTGATAGATCCCGAAAATGGATCCGCCATTGGTGAACGAAGCATCCTTCACGGCCGGATCAAATCCTTCCTCCTGCAGCCTCGTTGAGCTTCTATCGCTCCCAATCACCGCCAGATTCGTCGGAGATGACGACGAATCCACGCTCACTGACCACAGCGGTGCCGCCAAGCGGAGGAGGAGACCTAATTCTCACAGGAACTCCA
Organism: Plantago major; assembly: GCA_026545765.1. Taxonomy (NCBI): domain Eukaryota; kingdom Viridiplantae; phylum Streptophyta; class Magnoliopsida; order Lamiales; family Plantaginaceae; genus Plantago; species Plantago major. The sequence continues at coordinate 84,703,583 of CM048841.1, forward strand.
ACGACGACGTTTCCACCAGTCAGAATCAACACGAACTCGTTCTGGTAACTAGCATTGTTGTCAATTTTGTTGATTAACTTTACTGTTGAATCGGATTTTAGAAAATTGGCTTGTTGATGATTGATTCTCTGTTTGAATGTTTATGTGATAGAATGAGTCTAGTGGTAAGACAGCTAAGGTATTAGGGGCTGGAGATGAGAAGCAGAAACCGGAACCGCCGAAAGACTACATTCATGTGAGAGCTAGAAGGGGGCAAGCTACTGATAGCCATAGTTTAGCGGAAAGAGTAATTCTTTAACAAGCATTGTTTCGAATTTAGGTGCGTTTGATTGATTCGCGCTGTTTGTTAACTATTGTTGTTTCGTTTAGGCTCGGAGAGAGAGGATCAGTGAGAGGATGAAAATCCTCCAGGATTTGGTTCCAGGATGCAACAAGGTGATTACATTTCTTCTCTCGTTATGTGAAGTTTCTGCGTTATGGTTTTGGTGTTTGATTGGGTGAGCATTTGATGGTTTTGATCAGGTGATTGGAAAAGCAATGGTGCTTGATGAAATTATCAACTACATACAGTCCCTACAGGGTCAAGTTGAGGTAGCTACTAGCTTCCTTCCTATGTCATTTTATCTTCCCATTTAATCTTACTATATGTAACAGTGCTTTATTTTTTATGTCTGTTCTAGTTCTTGTCGATGAAGCTTGAAGCAGTTAATTCGAGGACGAATCAATCCGTAGAAGGCTTTCCTTTGAAAGATGTAAGTTTATCCGCATTCATTTCTTTGGACAGCTTGTTTTTAAAAGCTGGAGTTATTTCGCTTCAAGTAAATATCAGATACTATTATTGTGGCTGTACTTTGTCTTTTAATTGGTTCTATACTTCTATATTCAAGCATAACTGATGTGAAATGGATCTCATACATGCCTCACTGACATACAAGTCTCCCAAATTTATTAGGTGCAACTATCAGAGTTCTGTTCTGCATTGACTGTCAAATCTGTAACAGTGAAAACTCAAACTGTCATTACTATTGAGTTTTGAACGTTGTGTTCTCCAATTTTGTCAGTCGCTGTTTACCTTTGGTACCTTTTCTATGATTGAAACAAATTACTAGGCGGTAATCTGATGGGGACTATGAGAAGTTTGCATTATAGTTTTAGAAATAGTGATGTATGACCGATGAAATACCCTGACATATCAATAATTTTGGACTTTTGGCCTTTTAGTCCGATGTAGTTTAGCATAAAGAAAATCTCTTAACTCTATGGTGGATCAAAATTTGAGTGTCCTGGCCCCAATTCCTGATGTAGGTGTAATTTGTTTTATTGATCATCTTTAGACTTTTAGTCCCACCATAAGTCTGGGAGACGTAAAGTGAAATAAGGAAAGAACTATGGGTAGGATTATTGTGAAGGACCAGAACTAGGGTCACACTGCACAACTAATTTTCAGCCAGAAACAATTGTGGAATTGTTCTTCGGAGTTATCATTGCATCTTAATATATATGTGTATTCTTGATCAGAAAAGAAAAAAATGTGTACATAGTTCTTTCTGTGTGAATGCTTGCTGGATGCTTTTGCTGTTTGAACTTGCACACATACATCTATAGAGACCTACAAGTAAAGAAATCGTATTGACCAGCTTATTATATTAGTGGTGCTAAGTTGAAGGAAACTAGTCAGGCATAATTCACATTCTCCTTAAAAGTCATTATACAATCACAAGAAATGGAAAAGAATTACGTTGGAGATTTAGTCTTCTCTAAACTGTTCTGTGAAATATTCGGATAGTGTGGCCACTTATCACCATGCATTTATCATGTAAGTGAATGAATACCTGTATGAGAGGTGAATTACAACCATGTTACTACTGTATAAAACTTCGTTGTGTGTGTTGATGTGCATTGAGTGTTCCTGGTGAAAGTAAACGATGCTATTGAAATTACTGGACACTACTAAAGTTCGAGAGTCTATTGTTGTCTACTTAATAGATGGTGGCAAATTTGATATTGTTCTGGGCGTCACAAAACTGAATCAAATTAGGTATGTGAGATCATGAAAACCTTCTTGCATGTGGGACTAATTTGTTTCCAGTTTCAATCAAGGACCTCATTTGCATTTTGGTGGGAATCATCAGTGTTGAACTTAATTTTCATAAAAACGTTCAAGAATTTTCTTGCTAACACTACTATTGTGAATGTGACATTTAAAAGGTTTTTCACTTTGGTTATTGCAGATATAAAAGTATGATTTTGAGGTGTAAATTGCAGTTTCTGTATTAAACACCTACTTTATCTAAGAATTATACACCACATCTTTAAAGATTAAGGTAGTAGTATAGCTATTGAACCTTTGTTATGTTACTGCAGCTCACAGCGCGAACGTTTGATGCAAACCAAATGATATTTGGGTTGCAAACACCAAAAGAAAATTCCCAAGGAACACAAGCGGAATGGCTGCACATGCAGATTGGTAATGCTTTGGAAAGAGCAACATGAGAATGAAAGCTGGGGAGCAATTGTAACTTTAAGAGTGTAAGCAAAGCTTCATCTGTGGCTTCTTCATTATGGAGCTGTATTTCAATGTACAAGAGTAATGTTCGGCCCGTAAGCACTCTGTAGTAGTAGTAGAATTATTTTATTACCCGTCTACTGTAATGGTGTATAAGCAGTATCTAATATTAGTAATTGATAAAAGTAATTTACCTTCGCATAAGTAATCTACCTTGACTGGAAGAGTCGAAGAGATATTTGGTAACACTTGCTTGTACATTGTACTAGTACTGTTTAATTAATTGTATTACCAATACAAAACGATATGTCCAGGTCCTTTCGGGAAAATTAGATAATGAGTAGTACGCCAAAAAGAACAAAGGTACCACAAATTTGGTCCAATTACATACTCAACCTCCGATTTAAAAAAAAAGAGTCACACATTTATCTAAAAATAATCTGCAAATTTTTTCTAATTATATGGTTTCAAAATTCAACGGGTATGGTGACATGGAATTCCTCTTTGATGATGTAGATAGAAAAGTTGGATATATTTATCAAAATGCCACTCATTTTGATTGTATACTTTTTTCTTTTTCTTTCTATTTATTTTCTTTTACTTTCTCTTTTCTTTAATTTTGCTAGGTTTTAATGAATTGCAATACAAGTCCCTGGATAATATTTAATTCTTCATTGGTCACCCATGAGTTTTCTAAAAATTTAAAACAAGTCCTTCAACTTTTAAATCGAACATAAACATCAATCGAGATCAAAGGGAAGATCGAAGATGTAAGCGGATCCAAAACAAACACTTCGACATAACCATTTTAGCTCTGGCGGAGCTGTAGAAACAACCCCAATGGAGCTTAAAATTACAACTTCAATGAAGTTGTCCTGCATGAGTTGTTTTTACAGCTTCAATGGAGTTGTATCTACAGCTCCATCAGAGCTATAATTAAGATCCGATTGGAGCTGTATAAGTAACTTCAATTGGAGCTATTTTTCAAGAAGAGAAGAAAGAGGTGGAAGAAGATGAAGTGGGTTTGTTTGTTTAATGTTTTATTTTATCTTTTCTTTATTAATTTTTTAATAATTTTATCTTTTCTTTATTTAGTTAATTTTAAAAAGGGGAAATTACACCAGATCCCCCAATAAACAGGGGTCGCTCACTTTGGTCCCTCCGTTTTCAACAATAACACCGTAGGACAAGTTTCGTAAATCAATTACATTTTGAACCAAAAGTCAAAGGGTGATTCCTACGTGGCAGACAAATAGTGACGTGGATAATTAGGAAAATGATTTTCAACTTTTTCTTTGTTTCTACTTTTCCTTTTAATTTGGCGGCTGGACCAATATGTAATAAATTTATTGAAGCAACCAGCCGTTACACTAGTCGTTGGACTAATCTGTAATAGAATATATTATGGACTAATATGTAATTAAAATATGCTGCTAAATTTAAAAAAATTAGTCGTTGTTAGAGGAATCGGTTTGCCAATTTAAGGTTCTTTTTGGTCCATTTAAGCATGCACAATCTGAAAATTGTTTCCTTTTGTTTTTTTTTGGATAAGTATAGCTTCATCTAGTCAGGATTCTAGAGCTGTTCAACAATCCGGTGAAAGGGAAAAAAAATCATGTCAAGTGCTAGGAACACTGTTGTGTGGAAGTATAGTTCGAAGGTTAACCCCTTGAAAATGTAAAACTTGTGTCGTGTGCATATATTTTCCACCAAATTAATCAATATATAATATATATATATATATATATATATATATATGGTTGTGTAGCCCTATATTTCTAGTGAAGTAAGCAAAAGCAATAAATCTCAAATTGTTCATGATTCAAAATAAACCAAAAAAGAGTTTAAATAGACACACTAAAAAGACAAATAACGGATGAGCAAAAAATAAAAATAAATAAAGACACATAACGGCTAATTTTTCAAATTCAAGAGAATATTTTAATAACATATTGATCCCTTGTATATTCTATTACGCATTGGTCCAACAGAGCACTCATTTTCCACGTCACACTTCAATTATCCAGGTGGAAAATCATTATTTTGCTAGTCAACACGAAAATAAGATTTTGGGCTGAAATGTTATTGTTCAATCAAAGGGACTAAAGTGTTATTACGAGATTTATTAGGGGGACCTAATGTAATTTGCCCTTTTAAAAATTCCAATTATAGAGAAAGTTGTAAAGGTTAGTCAACGGGAAAGGGAAATCTATAATTATTTCAAATCCGATGATGAATCTGTTTTGGTGGTCAATTGGAGGAGTACTGTATGTAATGGTCATCTCACCCATCAATGGTGCAGTAAACCCCACATTAAAATAGATAAAGGCGCATTACAACAAATTGGATTGGAAGAAAAGGTTCCTCTTCCAAACTAGAAAAATGGCCAGGTACATATTATGGTACAGTAGATATTACAGTGGTTAAAATGGCATAACCAATAATTAAAGAAGGTAAGATTAAGGATACATATGTACAGTACTGTATACAATAAACACATGCGCCAAGTGATACATCAGGTTGCAAATCTCATGTGATAATCTGCAGGTGGCTCTATGTTTTAAGAAGGCTGCTCACACACTGCGAAGCTTCCTGGATTGATAGTAATGCTCTTCGTGCAGTTATCAGTTTTATATATGCCAACCAGGCGATCAGCTAACTCGAACATATTATTTCGGAGACTGCAAATAACGAAAACCAATGTAAAATAACATACAAGTGCATGCTGATCCCTTAAGTTATTTATAACTTGCACAAAGTTCTCATCGCCACATCTAGGTGTGCAAGCAAGTAGAAAGCATAACTCAAGGGGAATCTTGTGAAAATACATCATGCAAGTGTAAAATGTCAAAAAAAAAGCAAAAAAAGAAGGCCAAATTTATTGTAAGCGGTAAGCTCTGAGCCTCTAAGGCTCTAACCCACCTTATGATGATGAATTGAGCATCCTTCGTGCGGTCTTTCACATAATGTCCCACAATCGAAACATTCTTGAAATCTATCAAAGAAATACACGCAAGAAATAGCAAGCGGTGATGTGTGAGAAAGCAGTTCCATTAATCAAAAGGATGAACATATTTGTAAGAAGATTACCTAGAGCAGCATCAATCTCATCCATCACATAAAGTGGTGTGGGCTTGTAGTGGTGAAGGGCAAAAACAAGAGCTAATGAACTCAGCGTCTGAAATTAACAGAATGACACAGTTCAAAAGACAAGTTGGGAATCATTAGTATATTGTGTTTGGTTTTAGAGGCTCAAGTAATCGCCTTTAGCGAAGTCCACACTATCACAACTAATATGTATGACTAATAATAAGTAGGGGTCGCAAATAAGTACCTTCTCACCACCTGACAAGTTAGCAATATTCTTCCAGCTCTTTTTGGGTGGTCTTACACTGAATACCACACCTTCAGAGAAAGGATCCAAGGAGTCTACTAACTCAAGTTCAGCATCACCTCCTAGAGTAATCATCTGGGGGAAGATCAAAAGAAACTCTCGTAAACATGAAATAAAAAAGCACATTAGATATGCCCCAAACAGAGAAACTCTTTATTATTCACATACATCCACGACCACCAAAGTAAAAGTGGGAAGCCGGAGATGGAAGTAAAACGCTGTGTGAATAAAATGAAACGAGTGAAGTTGATGAATCACTCAAGCTGATCTTTAATCAACGTTAATACTGATTTAAATGGAACTCACGTGACAGAAACCAATACATGATAAGTTGATATAAATATATTAGCATAAGCCAGCAATCAGTCAAGTAATCAAGCTTCTCAAGAATGCAAAAAGATAGAAATATCCATGGGCACAATAACCCCACTAGCATAAGACGTAATCTAAAGACAAATAAAGCTCCACAAATTATGTCCAGGTTACCTGATACATTTCTTTCAGTTTCAGCGAAATCGTGTTGAAACCCGCCATGAATTCATCTAACCTGAGAAATTTAAAAGCAGATAAAACCTCTATTTCCAAAAGCTGATAAAACCTCTACAAGTAAAAACACTAAAACATACCTCTTCTTTTTCAATTCATCATATAGCTTCTTTACATCATCACGCTGCTGGGTAACTAAATTAAGATCTTCAACTCGTTCATTGTAAATCGATACTTTCTTCCGGTACCTAATAAATGATCAAGAATTTAAGTGATAAACAATATGTACATCTCGTTACACTGCCGCATAACATATAAATGACAAGGTGTTCAAGCATACTCTGCAATTGAATCAAGATTGGGATTCATGTCTTTCAGTTGGGCTTCAAGAAGTGCCACCATCTCAAGAGCTCTCTGGAGGTTACACATTTCACCAAGAGTTTCATCCGCCAATGTCGCTTGAAGCTTCTCTGGATCTACCAAATCCTTTTGAATCCTGATCCAGTAGAAACATGACTAAACTTAGGAACACGGTACAGTCAAACATGGAGGCGTGGGAGAGAAACTGAGGGTCTAGGGTATCTTTTAACAGATTCAAGTTCACTGGATGAATTATAATTTATATTTCAAGTCATTTTAGGAAATTAATATATTATGACTACATGAGCAACTTATATGGTTTATTTTTCATTAGACGAGTTTGTGGTTCCCGCCTCATAGAGATTTGGTTTGGTTCTCATTGTTTATCTTATACTTTTGTTTCGTTCAATGGACTTTATAAAAATAGTATCAATTTTCTACCCAAAAACCCGGTCATTAAGTTTCATGTTTCCTTTACTCTATCAGTATCTTTCAGAAAATCAATGCTAGAATCTGGACAGAATGCTTACTGCTCCATGTGCTTCAAGATAGCAACTTGTAAATCATCAAGCTTCTTCTTGTAACCTTTCCCATGAATTTCCAATTCTTTATAGGATTTCCTCTTATCTTGTAACTTGTACTCGGCATCCACCTACTCAATGATTATTATAGAAATAAAGAGTTTCAAAAGCAGTCCAATATGGAGAAATAAAACAAAAACATACAAGGTTCTTATCGATCAGACCTCAGATGCCCGCAATACATCTACAACTTTCTTCAATTTCTCATAGTCCAATTTTGCCTGCTCCAGGACATCTTTGTGTTGATCAATTAACTGCAAGTACAAAAAAGTCATTGACTCATTGTTAAGATAACAATTGGCTGGAAGGGTAAAAACAACAGAGCCGAATATAAATCTTACCTCCTGATGTTTTTTACAGTCCTCTTGAACAGAAAAGGCTCTCTCTTCAATTTCTTTTAAGGAGGATTGTAGGTTCTCCTTTTCCTCTATAAGTCGCTCTTTCTCTTGTCTTGAATCCTCAATCCCCTTTGTCAACTTCTTTATCGTTTTCTGGCCTGTTTCTATCTGAACTTTACAACGGTTGATCTCAGTGCTGCTTTTATCAATATCCTGACAGGCAGGTTAGATGATAAGTGAAGTTCATTCATAAAATCATGAACCTATTTATTCATTTACTTACAGATTGCACTTTGCTAACTTTAGCCGCCTGTTTCTTCAGCACTTCTCCACCAGCATTTTCAATTTTGTTCTGAAGCTCAAGAGCCTGCAAGTTAACAGACAGGTTATATGCTGAAAATGAAATGACACTTACTAATCATGTCCGAGTGGCTCAGCTGAAAATCCTTATCTATTTTGTGTGGAGTCATGCATGAATACTCCATATAGTTATGCATGGTTGCTCATAAAACAGCGGTGACCAAACTTGAATAATCCATGTATATGCATGTTCATAAAACCAGTTGGGTCAACCTGAATCATCCATGTCTCTGTGGTTAGATTTCTTATAGATTAAGAGAGTGTATGCAGTAACTTCAGTTTTCCTCTGAACTCCTGAAACAGTTTATTTAAACTCCTAGGAAATAAGCTTGGGGTAGCAGCTTATTCAAAATCCCGTTTCCAATTTAAACTCAGACAAGTTTATTTTAAACAGAGTTTCTGAATTTTTTTTGCAACTGATTATATGCTGGGTTTCATAACACTAAAAACTGTTGGTGTTGGTGTTAAGGAAGTTAATCTATATGCTGAAGGCCTGAAACAAATAAACTGTTCCAAACACCCCTCATTAGCAAACCAGTTTTTAAATGCCAGATAGATGTATAACCTTTTCCTTCAGCTTCTTTGAGCCATGGATAAGCTTGTCAATTTCTGTCTCCTCGGCAGAAAGAACTTTATTGAGCTCCTTTAGCCTATCTACTTCATCCTTATTTGGTTTGGAAGCTGCCTTGAGGGGACCTAGCTGTTTCTCAAGATCGCTCAATACCATCTTTAGGCTGTCAGTCTGTCATGAAAATAAGTCTGATGTTATCGATGACCATGAAAAGTTGTCAAACAGCCAAACTTTAAAGAAGACAACATCAAAAGTGACCTCTTTCTGGCCTTTTGCCAAATCCATTTCCAGTTTTGAAATTGCTTTTTCTGAAACATGGTAACGCTTCACAGCATCAGCTATTCTTGTTCTTATACTACCTAGGCTTTCAACCAAATCTGATAGCTCCTTTTCGGCAGTTGCCATAGCTTCTGCAGAGACACTGGCTGTGCGGATTGCGGTTCCCATTTTACCACCACGTGGTTTACTTCCCCCACCGCTCATTGTACCAGATTTTTCAAACATAGCACCATCAAGAGTCACTATGCGCCAGGACCCCTTATTACCATAAGCAATACGGCTTGCCTGTGGTGGCAAGATGATGTAAAACAAAAGTAGTAAATATTAAAGCAGTATACTATTTAGGCTCCATGTAATATGAAATAGTAATAAAAGTTACGGAAATTTTCATCAACTATCAAATGGTACAAAAGAAACTTTTCATAATTGAGATGACAGCATTCTCCTGACTACTCGGCATGTATGAGTCACTTTCTAAGCAATTATTTCTATGTTTCAATGCATGTGAAGACTAAATCAAGAGACTTATACTTCCAAATAACAGAGAGCAATGCGGAAAGAAAACGAAAGAACCATTACTGATATCATTGACAACATGAAAGTAAGCCAAAAGTTTCACCCTCCCTTAGTGTCCCTTTCAGCCAAAGAGAATATGAGACCTCTCAATCAATATCCAAATTTTATGCTTAAAAACTTGCTTTACCAAGAAAAACTATATAAATTTCCATATAGTGAGTGACCTACCTGATCAATATCTTTCACCACGATGGTATTCCCAATTGCTGCAAAAAAAGCACGTTTAATTCTCTCATCTTCAACATTGATCAGGTCAAATAGGCGCCGAGCTCCTTCTTCGGGCATTGTTACACTAGGAGTGTGATTCGCTTGCTTCTCCTGCGAAGAATTGACTTTCTATCAGTTGATAATTAAACACTCAAGCTGAAAACCATGTAACTTTTTAGTTTTTACCAGAGAAAGGAAAGTAACTTACAGAGGAAACTATTTTTTATTAAACTATGATTCATGCATAATCAGGACTAATCTTAGACACAGCAACATTGTCCCCAAACATCCTAGGTGAATTCCATAAACAGACAATGATGTTATCATTTTTTGGCAATGGATAAATAATCGCATGGTCTGTCCAAAAATAATGACTGCGAAGGTTGTTCACAGATTGGAAATAATAATGATAAAGTACATAAATTTCTCCAAGTAAACTCTAAATTTCCACATGAATTAACCAAAAAGGCAACTCCTTTTTAGCTCTGTCATGGAAACTACACATCATGCATATTAAAATGAACGGAATGACTGTCTTGGTTCATAAAGAATTTCTAAGACTCATGTTGAACTTTCACAGGATAAACTAAAATTTAGAACCAGCTTTGTTCGATGGTGGCAACTGGAAATCAAATCAGCAGCAAATTGATCAATGTACTAAAAAATTGTTTGACTTTGCTGATTAATTGAGTATTTACATTCTTAAATTTCAGTATCTTACAGCACTGCATTACTCATCTAAAACCTTTAAGCTCTATGTGCTCTTATTTATCTGACGAAACTGATTGTTCGGGAAACAAGAAGATGATCATTTTACCAGAATCATGAAAGTAGCAACACCAAGATTTTTGCTACGGAGAAGCTCCACGCATGATTGTGCAGCAGCAGTTGTTTCCACAACAATATAATCAAGTCCAGCACATGCAGTTGATATTGCAACATCATACTTTCCTGCAAGGGAAATTCAAAGATTAATTTATAAAACGGGAAACTTACAAAATAACTTAAACTGACATTATAAATGTTGCCATTTCATCAAATCTCGCCAGTTTGCATTGTATAAAAAGAAACATTATTAGATTTATCTATCTTAATACATCAGCATTTTCAGCTGCAAAGAGCTAAGACAGTAGATTCGGAAGAAGGTTCAGCAAAACGTAACATTATTGTATTTGTGATTGCCAGAAAAGGTAGCTTCAGAAGAAGGTTCTGAGTGTGAACAGGATGCACTTAATTTCATAGGAAGCCAAGCATCATACTACGAACCATCCACAAGTCAAAATCACTCGCTTTAGTGATTATAAGGCAAGAAGGACCAACAACAACAACAACAATAATTAGGTAATTACAAATATTAATAAAATTACAAATAGTAACAATAAATAATAATAATAATAATAATAATAATAATAATAATAATAATAATAATAATAATACCTCCTTTTCTTAAACCACTCACATTTAGAACGGCACAGAGTTTAAGATGGAAGAATTAAAAAAAAATTGGTGGAGGTACTATGCTGATAAAATTGTTGGTGGGCGATAAAAAGTACAGATTCAATGAATAGAGTATGAGCAGAGTATAAATAATTAATAGTGTAGATGGTTTGTTTTCATAAAGGAAAGTGAACGTTTGTAAAAACACCAAATGTGGACAATGTGAATGGTTGTGAAAAAGCAAAGTGGTTCGCCATCTTCATAATCATCACCACCATCATCATCAAGGTTCAGATGGTAAGATGGCCTTTTTTCGTAGGTACCAAACTGTGCAGGGATTAGAGGATGGTCTGTATGTGTCCATAGCCATACCCTTGCATTTCTGCAAAGAGTTTGTTTCCACGACTCTAGCTTGCCAGAGGGAGCAGAGTGTTAGGATTAAAGATTGCAACAGTTCAGTTCGGCTAATGTTATCCACCAACAGTTCGAAACAGACAGACAATATATATTCCTGAAGAGCTATACATGCGCAGGATATAGTAGGATTGGCATCAACTGATCATAAATTTATAAAAAGAAACATTTTTGTATTTTCTGGCACAACACAAACAGAGATGCTCACCATCAATGGCCCCCAAGTCTCCCAGCCGACCATAAATCCCTGGTATGTGATTTGCCTCCTTGGCTTGCAGAATCGCTTTTAAGACAGACCCCTGACTCTTTTCAGATTCTAAAGTAGATAAAAGCTCTGCAACCTTTTGTCTTGCAGCCTGTTCTCTAGGAATCAATCGGTCTTGCTCTTGAACACATGTCTGTAATTGCCACATGCCCATCAAGAAGGAACATAGAGACTCAAGAAAGATAAAGAAGAAGAAAAATAATGAGTGGCTTACTTGCTCCAGTTTACGAGCTTCGGATGCTTCAAGTTTTTGCTTCTCTAACTCAACCTGAATATCCTTTACATTAGAAATCGTGGTCTCGATTTTTCCTTTTATTTCATCAATCTGTCTTTGGGCACCTTCGTAATTAGCACGGCCAGCTTCATGCTGTAATAGATTCATTAGCATGTGGGAAAAAAAAAAGTTCCAACAAAAGAGAGAAAGATGAACGCTAGTTAAGAATTTAGGAGCGATAACAGATGGCAAAGGGTTGAGAAAGCACATCATGCCAAAATCTGTATACTGAAATTCTGATAGTATCACTATTTTGAGAATCCAATTATGGGTAATTCTATGGTAGTGGTGAAAACTTTCGTTTGGTTATTTCTACATACACATTCGGGATTAACATCTTGCTACTATGTGGCCACTTAGCTTCACTTGAACTCTTCACTAATTTTATGGGCTCATTTCTGTCACAAGTGTATTTCTTATCCATTTTCATGTTGAAATATACTATCATTATACATCATTATATCATGCATTATGTGGAGGATCAGGGAGATCCAGTAAGAGGAGAATGCAGGCTCCACATAGTATGGCGTGGGGTTATCTTTAAGTTCACACCAGTTTTTTAACACAATACAGGAAATTCATGTGTTTGTGATTTTGTGTATGCAACCATGAATGACTCTGTTTCTAACTTCAAGAGACGAAAGAAAAAAAAATACGGGTCAAATGCACCTAATCACTGTGTAATTTGGCAGAAACTTCATGCATAAAGCAGTCTGATATCATGAATTGAACAGCAGTCTGTAGAATTCTAAAATGTATACCTTATGAATCAAGATAAGAAAAGAGAAAGAAAACAATTAAAATTGAGACATCCATTATAAGTGAAAAGCCTTATATCGCCCCTCCAAGTTCAACGAGCCCAATTATATGGTTACACACATAAGACAACAATCCTATATCATTATCGTACTGTGAGCTAAGGGAAGTGACAGAAAAAGGTTAAAATTATTGCAGTTAAACCCAAACAGCATTACCTATATGTTGAAAATGGAGTTATCTAATCCTTTTTCTTGATTGGCATTTGTTTGGGTATCATGAACACAGATTCTAGTACCACGACAACGTTAATGCGGGATTGCTTATAAAAAATCAAACTATATCACATAGGTTGTGGCAATAACTTAATGTTGGAATGTAAGACACAATTGACAATTGTGTTACCAAGTACCAACCCACCTTTTCATTCAAAAGGTTCCTTTCAGTTGTTGCAACTTCAAGTTTCCCTCTGTGCTCAATCAATTGCTTCTCCCAGGGTTCCAGTTCAGTGCGAACAGCCACAAGCTCACCACGAAAAGCTTCTGTTTCGGCTGTTCAAATCAAGAGAGCAACTAAATGTTAAATACCGTAAGAATAGATGAACAATAAAATACGACCTCATTCTCCAGGGATACATTAATTGCCGGAATAACTAGGCAATGATGTAACTTTGGTATATCTAGCACCTATAAATGCATAGCGAGGCATGCACTTTGCCAAAAAATGAACATTGTCACGTAACATTTTTAATAGTTTAAACAAGGATGCCAGTAACATGATTGCAGATTCCAAAATAACCACAGGCATCTAGATCTGAAGAGTCCGAAATCTTAGGTATTTGACTATTTGAGGCACATTAGATTATGCTGCATATGAGAAGATCATTTTTAAACATGAAGAGTCTAAGGTGGAAAGATAGCGCAAATATTCATGTAAGAACCTCATGGGTCTGACATGTTTCAAGACATAAAAGTCTATCATGTATGATTTAGAACTGTGCACACAAGCTAACAAACGCTTGTGCAGACATGCCCAATGAACCGTTATGCATTATTTGTTGATATGCTTGTGACATCTGCTTTCAACTAAAGTTGTAAGAACTTGTCAATTTACAGATCCGTGATGTTGAAAGCAGATATCAGCAAGAAAGATTCAGCATATTCCTTAACGTTCTTTTCATATTTCCCACACATATACATACAAATAATGTACCCAGTACCCATTCAGTTAGACAACAGTGCCGGAGGAAGAGATAGAGCAGCAGAATATAATCCAATGAATTGTGTTCAAGCATCTTTGACTTTCATACCTTTTGAATTCTCCTTGATTTCTTCCAACAACTTCTCTTCATCCACTAAAAGCTTTTGCAGTTTAGGAATGTTTTCCTCAAGCTGAGGAATCAAATTTCTAGATTCTTCGCACTCGCTGGTAAGATTTGTAATCTTAGTCGAATCCTACAAGGAAGTGAAAAGAAAGATTTATGCACAATATGTCAAATTAGAAATTATGACTCTGAAGGTTGGACATATTTCCACATACTTTATCAAGTTTATCCTCAATCTTCTTAATCCTTTGCTTCAAATGCTTAAAATCCTCTCTATATTTCAGGTCTTGTCTTTCAAATTCCTGGAACTTTTCTTTGCAGCTCCTGATGCCACTATCTAGTTCCTGATATTCACCCATCATAATCAAACGGAATCATTATGCAAGTTCTGAAATTCTAAATTTACAAACAATGCGAAAAGGGGTGTGTATGCTTAAAAGCCATAACATGAACTTCAGAGTATACCTCTTGTCTCTTAACATGTTTCGCGTGTAAAGTTTCAATTTCTTTTAATGTTCCAGTATTTTCTCGAATTTTCTCCCTGTGAAAGAGCATCATTAATATCCATTGCAGATTTAATTCTCTACACATACTGAAACCATTCAAGTGGAACTACCTTTCAGTCGTTACATTCTCTTCCAGACTTGAAAGAGTTGACTGCAGTTCTGCCATCTTAGTAGCATTTTCTTCCGAAGCTAACTTTGTGGCTTTCTCTTTCCATTTTAAGAGAGATAATTCTTTTAGCATGTAGCCCTCCGCTTCATTCTTGACTCCCTGGGGAAAAAAATAGAAGGCCACAACACAAGAACATTTGTTACTTTTTGGGTGAGAAACAAGAAGTACAATATATATGGATTAACGTGAAACATTACCTCGAGGTTCTCTCTTTCTTTCTCCGCTAACTTAACCATTTGAACCACACCAGACCTTTTTTCATTCAGCTCTTCCAGCCTACACAAATTAAGAAAACGGAAAAATAAATAAGTGCTAATTTTGCAAATATAATGTGCATTTTAAAACACAGTAGGTATATATGCTAATAGATAACCCCAAAATTATAAAGCAATCTGCTATGAGCCTACATGAGGTTGCATAGAAACTCAATTCCAAACTGTCTTCAGCATTGATCAAATAAATAATAGTCTAGCCACTCTGGACATATATGGCAGGATGTTTATTAGAAACTACAAAGCTGTAACATTTCTACTAAGCATTTTAATTTGTGTAAATTCTATTGAGACGCACCAAAAAAATCAGTAGACAAGTGTTGAACCAGAAGCTGAACACTTCAATGAAAATAAATGTTTCACCTAAATTCTGCAGGATCATATACATGAAACTGACAAATTGATTAAAATGCAATGTTGCTTCAGCTGAAGCCAGACACAGCCTAGTTTATGGATCCATATTGAAAGAGTATAAGTGTCTCTAGATAAATCCCATAACTTACTGTTTAAAGGACTCGTCAATCTTCTCGACATATTTGTTTGTACCAATGATATCCTCAAGATACTCAAGAAAGCCTTCATCATGAGGTCCTTGTGCCTTTGGCTTCATGAGAGATATTTGTTCTACTTCTCCCTGAAGATACTAGATATGTCAGCATCCAATACACGGACATATAGCAATTAATATAAAATATATTCTGGACAAGATTGCATATCTATAAAATTAAACCTGAAGAATCAAAAAGCGGTTGTTATCAAGGTCAACACCTTTCCCTCTCAACAACTTGGTAACCTCCGTGAAGTTACTCGTGCGGTCATTAATATAATATTTGGAGGAGTTATCCCGAAACGCAACGCGAGTGATCACAAAATCACTTCCTGGAAAAGCTTCATAAGCCCCTTCATCCTACAACCAAAAAATGAAGCCTTATTCAATACTAAAAACACACATGAGTTTCTCAACCACCTCCAATTCACAACGGAAACATAGTACAAAAATAAAGTAGCAGAAACAGAAACAGCATACCAAATCAATAATCTCCTGAAAATGAACTGACACCCCAGCACTGTCCAAATTCTGATGGTTACTGGAGTTATGAATCAGCTCAGACACTTTATTCAGCCGCATCTGCAGGCCCAATAACACACACACCAAAATCACTCGTCAAAACAAGTCAATTTCTTGAAGAATTAAGAATCTCTAAACAATTAATCCAACCAAAAATTCATGTAAAAGTGTCTCAAAATCGCACCTGCTTAGCACGCTTCCCGAACACGAAAAGCATGGCATCTATCACATTGCTCTTCCCGCTTCCATTAGGCCCAACCACCGCCGAGAAACTCTACACTCGTCAGGGTTACAGAATCAATACAGTATACTGTTAGTTCATAGCTAGAGCAGCAATTACTGCAGTAGATAACGACTGAAATTGAAGGAAAATGAGCGAAAAAAAACCCTAACCTTGTGGAAAGGGCCAACGCGCTGTTCACCGGCGTAGGATTTGAAATTGCGCATCACCATCTCCTTAATGAACAGTCTCGGACGAGCTCGAGACTCTCCGGCAGCTGTTTCCGTCGATTCCTTCTCTCCGTCCATTGGATAGATCGACTGAGGAGGTTTTGATTTGGGCGTTTGTGTTTCTTTCTGCTATGCTTTCCACTTGAAATGAAATGAAATGAATTTGAATTTGTTGAGTTGAATTTTGAGTAGCGAAAACACTGGGCGGGAACGAAATTTTGCTTATTGCTTTCTTAGTTGACCAGATCGCCTCGTCCAACCTCCCAAAGTTTAATGACCCGACCAATAATCAGTCAAAATAATGAGTTATATAGTGTTTGTACAAACTTATAAAGAATTTATAATAGTTTATGTACGATGCAATTATTACGCTTATGTTATCTGTTAATTGAAAAATGTTGTATACGGTGATGAAGGTTATGTTACGAGCAACGTTATGAGTTTTTTGTCTTGTGTTTAATGCTTCTTTCGTCTTCAGCTCATATAAAAAGTTACATGTTCCATATATGTTTGTTCTAATACATACGTTTTGTTTTGTTTTTTAAGTATATATTATGAAAACAAACACAATAGTGAATTGTACTTCCTCCGTCCCGTCCGATATTACCCGTTTTACCATTTTGGGTGTCCCAAATAAAGTTTCTCATTTCCATTTATGCCAATTTATCCTTCAACTATAATAATATATTTATTCAACTTTCTTAAAAAATCACACTCTAACATTATTTTATTCAAAAGTCAACTTAACATACTCCAACAATCAAACACACTAACATTATTTTATTCAAAAGTAATACACCCTTATTTTTCTCTCTCCAAAAGTAAACGGGTAACATCGAACGGAACGGAGGAAGTAAGTTGATTCAATTTACGTAAGCATTATCTCGTGTTCAAACCTTGTGAATGTAAAAACACCTATGTATAAACTGCCCCTTAAAAAGTGCTCGGCAATGCTCGACCGCAATGCGTTTCTTATATATTTAAAAAAAAACTCAAGTGTATTTCATCCAAAATAACTAAATCGTGCAATTTATTTTCCATAGCAGATAGTTACGCACACCACCCATGCAATTGGCCCACAAATTGTTCCCTACAGTTCAAACAATTATATATAATTCCAAAATATAATTTTTATCTATTTATTATCTGACCAAGTAAAAATTAAATGGTAAAGAAAACTAATTGGACTCGATTGCAATTTACAATGTCACATTACTATACATTTGACTCGAATAGTTTGTATTTTACAAAATTGACACATAATAATACAGGGTAATTCACATTAAATTTCAAAATAGCCTCACACTTCATTGTAAAATAGACCTCAATATAATTTTATATTGTAAAGTTCAAACTAACCCAATGTTGAAAGCGAAAAAAATAAAAAATAAAAGGGAAGAACTTCCATAGAAGCTCTTTCGTCCTCCACTACCACTTGACCTCCACACATCTAAATCGGGTCACCACCACCACCTCCAAATCGGAACTCCGCCTCCAGGGCCGCAGTAACCTCCAAAACTCTTATTTGGAGTTGCTGACACCTTCAAATTTTGGAGCCGTTGACATCTCAAAAATTGAAGTTGTCAAGAGCTCGAAACTGAGCTTTATCCGTCAACTTGGAATGGTGGACAGATCGGATGCGGAGATGAATGAGGTGGTGGTTGCGGTGATGGTGGATGTTGGTGGAAGGTGGTTGAAGATGGTGGTGGAGGAAGCTAGTCGAATAAGATGGGTGTAAATTTTAATAGGTAGAGTTATGGGGGTTATTTATGAGAATTTTAAACTCTCAGGGTTTATCTTGCAATCTATGATAATTAATGAACATTGCAATTAAAAATAAAATACAAAATAGGTGAAAAAAGTTGACTTAATGTCTATTTTTAATTAGGAAATTTGATCAATTCATTATTTTGACGAAATTGTAATTCTTTGGATAGTGTGGAATTGTAATTGGACCAGATTTAAAAGGCACCTTATATAATTCACCATTTTCCATATTCACTCGCTCATATTAATCTATCTTGGGATATTGTAATTTAGCATATACGCCCAATGAGTTTTATCCATACCTAGTTCCTCACATTGATGAATTGAAATGAAACGTACATTTAGAAATACATTGCCATTAGAGGTGTACATAATAAAAACCCACCTGCACCGCCCGCCAAACCACCCGTTGCGTAACCGCCCGCGGCGGTTTTGATGTTGGAAAAAAACCACCGCGGGTAGAATTTTTTTCACCCGCCATTGGTGGGTGGGTGGCGGTTAGGACGGGTGTCACCTGCAGCCCACCCGACCCACCCGCTACATGTACATATATATGTTTTTTAATGTTTATATGTATTTTTATGTATGAGACTGAATAATCTATAGTTTACAATAAGTAATTAAGTACTACACATTTTGTTTACTGTTTTAATGTTTCTGTTAGGTCAATTCATATTCCCCATCTCTCACCTATTACCCATTGTCCCATTTCGCGCTTCCATTTGCCTCCACTCCAGCGGTCCAGCCAGGTAGATATGCATTCCCTGGAAAAGTTCTAAATTTATTGTTGTTGTTGTTGCTTGATGGTTGATGCAAGAACTTGATTATATTGTTGCTTTTAGTTATTCTAATTTCTTGTCATAAACCTGTTCTTTTTTTTATTTATTCTAGCATGCAACATGTTTTGGTGCACATTCAAAGCTGACACTACAGGAGCAGCCGTTTGAATTCCATTTTTAGCATCTTCAAATCAACTTCATTTTACTTTGTTGAACTTGAACATTTATTGGGTTGTGTTTGAGATTTATTGAATCATATTTTAGATGTACTAGACTTTTAACATCTTATGGTATCGTCAATAGCACGGAGTGCATTATTTTGTTTTAACATGTATTGTGAAATTTAATGACGTATATTAATGTTTATATCGTTATAAACCCGCCAATCCGCCCGCCTTAAATGTTAACCCACCCGCGGCGGTTTTAGAAAAAATACACCCGCCATGGTTAGAGATTACGACAACCCGCCATAGGCGGGTCGGTTAGAGTTTTGGAAAATAACCGCCCATACCCACCCACGTACAGGCCTAATTGCCATAGTAAATGAGTTTTTTTTTTCACACGATTTTTTTCTCCTGGCATCTATTTGCATTTTGCATCATTTTTAATCACACAAATTGATGCCATCATTAATTGACATTCATTCACGATACATCCATCCAGTTATCGATATTACTTGTATACAATGGAGTGTCATACCAAAATCTCAAGTTCATGAATTGCTTGAATGTATTTTCACAATTTTTCTTATATCATGTATCATGTGTTCGGTTCCAGTCGATACCATCATAATGGGCATTCGTAGTTACATCAATGCAGTGTCATACACTACATGTACAAAATTACTAAGGGTGGTGTTAGTGTGTAACGACCTGGCCACTAATATGCCGAGCCGGCCCATTAGACCGGCAAGGTTATACGTGACTGTCTCACACACGTCTCGCTGGTATGATGTTGTCCGCACGAATTTGCTTTTGGAGTTACCCAAAAGGCCTCATACCAAAGGAGAGTGGTGATATGCATATATACTATTCACCACAACCACTTTTAAGCGATGTGGGATGTTACAATCTACCCCTCTTAAGGGCTCGATATCCTCGTCGAGCTTTCAGCGATTACAATCAGTCTCGAGAGCATCCAACCGCA
This sequence comes from Plantago major, assembly GCA_026545765.1. NCBI lineage: Eukaryota > Viridiplantae > Streptophyta > Magnoliopsida > Lamiales > Plantaginaceae > Plantago > Plantago major. The sequence goes on from CM048841.1 coordinate 84,723,869, forward strand.
CAGGATTCTAGAGGTGGCCCCCACAAACTCAAGAGGTGGCTCCCACCACCCATACGGTGTAGCACTTTGCCCCGCATGGCACTTAGTTCTTGCAGTTCTGGATCATCCCGCTCTTATACCACTTGTAACGACCCAACCATCAATGGGCCGAGACCCGACCCATTGGACCGACAAGGTTACTCGTGACTGTCCCACACACGTCTCGCTAGTATGATATAGTCTGCTTTGGGCCTGAGTCCGCACGAATTTTCTTTTGGAATCATCCAAAATGCCTCATACCATATGAGAGTGGTGGTCTACATATATACTATTCACCACAACCGTTTTTAAGCTATGTGTGGTGTTACAATTAGATCAAGGACAATTTTAACTATGTACCATGAGCAATCGTGTTCATAGTAAAAATTATTGAAAACATAAAACAAAAACAAAAATGCTATGTAAATAAAAGATTTTATTTCAACTAACACTATCCATATAGTAATTTCTAACATAAGTACAATGGACCCTTACATCAAATATCTCAGTTTTATAAATTGCTTCAATTTTGTCCACACATCCACTTTCAACTAATTACAAGTCGAGAATCACATAGATCGATAACGTCATAATTGGTATTCATAATACACTTGTGCAGATGCTAATAGACAGTGCAGTGCACGGTCATACCAAATCTCTCACAATTCGTTTGGTATGGTGTATGGACCATTCTTACTTGGTTAGCAAGGCCCATTTTCTAGTTTGGTTGGAGTATGGACCAAGTGCTAGTGGGCCAACTGCTGGCCCGGGCTGAAATCGATAGGCAGGCTTCCTATTGGCTGCTGCGGTCTACGTGGTGACTTTGAGCTAGATATGAAGGACCAAAAAAATCTGGGTTTTGGCCTGGAATGGTTCTTGAGCTACGGTCCACGTAGGAAAAATTAGTGTAAAATAGTGATTTACTGTCATTTTCAACTGGAATGGTTCTTTCTTCCCACGGAAGCCAAATGTACCAAACACAAAACTCGCTTCAACTGGCCCATTTTAAAACCAAGTTATATAGAAATAAAATAGTGACTTACACCCATTATGTAGAATGGTCCATCATCAATACCAAACGGAGTGTCAAGGTTAGGGTTTGCTTCAATATTCTTCCACGGTCTTTTAATACAATATGTTCTACACCCACATTCAACTGACTACAGTTGGAAAATCACATAAAGCCTTAGTTTAGCACAAGCTTATTAGTTAGCTTATCAGTTCGATAAGTTTATTTTTGTAATAAACTTGTTACGTGAATGCCTAGCTGGTAGTTGATAAGCCATTTGATCTAATAAGTTTGTATTATAAAAAAAATAAGCTAGTTGATTTGTTTTCACATACCATATTTAGCAAATAAGCTGGCTCATCAGCTAATTGATTTACTAAACACAATTATAAAAATCAATTAGCTTATCAGCTACCCAATCGACTACCAGCTACCCAATTAGCTATCAACTAGATTATTAGCTACCAGCTAGCTTATCAGCTAGTTTTGTTAAACAGAGCCAAAGTATTACTGTCATAATTGGTATTCCCAATCACTTGTGTAGTTTTTAGACATTAATACTAATACTAATACTAATATACAATGCACTACCAAACATCTTGAGTTCATAATCCCTTAAAAAAAATTCCCATGACCTTTTAATATCATGTGTCCTACATCCGCTCTCAACTAATTACAACTGGAGAATCACATAAACCGATACCACCATAACATATATTCCATTATTCCTTATATGTACAAAACTACTAATGCTAAACATGCAATGCACTGCCAAACAAAAACATACTAAATTTGGAATCTTATTCAATACTCTTCCATAATCTTTCAATGTCACTTTTTTCACACCCGCTTTCAACTAACTACAGCTGGAGAATCACATAAATGGATACCATCATAATTGGTATTTCTAATACATCCATGCATTTCTAGACACTATATCTACGAAACTACTAATGATGTGTGTCTCGCATCCTTAGCTAGAGAATCACATAAATCGACATTGTCATAATTGGTATTCCTAATATGTTCATTCAATTATATACAGTATAGTTGTACAATTAATGCTGAATGCATTGTTACACACGAGACATCTCAAATTAGGAAATTGCTTTGATATCTTTCCATAATAAGCACATCATGCACACTATATAATGCCACCATCATAACAACAAAATGAACACAAAAACGACACAACACGAAAGAAAATGGCCTTCTCATCTATATTCCAACTTTCCTCCCTTGTTTGCCTCACAGTTCAACTTCTTGTTCTCAGTGACTTTGCAAGAACTACTGGTATTGCGATATTAGAAAATGTATGCCCGCTGACTAGAGATCAAAGACTCTGCCTGACCTATTTAAGGTCCGATGCTCGTAGTGAAAAAGCAAACCTGACGGAACTCGCACAGATAACCATCGACAAGGTGCAATATGATGTTGTCGGCTTCAAGACCAAGATCCATGCCCTACTTCTATCAGCTAAAGACCCAAAGCTCAGTAATCTTTACCGTGGTTGTGAGGGGTTTTATGCTGATGCATTGGATGCACTAACTGTTGCATCTGATCTTCTATCGAAAAAGCGATATGATGAACTTAAAGTTAATGGGGAGGTTGTCAGCAGTTCAGCGGATCGTTGTGAGCAACTATTTGGAGGTAAGTCGCCATTTGTTGCGGGAAGTAAAGAGGTGGAGGTTCTTGGTGATGTTATTGTAGTTATCAGTAAAAGTCTGGCTCATGCATGAGGTTTAAACTTATATGAGTTATTGGTGATGAGTAATCACTTTGATGACATGATGTAGGGTGGAATTTCTTTATTGTTTTTTGTTTAAGACTTGAATGAATGGCCATTGAAAATCCAATAAATTCTACATATTGTTTATCTCAATAATAATGAAAGAAATAAAGTAGATGAATGAACTGAAACATATAGTACATTTTAGCATCGAACATGCAGTTGAAAAATTTATTGCACTTAGCACAACATAAAAAATGCAAAAAATATTCCATCAAATACTATAAATCTGTACAAGTACTACGACGGAATAGAGATGCAAAATGAGCAGTGCAGGACATCAAAGATCCATCAGAGTTGTTATGTTCAGTATTTATCGGTTTTCACTTCCCCATACCTTCCTCTTAAATTTAATTTACATAGCAGATACTGCAGTTCCTTTACAAATGAATATAATGTAGATTAAGCTAAAACTATCATGTTTATCCAATCCAACTTCTGGCAAGAGTATTTCCAAGATGATATTTATGTGCTTGGCTTCCTTTCAACTTCAAGGAAGTCTACAGTTCATGTCTAATCTGGTTGTAAGGAGAACTTGGCGTATCATGCTCTTATAATCTATCTCTAATTGGAGGGAAAAAATAATTTGCGTAAGTAGTTATTTTCCAAAATATTAAACATGGAAAGGTAAAATATAGTCGGTCGAGAGCTTACTAGTAGCAGTTGAGATAATGTGAACAAGAGCTCAAATTACACACAAGCTAGATCCACTGTATTCTGATATGTACATCCTAATTGAGAGATAAGAATGGAAAAGATCGAGAAGGAAAAAATCTGCAAACAAAAAAAAAAAAAGGAATTATTACAGATACATTTATTCATTTTACATTTCTTTAACTCACAAACTATTTTGTCCAACCAAATTTATGATCTTTTTTATCTGATTATTACCTCTTCAACTATATCAAGCCCAAACCAAATCGCTAAACGATAAAAAATTCAAACAGAGTAGAGAACTGTGAAAATAATTACCAGTAAGAGAGAAGGTCAAGCGTCTGTTATTGTGTCCTCAAATGGAAATTTAACTGCATTCCTTAGCTTCCGGAGATTTTGAGCTATCTCTGTCAAGAGCTTGGTTCCCTCTTCTCCTCTTTGCAGTGTCATAACAGCATGCTTTAAGAAGTCGCTATCTGCTTCAATGATTCTCAATCTCTCCCTAAATAAAGATACTTCTCTAGTGAGGGTGGCCTTACTTTCGTTTCCTACAATAGAAGGAAAACATCACACAATGTCATGATAACAAAAGGATGACAAAGAAAGAAAATAAAAGATAATTCCTTTTGAGAAAATGAAAATCGACACGAAATAGTAATCACTAATGCAATAATTTCAGGAAAAAATCACATGCAGTTACCTTTATCTACATCTTCATTCTTGATTGTACCTTCTGATGAATCCAATCCTTCATCTACAGGCAAATGTACCAGTTTCTCAAGATTGCCCAAAATACTTAAGAGAAATGATCTCTCCCGATCAAAATCTAATGATGAGCCCTCCGAGTGCCAGCCTCCATACTCTGTTAAGCGTTCATAAATCAGCTCATTTTCAGCTTCATTCGAGCTATCACCATTTGATTTCTCACTTATCGACGCCATAGACTGAGATTTTATGTCCTGGTAATCATCCTCAGCATCAACTTCACAAATTTCGCTGCCCACATTCTTAATACGACCATATTTTTCCCTATATATCTCTATCTCCGTCTCCAAAGCCTTCATGTCTTCATCTCTTTTCAAGAGAATGTCTTTCATGACTTGAATAGCTTCTTGATCATATTCCGCTTGCTCTTCCATCATTCTTTGATACTGCAAAGCCTCCATTTGAACAGCCGCCTTTTCGGCTTGTAAGCGTGTAATCATGGCCATTGCATTATTTGCTGCGACAGCAGAGGCACTTCTTTCTTCATCTAACTCCATGTAGAGTTCCATTAGAGACCTGCGGTCTATACGAACTTGCCTCTTCAGACGATTCATAATGTCACCATCTCCATCATTCGTATCAATAGGATCCAATGCAAAGTCTACCTTGTCTATTGACATCTTCCTATTGCCCCTGTTGCCCCACCTAGGACTTGCATGAGCTGAGTCTGACAATGGAATCCCGAAAAATCGATTTCCCCTTGCAAAAATAGGAGTTCTAGTAGCATCATCATTTATATCATCGGTGTCAGGTAGCAAAGGAACTGTAATAGCTTTTGCATCTTCCTTAATACCTGATGCATGACATGGATAAACCATCTTTCAATAAGCTAAAGCAAAATTGTATGTTGGTGAAAATTACTCTCTGCAAACTATAGTTATTAGGTTTTCTATTGTTTTACCATAACGTCGTCCAACATCATTTATTTGTTTCAGATTTCCATTTATATCCTTTTTTCTCAAAATCCAAAATCCAACATGAGAAGGCAGGATCTTTGACACATAAGCTTAGTATGTGCTCTTTAGAGGTATTATTAGCATTTTAGCTTTTATCCGTTGTTAATCCCTCAATAAGACAACAACCTTAAAATAATTTTTACTCAATTAGACAGGGTTAAATGCAAAATACCCCATAAGTTATTGTAAATGTGCGCAAAACCCCCATTGAGTTAACAAATTAGTACCAACCCCCCCCTAAGTTATTAAAAAATGTGCGCGAAACACCCCTGAGTTATTAAAATATGTGCGTGGAACCCCCTCAGCCTTTTTTTTTTTTCGGCGTGCTCGTGTTAGGTGCGACAAAGGATGTTCTTTTAGGTTTTCTTACTCTAAATTAACGCAACTAGGTGGACTAGACATTCATAGTTTCAGTTTATTATCTTTTTGTCTTCACTTTTTTCCGTTTACATGACTAATTGGTATATGTTGTTGACATGCAGTGACAATTTTAATTAGTGTTATCTATGGTTGTTATTTATATATTTCAGTGCTATATAACCAGTAGTGTGTGATCGATTTTTATTGTTCATTTAACCAGGAAAAAAAAGTAGAGTTTTACTATTTTTAATAGCCCAAATTTAAGTCATTTTAATATTTTCGAAAATTTGGACAAACGAGTCAAACTGCACACAGTACAAATTTATCATGTATATTTAGTATTCATGTAAAAGGGGTATTGCAATTACTTCATAAGAATTCCATGGGATTTTGCGATTATTTTTAATAACTATGATTTTTTTTTTGCATTGATTTGGTGTAAGATAACATAAACAAACATATATAGTCGCACCTAATGAGAGTGTACCTAACACACTTTAAAAATAAAGGGTGGAGGGTTTTGTGCCCATTTTTAATAACTCAGGGGGGTTTGGTACTAATTTGTTAACTCAGTGGGCTTTCGCGCACATTATTAATAACTCAGGGGGGTGTTATGCATTTAACTCCAATTAGACACAATTTTTTAATACTCCACTAGACACAAAACTGCCTGACGGGGGGTAATAGGTAATAATAATAAAAATAATTTTCCCTCAATAGGGCACAACTGGAGTTTCTACATGCAAGATGATGGTTATCTAAGTTTGTAGAAAAATGAGCTTGTCGAGCAAAACAAGCCCTAAAGCTGCCAGTCGCAATGCCCATTTCCCAAATGAACACAAACCTGAGGTTTGAGGTTGCAACCAATGGGACGGGCATATCGTACAAGAGGAAAATGAAACATATTGACTAGATCAGGAAATAAATGGGACTAACCTGTAACAAATTAGTTGTGCCATGCTACCAAAACAACCCACGACAATTGCACGTAATAAATATTTAATGTTATATGAGTTGGTGAACAATATGCCAAAGAAGATGGACAGTGACATGCATAGTGTGGATCAGATCATGCTTGCTCATACATCTTTATGGTTTTATGGAATTTCATATTATTAACAAGAAGTGAAAATGATCAAGTTAAAAATGCAAAATACCAGTAGATAAAATTATAAAATTGCAATATAATCTCTCTATTAGCAATTTAGCATTCACGCACACTAATATTTGATACATACCTAGATTATCTCCATTTGAAACGTCTTCCTCTGGAATCTCAGATTCGGTATCTGACACAAACTTAAGCTCTGTATACCTAATATGTGGCAAGTCCATATTACGACCTTCTTCCTTTCTCATTCCAAGCATAGGAGCCCGAGGAGATGGATTTGGAGCATTTATGGACAAAGTCCTCCTGAATTTCACAGAAGATCTCAATTTCAAAGGCTCCCCACAACAAGAACACCTCAAAAGTCCATTTTTCTCGTCCAAGAACTCCACATCATCCTTTCTCAACGGCTTCATGAGCAATTTCCGATCATCATCCATGAAGCCATCGACATCCTTGTGCAAAATTCCAACAATGGACTTGTACTTATCGATGTCTGAATCCTTCTCCGTGGCGAAGGAGAGAAGACATCCCTCACACATGCTACGAATATCAGATAGCTTCTTGTGCACGTGGCAATACGCGAGGGACGAAATGTCCTTCTTGTGAACCTCACATATTGAATCATTGTAGTAAAAGCTAGAGTTTCTATGGACAAGTACATGATCTATTCTCGTACAAAGCAAGCAGGGGATCCTGAGTTCGAAGAATTTGGCGAATTCATTACACATGAAGGCAATGATCCCGTCTACAAAGAGCAAGACGATCATGGTCCATTCAAGTATAACATATACCAAGAAACGCGGGAATGCTCCCATTTTCTGCTCGATTAAGCTCAATAATGATCCGGAAGTCGGCATACTAACAAAGCTTGACTGGTGTTTGATAATATGTCAAAGAGAAAATAATCTTTTTTTGGGAGGGGATTGGGATGAAGTGATCAACCAAGAATGAGATGGATCATGATCATGAAGGGGAAATGCATGAAACCTTAGATCATGATCTATCTAACTGATTCCTATCTCTTTGTTTCTCAGTATGTATGAGAAAGTAAAGCAACAGAGAAATTGTGAGGTTGAAAGGTTTGAGAACAAATTGTTTAATGGTGGAATCGGCTTTCTGGCAATGTATGGAAATAAAAATGGTCGTCAGTTTTGTTCTGAAGCCAAGCGGTACACTGACCTGAATTAACGATCGACCATCCATGTTAGTTATGAGATGTTCACTTGTTATTACGCCAAATAAGTCAAGATTTAACCGATGAATCTTGAATAATCTTTCATTTTCTATCATTGCCTTTATTTAGGGTTTGGAGATACTAAATCCTTTTGACCCGGTAAAATTAGCCAAAAATAGTCTAGCACTCGAGTGGAAGATTTCATCGTCCATATCTTATATCATGTTGGTGCTAAAAGATTTATTTTTTCCTATTTCTCTCCAAATGTTCATTCTCCAGCATAATAAAAAAAATTATTCTAATAAAAACTGTGTTTCTATCACTCTTTCTCCAAAATTCTCCAGTTCAATAAGCGATCTTCCTCCAAAATAATGGTGATTTTTGGGCTTCATCAATACTTATTCTCTGCTATAAATTTACATCCATTTGCAAACTCCTTCCACCATAAAAATCATAAAGTGCAATTGAGTGTTGAAAGAAGAGTTTTTTTTCCCTCCAAATTACAATTGTTCTACACGGTTTCTTGTTTGGGAACATGTAAAATTTACTTTATGTTGTCTTATCATTGATTTGGGAATTGATGGGCCTTTTCCACAAAATCATAACTCCAACTTTTTTCCCAAAGTCTCATACTTATAGGAATGGGTCTATGTTTTTGTACTTCACTTTGTTGTATAGATTCTAGATGCTTATATCATTATTTATGCTTCCATGTATCACTTTGTATATTGCGCATTTGATTGGTACTTGCGATTTTTGTGTAGTCACAGTAGATTGGAGGACACGAGTACTAATTATAGTAGAGATCCAACTTGTTTTCGCACGAACTCGACTTGGTCTCATCATGTTAAATTATTGTTTGCATCTTGCATGGGTACACAAAGAAACATATATAGTATGCTCAATAAAATACCTAAACAATTTGTCCAACTGAACGATTTGGTAAATGTTTCTGATGATGATTGTATAAACAACCTACGGATGGATCGCAATGCATTCACAAAGCTCTGCTATGTACTGGCAAATTATTGGGGATTGTAAGATGAGAAGTGGGTTATTGTGCAAGAACAAACAACACTTTTGTTGCATATATTCACACACCATACTGAGAGTTGTGTTGTTAAGTTCGATTTCAAACGGTCTGGAAGCACAATTAGTAAGTACTTCAACCTAACACTATAAAATGTATCAAAACTTCATGACATGCTGCTTGTTACTCCACAACATGTAATCGAAGCATGTACCAATGAAAAGTTCAAGATTTTCAAGTTAATGTGTTACAATGAAGTTTCAGTTTTTTATTGCTCGTTGTTTTGTATCTTTTTCTGACAATATATTTTATCTGTGTAGGGTTGTTTAGGTGCACTTGATGGTACATAGATAGATGTGAAAGTGCCACAGATAGACAATGTGAGATATAGAACTCGTAAAGGCCAGATTTTCACTAATGTGCTTGGAGTATATGATGAATATGAAATTCATTCACATCTTAGCCGGATGGGAAGGTTCCGTAGCTGACAGTCGTATTCTATGTGATGTCGTTAGTCGACCTAACGGGTTGCAAGTCCCAACTCAAACAACCCTCTAACTGATTATCTTGATTAATTCATCATGGAGTAAATAATATTATTTTTCACATGAACCTATTACTTGTGCGACAATGGTTGTGCAAATGCGGAGGGTTTTCTAACACTTTACCATGGAACATGATATCATCTAAAAGAGTGAGGTCCTATAAATACTCAGCCAAGAAACTACAAAGAACACTCGGCCTAGTTCTCTTTATTTACAACTTTAATAATAGATGGGGCTTACATAGGTAATCGGCACTTTTCTTTCACAACTTAATGGCGTGCCAGCTTTTCTACTATTTTGATCTATTGTTGCTTTCTTATTGTAATAAAATTTTGGAGATGGGTATTCAATTAGAAGTATCTATTCTACATGTTGCATTAGTTCTATGTTTTTTTTGTATATAATAAATTGTCACAGTACCTTTTTGGGAAGCTCCTTAATTTTTCCAGTCAAGTGTACTAGTTGCTGTAGATTCTTTGAGTTTTGTTTGTAGTTGATATGTAACACTCATATTTGTAAAGTCATTTGTATTGTGGATGAGTTTTGGTTCCCTATCAGTTGATTTATGGGTTCTTATTCCAGAGCTAGCAGGTAGCTGAAATAAGATCTACTAGAAGTCTGGAACCTTTTGTCACACAATAGAGTTTTGATGGAAAATTTATAGCAGCAAGAGTTGACGAAGTATCATAAACTAGCTGAAAATGAAGGAATTTTTTTATATAAATGTGCATCGTTATGTTGCTAAGTCTCCATGAAAACTTCTACAACTCTTTTTGCATCCAATGTATTTTGCAAAAGTATGTCATCACTTTTGTTATTGTAGCATTTTTGGTTTGCATCGGCACTCACTAAGATGGCACATTGGTTAATCTGTTCACTATAATATATGATTACCCAGCCTTGATTCCATTTATTTGAATATTAGTTTTGTTCTCTTATGAATGAAGTTAAATGTTGAACACATAACATGAATTAGGTCTTTGGGTTCTCAATTTTAAATGATTTTTTGTCCATAATTAAGTCTCTGTTTAGCACAAGTTTATCGGCTCCATGAACTTATTTTCGTAATAAGCCTGTTACGTGAATGCCTAGTTGGTAGCTCATAAGCTTGTCCATAAAGATTATCAAAAAATTAAGCCAGCTAATTTATTTTTTTTACATACCATACTTAGCAAATCAGCTAATTGATTTACAAAACACTTATAGAAAACCTACTAGCTTATCAGCAACCCAATCAACTCGTAGCTTATAAACTACCAGCTAGCTTATTGGTTAGTTCTGTCTTTCTTAATTTAGGTTCGTAATTTATTATTCAAGTCCATACTTAACATGCTTCTAAGGTATCTTAAATACAAGATGGCTAAATAATTTACTTTGTGTAGTGAATATAAATATATTTATATAAATTAAAAAGTACACATGTATATACGGGCCCAATACATTCCCTAAATTATAAAGATGTGATTATGGATGGCAATGGGTCGAGCTTCTGGAACCCCGCCCGGGCCCGACCATTTTTTCAAAGGCCCATGAACCGAATCGGCATGAAATTTGGGCCAGGGCGCAATGCGGCCGGCCAGGGCCTGTAGTTGGTATATATTTTTAAAGTTAAGGAACATTGTTGCATGTATTTACATAATTATTAATGACATAGTTATATGTAGCCCAATTGGTTGAAATCATGAACATTTAATTGCCAACATCCACGTTTAATTCTCAGTGGTGGATATTTATTTTAATAACTTTTTTTTATATTTACCTTCATTTAATAGAAAATGATTCTATGACAGTCGTTTATGTATCATTTTATTAAATTATTTTCAAGATAATTATCTATATTAGTATATTTTAATGTTTCATATTGTATGAAACATAATTCACAATCATGTAAAAAATTAAATACACACATATATAAATAAATAATATAACATGTATTAATATATAAACATATATGCCGGGCCGAGCCTACGGGCAAGTTAGGCCTGTGGGCTTAACATTATGCCCAAAAATGGCCCTAGATGGCCCAAAGGCCCGGACGGGGCGGGCCCAATTCCCATCCCTCGACACGATGACATCGAGTTCCAATGGTTTCAATTTAGTTTGCATAAACGCTTCACAGTTCACATGCAGACATGCTTGCCAAGTTGAGGTTTGCTAGTGTGCATGTGCTCTTCCATGGTTGATGAAATATAAAGTGAGGCAACTATTGATCATGTAAGGGTGATCGTAGATGAATAAAACACATTTCGGAATATAAAAGACACTTATAATGACCAATTTGATTTTTTTTAATGGATTGAGGTGTGTTACTTCGATCTAGTGTACGATATCTATAATCAAAATTGGATACTCTATAACTATTGCTTTAATTTATTCACTTTCGATGCGATGGCATGCCTTAGTCACCGTTAATATCCACAAATATAAATAATAAATGATCGTGGGAATTTCGAAATTTGATTAGAGCAATTGTAAATAATTCTATAAATTCACATATAAGACAAAGTCGTGACAAGATCATGTTGGAGTATCGCAACTCATTAATTAAGCCCGTTTTATAACCAACCCACCCATGACTTTCAGATGGCGGCTGGTTAAGTAGGGTTCGTATGTTATTCACATCGACCGCATAATTCATTCTCCTATATATACTCTCATTCAAAACACAACACACACACTCACCCCCACTCTCTCTTTCATAGGCAGACTTCAGCAAAATACGTCTAATTTTTCATTGTTCTTTATGATATGTATTATTGACATTGCACGCCTCCCTCACCCCTAACCATAAAGAACCTACAAAACCTACAACATTTTGATGATATTTTATATTCAAACCTGATTCTCGACTTCCAGAATTACAAACAAGCAGATCCAATTTGCGACCTTCCCTGTCGATTAATTCGTGGAGCGACTTCTCTAAGACCTCGATCTTATAGATCTGTCTTAGATCCTTGTGATCTAGGTTCGACAATCGACCTTCATGGTATGAGGTCTACTATGGTGGGAAATATGTTTGTGTATGTTAAGGTGAGATGGCCCGTGTCGTGTGCTACGATACATGTAGATCTTCAATTTCTCGTGTGTTTGATATGCCATACGTGTTATTTCAAGGTACATTGTGCATGAAACTAATTTCTATTTAACAAGCACGCACAAATATACAATTGATAACTGATACTATACCTATGCACGGCCATTTGAATGCATCATCATAAAATTCACATGTACCATCTTCAAACCCTTTTTTTAATTAACTTTCGTTCTCACCGTCCCATCATCGATTTTTTTTCCAGTATAAAGTCGGGCGAAGAGTAATTTTTGTTTGTTTTTCCGATTCTTCATACGTATGTTACGAAAAAGTTTGTTTTCGGTATACAATCACCGAAATGAACAATTGGTCATGAACTTTATTAAGTTACATGTATTGAAAAGAATTGTACTATCTTGATAATCTTGACTATATTCAATGAAGAATTTGAACTTTAAAAAAGTATACACGGTTTGAAATGTACATTTACTACTTTTTCTCTCAAACAAATTATATATTCACATAATCATTATATTAAAGATATGATTTATCACTCACATACTGTATATAAACTTTTATGACTTTATCCCAATTCTGTTCAACATTTACAGAATTGAATTAATTACTTTGTAGACCAAAATCCAAAAATGCAATCCCATTTATTTCCAATCACCATGATACGGTACAACACTCGCAAGAGAATGTACAACTCAAGACGAACCTAATAATATCGTCAACACACAGTCAATAAAGCTTTTCCCAGACAGACATATAAGCATTCGCTGGACATATCTATTCTACAGGAAACAAAGGAGAAAGACACTGACAGATAAACATACAATACAAATTCAATCCGGCAAAATTCAAATAACATACACACAGATAGATATATATCTATAGGTGTATCTATCTAAGCTGAATCGGAAATTGGGGAGAAGTGGAGATGGAGCTCCAAAACACTGTGAAAGAAGCCCTAAACGCACTCTACCATCACCCAGACGACGTCGTTCGCATGCAGGCCGATCGCTGGCTTCAGGATTTTCAGAGGACAATTGATGCTTGGCAGGTAGACCTTGCTGTTTCTGCTTGAGATTGATTTTTCAATTGATTTTTGTCACTCGTTTGGTTCATTTGGTTGCGATTGGATTTTAGAATGTTGATTTGAGTTGAATACCAATCGGTTTTTGACACTTGATTTTGTTTGGAGAGAAACAAGTTGCTTTAGAGTGAGCTGAGTTATTTCCACAGTTGATTTGAGCTGCATTTGTAATGGTCAGCTCGTTCGTCAATGTGGCGGATTCTACTATTAGCATTTGTTGTAACTTCGAAGCAATTAAGTCAAGGTTATTCTGTATTTTTAAGAATTTGAGAGAAATAAACTACCCTAATTTCACAAGTTGACTTCTGTTGTCTCATGTAACAGTATTCATCTCTCTCGTCGATTGGAACTGAATAAATTTGATTTGGTATCTGACCTGAATTGGTCTTTTGGCATTGCAAGTACCTTGTTCCGAAAAAAAATCTTATCTTTTATGTGAAATCTAGTAGCCTACACTGCAAATTAAGATGAAGAACACCAATTAGTAAGGGTGATTCATTTGCTGTAGACCATCTCTTTTATGGCTCTGTATGGGTGGATCCTATGCAGCTGATTAATTTTGACTCCATTATGAGCATTGTACTTCTTCTCATCTTTGGTCCGTCCCACCTTTTTATGTTACCCATGCCTTGTTGAATTGAATCTTAATGGGTGAATTGATTTTTTCTTGTCGGGGTATGAGATTGTGTATGCGGTAAGCTCTAGACAAATTGATGATTTAGCAGGGCTTCCAAGAAGCACATGAAATAGTCACGACAAGTAGTTGGTGTTTCTAAAGTCTTGGAAATGCTTTGTTTTGTTTGGAAAGTTTTAGTTTTTCGGTTGTAGCTTTTAGACATAAAAACTGGTGATTGTACGGGAGTTGCAATATTTCCTGCCAGGTTTTGCTTAAACTCTGATAAAGTTTGGAAACAAGTTGTTGAGAGAGTGATCTCGATGCTAGTTAGTAATGCTTCACCACAGCAAGTATTTTTCTAGATCACTGATGTTTCTGTAGATGTAGGTCATTATATGCTTTCTAACTCAACACTCTAATAATTTCTATTGGTCTCAATCAGTTTTAAAGGAAGAACTAGTTTGTCGAACCTCTATGTCTAACTTGTGTTTGATTCTAAGGAGCTAACAGAACCTTATTCACCATGCTAAACTGGTCAGCTTAGTTGTTTCTGGGCAATTGCCTGCAATTACCAAATCTTACTGGTTAAAGTTTGCTTATTGCAGTTCATCTGTTTCGTTGTCACGTCGATGGGCTAAGAAGTTGTACGGAAGATTTGTACATCCATGTTTGGTCTCATTTTTATATGAGAGTATTTAGTAATTGGTACTTAGATGTCCCAAAAGGTGTATGGTCTCTGGATCTTGCATTAGTGTTATGACGCTTGTTTAGTTTTCTAGTAAAGGAATCAAAGTTGAGGTTATGATATATTTGAGAATCTGCAGACATGTATTCTATTATCCGCTTGTTAGATACATGGACGCTGTTACTCACTTCCTTTTTACTGAGTTGATGCATTCACTAGTTTATTGTGTATTTCTCTCTCTACCAGAAGTAATAGAGTAATGCTCCTGTATAATTCCGTGTAAGTACAACTATATCCCTATTATTATTACTATTAATTTTTTTTTCGCCGTGTCTTTTACTGTGGCAAATGTTTGACCAAATTTATTTCAGGAGTCAATTACCAAATCTGCATGTTACCTATTAATTGAATTATTTTGGGTGCAAGTTTCTCAATCTTACTGTGTCACCAATCTTGTACATCAGTAATCCCTTGAATCACATAGACCTAGTTTGGGAAGACATTTCTCCAGCTGTTCATCTTTATTTCTCTTTTCTACAATTTTAATGAGAATTATTGCTACTATTTCTGCCACTTGTACTTCATCGGTCTAATCGAGGGTTATTGTGGTTAGGCGGCGGACAATTTACTCCATGATACGGCCAGTAATCTCGAAACTTTGATATTCTGCTCTCAGACTCTCAGAAGCAAGGTGATTTTTGATCTTTTTCCTTTTATAATCTTTGTTCTCTCCCTCATTTTTCTTTTTCTTTGGGTATATGATTCTATTCCCTCATTAAATATGCGTTCCACTGATGATATGCCAAAACTCTGTCCTTAGATTTAGTTTCATGGTGCAAAACAGGTGCAACGTGATTTTGAAGAACTACCTGCTGAAGCTTTTCGTCCATTACAACATTCTCTTAATGTGAGTATTAATTTTTGAAGGAATCAGCGCATTATTTAGAAGACGGAATGTTGAGTTTTTGTTAAAGAGTTCAGCTATTTTTTGTGAGATATATATGTTCATGAAAATTGCATGTGTAACTGTGCCACTGTTCTTCCAATTTTTTTGTGAGATATAGTATTAGTTGATTTTCAGATTTCTTGAAAAGTTACATTTCCTGTTTGCTATAGTTTTCCACATGTGAGTACTGTGTCAAGTCTCCTCTAAGGCATTCCTCTGAGATAAAATAGGCCTAGATGGTGGATATGTAATTTCTCTATTATGATGCAGATCTTGCTTAAATCGTTTCACAGAGGACATCCTAAAGTTAGAACTCAGGTAAAGATAGATAGTATATTTGAAAATTCAATCGTTAATGGCTTAAATCAAGGAAAGTGTCAAGCTAAATGTCTTAATTTATAGATTAGCCTTGCAGTGGCCGCTTTGGCCGTTCATGTATCAGCAGAGGACTGGGGAGGTGGTGGCATTGTTAGCTGGATTAGAGGCGAGATGAATTCTCATCCTGAATTCATACCCAGTTTTCTGGAACTTCTAAGAGTCTTGCCGGAGGTAAATGGATGTCCAGTTTCTAAGAATTTGAGCGTATGTGTTTCTCCATTCATGCATATAAGACACACACATAAACTGTTATTGAAGATAAACGTCTAGTTGAGTTTGGTCTAGCTTGCTGTGCAATGTACCTTAATTTGTCACTCTTGACAGCTAATCTCATGAATAATGATCGAGCTCACATTAGACTTGACCGAGCCTGAGCAAGCCCATGCATCCTGTTTCATAAATGGTTCCTCTGCAACAAATGCGCATGAGCACACATGTGCGCGTGCGTTCACACGCACAGTTCGTCTCTTTGAGTTGGGCGATGACAACCTCTGTTATCCTGTCACATGACACGGATCTCCAATTCCAAGATTCATATTATGTACTCCTTAGGTCCTCATACTATAACATGCTGCTATTAAAGAAGAAAAAAGTTTATGCGAGTTTGTTCTATGCTAGATACTTCTACTAATGATAGAGTTTGATAAGCTTCATTTGGCTCAGGTTCAAACATTGATATGCCACTTGGCTAATTCCTATACCCTCTTTAAATATGTTAAAGGAGTTGTGTTTCATTTCAACTGGAAATGGATTTTAACGCCTTCTAATACTTTCTCAAATTTCAATAAAAAGCATTAAATGAGATAAAGTCGAGTTGACATGGCATTTAATCCCTAATTAGCTTGAGCTGGATATTAGGATTGAGCTTGGGATAGCTTTTAATGAGTCAACACTGGAAATGTCAGTGGAGCTTAGTTCTCTGCTATTTGTCGATCTTAATTAACATGAATGAGGTGTTCAGGCAGAGGGGCTTCACAGGAGTAAGAACTTATGTCTGTCTTGCAGGACCTTCTTACTACATCTTAGGTGAACACTAGAAAACTAACTGAGCATATCCTCTTCAGCTTGAACCCTTTTATCTATCAGATACCAACCCAATGGTTTTAATTTATTTATTTATCATTAATATTTTTAAACAGTAAACTGAAGTTTGTGTGCAGGCTTGTTATCTTTTGTAATGTGTCTTTTAGTTTTGATTTTCATGGAAAGATTCATATTTAGTTTGCAGAGGTTGCATGCAATTTTTCTTCTTAAAACAGAGAACAAATACAGCTTTTAGTTGGCAGAGCATCTACAAGTATAGTTGTTGGACAAACTACTTTAAAATTTTGGTTCAAGTATAGTTACTTGTTGGGAGGCTTGTCGGGATATGTGATTAGTTATTTGAGAACTTAGTTGCTTCTCACGACTGTACCTTTTATATAATGATGATGTTAACAGTTTGTCTTTGCAATCAGGAAGTATTCAACTACAAAATAGCTGCCCGGCCTGATAGACGCCGTAGTTTCGAAAATGAACTTGCTTTCGGGATTGAGATCACTCTTAGTCTCTTGACCGCATGCTTAAGTATTAATGAACTTACAGAGCAGGTATGTGCTGCTATTAGTGGTCTGGTTATCAGAGTCCAACTTAATCTGTTATTGCCAACTCCTCCTTTCTCCCTTTTATTGAATTATTGAGATGGATTGGATGTTATAGTAGCCGGTACATGTAAACGTTGTTCTAGGAAATCACAAATACACTCTTCATGGGGATGAATGTCAAAATGATCAAAAGTTGAGAACTTTGGGAAAACATATATGGCGCTTGCATGTCTTTGTAATTTCATGTCTAATGTCATACATTAAATCGTTAATTCCTTGCCTTTTACACAAATTTCGCCTGTAAGGATTCTCTGTAGGATTTTTTAAATGGATGCTAATTTATAATTTTATACGGATCCCTATAGTCCGCAGCAGAACAAAAGTCATCAATTTCTATTTTTACTCAACCCACTTATCATTGCATTTAGCTTACAGTTATCATGTGCATTTGAGGCTGAGGGCAATTTAAGTTCTTTTTCAAGGTTGACATCTGAATTCTACTATGTGTTAGAGCTCTGCTGGCATTTGCTCTTTTACTTAACTTGTGACAAAGATGACTGATTGCAAGCATTCTAGGTATGCTAGTCTATTCTTTGTGTGAGTACCATGTTTGAAACATTATGCAATCGTGGAATTTGTTACTGTTGCTTGCATGTTTCACAAAGTAATGCTTATTTCCAACTTCTTGAACCATATGGTTCCTCTTTGTCTTCAAAAGCAATTGCTTCCATAATTCTACCGCACCACTATAATTCATTCATGTTTATTGTAGCTTCAACTTCTTTCTTTGTTTTAATTAATTTATTATTATTATTTTTGCTTCTTTGATGTTATCATCTAGCTGCGATCCTAAGTATCTGATGAATTAGCAGGTTCTTGAGGCTTTTGCTTCATGGCTACGGCTAAGGCACAGGTATTGAGTTCTTCTTTTGCTGTTCAGTAATTTAATTAGTGATTTTCATCTTCTTTTTCAAAAATTATTATTTTATATATTTTTATGTTATTCCTGTATTCACCAGAAGTAAGCTGTGCAAGATGGCACTGCATCACCTGTGTACTTTTATGTTGTATGATGTTAAGTCAGTTGTATTTATATATAAATAACTGATAATTGGTTAGGTTGCTGGTTTAACTGAGCGGAATGTGGTTAAAAAGAAAAACCTTGTACTTTAGGATCATGCAAAAAATTACATAGCTCCTACGATCTCGTGTCAAACGTGATATATAGGCAGTTGTATGATGTAAAGCCAGTTGTATTTAAAATATTTTATGGTTTAACCGAGTGAATCTGGTTAAAGCCTTTATCGTATGCATCTCGAAGATATCATTACAGACGAGTCAATCACCTGATCTCATGCCTATCAGATTTTCTCAAATTTTTGATAAGCTAAGAAGGGCAAATGTACATAGTGAACTATTGCTCTCTGACACCTTGGGGGTTGGTTCATGGATGTGAACTACTGGTCCATGGCCATTTTCATTACCAAAATTACCCATTTGTTCAAAATGTAACATGTGGAGGCGGAAACTTATGAGTATCTTTGGATTTTATTAAGTGGCTTGATAGTTCCTCAAAACCGCTCCTATGCTTCCTTCATATGCACGCTTAACGTGATGTGGTTTCATCCTCTTGATTCCTACATATTTTTATTATAAAAACAGCTTGCTTGGGTTCATGCAAATTAGATTAGAAATGAGCAGTTTGGAGATAATATTGATAAGTTTGAGCTGTTTTTGCATCTTGATTTTGTTGATTCGCTAAAATATGATTCTATTTGAGTTTTTTTACTGCATTAGATTTTAATATGTATTAATCATGTGGTAGATTTTGGAAGAGTAGGAAAAGAGTATTGGTGGAGGTGCTAACATGTAAGAATAAGTATTGGCATGATGCTGCCAGTGGCCAGTGCAGGTCTTAAATCATATCAGAGAAGAGAGGCAGATGATTTTGTGAATAAACTTAATTAATCCTGCAAGAAGTTGCATTTGAATTACAATGCAGGTCACTGTAAAGATTAATCTGAGCTGAGACCTCAATGGTTCATCACACTTGTCTTGATAAATTTTACGTGCCATCTTTTTACATTATGCCTTCAGTTTGCATCTGGAGATGGTATTTGAACTTGTTAAATTGCTGGTTTCAGGATTCCAGCTTCAACCCTTGCTTCTCATCAATTAGTGCTTACAGCTCTTGCAAGCTTGAATAGTGATATACCGTCCGAGGCATCCGTTAATGGTATATGAATGCTGAATATTTCTTTCCCACTTTTGGTTCTTTTTCCATTTCCTTTTCTTTTTCAGACAGCATCGTCCATAAATTGGTGATAGTCGATGGGTTATTATCTTTTCAACGAGGGGGCTGTTATTTGGCCGAAGCTGCCTCTGTCATCCTAATATGTTCCCACCATTTTAAGAACTTCTATCTACTATGATAACAAGGGTCATCTGCTAAAGATAAGGAAATTATATGATCACTTGATGAGTGTAAAGACACAGTGACACCTTGGACTTTCAGAAGTTTACCACCACATGATCCATTGGAGTACAAGGGTAGCATAATGCAGTACATTACTTCTTCCTCCTTGATTTTGGCTGGGGAACTGTGGGCTGTTATGTTTACCAAGGGACTTGCTGAGACCTCCTGTATAATCATGACCCTGTGAACTATTTATTGATTTTGCTATATTGCAATCACGACATCCATTACAACGATTCTCAAAAATCTTCATCCTTAATATTACTCTTTCCTTTTTGCAGTAATTTCTGAATTGATCCACTATACTGCGGTGAGAGACATTGATGCAGTTTCTTCTCAGATGCCGCTGATTCAAGTACTTGTCCCCCGAATCATGAATCTGAAACCACAGCTTAGAGACCCTTCAAAGGTACTCTTTTTAACCGGGTCTGTTATACTCCCTCCGTCCCAATCTCAACTTCCCATATTGGCCTTTTTCGGTCAAGCACTTTCAATTTTAACCTCAAATTACTCTTAAAGGATAATGGTCAAATCTTTAACAAAACTATATTATAAAATATTATTACTTCTTAAAGTTTAATTTTATGATTTTATTATATCATTCACCGTTATAGTATAAGAGTAATTCGGGGTTAGAATTGAAAATGGTTGACCGAAAAAAGTCAACATGGAAAGTTGAGATTACGGAGGGAGTAATTAATCATTGTAGTATACTGCAATAGCTATAAGAACAATGGATCGAATCTACCCAAGTCACTTCTTAGATTTAATTGGCCACAGATGGCGAAGTGCATACAAACAGGTCTAATGTTTTCTGCATCTGACCGTTAACGGTGGTTTTCATCTTTTCGATATGTATGTTCAGATGGAGTGATTAGTTCTTTGGCTTCATGTGTCTGTAGCTTGAAATATATTTACGCCTACCATGTACGTAGCTTGAAATATATTTACACCTACATGCCCGACGCGGCCCAAAATGACAAAATGAAAGTTATTATTGGACGGAGGAAGTATAAGTTACTCTTAGGCCTTAGCAAAAGCCAAGTATAAGCTGCTTTTTATGAACTCATGCAAACACCCCCAAATATGATTAAGTTATCCGACGTCACCTTTCTTTTTTCATGTTTTATTCTTTTCTCTTTATTTATTTATTTATTTTTATTGTCCGGATGAGGTTAATTCATGCTGCTTTCAGGATGAGGAGGATGTGAAGGCTATTGCCCGTCTATTTGCAGACATGGGGGATGCGTATGTTGAATTGATTGCTACAGGTATATGGGTTGGTCATTCCATATAAAATGATTTCCATGTTGTCATTATACTATTATAAATGGCTTGGTATGTGGCAATTCATATTTTCACGAATGTAGAAGAATGTTAACGCCCTTCCGTGTATAAAAGTGCATCGATATTGTGTGGCTGCATGTGCATATTTCAGAAAGACATCCGTGATCCAACATTGTTGCCTACAGGACGATCTTGATATAAATTGACTTTTATCCTCAGGTTCTGACGAATCAATGGTGATCGTACAAGCATTATTGGAAGTCGCTTCACATCCAGAATTTGATATTGCTTGCATGACCTTTAACTTTTGGCATAATCTTCAACTTTTATTAATTGAGAGGTGAGTGTAAAAATATTGTTGTGTTTCAGTTCAGTTATTTGTGCTCTCAACCAAATGTTCACACTGATCCTTCTATTGCACTAGGAACTCGTACAGATCATATGGCAATGAAGCATCCTTTGAAGCTGAGAGAGCCCGCCGATTGCAGGTTTTCAGACCGTCATATGAATCGCTTGTTTCCTTGGTGAGGCTTTGTTTTTTGGAGGATATTCAATTTGATCGTGCCTCTGATTTCTGCCTTCTGTTTCTTCTAATCAAAATGGAATTGAACTGTAGCCTTTTGTTTTTCATTTGCTTTTTCCTGGAAAAATTGACTGTTAAACAAAAAAATGAAAAGGACAGTGTCTTCAATATCCAAATTCCCCAATCAAGAATGGCTTGTACTCTACAATTACCTTGAAAAGGCAGTGCAGAGATTCAGGGTCAAGTGGTCTGTCTTTCTTCCCGTCCCTGTCAGCTAAAGCTGATAATGGTCCATCTATGTAAAATTGTATTCAGATTTTTAGGGAAGAAGTTAGAAGTAAGCATAGGACAAGAAATAGCAAGTATGCCGATTCATCTTTTGTAATATACTTGAAAATTGTACACCATCGTTGTTATCACATCCAGGAGGGGATTTGCCCCCATATGCTCCTGTTTACGCGACAAAACAGAGATGTTACCTGCATATTAGTCTATAATGTTTTTCCGGTATATCATTAAGAAATGTGTTACATGTGACAGGTGTCTTTTCAGTTGGAAGCCAGTACACTTATTTCTCATGTCTTTTGTAGATAAGCTGATCATCATCATCATCATCATTATATAATCTTTTTTTACTCAGGTCAGTGTCAGAGTTGAATATCCCCAGGACTATTCAGATCTTTCGAGAGAGGACCAGAAAGATTTTAAGCAGACTAGATATGGTATCACCTGCATTTTCATTTATTACCTGCCTACTCCTC
Source organism: Plantago major (assembly GCA_026545765.1). Lineage (NCBI taxonomy): Eukaryota > Viridiplantae > Streptophyta > Magnoliopsida > Lamiales > Plantaginaceae > Plantago > Plantago major. The sequence continues at coordinate 84,746,665 of CM048841.1, forward strand.
GTTTTAACAGTTTCTTGCGCTGTGTCATTATACTTTCAAATCTCATAAACCGTGACATTTCATACTTTAACTATGAAAAGAAAATGAATATAGTAATGAATATCAGATAACAGATGAACGGGTTAGCCTATTGTACTATTTTCATCTATTGTTTGGATGGAGCTTCTGAGATGGTTCTGGGATTCCAAGCTATTTTTTACAACCAGTTTCTGCCGGCCGGTTCGGACGGATACCCCCACTCACCTGAAAACGACATTCGGGCTTGGTATCCCAGAACTGCGCCTGTCCGGACTCCGGATAACCGGCGAATGCTGGTTCTTACCGAGAAAGAGGAAATAGAAAAGAAAATTAAAATAACAAGTATCCACGGGATTGGAGATGGCAAACAAGAGTTCCGGGGGGGGGGGGGGGGGGGTCAAAGGCGAATGGGGGTTTGCTGATACTGCAGTTTGCAGATATGGGAACGAGAAAAGGGTGTGCTGGAGATTGAAACAAGAGGAAGACGGGGAAATTACGACAAGTTGGGAATTAGGTTCTGTACATGTTAGGGTTTCATAATGGACTTTTTATAATTTGAAGCAACCTTTATTGTTAATTACTACCACCAATTTATAAGAATCTGAATGGAACTTGAGGTTGGACGCTCTTATGTATATATATGTATATACCGGCTCAATTACCATTGATCTGGTCGACCAGGTTTGGCCTCTTTTTGGTTCCGACTTATAAAGCAAACTTTGCAAGCAAAGCTTATGTGTTAAAACCTGATAAGTGGGTATGAAAGGCCTGTTCTTACTTTCCATATTTAGAAGTGATTTAAAAAATCTTGATACTTAACAAATGCTCTCTCCGCGTCGTTCGAAACTGCAACTATTTCCTTTTTTGGCGTTCCAGTAGGAACGACAAGTCAAAAAATAGCAAAGTTATTAATATACTCCCTCCAACTACTTTGCACATTAATATTAATACTTTATTCACTCTTTACCAACAGCACTATTATTTCTTTAATAAACACCCCACTTTTCCTTAATTTCGTGTCCGCCTGAAAATTTGTAGTTTAGGGAGGGATGGGGGGAGAACTATTTTATGGGGTCAGATTGTCTCAGTGACCTTCATTATCTGTGAATTAGATTGCTCATCGAATTAAAACCAGCCAGTGATTTCTGCTTGACATTGAATTGATCTACATAGGTGAAACTACACTTCATATTGCTGCTGTTTGATCTCAAATATTGTTTTGTGGCATGTTTCCATGCTTGTAGAGAGCCTCCACAAGCAAAATCCTTTTTTTTTTTTTTTTTTTTTTCTTTTAAATCTCTTTGACATCTTCTCATCCTTAAATCTGTTTGTTAGATCCAGTAATAGAAAATATATCGAATAGGAAATGAAAGCGTTGTAGCTGATAATAAAGTACGTCGCCAGCAGAATAGGTCTGCTTGCTGCTGGGTAATTTCAAATAGGGTTTTGTGAGGAGAGTAGATTAATTGTTGATTTAAGCTAGACATTCTCTGCTTGTAGAGAACTTTATCAAGCTGAATGCTTCATGCTCTTTCTTTCTCCTTGGCATATTTTTTAATGTCCTTATTTCTGTTTGTTAAATTTCTTCACAGAATATAGTATAGAAGAGGAAATGAGAGCTGTAGCTGATAATAAAGTATTTCACTCGTGTGATAGCCATGTTTATAAGATGTGGTTTGAATAGCTTTTGAAGCTTGGGTGCTACTACTTGTCATACTTGTTTACATCAGTTGCTTAGCTGGCTAGGGGCCAGGGCAAACATGGTCTTCTGATCGATGGTGCCAGAAAGCTACCTGGTCATCAGAATTTTATGAAAGGCTTTCATTCTAAATGTACAATGTTTCCTCCCCCCTTTCCTTAAACCCTTCTAAAGATGGCTCATGCTGACGGCAAATCCGAAATTTTAGAGATTGCATATTTGAAGGATTTTGGTGTCCCTCACAAAACGGAAATTAACTACTTAAAATTAGAGATGGTATTTAGGGCATTAAATAGCAATGCTTCACCGTCCCTTTTCTCAACAGAAATGGAGAGATGAATTAATTTATTTATTGAATCTGTCAAGGGTTAACGAATGACCTGATGTATATTGGTTTCGATATAATCTCTTAATGGTGAGAGTAGACATTAATAAAAGAAAGAAACCAAAAGTGTCCCTTTTGAGGATCACGTTTGCGCGTTTCCTGGATTGGCTTTACAACACATTATACTATATTTATGTAAATATGTTTTTGAGCTTTTGATGCCCTTGCATGATGGTAAAGCTTACTGTATATTTCACCAATTCAAAATATAGCTCTGTTTTGGGATAAGTGAACTTTTATAGAAACATTTCAAGATTTTCTGGAAGTCGATCAACTGTTTTTCTTTAACCTAACTGACAGGATAATGCTAATTATATCCGTCATGACGTCACCAGGTAGATTTCGTGAGTTTTAAAGTGCTTGACATTACGTGATTGCCTGTCATTTATTGACCGTAGTCCAAAATCATTGAGCATCTTTCTGAGCTTCTATTGCTATATTATATAATACTCTATCCCCTGATGAAATATATCCTATTGACAGCCGTTGCAGATGTGCTTATTGATGCAGCTCTAGTTTTAGGTGGTGATGCTACACTAAGAATTCTATACATGAAGTTCATCGAGGTAAATTGCTTTTTTGACGTTGTAGGAACTCTTGAATGGTCTCATACTGAAATTGATAGAACTAAATCAACTGCTACAACCTTCTTTATTGGAATGTATTATTTCCATGTCCTCGATACTTCTTTTTCTCTATTACATTGATGCAAGTATAATTAATAACTAGTTGTGATATTCCAGGTTCTTATCTCATGTACATATATAAGACAGTGAAACCTGAGAGTTGTCGACAGACACCATTAATAAATATGAAAGAGGGTCCTGTCCTTTGATGCGCGCCCCTTAATTGTAACCTTGTGAGCCGTGTTTGGTGACTAGTATGAATTACTTCTTTTATGGTTGGATGTTTTCTCAGAGGAATTTCTATTCTCGTAGTGGTATTGTAACCTCACAAGCCTGGCATTTTTTTTCTTGCTTTTAGTAAGCTGTTGCACTATCCTTATTCACCTCTGTTACTTCATTTTGTTTTATTGGTATTCCTTATTTCTTATTCTTTGCTCCTATCTTATGTGTGAGCCTTAGTCAAACGATCGGGTTTGGGGAAACTGTATTCAACAGCTGATGGGTAAAATTCTGAAAGAGTGTATGATGTGGTTCGACGTTTTCTTATTTTGTGAAAAAGGTGCCTCATACATGATAGTTGATGATGGAGGGAAAGGTCTTTGAAGAGTCCACAATCCACATGAGTCTGTTTAATGTTAAATATAACAGGAGATTACAGTTATTTTGGGGATTCATTATTAGACTTTAATTTTCAAAGTTGAGCTTTTCTTGCATTATAAGTTATAACTCGTCAATGGTCACTTTATTTTGGTCTTCTTGTAAAAACTTGATTCTGTGTAGTTGGTAACTCATGCTTTCATTTTCTCCTTTGCATGATATCATAGGTTGCTAGTAAATGTGGAAATAACGAGCTCACAGATTGGCGTCCGGTAGAAGCTGCTTTATATAGCATTCGAGCTGTATCAGATTTTGTGTCGGTTGTTGAGGGAGAGGTGATGCCCCAGGTTAGGACACAACCTCATCTGTTTCACATTGTATCCATTTGTTCGTATTTGACTTCAAGATTTTCTATGCCAGAATTAACTCCACTTGAGGACTTCCTTTACTTCACTATATGGCGTGTGTGTGTCAATATATACACACTAGCATTTGTAAAAGACATAACTAGAAGGAGGGGAAAAAAAAGAATAAGAAAATGAAATAGAAAAGAAAAAAATGGGAAAGAAAAGCAAAGCAAGGAGAAAGGCACATAAGGCACTGTGTGTGTTGAGCGTAGTTATATGATAAATGCACATAATAGAAGTAAAAGGGAAGAAATATAACTAAGAAAAACAAAAGAGAAAAAAATGGAAAAGGGCAAAATAGTTAACAGTATGTCTAAAGGGTTAAAAGGCACACATGCTATTCTTCATTTTAAAAGTCTATGAGCAAGACAGCCCGGATAAGATTTAAATTAAAAGGGGAACATAGCGCATATTCTCTTATAGTTATACCGTGTGTCTGTATAAAATGGGAAACCCGTCTAAAAGGTAAAAACTCACGGATGTGGTTTTTTTAGGTCATGTCTCTGCTTCCAAAGCTCCCTCATCAATCTCAGCTGTTGCAGACAGGTATTGTATTTATGTTTCCAGTTAAATGCCGAATGTCCACTTTTCCTGAGTTTTTTATTCCCCATCAATAAAGTAGTACTTCCTCCGTCATGGATCAAGGTTCCCATTTGATTTTTGTTGACTTTTTAAACCTTCGCTTGACTATAAATTAATCCTAAACCATAATGAAAATATAATCAGGAAAATTAAATAATGAGTGTATAATCATTGTACTTTCATAATAATTATTTAAATTATTTTTACTATATGATTTAGGATTAATTATAGTCAAACTAAGTTTAAAAAAAGTCGACAAAAATCAAATGGAACTTTGATCCGAGACGGAGGAAGTAGTATATTGTTGTCAAGTTTGTTAACATCCGATTTCCCCTTTATTATCTTTCCTCAGTATGCTTACTAATTGGAGCTTATTCAAAATGGCTTGATGCGGCGCCTAGCGGACTTTCATTCTTGCCGTCCCTCATAGATATTCTTGTTAGGGGAATGAGTATTTCAGAAGACACTGCATCAGCTGCTGCCGTGGCGTTCCGTAATATTTGTGATGGCAAGCACTTTCTTTACTAGCCTTGTTTTCCATATCCACTGAATTTCTCCTTTATATTAACACAACTCAGCAAAGAAATGTTGGTTGAATTTATGCTGCTAGTCGTTGATAAACGTCTGTTTGCCTATCTGGATAAGTGACACTTTATTCTTGTGTAGGCACAGTATGAAGGTTCACCTGTCTTAAAATTACTTTCACATTCTACTGACACCTCAGTTACTAATATCTGAAGTATCATTACCAGAGTTATATTTCACATGTTACTTGTGATGCAGACTGCAAGAAGAAGCTTTCTGGGTCCTTGGACGGTCTGTTTCAGATATATCAAAAGGCAGTGGTTGGAGAAGGTTCATTCAAGGTTTCTGCTGATGACTCATTGCATTTAGTTGAAGCTCTAAGGTATAAAGCATCATACAAACTAAGTAATAGATCCAAGTTGATGTTATGTTGAATCATGGGAATTTTATTGCAGTATGGTCATCACAGAGCTACCCGGAGAGCATGCCAAGAAAGCGTTAGAAGCATTATGCATACCTACTGTTACCCCTTTGCAGGTAAGAATTTTACCTTAGAAAATTTGCTTAATACTATAGCATTAGACATGACTTAGACTCTTAGAGAAGTATTGTCTCTGATGAATAAACAGGACATAGTAAATCAAGGACCGATGGTGTTGGGACAGAAACCTGCTCGGGATATAACAGTTCATATAGACAGGCTAGCAAATATATTTAGGTGACATCCTTTATCTGTCCGTTTTCTATCTAAATTCTTTCATGTCTAGTGAATTAACCTAAATCACTTTGAGGGAAACCTTTTCAGACATGTAAACCATCCAGAAGCTGTTGCAGATGCAGTCCAGAAACTTTGGCCGATCTTTAAAGCAATCTTTGATATGTCGGTGATAAACTGCTTATGCAATTTTAATAAATTATCTAGCTTAATTATCAACTCAGTTAATTTAGTTGAATGTTGTAATGCAGACGTGCTTGGGACATGCGAACAATGGAATCGCTTTGCCGAGCATGCAAAAATGCAGTAAGTACCATGCTTTTAGCTTAGAGTTTGAGTAAAGTTTTCCAATTTTGGGCAATGTATTGTTAGTGTGTTATACTTGAATTAGTGACGAGATTCAGTGTTTTGTATGTGTGACTGGCCTTCCTGTGGGTATCACAGTTAGGCCAGTTGGCCGTTATCTTCTGAACTCTGCTCCATTTATTTTTGATTGTTAGGTTGGTTCATTTAAGTCCTTTTAACACCTGTTATGATATAATATATCTTGATGTTTCTGATCGTTTGGAGGCTTTTTCCATTTAATTTGCTTTATATCTTGAGGTTGTGATGTATATATCTACTGTAAACCCAGTGAGGCTGTAATTGTGTTCTTTGATTTTTTATTCACAGGGTTAAAGCTTGCTTTTATTTTCATATCAGCAACTGTCCATGCTGATTTATACTCCCAAACCCAGTAGAGCAGTACTCATGCTTCATGTTTTTCACTTGGCTTTACGTCTTTTGTCTAAACATACATTTGGAACTGCACTTGATTTTTTATTGGATTTATATCACTCAGTTTTTACAATTACTAGTCAGCAGCAAACCAAGTAATCAATTCTCTTTTCTTGTTCGCTAATCGGAAGCATTAAAGGTTTTCCAACACATTTGCGACACTGTCCTTTAAAGTGACACTCCTTATTCTTGCAAACTTTCAGATCAATCTCCGTCATCTGTTATTTTTCTGTTTGAAATATTTGGATGACTACATGTTTGTTGCTTCTGAAATTTCCCACATCTCTCTGTTACTCTTATTTGTTAAATACAGTAGCTTTTTACCATACAAATATTACTTCTGCAGGTGAGGACCTCTAAAACACTTATGGGAGTTACAGTTGGTGTAATTCTAGAGGAGATACAAGGATTATACAGGCAGCATCAGCAGCCTTGTTTCCTGTATCTCTCTAGTGAAGTTATCAAGGTTGGGATTCCATTTTATTAACTAGAGCTTCATTTTGTTGCTTTGAAATCCTTCTTTCAGCTATATGTGATTAGAACTTACTCTTACTCTTTCTCTTGTAGATATTTGGGTCTGATCCATCCTGTACAGATTATCTGAAAACCCTGATAGAATCGCTTTTCAGCCATACAACATTTATGCTTGCAAAGTTTCAGGTGCTGTTTCACATATTTCTAATTTTTTGCCTAAGCCATGTGCATGCTCTTACTAAGATACTATTTTCTGCAGGATTTCACTTCGAGACCTGACCTTGTGGATGATTGTTTTTTGTTGGCATCAAGATGTATACGTTATTGCCCTAAATTATTCTTCACGTCACCTCTATTTCCATCTTTAGTGGATTGTTCACTGATTGGCATCACAGTACAGCACAGGTTCCCTCTCTCCTCACTCCATTGATGCCCCCCCTGTACATCACGTTTTCAGAAACAATACTAAAACCGGCAACTGTTTCACTGCAGGGAAGCTTCCAATTCCATACTAAATTTCTTAGCCGATGTTTTTGATCTTGCAAATTCTAGTCAGGGAAAGCCTTATGTATCTATACGTGACAATGTAATTGTCCCAAGAGGTCCTGTCATCACCAGAATTCTCGTAGCTGCTCTGACAGGAGCACTTCCAAGCTCGCGACTCGAAACGGTTATCTGGACTTCTAACCTCCTACTGAAATATGCATTAAATTGGTGTTTCGGGTTGCTTTTATAGAATTCTATATCTTAGCAAGAATTTTGGTGCTTGCAAAAATTTCTTATGGCTTTCCAAAATATAATTTGCAGTTGTATTTGTACAACGGCTTTTAAAATATTCTGCTTCTACATCTCCGTGTAGTGCAAATATCCATAAAAGATTTAAATTATGATATGTATTGGCTGGCTTTTGTTCTGAAACTTGTTTTCTTTCTCTGTTCAGGTGACCTATGCACTTGTAACTCTTACACGTGCTTATGGTGTAAAGACTTTAGAATGGGCAAAGGAGAGCGTTTCTTTAATTCCATCAAATGCTGTCACGGATGTGGAGAAGTCAAAATTTTTGCAGGCTTTATCAGAGTCATCATCTGCTTCAGGTACTAATGGGCTGATGATTCCAATTGAAGAATTATCAGAGGTTTGTCGACGTAATAGGTCAGTTCAAGAGATCGTTCAAGGAGCTTTGAGGCCTCTTGAACTGAACATGATCTCCAATGTATCATAGTGAGTGGAAGTTGAGGGCTATTTTTCACCGCCCTTGTCTTCGGTTGAGGCATTTTGGTTTTTCTTTCATACTTTGTATATTGGGCATCGGTTGCCGCCGATTCATATAGGTTGTATGGGAAAGAGGGGGAGTGTTGCGTTTTACATTTATCAGGTTATAAGTTCCCTTTGGTCAATATCTGTGTCACTCTCATTCTTGAGTTTTATTGGGGTTTCAAACTTTCAATGGAATGACTTGTGATGTTTCTCTCTTTAAGTTAAACCCTTTAAACCTGTGTAAAGAACAAAATTTACTTATATACTTTAATGGAGAAACTGAAGTTGCCAAGAGTGTTATTCATTGCAATTTGCAAGGTTGATTTTAGCCTCTATTTATTTGGAGTATTTTTTTAGGGATAAGTTAATTGCAGATATGGCTCCTTACTTTAGAAGTATGCAATTTTATTTCGCAGAGAAGGCGTTGGTTTGATATGTTGCTGGGAAATCATCTTTTGTGTTGTCTGCCAAATTAGGAACTGCTAAGGGTTACTTCATATAAAACGGTCTAGCAAAAAGATTAAAAAAATAAATAAAATAGGAACAAACATTATAGTCAATTAGTCATTACGAAAATTTAGGGTTTTTATGCATGAAAACATTGGTGTTTTCCATAATGAAATTTTCTTTTCAACAAAACCACAACCTGTTTTTAAATTAACTGCAGATTATTTCACAAAATTTTGTGTACTTCATAAGCAAGCTTTTCATTCTTATTGTCTTTAGCCTTGCTCCCAATCCAATCAGCTTTAGGATGATAATTTCATTGATTTGTGTTTACTTTAGACCAAAGCAGAAGTCTATGTACACTTAAAGAAGTGCTGAATGGATCCCATTCCTCATCCACATAAACTGCATGAGCTAGACCCTTGCTTTAAAGCACAATCATGGTAAGAGATAATTGAGCTCTAGACTTTGCCATTTTACTGAAAGCACCTTTATCCAAGAGACTAGCTCGCTGACCTGTCACCATATACTTTATTTATTGTTGCACTGCATAAAAAATGGGAGTTGGAACTTTTACTGATGGTTACTATAATTGGAACAGTTTGTCCAAACCCCGATGGAGATACCCAATTGAACTGGAATAAGTCGATAAACTAATAATGTGCAAGTTTTTTTATCTTCCCTGGTAAATTGGACGGGGAAGGGAATTTCATCAAATTTATTGATAGCCGAGAACTACATTGCCATTATTCCACTCTCAAATTTGTACTAGGAAAAGCCAATACTTTATGAGACATGAGAATGCGTATTTGTGAGGTGGGAATATTTTTTGTTTGGATCGTCTTAGTTCAATGATTTGATGGTTGGGATCTTTTCTTTCACTTTATCCTCTACAAAATTAATTGTATATCTGGTCTATATAATTCTTTTTTAATGTTAGGAATGTAACCATTGGTTTGAAGTGCCTTGTAGTGTTGTACTTGTTTCGGTGGTTAGAATTTGATCCTGAAAATTAGTCGTACATGTAAATCGGTATTGGAGAGCTAGAGTTATTTTATTCTCGGATGGAGTACCTACTTAAACTAAATATTTTATCAAGTGTGATAAATAGTCCATGATAAATTTCTTTTAGACTTACTGCAGTCGTAGGATTCATCATTTATTTTTTACTCCAACACTCGTAATACGAAGTACTAGCTGATTAATGGAACTCCACACACACATAAACTTACTTTATTCCATTTGCGAAAATCACCTACACCAGATGCTTACAAGTTACAACCCCACATCTGACTCCCGTAAAGTGTTGCTTCATTAAGCCATCTTAATCTTGATTAATCCATGTGATTCATTTTATCAATATCATATTGCAAAAGCCATCATGTCTTAGCGGCCTAATGATGTGACTTATGCGTGAGTTACACTTGCACCAAATGCAAACCTATAGCCGTATTGACTATATTGACCGTTTGTTAAAAACATAAACATAGTGACATGCTCCTCCGCCCGAGTGCAACTTCTCACGTTCCATTTTGAAAAATTTATATTTCAACTTCCCCTCCCTTAATGAAAAATGTATCTTTTACGTAATTAACTATCTCTCATACTTTATTTAATATTCTTTATACTTTATTCATTTTTTTTTACTTTATTTACCATATCTTTTATTTTATTCACTATTAACTTAAAATATGTGACCGAACTCATGGGAAGTTCAACCTGGTACGGAGGGAGTATTTGTTTTTTAGGTCCATCTGTCACGAAAAACTTTATCCATTAGGATTAGCGCGTGGTGAAATAAATGATAAAATATAAAAATTTGGCCAAAAAATTGTAATTTCAGTACTAACGAAATGTGTAATATGTGTGTAAATTTAAGTTTCTTTTTTACTTCCATAGAAAACTTCATACATTAAACATGTGGCAAAAAGTATACTTTTAGTGGTAAAATATGTAATTTATGAGTAAATGTAAGATTTTTAATTATATGTTAGGTGTGAGGTTCTCTCTCAATGCCGCAAAACTTCATATATGTCATTTTTAACCGTCCATAGAACTTCATACATTACTTAAAAAAAATGAAGTTGTCAATACCCAATAAATAATAAACAATTTCAACTTTACACACAAAATATACATTATGCCATGAAAACAATTTTTCCCACCATTTTAATGTATTATCATTACTTAAAACTTTTCACCTAAAATTACACGTCAAACCGAAAGTTTTCTGAGATGTAGGGAGTAGCTTTCTTGTATAGTAATGTATGAAGCTTTGCAGCATTGCTAATTTATAAAATTTTGCTGGACATATGGAGTATTATTTGTTGGCGGTAGGGTAACTTCATTTTCTAGTAATGTAGTTCAGTAGGACGTCTAAAAGACGAATGTATATGTACAGTTCATCGGGATGGAAGGAGTACTATCTTATCAATTTCTAACTTATAAATTGTGGAGATCATTTGATCCAAATAATAACATTATGTGAACGGGTAACTCATTTAAAAAACGTAGTCATCAACTGAACATCAAAGTCTCAAAAGTACCTAATCGGTTATCTACTACTGAATCTGATACCAACAGGCTAATTTTACTAAATAGAGCACACATGACAAAACAAGGCTAAGTGTTAACTCACACGCATAACACAACATTACCAAATAGACAATAGGAACAAAAGATGCTCTTTAAAGATAAGTAAATAAGTAGTAAATGCAATATGCGCCAGTGAGAGAGCATTACTGGTGCTCATATCATATCCGATTAGATGATAGGATAACATGAAATAATGAGCACCATCCAATATGAATTCAAGGTCCTACCACAATACTAGTACTGGTACAGTGAATGTGACTTGGACCTAATCTCATCCACATTCTTACACAAGCCAAAGAAATATCTCTACTTAGAGTAGCGACCACACCTAATCTCATCCTCATTATTCACATTCATTGAAAAGGATATGCCACTTGATTTTTTCTTCACTAGCATATATTATTGTGGATGCCACTAGACAAACAAAACCAACAAATTTAAGTGTCTGCCCTTTCTTTATTGTCAACCACATGTAGAGAAACAAAACAAAATTAACACAAGACAAAGAGCCACGGATCTTAAATATTAGAAATAAAACAAGTAGTTTAGTTGTACACCACAATAGCAAGAAAATATAATCCTCCGGTCTGTACAATGCAGCAAGAAGATAAATATATCTAGATTAAACTAAGTAAAACTCAACCTATGAATCGAAGTCTTGTATTTCCAGAATCAAATTTTTTTGCTAATATACCATGGATTTTTCTTTTTTTTTTTTTTGTTTGCTTGTTCCAGAGTTTTATTATTCTCTTACTTGTGTTCTTCTGGAATAAACTTAAAATGCTGCCTCCATTTTTGAAGCTGGCATGATTGTGACGGGTGTGTCCTTAGTTGCCGAACGGCCTTGGCCAGATGACAAAGAAAGCATCAGAGATAATGAGGGTTGTTCAGTTGGGGCTTCATGATTTAGGTTCAAATCCATCCCCATTCTTGAGGTTGTAGGCATGGACATAGGAAGAACAGTCATAGGTCCGAGGAGCATCTGTGAAGAGCTGTTTATCGTTTCGGTCTGAGCTAGAGATGAAGTCTCCATCGGAACTGGATTGCCACCTTGCATTGAGAGCAAAACAGGGAAAGGCACGACTGAAAAGCCATTCATGTTGGGAGGAACAACAGGAAGAGGCATGGTAGTTGGCTGTGGGGTGATGTTTTCTTGAAGCTTTCGACTCTTTTCAACTGGCATTGCAGTAACCTAATAAAAACCAACAACAATAATAATAACTATCAGGTATTCAGGTTATCTCCATTTCTGTATAAGAACTCAGAAATTCTTTATGTGGATTCAATAGTTAATACTTAATAATACAACCAGGCATATGCTATCCACATAAACCAGCACTAGTAAAGCTAACCCTATCAACTTTTGGCCTAAAGAGGGAACTTGTGTCTCTCTGAAAGTTAAAAAGCCAAGTCCCGTTCATACCTTTTCTAAGAAACTATTTTAACATCAAGCCTGTATTTACTTCAATAATCAAGACTATAACGCGTCAAATGCTAATCTACAAGTAAAAAGTAACAAAACAATAGTAATAATAACAAATGAACGGAACAGATAATTATGCATACCGAGTCAGTAGTGATGTCGAAGAGGCTTGACCGACGACGGCGGCGATTGGTGTTAGCACGGCGGAGGAAGTACTTCTGAGCATGGCTTGCAACCTGCGTTGGCGTGCGAGTTTTGACATAATTCTTAGAGATTCCTCTCCAATCTCCTTTCCCAACCTTGCTCAATCCAAGCAGGAACAGCTTGTGCTCTTCCTCTGTCCATGGAACTCCTACAAATCCACTCCAATTAATCAATCAACCAATCAACAAAACAGTAATCAATCAATCCTAAAAGCTAAAAACACTCTTTAATTTCCCCTAATCCATTTCAATTTCAATCACGATCTTCATTCCCAAACACAAACCTCATTCACAAATCACAACAAACTAAACCAAATCAACAGAAACTACACCGATTAATAGATGACACGGAAATTAAATCGAAGATAAACGAAATAGACAACAGATCGATTTTCAACAAATTCAACCAAATGATTAGAGATCTACCTCGCTTACGCTCGCGACTACCGTTGGACGACGGCTGAGGAACAGCGTCGTCGGCGGAGGCGTAACCGGCGGCGACACCTTCATCCGCCTTAAGCAAGTCGTTCACACCGATGTTGTTGACACCACTGTCAGTGATATTGTTGTTAACTGGCGCGTATTCGGAGAGATTGTTCATACTGACACTCTTCCTCATAGGATCGACTCTCAGCCTAACGCCGAACAGCATGATCTCCTCTCCGGCGCCGTTGTCGGACGGTGAATCGCTGCTCTGAGACATGGTGATCAGTCAGCTGCTTCTTCTTCTTTTGTGAATTGGGAATTTGATTGATAAGTCTTCCAAGTAAATGGAATTGTTGTGAATGAATGGTTTTGAGAGTATGAGAGATGGATAGATTTTTTATATACCGTGAAAAAGTCTCAATGGACCGAAACTCAGGGCCGTACACATGCCACGCTGGCTCCTTAGGGCGTGTTTGGCAAGAAGATTTATGGCAACTTTCCTTGATTTTTTATGAGAGCCTGAGCTCGATTTTGGATTTTAGTGGTGGATTTTACTCATTGTATATATATATACCAAAGATAAATTCTCATCAATTTTTTTATACTTTTTGAAGATAGGGATTTTAGTGGTGTATTTATACATCCCTTGTGTTGAAAATAGTGTAAGTTATCCAAACAATTCCTACAATCCCCTAATTGGTTTTTCTAAGGTTTTCATAATTTTCCTTTTCTCCACTTCTCCTTTCACATAAAAAAGTTATACTCCTATACATTCCGATTTCAACTTCCCACGTTTCATTTCGAACGTAGCAATTTCAAATTCCTATCCCTTAAATGGAAATTAACTCCTTTACTTTATTCACTATATCTCCAACTTTATTCACTATTTTATCACAATGTATGCTACTTTATTCACTATTCTCTTAAAACTCGTGCCCGCGGAAAGTTGAAATTGGAACGGCCGGACGGAAGGAGTACTCACTTTTATAATTTCTTTTAATAACTTTCTAGGTTAAATCGTCACATTAAAGACGGTTTATTTTAGTTGCGTCGGTTGAACGCTATTATGTTATACCGATAAAATACCATAGCCGTACTTAAATGATTGTGGTTGTGAGTTTTCACTATCGCCCAAAAATGAAAATATTGCACTAGTGTAGTCCCCATACAATATAATAAAAGCACTAAAGACGCTATTGGTGAGTAACCTAAAAAACTAACTGATGTTTTTAAGTATACATATAATGATCTAAACAATATCAGTAGTGTTTTATAGGTGGACATTTTATATACAAACATGTAATGTTTCTTGCTATAATTATAATTTTTGTCGGTCCCTCTTAGTCCATAAGGATGGTCTCCCATGAGACTCACTCATCATCAAAATTGCACTTGACATTCTAAACTGAAATACGACTTAAGGTTCTAAACTGAAATATGATATTGCACTTGTATGAGTGTTGGGTTAAATTATGTCCCCTATGAACTAAGGAGGCGAACTACCACAAACTAAGTAATACAACTCAGATGTTGTGCTTGGGAGAGATCGCTTTGAGAGGCACCTTGACCAGCTAATCTTAGCAAATCTCATAGAAACATCTCTCTATAAAGGACGGTTTCCATGTTCGACCCGCATAGGTCCGAGGAGCATGCTCCCATACGCCCGGACCAATCAATAGTAGACATCTGTCCATGATAGTGACATCCATAACTTAGATTCAATATATAGGCTCACTTCACAATGACTTACTATTCACTACATCTATCCTAGGACCTAGAGCTTTACTGCTCGGACCTCTTGAGTTAAGTCTCCAACCGGTCTGACCACAAGTAGACCAGTGAATCAGACTAACCCCCCATGTGTGCAGGATTCGAGGAACACTTTCCGATGAGCTTAAATACAGACCCCATCCAAGAAGCTTTACTTGGATGCTACTGTTATTTCATTTTCTTTAGAGAGCGCTAAAACGTACCAACACATTTTTACCCATCAATGAGCTAGTATGCATTACTCTTCAACAACCTTAGTTATATCATGCGCTAGAACTTTAGAAATAGATCTCGAAGCAACCTTAGATTGGATTGCTAAAATCATTTTTTCATGGATATTTAATGGATACCCTAATGTGATGCATACATAATTGATAAAGGGGGAGAAGCTAACTAAATATAGGTCTAAATTGACGTCTCAAATACAAAGTAAAATCAAAGATTGTATATAATGTGCTTTATTATAAAAGAGGAAAAGATTTTAGGACTTGTTTTAGTCAATAATTTGTGTCTATTTACAAATTATTGTTGTCCTAACTCCTACGTCTCATATTATTTGGTCTTATAAATGAAATGATAGGATAACGTTCCCGCTTTATTCTGTGATTGTTTACACTTTACAGTATAACTACTCTATACTTTTGGTGAGTTCTGGTTTTCACCTACTTGAAGTCTTGTACCATGCGTTTGTAAGAAACAATAGGACGGAGCTAAATTTTGGGTGGGTATGGCACTTCACTTGCCCTACCCTCTTTTAAAAATCAAAACTTTTGCAGTTTGGTTTGAACATGGTATTTCCTATTCACAAATACATGGTATTTAGGCCCGGTGAAAAAATCATGATAATTCAAGTTGTATTTAAGTATAAATATCATGTTTGGTATCACTTAGCGGACATGGTATTTGGAATTGAAATACTGTGTTTGGTACAAAAAAGAATTCGAGTTTTCTCGTAATATACTATAATACCCTCCCGCTATATTTTTTATTGAAAATTAATACTATTTTAATCAAATCTTATCACAATATAAAGAAAGTAACAATACGTTTATATCAAAGAGTCCAGTTTCAATTAATATTCTACGAAAACATTATAGATGGCTAGGATATATATGTAGAATCACAAATGATGGGATTCTTCTTTATCTAATCATTATCAATCCATGGATATAGAGATTATACAAATCTGGTGTTGGATTTTTGTTTGAAATGAAAATAAAGAACTTTGGCAATAATCAACAGGGGCGTGAAGAAGAAAAAGACATATATGAACTTTGGCAATAATCAACAACAATGGTTTAACAACATATATGGACATAACATGATGGATTCGGAACAGCAGAAGAGGAGATTACTTGCAGCGTGAAGAACAAAATAAGATGAAGACGCGTGACTGATGAGTTTATGATTCTGTTGATTCTAAGGGTTAAGAGGGTTAAAGATGTAATGGTGAAAAAGATGGGTTTTGGGACCAAATACCATAGCTCAATAACCCACTCTAGGAGGGTTATTTTATATGGATAAACTATCCGTCGCTAATTTACAACGCCTTGGTCAACGGATTTATCCGTCGTTAAATGGCTAGCGACGCCCAAAATAAAGACGGGTCATTTATTCGTCGCTAAATCCATCGCTACGGATTTAGCAACGGATCGGCAGCTTTTTAGTGACGGATAAATCCGTTGCTAAAAAGCTGTTTTTTTCGGTAGTGATGATCTAGTGCGTGCATAATCAACATATAACAACATCATGGCCATACACTGAAGTTCATTACAACATTTAACAATTCACTATGCTAAGCTAAACCACCATAATCACACTGCGAATCAAGAACCACAACGTGCTGTACAAGGATATTATATATTATATATAACTGCTTCTGGAACAAACTAATGTTAATTACATGCATTAGCTCTTAATCCACAATTAGAATAGTAGTTAACAAGATGGAATATGTTACCTACCTGTCCAGTACGTATACAACAATTGCAATTCACAAGAATGTTATAGTACTAATCAATTCGGCAATAACAACTAACTAAGGTATTTTTTTACCAAACATAGTATTTCAATTTCAAATACCATATGTGCTAAGTGATACCAAACATGATGCTTATACTTGAATACCACTTGAATTACCATGATTTTTTCACTGGGCCTAAATATCATGCATTTGAGAATATGAAATATCATGTTCAAACCAAACGTACTATTTGTAATCTTAACTCTTTGATATTTCGTCCTATCATTCCATATTTATACTACTTTTCTGTATCATATATCATACCACGTATAGTTGATTTGGTAAAAATGTAGTTATATGTGTGTAAACTTTTAATTATATTTTGTTTATACCAATAACAAATTTATCCTTTCTTTAATAGTAACAATTTTAAGATATGCACCATGATCGATCTTTTATCCAGATTTCAACAATATTTTTCAATTTCAGTAACTAGATCCGTTTACGATTTAATGACAAAAATATACGTAGAAATAATATGGTTTATAAAATTTTAATGAAAGAGATACATAAATCATATGATAGATAATTAAATTTGGGAGGTTAAATGAGGTTGGCTAATTTGTGATTATGAATGTTTTGCCAATATTGTTGAAGTTGAGTGTAATTATTTGATATTGGGGACCAGACAAGATAGAATCATAGAAGTAGATTTTAGGAGAGGTGCATGGTTCACGTAATTTTTAGTTTATTCTTTATTTGCTGTTCTTGTTCAATATTTCATTTTCCAATAATAGTAGTGCCAAGAGAAAAAAAAAGGAGAAATAAGGTAAATTGGACTCAAATGTCATTTCTTACAATACATGAGTTTTATTTAATATACATTAAGGTTTTATTTAAATTAGAATATGAGAACCCGCTATGCGTATTATTGTGGCATCAAGTTACAGATAATGAAATAAGTATATGAATTTAAGTAATATCGTTGTTTTTTTATAATTGATTGCCTTTTTACGAGTTGAATTATGATTTATGTTAGTGCAGATTGATCTTTTCAATTTAATTGGTGAAGATTGAGAAAAAAGATTGATTATCGTTATTTTTTTTATATATAAGTGGACAACTATTGAAGTTGTACAATTGAGTACTTATTTTAAGTTAAATTGGACTCATTTGTAATAAATATGTAAGGCTCTGTTCTCTTCAATTGAAGACTCATTCAGTTCAGTTCAATTCTGCTTAGTTATATTTTATACTATAATTCAGTTCAGTTCAGTTCAATTCAGTTCAGTTCAGAAAATTGCAGTTGAAGAGAACAGAGCCTAAATTAGACTTTAGTTACAAAAAACAATCAGTTTAATCCAATTAAATTACAAGCCCTAATGCAGCCCTAACAAAATCAATTTATCATTCAAAAAAATTCAATATGTCTTCTCCAATTAAATTTCAAGCCCTAATTCAACCTTAACCAAATCAATTCATCGTAAAAAAACAAGGATAACCAATCTTTCTTCTCAATCGTCTCCAATTGAATTAAAACAGGTCAATTCGCACTAACCTAAATTCTAATCCAACTAAAAAACAGGGTAATTTATTATCAGAAACAACGATATTACTTACATTCATATATTTCTATCAATTATTTATAAGTAGATGGCACAATAACATGCGTAGCGTGTTCTCACATTTTAGTTTTTTTAATGATGAAAGACTTTAAATTTAATTGGAGAAGACATTGAATGGCAAACCACCAAAACTCATAATAAGACTAGTACATAAACTAAAACTTGAAATTTTATTATAAATAAGAAAATTACAAAGTCGAAGCAAAATAAGACTACTACATAATATTACTCATGAAAGTCGGCTAAGAAATCATGTATATTTGACGTATCGAGTGTGTTGGAGTTGGACGATATCTCCTCCTCCGGTACAAATTCATCTTCAAGATTATCAAAGTGACCCCTCATGAATATGTCATACTCATCGTCAAAGGATTTCCATATTGGACTTGAGATATATAAATCCAAAAGACCGAAAATAACATATAAACGGACGTTTCTTACCGGGCTAAATGGATCGGGCCTTACCGGTTCGCGGCCGGTCCGTGCCGGGCTTATCCGGTCCGGGCCTCCAAAACAAAGGCCCCTATGGCCCATATAACTTAAACGGGCCGGTCCGGGCCGGGCTAAATATTAAACGGGTCGGTCCGGGCCGATTTTTAAGCGGGCCGGTCCGTGCCGGGCTGTTCTGCGACTGGCCTAGATAACACCTTTAGTTTGCACTTGACCTGTTCCGGCTGGTTCACATAAGTGACCAATTTGCATCTCCTTTCTTTTTTTTGAAACATCAAAATTTTACTAATCTTGGACCCAGTGTTAACTTCACCATTGGTTTCAATGAACCTCGAACTTAGATCATATGGAAAGAAATTGGCCACTTAGTCTGTCTAATATGTAAAATCAATCATTTTATCCAACTAAGGGCGAGAGATTAGAACCAACTCTACCATGGACGAAATAGCCGACTTGGTCTCTTATAAGTGGACAAAACCAATCTCACATCTTGTAAAGTGTAAAACTGGTTTAAAAATTTTAGTTTTAAAAACACAATCCCCAATAAATTTCTACTTTACCGGGTTGAATTGTTTGCTACATCAATATATTACATGAAATGTCCTTGTAATATCATTACAATTTGGACTATTACAATCCATTGATTAGAATGACAAACATTGACTGATAGACCACGAAATTAATACAACATTTAGACGCGTATCATGCATACGTGAATGAGGCTTATGGAAATTTGGTATGGGAAAAGGAAAGAGCTTGACGCATTGAGTAGATCAAAGTCAAATGAAGTGTGTAAATTTGCTTAGTCCATAAGCTAATTGTCTTAGTCATAAAGACTTTTAAGTTCCTACTTTTAAAAGCCTTATCTTGGAAAGATTAAATCACTTGTGATGATTACTTATTACTTCCTCTGTCCCGTCCATGTTTTCCACTTTAACTTTTTGTAATTAATTTTTTTCAACTTTAACTACGAATTAATCTTAAACGGCAATGTAAAGTGTTCAATTAAATTATATTATGATACTTCAGGGACTAAAGTTAAATAATATAAGTTAATTGAACATTTTACCTTCATGATTAAGACACAGATTAAAATAAAAAATTCGCAAAAAATCGAAATGAAAGAGTAACATGGGACGTGATGGAGTAACTACTTTATAATTCTCAAATGTTCCACAAAGATGATAACTCCATGATCATCAACTTTATCATATTCAAAGGAACCAACAAAACCGAGTTCTAAGGTTTCCTTTTATTTCCTCTCTGGAAAATTACACACAAACCCATACGTTATTAAGAAATCACGAATTATTGAACCACCACTCAGTAATTTCACTATCGCACCCTCTTATGTCAATAAATGTCCGCTGGTACTAGTGTAGCGCCGTTAACTTGTTAGTGTTGCGGGGATGCGTGAGAAGGCAAGTCTGGAACTTTTAGGCACAATTAAAATAGCTTTCCTTTAAACGTTATTCGACCCCACTATTAGTGTACAATTGGGTAAGAGCGAATCGCTTCCAGGATACAAAGAAGCCCAGCCTAATTTGTATGTTTAACTACGTATTGTACAAACGGAATTAAACTCAAGAACTGGAATAAGCAGTAAAAGAAATGCTACATAAACAATTACTGCAGATATTGTTTCCGTAGCATAAGGGAGAGATAGAAGGTTCTGGTGTGTCTTCAATCTGGAACTAGCCCTCTTATTTATAGATTTCAAGGGTCGAGACACAACCCTCCAGAAAATCTGGATAAGAACAGATGCAATGGATCAGGATTAAATCCTATCCATTGGATCACACCATTTCAAATTAATGGTCATGATTAAATGACTGTTGGTTCAAATTTGAAAAAGTTGTTGGCGTTTCTCGGGTTAAACCTAACTGCATGATTATTCTCCATATTAAATCCTGATCGTACAAATTTTAAACAAAATTAATGGCCGAGATCGATGAGTGATGCAAGCGTGCAAAGCGCCATAAAAGCACCACATTCGCCACGCGCCCGTGGCACGGGCGCGTGCGTGTGGCCCTGCCAAGTGAACCTACTTAATGATTAGTTTACATATCATTAATGCACTTCCATAAATAAACTAAATTTTCCACACTTACTTTTTAATGTGGGACATAGTGCATTAGTTTATATATTACTTCACACTTTCCATATGTGACAAGAAGTAATAGTTTATATTACTTCACACTTACCAAAACTCATCATTCATTTCCAATGTAGGACATTGATTACCCATCTCTTCCATAATTTATTCTTGGAAATCTACCACAATTCTCCACCATTTCCAAAAATAAATTTCTTTCAAAAGAAATATGCATAAATGAAGGTGTCTCTCGACTTGAACCTTCACTTAGTGAAAACTCATCAAAGTTAATCAGAATATGCATAGTAGACAAGTCTTTGAACTAGCGATTCTAAATTGGCTAACCGGATAAATCTCACACATACTTTTTCACTTATTATTCGTTCTAAGAAGTCGACACCTTAACAGCCATGTGTCTATATCCTGGCATGATGAATGAATTTTAGAGTTAAAGTCCAAACTCTAATGAAGCGGCTCACTTCTTTCACTCATTTAGGTAGACTCGTCAAGAATGTCCGTGTAACCAAAGCATTCCAACAACTAGAGTTTACAAGTCTATTAAGAGTCTTAAACTCAGCCTCACCTGAAACGTTACAAGTACCAAGCACTTTCCCTTGTGATGGATTTGATTAAATTCTTAAGTGCTTTCCCGTCATAAGATGAAGTACTTGACTCATTAAACCCAAACTTGATATTTCAAGTATTGGGCTGAGGTTCCTCCATGTATGACTATTGTTTAATGGACTTTAGTCCCATCCCTCTTGAGGTCTTATAAACCATTTCCCTTGCAAAATATTTTGTTAAAGGATCAGCTAAATTAGCTGCAGACCTCACATAACTGATTGTGATTATTCCATCACTAATCATTTTCTTCACAACACTATGTCTTAAACCAATATGTCTAGATTTTCTGTTATAGATGTGACTATAAGCTCTAGATAATGTGGCCTGACTGTTACAGTGTAGAGAAACCGGTGACATTGGTTTAGGCCAAACTTGAATTTCCAATAGCAAATTCCTTAGCCATTCTGCCTCTTTACTGGTAGAAGCTAATGCTATAAATTCAAATGCAATACACTACAAGAAAATTGAATTTTAACTACGGATATTCCGTCGCTACCTAGCGACGAATCGCTAGGAATAGCGACGGAATCGAGACGGATTGAGCAATTTGCTCAATCCGTCGTTAATCCGTCTCTAAATAGAGACGGATTAAAACATCCATCCTTATTTATCCGTCCCTAAATAGAGTTGAATGTTTTAAAAAGAAAAAAGAAAAAAAATAAAAAATTGAATTCTTCGACGGATAGCGAATCCGTCGCTGAATCGGCTAGAAGAAAGGGGCAGTAAGCCCTTTCTTCTCCATTCTCTTCTGCTTTTTTTTCTTCTTCTCCTTTCTTCCATTTTCGCAATTCTTCCAATCCGACCAAAACTTAACCATTCCGGCCAATCTTGGTCTCTTTTCGAAGCTCGTGGGATAAGGAACTCGGGTGGTCCATCAATTTCATCTTTGTTCAGCTAATTTCTCCGTAATCGAAGGTATTTTGGCTAAAACCCTTACATTACGTATTGTGTTAACTTTGACATGTGCAATTGATATATTTATTGTGAAATTGTATTGTTAGTATAATGTTAGGATGATTGTAAGTATGTAGGGTATTTAGTTTGATATTTTTGTATATGTACTAGGATTAGGAAGATTTAATTGTGTGTTTGGTGACAATTTGGTGATTTTGGTGATTGTAATATAATTTTTTCATATTAACATAAAAATAATTACTACTATGGAGCAATTGTAATTTTTTCGCATTAACATTAAATTCTTAACGTATCATAATTAAGAATATAATTATACACTTGGAATTGCAATTGTAATGATAGCTCTTATTTTTTTTCAACAAAACATCATCAATCTCAACACTTTAAGGATGACTTCTCCACCTTCGTCACATCCATTGCCTCATCCACCGTCGCCTACACCATTGCCTCCTCCACCAGATTCATCGGAGTGGCCGTGTCATAGTTCTGCCGAGTAAGTATGCTTCGTCTTTCGTAGTAGTGATTCCATTTCTAACATGTAAACTGTATTTTGTAGTTGACTTGGCATAATTTATTTTTAACCTCGTTTTTTTATGTATGTAGAAATTGCGGTACACTCTCATATGCAGACATGTGGATGTTTTTACGCTTCGATAGAGCATTGGAGGCAGAAATGAAGGCCGACGAAGATGCAAAGATGGCTAAAACCGATGTTGTTAAAGAAGAATTGGATGATGAAGATGATGAGGATTTTGACATGACCATTGAGAGGATGCTGAACTTTCGATTATTTGAAAGTTCATATCACATGCTTGAATATAGACGGAATCATCTCTAGGTTAGTGTATATATTCGTATCTTATTTGTGATAACATGATCATTCTTCTTTATTTGCTTGTGCTTTATTTGTGAGTGGTATGTTAGCCACTATATGTGGGTGATATTTTAGTCATCATTTGTGTAGTATGCGTAATTTTTCATCCATAACATGGTATGCACTATATGTGAGACTGAACTTGTGTGATATGTTAGTCACTATTGTGTTAGCAAATTTTAGGATAATATGAGTTGTATGTTAGCTACTATATGTGGGTGATATGTTAGTCACAATTTGTGTAGTCCTCTCATTTAATTTTCACCGTAACTCATGATATGCACTTTAAGATTTCAGGTTGATGTGGTGAGGCGAATCGACATTCAAGGAGCTGTCAGTTCAAGAAGAAAAAACACCTTCTTAGCCTTGATACATTTATGTTATGCTTTAAGATATTTCGTTTTGAACTTGTGTTTTTCTGCCACTTGACTTCTTATTTTAGCTTATGTACGGATATTTAATTTCGTTATGGATAATTTGTATTTGTTGAATGCTTTTTGTTAATTAGTATAGTTTAATTATTACAGGTATATTTAGTCTTCGGTTTGGATAATTTGTATTCGTCGAATCTCTATTGTTAATTAATACAATTTAATTATTTCGGGCATATTATCTACTATTATATCGTGTAAAAAACAGGTGCATGTGAAACAGGAATTAAAATAAAAAATTGAAAAAACAGGTTTTTTAGCGACGGATAGAAATTCGTCGCTAAAAATGACGAATTTGGGCGAATTAGGGCTGGGACTTTTAGTGACGGATTAGGAATCCGTCGCTAACAGTCCCAGCCAATTAGGGACGGTTAGTAATCCGTCCCTAAATCGCTACGGAAGGTCAACGGATTTCTCCGTCGCCAATCCGTCACAAATTAGGGACGAATTACTTATCCGTCCCTAATTCCTTTGCGACGCCCGTTTTTAAGATGGGTGTCTTATCCGTCGCTAAGGGATTAGCGACGAATCGGGTGGGCTTTAGCGCTAAAGCCCTTTTTTTTTTGTAGTGATAGTCAATTCAGTTATACATGACTGCTTCTTGGATCCCCATGATATTGCTCCACCACCAAGAGTAAAGATCCACCCACTTGTGGAACTTCCATCATTCTGGGTTATCCAACTAGCATCAGTGAATCCTTCCAAGACAATTGGATAGCCATTATAGCACAAGCCATAATCAATGGTCTTTTTCAAGTATTGAAAGACCCTAAACAGTGCTCTCCAATGTTCTCTACTAGGATTATGAGTGTACTGACATAATTTACCAACTGCAAATGCGAATCTGGTCGGGTACGTGCCATGCAATACATTAGACTTCTGATTGCACTAGCATATTCAAGTTGGGAATATGCTCTTCCATCATTAGACACCAACTTAGTACTAGAATCAAACGGAGTACTAACATGTGTACAATCAAAGTAATTGAATTTCTTCAATACTTTCTCAACGTAGTGAGATTGACTCAGTATGATGCCTTCATGATTCTGTATTATTTTAATTCCTAAAATAACATCAGCAATACTGTTAGGAATATCTGTTTAGATTTTGATCAACAACCTAATGACTTATCTTAGCTCAGAAAGGTGAATAGTACTCTTAGTTCACTTGAACACTGTAAAAGAGGAAACTCACTAAGTATGATAGTCTAGCAAATCTTGTATAGGATGTTAGGTCTCAAAATGTAATTTTTATTTTCTGAAGAAGACCAAGAAGAAGGCATCCAGCAGGAAAAGATCAACAGTTTTGAAGATTTGAAGACTGCACAAGATTGCTGAAGACAAGGGTTTTCCAGAAACCTATGACCAGATATCTTGAAGAAACAAGTGTTTTGAAACACACGAGTTGCAAAAGATATATGAGAATAAAAGGTTTATGAGATAAGGAAAGTGCCCACAGATATCTACACTCAGATATCTTGGACATAAAATATGCTTCTGAAAAAGAAACATATTATAACAAGTTGTTTAAACAAATGGTATCTGGAGCTATGATGATCTCTGGAAAAGAACATGCAAAGTTTCGTAAAACTCGATTGTATAAAGACCTCGATACCATGCATAGTTCCGTTGGCACTACTGAACAAAATATATGATGCATTAAATGCCAGACATAAATGTCGAACAAAACGGTAGCTTCGAAGAAGAAGACAAACACCTACATGATTATATTCAGATATCAATAGTTTGAATTTGATTTAAACTGAATACTATTCAAACAAAGACTCAAATTCATCTATAAATATCAACACTTAGGCGCTTGAGAATACACAGAACTTAGAACATTGAACTCTCACAAGCTCTCTCACAAACTACTCTCCAGGCTTTTTCATTGCGAAAGCTCTTAATTCTAAGTAGCACAAAAGTTCTAAGTGTCCGATCCTTATGAGCATTGTTATCTGTGAAAGAGTTGAACTAAGATTTCATATCTAAGTTTCATTCTCTTGAACACTTACCATAGACTTGGGTTAGTAGAGAACAAGATACCATACATTGCAAAGTGTATTAAGTATACTTGATTTACAGAGCTATCTGAATAACTGAACAAGTTATTAAAGAAGCTCACCTGACAAACAAACCTAAAACCAACACCATATACGGCGTGGAGTACATGAAGTACTTAGTTTGAGAAACTAAGGAATAACTCCAAGGTTCTTGAAAGAGGAAGTACTTAGCTTGGGAAGCTAAGGAATAGATCAAAAAGGTTTCTGAGTACAGGAAGTACTTGGCTGTGGAAGCCGGGGAATAACTCAGGGGGAACACTTGGTTGGGAACCTAGTGCTTTTAGGAATCTAAGAAAAGATATCTGTAAGGTTACCTCATTTATCTTAGTGGATTCTAGGTCTGAGAAAGACCGAAGTGGATTAGTTGAAGGATTACGCCACCTTCAGATACCACTATAAAAAGACGTGTTATTTACTTTCTGCAGTTTATTACTTGTTTTACTTATATTGCAAAGTACTTACACTTATCTTGCTAAACATGTGCACTTATCTCAGAAGTCTTCCACTCTCTGAAATTAAGTATCAGATATCTTTACAGATATCTGAGAAACTGTGCTTATCGACAAAAGTTTTAAAAAGACTATTCACCCCCCCTCTAGTCTTTTACTTTGCCGTTATCTGGATCAACAAATACCCAGATCTTTCATATCGAAATTTGTAGATAGGAAAGTCTTGGTGTTATTAACTTGTTCAAGATCAATACCAAAGATGAGCATGTCATCTACATACAAACAAATTATAACACCTTTATTATTTGAGAACTTGTTGTAGACACACTTATCAGATTGATGTATCTTGAACCCATTTGCCAACAAAACAGTGTCAAATTTTTCATGCCATTGTTTAGCTGCTTGCTTAAGTCCATAGAGAGACTTGATCAATATACACTCCTTTTCTTGCCCTTTCATAAAACCTCCAGGCTGCTCCATATAAATTTATTCATCTAATTCACCATTTAAGAATGATGTCTTACATCCATTTGGTGAATTTCAAATTTATAGATGGAGGCCAATGCAATCAGAAGCCTTATTGTTGCAATTCGAGCAACTGGTGCATAAGTATTAAAGTAGTCGATGCCTTCCTTCTGGGTAAAGCCCTTTGTGACTAACCTTGCCTTAAACTTTTCAATGGTTCCATCAACTTTCATTTTCTTCTTGAAAATCCACTTACATCCTATTGGTTTGGAACCAGGAGGTAAGTCAACCAATTTCCAAGTCTTATTTCCCATGATGGAATCCATTTCATCGTTCATTGCCTCTTTGTTGGTCCAGATAACGGCAAAGTAAAAGACTAGGGGGGGGGGGGGGGTGAATAGTATTTTTCAAACTTTTGTCGATAAACACAATTTCTCAGATTTCTGTGAAGATATCTGATACTTATTTTCAGAGAGCGGAAGACTTTTTGTGATAAGTGCACGTGCTCAGCAAGATATGTGTAAATACTTAGCAAAGTAAATAAAGTAAGTTATAAAATGCAGAAAGTAAATAACACAAGTCTTTATAGTGGTATCTGAAGGTGGCGTAATCCTTCAACTAATCCACTTCGGCCTTTCTCAGACCTAGAATCCACTAAGACAGATAAATGAGTTAACCTTACAAATATCTTCTCTCGATTCCTAAATACACTAGGTTCCCAACCAAGTGTTCCCCCTGAGTTATTCCCCGGCTTTCTCAGCCAAGTACTTCACTTTCGAAACCTTTGAGCTATTCCTTAGTTTCCCAAACTAAGTACTTCCTATGCTCAAGAACCGAGTTATTCCTTAGTTTCCCAAACTAAGTACTTCCTGTACTCCACGCCGATTAAGGTGTTGGTTAAGGTAGTTTGTCAGGAGAGCTTCTTTAATAACTTATTCAGTTATGCAGATAGCTCTATGAATCAAGTATACTTAATACACTTTTCAATGTATGGTATCTTGTTCTTTACTAACCCAAGTCTATGATAAGTGTTCAAGAGAATGAATCTCAGATATGAAATCTTAATTCAACTCCTTCACAGATAACAATGCTTGTTAAGGATCAGGACACTTAGAAATTTTGCGCTACTTAGGATCAAGAGCTTTGGTCGCAACAGAAAGCTTGAAGGTAAGTAGTATGCTTTGAAAGATAGTGTTCAGTTTTCTTGGTGTAAGTTCTGTGTGTTTTTCAAGCATTCTAAGTGTTGATATTTATAGTTGAAAATCATGCCGTTTGAATAGTATCCGTTAGGCTCAAAGAAATTCAAACTATTGATATCTGAGTATAGTATTGTTGTACGTTTGTCTTCTTCTCAGAGACTGCCATATTTGTTCAGACATTTCTGTCAGCGCATTTAATGTACTGTACTATACTTTGTCCTGTAGTGCCAACGGAACTATGCATGCTTTCTGAAGCATTGCATGTCCCTTTTCAGAGACCTTCACATCTCCAGATACTTGTTACAACATTGTTTCCCAGAATCATAGTTTTTATCAAGAAAAATTCTATTTACAAAATCAGATATCCGAGAGGTCAATTACCTCCACTATTGGAGGCTCAGATACTTGTTGCTCAGAGACTTGTGTAGTCTCTGGAAAATTTTCTTGTGATGAAGGCTTTGATGCCTCATCAATTTCCATTTGTTGTGGGGATTGAGCGGGCAATTCCCCAACAACTTCTACTTCTTTTTGAACCTGTTAAGTAGAAAGTGTTAATTTGAGAAAAATGATCAGAGATTTGTCTTTGAAGATTATAGGTATCTGAATGAAATACTTTCTCCGCAGAAGGTTCAGATACTTGTTCCTCAGAGACCTTGGAAGTCTCTGGATTCTTTTCTGAAGAGATAGACTTTTCAGTTTCTTCATTTTTCTTCTCAGTTGGAGACTATTAGAAACAAACACTTAATAGTATTAGTCAAGTGTATAAAGCACATATCTGAGATGTTATATCTTAAGGAACTATCTTCTACCTGTGAGACAGGCTCCTGTTCCTTAAGTGGTGAGGCTATGGAAGCCTCCTTCTAAGATTCTAAGGCAAGCTTTGCAGCTTCCTCTTGATGTTGTGTTTCTAATTCAGCCTGTAACAAAGAAATTTTATTAAATAACAAGATTAACAAACACAAAAATATCACAAGTGAAGAGTTAAGCCATTCAGCTACCTGAGCAGTGTCAGGCTGATTGGTCTCTGGAACTTGTGACCCTTCTATGCGTTGGTCTTGTTGTTCCATTTCAGCTTCTTTGTTTGAAGTTTCAGGTACTTCGGACCTTTCCTGAGTGTGCAACTCAGTTGCCTCCCCTGGTTGATCATTCTGAGCAGATGCGTCAGTTTGATCCCTCTCATTGAGTAGGGGAACCTGCTCTTTTGCAGGATTTTCTTCAGCAAAGAAAGATGCTGGTATCTCATGTTGTAACTCAAGTATCATTTCAGCAGCATCCAGTACTGGTTGTTGTGGTAGGTGTGATGGTTCTGATCTGGATGAAGAAGGTGATGCTATATGAGGCCTATCCAGATCTGCTTGAGATAGATTTTTAAGTGTTGAGGCAATGGCAGTATCCTCCAACACTAAGTTATCACTCATCAAAGCATCTTCAATAAGCTTAAATGTTTCTTGCTCTGATGGTGTGTTTTGTCCAGTGACTTTGGACACAGTTGCTTCTTCAGCAACCTTTGAAACAGGTGCTTGTTCAGTAACCTGTGGTGTAGGTTCTTCTTCAGATACCTCTACACTTGTTACTTTTTCAGCAACCTTAGCCCTCTTTGATTTCTGTAGGAATTGAGAGATAACTAACTCATCATCATCATCATCGTCAGAGCTCTCATCAGAACTGATTGGTCCATAATCCCTGCGGTTTCTTCAGATGGGGCTTGGTACCTGCCACTACTCTCATTTTTACCAATGAGTTCATCAACAAGGCTCTCCTTGGCAACATTGATGAGTTCATCAGCAGTTGTGTCTTTTGCAGCATTGATGAGTTCATCTTCATTGATGAGTTCATCAGCAGTGGCGGCAGATATCTGAGAGTTCACATCCACAATGGGTATGCCTTCTGATTTGTCAGCAGACTTCTTTCGTGAAGTTCTAGGCTTTTTGGTCGCAACGGAACCCTAAGATACCTCTTCAGTCTTTCGTTTCTTGGAACCTTTCTGAGATGCAATAACCTTTTCATCATGTTTGTATACTCATATTTGTAGAGTAGGTTACTGTTGGCTCTGTCAGCCTTCTCTCTGAGCTCAATGCCAAGCTTCTCCAGCAAGAAGCATATCTTTAGTCCATAGCTCACTGTGGCTTTTGGCTCAGCAAGGCCCTTAACGATTTTAGGCTCAAAGCCTTGAATCTTCTTGACAAATTTCATAAAGGCGTACTTTCCCCAGTTGAAGGGGTTTTCCAGCCTTTTGTGTTGTTGCTTCAACAAGAACATCATCATCCAGCGTTCTTGGCTTATTTGGTCGACACCTCCTTGTAGACCATCAAAGCATCTGTGAAGAATGCATGCCAACACATCCCAGTGAACCAACAAATGTCTGGTTCTGATGTCAGCAAGTTTGAAGTCTGTGGGTGTATCTGGTTTTTCAAGATCACACATCATCTGCATGCTTCACACCTTCAAGGATATCATCATCCTTGGTGTTTATTTCAAAATCATTTCCAAGATTTTGAAGTCCAAACAACTCATAAAAAGTTGTCAAGTTCAAAAAGATGTCCTTTCCTTGAACTTTTGACTTTATAGACACTATTTCAGTGCCTTCAGATACACAGGAAATAATCCTGGAATTGTTGTAGAATTCCAACACATCTAGTGAAGAAACTCCACTGGGAATAGCAGACAGGAAACCCTTGATTTGTGCCTTTTCAAGCATATCAAGGATTAGCTTCCTATCGGCTTGATTTTCAATAGCAGCAGTAAGATATTCTTCAATCATGGCACCACCCCAAATCATCTTGTGATTTGAAGTCCAATGATTAGGATTGAAGTCTCCTACCAAACGATTGTTTATGACAACCAACTCTGGTACTTGCTTTTCAGCAGTACCAGAGGTAGTAGATTGAGATTTCTGGGTAAAAGCACGGTTTGGAGCCATCTCTTTATATAGTGAAAGTTTTCGAAAGTCTGAAAGAGATTAAGGTGGGAGATTAGTGATTCTTGCAGAAGACTAATCGAAGAACAGAGTTTTGCAGAAAAGTTTGAAGGAATGTTTTTGCTATTCTTGTGCAAGTATGAATGTTGGATTAGGCGAAAGTGATTTCTTTTGCCAAAATCCTATATATATAGCAACGTAAATCTCAACAGACATATACATACAAATTGATTTTGTATGTAAGTATCTGTGTACTTGCAGATAGGCATGGGTAAAGTTTATTTGACATTAAATGCTTAGTGGGCCACGTCTGAGTTTTTACAGTCCACTAATTTACAGAGAAATAATCTCGTCCGTTAAGATCAAATGCCCATTTCATCAAGGGTCACCATTGCTTCTTCAACAATGATCACAATCAACAATTGTAATTGTGCCCAATTAATGAATTTTGGCGATTAGCTATCTGAATCACATTTCTTCTGTGTAAATAAGAACACCTTTTGTATCCGAGTCTATCTCACACTCAGTATCTGTCCAAGTTTTACACAAAGATAGAAATAATACAAATTTCAAGAGAGTAGTTGACTGCAGACAGTTGTACTATTCTCTTTTGTGTTCCCCCTCACTGAGTGATCTAGATATCTGAGTACCTGTCTCAGAAATCTTCAAATAGTCATTTTACCCTTTTGCCTGTGGTTTCTGGATACCCGTTCCAGATGCCTTGTTTCTGTATACCTGTTCCAGGTTTCTTTTCCCTCTATATTTGGATACCCGTTCCAGATATCTCTTTCCCTCCTTTGATATCTTCTTCAGATATTTGAACTTTTTCAGTTCTTTGGTAGCTCCATTAGTCCAAGACTATGTCTTAAAGCTAAGAATCTACTTTCTTGTAGTGGCTTAGTGAAGATATATCTGCAAGTTGGTCTTTAGTGCCAATCTTGAGTATCTCTATATTGCCTTTTTCAACATGGTCTCTAATGAAGTGATGTCTAACATCAATGTGCTTTGTTCTTGCATGAAACTTATGATTCTGAGTTATGGCAATAGCACTTGTGTTGTCACAGAAAATCGGAGTTTTCTCTTCATTGAGTCCATAGTCTCTGAGTTGTTGTTGTATCCACAATATATGTGAAGCACAACACCCAACAACAATATATTCAGCCTCTGTGGTAGATGTGGCAATTGAGTTTTATTTCTTACTGAACCATGATATCAATCTGGCACCAAGAAATTGACAAGTTCCTGAGGTGCTTTTTCTATCTAGCAATGATCCAACATAGTCAGCATCAGAATAGCCAACTAAACTCAATCCACTGTGTTTTGGATACCACAATCCGACTTCTATAGTACCCTTTACATACCTTAATATTTTCATAGTAATGTTGTAGTGTGATTGCATTGGATTTGTCTGAAATCTTGCACACACTCCAACTGCATATTGAATATCAGGTCTACTTGCAGTGAGGTACAGTAGAGACCCAATCAATTTCCTATACTTGTGTTCTTCAACACTCTTGTCAGATTCAGTATAGGTCATCTTGGTTCCAATGCTCATAGGTATCTTAGCATTCTTTTCATAAGTCTTTAGATTAAATTTGTTGAGCATGTCTTTTGCATACTTTGTTTGACTAATGAATATTCCATCATTGAGTTGCTTGACTTGCAGCCCTAGGAAATAATTCAATTCTCCCATCATGCTCATTTCAAATTTACTTTTCATGAGCTCAACAAAGTCTTCACAAATTTGCTTGTCTTTAGATCCAAATATAATGTCATCAACATATACTTGAACTAAAAGTAGTTTCCCTTCATGGTTCAATGTAAAGAGTGTTTTTATCAACATCTCCTTTCTTGAAACCACTTTCTAGTAGGTATCTGGCCAATGTATCATACCATGCTCTTGGAGCTTGTTTCAGCCCATACAGAGCTTTCTGAAGCTTATAGACAATCCTACTTTCTGATGAAACTTCAAAACCTGGTGGTTGCTCAACATAGGCTTCCTCAGCAAGTTCACCATTCAGAGAATAACCAAGAAATACTCCTTCATCTGCTTTTGGTTGAAATGTTCTCAAGTATTCTTTTCCATTGTTAAGAACAAAACATCTGCAACCAAACACCCTTAGATGTTTGATACTAGGGGGTCTACCAATCAAAAGCTCGTAAGGAGTTTTGTCATGGTATTTGTTAATCAAACATCTATTTTGAGTGTACCAGGCTGTGTTAACAGCTTCAACCCAATAGATTTCACTTATTTCAGTGTCAGCAAGCATTGTTCTTGCTGCTTCTTTTAGGGTCCTATTCTTCCTTTCAGCAACACCATTTTGTTGTGGTGTCCGTACGGAAGATAGTTGATGTTGTATACCTTTGCAGGTACAAAACTCTTTTATGTACTGGTTCACAAACTCAGTACCATGGTCTGTTCTGATTACAGATACCTTGTCATTTTTCATGACTTCAAGCTTATTCAGCAAGTTGGGTATCTCAACCCTTGCATCAGATTTTTGTTTGAGAAATACAACCGAAGTGAATCTTGAGTAATCATCAACAACAACCAGACCATACTTCTTTCCTGCATAGCTAGTTACAGAGGATACAAAAAGGTCCATATGTAATATTTGCAGTGGCCTTTCACTGGAGTGTCTAGTTTTAGACTTGAAAGATGTTTTGGATTGTTTTCCCATTTGGCAGGCTGAGCACATACCATCCTTTCTATATGCCATTTTGGGTAAACCAACCACCAATTCTTTCTTGGTTAGCTTGTTCAGAGTTTTGAAATTCAAGTGACTCATTCTTTTATGCCATAGCCAATTTTCTTCAGTGTGGCCAGATTGACTCACCATGAGACATTCTTCAGTTGTGGCGGATGCCCAATTAGCAACATAAAGATTTCCTTTTCGCCTAGCAACCAAGACTGTCTGCTTTGACTTATTGTCAATCACTTTGCATAGTTTTGACTTGATCTTGACAGGGTACCCTTTGTCTACTAATTGACTCATACTTAGGAGATTATATTTCAATCCCTTTACATGTAGTACTTCAGAGATTGTAAGGGCTCCAAACTTCAGATTGCCAAATCCTATGGTTGGATTTTCATCTCCTCCGGCAAATCTAATAATTGGCCCATCATCGCATTTTCTGTAGTTAATCAGATTTGCTTTGTCTCCTGTCATGTGCTTCCCACATCCGCTATCAAAATGCCACTTTGAATTAGTCTTTAGAGTGTTCTGCACAAGACATGAAACAAGAGATTAGGTTCTCATACCAACAATGGAACCATCTGGACTAAAGAATCTTCCCGCAGGAATCCATTCCTGAATGAATTTCTTAGGGAAATTCTTTTGTCTAACAGGAACATAAGGAGGAATTCTAGGTAAATGATTAGTATCATTGTTATTAAGAATTATTTTCTTCCTTAGTGTGTTCCTTGGTGCTCTTTGTGGTGCTTTCAGATACCTGTTAGGTTGCTGAGTCTGCTTGTCAGCAAACTTAGCTTTCCTAGCCAAATTTCTTCTAGCCCTGGCATTCAGATTTTTAGTGGCTTGACTTTTCTTCCACTTCTGATAATTGTTGTGAGCAATCCTAGCCTTTATCCATCGTTCTTGCTCTTGTTTATACTCACGGGCAAGTTGTTTCCCGATGGCTTTATAGCCAATGCCATTTCGAGCACCTGGTGCTATCTGAGTTCTCATCTCAGCAGCTTTGCTAGTCTCTGGTAGTCTATTTTCTTTCCAGAAAACGTGACATAGGAGAATTTGCCAGCTCCTGCAATTCTTCCTTTCTGAGAGACATAGCACTGTGGGTGATTACACTTTTCAGTGTTATGTTTCTTTTCAGAAATATTCCCAACAGTTTTCTTCTGGACTTGTTTTTCCCACAAAGGTTTGGTCGCAACTGCCTTTCCTTTGTCAACAGCCTTAGCTTTTTGACCAATGCTATAGGTTGTTTGGGAACCATCTTGCTAAGCACTGACAAATGTTATTCTTTTATCATTCTTATTCAGAGTGGTAGAACTATTTGTTTGTGTGTCCAGCCCAAGTCCTCCCTTTTCTGAAGGATCTCTTAAATAAGATTGTACTTCAGTAAGAGTGTCACTAGCTTTGACTTAAGTTTGGAAAGATACTTCCTTCTTTTTAAGTTCCTTATTCTCAGAAAGAAGACCTTCACATTTCTTTTGAAGTTCGGTCAATGCTTCTTTATGTGACTTTTCTGTCTCAGATATCTGAGCTTTGAGAAATGCATTTTCAGCATCCTTTTTCTCAGATATCTTGAGTAATTGTGAATTTTCCCTTTTAAGAGAATTCTTTTCTTCTTCAAGGATTTCGGCTCTAGCTCGGACCATTAGAAATTCTCTTTCGTAGAGATCAAGTTCTCTTCTGAGATGTTCCAGATCTTTGATTCCTTCCTCATCACTTTCATATGTATAACAAGAAGTATGCGTTACCTCATCAGCCATTAGACAAGGTTCAATATTGGAGATATCTGGAAATATTTCTTCAGCCACTCCACACACCTCTTTCTTCTTTTGACCAAAGTCAATCACTTCATGAGAAACACCACACATCTCTGGAGAAGGCAGTGTGGAATCATCTGAGTCTTCATCCTCAGAATTAGACTCAATGTCTAGAGCATCCAGTTGGATTTGTATCTTCTTTCTTTCCTTAGTGAGCAGAGCTCTCTGACCTCTCTTGAAGTTTCTTCTATCTTTCTTGTCACCTGTCTTTAGCTTGTTGAAGGCAGGGCAATCCTTTTTGAAATGACCAAGTTTCTGACAATAGAAACAGATATCGTTTCCGATTTCTGCTTCCTCAGTACTAGATGCTTTTTGAGCCGGCTTGTTCAGCGAGCTAGACAGCTGCATATTTTTGTACTGATGATAATTTGAGCCTAGATGCTTTTTCACCTTCTCTTTGGCTTTTCCTCTCTCAATCTCCCGACTGACATATTTTCTCATTTGCTTTATAGCAAGAGCATTCTCCTCAGTCACCTCCTTGCCTTCCTTCTTTTCAGAAGTTCCTTGAGCAACCAGAGCAACGTTCTGCAACTTTTCAGTTGTTTGTTCTCTTTGAGTTGTCTCATAGTCAACAGTGGCAAGGTGAGAGAAAAGTTCCACTAGTGATATCTGGCATTCCTTGGTTAAAGTAGAAAAACTTTGTATGCTCCCAGTTATGATTTAGACTTCTCACAATAGCCTTAATTTTTTCTGGTTGGGTATATCTATTACTTTCACCAAGTGCAGCCATGTCACTCATGAGTGTTGTAAACCGGAAATCTAGTTCTTCAAGAGTCTCTGTGGGACCTTGTTTAAAGTTTTGAAATTTGAGCTTCAAAACTTCGAACTTATTTTCCTTTGTTTTCTCAGTCTTGCACCTGATTTTCTCAATCGGTTGCCGAGCCACTTTCCGTTTTTTACAGCTTTACACTGTATGTGCTCTGGAGTAGAACGTATGGATATTGCGAGCCTGACCATCCAGTCGATTTCTCTTGGCATCTTCCGATGTCCAGAGCTCTCTGGGTTTTGGCTCGTAAATAACTTGACTGGTAGGTCTCCCACTGGTTGACGCATCTGTCTGTGAGGAGCCATCACTTGGTTCTCTGTCTCTACCATTAGAAACCTCCATGACCTGCTTGAGTTGTTGAATGACTATGGGGCCATTCTTTATCACGTCGATCATTTCGTCACTGATGGCTTCTAGGTGGAGCATCATGTTATTCTTCCATTTCTCATAATTCTCTGGCTTGAGAATTGGAGTGTCACTTAAAGACATCCTGCAGCAAACACACTAAACAAACAAATCAAGTGTAGATGAAAGGCAATTAGTGGGCACTTATCTGGGATCTAGGTTCAGTGCAGAAGGCTTGGGAACCTCCTGCTCTGATACCACTTGTTGGTCCAGATAACGGCAAAGTAAAAGACTGGGGGGTGGGGGGGGGGGGATGAATAGTCTTTTTCAAACTTTTGTCGATAAACACAATTTCTCAGATTTCTGTGAAGATATCTGATACTTATTTTCAGAGAGCGGAAGACTTTTTGTGATAAGTGCACGTGCTCAGCAAGATATGTGTAAATACTTAGCAAAGTAAATAAAGTAAGTAATAAAATGCAGAAAGTAAATAACACAAGTCTTTATAGTGGTATCTGAAGGTGGCGTAATCCTTCAACTAATCCACTTCGGCCTTTCCCAGACCTAGAATCCACTAAGACAGATAAATGAGTTAACCTTACAAATATCTTCTCTCGATTCCTAAATACACTAGGTTCCCAACCAAGTGTTCCCCCTGAGTTATTCCCCGGCTTTCTCAGCCAAGTACTTCCTGTACTCAGAAACCTTTTGAGCTATTCCTTAGTTTCCCAAACTAAGTACTTCCTATGCTCAGTAACCTTGGAGTTATTCCTTAGTTTCCCAAACTAAGTACTTCCTGTACTCCACGCCGATTAAGGTGTTGGTTAAGGTAGTTTGTCGGGAGAGCTTCTTTAATAACTTATTCAGTTATGCAGATAGCTCTAGGAATCAAGTATACTTAATACACTTTTAAATGTATGGTATCTTGTTCTTTACTAACCCAAGTCTATGATAAGTGTTCAAGAGAATGAATCTCAGATTTGAAATCTTAATTCAACTCCTTCACAGATAACAATGCTTGTTAAGGATCAGGACACTTAGAACTTTTGTGCTACTTAGGATCAAGAGCTTTGGTCGCAACAGAAAGCTTGAAGGTAAGTAGTATGCTTTGAAAGATAGTGTTCAGTTTTCTTGGTGTAAGTTCTGTGTGTTTTTCAAGCATTCTAAGTGTTGATATTTATAGTTGAAAATCATGCCGTTTGAATAGTATCCGTTAGGCTCAAAGAAATTCAAACTATTGATATCTGAGTATAGTACCGTTGTACGTTTGTCTTCTTCTCAGAGATTGCCGTTTTTGTTCAGACATTTCTGTCAACGCATTTAATGTACTGTACTATACTTTGTCCTGTAGTACCAACGGAACTATGCATGCTTTCTGAAGCATTGCATGTCCCATTTTAGAGACCTTCACATCTCCAGATACTTGTTACAACATTATTTCCCAGAATCATAGTTTTTATCCGAGGTATCTGAATGTAGATATCTGTGGGCACTTTTCCTCATTTAGAAACCTTGTATTCTCGGATATCTTTTGCAACACTTGTTTATTGAAAAATACTTGTTTCTTCAAGATATCTGGACATAGGTATCTGATGACCTTAGCCTCCAGCAATCTTGTGCAGTCTTCAAATCTTCAAATATGTTGAGCTCTTCTGCCGGATGCCTTCTTCTTGGTCTTCTTCAGAGAAATAAAAAATTACATTCAGAGACCTAACATCCTATACAAGATTTGCTAGACTATCATACTTAGTGATTTTCCTCTTTTACAGTGTTCAAGTGAACCAAGAGTACTAACCACCTTTCTGAGCTAAGATAAGTCATTAAGTTGCTGATCAAAATTTAAACAGATATTCCGAACACTCTTCCGAAAAACTCGCATCTTGAGACTTCATAGCCTCTTGATACGATTTTGCATCCGGCTCACCTTGCCATGCAACAAAGATTTAATTGACTTGACTTTCCCTTGTACCTTCCACGAGATACATTTGAAAGTCAGGTCCAAAGTCTTTCTTGACTCGAACTCTCTTGCTTCTTTCAGGATTTTCAATTGCTTTTTCAGTTCCCTTTGAATCTACCTCAGAAGGTTTATTTTCGGAAATTCTAGGAACCGAAGAGAACCTTGTTTCATCGAAAATGGCATCTCGTGATTCAATAATCGTGTTTACACTAATTGCATAGTTTGCTTCAATAACCATTAATCTGTAAGCTTTACTATTCGAAGCATAACCAATGAATACACATTCAACTCCTCTTTCTCCTAATTTCTTTCTCTTAGGTTCTGGGAGTTTTACTATAGCCCTACATCCCAAACTTTTAAGTCTTCAAGTTTAGTTTTCTCTTCTTCCAGAATTCATATGGTGTAACAGGATTTTGCTTGGTAGGCACACTGTTCAAAACATGACAAGCTGTTAAAGTGCCTCTCCCCAAAATCCTTTACACATTCCAGATTTGGACAACATAGCATTAACCATTTCTGTTAATGTCCTATTTTTCCGTTCTACAATACCATTTCGCTGTGGAGTATAGGGTGCAGTAACTTCATGTATTATTCCAACACTTTCGAAGTATGTTGGATCATAGTATTCACCACCTCTATCAGTTCTAAGTCTTTTGATAGAAGTACCACATTGATTCTCAACTTCTGCTTTGAATACTTTAAACTTGTCTAATGCTTCATGTTTATGATTGATGAGATAAACATAACAAAAACGAGAATGATCATCTATGAAAGAAACATAATAACGTTTTCCTCCTCGAGTGGGAGTACTATGAAAATCACATAAGTCACTGCGAATAAGTTCCAACAAATCATAATCCATTTCAGCTTTAGGAAAAGGCATCCTATTTATTTTCGTAAGCATGCAAGTATGACATTTACTAACATCATTCTCAATTTTAGGAATTAAACCAAGATTAACCATGCGATGCATTTTTCTGAAATTAACATGTCCTAATCTATCATGCCATAAAGAAGAAGAATCAAGCAAGTAAGCAGAACTAGAACTTTTATTAGCATAGTCATCCGTTACATTGAGTTTGAACATTCCCTCATACAGATATCCCTTTCCTACAAAATTCCCTCCCTTAGTCAACACAAATTTGTCGGACTCAAAGACTAGCTTAAAGCCAAATTTGTTCAGCAGACTGCCTGACACAAGATTCTTCATAATCTCTGGTACATGGTACACATCAGTCAGGGTGAGAGCATTTCCAGAAGTGAACTCGAGCAGCACTTTTCCTTTTCCTTTGACAGCGGTTGCTGCACCATTTCCCAAGTAGACAACAGTGCCATCTTCTTCTGGAATGTACTGCACAAATATGGATTTGTCTTTGCAGACATGCCTTGTTGCTCCAGAGTCAATGCACCAAGATAGGTCACTCTCAAGAAGATTGACCTTAGAAACAGTTACCACAAACTTGTTGCCTTCAGATTTTCCATATGTTTTCTGTTTCTTTTTGTTCTTGAGATTTGGACAGTCTTTCTTCATATGGCCAGTTTCACCACATTTCCAACATGCACCGTTTTTCTTCTTTTTTGTTGGAAGTGTGCTTCTGCTTTGAGTTTTTCCCTTTGGAATGTTTGTGATTCTGTTTGCTCGGACCTTCCTCCAACATAAGAACCTTGGAGCCATCTCCACCATCTCCACTGTCACGGAGTCGGTCTTCTTCTTCAATTTTCAGATGGCTCTCAAGATCTGCAAGAGACATTTCTTCTTTCTTATGTTTAAGTTCCTTCCTGGTAGCTTTCCAGGAAGGAGGAAGTTTGTTTATGATAGCAGAAACAATAATAGACTCGTCCATAGTCAGTGAATATTTTTTTTGGAACGAAATTAAACTTTTATTCCAACCAATAAGTACACGCCGATCCTAAGATCCAGGCAAAAAGTATCCAGTAGAAAATAAAATGACTAGAAGAAACGAATACTAGACAAACTAGTTTTCCTATCAAGGTATCATCAGCTTAGCGCAATGGCCTCGCAATCTAGGATCTACCCAAGCGCGTTGAATCAATACATCAATAATGTTATCTTCAAGATGTTGGTTGGCGGGTCTCTTCTGGAAACATACAGCGTTTCTCTCAATCCAGATGGCGTAGATAGTTTTCAGCAAAGGCGCTCTTCAGAAGCTTCGATTTCCAACTCTTTCCTCCAAATCTGCAGCACATCAAATCTAGTTCTCCACTCCACCCCTGAGGGGTTATGTTTATTTTTAGCCAATGTAGCACACATTGCCAGACACGTTTACTGTAGGAGCACTCAAAGAATAGGTGTTGTTGCATTTCGGTATGCGCGCATAAGGGGCATGTCGGGTCAAGGGCAACGTTCCATCTTCTTATCTTGTCCTTGGTTGCAAGCCGTTCATTTAGCGCCATCCATGCACAGAAAAGGGCGTGGGGTCTAGCTTTATTACCAAACCAGAATTTCTTCCACTTGACCTCTTGTTTTTCACCACGGAGTTCCTTGTATAAAGCCCTGGTGGGGAATTGACGCAAAGTCAATGCAAGGCCCTAGGTTCGAGTATCATGGACCAAGGATCGTGTTTTCATCATAGCCTTTAAAATCCAAGAGCAGTTCTCAGTAAGTCGAACATTCATCACGTCTCTGTCCTTTATGTAGTAGCAGTGGATCCACTTCAACCCACAATTTATCAGCTTTAATACATACATTCCAGAGTAGTTTGGCAATTGTGCATTTATTCCAGTCAGCAAGTGAGGTCAGGTTTAGGCCCCCCACGTTCCTTTCATCACAGAGTTTTCCCCAAGCAATAGGCGACTTTCGGGTAATTTCATCGGTTGCACTCCACAGAAAGGATCGACAGATGGCTTCAAAATGTTTCAAAACAGTGGTGGGCATAGGGAAAACCTGTAACCAGTAACTAGACATAGCATGCAAGACACTACGAATGAGCTGAAACTTCCCGACATAGCTTAACAATTTGGATATCCAGTATCGAATCTTGCCAGTAATTCGGTCAAGTAATGGTTGGCAGTCCCTAATCGACAGCTTGCGAGTCGATAGTGGCACCCCAAGGTATTTAATGGGGAGCTTTCCAGCCTTAAATCCAGTCAACTGGAGGATCTGGTGGCTGGCCGTGTTGTCAACCCCGCCAAAGAAGATTTGGCATTTGCTCGGATTAGCTGAGAGCCCAGTGGAGGATGAGAAAGCGTGAAAATGCTCCATTAGGAGTTCAACAGAGCGTAGGTCGCCTCTGACAAACATTAGAAGATCATCGGCAAAGCAAAGATTTGTAATTCCCAAGGATTCACATCTAGGGTGGTAGTTAAAATCCGGATTCCGCTTTAGCAGACCCAAAACTCTATGTAGGTATTCCATCATGATAACAAATAGAAGTGGGGAGACGGGATCCTTGACGAAGGCCACGCTCAGCCTTTAAAAGTTTGGAAGCGACGCCATTAATATCATATCGGTATGAGATAGTCGTCATACATCGCATAATCCAGTAAACAAATTGTGAGGGGAATCCCATCTCATCCATGATGGTTTTTAGAGCTGACCATTCAACAGTATCGAACGCCTTTTGAAGATCCATTTGAATCATACAACGGGGAGAGATGCGCTGTCTATCATAGCCTCGGACTAGTTCACTGGCTAGCAAGATATTATCATGCATGACCTTTCTTGGTAAGAATGCAGACTGGCTCTCATCTACCACAGAGTTAATTAACCGACTAAGTCGCTTCGTTAAGATTTTCGAGATAATCTTATATATGGTGGAACAACAGGAGATAGGTCGCATGTCTTTCATTGTACATGCTCCTGCGGATTTTGGTATCAGAGTGACCAAAGTACAATTTGCAGCTGCATAGAGACTACCTGTAGCGAAGAAGCCCATAACTGCCGGGATCACATCAGTCTTGACTATACTCCAAGCAGCTTTGATAAACTTTGCATTATACCCATCAATTCCCGGCGCTTTATTATCTCTTATATCTCGAAGTGATTCCCAGATTTCTGTCTCAGTGACTGGAGATATCAAATCCAACCTCTCATCTCGACTAAATTGCTGAACAGATCGCAGAGCATCAATGTCGATACCAGTCAAGGGGCTTCCCGCAGTGCCCACCAGATCAGAATAGAATCGGATGACCTTTTGTTCAAGTTCCTGGGGCGAGGTGACCATAAGACCTGCTGGTGTCATAAGTTTTGAAATTCCCACTTGCCGGTTTTTTTCTTTCACAGTGGCATGGAAATAAACTGATTGACAATTTGCTTAAGTTCATAAAATTGCTCAAGTACTTTCCTATTGTCAACCATAACATAGTGGAAGAACTTACTGGTGATAAAATTCTTACTTGTTGCATCCTCCACCAGGTTTGTTTTCTCCAATTCCTCCCATACCTCCTTAGACGTCTGCTTCTCATGGTACACGTCGAACAGAGTGTCTGACAGCGAATTGCAGATGTGGCCCTTGCAGCAATAGTCATCTTGTTCCCATTTCAGCCTGTTCCTTGTCTGTGCAACCGTCTCATCATCTGCCTGTTCTGGTTTTGGATCGAGTGGTCAGAACATACACTACGCCCAATTGCGCCAACAGGAAGTGCAACTTCTTTTGCCAGTGTTTGAAGTTGTCACCTTCGAATTTCTCCAACTTGACAATGTTAGTCGCAAACTCCTTCAATGAATGTCCTCCATCCATCTCAAACACCAACAATAATAACGCTTAAAGATTGTTAGTGTTTTGGGGATACTTGAGAAGGCAAGTCTGGCACAATTAGGATCACTTTCCTTTAAGCGTTATTCGCCCCCACTACTAGTGTACAATTGTGTAACAACGAATCGCTTCCAGGATACAAAGAAGCCCAGACTAATCTATATGTTTAACTACGTATTGTACAAACGGAATTAAACTCAAGAACTGAAATAAGCAGTAAAAGAAATGCTACAGAAACAATTATTGCAGATATTGTTTCCGTAGCATAAGGGAGAGATAGAAGGTTCTGGTGTGTTTTCAATCTGAAACTAGCCCTCTTATTTATAGATTTCAAGGGTCATGTCTGAAGAGACACAACCCTCCAGAAAATTTGGATAAGAACAGATGCAATGGATCAGGATTAAATCCTATCCATTGGATCACACCTTTTCAAATCAATGATCATGATTAAATGACTATTGGTTCAAATTTGAAAAAGCTGTTGGCTTTTTCCGGGTTAAACCTGACTGAAGGATTATTCTCCAGATAAAATCCTGACCGTACAAATTTTAAACAAAATTAACGGCTGAGATCGATGAGCGATGCAAGTCACAAAAGCGCCACGCACTCGTGGCACGGGCTCGGGTGCGCGCGTGTGGTCCTGCCAAATACACCTACTTAATGATTAATTTACACATCATTAATGCATTTCCATAAATAAACTAAACTTTACACACTTACTTTTTCCATGTGAGACAAACTGCATTAGTTTATTTATTACTTCACACTTTCCATATGTGACAAGAAGTAATAATTTATATTACTTCACACTTACCAAAGCTCATCATTCATTTCCAATGTGGAACATTGATTACCCATCTTTTTCATAATTTATTCTTGAAAATCTCCCACATAACTTAAATGTGTCGTGAGGGATTCAAAAAGTACCTAAGAACTTTATACTTAGTTTCTGATTTTTTTCCGCGTGGGATAAAATTTTGTTTTTGTCATGAATGATGTAATTAAAATTTCCAAATTTGTGTACTCCTTCTTAGATGGGTTTGAATACTTTGAAAGTAATATATATATGTGTGTGTGTGAAAAGTGGTGATGTAAATGAGCAAAGAGCTATGTCATAGGACAAAATCCTAGGTGGCAAATTGAAGCTCAAAACAATTGAATTAAAATTTATATAATTAGTTTTTGAAAACCCAAATTGTTTGCAACAGATTGTGGGATGATGGGACGAATATTTTGCAAATTCTATTTATAGTATTTTGTAAATACTATCTATTTTAAGTATATTTGCTTAGTCCTCTTTCTTCATTTTCAAATTAAGAAAGATAGTAACCGTGCATCAATGCATGCAATATGCATAATTCAACTATAATTAAACCCAATTAATTAGTTATAAGATCTCTGCAATTAAAATGGATCGCGTTTTAAATGTGAATAGTAATTAAATTATAA
Organism: Plantago major; assembly: GCA_026545765.1. NCBI lineage: Eukaryota > Viridiplantae > Streptophyta > Magnoliopsida > Lamiales > Plantaginaceae > Plantago > Plantago major. The sequence goes on from CM048841.1 coordinate 84,791,402, forward strand.
TTTAATTTTTAAAAATTGTGTTTAGGTAGAATTAAAGTTTTATAGATTTTATATAGTTGTTAATATATGGTGTGTAAAAGTGAAGTGATGTGTGTAAAAGTTTTTAAGATTATTTGATTGGTTTTAATGTTATTTGATTGGTTAAAGTTTGTTATAATAAAAAAAAAGTAAAGTGAGGGAAAAAGTGTAGAAAGAAAATTTAATTGAATTATGAATAGTTGGTGGATTAAAAACAGGTACTGTTCAACACGATTAAAATCACATGGCAAACAAGATGAGAAGGTTAACTCGATTAAAACCGCACTTTAACTGCGAGAAAATATTATCAAATTTTGAAAGAGTAAAAACCGTTTGTAATCATCACGAAGTTAAAGATTACAATCATTTCATTATTTACATGATGTAATTGATTATATCATTGCATGACTAATACTCCTAGATTTTACATTTTCAATGCTTCAGCCTTCATGAATCATGTAGTGATTTTATGGGTATATAAATCACGAAATTAGCTTCTATACTAACATATTTATGTGGTCTTCGATTCTTCCCCATTGAAAACTTCTGCAGTTATGTGTACTGTTGAGGGTGTAACTCCCGAACTACTTAGATTTTATTCAACTCCACTAATGGGTGCCAAGGTAAGAAGCTCCTTGCTAGGTAAGGACCAATGCGTAAGAACCAAATGACCCTACTTGTAAGGACACGCACTTGAGTGGGGGGGTTAGTGCGGTGTGCTAAGTGTCAAACCGGGATGAGACTGTACTCGAGAGTGACTGAAGATCAACTCTGTAATAAGTTCGGGATTGGGGTCGTGATGTGACTTACTTGTTCTTGTGGGGATGTGTGCCTTATTTATAGGCTATCATCAAAATGGAAGGCCTTGCTAGGATTGCGCCAAGTGTAAGGCTACGATTGAGCCACCAAGGCTTGTCTTAGGCCAATAGCCCAATAATGATGCTTAGCCCATGCCACTTTGGGCTTTAGGGGTAGTTTAGTCATTATTGGATGAGTTTTCGAGGATGTGACAAGGTCTTGACGTCCTGAGTTCGGAGAGGTTGGTCCGGATGCGATCCGGACCGTCTTGGTAGTCGGATGAGGAAGTTCTCCTAAGTCGCCCATCTCTTCCGATTCGAACTCTAGGTTCGGACACCTACTCTACGGTGCTGGCTTGGTTACTTGAGATCTGCCATGCCGGATCCGAGTGGTCGTCCGTGTCGGAGGCCTTGGGTCGGAGAGTCTTGACTAAACCGTGTCTCCTTTCCCGGAGAGGCTTGGACTAAGGTGGGTCGGGCCGAGTTCTTAGTCGGATTTAATAGGCCCCAGATCCTTTGTTCCTTTCCTTTAGGGTGGGTCGGACCATGGATGGTCAGCCCGGATCGGACCATTGGCTCGGACTAAAGTGTCTCGGATCCATTGGATGACTTAGGACGCCTTAGGATTCGTTCCTAGGTCCTTTATGACGGATTGGACATATTTCCGTATCAACATGTACAATTATATCGTCCATAGCTTCTCAGTTTCATTTTACAGTCTCCTTCCTGAATTGCAGTTGGATATCATATTCTTAGTTGCCATATCACATATATCCATTTGTGAAATGGCCATGAGAAACATATGAGTATTGCATTACATTGTTTTATTTATATATTGAGTGCATAAAATCTTATTCGCTAACATTTTGCCTACTCTTAACAGTTCGAGGAAATTTTCTAAAATATATCTGTAATCCAAGATTGTAGTGTTGAATAGCTAACTAAAGATGAAGATATACTAGAACAGTGGTGTAGTCTATTTCTTACTGTAATTTCAAACACATCATCAATTTGGTTCGATATTTGTAAACCAATTCTTGATTTTTAATTTAATTCAAACAGGAAGTTGCACTTGCACCTATATATGCTTATGATAGAGGATGCTAAGAGGATTGTCAAATGTTGGCAAAGGGAAATGAAAAGTTGATAACTATGCAGCTCAAGGTTCCAACAACACTTCTAGAGTGAGCGTGACTCCAGCAAACCGTGCTAATACTATTGATGTCAACATGAAGAAGTGAGCCCGATTAGAAAACATGAATCTAGCACAAAGGTTGATCAAGAAGAGACGAATTAGACCCTTTAATAATATTGTTAGGAATATCTGTTTAGATTTTGATCAGCAACCTAATGACTTATCTTAGCACAGAAAGGTGGTTAGTACTCTTGGTTCACTTGAACATTGTAAAAGAGGAAAATCACTAAGTATGATAGTCTAGCAAATCTTGTATAGGATGTTAGGTTTCTGAATGTAATTTGTATATCTTTGAAGCAGACCAAGAAGAAGGCATCCAGCAGGAGAGTTCAATAATTTTTGAAGTTTTGAAGACTGCACAAGATTGTTGAAGACGAAGGTCATCAGATACCTATGTCCAGATATCTTGAATAAACAAGTGTTTTTCAATAAACAAGTTTTGCAAAAGATATCTGAGAACACAAGGTTTCTGAACGAGGAAAAGTGCCCACATATATCTACACTCAGATACCCTGGATAAAACCATGTTTCTGGGAAACAATGTTTCAACAGGTATCTGGAGATGTGAAGGCCTCTGGAAAGGGACATGCAATGCTTCAGAAAGCGTGCATAGTTCTGTTGGCACTACAGGACAAAAATAGTACAATGCAATAAATGTGCAGACAGAGACATCTGAACAAAAGAGGAAATATCTGAAAAGAGACAACGTCTTCTGCAGTACTATTTACAGATATCAATGGTTTGAATTTCATTAAGCCTAACGGATATATTCAAACGACATGATTTTCAACTATAAATATCAACACTTAGAATGCTTGAAAAATACACCTTGAACTTATACAGAACTCACTGAAAATACCAAGCTTCTCTGATAATACAAATAGTGGTATCTTTCTCTCAAGCATACAAGCTTTCTGCCTACTTACTCTTTAGCTTACAGTTACGACTAAGCTCTTGAATTCTAAGTAGCACGAAAGTTCTAAGTGTCCTGATCCTTAACAAGCATTGCTATCTGTGAAGGAGTTGAATCAAAAGATCAAGTATCTAAGTTTCATTCTCTAGAACAGTTAACATAGACTTGGTTCAGTAAAGAACACATCACCACACATTATGAAGTGTGTTAAGTGATTTTTGTTCTATCAAGTATTCTTACATAACTGAGAAAGTTATAAAGACTACTCACCTGACAAACTACCTTAACCAACACCTTAAACGGCGTGGAGTACATGAAATACTTAGTTTGGGAAACTAGGAATAATTCCAAGGTTACTGAGCATAGGAAGTACTTAGTTTGGGAAACTAAGGAATAGCTCAAAGGTTTCTGAGTATAGGAAGTACTTGGCTGAGAAAGCCGGGGAATAACTCAGGGGGAATACTTGGTTGGGAACCTAGTGTATTTAGGAATCGAGAGAAGATATTTGTAAGGTGAACTCAATTATCTGTCTTAGTGGATTCTAGGTCTGAGAAAGGCCGAAGTGGATTATTTGAAGGATAACGCCACCTTCAGATACCACTATAAAGATCAGTGTTATTTACTTTCTGCAATTTATTACTTGCTTTATTTACCTTGCTGGGTATTTACACATATCTTGCTGAGCACGTGCACTTATCACAGAAAAGTCTTCCGCTCTCTGAAAATAAGTATCAGATATCTTCACAGATATCTGAGAAATTGTGTTTATTGAGAAAAGTTGTAAAAGACTATTCACCCCCCTCCGGTCTTTTCCCTTTGCCGTTACCTGGACCAACAAATATCTTGCTCAAAAAATAAAATTAAAAAGAAAAGGAGAAGAATTCAGCCTGATAATTTGCTCGCATTTTCATTTAGAAATTTCATTCCATCTTTCTACATTGAACAGTTATTTACTTTTGGTTGATTATAAATTCGCATACCCATGTTTAATTGATTTGGTTTTGGTTATATTCAGCCTTATACAATCTTTCAAGTTTTAAGTGATCATTTTATTATTTAACTTTGAGATATATGATTATTTAGGTTAACTTTCAAAACCAACCAAATCACATTTCTCAAACTATTTTGCTCAAAATTATAGAGAGGGGTTGCTATTATCATCATAATGAGCTACTAGAAATTTAAAATCGCCATTTTGGGTTGGTTCGGTTTTCAGTTCACATAAAAATTCAGTGATTTAGTTGAGGAGAGTTATAGAGATATCATCTATATATATATATATATATATATATATATATATATATATATATATATATATATATATATATATATATATATATATATATATATATATATATATATATATATATATATATATATATATATATATATATGAGAAGAGGTTATGTAATTGAGCAAAGAGAGGGTTGCTAATATGAGAAAATGTATATATTAAAGGCACAATTACATATGGTACCCCTGTAAATTTGATCCAATTACAAATCCCCCGCCCACACTATTATAGGAATTGAACTCAGGAATTTTTCCAATTACATATGGGTCCAACATAATCTCGAGGCACGTAAGTATCTATATGCTGAGTTTCCTAAATATTACATGTGGGTACCTAGAGGGAAAGTATGGAGAGATATGAAGCATTCAACAATAAGGTTGGAAGAATTTACCACGTCACAATTAAGAGGGGTCCCCTATATTACTTGAGGATAATGTTGAATCACATTAGGGTGCTACGTGCTTTGAGGACATGCATACAATGGATGGTGTTGTTCTCCCAACTTACCGTGATGATGCTATGATTTGGGTTGCTCGATGACAACAAAGAGTATATCGATGCTATAAGGGAAGCCAGTTTTGGTGGATCCGGACGTTACCTTCGCCATTTTTTCTCCATGCTTCTTCAATCTATGTCTATGCCTTTGCATGTATGGGAAAGTACATGGGAGTATCTATCTGATGACTTCCTGTAAATGATGTGTCAACTTTGTTTTTTTGTTTAGAACCAAGAAAAACTTCTATTATTCAAAACAAATATGTACAAAAAAGCGATGCAGAAGTGATCCAGCCTAATCAATAACGATGAAACCAACTCAAACACCCAAAACTATCAACCTATTATCAATTGTCAAATATGGATTTTGATTCTAGGGACCATCCAAGCTCTATATACAATATTATTAACAATTCTCGACTCTATAGTTGTACTACTAACAGGGCTGCCAAAACAAGTTTCATTTCTCAAACGCCACATACCATCTCAAAGATGCGTCAATAGTTAAACAATGTTGGTGTGTAATTTTTATTAACTTATTCATTCATATATTTCTATAAGAAACTTTATTTATCAGGGCACATTACATATGGCACCCCATAAATTTGATTCAATTACGAATCCCACCCCCTCTCCCCAAAAAAAAAAAAATTGTTTTTACATATGGGTCAAAAAGTCAACGAACCTGCTCAATTGAAATTGCATTTTGATGATGTGGCGGCCAAAGTTGTATTTATTCACCAAAATGTCATTAAAAATTTTAATTTTGAGTAAGTCTTCTCAGAGACGGTCTTTAGATAATTTATCTAGAGGCGAACCTTTATTATCAAGAAAATCATCGATGTTATTAATCAAAACACTTATGTTATCAACATTGGTGTTTTTTGATATTACAACAACACTTATTTTGTTAACAACATAGACGTTTTGATTAATAACATGGATGGTTTTATTGTTAACATAGGCCGTCTCTAGATAAGTTATTTAGAGACCGTATCTCATTAGACCTTGTGTTTAAGTTTTGTGTCTCTTTAATTTATCTCTTTATTTTCTTTATTTTTAATTTTTTAGGTTTTGCAAATTGGAATCCAAGACCCTGAAGAAGATTTAATTCTTTATTAGCCACCCATGATTTTTTTAAAAACCCAAAATAAGTCCTAAAACTTTTGGATAAAATTCAAACATCAACCGAGTATCAAGATCGGATTCAAATATTAACGACTATGGGGTTCAGAGTATTACATCTCCAATCGGATTACGAAGCTATTATCCGAGCTATAAACTACATAAATTATTGGAGCTGATTTTACAGCTCCGATCAGAGTTGTTGATCGGAGAAGTAAATAAGAAATGAAGAGGGAAAAAGAAAAGAAGGAAAGAAGCTGGAGTTTTTTATTTTACATTTTCTTTAATCATAAATTATTATTTTTATTTTTTACTTTTCTTTTATTTACCAACATTAAAAAAATGCATGCTGCTGTGAGATGAAGATGATTTGGTGAGTTAGTCAACGACATGAGTTTTTTTTGTTATTGTTTGAATAGATGGTGTGGGAATTCTTTACGGGTCAAATGTAGAGGTACGATATGTAATTATATGTTATTTATCATTTTTATTACTAACTTTGTTTCTCAATATTTCAATATACGGCGGGAGCTCAATGAAGAACAATTGCGGAATTTTACTCTTGCTGAGATAGAAGAGTCGCTTTATCGGAATGGATAGTTTGAGTCAGATTGAAGGTATGCGCATGTCCAACGACATAGTCATAGATAATGGAATAATCAGATTGCTGAAGAATGTTATATGATTTTGATGAGATGCTTGAGCAGCACAATCATTTGTATCTATGTAGCACAATAATTTGTATCCATGTCTAACTGATGAGCAAAAGAGTGTGTACCATACGATTATGGATGTCGTCGATTATGGCACTGGTTGAGTTTTCTTTCTCTATGGTTGAGTTTTCTTTCTCTACTTTACGTGGTGGACGTGATATTTCCAAGATATTTTGATTCGTTCTACTTTGTATTAATTGTTGCATCTTCATATGAGTACATATCCGAATAACCCAGACCATGTCGGTTACGGTCGATACTTCCAGGATAGGGTTATTCTTACTCCGACTAATGAGATAGTCCAGGAGGTCAATGATTATGTCAGGTCACTTTTACATTGAGATGACACCATGTTCATGAGTTTAGAGAGCATCTGTCCTAACGAAGATGATATCGTCAATAGAGAATACGTATGTCGAGTTCCTAAACGCTATTAAGGCGTCCGGAATTGACAAACACGTTATAAAGGCGAATATGATACATTGAAAGAATGTTGGAGTGAAGGATTTCATACATCATATGGTACTTACCAAGTTTCCTACTAGATTTCAACCAAGACAATTTCCTTAATTTGTTTGATATGCGATGATTATCAGTAAGAGTCAGGGACAATCATTAGCTCATGTTGGAATCTACCTCCCAAAGGTCATTTCCAGTACTATTTTGCATTTTCCAGAGTCATAAGTAAGAAATGGTTCAAGGTTTTAGTATTGAAAGTGTAAAGCAATCCCATTGGAACTACGATCAATGTTGTTTACAAGGAGGTGTTTATGAAGCTTTGAGGTATGTTCTTAAATATATTTATAATGTTTTAAACAATATCTTTAATGCTTTATGAGTTGACATTTTTTATGTATATGTATATCAGTGATGTTCTTAGTAAAACTTTTAATGTTTTTTGATATAACTTAATGTATGTCTGTCTCTTTTAGTCTCTCTATAAAACCATCTCTCAGGATTTTTTTATAATTGTACATGTGTTATTGAAATTATCAAAATACAAGTCTTTGTATTTGTTTATTAACTACTTTTTTTTTTTCAAATGTTTGTTTGCATTTGATGTTTATTCATATGACTATGGAGATTGTATACATTGACTTTGCATTCTCTTTGGAAATATTGTTCGATGTATTGAACCTTTTAATTATTTTAATTTGGCTCATCGTTTGAATGATATTTTCTTTCACGTATTACTTATAAAAAGTCAAACATGCCGTGGCAACGCCATGAGTTATTACTGTACAGTTGAATATTCATGAGGCATTTAATTAAGAATATAGTTGAAATGTTTATATTCTTAGTTTAAGATCCCATCGATTTTCAATAATTTTTACACATTAGGTACACAAATTAGTTTAACTGGCTTCGTTGTTTAATTATTGGTCCATACTATATACCTGAAGAAGAATAAAAAATTCAAAAAAATATACTAAGCGGATAAAAACTTGAAAAATATTAACATAAAAATGAAAAATATAGTTTTTGTCGATGCCTAAAGTCAGGGGCGAAGCCGGAAAACTCAAGGAAAAAAAATATATTAGACAAGTATAACTTCAAGCTTATGCCAATATTAGAAGAAATCTATTGTATATAAGTGTACACAAGTTAATGTTGATTTTTTTTTTTTTAATTTTTTTTTTATGTGGACTTAGTAACATTCATGTGCAAATTTTATTTATTTGGATCATTATATGAGATTTCATGGATTTAAGAAGTATATTTTGAACTTTGACAAAGTTTAGGGGGTGCAAGGAAAATTTCAAGTGGGGCTAATTGTTATATGCAACATATAACATATGGTGGCTTCGCCTCTGCCTAAAGTTATTGTCCTCATAAAAATGACAAGGTTTCCAATTAGTTACAAACGTACTGTCTGAATTTGCTTTGTTTTCGGGAAATCTGCATAACAAATTTTCTTTTCTTTCTTTCTCGAATAAGAATGGCATTGGTCTCATTCGCACCAGAAACAAATATATATGAAATAAACTAGGTTATCGACGAGAGATAACTAGAGTTTTTGTACGTATATGAGGTGTGTGCAATTGAGACTTTATGAACCTTGTGATCTAAGAAAGATCATGTAGTACATGGCCAACGTTCACAAGCTTGGAAGAACCGTGATAGAAGGTTAATGTTGGGCGTTTGTGACTTAAAATTACTCTATTACTACTTCGTTTTTAATTTCATTCGAACTTGGTACTACTTGAAATTCTTTGGCTCATTATTTAGCCAAGAGGATTTGAACTTGTAGACATTGTCCTTTGGGGCTTTGGCACTACAACAATTTAGGCTTTATACAACACTTCCATTTACCACACTTTTTTAAGTGTTACATAAACTCTCATATAGAACGGTTTTTCAGTTTATATAAAACGTTTTCAAAGTGCGATATTAGAAGATAAGAAAGCTAAGTGCAAATTCTTAATGAAAAATAATTCAGTGGCAGTTTTGCAATTAAATTTAAACCAAATGAATCTCGGCGGCATATTAACAATTAAGCATACATGGTGTACCGTTTTGAAAAGTACACAATTTAATCCCTAGCTAATAGAATCAAAATTAGGTCAAAAACTCGTTAACAGTTAACACTCTCGTCACTCCATCAGCTCAAATTCCTCTCACATGGCGGCCGGATAATCTGTGCGAAGACGAATTCGCGCGATCCAATTAATTGATTATAGAGGTGAGATTCCATTTCCTTTTATCATTTTTCTTCAATATACGGTGAGTTTTCGTCCGATCATCCAATTGTTCATCTCTCATCTCCTGCCAAACAAGTTACAATTCATAGTATTATGATTTTGATTCGTGTTTTAGAGTTTATAGAGTGAATCGGATCAATTGAGCTCTGATTATTTTAGTTAAACTGGTTATTGAGCTTCTGCTATATGAATAATTTTAGTTCGAGTGATCTAAGTTGATTTGGAGATGTGATTTCCTGCCGAATTGGTTGTCATATCAGATTTTCTCTTGACGGTTCTTCTCACTTGTTTGTTTGATATCTATGCGCCATGTTGAACGCTGTTTGGTTGAATAATTTGTTTCTCATAATGTTTTTCAGCTTGTTCTATATTGACTCTTTGAATTTGTGTGTATGTGCTTGAAGGATGGCAGTAATTTTGCATGACAAAATCAATCCAAAGAAAGCTGAACATCATCAAAGTCTGGTAATACAAATTTCCTGTTCAATTTCCTAATAGTACTACCTGTTCCTGATACTGGTCTATCTATATTATTTTCGATCGAATTTTTGTTGTTGCAGTGAAGATATTTGGAATCTTACAGTTTTTATGGGTATTTATTCACTTATTTGGTTCGTTTATCTGCTTCTAGCACCTCAGCTCATTTACGAAGTTTAATTTTACTATTTGCTAGGTGGCCTTGTCATAATTTATGAGAGAAAAGTACAACTCCTCTATGGTAAGCACATTTCCAGTTCATGTTCAAATCCTCAAATGAACTCACTCATGCATATTTGAAAACTAGTGGATTAGTTTAAGTTTTTAAGCATCTTTTACTCTGTAATTCTATCTCTTTATGGTTCTACACCTCTGTTCCCAGCAGTGTAGCTATATGCTAAAATCTAGCACAAACTTGAGACTATTAGCTTTAATGAATGCTTCGTGGTTGAGACATATTTGGTTTAATATCGCATGGATTAGCTCACTTGGTTCTCAAATCTTCAGCAGAGGAAATCAATTTCAATTTATGTCTAATTATCAAGATATCAAGATTAAGAAGATTGGATAATAACAATGAAGTCGTACATGAATGAGACTAAAGTCTCATGACAGGATTAAGGTTGCATATGATAAAATACTGTTTTTATTCACTTATCCCGACTTGTAAACAAGAATGTATTTTGTGTTTATTCTGTGTTAACTCTTTCTTTTTTGTGCGAATGTGCTTGAAGGACGACATCAACTCTGCATATGAAAAATTAATCGGAGGAAATTAAGCTGAACATTGTCAAAAACTGGTAAAGCAAATTTCCTGTTCAATTTCCTATCAGCACTACCTGTTCCCAATACTAGTCTGTCTGTTATTTTGGATTTCATTTTCTGTTGTTGCAGTGAAGAGATTTTGAATCCTACAATTTTGCTGGCTAATTCTATTGGTTACAGATTTCTACGTTCAGGTGTGTACTCTGCCGGGAAAAGAGCTGATTATCTTGCTGTTGATAAGGTAAAATATGTTCTCACTGCAACAACTACAGTTACAATCTTTAAGAATGCCTTGTTAGAATCAAGTTTCAATGTCTATCTGTAGTCTGTTCATACATGATTAAAGTATCGACTATAACAAGTATAATGTAAAATTGAAAATGCTGTTATAATGCATCACTTAGAATATGAGATTACTGATGAGTTCATTTGGAATCTTTTTAAGGATTCAGTGTTTGGGAAATGATTTTGGTATAATTCGTTTTTATGTAGCAGGCAGTGCATAATGTTAAAATCTAGAAGCAATTGTAAGATTTTTCAATTGAAAACTTGCTTGTGATTTTTGTTGGAAATGATATGATATCTTTTTAGTGTTATGACTTATCACCTTGTATGAATATGTTTGAGAATAGGCCACATTATGGCTTGGACAATCTGTGATATGATTACGTTTTAGATGTGATGATTAACTTTGTTCCGAATTGTCTAGGCACCATGTACAACAAAGATCATGTGCGTGAAGAAGGCAACTTTGACTTCTGCCAATCCGAGTTTCTCTGGCATTACTTTACATGTAACCTCCTCTGTAAAGCAGACTAAGGTTACATCTGTTGCTAAAAGCGGTGTGGTACTTCCTAAGGCCATTGTCCCAGTTCCTTGCAATTGTTTCCCCAGATCACTAAGGGAAGAGTTGAAGGTCGAAATGCGTGGTTTGATCGAGGAGGTTGTACGAGAGATGGTGCATTCATTAATGAACGATGGGTCCAAGGTTGATGATGATGATGCTACATCATCAGGTGACGAAGAAAACTAGTTATAATTTAGTTCTGGAACATTAGCTATATGATGGAATGTGTATGACTTGGTTGATCTTTAAGTAGTTAATGGTCAGTAGTTCAGGATGGATGGATTATGTACTGTTATGAATTTGTGGTGGATTTTGAAATCTTTTGTCATGTAATTTGACGGCTTGATCAATGGTGAATCCGAGTGTATGATTGATCAATGGTGTTTTATGATCCATTATGGATTTGCATATATCAGTTCCACCATTCTAGCTATTTATATAATTTTTAACAGGAAACCAGGAGAAAAATATGGAATGATCTATAAATAGTCCACATAAAACGCGGAATGGCCTAAAAATAGGTTATAGCTTTATACCGCGGTTTGCAAGCGTTGCAAAGTATATATGACGCATCACATTATAAACGATAGTTAGGGGTTATGCAATGGTCAATTTTGCCTAATTCTTTTATCACGGCTTTTTTTGCAACGTGTCTGCCACGCATTTTAAGCGTTGTATATACCTTTTGCCACGGTTTTACTCTGTATACAACGGTTTCTGTGCGTAGTAAAAAGCGTAAAATGGTGGGGTACGTTCATTATTTGAATTACTACCTACTTTACTCGAAAAAAGAAAAAATTTTACGCGAAAAAAGAAAAACTTAATAAGTTATGTGATATATAATTAATGTTAGTCCATGATTTGACTTTCATATAATTAAGGTCAAGATGATGCTAATAACCCGCAATGTAAACTGACTCCTGGCTCGGCAGCCAATAAGGTACGATGATTATTAGAATAGTAACAATAATTGAGGTTATTAGTTGTAAATTTTGATTGAAAAATACACTAATTACATGAAAAGAATAACCCAGAGTCTTACGAGAGACGGTCTCTATCTAGAGATGGCTTATTTATCAAGAAAATTATCCATGTTAATAATCAAAATGTCTATGTTATTAACGAAATGAGTCATTTTGTAATAATAAAAAACACCAATACAGAGAACATAGACGTTTTGATTAATAACATCAATTATTTTCTTGACAATATAGGTTCGTATTTTGACAAATTATCTAGAGACCGTCTCTTAGGAGACTTGATCAAAGAAGAATGCTTTTATTATTAACAAATATTCTAAGTATTATTAACTGACAACGTTGTCTTAGACAACATTTGATATGAAGCTGGATCTGGTTTTTCCCAAGACAATGATGCACTACTTAATTAACTTATCTTCAAACTTGAGAACATGATTAGTGATTAGATTAAGAGTGGTCCCTGCTTTCGGATTACTTAATCTTTAATTTCTTAAACCAACCAGGTCATTAATTTCTAACTGCACGTATTCTTTTTTTGAGATACAATAACCTCTTAATACGGTGTACCAACTGCCATAAACGATTCTGAAGCTTTGTGATTGTACGTATTCTTCAATGTTTATTTTATTTATTTACTGTGCAATAAGATAAGATAAGACACATGATTAACCTAAAAACTTCAATATTCAATCCCTATTGGTGAAGTAAAATACTATCAAAATTTCTTAACCAACCAACACATCTTTCACTGTTGGTTTACGTGAACTTTCTTGGAGAAGTGGAAAGAAAACTGAATATTATTGATTTGAAACGTGATCTACAAAAGTGTGCTTGATTTATTTAGCCTAAATAATAAGGCAGAGCGAGCAACTTTGTTAAGTGAATGTACACCTTAATCCTTATTACTCAAGGTTTATTGTCCGACGATGTTTTAATGTGTTCTATGAGCACTTCTTAGTTGTGAGATACCTTGGTTACTGGATGAATCCGTGCCAATTTAGAGCTGGTGAATGCTAAAACCTCGACGTTCTAGTACACTAATTCGTCAAAATTACCAAAGTTATTCAGGGTTTCGTCATTATATCTTTTAAGTTCAGGGGATTAACAGCACCTGAACATATCCCTCTCAGATCTATGGAATTAAATTCCTGAATCTTGTAATGACTGTTAATAGTTTTCTTTTTTGGGTATTTAAAATTTAAAGTCAATATATTATGTTTGTCCGTACAAATTTATCGAGGAGATACATGCATTATAATGCATATATGGTGGAAACTGGAAAGCATCTGATGAAGAAAAGATAAGCCAAAAGATAAGGTATAATACTCTGCCATCAACGTGCATAGACCTTTCTATTATCACTCATAATTTCTCAATATTAGGTCAAAAGTTTTCTAATGACTCTAATCTTTAAACAATACGGAAAAGCTGAGATAATTATTTCTACTAGGGGCTAGTAATTATAGCCATGATAAAACCACAGGCTCAGAGCTGTTATCAACTTATCAGAGAGCTGAAAAACTCCAGACCAACTGTGAGCTTCAACATAGCATCCGAACTTAGAACACTTTTTATCTACATTCGCACGAGCATTCCGCTAGAATGGATTGGATCACGGATAGAGTTTCCTTCGACCAGTAGTTGAGGATATCCACACATACAGATTAGATCATATCAAATTAGTCCGATATGTTGCATAGTACTGATGAGAAGTAATATTCATCAGTTCATAGTAGGATATGCATGGGGCGAGACCGACATAGAAGAAACCTTGACACCGACTTATTTACTACCAACTCTATTTTAAATTATTGTAACAATGTAGCATACTTAGTTTTAAATTAAGTCCATTAATAAGTTGGTACTGGTGCATATTACATTCCAAGAGTTAGAGTGATTGGCTAAGAATTTTAATTCAGAAAACAGGGTTAAAAACACCTAAATTTTTATGAAATTCAACGTTTTAACTCTATACCAAACAGGGTTGAATTAATGAATTCCTTATTATTACTTGTTGATCTTCACTTTCGTACTAATAATTGTTCTTAAGTCACTTTCTATTTCATTTCAATTCATTTTCCCCACTTCACTTTCTACCCTAATAACCTATACCATTCAGCAAGTGTTGTCATCTGTACCACTATCCTAGTGAATCAATTAGGCTTTCTCATCTTTCTAGTGGTTCTGATCATCAAATCATAAGCAGCACCCTTACAAATTTGACAAAAATCAGGCTTTCTTTCTTAAAAATCAGACAATTTCTGCACTGCAAAATATAGCTGATTACATGCTACAAGGCTGCTGTTTTTCCAACTAACTCGACCAAAAATCTGCAGCCAGATATGGAAACTTCCAGGTCACAAGCGCGAGCAAAAAACCATGGTTTCCTGGTAACACCACGCATCATCACAAAACAATATTCATCTTCAACAATCTCTTCTGGGCAGTTAATCCACCCCATTGCCAGCCAAGTGATGGACAAGCTTCTGCCAAGTGATATTGTGTTCCAAACAACTTAACTGCAGGCCTCAATATTAGCAACAGGTCATATATTGTGATCGATACAGCTCAGATGTTCTTTTTGCAGGTGAACAAATTGAGATAAAGATGGCACGGTACCTGAAAGAACAGTCCCTAGCTCGTCTCTCAATTTTGAGAAAATTCATCCACCACCACTAGAATCAGCTGTGCATAAGAGAAGGAGGTCATCAGCAAAGCAAAGTTAAGACAACTCTAGCACAGGGGATGGAGTTTGAAACTAGATTTGCTGATATTAGACAGTAGCAATCTAGCTAAGAAATACGTGTGGAAATGGAATTACAACACAAAAAGATAAGGAGAAGATGGGTCTCCTTGTCTTGATCCTTGTTTCCAACAAAATAACATTCTAAACTGCCATTGATGTTGAACATATAGCTGGGAGTGCTAACACATATCATGATCCAACCGAGTGACTTTTCATCAAAACCAATCTGTAACAGAAATTTCCTACCATGGCCATTTATCAGCAGCTGACCAAGAAAGAATACTGTGTCCTATTATCCTATTGTGCAGGAAAGCTCCTGGACTATCACTGTATCCGGAATACCATTTTCATTCCCGTCAGCATGAGTTCTGTAATAATCTTGTAAATGATGTTACAGAAAGTCACGCTATACTCTTTAATCATCACATGGTTTCAACTTCGAGAATAAGAAATATGACAGTATTGTTGACTTGTTTTAAAAATTTCCCAAGTTCAAAAGAATTCTCAACTTCCATAATCACTAGCCCAAGCAATTTTGCCAGTTTTTATTATAGTAGGGCTAGGAGCTTTGGCATCACTCTTAGCTCGTCGAGAAACTGCTCTTCTACTATTTGCCAGTTCCTCAAACATATCAGTAGTAATTCTGGCACCCTACCAAATAGATCCTTATAAAAGTTAGTAATATGGATACGATGTTAAGTTTTTTCCCCTTTCTTGGAAAAAATATGATATCATATCATTAACAAAACAATTCATGGGGTTTATAAGAACCTTGAAAACAAGATGCAACCAAGTATTTGGATCTGTTACATATTCAATCCAAAATCTATCTTAGATCCACAAAAGCTTCCAAAAGGGTCCAATGAACACTATCCTAATTTTTTAGGTTGATATACGAAACAAAAGATGAAATTAAAAAAATCTGAGACAAACAGAGGAGAGAACCATCAAATTTGACAGCTAGATAGCACAAAATCAAATTCCACAAATAGCTCGCAGCTGCAAAAATAGATCAGCCTGTGTAAATAAGGGAGGTGAAAATAGCCATGGATCCCTTAACTTCATCAAGGAGGACTTTGTATAGTCCAGTTCCAAGTCTGCAAAGTAGTCCACGATTTCCATCTTTTCCCAAAAAGTGCCTGTTTGATCACAGTCGACCACGAGCTAAAAATCATTATTTCCAGACTTCTCTATCATTACCACATTAATACCAACTTCTGAGCTTCAAAACATGTTCAGAGAACAGTCAAAAGCTCCAAAGTACAAATTAAGAAAAAAGGTTCCTAATGAAGCAAAGCAATACTCACCCAGGGAGCAGAGTGTGTGATTGTGAAGTCAAATCCTATCAAATGTAGCAAGATTAAGATCATGATTAAGAACCTATATCTAGTGTCTGTGATGTGAAATCAACCCATAATTACCCAAAGACAGAAATATAAACCAACCCACTCTAAAGTGAACAGTGAAGGATCAGGATGTTGAATTCTCTCGGTTAATTCTGTTCCCCTTTCCCTTTGTGTCCACCACAGGTATTTGGATCTCCAATTTTAACCAAGTGTCAGTAGCTGTGGTTCAAGCTGAGAGTTCAGTTTCTTCCTGACTGCAATGTAACTGTTCATGACCCCCTCTTTCCATCTCCTCGAGCAACTTATCATGAGGTTGCTTTTGGAAATCTTCGTGCAGCTTTTCCAGCTTCTTTCAAGCACTATATACTTGAGTTTCCACTCTCATGCTATTTAATTGTTTGAAAGCCCTTAAGATTTCTCCGAAAAAAGAAAGAAAGAAAGAAAAGCGAAAGAAAAAAGAAGCCTTAAGGGGATAATGAAATTATCATATAAGCCAGCTGTGTGAAACAACATGGAGAGAATTCTGATCCTCAGTCCACACATGTTCTAACTGGAAGGGAATTTTACCATAATCCATCCTGCTTAAGAGGTACCGCCAAAATTCAACTGTGTTACCTTTCAAATGGGACGGATGGAGTATTTCTTACCAGAAAAGATACTCACAATTATACGTGAAGAATCAGACAACCCTAGCAAGAAAAACTCCACTATAACACTTGCCAAGCAAAATTTCATAACCACACCCGGGGGCTTACTTATCTACATTGCGGTAAAGAACGTTTGGTAGGCCTCCTCATATGCCACAATAACATCTCTTTATGCAATTACATCCCATATTCAAAATTGATCTGGTTTCTTTCTACCACTAACAAGTCCATTAGTTGAATTCTCATCTACATTGCCTGTATATATCACATGCTGTTGCTTTTCTGAATTTCCATTACTCTTCTGCAAATTTACAAGCACAGGACCCATCATGTTTGGTAGAACAATACCAACATTGTTTGGTCCTTCTGGTTCTTCTACTACCAGAGCTATATTTAATTGGTCGCTTATCCATGCCACTGGTAGAGAAGATTGATTTAGTAAAGTTTCATCGTTAGGTCAGAGGTTCAACTCATTCCTAACTATTTTATAATTTCCTAAGTCAAGAATGAAACTTTTGTGACACTCAAGGATGTTTGCTTTGGAACTTACGAAATGAAAACTTTGAATACAGGAAATGGTAGTCATTTCAGGTAACATCAGAACATAACAGGTTGCTCAAGAATATGATTTTAAAATATTATGAAGAACAATATGAGCATGGAGTCATAAGGTGGTCTAGTGGTAAGGAGTTGAAACTGTATGCAGGAGGTGCAGAGTTCGAACCCTGTCAACGCCAATTATTGAAAGGAGTTATAAGGTGGTTAAGGCAAGGAGTTATAAGGTGGTTGAGTCGGAAGACAAGAAGTAGTGGTAATTTGAGCCCTTGTAATATAATTAGCTGATTCAAAAAAAAAAAAAAAATATATGAGCATGTAGTACTGATATTTGTTGCATTGTACTGGAGTTTACTCCTCTATCATGTACTTTCACGGGCTTTAATAGATTTAATTACTTCAAAAAAAAAAAAGAGCATGTAGTAGCTCATCAGTGAAAGAAAAGTACCATCATGATTCGTCTACCACACAAGTACTCACACAGAAATTCTCCGTGAAAAGCACTGGCAATGTCCTGCAATTTGTTCTCAGCAATGTCAGTCTTCATCCACAATACAAGAATGAGACAATAAAATCAAAAAATGAAAACCTTATGCACTTTTGAAATGTCTGGTTACGTGAAACTCAAAATTCATGCGTCAGCGCTATAGTTCTGAAACCTGAAAAGTTGAAGTCTCTAAATTGTAAAGATATGAAGCCTAAATTGATGAATGAAGGGAGCGTAATGCATGGAAATATATCTAAGATTCATAATGAATACCCTCCCATGAAGAAAAAATGAAAGAATCAGAATTTCATCATCTTGTCAGCAGGATTTTTCAAGAACAAGCAGCGAAACAGATATTTTCTGATAGTTAGGTGCAATATAAGTTTTCTCGGAGAGTACACTGGCGTAGGATAGTAATTATAGTACTAATTAGCTCAGATATTCTTTCCTATAAATAGCAGTAGATGTCTAGCTTTGTAGATAATTCTTTTATGAAACTGTGAATACAAACACACTTTATTTTAATAACTCACACAACATTCTCTGATATAAGTCTATTACCTCATTCTCATGATTTCAATATATATCCATCACACATTATACTCGTTAAATCATGCTCAGCAGCAACATAAATTTCAGCAAGTCCTGTGGAGAATTTGAAAAGTTCCAAGCAAAGACTAATGTCCTAGACAGTGGATGTTGCATTTCCACTAGCACACAGATGATATTGATCCCATACTGTCAACAAACCAATAATTTCAGATAGAAAAAGTCCAAACTTTTGCAATTCGAATTGTTGAGCACAAAACAAGAACAGGAGGCTAGGGGCTAGTGCATCTTGAAGTACAGCTGCACATGTACAACTGCATAACTGCAAATGTTTCAAACATATTCTGATGACTGTCAAGCAATTCACACACATTTCCTGCTGAAAATGAAGCCCTGCGGCAATTTGCTTATGCAACAGGACTGCTGGTTCGACAAGTAGTGATTTCCTCTAATCCCATATTGTTTAGACCAATGATAAAGAAAGACTGGTTGACAAAACTAGAAGCAGTGGGACTGTTAGCATACACCGGAGTAGATTTCCAATATTCCATATACATCTATCCTTAATATATGTTAGTATATTACTACAACTGGCAGAGCACAATGGAAACTCATACTGTATAACTTTTGAACGCCCATGTACAATACATAGCCATTCTCGTAAGTACACGCTCATATAGGACATAAATAAAGACTTGGATAGATGTATCATTAATCTAGACTAGAGTAAAGAAAGAACAATCAAGTGGAGGTACATTTCTTACAAAAGTATCACTGGCAATTACAAACTGAGCCCAGATGTAAATCCTTAGCAAAAAATGACTTTATTCCACTGTGTTATTTTTCAATGAATTTTGGCGCCGCTTAAATGTGAAATTATTAGGAAAAAAAATCAGTTCTTCCTATAGATCAACAAAACCATATCGCCTTCACCCCAGGTGTTTGGCACATACATGCACTGGCGGAGGCAGTTCATGGCAAGACAATGCAAATGCCTTGCCTGGATTTGTCAGAAATAGGTAGTATTGTTGTGCATACCATTAAGAATTATGGAAGTGTTGCAGTGGTATGAGGACCTAATGACCTATGCTTGATCACACCCCAGTTCGATTCTCCTTTCTCAAAATCAATTTCACTTCCTTCAATTTTATTTCTCTCTTATTCTTTCAAATTTCCCTATTATTTTCCAAAATTCTTCTGATAAAGCATTTTTAGCAACTTAGTACTATTTCTTTTCGTTCTACATATGGCATAAGTTTAGTGTAATAATGCGTTGCCTGACCAAAATTTCTACCTCCACCACTGCATACATGCCCACAATTCAATAATTTATACTCTATAGTGAAGTGGTTTTTCCTAAGACTTGCTCCATTAATGTGAGTGCCATGAGTGGTGTGGCATTAGCCACTAGGGTGGGGAAGGTGTAGCGTTTCATAAACCATACATTACATGCAGAGAAAACATGAAGCATTCATTTTTTAAATACGAATACAATTTGTCTAAATGAAAATCAGAAGACTAAACAAATGTAAAATGCTTTATAATAATCGAGTTTCCCTGCATAACATGTACATCAATTTCATAATATCATGGATCAAATCAAACCTCAATGTCCCTCAATCAGCTAGTTTTCCAATCAGGTGATACTAATTTTAACGACAGCAAGAGCTAGAAATCAGCAGACCAAAATGCAAAAGAAGAAAAACAAAAAGAAGAGGAGAAGCATCAAAACATGAGTGTAAATTGTGTAGATTGCATTGAAGATAAAATATTAGAACGAGTATTGAAATTACCAGCAATAATGATCGATCTCATGTGGTTTAGAATTTGATGCTATGAAACTACCTTGCCATAGTATCTGAACGAAAATGGAGTCGATGTAATGTAGAGTGCGAAGAGCGATTTTTTCACCAGGTAAATGTTTGAAGAAATTCCTCAGTGAATGCAGCAGTTATCAAAACCTCAAATTCGATCGACAGTCTTACTGATAATGAACAAAATTGGCATGAGGAATATAGAAATATAGATTTTTTCTTCAAGGCCATATTGATCTTTTCAGTACCTGCTGAAGAGCGATGTAGAGACAGAGTGCGGTTTAGCTGGATTGATTCGAGCCCGTATCCGTAGAGACTAGAGACCACCAATTGAAAATACATGTGAATAACCGACCGAATGTAGGGTTGTACGTTGCATAACAACTCCTTCATGTCCCATCTTTAATTCCATTATACGCCCTAAATCGTTCGTTCAATATATATGTTGTGATGGTCCTTTTCGAAGAAGTTTGAGTTGTTCACAAATAACTACTTCTAAATTGCTAGATGAATTATCCAACGAGGTAGGAGGTTAGACTTCTCTCATCGGATAAACGATTCTTAGTCCGCGACATCTATTATAGTCAGACACAACATTATGGTATATCACTCCCAACTTCGGGGATCTCTTATCTTGTCTTGTGTAACGTCCTTACACTGTGCACTGTGATTATAGTCTGAGAATAAATGTAATTAGAGGTGTGTGTAAATTTAACTAGTAGCATGAGCATAATATTTGATGGATATTGATGTCGTTGTTCCTATTTAATGCGTGTTGTGAATCTATATATATATATATATATATATATATATATATATATAAAAGACCATTTTTTATTCCAATCATTTTGTATAGGACTAAAGTCAGGATTCATTCTTATAATTTCTTTCAATATTCTCGATTTTCTAGACCAAAAAAATTGAAAGAATTACATATAAGGAAATGAAATCGATTTTTATACTACTTCCCTAATTAAATTCCGCAACAGTCAGCATCCAAGGAAAGAAATTTGTTTTGTTTTTATGGTATTCCCCTCTATTCCGTAATGACAACCTTTTTCTTAATTGCAATCTTCCTTTTACAGATTTCCTTAATTTGTACTACAATTTATTTATTTTTTGGTCAGTAAATAAAATCATTAAGACCAAGATCTTCCCTCTCCATCACACTCATAGCCAAACTTAGCTAAAGCATCAGCGCAGTGATTCGCAACTCTATCAATTTTTGTCAATTCCACTTCCCATGGCAGATGAAGTAAAGATTTGCAGCGGCTAAGTCCGTCCACCATCTCCAGGTTGCAGCTTTCATCAACGTTTAGCTTCAACCAGGTATGTGGAGGTTTCACCCATCTTCGAGGTTTCTGAGCCAGTAGTTTAGGATTCATCTTGAGATGAAGATCGTCACTTTGTTGCCGTATCAAAAAGAGAATTCTCTGTGATTTTTTTCTTTTTTTGCTTTTATTTAATCTTTCATTTTTTGTTCCCTATTAAAGATGGTTAGAGGCGGCGATTGTGGTGTTGGAAAAAGAGGTGAATGAGGACACGATGATTGAAGAGTGATGGGATGGAGTCGGAGTGACAGAGGCAATGGCTGCTTCTTCTCTACGTTAATGGAGCAAAAATATTGACCTGATCATCAATATTTTTGCTTTTGCTTCTTTTTGGTCTGTTCTGTTTAGTTGTGTTTAATTTTAATTTAGTTTTTTGTTTATCTTCTTTCCTTTATAATCTGTATTATTTGCCTTTTCTTTTCATTTATTGATTCGATTCTCTTTGTTTATATTTTATATGTTTAAATGGACCACAAATTTGCTATTGAGTCATTTGGTTTTTGAGTCTTCACGTTTCCTTGGTTTCCAAGAGGCTATGAAACACAGTAACACTTTATCTTGCTTTGTTCCGTTGTTGGCTATATTACTGATGTGTACTTTTGTTTCTATTATGAGACGGTAATGTATATGCTTCTGCTGATTACCAAAGCTCTCTTTGTACTGTTGAAGTTATGCAATAAAATGCATTATGCGTTTCATACAAAGAAAAAGAAAGAGAATGATGTTATAATCTTTACTAAATGTTATCTTTATTATCTTAGGATTGTTACAACAATAAAACATTACGGAAAGTCCTCCATGAATTGGTTCTCAATTCAATATTAGTACATTAACATCAACTCATAATCTCATCCTTAGTGATGCAGGAATTTTATATCGTTGACTTATGATCTTTACAAGCAATTAATCTACTTGTGTATATAGAAATCAATTAAAAACTTTTAGTGTCCAATTAGGTTGTTCATAAGTATCAAAAAGAAAGAAAAAAAGAAACAAAAAGGTGTTCGATTAACAATTTGACATTTTAAAAAATACTATTTTTGGTATAAAACTGAAAATTACCGTACAAAAAAGCCAATTTTTTGTAAAAATGGTTGTAATAATATATATATATATATATATATATATATATATATATATATATATATATATATAAGAGCAGTTTTTATTCTCAATTCTAACTATAGTACTTTGGCCTCAAATTATTTTTTTTTCATTTTTCAGGATTAAAAAATTACAAAACAATTTAATGAAGAAAAGTATATAAGAAAAAAAGTATATATGTTTGTTCGTGTCCCTTAATTACGTGATTTGTTTCGATCTATTATTTAGAGATAGAGATATTTTAATGACATGAACTATTATAATCTTCAGTAAATAGTTACATATGGAAAATCAATTCAAAATCTTGTGCGTTCTTCCCATCCCTTTTTCATCATTCCAAAAAATTGTACAGGCACAAGAAGACCCGATGAAGAAGAGGATATTTAAAACCTGACCTGGGACGATTGACAAGCCAACGACAACAATATCGGCATCAATCGAACAAGACCCAAAGTCGGTACCAGCAACAACGGTTATCGAGGGCTCAGCTTGACGTAATAGCCATTCCATTTCTTAGTCGCGGATCTGATTTGGAAAACATATAAACATATTTGGTTGTCTACTTTAAAAGAGTTACTATCTCTTTTTAAAATAGAGCTATGCATTTTCATTTGGTACTCAATTTTAGTACTGTACATCGGTGTTTTTCCCTCTTTCCGGAGCTAGGTAGTTTTCTGATTTGTTTCATGTTCTTGACATAAGAATACACTATCAATTCAATTTTATGTAAGCTTTCCACCAAATGATGCTCCTGGGTTGCATATAAAGTAATTGGATTTATATATTTACTCTTCCATCTCAATTTCAAAACGGTTTGACTTTTTCTCATTAAACTATTTCAATTTTAACCTCAAATTACTCTTTAAACTCATAAGATATACTTTATAAATTGAAAATGATTTATCGAAAAAAAAAAAGGAAACATGAAAATTTGATGTATAGTTAGTGATAATAGACGAAGATAAGCTTAATGATCTGAATTTTTTTAACAAGATAAAAAAACAAATAAATAAAAACTATATATATCATACGATATTTTCATATATTAACAAGTATTCCCTCTTTTCTCAATTTTCATTATATGTTTTAATTGAATATTTTACCATTATACTTTAAAATTAGTTTGTGGTCAAATTTTAAACTGTTTGATTGGAAAAAATTAAAACATGACAACATTTTTTGTACGGGGGATATATATTCATTGGGACAGAGGAAGTATAGTCATTCTAATTGAAGTAATGTATACACTTTGATGTGGAATCATGTGAATTCATTTGTGTATTCAAAGCAAAAAATAGGTGCACAATTATGGAAGTATATACTACCTATATTCTTTTACAGACTTCCTAACCTTCTATTTTCTCTTTGTTTGAGGAATAATCATAAAAAAATAATTTATAAAAAATAGTTTGTCAGTGGTTTATATTGATAAAGTTGTAAATGGTTGGTAAAGTAAGAAAGAGTGAATAAATTAATGGTTGATAAAGTATGAGATAAATAATAAAAAATTAATAGGTAGGATAAAAAGTTTCTTATTTGGGTTAGAAAGTTTGTAATGAAAGAAAAAAGTTATGAAGCTTATATTGAAACGGAGGGATTACTGATCATCAAGCTAAGTCTGTCCCAAGGAAGTAACTTGGATTACAGTGTTAAATTATGGGTTATACAAATTTTACATTATTTCTTCCAAACATAATATCACGAACCACTGTAATTTAATTTAGTGTAAAGTATTGGGACGGAATGGACCGTAAATATTCTCAAAGTGTTTCCGTCTACGAAATAGAGTCCATTTATATTAGATTCGGAAGGAAAGAGATTAACACTACCTATTACATGTCAATCCTTGGCATTTTACTATACAAATTACACATTCAAACACTAAAAGCAAACTTTTCTATGTTTTATAACTTATTTAAAGTATGAAGTTTTTCATTAGGGGGTACTACACATGATAAATACTCTAAGTGAGGGATAATTTAGACTCAAGAACTCAATTTGAAGAGTAAAAAAACTTAAGATTGTGAAAATCCAAATTTGGAAAGCCAATATGAAGGGTAAACTTAACTTTAAGAATGAAATAATTCTAACATGCATGGACCTCAGCTCCAAGGTTAAACCAACTATTATAAAAAGATTATTCGAACTTGGGAACTCTATACAAAAAGTAAACCACACTATAAGATACCCTAATAAAGGAATAATTCCAATTGAAGTCAAACAATGAACTCAACTAAAAAGAAAGAAAGAATAATTCTAGCTTGGAAACTCATTCAAATTGTAAACCAAATCTAAGAAGTGATATCGTTTCAACTTGGAAACTTTACTAGAAGGGTAACTCATGCTATTTGGAAAAATATACTAAAAAAGAGATAATTCCGACTTGGGATGTACCCCAGAGTTTCAAGAGAGCTTTTAGGAGTTGAGAACGCTACTCATATCAACAAGGTGCACCTTTCTTTTCAGTAATCCATCAATAAGAACTTCAGAGTTAAGCGTGTTTTCTTTAGAACAATTTTTGGGTGGGAAACTAACTACTCATGTGCGAGAAATGACATGTATTGGTACAATGGGCCATCATATCACATATAGATAAGTCCAAGAGTCACCGTGTCATCCTAAAGGTCAGGTCTCGCTCAGTACAGAGACGGGACATTACGGAGGGTTTAAAAGTCGAGCCAACCAAAAAACCTACAGTTGGTGGACGGTTGGTTCGGACAATATGTCACCGAGATGTCGCACAATTTAAGAGTGGTGAATGTAACGCCCCCAAGTTTTAAGAGAGATTAAATGAGTTGATAATGCTACTCATAAGATGTACTTTTTTCGAAATCCATCAATAACGAGTTAAGCTTGCTTACTCTCTGTAGCAATCTTAGGATGGATGACCAACTGAAAAGTCTCTCTATGCGTGCACGAGTAATGATAAACTATGCGGGAAATGATTTTTTTTATACAGTCAGGTCTTCATATCATCTTTGTCAATCCGGAAAATAAACACATTCTACAAACAAGATGATTCAAACTCTATTAGAAAAGCAATCCATGGTATATATTAAAATATATATTCTAAGAATGTGATAATTTCATTTGAGAACTCAATTTAAATTATAAACTCAACTGTAAGAATATGATACTTACAATTTGGGAACTTTATTCCAAGAGTAAACCATATTGTATGGAAAAGATATCAAGACATGATACTTCCAACTCAAGGATTCAATTCGAAGGCCCAGCAATACAAATTAGATTGTTCCAATTTGAGAACTCAGTGGGGAGATTAACCTCAATTTAGGAAGGTGATAGTTCCGACTTAAAAACTTAATTTGATAAGCAAACAAACTCTAAGCATTGATAATTACAACTTGAAAACTCTTTTGAAAGAGTAAACCCTACTAACTGAAATAATATAATATAAGAATTGGATAATTCCATCTGGAGAATTCATTAATTCAGAGAGTAAACATCTTTAGAAATGGGTTAAATCCAACCTGGGAACTCGATTTGAACTGTAAACTACACTGCTCGAAAACAATATAAGAATTAATATTTCCAACTTAGAAATTCCGTTCAAGGGGTTTACCAATTCTAAGAATGTGATATTTCCAACTTGGATATTTAATTTGAATGGTAGACGAATCTAAGAATGAAATAATTGAAACCTGAGAACTCAATCAGAATTGTTGTTGAGACGATAATTTAAGCTCTCATGAGTTATGACAGGATATGTCCTGATGAGGAGGCATCATGAATAGAAAAAATGTATATTCAGTCGAAATTCATAAATACAAATATGTCTTAGGTATCTCAAACCATCTCATTTTGTTGAAAGTTGGTTGTCTTATTTTTGCTTATAAGAAACATCGACCAGTCTACTGAACTCTGTAGTGTCACGAGTTTGATTGTTGTAATTATTGAGAAGCATTTTGTAAAAGACGAAGATGATAGCTTGACATAGGATACATACCTCGCATGGTTTTGAGACATTCTGATGTTACTAAACTTCCTATCAGATACCAGAACATACACTTCCCTATTTATGTTAATTTGTTATGTTGTGACAATCAATAAGAGTTAGGAACAGTCTTTAGCTGATGTTGGTATATATCTTCTGGCACCAGTATTCAGTCATGGTTCGTTGTATGTTGCATTCTCAAGAATCACCAATAAAAAAGACTCAAATTTGTAGCCTTGGATTACGCAGTACACCCCACATACATCACGACAAATGTAGTTTACAATGAAGTTTTTCACAATCTTTAAGGTATAAATATATCATAACACCATCCATAAATTTTATTTTTAATTAGTTTGAATGTCAATTATTTTTTTTTCTTTACCATTGACGAAGATATATCTGTGGGTGAAGATTGATTCGTTTTATCTTTTACATGTTTTTACGTACTTGGCTAAAATTTTACACTATATTGATTTTCTGGAGTTATTTAAGTTGTCCCCCGCTTATTTATTATTAAAGTAATTAAACGGGTCGAATTTTATCAAATTCTAATTCAACCACATTCGAAATAATGATGTTTAGGTTCGAATATGGCATATACTAGAACCCGTTCCTTTGTAACAAGACCAGACCGCAACATTTTATGATTAAGTTAGTAAAAAGTACATATTACTGCTTGAAGTGTTGGAAAAACAACTGCACTGTGAAATTATGTTGTAGAATACTCCCTCCGTCCTGCCGAAGAACTTCATACATTTGCCATTTTTAGCCGTCCCACAGAACTTCATACATTACCAAAAAAAAGAAATTACCCCAATCCAACAAATAATAAATAATCTCAACTTTATACTCAAATTACACATTTTGCCACTAAAAGTACACTTTTTTCCCACATTTTCTATATTCTATCATTACTTTAATTTTTCGCATAAAAACTGCGCGCTAACCCTATGAAGTTCTCCAGGACCCGGGGGGTTATAATTTTTGGGTGTGTAGTACTGGGGTGACCACATAGCACCGCGAGGGTTGTTGGGAAGGGGGAATCTAGCAGATACTTTGTAGGTGGGAAAACTCTCTTCGATCTTCTCTCTACTTTTTTAATCTTCATAACGGGGGGTGAGAAAAAAACAACTCTAACATGTGAAATTATGTTTGCGAAATAATATTTTTTTGGTTCTTGGGAACCAACTCTACTGATTGCATTGTATTACTGTATGCTTTTGTGTTTTATTTCTGTTCGAGTTTGTGGGATACAATTCTTTTTAAAACATGTATATGTGATTAATTAATAGGTAATGTACGGTAGGATCCAATATAATATATATGTTATCAACCCGTCGGGTCCCAAACAGGTTAAGGTTGGATCCTACCCCTTTCAAAACGTATCGTCATGATGGGTCGTATTTTTACATCTTTTATAGTAGTTAGCATAAAAAGACTCAATAATATATTATTGGATGAACAAGGACTACATACCGACAACACGACCAATATTGTTTACAAGTAAGTTTGACTACCTTTTACAAGTAAGTTTCCTCCCCTTTCTATTTACTACTAAAAGTAAAGTATACCGTGGCATCGCCACAGGTTAGTACTGGTTAGGAAGTATTTATAAGAGTTAAGTGAGTGTTGGACTCCTTATTTCTATCATTTAAGGGATTGTTTATAGAGGGACTAAACATGCATCTTCTAATACTTTTTTTTTTTTTTTTTTTTTGTTATTTTAACTATCTTTAACGGTTGAAATTTTTAATACACGTTTTTCTCTTATAATTTGGATTTTCTTGGATGAACTTTGGTAACCAATATAAGTTGGTTAATACCAAATTATAAAATTTGGAAAGAGTATTTAAAATGAAAAGTAGAACAATAAAAGTTGGTTAACTAATTGTAATTGAAGAAACAACTTAGATGGATGGAGTAAAATTTGGTTAATAATGTAGTAGCCTTGTAATAAGCCTAAGTTTTTTCCCTCCAAAAGAGTCACACGTATCAAATCCACGTGTATAACTTGCGTTATTGGTGGGCCGTACCGGTTATGATCTAAGCAGGCATTTCGGTAACTTCACAGTATCCTCTAAGGACAATCTAGTCTTTCAATCAGTAGACCATCAGTTCAGTTCGTAACAGACAGCTCTATGTTTGCCGAGCAAACAAAAGTTAAAAACAAAACAAAACAAAACAACCAACAAAACCTCAAACTATACGAGACTCGTCTACTCTTCTCATCGATTCTTCACAGAATCGCTGCAATGGAAACCGATGAGGTAAAATTGCGCCTCCCAACTTCGATGTAATCCCACCGCCTTCTCTCACGGCGGCGCAACCATTTCTGCGTTTTCTCAAAACCCCTACTAACTGCTTTCTAGTTTTTGTTCGCTTTGATTGTTACTTTGCTTTTTCTGCATTTCTGTTCGTAACACTTGCTTTGATCTTGCTGTTTGGTTGATTTTGATTTCGGTGATTTTAGTGTTTTTTGTTCTGGTAGTTTTGGTTTGAAAATGGTTAAAGTTCTGATTTTGTTCAGTTTGTTTATTCTGTAGCTTATTTCTGAGCGATTGATCGATTGTGTGGCTTAGATTTGATTGAAGGTTTGATTTGTTTTTGGTGCTCGTGTAGAAATTGATGGCGCTGAAGAAGGCATATGCGGATGTGATCTTTAACATATCTAAGGAGGCTGCGGCTCGGGTTATGGCGTCGGAGAAGAGGGCTGCGCGTTATCAGCATGAGTTGAAATTGGCGAAAGAGGAGGCTTTGAGGATGCTGCTGCGCATTAAGCAAATGATGGACTCTCAGGTGAATAAGTTTGAATTTTGTTTTAGCTGCATTTCTTTCGATGAGAGTGCGTTCGGAGTGGGATGTATGTCATTGTGTTGATGAAATGGTACTGGCTTGTTGGAGGCTTAGTTTGAGCTGTGTCCATGTTTGTTTGATGTTGCTACTAGGTTAGATTCTGTCATCCTAAGTTTATGGTAGATCTTTTTGCTGTTCATTGCTCGTGTGAGTTAATTTGAGTACTCAGCATGTGAAATTTAAAATCTTTTTATTAATCCGCGTTGATAGGTATTCATACATCCTCGACATAGATACGGTCATGCGGACATCATTAAATTGGCATCAGTACTATTTTGTTTTTGTTGATAACTTGTTCACTGCACGTTAACTAAAATAACGCATTTCAAAGTTGTACAGTTGTGTTGGCATTTTCAATCTGCCATCTTTTCTCAGTTATGCGCTCATCTGAAGAAAGAACCAATGCACTATCTGTTGTTGTATGGTGCTTCATTCAAAGCTATCTTATAATTTTCTTAATTCGTTTGTAGTTTTTTCCTGAATTGAGTTACAGTATGGATGTATTAGTTCAATGGTATTGTGCTTTCTTGTTATGTCTTGCTAAGGCATCAATGTACCTTGGAAACTTAGGGGCGGGACATATAATCAGATTGCTCCCCTCGTCTTGCTAAGTAGCTATGATGATAGATTAAGCATTTCAGAGAATCTCTATACTTCCTGTCCTCGTAGCATTTTGCGTCTTGTAATGTTCAGAGGCAATGCACCTTTTTGTGTTCAAGATGTTTTGAAAAGTTCCCTTCTTTTTGGGAAAAAAATGCTAATTACCTACTTGGGGAGCATTTTGCCTGAATAATGTAGGTGCCGAGGCCTGAGATCACTCCAACAGGGAACAATTGCAGTTTTTTCTTCAGAACAGAGGGGTCTCGTTTGCATTGAGTTGGAGGAAGTATATAGACTGTTATGAAATGAAAAAAGTATAAAGTGATTGAATACTATACTTAACCCAGTTTTAGATTGACATTGCCATTATACCTATTCTTTTGATATTGATACAATATCCAATCCACACTTCTCATGAAGATTCTGACCAATCTTATATTCGTTCTTTTGCAGATAAACATGGCGGAAGCAGCTTCGCTCACTCAGCAGAAGAAGATTGAAGAAGTAGAGGCTCAACTTCAGGAAGCTGAAGATATTGTGAGGGATCTTAGAGAAGAGTTGCGAGAAGTGCATGCTGAACTAGAGAGGGTAAAGAGGGAGAATTTTCAGCCAGCAAATGAGTCGGTGCATTTTCGTCCCATGGAGATTCCAGTGAAGAATGGAAGTTATTTATGTCAGTCTAGCACATTGCTTCCTGCATTACTACGAGAAGAATCTGCTGTAGCTTCTCAAGTAACAAAACCGCATCAGAGCCTGAGAAATGGCTGCAACAAATGCCACAACAAGGTTGGCTGCGTGTGTGGTTTGTATAGTGGGAATGGAGAGTTGCCTTCTATAATATTGAGAGGCAAAGAGCAAGGGTTATATAGAAATGGATGCACGCAGAGAATCCTTGCTTGTGAGAGGAATCAATTGTGCTTCTCAGGAAAAGCTGATGAGGTACAGGACAAGAAAATCGAAACTGGACTGGAAGATGATAATACAACATGCAAATCACTGCCTTCTGATCAGTCACTGAGCACAAAGTTTTTCGGGTCTGCATCTTGTATTCAAAAAAGGAGAAGAACTGTAAGGTGGGGTAAACCGATGACACCTTTAACTGAGAAACCTATATTATCAGAACTTCCTGTGAGAAATGCTAATCCTTCAGAGATAGTTACAGAGTTCTTGGAAAATGAAGCTGAACCACAAATTCAGCTGGAAAATACTAAATTTTCTAAAGAAGCAAAGCATTTTAAAGGTGATGCCGAGAATGTGGAAACACATGAAGAATTGGTTGGAGATATGACCCATATTGCAGTAGAAACTGGACATACGAAAAGTCCTTCATTTCTTGATCATAATGAGGATATGGTGTTGACCAATCCTGGAATGGATTCTCCATCAAAGGGAAGAGATTTCAAATACACATTTCAAAGGAAACGAAAGAGAGAGGCTGTGACCAGCCCTGATGGGTCTCTTGTGAGGGAAAATGAAAGTGGAGACAGCCCAAACAGCGATAAAAAGCTGGAGCCATCAAGAGACAGCAGGCAATTGGCACTAGTAGCTCGACAGGTTTGTAATCTAATGCGCACCAACGACTAGCACTATGCATTTCATAATTGCATGCATAATTGGTAGAACATGCATATTTAACTTTATTAAAAGTGACTGATTCATTTACATGCTTGGCATATATGGTGTGAGAATTTCAGATTAGGTGTTTGGTTGGCCTTGGTAGTTTTTTTATAGTTTGGGTTGAGTTTTTGCCAATAGAAGTTATGCTTTCCCGCCAGTAAATATCTTTAATTGCTTATTCACTGAGTGCTTCAGAATGAACCAAATAAGTTTAAACATAGCTATGAAGATATTCTGGCTGCGACATCTTTTATGAAAATAAACATCCTTAAACTGGACTTAAATTTGTACGAATTTCCCTGTATCAGTTTGCTGAAATGAGAACACTTGTAACTTTGAATGTTGATAAAGCACACTATTTCCTACCTACTTGCAGTAACATTGATGAAAGATTTATGAAGGTATATCGAGAAGTTTCTGTTTTGCAGTTACCTGAAACATTCATCAAACTTAAAACTTTGATCCATGACCCCATGTATCATTTTACACCAATAAAATCCGCTTCCATGAAAAACATTTCTTGATGTTCCTCTTTGCATTATATATACATTTTCCTTACTAGACAAAATGAGCAGTGGTTGCTGTTTGTGTCCATGACCTAAGAAACTGAATAAATAGCTGTGTCAATGCCGATTATTCACACAAGCTGGTAGGAACGGAAGCTTCGGTATGCTAAAAAGTGGTGGTATTTTCATTTCAAGGCTTGGTTTGTTCACAGGCAACACATCATTCTCGTCAACCTCTCTAATATCTATAGTCATCTGTTACGAGTTTAACTGTAATAGTTCTTATGGAAGTCTTTTCTTTATATTTGATTTCAGTAGCATTTTACATCATATCAACCCACTCTATAATGTTCTGCACATGTATTCATTTGCAGATTTCATATGTACTGTCTGCACTGTATTACAGTATATGTGCATGAACGATCCAAGAATGTATAATTGCTGGGTTTTACTTTCGGTCTCTGAAGTCAGAGTGTAGTATTCTGTTGATATTGTTTTAGAACACATGGCTAGAACCGAACATCTTCTTTTGCTGTCAGACATTTGATATTAGGCCAAATTTGTGTTTTCCCTTAAATCGATTAGCACACATGTATTCTATTTTTGCTGCCAAGATTCAAATTTTAGGATTCTTCATCTCCGATTCATTTAACGTGTTCATTTTTGCATATTGAACAGCTTATATCTCTGTCAGAGAAGAAATGGTGACAGCAGTAAAACACAGGAGTTTCTTTTTACTTCTACAAACATGGGGATGCTAAGGTTGGATCTAACTCTGTTTGTCATCTAAAGAGCTTCGGGAGGCAATGAGGTTCGATTGATATTCTGATGCAAGCTAGTATGTTCTGAGAGTCTCTATAATGAAAGTATTATCTGCGCAATCGATTCATCATATATGTAATGTAACTAAGCAAGTGAATAATGAATATTGCTTTTTAGCAGCTGTGCGGGGGCAGATTGCAAAATTTTATTGAAGAGTACCTACCGACTAATTTTTTCTTTTTCCAAGTAATTAGTTTCCGCATCTTCTAGAATTGTTACTTGACCTTTCATTAGTTGTCGATTATGGTTCGGCACGAACACTCTGGGGGTGGTGTATCATCTTGGTGTGCAAGGTACAGGCTATTTGGGACTAGGATGAGTTTGATTTGAAGTTGAATTCTATGGAAGCGGTTCCCAATGTTTGAGTATGTTGTTGAACAGAGAGATGGATGTGGCAGAATAAGGTGCAGATGTGTTGTTGAATTTTGTTCGAATCAATTAAATGGACTGTTAATTGTGTACCAAACCGTGGGACAGTCGATTATAAGGGATAAGATTGTTTCATTTAAACAGAAAAACGGCAAGTACAGGGACTCTTAATTATTGTTTAGAGCTTTGACTTATTCCACAACCCTAGCTTCCCAATTCCAATTAACTTGCTGCAGGAAACCAATTCACCATAACCGATTGAAAAAAGTCAGAAATCCCATAATCAATCAATGGGAAAGAGTTTGAGAAAAGCATCAGTTAGATTCAAATCACCAGCTGAAAATCCTCGGCTCCAACGACATGAAGCCGATGAAGAGTTTACGTGCGAAATCTGCATCGAACCAATGGTAAAAAAGTTCAGGAACGGAAACAGATGCTCCCACCCGTTCTGCAACGATTGCACGATCCAATACATCCGGACCAGTCTCGAAAATGACAACTCCGGCCAGATTCCATGCCCTGCTCTCAAGTGCCACAAAAAACTCAGACCCTTGTGCATGGGCCTCAACAATTGGCCCAACCCTGTTTGTACGGTGGTGCGACTTTCTGGCCCAAGCGGCAGTGTTAAAGAATGCTAAATCCTACTGTACGAACGTAAGCTGCAACGAGCTGATCCTGAATGAGTGTGGTGGGAAGCTGAAGAAAGCAAAGTGTCCCAATTGTAAGAATTGGTTCTGTTTCAAGTGT
Organism: Plantago major; assembly: GCA_026545765.1. NCBI lineage: Eukaryota > Viridiplantae > Streptophyta > Magnoliopsida > Lamiales > Plantaginaceae > Plantago > Plantago major. The sequence goes on from CM048841.1 coordinate 84,825,774, forward strand.
AAGAGGGATTGGCATGAGGGTTACGTGTGTGATGAAGACGACGGTGATGACTTGGAGGTTCTGAGGCTGGCTAAGAAAGAGAAGTGGAAGAGTTGCCCCAAATGCATGTATGTTGTTGAATGGATTTATGGATGTTCTACTGTAAGGTGCAGACGTGGAACTGTCTTCTGCTACGCCTGTGGGGAGCAGTCTAATCTTTATGGCCATTGTGATTGCCCCCATCGATACTAACTTAAGGTTTTAATTCTATACCAATCACTCCCTAAGGTTTCCGTGGCTTTTTTCTTTCTTGTTTAAGATAGTGTATGTTTAGCTTGTGTTACTCTAAGTGGTGAAGGCGTCAACACAAGTGTCCATGTTTTGAAGAATCAAATTAAAGTAAACTTGCGTGTGACTTTGTGATCTTATTTTGCTGCTATTTTAGTTAGTTAGTTGATTTGAATTAATAGAATTAGACCCTTGTTTTCTTCATTCTTCATGTCAAACGTATCGGGAGTGTTTTTCAATCTATCAGGTTGCTGCTTTACTATTCTTTTTGATACATGTAAAACGCAATTTCTTATTCTTATCTATGAAGTACTACTACTAAGAGACTAAGAGCAGAAAGTGAAATTCAATTCTTGGATGTGGATGAAAGGTAAAAACATTGTGTCGCCTTGTTATGAGTATGACTGCAACAGTTGGGAGATTTGTCCGAAATACGTGTTGCATGGTGAATGTGTTTGTTATTAGAGAGGTCTGCGAGTGTTCTGTTTGGTTGTTTTTGGTCCAGGTGATTTTCACATACGATCTCTCAATAAAGGATTACATGGTGGTGTATCCATCTTGTAATTTGGTTTTTGTAGGGATTAATTGGCATAGTTAACTTGTGAGTATGTAATGGGGGTGATTATTTGTTTGTTTGCTCTAGGACCTAGTGGCATTTCTTGTGCACTTGGTCCCCTGTGATCAATATTTTTTTTTAAATTCTTCTTTAAAAAAGATCATATGTGTATCTAGGATTTATGATTGGGAGGGGTGAAAATTTTCAAGTATTTTAAGGTGAGTTTTTTGTTTTTTTAAGTCAACAATCGGAACAAATTGGCCGACTAACAATTCTAACGGCTTTAGATTACAAATCAAAGTCCATAAAAATCTTTAACCAAAAGACTTCTGTTGTATCCCTCCAAATCTGCAAATTCATTTCCTCAATCTAGTAGAAATAATTTTGTTTTGGTTTGGAAAAAACTTGATTGTCAGGTTCCTAATGGAACACGATTCCTATGAAGACATGATCTTTAATTTCCTAGTTCCTAGTACAATTATACTAGTGGAGTAGTAATTTATTTCTAAAATAAAAATAAATACCTCGTACAGTTATATATACTCCAATTTTTAAGCCCTATATATCGTACCTATTTCAATAACATAAACACCAATCAGCTCATTGTATTGTTTAGACTTCTATTACGTAAACCTTCCAAGTTTTCTTGAGCAAAGATCACCATTAGACATGGGAAACAGTTTGAAAGCAGCAGCTAAACTGAAAGCTGAGCATCCTCTGCTCCCGCTTCAGCGAGAAGAAGATCCGATGAAGAGTTTACGTGCGATATCTGCATCGAACCAATGGTAAAAAAGTTCAGGAACGGGAACAGATGCTCCCACCCGTTCTGCACCGATTGCACGATCCAATACATCCGGTTCAGTCTCGAAAACGACAACTCCGGCCAGATTCCCTGCCCTGATTTCAACTGCGGCCAGAAACTTGACCCTCATGCATGGGCCTCAACAATCGGCCCAATGCTATTTGTACGGTGGTGCGACCGTCTAGCCCAAGCTGCAGTACTAAAGAATGCTAAATCCTACTGTCCGAACCTAAACTGCAACGAGCTGATCCTGAACGAGTGTGGTGGGAACCCAAAGAAATCAAAGTGCCCTAATTGCAAGAATTGGTTCTGTTTCAAGTGTAAGAGGGTTTGGCACGAGGGTTATGGATGTGATGAAGACGACGGTGATGATGTGGAGGTTCGGAGGCTGGCTAAGGAAGAGAAGTGGCGGAGGTGCCCAAAGTGCAAGTATTTTGTGGAACGGAAAGATGGATGTTCTCTTGTAAGGTGCAGATGTGGAATTACCTTCTGTTACGATTGTGGGAAGCAGCTTACTCGTCGCAATTGCTATAGCATTAGCCTTTGTGCTTGCCCTGATTCTGGATTAGTACTTCATGATGTACAGATACCACTTGCATACCGCTGCTTCATATGGATATTGCTACTCTTTTGGGTTTACTCGGCGTTCATCATCTTGTTTATCCCATTATATAGAAGCAGGTAATCCATATATAATTGGTTATGGCGCTATATTATATGTACTAGACTAGAACCTGCATGTTGTTCTACTTTATGCCGCATTTTATGACTATATTGTTGCAATCTCATAACACCACTAGTGGTAATGGAACATAATTTTGAGTCCGTTTTGCAAAAGACCCCTTATATATAGGAAAGTCCGAAAAGTCCACTTAAACGTTAAAACTAGACAATTATATGTTGTTTCTCGACTTAATTTCTCGCGGATCTTTTGACCCGGATTCATTAGAAACGGATCGAGTATAAATAAAGAATTTACCATCTTTTACCATATTTTCAGCTTGATTTTCTCTCTCTATCCCCGATATTTCTCTCTCTAACCTCGATTTTCTCTCTAACCTCGATTTCAGCTCAATTTCAGCTCGATTTGTGCGAAAACAAGAATCGATCAACCTCTGCCGTAAAACACCAAATCGATCTGCCGGGAAACTTCGAGACACCAAATCGAGCTGAAATCGACGAGTTTTTATAGAAAAGTTGAAATCGACGAGTTGAAATCGAGATGGAACATGGCGGAATCATTGAAGGAACCATTGTATCTTATGGAAACGAAGGCGATTCTGTAGTATCATCAACATCAACTCGTGAGAAACACTTGTAGATCGTGTCACATGAATGTATACACTGACTGTCTATCTATATATTTATTGTTGTCTATATTTAGACTGAAATTGTCTAGATATTACATGTAATTGTCTATGTTTAACATGTAGCTGTCTATGTTTCATTGATAGTCTCTATGTTGAATTTGTAGTTGTCTATATTTAGGCTGAAATTGTCTAGATATTACATGTAATTGTCTATGTTTAACATGTAACTGTCTATGTTTCAGGTGATAATCTATATTCTGAATTTGTAGTTGTCTATATTTAGGCTGAAATTGTCTAGATATTACATGTAATTGTCTATGTTTAACATGTAACTGTCTATGTTTCAGGTGATAATCTATATTCTGAATTTGTAGTTGTCTATATTTAGGCTGAAATTGTCTAGATATTACATGTAATTGTCTATGTTTAACATGTAGCTGTCTATGTTTCATGTGATAGTCTCTATTCTGAATTTGTAGTTGTCTATATTTAGGCTAAAATTGTCTAGATATTAGATGTAATTGTCTATGTTTAACATGTAGCTGTCTATGTTTCAGGTGATAGTCTATATGCTGAATTTATAGTTGTCTATATTTAGGCTGAAATTGTCTAGATATTACATGTAATTGTCTATGTTTAACATGTAACTGTCTATGTTTCATGTGATAGTCTCTATTCTGAATTTGTAGTTGTCTATATTTAAAATTGAAATTGTCTAGATATTACATGTAATTGTCTATGTTTAACATGTAGTATCATGTTTCGGTGATAGTCTATCTTTGAATTTGTAGTTGTCTATATTTAGGCTGAAATTGTCTAGATATTACATGTAATTGTCTATGTTTAACATGTAATTGTCTATGTTTAACATGTAACTGTCTATGTTTCAGGTGATAATCTATATTCTGAATTTGTAGTTGTCTATATTTAGGCTGAAATTGTCTAGATATTACATGTAATTGTCTATGTTTAACATGTAACTGTCTATGTTTCATGTGATAGTCTCTATTCTGAATTTGTAGTTGTCTATATTTAGGCTAAAATTGTCTAGATATTACATGTAATTGTCTATGTATAACATGTAGCTGTCTATGTTTCAGGTGATAGTCTATATGCTGAATTTATAGTTGTCTATATTTAGGCTGAAATTGTCTAGATATTACATGTAATTGTCTATGTTTAACATGTAACTGTCTATGTTTCATGTGATAGTCTCTATTCTGAATTTGTAGTTGTCTATATTTAGGCTGAAATTGTCTAGATATTACATGTAATTGTCTATGTTTAACATGTAGCTGTCTATGTTTCAGGTGATAGTCTCTATGCTGAATTTGTAGTTGTCTATATTTAAGCTGAAATTGTCTAGATATTACATGTAATTGGTTATGTTTAACATGTAACTGTCTATGTTTCAGGTGATAGTCTCTATTCTGAATTTGCAGTTGTCTATATTTAGGCTGAAATTGTCTAGATATTACATGTAATTGGCTATGTTTAACATGTAGCTGTCTATGTTTCAGGTGATAGTCTCTATGATGAATTTGTAGTTGTCTATATTTAGGCTGAAATTGTCTAGATATTACATGTAATTGTCTATGTTTCATGTAATAGTCTCTATGCTGAATTTGTAGTTGTCTATATTTAGGCTGAAATTGTCTAGATATTACATGTAATTGGCTATGTTTAACATGTAACTGTCTATGTTTCATGTGATAGTCTCTATTCTGAATTTGTAGTTGTCTATATTTAGGCTGAAATTGTCTAGATATTACATGTAATTGGCTATGTTTAACATGTAGCTGTCTATGTTTCAGGTGATAGTCTCTATGCTGAATTTGTAGTTGTCTATATTTAGGCTGAAATTGTCTAGATATTACATGTAATTGTCTATGGTTAACATGTAACTGTCTATGTTTCATGTGATAGTCTCTATGCTGAATTTGTAGTTGTCTATATTTAGGCTGAAATTGTCTAGATATTACATGTAATTGTCTATGTTTAACATGTAACTGTCTATGTTTCATGTGATAGTCTCTATGCTGAATTTGTAGTTGTCTGTATTTAGGCTGAAATTGTCTAGATATTACATGTAATTGTCTATGTTTAACATGTAGCTGTCTATGTTTCAGGTGATGTACTGCCAGATAGAATTGAAGATGAACCACTAGTAGGGTCTTTGTTAGGCAGAACTGCTAGTACTTATGAAGAACTCTTTGAATTGTATCGGAGGCAAGCTGCACTTTTAGGTTTCAGCGTCAAATTGTGTACGACAAAACGTTATGCACGTACTAGACAAGTAAGGGTGAAGTATTTCAGGTGTTCTGCTCAAGGTTATACCAACTCAAAGGAAAAACAACCAAAAACACCATCACCATACATACAAGGACAAACAAGCAACAAACGTCAAAGGAAACCAAAAGAAGTGCCAGAAACTAGATGTGGGTGTATGGCTGCCATGAAAGTCAAACATTGTAAGGAGACAAACTTGTACAAGGTTGATAAGCACTACATGAATCACACCCACCCTTACACTAGACCTGAATGGCAGCATCTCCATAGGGTGGAAAGAAAGATTACACCACACAAGGCAGATGTGATAAGTGCAATGGAAAAGTCAGGCATGAAGCCTACTGTTGCATTTAGGTACATGGCTTCCAACTCAGGTGGAACAGAGCATGTGGGACATACTATAAGAGACCAAATTAACTACGTAAATAGGCTGAGAGCGCATGAAACAGGTGGTGCAGATGCCCAGCATGTAGTTAGTTTAATGCAACATAGGCAGCAAGAAGACACAGAATTCTATTATGATATGTTGATTGACAAAGAAAGTAGATTATGTGGGCTCTTTTGGTCAGATGCCATGATGAGGGATGATTATAAGATATTTGGTGATGTTGTAGTTTTTGACACAACATTCAGGACAAATAAGTATGAGCTCATTTGTGCTCCAATTGTAGGGGTAAACAATCATTGGGGCAATGCGATGTTTGGGTGTGCTTTTTTGGCAAATGAGCAAACGGAAAGCTTTGTATGGCTACTGACAACATTCCTTAAATGCATGGATTCAAAGAAGCCTAAAACCATATTCACAGATCAAGATGCTGCTATGTCCAGAGCAATAGAACCGGTAAAAAAAATATTCAGTAAATTATCTAGGTTTTGCCTTAAATTGTCTAGTTTATAAGCTTAATGGTCTACTTTATACTGTCAATATTTTTTGTTTAAATTTTTAATTATGTAACAGGTGTTTGGGGATGAGACAAGGCATAGATTATGTGTTTGGCACATTGAGCAGAATGCAGTGAAAAATCTAGCACTACTAAGAAGTGATGTCAAATTCAAAGAAAAGTTTGACTTGGTTTTGAAGTTTTGTCATAATGAAGAACAGTTCGAAAGGGAATGGCATTCCATGATTGAAGGTTATAATCTACATGAAAATACATGGCTTGCCAAATTGTATGAAATTAGGATGAAATGGTGTAGGGCTTTAAATAGAGATGCATTTTCTGCTGGGATGATGTCTACGCAAAGGAGTGAGAGCACAAACCATTCAATATCTTTCAATTCCAGCAAGCAAACTTCACTAACTCAATTCTTTCACCTATTTGATGCTGCCGTAGAACGATGGAGGGAGACAGAAATTGCATATGACTTCACTTGCAGTATAGGATTCCCAAAGACAACAAACACACATATCCTAATGTATCAGGCTTCAAAGGTAACATTTTATTACTTTCTTAAATTTTTATTGTCTATATATAATATATAATTTCTATGGTAACAAACTCGACAAGTTCTATTACAAACTAGATAATTTCTGTAACAAAATAGACAATTTCTCTGACAACATACAGATATACACATTAAAGATTTATGAATTTGTTGTACGCGAATTCAAGAGGGCAGAAAATACAAAGGCTGCCTACAGCTTAAGATCAAATGGAGAACACCAGTACATAGTTACACATCAAACTGATCCGGAAGACGTTGGGATTGTAACTTTCAAGACAAATGAAACTGATGGGGACATAAATGTAAGCTGCAGTTGCAAGCATTTAGAGGAAGTTGGGTGGCTTTGTTTCCATTGCTATAGAGTTTTAAAGCAAAATGACATAGAAACAATTCCTCAAAAGTACTTTCTACAAATGTGGACACGGGATATAAAAAAAGAAAGTTGGGACAAGGAAAAGATGAAGAAAGCAAGACTTACAAGTGGCCCTGAAAGTGTTGCTTGGAGACATCATATGATCAAGTGATATTATATTTTTATGTTAAAAAGTATACAATTTAGATTAAAAACTAGAACATATGTTTCAAAACCTAGACAATTTTTGAAACAGGGTGACCTAATCAATGATATGCACTGAATGCCAACCAGGGTTTACACCGACTTGGTGATCAAATCTGAAAATAACACGGATGCAAGAAGAATGTTAGAGGATTCATACCAGCGAGATCTACTTGCTATCAATGAGCTTGTTGGACAACAGCAACAACCAGCAAATGAAACCACAAGCAGTTGTGTACCAAATTCAGAAACTACCATACTTGATCCACCACACATCAAGACTAAGGGACGGAGTAAGGGACACATAAAAGGCCCCCTTGAGAAGACAAGGTCCAAAAAGGCTTCAAAAGCTGATATTACAACTATTGTTAGGAAGGATCAAATAATTTAAATTTTATGTTTGATTCATACTGTTAGACATTAGTATAAAAACTAGACAATGTTTATTAGAAACTAGACAGTATTTATTAAAAACTAGACAATATTTATTAAAGCTATATTTATTAAAACTAGAAAATATTTATTAAAACTAGACAATATCATTTAGAAACTAGACAATATTTATTAAACACTATACAAAATCATTTATAAACTAGACAATATGATTTAAAAACTAAACAATAACATTTATAAACTAGACAAATACTCCCTCCGTTTTTTTAGAAACTTGCTATATTGACTTTGACCGACTTTGATCGCAAATTACTCTTAAACGATAATAGTAAATAATTTAATAAAATCATATAATGAAAATTTAGTAATTAAAATTTTATTATATGATTTTATTTAATTATTTACTATTATAGTTTAAGAGTAATTTGTGGTCAAAGTCGGAGACAGTTGACCGCAGAATAGTAAAATGACAAGTTTTAAAAGGAACGGAGGGAGTATGATTTAATAACAAGGCAATATCATTTAAAAACTAGACAATATCATTTATAAACTAGACAATATGATGTAAAAAGTAGACTGCCATATAAAAACTAAAAACTACATAATTCCATTAAGACACTGAGATAATTCTAACTGAACAAAGATATCAATTGTGCAATTCTGCAGTTAACATGCAATTCTAACTGAAATCGTTCAAATCATTAAAATCATTCAAATCCTAGATAATTCTACAGTTCATAAACACTATTTTTTCTTCAATTCCTTCAGTTTCTTCAGGGCTTTCTTCTTCAAATCAGTCGATGCAACATCTTCAAAATCATCAGCAGCAGCAGCAGCGCTTCTCTTAGATCCTTGAGAAACTTTTGCAGCTTTTACATCAACAGTTTTCTTTGCTTTAAGCTTTCTCAACTTTTCACTCTCCTTCATTTTCTTTAATGCATCTTCTTTGTTAAATGATGCAACTTGTGTCAAAATATCAGATCTTAAATCATTTACATCAGCAAGAATAAGAGCTGAGCAAATTTCAACACGAAGGAATTTCCGACGATTCACCTAATAAACAAAAACAAAACAATTAACAAACACGGAACTAAAAAACTAAACAATTCCTGACAAAAACTAAACAATTGCAAGCACAAACTAAACAAATGCAAGCAAAAACTACAAACTTGGGGAAACTATTACGTACTTGCATTAGATCCTTGCATTGGAAAGAAGTTCCTTGAAACAGTTCCATATGCTTCATGAGAAAAACCCCACAGTCTAAAGTTCCAGGAACACGAGTCCAATCAAACTTTACAATTTGGTTTCCAAAATTATGAAGGAAATTAGCAGCTGGATGCCCAATACGACGAAGGAACGTATCCATTTCACAGCGTTGATATATGAAAACAAAAGAAAACATTTAAGCAAGAAAAAGCTGCCAACAACAAAAAGAAAGTAAAAAAAAATTATAACAATATGTCCATAAGAACTTACCAATTTAGTCATTAATGTATACACTTCTCCTTCATCTTCAACAACCATATTATCAAGATATTGAATCTTCAAATTTTCACAGTTAACAACACAGCATGCAAAGTGTGATTTGTGCGGATGGTACAAAGGCACAAAGAACTGCAAACACAAACAAACAAAAAAATTAGACAGGTATAAAAACTAAACAACTTCTGGCAAAAACTAAACAATTTCATGGAAAAACTAAACAACTTCTGACAAAACTAACCAACTCCAGACAAAAACTAAACAATTTCATGCAAAAAATAAACAATTTCATGCAAAAACTACACTATTTCTGACAAAAACTAAAGCAATTCCAGACAAAAACTAACCAAATTTCAAGTAAAAACTAAACAATTTCAGACAAAAACTAAACAATGTCATGTAAAAACTAAACAATATCTGACAAAAACTAAAGCATGTACAAAAGAAAAAAATTAGAAAATATACCATTCGCACAGTACAAAGAGAAGATCCAATATCCCCAAGCTGATCCTCAATCCACACATCAAAAGAACCCTGTACTTCATTCTTCGATTCATCTTCATTATAAGCCTCCTCATCCTCTTCTGTATCAAAAATCCCAGCAAGCTTGCACCAAGGTTTCTGAAAAAACACATACATAAAACTTAAACTAGACAAAAGCAAAATATAAACTGGATAGATCACTCAAAAGCTAAAGAAAAAAAAAGTACTTACAGAAGTTTGAAGTCCAAAATAAAATCTGGTAATATTACCATTATTTACCCTCCTTTGAAAATCATTCAACACAACTGACCAACAATCAATGATAGTAAATGTAATGTAAACTCTAGGATACATGCTAAGAAAATCCTCAGCATTGAAGAAAAACTTTTCAGTTAGATTCACAAACATTGCATCAGACCTGTAGAAAAAAAGAAGTGGAAAAAATGATAAAAATATAACGAGTAAGCTAAACCCATAAAACTAGATAATAAAACAATAAAACTAGACAATAATAATAAAAACTTACTCTGGATCTTGTTCAGATTGAAAGAAGCAATAATCAACCACTTCTCTTGCAACCTGGTTCATTCCATTACAAAGGAAACCCAATTTTCTCATGTTACCTGACACATAATTCACATGCACTAGTGGTGGCCCAACGTCCAAAGAGCACCAACCACGTACATCTCGATACACTACATCATCTTCATTCTCATCATCCCCTCCATCTCCCTCCTCAGCATCATTCTTTTCCTGTTGTATAACATCATCAGCAACTTCATCCTCGACATTCTCATCATTCTCAACATTTTCCTGCTGGATTCTGCCATCCTCAACATCATCAGCAACTTCATCCTGATTTGTAAAAGCATCATCATCATTATCACTGAGGTCCATTGCAGTCTCAGTTGGTGGATTGGACCTGCCATGCTAAAAAAGGATAAAATTCTAATAAGTAAGCAAAAACTAGACAATAAAATCATAAAACTAGACACTATATATTAAGAACTATACACTTTCACACAACATAAACTATACTAAAATATCGTAAAACTAGACAATAAGAATATAAAACTAGACAATAAACTTACATCAGGACTTGCAGCTACATTATCCCGGCCAGCTTGAGAAGATCTTATAGCATCAAACATATATGTAATGTTTTGATTTGTTTCAGATTGAGAAAACCCAAGACTGAAGCTTGGACAGTCATTCCTCAACATCAAGAAGTACATAGCCACCATATGATCTAACTGATTCAAAACTTGTGGATCGGACCAAAATTTTTGAGTTTGGGATACTTCTTCTTGAGATGCAGATGCAGACTCCTCTTCAGGCACTTTCAGTGTTTTCAAAACACGCGCAGAATATGCGTGGAAAATAACTTCCACATCTCGTTTGAGAAATTGGAGCGCCTCGTCCATTGCCTACAAATTTAAAAACCATTTCACAGAAACCAGTAATTAAAGAAAAAAACTAGACAATCACATAAAAAAACAAAGACAAAAATAAGAACAAAGTAGACAAAAACAAAATTAAAAACTATATGAAAAACTAAACAATTTCATGTAAAAACTAAACAATTTCACACAAAACTAAACAATTTCATGCAAAAATAAACAATTTCTTGCAAAAACTAAATAATTTCACACAAAAACTAAACAATTTCATGCAAAAACTAAACAAATTCAAGCAAAAATTAAACAATTTCAGACAAAAACTAAATAACTTCCACATCTAAAAACTATACATTCACATTTAAAAACTAGACAATAACATTTAATAACTACACAATAACATCTAAAAACTAGACAGTAACAAAAAATGAAAAAGTAGAGAATAACTTACATCGCTCGAACTATTCTGAATTTTCACATCAGTACGAACTCCATCAGGAATAGGATATCTGATGGATGGAACAGTACCATCATAATCAACAACAACAGGCTTCAATCTCTGCTTACTGATGGGATACCAGTCAACCATAATAGAATTCCCATATCCAATGCTCTTCTCTTTTTCGAGCCTCTCTAACAAATTCTGCGTTGTCCAATGTTGGATAAGAGGAAGTGCAGTAAAATTGGAATGACCTTGAAAAGGGAACCTATGAAGATAAGCCATCACAAGCACAACTAGACAACCATGAATATGATTTTGCGTTGTTGATTTGTATTTAGAAACTGCATCACACAACGTATCAACAACAAAACCACACCAATTAACATTGCGTATAGATGATACTCTCTCCAATTGACTAACAAGTCTCATATCAAGAGTATGGCCTGCAGTTAGTGCTAAGAAAATGCCACAAGAATAAAGAACAAAAACCCTCTTGAATTCCTCACAACCGTCTTTCAAACTCAATAAAACCTTCAATACATCTGTAAGTCTCACATCTCCCTTTGGATCTGTAATACCAAACTTCTCCCTCCAGTTTTTTCTCAACTCCGCATCAGCAAGATATGCATCATCTTTCTTATCAGCAAGCCTTAAGTTCTGATAATGTAACTTAACAGGGAAACCAAGCTTCCTAGGAAGAAGAAAAATGTCTTGAACGTCTTCAGATGTAATATGGTACTTATTCTGTCCAATAGTCTGAATGCGTGTTTCGCCATTGAACCTTTCCACCAGCCAGGGTACAATACCCAATGGAACAGACTTGAATTTCATATGAAGCAACCCACCGAAACCAATTTGCATTACACTTTGTCTTTGTGCATCGTTAACTTCTCCAGCATCTCAACCATAAGTTTTACAGAAGCCCCAGGCCTGTAGAGTTTTTTTATACCCTGCTCAACCTCCACCACATTTTGGCTGACACGAACCGTATCAGCTTCCTCAGTTCCAGCATCACCAACAAGGAGACCCGCATTCTTGCGTTTAGGCTGCCTCTTTTGCTTTGGCTTAGGAGCCTTTGGAATAATCACCTTCTTAGGTCCTTTACCAATACAAAGATAAACACATTAAAACTATAGACAGACTGAACAACAAAAAATCTGTAAACATGCAAAACTATACAGTTTATATAAAAAACTATACAGTTTATATGAAAAACTAGACAGTTAATATGAACAAATAGACAATATATATTAAAAACTAGAGAGTTCAAAACCCTTAAAAACTAGATGATATATCTTAAAAACTATACCATATTTGTTAAAAGTTAAAACATAAGGTATTACATGAAACTAGACGGTATATATTAAAAACTAGACAGTTCACACAAAAACATCAGAAAATTCAAACAATCAACAAATCCTCGCTAAAACATACGATAATACTGACTACACAAAGAAAAAGATTAAAAAAATCATAAAAAGTAGTTAATATATCTTAAAAACTAGACAAATCACCTTAAAACCTAGACAGTTTTCCACAACACAAAAATCAATTACAAAACCACTCATCAAAACTCAGCAAAACACCAAAAACACATCAGGAACTAACTTACACATGACTGTGACATAAAATTCAATTACAAAACCATAAACGAAACTAAACGAACTTCAAACAACAATCAACACATCAGAAACTGACATAACTATATGACATGAAATATACAGTTTAGATGGAAACTAGACCATACAGAGTAAAACCTACACAGAAACCATTAAAAAATAGATGATATATTACTATATGTGTTAAAAGCTAAAACATAAGGTATATACATGAAAAACTAGACAATATATATTAAAAACTAGACAATTCATACAAAAACATCAGAAAATTCAAACAATCAACAAATCCCCGCAAAAAAACATAAAGTGCACACAACTACACAACAAAAAAAGCTAAAAAAATCATAAAAAGTAGATAATATATCTTAAAAACTAGAAAAATCACCTTAAAACCTAGACAGTTTTCCACAACATAAAATCAATTACAAAACAACTCATATCTAAACTGTAAAAAAACAGATCTAGCAAAAACACTCATATCAAAACTCAGCAAACACCAAAAACACATCAGGAACTAACTTACAACATGAATCACATCTAAAAAACCACATATGTAGCGAAAAATATCAAATACGAACCATAAAGGAACTAAAAAACAATAAACTATACCGGAAACAGAATTAAGAAGGAGACGAAGCTCCGTGTTCACTTGTTCCGTATTCGATTCCGCCATTTAATACCTATCAAGCAAAAACGAGTAGAAAAAAAGGTTAAAATCACAGATTAAACAGAACAAACTGAAAACAACTTTAAAAACACAAACAAAACGAGTTTCAACAGATTACCTGATGGATCGGGATGAAAACACAGTAAAATAAGCAACAACCGCTCGAAACTGAAACATACATCATCGATTAAGCAAAAACGAAGCAACAAAAGGCAAAACGAACACAAAAACAAGAGAATCGAGTTAAAAACATACATTACCTGAGAATCGCGCAATGAAACCGCTCCAGAAACTAGGTTTTTCACCAAAATCGCCAAAAAAGGAGAGAAATCGGAGAAATGGAAAGAATCCGCTGAAAATGGGAAAAAAAGGGAAAAAAAACCTATTTATACTATACCCATATTTAAAACGGTTGACCCGGATAAATTTCGACCCGAAAAACCCGGTAATTTGACCCGCGAAAATGAAAAATGGGCCAATGTAAAAACTAGCCAATTTCTGTAGAAAACCAGTGGACTTTTTGGACTTTCCGAATAGTATGGGACTTTTATAAGACTAAGTAAATAATTTTTTCATAACTTGGAGTTGCAACTCTTTTATCATAACTTCATAATGTTCACCATTGTAATATAATTGCCGATTGAATTAGGCTCACACCTAGGCGGAGGAGCGCATAGCACTAGGGTTGGGCGAGAATGTTCATTACTCATTAGTGATCTAGACACCCAACGCTAAAACAACCTTGTTTTGGCCGGAAATTTCTTTAAAACCTGATCGTTAGGAAACCTGTTCAAATCTTTTAAAATATCCATCTTCGTACCATGGAATTCTTCATCTAGCTCTTCGGTTTTCTCTCGTGTTAATTAATTAGGGCTCTTATCCTCACTAATTCATTTGCGCTCATGTCAGATTATTCGTCTTTTTTCTTCTTTTCTTGTTTTTCTTGATTTAATGTTTTTGTTTATGCTGTATTAAGAGTGAAAGTTTGTAATAATGAGGAAACATGGGGCTATGTAACGCAAAAATGGCGAGCAAACATTCATGTATATGTTCAAACAGACAACCAGTGATGATATGCGTTAGTATTTTATATTTTACGGGTTTACATCAAATACAAACTTTAGACCGTTTCTTAGATAGACCAGATCAATATCATATATTTAATTTCGAATATTATATGATTAAGTTCATACATCGTGTATACGCTATAATACACCTGCATTATAATTACATTATCTGCATTTCTAGACATATGTTTATAACTAAATATGTGATGTTTGTGGTAAAATATATGATGTTTAATCTGGTCAATCACAAAAGTTGCTCTTATATTAATTTTTAAGTATATAATTAACAAAACGATTAAAAGCTAAATAATGACAACTAGGGGTTATTTTCCTAATATATGTCTTTCATATACTTGCGTTATTAGTGAAAGACTGAAAGTCTAAAATAATTGTTACATATATCTTACTTTTTCTTTTTACAGTAAATTAGTTTCAAATTCGATAATAAATTAATTTTAAAATATAATGATAAAAGTGTATGATAACTTTATAATGAAATTTTACTCTTATTGTTGTAGTTTAAAATTATTTTATTGTTTAAGTTCAAACTTGTTACTAGAGAACGTTTAATTGAATGAGCAAGTTCGTTTGGGTCTGAGTTCGCAAATTGACCTTTAATTAACCAGTTTGGTGTCAAAATCGATTGGAGGGCTAAGACGATGGTCTCATTTAATCAAACGAGAAATTAGTTAGACGAGGGTTTGTGCAAGTTGCAATTAATTCCATGTTTACTGTTTAGTAGTGTGTTACGTGCCTTACCTATTTTAGGTTAACACTAATTGATTGGGATAGAAATGGGAGAAATCATAGACGAATTAAGGGAGAAACAGAAGAATTAAGAGGAGGAAGTTTACTACACCTATAACAATTTCATTACTTGCGTTTCGTCAATAAAACTGCGGACCACAAATAGCATTCAAATCCTCAACGGCTATAAGCCAGCAACGGTAATAAAGGTACGGAAATAACAACGAAAAACCTAAGCCATTACAGAGATGATCGATTCAAGGGAATCGATGCTGCTGATTATTCTAACAGAAATGTACGAACTTGTTCAGCAGCCGTCAGATTGGAAATGTCATCAATGGCTCAGATTGCTTCATGTACTTGATTAAGTCGTGGCCATTGATGATTACTTAAAGATAGACGGCTGAGATATATGATGAATCGATTGCTCAGATAAGAGACTCTCAGAACATACTAGCTTGCATCAGAATATCAATTGAACCTCATTGCCTCCCGAAGCTCTTTAGATGACAAACAGAGTTTGATCCAACCTTAGCATCCCCATGTTTGTAGAAGTAAAAGGAAACTCCAGTGTTTTACTGCTGTCACCATTTCTTCTCTGACAAAGATATAAGCTGTTCAATATGCAAAAATGAACACGTTAAATGAATCGGAGATGAAGAATCCTAAAATTTGAATCTTGGCAGCGAAAATAGAATACATGTGTGCTAATCGATTTAAGGGAAAACACAAATTTGGCCTAATATCAAATGTCTGGCAGTAAAAGAAAATGCTCGCTTCTAGCCATGTGTTCTAAAACAATATCAACAGAATACATCTAACTACACTCTGACTTCAGAGACCGAAAGTAAACCCAATAGCAATTATACATTCTTGGATCGTTCATGCACATATACTGTAATACAGTGCGGACAGTACATACGAAATCTGCAAATGAATACATGTTGTTAGAACTGTAGGACCGGGATTGGTATTCTGGACAAGTTTCAAACGATGTTGACTATGGTGTTGAGTCAACAACGTATTCAACAGTAAAGATATCAGTGAACAGTAATGAACAGTACAAAGCAGTTTGCAGCGGATAAAAATACTGAACACTACAGATAAATTCTAGCCAGTATATATAAAATATATTGACCGTGCCTTAGGCTAAATTTCCACTATCAAGAAAAGTAGAATTACAAAAACTAGGTTTAATCAATCACAAAAAGAATGATTAAACTGCAAAGACTAGACCTAGAACAGGTAATAAAAAACCTATTCTAGTTCGAAGACACTAAAGTAAATCTCAATCTTTAGAGACTACTCACAAATGAATTCGACAACAATGCATAGTAAACACAAGAAAAACTATCTCTCAATATGTTGTGAATTGATACTCTAGAGACTTTTTTTTCTTGCAATGCGTCCTTCTTCTTATATTTATACTTGAGGGCCTTTTCTTCCAGCAAAGTAGAACATCGTTTGGTTTGGTTTTACAATTTCTTGCATCTACTTTGTTTCCTGCTTCTAGCGTCCTTCTTTTAGGAAATCTTCCTTGAAAGAATATCTCCAAGATCTTTATTTCCTTCTTGCTTTCTTTGTCTCCAAGTCCCATCAAACTCTTTCCTTAATCCAAGTCCAAATAGAATAGGAATTCCATTCATTAGCTTCCTGCGCCTAGCCTTCTTTCTAGATTACGTTAAATCTTTCCAGCTCTTCCAGATTCTTTTTTGAGGCACAAGTTAGCCAAGTCCAGTCCATTAACTTGAGTTGCAGCCCAACTTGTTATTTCCTACAAAATGTCCATAGAAAAACAACTACAATTGTCGAACCGGTTAATAAACAAAGAAAGGCCGAATTAATAAAACAAGTGCAATAAATCGCACTTTCAATCTCCCCCTTAATTCTTGCCTTTCTTCACAAAACCAAAACAAGTAGTTAGTAGGAAAAACAATACAATATCAAGCAACCCCCCTGCTCCAAGAACTCCCCCTTAATACAAAATACCAAGAGTGCAATTGAACCAAACATTCTCCCCCTTTTTGTGAGGAAGGAAAGAAACCAGAGTTCTTTGAAAACTTCAGCATCTTGGTAATCTGTTAAGGACTTGCAGAGAAAGTACCAATGCGGAAAAACGATGTTGACTCAACACTGTTGTCAACAATGGCAAAGGTGGTAGCAGAAGCAGTAATAGAGGTTGGAACAGCTGGATGGCAGTGTTAGGGTAAGAGTGGATGGTCTTGAGGGGTGTTGATGGGTTTGGCTTAAAAGATCCTGCAAATATATATCAATGCAACATAAACTGTACACAACTGTTAATAACGGATCATTGTTGCAAGTAAAACAGTTATCTGTCAAGTCAAAGTAATCAGATAAAATTAGACAATCCTTAGGGAGGTTGACTAATAAACATGATTTTAAAAGAATGACTTTTTGAGCAAGAAAACAAAGCAGGAGACCCAAACAAAAAAAAACCCAAGGAATTCCTAGACCTATACTCCCCCTCAAACCCAAAACACACAGAGCAACACAGAAAAAACAAACATTAGAAGAAGCAAAGCAGTTAAAGTCTTTGTTGAACTGAACGTTGACTCATCATTGAGGATAACATTGAAAAATCAGACCACTCTTATTGTAAGCTGCCCAGGAAACCATGTAAAGAGAGTGCAGATCAGATTAACACCACTTAATGCTGAAGGTAAAAAAGAAATAGAGGGAAATACCAAAGAAACACACTCGATATCACCTCAATTTTTAAAGCAAAAACCTTGATTTTGAGTGGGGATGACCAAGAGACAGTGAACCATGTCAAATAATTGGAACACGTATGAATCTCGTCCAAAGCTAAAGCCTATGTGGAGTAAGGTAAACACACGTCTCAAGACATAAAAAGACACTCATTAGCCACATTTGGCAAATTGGTACTCAATTTTGCAAGTGATCCAACAACATTACGAAGATCAGCACTTTTGTGCGTGTCGGTTTAAAGTACAGGCCATCAAACCTCACGGACATATGACACATTGGTCATGCCGGTATGTGGATAGTATTTGGTCCTGCCCAACACGACCCTCGATGGAAACACTTTGAGCCCTTTTACTATGATTTCATTACTTGATGGAACAAAAGTAGGAGGTAATATCAAGTGCGAAACATGGTACGAGTATTAAAAGAACCAAAAATCAGCAGAAGAGGGTTTTATACGAAAACAAACACACTCCTAACTAGAGTCCTTTAAACCTTGGTTTCAAGTGGTCTTTCAAATCCAAAGAACCCTTTTTGAAAAGCAGAGCAGCAGTTACAAACAGAGACAAGCACAAAAGCACATAAACCTAATACAAAAAGCAACCAAAAC
This sequence comes from Plantago major, assembly GCA_026545765.1. Lineage (NCBI taxonomy): Eukaryota > Viridiplantae > Streptophyta > Magnoliopsida > Lamiales > Plantaginaceae > Plantago > Plantago major. The sequence continues at coordinate 84,844,637 of CM048841.1, forward strand.
TACATCACTTTTCTGACTGCTAGTGTTGACTGTGATGTTGAGTCAACACTGGGTTCAACATCAAAGATCACAGAGAGCACATACCAAGAGATCTTCTAAGACTGAAGAATCTCTCACTATCTAAAGGCTTGGTAAAAATATCTGCAAGTTGATTGGTTGTATCTATGTGTTGTATGTTTATTACTTGCAGATTGACCAAATCCCTAGAAAATGATGCCTAATGTCTATGTGTTTCATGCGTGAGTGCTGAACAGGGTTCTTAGAAATATTGATGGCACTAAGGTTATCACAGAACATCAACAAGGTATCACTTTGAAGACAATAGTCATGCAACATATTTTTCAACCATACCAGTTAAGTCACACAGCTCCCAGCTGCTACATATTTGGATTCAGCAATTGAGAGTGACACACAGTTCTGTTTCTTGTTGTACCAAGACACTAAATTAGAACCAAGATAAAAGCAACCTCCACTAGTGGATTTTCTATCATCTAGATCACCAGCCCAATCAGAATCACTAAATCCCACTAGATTAGTGTTTGTATCACATGCATACCATAATCCAAGATTAACAGTTCCTGATATATATCTGAGTAATCTTTTAACAGTAGTCAAGTGTGGAATTTTAGGGTTAGACTGATACCTGGCACACACACACATAAAACATGATATCAGGTATGTTGGCTGATAGATACAGAAGGCTACCATTCATTGATTTGTACAATGTTGGGTCAACATCCTCTCCAACATCGATTCTGCTCAGCTTTACAGAGGTAGACATAGGAGTCACTACAAGAATCCATCCGTAACGGGACGGAAAGGGGCGACGGATTTTATCCGTCGCCCCTGTAGCGACGGATCGCTACTTGGGGCGACGGATTCTATTCGTCGCCCCGTTTGGCGACGGATAAAATTATCCGTCGCTACAGAGCGTTGACCAAAATTAAAAAAAAAAAAAAAAATTTTAGCGACGGATAGATTTATCCGTCGCTACAAGGCCGGAAAAAAAAAAAAAAAATTAGCGACGGATAGATCTAGATCTATCCGTCGCTAAAAACCTAAAAAAAATATAATATATCTCCTCCAACACCTCCTTTTCTCCACTACTTCTACTCTCCTCCTCCTCCCACCACCACCTTTCTCCTCCCACCACCACCATCCTCCACCACCACCATCTCCTCCCACCACCACCATCCTCCACCACCACCATCTCCTCCACCACCTTTCTCCTCCCACCACCACCACCTTTCTCCTCCCACCACCACCATCCTCCACCACCATCTCACCACCACCACCACCACCTCTCTCCTCCCACCACCACCACCCTGCCACCACCACCATCCTCCACCACCACCATCTCCTCCACCACCTCCTTTCCTCCACCATCCTCCTCCACCACCACCACCTCTCTACTCCCACCACCACCGCACCACCACCCTGCCACCACCACCATCTCCTCAACCACCACCACCCTGCCACCACCACCATCTCCTCCACCACCACCACCACCCTTCCACCACCACCACCTCCCACCACCACCTGCACCACACCCACCGCACCACCACTGCCACCACCGCACCACCACTGCCGGATTAATCCAGATCTGAATATAAAATTCAGATATTTATTTTATTTTTAAAAAAATGGGGCTGATAGATCTATCCGCCCCATAATCATTTTTTTTTTTAAAAAGGTCAATCCGTCGTCAATCCGTCAATTGGACGACGGATTTTTATCCGTCGCCATTAGCCTGTGGGCGACGGATTTTTATCCGTCGCCCGATCCGTCGCCGAGTCGGGCGACGGATATGGCCGCATCGACGGGATCTATCCGTCGCCATTCTGCATTTTTGTAGTGAGTAATCTTGACGCTTAGAGTTCTCCAGACCAAACTTTTTGATCAGATTCCTGGCATATTTCTCTTGAGACAAAAAGAGACCATCCATTTGCTGCTGAATCATATCTTTGTAGTTTCGCCTAGTGTTCTTCCTCAGATTCATCCCTTCATTCAGATCTCCAATCACTTGAGTGCTGGGGTGATTTATTCGAATTCTAGGAGGAGGATCACGTCTGATGCTGTCCAGAGGTTCGGACTGATGTTCAGTTGTCTCATGTTCAGGTTCTTCTCCTTTTTCAGATACAGATTCATCTGAGGAGCTATCTAACAGTGTTGTTTGGGGTAGTGTTGAGTCAACAATATTCTCAACATCGATCAGTATTTCACCGATCTCGAGCTTCCGTTCGACACCGCACTAACCTGCTTACGAGCAAAGGGATGTAATCATCAAAAGTAACATTCACAGATTCCTGAATAGTTTGCGTCCTTGGATTGTAAACTCTAAACGCATGACTATTAAGTGAATATCCAATAAAGATACCATTGTCACTCTTTGCATCAAGCTTCTTATGCCATATCACAACATCATCTTCTTTTGCCAAATTGCATTTGTGGGGATCAGCCACCACATAACAATTGTCTGTTGACCTGACACTTGTCATAATAACATTTTTCTCTTTGCGAGTATACACTTTACATGCATGTTTATTAAACTTGACTTTCAAATCGCCATCACACAAATGACTGACACTAATAAGATTAGCAGTTAGACCTTCTACCAAGAGTACATTATTCAAGAGAGGAAAACCATCAAGGTTAAGTACACCCTTTCCAAGTACTCTACTTTTGTGACCTCCACCATATGTTACCATGCCGGTGCATTGAGGAACAAAGCTAGTAAGATGGTCTTTAGCTCCAGTCATGTGTCTTGAGTAGCCACTATCAAAGTACCATTTTCCTGCATTGTCAGGTGAAGAAGTAACAGAAAAAGCAACATTGCATACTATCTTTTCTTTAGGTACCCAACATTTCTTAGACTTTTCTGTCAAGTTTTTCCCAGATCCAGTAGGTTTAGCTTTCTGTACTGGTGCAACTGATGTTTGAGTCTTAGAAACTGACACTGTTGACTTCGATGTTGAGGCAACATTAGCTGTTTCAGTTTTCTTGTTCTTTCTCAAAACTTTTTGATACTGAAAGCAGTAAGGTTTAATGTGTCCAGTTTTGAGACAGTACTGACACACAAAAGTTTTGCTCTTATCTTCATTCAAAACACCTTTTTCTTTTACAAAAATTGGTCCATCAATTAGTTCAGAAAGAGGTTTAATAGTTACCTTAGAGCAATCAGTGTCAGGTTTGCAGATAAAAATATCAGAGGCAGAAGAGTCATAAGAACCAGAATAACCCAAACCAGCAGTTCCCTCATTACCCATATCAAGAGCCTCATCAAGCATAGCAGCAGTAGAGTTCCACTTAGCAATGAGTTTCTTAGCACTATTTAATTCAGAGGTTACCTTTTCAAACTCAGAGTCTTTCCAAGTCAAAGCCACTTCAAGTTTCACTGTGGTTTCTTTTAGGCTCTCATTCTCTTTTTCAAGATGCTTTGCCTGTTTCTTTATCTTCTTCCATTCCTTCAAGAGAGCTTCATACATGAGCTTCAGTTCCTCCACCATTTGTTCAGGAGTCAATTCTTCTTCAAAGGGGTAATCTACACACACATCAACTGAATCATGCAAACAGTTATAGTTAGTGGAACAGGTTACTTCAGAATCTGAAAATTCATCATTCAGTATCCTTTCACAGTTCTGAGAGTCATCATAATCAAAGTAGATCATCTGAAACGATGTTGAGTTGTCACAGTTGACCAAACATTGGTTCCCAACATCGTCCAGAACAGACGTCAGAGAAGCAACTTGATTATCTGCAGTTCCAGTTTCCTGTTCATCACCTGATTCATCACTAAGACAAGCAAGAAAAGTTTTACCCTTCTTGCGAAGTGTGTTAGCACATTCACTTTGAAAGTGACCCCAACCTTGACATTCAAAACATCTAACCTTTTCTAATTTTTTGGGATCAACAGCAAGGAGTTCAATGGATTTCTTGAATTTTTTAGCAGTCTTAGGAGTACTTTGAGAGATACTTCTTGGGTTAACCTTAAAATCAGTTATGTTGAATTTTTTAAGAAGCTTGTTGTACTCTTTAGAACATCTCGTTAGTCATCTCATCAGATGCATCACTACTGCTTTCAGACTCAGAAACATTCGACTTAGAGTAAAGGGAAAGACTATGACTTTTCACACCTTGTCGCTCATTCTATTGGAGCTCATAGTTTTTCAAGTTGTTCATCAAGGAGTGAAAGTCCATAGTAGCTTTTGTATCTTCTAAAACAGTGCGTTTTGTATCAAATTTTGAAGAAAGAGTACGAATAGCTTTGCTGACAAGTTGTTTGTTAGATATAGGATCACCTAAAGTTTGACATTCATTAGCAATAGTAAGAATTTTATCAAAATAAGAGTCAACAGATTCTTCTTCAGCCATTCTTAAATTTTCAAATGTTGACAGCATCCTAAGTTTAGTTTGCTTCACACTGCTATCACCTTCACAATGATTTTTAAGTATGTCCCAAGCTTGTTTAGCAGTAGTACAATTCTGAATAAGTTTGAACATATGAGAATCGACATGAGCAAAAATGGCATTTAAGGCTTTTTCATTATAGGAACATTCAGCATATTCCTCACCTGTCCATTGATTTTCCGGTTTTGGAATGACATCTCTATTAGCATCCGGACCTATGGTAGGTGCCCTGTAGCCTTCAAGAACAGATTTCCAGGAGCGGACTTCAATTGATTTGATGTGCGTCCTGAGTCTAATCTGCCAGTAGTTGTAGTTCGACCCATCCAGCACAGGTGGCCAGTTAGCATTAAGATTGACAGAGTCCATTGTAGCAGTACTAAATCCAGACACCAATTAAATAGGTGGCTGGCTCTGATGCCACTTGTTAGAACTGTAGGACCGGGATTGGTACTCTGGACAAGTTTCAGACGATGTTAACTATGGTGTTGAGTCAACAACGTCTTCAATAAAGAATTTCAACAAGAACAAGAATGAATGTAATATAGAATATAATGGATAAAAATACTGAATACCACAGATAAATTCTAGCAAGTATATATAAAATATACTGACTGTGCCTTAGGCTAAATTTCCACTATCAAGAAAAGTAGAATTACAAAAACTAGGTTTAAACAATCACAAAACGAATGATTAAACTGCAAAGACTAGACCTAGAACAGATAATAAAAAACCTATTCTAGTTCGAAGACACTAAAATAAATCTCAATCCTTAGAGACTACTCACAAGTAAATTCGACAACAATGCCTAGTAAACACATGAAAAACTATCTCTCAATATGTTGTGAATCGATACTCTAGAGACTTTTTTTTCTTGCAATGCGTCCTTCTTATATTTATACTTGAGCGCCTTTTCTTCCAGCAAAGTAGAACGCCGCTTGGTTTGGTTTTACAGCTTCTTGCGTCTACTTTGTTTCCTGCTTCTAGCGTCCTTCTTTTAGGAAATCTTCCTTGAGATAATATCTCCAAGATCTTTATTTCCTTCTTGCTTTCCTTGTCTCCAAGTCCCATCAAACTCTTTCCTTAATCCAAGTCCAAATAGAATAGGACTTCCATTCATTAGCTTCCTGTGCCTAGCCTTCTTTCTAGATTACGTTAAATTCTTTCCAGCTCTTTCAGATTCTTTCTTAAGGCCCAAGTTAGCCAAGTCCAGTCCATTAACTTAAGTTGCAGCCCAACTTGTTATTTCATACAAAATATCCATAAAAAAACAACTACAATTGTCGAACCGGTTAATAAACAAAGAAAGTCCGAATTAATAAAACAAGTGCAATAAATAACACTTTCACATGTGCAGAACATTATAGAGTGGGTTGATATGATGTAAAATGCTACTGAAATCAAATATAAAGAAAAGACTTCCATAAGAACTACTACAGTTAAACTCGTAACAGATGACTATAGATATGAGAGAGGTTGACGAGAATGATGTGTTGCCTGTGAACAAACCAAGCCTTGAAATGAAAATACAACCACTTTTTAGCATACCGAAGCTTCCCTCCCTCCCCTCTAGGTATAATAGATGAATCTAAGTAGAAACATCACTTTCTGATCTTGGATCCTCCAGTATTAGAAAGTATCTCCTTCTACTTAGGTGTAACTTACCTTTGACTCTTGGCCATACAATTTTGTACGGACATGCTAGACGACAAGGTGGTTACACTTTATTTTATATGTTATATTAGAGTGTAGTGGGTGCTTTATTTAAAAAAAAAAAAAAAAGCATACCGAAGCTTCCGTTCCTACCATCTTGTGTGAATAATTGCCATTGACATAGCTATTTGAATAGTTTCTTAGGTCATGGACACAAACAGCAACCACTTCTCATTTTGTCTAGCAAGGAAAATGTATATATAATGCAAAGATCAAGAAATGTTTTTCATGGAAGCGGATTTTATTGGTGTAAAATAATACATAGGGTCATGGATCAAAGTTTTGAAGTTTGATGAATGTTTCAAGGTAATTGCAAAACAGAAACTTCTCGATATACCTTCAGAAATCTTTCATAATGTTACTCAAGTAGGTAGGAAAAAGTGTGCTTTATCAACATTCAAAATTATGTTACAACAAACTTGTGCTGATTAATGAATCACTTTATATTATATCGATTTGTTTTGATGAAAGTTACACTAACATTTTCAAAGTCTCATTCTTCAAAATGTTGAAAGTTGGGGGGTGGGGAAGGAATGCTAGTAAGTTGTTCTATCTTTTTCTCGACTACTGTTAAGCCATTGTTTAAGTGACATTGGATATTCTTTTTTAGATCTCAAGTCCCCCAATACAACAAGTTTCAATGATGAGACTATACATGTTCGTGTAATAAAATGTTTCACTTCGTTACTATAGGGTAATATGGAATTGGACTCTTAACAGTACCTGAATGCGGGATGCTACTCATGTATCAAAGTGACTTTCTTTTTTTCCAGCTGCATTTTGTTTTAGCTCTTTGTAGTCTGCGTGGAAGTTAGTATCTGACCACATGATGGCGCAACCAAAGTTCATACATGACCATGTGGAAAGCATCGTGCCTGATAGGAATTGTGTTCCACTGAAAATGCTTCTGGACCTGACAATCGAAGTATTTAGACAAAAAAAATGAAATTATTAGCTGGAAAGGAGAAAAGAAGTGAAGATGTGAGGAAGAAGTTCTCTGAGACGAGGGACAAACAAAATGAAATTATTAGCTTATCCAAAATGTGTCGTAGCTAGAAGTCATATCTATATCATTACATATTTACATGTGCATATATGTGTCATGTTTTCCGTGACCCGGATTAATTAAATTCTTAGCAAACAGTACATGACGCCTGTAACCCAATCTAAACACTACTGGGATTGGGAGACTCATGAAACTTATTGAGACTATTAGACCACCAATCGGTAAAGTGATTGGAGTATTTAAATATAAAGGCAAACATATGTGAATTAATTAAAATTGCAGCATAATAGTCAAATTATCACTGTTAAACCGTAGAAGGAGAATCTAAAGGAGCACAATGACATGCAGTAAATGGTAGTTCTGTACCTTGACTAGATTTTCATGCAGTGCAAGGAATTCATCCTGAGTTATATTTTGGAGAATTTTCTTTAGCTGATAAACATCTTTCTCCTTTAACACGACAGAGAACTTGTGCCAGTCTAAAATGTCGTTGAAAGGAAGATCATAGTAATTTGAAAGAATTACTGCACATAACCATAAAATGATTCAGTAAAACAATAAAATTGATGTCATCCAGAATATTAAATATTTGTGAAAAATATGAATGGGTGAATGTTCTCTGAATAGTATATGTTACAAGCATATACATAGGCACAACACGATCCTTCCATTAAACAGGAAAAACAGACTCATTTCTCCACATCATAAACAACCAGAACAATGTATGGCTATATGAGTAAGTCTAAGAAGTTGAATACTCACCAGGAATGCATCCATAATGTATGGAAGTTGCTATGATCGGACTATTGACCTGGGAGCCACGAGGGCATATACAGAACTTGTAGCTGAAGAACTTTGCTACATACATTATCTCGCCACTTGCCCTGTTAGATCTGCGGTTTAAGATATCAAGTTCTGTATCATTTTGCCACTCACGAGCCAAAATTACCCTAAGCTCGGAGTTTCTATGCCCTGCCCAGAAGCCAAGTTTAGTCCTGCAAAATATATACATCTTAGTTTGAAGAGACAACATTGATAAGAACAAGGATAAGAAAAAGAACGGCAGAAGCCCTTAGGTAAGCTAGTAACACAGGGATTCAATGTTTCATAAGCAACTTATTGACTTTAGTACGCCATCACATTAGTGTTGCTTCAGAATGAAGATGCAACAATATCCCTATTCCACACTTTTGTTGGTTGCCATGGATAACTCAGAGGTAGATTCAGCAAAACAACAGATAAATATATAATATGACTTTTTAAATCGACTTACTGCTACATTTCATCATCATAGCCTTTTCACATCATAGCGACATAAATTTCGAGGGTAATCCATATTAACATATAGGGGATGTTGACAGAACAGAGGAAACTTGTTTAGTAGGCCTCCAGAACCATCTGTGACACTGGTTTTTCCGTCACATAACACAAATTTCTTCGCAGATAAAAACTAATCCCCTATCCAGCACCTTCAACAACAATTAACTACTCCATTAAGAAAGAAGAAGAGATTAAAAAAAAAAAAGAAGCCATCTCATATGTTCAGTCACCAGTGACTTTACATGACAAAGGGACAAATCAAGAATGTTAATTAACAAACAAAATTATGATCTGAAATTAGCAGAGAAACAAAATATAATAATAAGGCCATGGATCCTGCCTAATTTTCTTAAAACACTCTGCACACACCAGTTTAAGCCGGTACATTATTAACTACCAATCATGACACCCCCCATATATTGCAAAAACTAATATCAAATAGAAATATTCAAAACAAACAAGTTTTGCTTTAAGCGAACATGAAAATCAAACACCAAACTGATTATGGTGCACTAACTGATCAGCACATAAACAGAATTCAGCAAGCAGACCATGAAAGGACAAAAAAATGGTATCTGGGAGCTTTTCCAACTGAGTGCACTAGCGAAGAAACAAGACTGAGCTTGGCCACCCACTCCAAAAGTTTAACTTAACAATAATCAGACCGAGTCAGATACACTCCTTGTCGATGCCTCGGCTGGAAGAACAATTATGCTAAAGGAATAGACTAGGATTACAAAGGAACTCTTCTTTTGTTATATAAATTGATTGAATAGTGCAAATGTGCAATGGTTGTGGATTCCTGAACTTCACATACCCAAGTAAGAACAGAAAACGAAGGGAAGAATGCTCAACTTGTACAATATAAAAAAATACACATGCACAAAAGGGTGGAATGGAAGGACAAATGGAAAGGAAATTGAGCTCATTAGATAGATAATAATAATCATATAAAAGAGTCGTACGAAGCATAAAGGCGAAAGATGTACCTATTTTTCTCATCATTTCCTCCAGCTGGAAGGGCAAACGGCTGAAGAACTTGTGGGAGTGCGACATCTTTGTGTGGTATGAATCCAACATCATAGCTTGGGGAGCAGACGACACGAATCGAATTCTTTTTAAGATACGGAAGTCCTTCAGTGGCTCTCACGCCAACATCATGACAAGTAACGAAGAAATGGTCTGCACCTAAAGTTCTATTCCAATATGGATACTTAGATATCAGGCTTTCGACATAATCTTTCACTATTACTGTCATGTTCTCATAGGACGTACCCTGCATGGTATATAATAGAAATAATCAAGCGCTAAAACATATTAAGCTTCCCAGCAAAAAAGCGGGGTAGGCTACATATACCGATAAAAGATTCATGTGCGACAATTAATATTCTCCACAATTTTTTATTCTTTTGGGTAGGTGGGTGGGTGTGGGGGGGGGGGGGGGGGGGCATTGAGAAAGGGGTAAAAACAGAGAGACAAAGAAAATATGTTGCTTAAGTAACTTAGGTAAAAAGAACAGTCACATGAATGAGAACTTAGTTTCATGACTACAATTTTTCCAATATATGGCATATCATGCAATGGTTCAGCCACAGAAGGCATGGAGCTATTTGATCTGTACTTAGCTTCTATTTCCTCTGATATTATACACCCTGCACTTGTTAAGTACTTGATCAGTTAAGCATCATTTATCACAAGACAACAAGAGGTCATCCTGCTTCCATCAACAACAGTCAACAGTTATACTTCGAGGAACTATTTGCTTTCGAGCCTAATTATTCAGTACTGAGTAACATAGTATATCCATAAACATAAGGTTCTAGCATTACTCGGGTAACAAATCATTAAAGCTCAACCAGGCCAATACATGCCTCCACATTTGCCGCAATCTAAATACTATCATTATGCAATGAACTCAGTAGTAAAATCCATAGGCTAACGAGTCACTTGCCTTAATTAAGCAAGCAAATACATACCACACTTCGCCACAACATTATCCAGTGAACTCAGTAGTAAATTAAATCCATCAGCTACTAGCCACTTAACTTAAGCAAACCAATACATACGTGCTACCAAAATACTATATCACAATCCACAGAACTTAGGCAAATAGCAGAAAAATAACATTGGCAAATCAATTCCACGATCAATTCATTGCACGAACTGCCTAATCATACACCAAAGAGTACCAAATCAGAAAGTATACAGATAAAAATTACACAATTCAGGCAACAGTTACCTCCCCTCTCATCTTATGGCACGAAATTGGAATGAAAAACAAACTGCCTAATCATACACCAAAGAGTACCAAATCAGCAAGTATACAGATACAAATTTCACAATACAGGTAACAGTTACCTTCCCTCTCATCTTATGGCAGGAAATTGGAATGAAGAACAAATCTGCCATATCTGGATCAGCTGTCACGAAAAAACTCTCCCTGATATTTTGAAAGAAGTATCCCTCGCTCGAGTACTTTCCAGCGAGTTTCCTTGGCGTCTGGTAGAAGGTTTCCGGATCACCATCGGAGTAGATATACACATTGAACTGTTTGAGCATATCCTCATAATCCAGCCTAAACACTTCTGGCGTGTGATAAACGTCACCATAGCTCTCGTCATTCTCATACTGCAAAACAAAATCAGTATGTTCATCAACAAAAATAAGAAAGTGAAGATGGATCTGAGAATGATTATCAGACCTAGTTGCAGAGACAGTAGTACCTTGTGCCTTCGGAGTAGTACATTTGGTCCAGTATCAGCAGAAGGGGACGGGAGATTGAGCATAAAGCCGAGAAGCCAAAGGACACAAAAGGCGATAGCGAAGACGAGGTGGCGATAGGATAAAGAGGTGGCGATGTTGGCCATTGCAGAGGTGGTTGCTGCTAGTGAGGTGGTGGCGTAGCGGTTAATCGCCATGGTGTCAAACGGAGCTGCAAAATGTGCTCGGTTTTTCAATTTTTGCGGGAGACGACAGTGAATTTTTTAATTTTGGCTTGTGGATCAAGCTTTTTCTATCTTTTTGTTTTCTGAACGAGAAAATTATACTAGCCCCCCTAACTAAATCGAAATTACACATAATAACTAACAGTAACAGACACAGTAACTAACAACTCTTTTATCTTCCAGGTTAAAGAAATCACATACATTATCATAATTCGTAAATTAGCGGGTCGTGATAACTTATGATAAATTAACTTATCAACTATGTGATACTTATAAAATTGTTTAGTAATTAATTAACTTATAAGAGTTATAAGCGAGTTGATCCGTTAAATGTAAGAATGTAATTAATTAACTTATTGAATCGGTTAGCAATAATCTATGTAAGTTAGGCACGTCACATTCGCATTCAGCCAGCCACATTAAAAAACTGAATTCGTAATTCTAGATAAACCATTCTATTCTTTTCTAGTCTCATGTCGACTTCGTACCGACCAAAAGACAGGTCTCCGTTAAATGTTTACCACGTGAAATGTAATTCAATCTGATCAGTTCGTTTCGGTTCGAAATCAATTTTTCAATAATTTTAAGTACGATGGTTTATAATTTATTTTTTTAATAATTAAAATTTTCTAAAATATAAAAATTTACTATAATACCCTTAATGGTATAATTATTTATTAAAAATATGTATATATAAAAAACAATTTCAATGTTGTAAAATTACATAAATAACAAACAAAATTGATAATTAATTGCAAATGTATCCATAAACATATTTGCAATCTTGATAGCAATTTTCTGAATCAATCAACGTGAACATCTTCTCTGTAGAATCCAAGTGAAGAACTTGCCTAAAATCCTACGGCAAAAACCCCACACAAACAACGTCAATTTGAACACAAACCTATTGGAATTCAATCAAACATGTAATGTGCATAAGAATTTATCATTTGGCCTACTTAGAGATGGACTAGGGCCAAGATACGGGGTAAGTACATGAATAGAGAAGGATAGATAATTTCCTGATCGCAATTTTCACTGTGGGGCTCATAGCTTGCAGAAACAGGAAACTTTTTGGGGCGATGAATTAGTGAAATTTTGGGGTTAATTGATTTGTGAAATTAGGTTTAATGAGGGGTATAGTTGTGATCTTGTATAAAATATAATTTAGTTTATTTTATTCATTTAAATTTTAATAGGGGTATAGTTGTACATTCATATTATAATATTATAGTATAATTAAATATAACATAAATTAAAAGATCGTACTAATGCTACGTGACAAACATCTAACGGTGACCTGCGTTCAGGTCGGTACGAAGCCGATCTAAAAATAGAATAGCCGTACTAACTTTATGGCTTAATCAAGCTAAGTTATGATACCATTACCAATGGGTCGGTGTGGTCAGCGCGACGACCGTGAACAGTAGCGGATGTGAGCCACGACTGAAATGATGATTGAACCTGGAAAATCATGTTCAATTGGTCATGGTCGTGGCCATGAATAATTATTTTTTATTTTTTGTATTTTTTTAACATATTTACCATATTATAGATAGTTTAAAAGTTAAAATTAATAAAATTATATTTATAAATATATTTTTTAATTAAGAGTTTAAAAATAAATTAAAAGAAAATATATATTTTTAATTAAGTGTCAAGAGTGGTCTCTATTTGTAGAGGACGAAAAAATATAAAAATCGGTATAACTTTTATATTTTTATATTTTATATTTTATTAATTATGAAAAAAAAAGAAAATAAGAAACAAATTTAAAAAAAGTAATGAAATCGGCCAGCAAAGAAAAACTCAAAACCTAACGCTACATCTTCAAATCCCGCTGTCCCACAGCGGGATTTGAAGGTGGCAGCCACCACGACGTGGTGGCTGCCGGTGGTGATGACCACTCCTATTTGGGAGTGGTCTAACCTACCGGTAGTCAAGTTGGCCCAACGGTCAGGCCACACGGACATACGAAATATATATTCCCATGAAGAAATAGGATAAGTTTAAATATGTCCGAACAGAGGATTCCGGGACTTAATTGGTATTGTTCAGCCGATATAGTGACACATTACCTAAAAGCACAAATAATGAAACATGATTTTGGATCAGTGGAAGGTTGTCTCCCTTAAATTTTTCTACAGACACCAATCAAATCCGCATTAATTATGAGGTGCACATTTACTACTATCAAACTGCCATATTCGAGAGGCGCCAGCATGCATTTGTCGAGCCTCTTCTAAAGTTGATGCATATCTTGGATTGTCATACATGTACGAAACACAAGGACTAGTACAAATAGATGATTAGTTAGTCAATACACAGATAGTCCCGCGGGAAAAGACTTTGGAGTTATTGAGATTAGCACTTGGTTATACATCATCACTATGTCAGGAACCCTAATTCCTCAATTAGGATCATAAAGGAGAAGAACTATGAAGAATCGAACTGTGAGACAATAGAGCGGCCAAGAAATGTTACATCAGAAGGAAAGGCGTGTTTCTCTTTAAAACGCCAGTCAAATGGTCCAGTCAACAGCTAGAAGAAGATCAATGTAATGTAACTAAGCAAGTGAACAATGAATATTATATATATAGAGAATTACCAAAATAAATCACTATAGCAAAACCATTGCAAATAAAACCCACTTGCTAAAAGTATTGCAATTAAGGCCATTATAATTTAAATCAAATATGACTGGACAAAACTACCCCTCACTTTCACCTACATCTTCCCCTTCCTCTGCTCCCTTACTAATCATCCTCATCATCTCAGATCTTCTTCTTCTTCTTCTTCACCAAACAACAACTCTACTCTTTACCAAATCGTCCTCTCATTTTTCCACCATGGCTGCCGATTCCGAGAGCTTCAACACTGCCGTTGCACCGTCGGAGAAGGACGAGGACGCTGGAATTGGAAACCACCATTACCGATTGTCCGGTGGAAGAAGACGCCATATTCGGTGATGAGATCCCTGTTATGTGGCACCTTTCACTTTTCTATTTTATGAATGAAATGCTCCTTCGTGTCCTGTCTATATTGCCAGTGGCATGTTATGACAATGCCCTATGAAATTAAATTCACAGCCTTTTGCTCACTAGGTGTGTGTGTGAGTGTCATTTTGTAGTTGGATTAGGAGAATTGTTTAGTGTGATTTTGTAGCCTAAATCTCCAATTTCGTGTAGATAATTTGTGGGCTATGTTTAGTGGGGAATGAACTATGATTTTCAAATACTTATTGGCGTGATTATACTGTATCTATACTCTTTGAGGGGATAGAGTTCCAGTCCACTTATCTGCATTTAGCTCCCAAATTCATTTCGCTCTTTCCGTTCAATTTTTTCGTTCGAAATCAATCTGAAAGTTAGTTTCAGGTTCATTAAAGTTAATTTCAGAAACTCAGAAAGTTAGTTTCACGTTTATTAAAGTTAGTTTCAGGAACACAAAAATTTGTTAGTTCCAGGAACACAAAAATTTGTTAGTTTCAGGTTCATTAAAGTTAGTTTCAAAGTCAACAATGTTATCATGTTCACTAAAGTTAATTTCAGATTCATTACAACTAGTTTCAGGGCCAAATAAATGTTAGTTTCATAACAAAATAGTATTAGTTTCAAGAACTAGTTTCAGGTTCATTATTATTAGTATTAGTTTCAGGTTCATTAAAGATAGTTTCAAAAACTCAAAATGTGGGTTTTAGGGCCAACAAATGTTAAGAACAAAATAATATTAGTTTCAGCATCATTTGTATTAGTTTCAACATCGTTAATATTAGTTTCATGAACTCAGAAAGTTAGTTTCAGGTTCATTAATATTAGTTTCAGTTTCATTAAAGTTAGTTTCAAGAACTCAGAATGTTAGTTTCAGGTTCATTAAAGTTAGTTTCGGGGCCAACAATGTTAGTTTCAGAACAAAATAGTATTAGTTTCAGGAACTTATAATTCTAAAACCCTAGGGGAAATGGTGAACCTAATCAACTGAATTTGAATACACCTTCAGTTCTGTTGGTTTCATGAGTCTTTGAGTTAGTTTCAGGAGCCAGTTCTATTGGTTTCATGAGTCTTTGAGTTAGTTTCAGGAGCCAGTATTGTTGGTTTCATGAGTCTTTCAGTTAGTTTCAAGAGTCTGTTATGTTGGTTTCATGAGCCTTTTTTGTTGGTTTCAGGAAAGCAAAAGGCCACGGAAACAATATTTAACCGCGGGGGATTAAAACCATGTGTCGAGTTTCTCCGAACTCTAGCCCTGAAAAAACATTCGAAAAGCCTATATAAAACACCATTCAGGGTGTTGTTCCAGAAGATCATAGACGGACATATAAATGCAAAGTTCAGTATGCTTGTATTTTTCAACTCTAATTAGTATGCTATTTATGACTTATAAGGTAGGTTGGACAACAAAGTCTGTTAGTTTCAGGATATAGTCTGTTAGTTTCAGGCAAGTCTCTTAGTTTCAGATATTATATAGTTAGTTTCACAACACATGAGTTAATTTCATAACACAAAAAAGTTAGTTTCAGGACATAAGAATTAGTCTCAGAACACAAAAAGTTAGTTTCACAACGCATGAGTTAGTTTCATAACATAAAAATGTTAGTTTCAGGACACAAAAAGTTAGTTTCAGGACACATAAGTTAGTTTCATTACACAAAAAGTTAGTTTCAGAAACTCACCGTAAATTCTAAATCCCTAAGGGGAATGGTGAACCCCTAAATCAACTGAATTTGAAACCTAGTTTCATGTGCCTTTATATTAGTTTCAAGATCTTTTATGTTAGTTTCAGAACCACAAAACCTGGTTTCAGGACCACAAAACCTAGTTTCATGTTCACTAAAATTAGTTTCAGAACCACTAAAGTTAATTTCAGGTTCACTAAAGTTAGTTTCAGAAGAACTCATAATTCTAAAACCCTAGGGGAAAATGGTGAACCCTAAATCAACTTAATTTGAATACTCCCTCCAAGAGCTACGGTTGTCGGACCTACGATGTTAGTTTCAAGATCTAGTATGTTAGTTTTTGAGCAAAAATAGTATTAGTTTCAGGCCCAACAAATGTTAGTTTCAGGGTCATTAAGCTTAGTTTCGGGGCTATTCTAGCTAGTTTCAGGAACTCAGAAGTTAGTTTCATGTTCATTAATGTTAGTTTCAGGTTCACTAAAAGTTAGTTTCAGGTTCATTAAGTTAGTTCCAGGAACTCAGAAGTTAATTTCATATTCATTAATGTTAGTTTCAGGAACAAAAAATGTTAGTTTCAGGTTCACTAAAAGTTAGTTTCAGGTTCATTAAGCTAGTTTCAGGAACTCAGAAGTTAATTTCATGTTCATTAATGTTAGTTTCAGGAACTAAAAATGTTAGTTTCAGGTTCATTAAGCTAGTTTCAGGAACTTAGAAGTTAGTTTCATGTGCATTAATGTTAGTTTCAGGAATTAAAAATGTTAGTTTCAAATTCACTAAAAGTTAGTTTCAGGTTCATTAAGCTAGTTTCAGGAACTCAGAAGTTAGTTTCATGTTCATTAATGTTAGTTTCAGGAACTAAAAATGTTAGTTTCAGATTCACTAAAAGTTAGTTTCTGGTTCACTAAAAGGTAGTTTCAGGTTCATTTAGCTAGTTTCAGGAACTCAGAAGTTAGTTTCAGGTTCATTAAGCTAGTTTCAGGAACTCAAAAGTTAGTTTCATATTCATTAATGTTAGTTTCAATAACTAAAAATGTTAGTTTCAGGTTCCATCACACAATACAAAAGAAAAAATTCTAAAAAACAAAAACACAGAAAGAATGTAAACAATGTTAGTTTGAAGATCTTTTCTATTAGTTTCAGCATCATTAGTATTAGTTTCAGGAACTCATAAAGTTAGTTTCAGGTTCTATCACGCCCCAAAACCAAATCACTTTGACGCGACCGGCCGTCTATCGTGAGATGGGCTCACGCCAAGACGAAGCCTTACTTTAATCCTCAAACTACGTAATTATCTCAGAGTGGTACAACAGAGCATCTAATATCCCAAATACAATAATATTACATGTCCTCAATACAAAACGACAATCTCAACAGTACTAATAATCCTATACAATACAAATCTCAGAGTCGCAGCAGCTACTAAACAGCCTTCACGTATCCGTCATCTGACTACCGTCTCAACTCCAAAGTATCTTCGTCCAACCACTTACTAAATATCTAAAAAAATGTGTAAGGGTGAGCTCCTGGCACTTTTACCCGGATCAAGTACATATGAAAAGTTTACATACATATACACTCCATTTTTATATCAAACATAGTCGAAAATCATTTTGCATGCAACACATCTTACAATACACCATTCACATTTAGCTCGAATCAAATATACACTACGGCCACACAAACCGTGGTGGCACACAGGTCGGCTTTCACATAACATATCCCCTAACACAATAGGGTCACACACATATATAACACTGGGAGTACTCCAAAGCACGACATTCCCCCCGAAAGGGTCACACACTTCATAGGCATATCGATGAGCATAAACGTACGTACATATAATCCATGCTTTATAAAATCACTTTCACAAATCGCACGGACAAAACATTTTGGGATACACATACTTGATCCTTTTTTTGAATAGACTATTATATCAAGTCCCATAACATGATATAATAACCATAAGTTATTTTTCAATCGAAAACTATACAGATATATACATTTTATATCGAAAAATCAAAGAAAAAGTGTCAAGAGTTCCCCAAATCCATAAAGTTTACTGAACATTCGACCGACAGGCACTAGCTCCGTCCACAAGTATTGCGCCATTATGATTCTGAACCGTTATACAATTGTCAATTCTTGCACCATAATTAATTATCTTTAATGACCAAGTAGTAGAAGGTTAACAACTCACCTTCAAAACACACGAATTGCAAGCCTCCATATATTATGTTTCCTCAGATCAAGTCCATAATTAATCTCGATCTTTAATTATCTCCATCATAAGTCGGCCCAAGATGATTCCTCAGCCTATAGCTCCAATATTGACGGCTCACTCTCAATCCAAAAACCGTGTTAATATATAAATATATGTATTACTGTACGATGATATCTATATATATACTTAGGGATCCTAAATACCATCCAACACTAATTACTTTGGCCCAACTTGTCGGTTCAAGCCCAATCCAATAAACTTGATAAATCTTTTCTTATTTATCGATCCGTAAAATAATGGCTAGTAAAATCTCGTATAGCAACTCAAGTCCAAATAATTTCTTGTCTCCAAATTAAATTCAAATTGACGATCCAAAATTTATTTTCGGGATTTTACAGGTTCATTAAAGTTAGTTTCAGAAACTCAGAAAGTTAGTTTCTTTTTCATGAAAATTAGTTTCAGGTTCATTAAGCTAGTTTCAGGAACTCAGAAGTTAGTTTCATGTTCATTAATCTTAGATTCAGGAACTAAAAATGTTAGTTTCAGGTTCCATCACACAACACAAAAGGAAAAATTCGAAAAAACAAAAATACAGAAAATAATCTACTAGTGCACTCTGCCCTGAAACTAGTCCAATCAAAATCATTCAACCTGAATTTCTCGATTGCGATCTCCAACATATTAGGAAAACGTGAAACCAATTTCTATGCCAAAAGCATGGCTAAGACCATTACAAGTCAATGAAACCATGAAATTCATGTCGAAAACGAGAAGAAAATAGGTGAAAATAGCAAAGAGAGATGAGGAAGAAAGGGTGCTGGAGGAAGAAAGCGTGGAGGAGAAAGCAAGTGAAAATAAAAAGCAAAAAGAAGTCCGTACTAATCCATGTCGAAAACGAGAAGAAAATAGCGAAGAGAGATGAGGAAGAAAGGGTGCTGGAGGAAGAAAGTGTGGAGGAAAAAGCGAGAGAAGAAAAAAATCAGAAAGAATACGTATTATACTGGCGCTGGATCTGGAAGAAAAGAGTAAGGGTATATTGGGAAAACATGGATGAAATTAGGGCTAAAAAAAATAGAATGGTCTTTTTTGCGAGCCTTTTTTTGAGTGGTCCTTTTGTGCAAGCCCAACTTACAAAGTGGTCCTTATATGCCATTTTCTATATAATTAATTGGTCATGGCACTATATATATAGACACCTATGTTCTCATTGGGGTTTTTTAATATTACAATAATACTTATTTCGTTGACAATTTAGACGTTTGGATTAATAACATTGGTGATTTTATTGATAATATAAGTCGTCTTTAAATAAGTTATCTAAAGACCGTCTCTCGTGAGACTTTGTGATAATTGATTACCTTAAAATAACTTCTTAATTCGTACCATGGAAGTTCATCTAGCTCTTCGGTTTTCTCTCGTGTTAATTGGGGCTCTTATCCTCACTAATTCATTTGCGCGCTTATGTCAGATTCTGTCTTTTTCTTCTTTTCTTGCAACATTCATATATGTTCAACCTGTGATGATATGCGTTAGTATTTTATATTTTAAGGTTTACCTCAATACAAACTTTTACACAGATCGTCTCCCGGAGAAACCGGATTAACATCATATATTTAACTTCAAAAAAATCAAATTTTAGTGTTTGAGAAGCTTGAAGATCACCTCCACCAACCTATCTCATGGTGCTCTAACAACTCAGTTTCTGCAGGTTCTTCCAAGTTGTCTCTTTTTGACTTAATAGTACGTCATTCAAGGACTCTTTCTTTCTGATGTGTATTAGCCTTAGTGAAGTTATGTAGAATGTTTGTTGCTCCTCCCGTGTGGGGTAGTATTTCGGATGTAGAATTGTACACGGGTTCTTATAAACTCGTGTGATTTTGCTTGTTTTCATTTAATAAGATTGAAAATTGCTCTAAAAAAAAATAATCATATGATTAACTTCATACATCGTGTATATAATATACCTGCATTATAATTACATAATCATTATTTCTAGACATGTGATGTTTATAGTGAAACATGCGATGTTTGTAGTAAAATATGTGATGTTTGATATGGTCTTTTCGAGAGACGGTTTCTCACAAAAGTTGCTCTTATCTCAACTTTTAAGTATATAATTAACGGTAACAAAAGCTAAATAATGACAGCTAGGGGTTATTTTCCCAATATATATCTTTCATATACCTGCGTTATCGGTTTCATTTAGTTAGTTGTGAAAGTTAAGTATACTTCTAAAACAGTTGTTACATCATATTTTTTAATTTATGATAAATTAGTTTCAAATTTGATCATAAATTAATTTTAAAATATAATCATAAAGTGCATGATAGAATTTATAATGAAATTTTACTCTTATTATTAGAGTTTAAAATTATTTTATTGTTTAAGTTCAAACTTGTTACTAGAGAACGTTTAATTGAATGAGCAAGTTCGTTTGGGTCTGAGTTCGCAAATTGACCTTTAATTAACCAGTTTGGTGTCAAAATCGATGGGAGGGCTAAGACGATGGTCTCATTTAATCAAACGAGAAATTAGTTAGACGAGGGTTGAATGCAGTTTTCTGATAAATGTGTGATGCTCTTGTTTAAATGGTGAATGTTTTCCTAAGATTCATGATGTTTTGCTTCAAATAGTTAATGTTGAATATAAATGTTACATGTTCAAGCAATAGGTGTTTGTTTGTAAATCTTTAATGTTTTGCTGTAAATATGCTATGTTCGAGTCATCGAGTGGTAAATAAGTTATGTTCTAATCAGTGTGGCGAAGGGGTCAAGTTGGGCCAGCTATCAATACTACTTTACATTTTTGCCCATTCCATGTTTATTTTCTTAGCATTTAAAATTTTATGGCAAGATACTACATAAATTTCGATCCTGCTTTCTTCTAAACTAGTACTAATCGCCACGGTATATTTTACTTTTAATAATAAATAGAAAGTGGAGGATCAAATAAATTGATCGAGAAAATAAGATAGTCAAACCTATGTAAACATCGTTGGTCGTGGTGTCGGTGGGTAGTCCTTCTTCCTCCAATACTATATAATTGAGTCTTTTTTTAATGCTAACTATGGAAAATGTAAACATATGATTCATCATGACATATATGCTTTGAAAGGGGTATGATCCAAATTTAACCCGACGGGTTTATAACATACTATATTTTATATCGGGTCCTACCGTCCGTACCTGACCTGTTGATTAGTAACACATACATCCATCAAATCGAACCAAACTAAAATTTAAAAGTATACAACACAAACAATATGGTTGTTCCCAACGATCCCACGATGGTATGTGGTGTCCCACCACACACACACATACAAATTATTACTCTACAAACATAATTTTACATGTTACGTTTGTTTTTTTTACCAACCCGTCTATAAATATAATTTCACATGCTATAGTTGTTGTTTTTTCCACAACACAGCCCCCCCAACCCCCGGGAGGGGGGGTGGGGGGCGTTATGGAGATCAAGAAAGTAGAGAAAAGATCGAAAAGAATTTTCCGGCCTAGAGTTATCGGACTTCGCCAGAGTGGGGTTTAGTTTTTACTAACTCAATCATAAAATGTTGCGGTCGGGGCATGTTACAAAGGTATGGAACGGGTTCGAGTATATGCCAGACCGGACCTGAAGATCATTATTTCGAACGGGCTTGGATAGAATCCCACCCGTTTCAAAGTAAAATAATGGAATACCAGTGTAGTAAGATATGTGCCGAGATTACCTCAAACAGTCCTAGTAATAACCATGTATATATGCCAGGCCTAGTAATAACCATGTATATATGCCAAGCCTGGTATAACCCGTGGTGATGCCATGATATAATTTTCTTTAAATATCAACAAATGTAAAATTGTATAATTTGATAAAGAATCCTAAAAAATGGTTAAGCACCTACTTATGAGCCACACTAGCCATGGTGTTGGTGTGTTTGACCTTCGAATTGAGTTTTCATGTTAGAATCATATTATTTTTGAAGTTGAATTTACCATTGACATTGAGTTTTGGAATTTTTAGAGAGATAAAACTGATTTGTAAAATGAAATGATGGAATGAAAACAATGTAAAAATAGTTATATTATGGTTTTTATAGGCAACCCGTATCTAATCCGTCTGGATCCAATATTGTAACCGGTGCGACCCGGATCCGCGAAAATTGAAAGGAGAAGCTAGCTTTATTAAACCTAGACAATTCTACGTACAATATGAATGGACTTTTTGGACTCTCTAAATGAATAAGGACTTTTATGAGACTTTGTAACATTATTAAGATGCAGTTACATACAATGCAATATGTAGGGAAAATATTCATCCGGTGTAATGTATTCCATCATGAATGATTATTTATTGCTCTTTCCAATCTTGTAAAAACAATCCATCACGAATGATCATCCAATACTCCAACTACATGAAAAATTAAAAAAAAAAAACAAGAACACATCAAACTATTCCATGAATGCTGATCCAATGATTTACCAACTATTCATAAAAGTTTTATCATCTGCTTGTTGTTATCACATGCTTTTTCTACCTTGATCCAACAATCTACCTAGATGTTTATAAATTGTTCTATAAATGAACATAGTATACCATTAAGGGGACTCATCACTCATACATCCAAGTTCCAAAACCATATTAAAATTCATACAATACTCTACAGAAGAATCATGAGATTACTATTCTCTTCTCTGGTGGTCGTGTTCCTCTTGGGGACGGCTTCATCTTCATATGTTGAAGCTACTGTTACTCGACGCCATCACCCCTGACTTGTTATGCCACTCATACACTCAGACGCAGTTGTTAATCATTCAAACACCCTCCAATACAATTCATCCCTCTTTGGCCTCGCGTTTGATTTTTTTTCTCCCCTTAAACCAGACAGCCACATCTACAATAAAAAGTATTTTTATGTTCAAGTGGGGATTGGGTCTCAGGGTGTTTCACAAGATCTCATCATTGATACAGGTAGTAGTCTGAATTGGTTGAGTTGTTATGAATCCATGTATGCACAAGATGGTGCTTACAATCCAAAACAATCTTCAACTTATAATACCCTGCGTTGTTATAATAAAACATTTTGTAATGTTGGGTATGGAATTGGGTTAGTTCAGACCGAGTGTGGTAAAAGGGGTGATTGCATTTATAAACAGAGGTACGTTAATAAAGTGAACATAGGGTCCCTTGGTTCAGATACATTTTGGTGGGGGAAAAATGAGGACGATTATGTACCATCCTGGCCAATCGTTTTTGGGTGCTCAAGAACGAATTTTCTAGTAGACGGAAAAGGAGTTCGTGGAGTACTGGGTCTAGGGAATGATGTTCTTTCTTTCCTTAGGCAGTCGAAATTAACAAAGTTTGGTCATTGCATAAGTAACATAACTGATCCAACCAATTTTGATCACCAGCTACTCATTGGAAACGATCTGGAAATTCTTTCTTCTAGCGAAATATTACAAGAAACTCCACTGACAATCAGGGAGGGAAAATACACTGTGCTGTTGAAAAGCATTACATTTAGAGGTAGTTGGGTGGGAAATGATCCTACAATTTACACTAGTGGGATGATTATGGACACGGGTTCAACACTAAGTTACCTCCCCGAAAAAGTGGTCAAAGTGTTGGAGGACTTTACAGATCAAGAAGTGCAGGGTCTAGGAGGGTCCCGGAATGATTCCGTGGTATATGCAGGACAATCCCAGACATATAAGAGGCTTTGCTACAATGGGAGATTGTATAAAGTATTGGACTTGTTCCCGATGGTCAAGTTTGTGTTTGACGGGGATGCTTCATTGTATCTTGAACGGGGAAACTTGTTTCAACAATATGATGTTGACCTGTTTTGCTTGGCGATTGTTCCATCGGAGGCAGACTACGGGAAGATCATTATGGGCAATCTTATGATGCAAAACTACCACTACGTTTACGACACTAGTGAATGGAAGCTTTCCTTTGGCCAGCAATGTTGCGCCATGGAAACTAGGTGTTTCCCCATGCTGACTCCTGAGTAGTTAATTAGTTACAAGATCGAATAACACCATGGAGACTTGAGTTCCTACTTTTGCAAGCCCCTGCATACTTTTTACTCAATTTTCCTTTTGTCTATATTTTTTATATTTTGAATTTTTTATGTGTGAATTATCCATTACTTGCCAATTTGTTTGACTCGGGGGTAAATTAGACATACATTATGTTCACCTTGATGGAATTTTATCAAAATACTAAAGTTATAAATTTTCATAAGTTATGGTTCCATAAGTGGCAGTACACAAATTATGTTACCAAACAGACAAACATATACTATGGTATCAAAGTAAAAAATTCCAGCATGTCAATGTTGAGAATGAATTCTTCTACGCCTTCGAAATTTACTGCACTCACTATTCCCACCCCTGGTTAAATTATATAGTAACTACAAACCTAATTGTCATAGGCAAAAAAGATGCTCCAGTGAATGAGTCAAAGATGGATACTTTGTTTGACAAACCAAACCAAACCACTCTGGTCTCTAGATATCAGTAAACAAACCAAGAGTTAGCTAGCTACCGCATTCAGTTGATTCATATGTATGGTCCCCTCATTTCAAATTAACTGAATTAAGCAGCTGATATACAGACAGACTAGAGTATATATAGTCCTTTTTTCATATTACATCAACTTACAACTGCCTTGACTGGTTTGAAGAGCCCTACAATGTAATCAATCCTAGCTCTTTCTATAAATACAAGTAACAACCATACTTACTAGCATTACCATTTCCCAAGTATACTAGCTAGCTCTTTCCATTTAACTATGTGAAGTTACTCACAAGGGCAATACTTATAGTTTTCACCCTTTTGATCATCGATCATTCCATTGATCTCAGACAAATGGTAAAGAAACACGTCGACAACAATCTGGGATGCAATTGATTAACAAAATTGATCATCTGCCTTCTTTCTTTTTGTGGAATAGGAGGTAAACATTCTTGATTTATGTTTTTCTGTAGAATATATTACTATCATTTTTCTTCAAGACTTTCTTTTGAAATATTTTGGGGATTTTATATGTATTCTGCTAAGGATTAGTGGGGATGGATCTTTCTGTGTATATAAAAAAATTCATTTTTGACCCAAATATCACATGATATTAATCGTGTTTTTTTTGTTTTAAATAGTATTCGGCATAAACACATAAACAAATCGGTCCTTAACAACCAGGGTAGAAGGAACGGTGGCTGAGATTGACTTGGAAAGGAATGGTGGCTGAGATTGACTTGGAACAAGTACTCGTTGAAGAAGTTGTGGACTGGTTGGACGTAAACAAGAAGCTAGGAAGGAAGAATTCGGGGAGCAAATGAATAAGTTGGAAGCTGTGTGCAATCCTGTCATGACGAAGGCCTACAAGAAAAGTGGCATGAGCAACAACTCTTGTGAGCAACGAGAAAAAGACT
Source organism: Plantago major (assembly GCA_026545765.1). Classification (NCBI taxonomy): domain Eukaryota; kingdom Viridiplantae; phylum Streptophyta; class Magnoliopsida; order Lamiales; family Plantaginaceae; genus Plantago; species Plantago major. The sequence goes on from CM048841.1 coordinate 84,870,350, forward strand.
TTTTGATGAGTTATAGGAATTGTCATAGTACATAGCCTTCTTTTGTTTAGGGTCTGCTTAGTTCTTTGTTATTCACTGGAGGTGTTTTGAAATAAGTAAATTTGACTTCATTTTTAGCGTCTTCTACATATTTGGTTCCCATGACTCTTTAGTCTTTACTGTCCGTGTGTAATTAACAAGCTAGAGTTCCGCTAAGAGGATGTGTATTTTGTTAGTATAGACTTTGGATATTATACAAGCCAAAGGGAATTTAAGATATTACACAAGTGTAAATTTTATTCACTCGGCTCAGATAGTCTATTTCATAATAGATTACATTGCTAAAGTTATGATGCTACAGAGTAACATAGAGTTAAATATACAGACATAAGAGATCGAGTTGATGATCTTGTCCCACATCCCTGCCAACTCCAGTCTGGTGAGATTGGCTTTGAAATTGTTCTCATCTTTCTGGATTCTGGAGGTGTCATGCAGTCATAGTAACCAGTTTTGCGTATCTTTCAATAGGTCTTGAATTCCTGTATATTGTTCAATTTCTCCCGTTGATGTAGGATTTTTCATAATCCGAACCATGAAATCATGGTGTTTGGTGTTTTGTTAATTACCGTTTTTGTTTTGTGGTTGATTGATTGTAGTGAATTGATTTGAAGATTGTAACTAAATTAATGTGTGATTTGGGGTTTCATATTCTATTGCTGGCTTAATCTTTATCATGGAGAGTTTTACTACTTTTTTGGTGTTGATAAAGAAATTTTTGGTCTGAGTTTGTGTGTTGATTCAATTTATGGAACACCCATACAGACCATGCTTGATTAATAAAGGAATCTCTAATCGAAAAAAAAAAGACAACTAAACAGATAAAACAAAAAAAAAAAAAAACAAAAAAGGCATAAAGAGAACTATGTACTATGACAAAATTCCTATAACTCATCAAAAGAGTCATCTTCTTCTTCTTGATCACGAGAGCTGTTGCTCATGCCACTTTTCTCATAGGCCTTCCTCATTACAGGATTGCACACATATTCTAGCTCCTTCATCTGCTCCTCGAATTCTTCTTTGGTGGCTTCTTGGTTTACGTCCAACCAGTCCATAGCCTCCTTCAATGCCTGGTTAACAGTTTCCTTGTCACCAGAATCAATATTCTTCGAGAAGTTTTCTTTATCATTCACACTGCTCTTTATGCTGAAGACATATGTTTCGAGTTTGTTTCTGGCCTCGATTCTATCCTTCATCATCCTATCTTCCTCTGCAAACTCTTCGGCTTCTTCCACCATCCTTTGAATATCTTCGCTACTGAGGCTTCCACTTTCGGTGGTGATGGTGATGGATTTTGTTTTTCTGGCTGCTTTGTCCTCTGCTGTGACATGAAGAATTCCATTCACATCAACGTTGAAGGTGACCTCGATTTGTGGTACTCCCTTTGGAGCTGGGGCAATGCCAGACATGTCAAATTTGCCAAGTTCTTGACAATCTTTTGTCATTTGCCCTTTCTCCTTGATAGACCCAGATCAATACCGTAGACTGTTGGTCTTGATTAGTAGTGAAAACCTGTGATCTCTTGGTAGGGATTGGAGTGTTTCTTGTGATCACCTTCGTCATGACACCACCTACTGTTTCGATACCTAAACTCAGTGGCGTAACATCCAACACTATAGCCTCTTTACTTTCTTCACCACTAATGATACCACCTTGAACCGTAGCACCATAAGCCACTGCTTCATCAGGATTGACACCTCTGTTAAGTTCTTTCCCATCAAAGAAGTCCTTAAGAAGCTGTTTGGAATCCTAGTGCTCCCACCAACTAGCACGATCTCATGGATATCCGACTTCTTCAACCTAGCATCCTTCAATGCCTTCTTAACCGGCTCCATAGTCCTCTTGAACAAATCCATGCTTAGTTCCTCGAACCTCGCCCTAGTCAGAGACTCAGAGAAATCAACACCATCGAACAATGACTCGATCTCAAGGCGCACCTGATGCTGGTTACTCAAGGCCCTCTTGGCTCGCTCACACTCCTTTCTCAGCTTTCCAAGCGCCTTGTTATCTTTACTGATGTCTTTATTGTACTTCTTCTTGATCAACTTGACAAAGTGATTCATAACCCTGTGATCGAAATCTTCTCCTCCTAAATGAGTGTCTCCGTTAGTGGAGAGGCCTCAAATACTCCACCATCAAGGCTCAATATGCTGACATCAAACGTCCCACCACCAAGGTCGAAAACAAGGATGTTCTTCTCTTCATTCTTGTCAAGACCATAGGCTAGTGCAGCTGCTGTTGGTTCATTGATTATACGAATCACATTCAGCCCTGCTATTGCCCCTGCATCCTTAGTGGCCTGTCTTTGTGCATCATTGAAATAAGCTGGAACAGTTACGACTGCGTGCTGTACTTTCTTTCCCAAGTAAGATTCAGCGGTTTCCTTCATCTTACGAAGCACCATAGCGCTGATTTCCTCAGGACTAAAGGCCTTAAGTTCACCATCCTTCATCTTCACCTGAATGAAAGGCTTCCCCTCTTTGTTAACGATTTTGTAAGGCATCAATTTCATGTCCTTCTGAACTTCAGGATCATCAAATCTGTCAAGTGAAATCAACATTCATCATTAGAAACCTGTAAATAAAATTAAAACAAGATAGAAAAGCATGGAGAGCAAATCTAAAATAAACTCACTTTAAACCAATCAGTCTTTTGACATCAAAGATAGTACGTTCGGGGTTAAGAGCTGCTTGATTCTTCGCACCCTCTCCAACCAAACGGTCTGTATCAGTGAATGCAACCCACGAGGGGGTGATTCGATTTCCTTGGTCATTCGCTATGATCTCAACTTTACCATCCGTGTAAACTCCAACACAGGAGTATGTTGTGCCCAAGTCAATACCAATGACAGTTCCTTCTACTTTTCCTTGTTGTTGTTGTTGCGAACTTTGTGCCGCTCCTGCTATGCCTACCAAGAACTCTGTCACAAGAAAAAAGAAGCAACGGATTTAGTCCATGAAAACCCAATTGATGATTAAGTAACTTCCAATCAGACTAACTACTAGTACATCGAATTCAATTGTTGTCGTACAGATTGAAGTTAAAGAAAAAAACAGCAACATTGGAATCATGAAAAGATGGCCTAAATCGACAGCGATCTAACGATACGATTTATCCTTGAGTAACTGACAGTAACAAGCAAAAATTTACCTGAAAGAAAGAGGAGAAGAAGGCAGAGGGAAAGAGACGACTTGGAACCGCCGTTCATGATGCGTCTCATGTTTTCTGTTGTTTCTGAAGAATGAATTTGGAGAATATTTTTTTGGCGGATGAGTAACGAGTATTTATAGGTTTTGGTTTTTACATTCGAAATAGGTAAGGATTCGATGATTAATTATGCAATTCAGCCAATGGTTGGGCGCCACGTAAGGTTTATTCATAATCATATTAGGACATGACCAATAGGTGAATGACACGTATTCTGAAACAACCGGAGTACAAGGAATCAGTACTGAGAGAGAGTTCCAGGGGTGGCTAAGGCCTCCGGGCCCAAAATTTGTGGTAGTATTATTATATGTTATCTTTTATGTATAAAAAAGGTAACGAAGCTATAAATGGTCTGGTGGTAGAATGTTTTGCTGGATAATTCATGTCTCAAATTCGAGTCTGGTCTGCATTACCTTACTCTTTTACTCTTCTTGTCATGTTATTATTTAGACTATGATCTTTTTAGTTTGTACTTTTTGAACTTCTTAATTTTCTTAACAATAATATTTACTTGATATTAGTATCTTGTGGAGCCAATTTTAGTATGTCGTACCTTTTTGTATTGTTTATTTATTTTAGATTTTTTTTTTGGCCCAGTTTTATAAGTTCGCACAGGGCCCTGAGATATTTGAGACCCCCGGAGAGTTCTATTAGGAAAAACCATAGACTTAATATAATCTAATTTAAGATTAGATGGAGTTTAGTTGTGTAATTCATAGTAATTTCTCTCTTCTTATTTGTTGAGCTTCGTAGCAATGGCTGTTGCGTGGAATATACGTGCATCTTTCGTTCTTCTCGGAATCGTTTTGCTTGGTGAGCATTTGTTTTCTTTAGATACTCAACTGGCATTCATTGTTCCGGTTCACTGTGTTTTTTTCCCGTGTTTGAGATTATGTTCAGTTTGAGCTGGTTTGTTTTATGAGCTTCAACTTTGGTTCGTTAATAGAATTTTGGTGTCTCGATGTTCTAGCCTGTTGCCGGATATGATTATTTTTCTTGATGGAGTTACAAAAGCTTTTCCTTAATTTTCGTCATGTTTGTCGAATTCTATTCATTGCATCAACAAAGGTGACAATGAAAGTTGGATCGCAATCTGCAAACTATATTTAACAGATAAACATGTTATTTATTGTGTTTTGATTTGATAGATTGAAGGATAGATAAGTATCAGGAATATGCTATATGTGAATGTAGCTTAATGCTTTGGTGGATGATTCGTGTTTTTTATGTGATCGACTGAATTATATATCAAATTAATTAAGCTTTGCATATGGATTACAAATTAGGGAATTATACTGACTTACTCATTGGTATGTTGATTCTTCAAAACAGGTACTCTGTATGCTTTTTCTGTAGCCACAGTGGAGGCGGCTAAAGTTGGAACAGTTATAGGTATTGATCTTGGAACGACTTATTCCTGTGTCGGTGTATACAAGAATGGTCATGTCGAAATTATAGCCAAGATAACCGTATCACTCCTTCGTGGCTTGGTTTCACTAATGGTGAAAGGCTGACTGGAGAGGCTGCTAAGAATCAGGCAGCTTCTAATCCCGAGCGGACTATATTTGATGTTCATATATACATGAGTCCGCTCCCGCCTCTAGCCGAACCAAGGCGACTTAATACATTCTATACATACACGTTATTGGAGTCCGCACACAAATTTCATGGTCCGGCACCAGAACCCTTCTTATGATCAAGATTACAGGTTGATGATGGGCCGGTCCGACCCCCCTCACCACGGACATATCTGCATTATAGGAACTAGACTTCTGATCAAGACAATGTAAATAAGTCCGTTCTTCACTTTTGTCCGGTTGGAGTCTATGGACGGGTACCTCTGGTCTTGTCCTGAATATCGTCGTGAGTCCAATGTGCCACCTATCTCCAAGCTGCCCAAACTCCGGGATGTCAGAGAGCTTGTCCCCAGAGCTCAACGCTATAAATAGGGTGCATTTACTCTTCATTAAGGTACACAACTACTTCACAATAATCCACTCTCTAAATTTTGAGGTCCGAGCCCCATCTTAAACAACCTCCTAATCCGTTAAGTCCAAGCCCGGTTTGTCTCAGGCAGACCGGCCTAAAAGGGTTTAACCCCTTCTCCTCTTGTTCACAGATTAACAATAGAAGTATTCCAGTGATGAACCATCAATCAAGGACGGACTCTCAATATTGACGGACCCTTCACTATCAAGGAATCCTCCTGTCTGAAGCAACCCATACTTCCTGGCGGAATCCAATATCTTGCCGGACCAAAAGAACGAAAGGACTTTGAATAGAATCTTGACGAATTACAAAGAACTACACCTAAGCTCTGGACGGACTCTTCTGACCTAGATCTTGACTGTTTGACTAATCCAGTTTTACCCTACATCATATTGGCGCCGTCTGTGGGAAACCCCTAAGTACAAAAAGTCATGGCACCATCCAAGAGACAGACAAAAAAGGCTACCTCTACCCCTCCTCGATCTATGGCCTCCAACGCCGGACCCTCTTCCCAACACCAACAACAAACCTCTGGTGGCAACAGACATTTCGGGGAAAATAGGGTCACCTCTGAACACGACGAGAGAGATGGGAACGAGGTCTCCCTCTCCACCTCAGAAAGGATGGCAGAACAAGCCCCACCTCCGCCACTAAATCCACCTCAGGCACCAATCATACCAATCATTTTCATTTAGGTCGATTACCGGTGTCCATAACGGGCGATTACACAATTCGTGGCTCACGTGACTGCTGATGGAGTACTAGCCGGGTTCAACGAGGCGCAAATTCAACTCTTGCAAGCAGCCCTGCAAATGAGAACCCAACCACCCAATCCTATGGGCGTACCCATAGCGGAGGCCCCAGTATACCCCATCCAGAATCAGCCACAAAGGCAGAACATGTGGTTGAATCTAGAGGACCTCCATATTCACGAAATACTGATCGATCTGAGAATATCAGAGCACCAAGCAAGAGAGCTCCGGAGGATCTAAGGAATCTATTAAATAACCGAGCCCGCATTAACCAGGGGAGTAGGGGGAGAACAGGGGAGTCGAGGGTGGGAACCCTCGTGACCACATGTTGGTCCAGATAATGACAAAGTAAAAGACTAGGGGGGAGGGAGGGTGAATAGTCTTTTAAAACTTTTGACGATAACACAGTTTCTCAGATATGTGTGAAGATATCTGATACTTATATTCAGAGAGCGGAAGACTTTCTATGTGATAAGTACACGTGCTTTGCAAGATATAAGTGTGTAAATACTCAGCAAGGTAAATAAAGCAATTAATAAGTTGCAGAAAGTAAATAACACAGATCTTTATAGTGGTATCTGAGGGTGGCGTAATCCCTCAACTAATCCACTCGCCCTTTCCCAGGACTTGAAATTCACTAAGATAGATATTGAGTTCTCCTTACAATAATCCTATCCCTTGATTTCCTTTTACACTAGGGGTTCCCAACCAAGTGTTCCCCTGAGTTATTCCCCGTCTTTCTCAGCCAAGTACTTCCTGTACTCAGAAACCTCTTTGAGCTATTCCTTAGTTTCCCAAACTAAGTACTTCCTGTGCTCAGTAACCTTGGAGTTGTTCCTTAGTTTCCCAAACTAAGTACTTCATGTGCTCCACGCCGTGTGTGGTGTTGGTTAAGGTAGTTTGTCAGGTGAGTAGTCTTAATAACTTTCTCAGTTATGTAGGAATACTCTATAGAACAAGAATCACTTAACACACTTCACAATGTGTGGTGATATATTCTTCACTGACCCAAGTCTATGTTAAATGTTCTAGAGAATGAATCTCAGATACTTGATCTTTTGATTCAACTCCTTCACAGATAACAATGCTTGTTAATGATCAGGACACTTAGAACTTTCGTGCTACTTAGAATTCAAGAGCTTGGTCGCAACAGTAAGCTTGAGAATAAGTAGGTTGAAGGCTTGTATGCCTGAATGAATAAGTTCGTAGATGCGTAAGTTCTGTGTGTAAGTTCTTGGTGTGTTTTCAAGAATTCTAAGTGGTGATATTTATAGTTGAAAATCATGCCATTTGAATAGTATCCGTTAAGCACAATGAAATTCAAACTATTGATATCTGTAAATAGTACTGCAGAAGACGTTGTCTCTTTTCAGAGATTTCCTCTTTTGTTCAGATGTCTCTGTCTGCGCATTTATTACACTGTACTATTTTTGGCATGCATGTAGTGCCAACGAAACTATGCACACTTTTGGAAGCATTGCATGTCCTTTTCCAGAGACCTTCACTTCTCCAGATACCTATTGAAACATTGTTTCCCAGAAATATAGTTTTATCCAAGGTATCTGAGCGTGGGTTTCTGTGGGCACTTTTCCTTACTCAGTAACCTTGTGTTCTCATATATCTTTTGTGAAACTTGTTTATTGAAAAACATCTTTTTCTTCAAGGTATCTAGAAGTAGGTATCTGAGGAGACCAATCTCCTTAGTCTTCAGCAATCATGTGCAGTCTTCGAATCTTCAATACGTTGAACTCTTCTGTCGGATGCCTTCTTTTTGGTATTCTTTAAGGATATAAAAATTACATTCAGAGACCTAACATCCTATACAAGATTTTCTAGACTAACATACTCAGTAAACTTCCTCTTTTACAATGTTCAAGTGAACTAAGAGTACTAGTTACCTTTCTGAGCTAAGATGAGTCATTAGGTTGCTGATCAAAATCTAAATAGATATTCCTAACAAATTTCCCCATTTTTGATCAGTCAACGATGACTATCTTTAAAACCTATTACAGCTTGGAAGAGGAAACAATCCATCACTTAATCATTTCTTATGATCTTTTCAATTCATTTAATTAAGTGCAGAAAGTAAACATCAATCAAATCACAAAGTGTGATCTTTGCTGACAAGTTATCTTTTCATAGATTGATATCTGAGAGTAGGTTCATCAGATATGTTACAAGGAAAGTTCACATATAACTTTTACAATGAATAAAACACATTACAATACAATCAGTAAGATACAAAATACATAGTTAAGTTAGAACAACAGGAGTAATCAAGCTCCAAGTAAACATTCTAATTAACTAGTCTTCAAGTCTTCAAAAATCTTAAAGTTTTCAGCAACTCCATGGATCAATTTGCAAATTCCCTATCTCCAAATCTTTTGATGTCATATGAGTAGTCATAGAGCAAAGTCCTGACTAATATCTCAGTGTCCCTTGCATAATCCACAGATTTCTCTGTATGATTTGGTGGGATTCTTCTTGGCAAAGTATTTGACCCACATATACTTTCCCCATTTTCCAGGCATGCTCAATTATGATATCTGATAGCTTGAAGTATTCATATATGATCCTCAGATATTTGATGTCACCCTTGTATTGATCTTCAGTCATGTAGAATGACTCAAAGGGTTCCACAGCAAGTCTTGGCCTTGTGCCTGTTCCAGTGAGATTTGGTACTCTGTGCACATCATCAGGTTTGCCATAAGGACACTCATCAGTAAGGTCCTTTCTCATGGCTTCAACTCTCTTGACAACTTCAAAATCCAACCAAGCTTTGACATGATTGGTGTTGATCAAGATTGGCTTATCTTTTCTCCATGCCATAAGTTGTTGATGGATGGGTACTGGAAATTCTTTTTCATTTACAAGCAAGTGCTTGAGTTCCAGTATCCAGTATCCATTTTTCTGATGAATACACCAGTAGGAGGAGGAGCTGTTGTCAGTCTTCACATATTCAATCAGGGCATCTTCTGGCTTTTGTGGAAGTACCCTGCCAAAGTTGATATCCCTTGATCTCCTCCTCTTTGTCCTTGAATTTTTCCTTGGGGGATTGCTTGAAGAACCACCCTGGATAGACTTAGTATTTCCATATGGTGTTTTGGCTGCCAATTGCTTTACAACAATAGGCTTAGATGAGCTAAATTCCCTTTTTCTTTTTGTGTGAAGAGGAGCTTCATCATCATCAGTTTCCTCATCATCATCATCATTAAAGTTGTGCGTGGGAGATTTGCATGCATCTTTATTGCCTTGGGATTTGATTTGGCCTTCTTCTTCTTCAGAAGAAGAAGACTCTTCAATCCATATTACTTGTCTTCTCCTTGGGGACTTGGTTCCCTTTGGAGGTCTCTGTGATCTTGCCTGTGATCTGGCCCTTGTTGTCATTCCTTGTTCAGGAATCTGTTGAGTTGTTGCTACTATCTGAGTAGCAGCTTGACTGGAGGATGGCTCATTTATTCTAAGAGGTGGTTGTTTAGATCTTCTTTTGTTTCCTCTTCCTCTATGAGCATCTTGAGATCCTCCCCCCTTAGTCATTATTGACTGACAAAGAATCACAAAAGATTCTAAGAGGGAGTCAAAGTTGCCTTGCATATAGTTGTAAGCAGCAACCAACTTTTGCAGATCAGCCTTGAGCTCCTGATTTTGTTTGATAAGTCATGTTTCCTTATTAGTGAGCTCTGCCAGTGGGCCTTAAGTAGCATCTGCTTTTCCAGCAGCATAGCTAGCCTCATTGAGGGCTTTTTCAGCAAGATTATTGTCATCATCCCTCACCATGCCTAGGTCTCTCTGAGCAATGACCAAGCTTGTTGTTCTCTGAGTGATTGACTCAATGAACTTCTTCATTTCAGCAGGGACTGATGCAATCACTTCTTCATTTTGTTGAGACAACTTCTTTCTTAGAGTTGCCAGAACCTGGTATCTGGCCATGTAATCATGGGAGTTGAGATTTGGTGTCTTACTGAAGCTTTGAGGAGCAATCAGTTTTATCTTTAAGTGAGAAACTCCCAAGTGAACATTTGCATGTTCTGCCAATGTTCTGTCTTATTCATCATCCGAGTCTTCATCCTAGTGATCTTCATCCTCTTGGACATTTTCATCAATATTCTCTAGCCCAACAACCATCTCAGAGATGGGCTTCTTTCCTTTCAGTGAGGAGGAGGATAGTACATCTTTTGGTAATGTAGCCTTAGCATCATGCTTGTCTTCAGATGCTTGCTCAGCATCTACTTCCTCAGCAATTGCCTCAACGGCAATCCGGAGTTCCTTCATCTCAATATAAGCTTCCATTTCTTTAACAGTAAGATCTTCAATCTTTTGGAGCTTTGCTTTGGATTCATCTATATTTTCTTCCAGTTGAAGATTTAGTTGTTGTTCTTCTTCCAACAGTTGTTTGAGTTGAGCAACTCTAGCTTGTGCATCCAATATCTTCTGAGTGTTATCCTCAGAGTGCTCAACTACTTGTTCAGTCTTTTTGTTGGGGAGAGGGATGGGTAGATATCTGAGGAGATGGAGGAGGGGAATTCTGTGAAGTCCTCTCAGTGTGCTTTTCAGCAACTGAGGCATTGTTTCCTTGTGCAATCCCTCCTGTCCCTGGTGCAGGGGCATCATCATCATCCTTCTTATCATCCTCATCCTTGTGATGGTCCCAAGTAGTGGGTTTCATCACTCCCTTTCTCCAGCTCCTCCATCACTGCTTTTCCTCTATGGTTGTGATGCTCTTTGAGGGTCTTGATCTCCTCCACCAAGCTCTTCTTAGTAGTTACAATGTTGTCGACCACCTGTTCGTTGCTAATCTTGGAAGCTTCGTCCTTTCCTTCGATGCTCAGCTCAAAAGGTTTTCCTTCTGTTACTTCTTGACTTACCTCATTCGATATGCTTCTCTTGTCCAAGTACTTGGGAGTCCCTAAGCTCTGTCCCATAGCCCATCGCGCTTCTTCCTCAACTACGGTTGTCGTCTCTACTTCTTCCATGGCCTCTATCCAATTGTAGATCTCCCTCTCCTTCAGCTGCTCACTCATGTACCTAGAATTCTCAGCAACACTTGCGCAAGCTTCCATCACCTGCTTAGCAGAACTCCCCATAAATGATTCCTTTAGAGCTATGTCTATAAGGTCTTTGAACTCCTCTCTAACTCCTAAGTAAAAATAATCGCAGAGTTGTCGTGAAGTAAACTGATGTTGGGGGCAGTTGTACTGCATCTCTTCAAACCTCTCCCAAGCTCCATGAAAAGACTCCTTCCTTTTTTGAGTGAAATTGTATATCCTCCTCCTCTCTCTCATAACCCTTGCTAGACCTAGAAATCTCTTCAAGAAACATACTCCTCAGCACTTCCCATTCGCTGACTTCCTCCTTGATCGAATCTATCCATCTCCTTGTTGCTCCCTCCAATGCCTTGATGAAGAACCAGAACTTCAGCTCGCCATCGGTCAACCCCTTCGTCGAAAACTGCTCAACAATAGACTCGAATGCATACATGAACTCGCATTCGTTTTCTCCTTCTCTTCCCTTGAACTTCAGTAGCGCGCTAATCAGAGCTAGATCAAATCCGTAATCCCTTACATGCGACTGGATCTGAATTCCATTCCTTCTTGGTTTCGGCATGCTGATCTCCCTGATAGTCCTTTCGTCTCCTTCTTCCATCTTGAATTTACCTGAAAAATAAAAGAGTAGTTACTGCACGAAAATAACCAAATAAAATCTATGCAGGCAATCTACTAATTATTCCCCGGCAGCGGTGCCAAATTTTTTATGTGCACTCGGGAAATTTAATTTCAGTGTAGAGACTGTAATCCCCCAACTCGAGATGTCGTTCTCTTAGGAATAACGATCGATTGAAATATAATATTCATTGGTTGATTTTCAATAAAAAGTAATTAACAGATTTTTTTTTGGGTTTTTATGAATAAGGAAAATAAACACGTAAGCAAATAAATAACTCAAATAGGAATTATCAAACTAAGAACTTATATAGTAAAGCATGTAAGCGTTAACCTTCACCTTGATAACTAGTTTATATCAGGAATAATATATAGCAATCGTTACGGCTAAAGAGTCACACAAGTCACATATCATATACCAAGGCACAGTCAGTAAAGATACCCTATGTAGACTATCGTCTAGCTAAAAGTTGTCACCAGTTGCTAGCTTAACTTCATACCTCAGGCAATATACCAGCCTATAGACACAGCTGATACCTCCTAATCTCATGCAAAGAATACTCATGCCTCGCGAAAACATAAACAAACTAAGCATATTCCTTAATCAACACAGATATAAACAACAATCGCATAACCAATCATAGAAGCTAAAACTATTCCATCATATATAAACCAAGTAATCAAAGATCCCGGCTAACCCTTACAAGGTTGAATTAGCCTGACATAACTGAAAGTACATAAAAATAAAAGAGAATTGAAATCATGTTTGAAACAACCTAACTAGATGGCGAGTGTCGACCCTCTGCTTCTCTTCTTCGATGCCTCCTTGCTTGATTGATCTTGAAGTCTTCTTGGATGTCTTCTTGTCTTCCTGGATGCTTGTTGACGGCTAGGGTTTTGGGGTTTTGCGCCCGCAGAGTGCGATTTCTCCAGGTTCTATCTGTAATCCTCTGTTCTTCAATTTCGGGCTTCGTAACTTCGTTTCTTGAAAATTTGTCTTCTTCAGATTTGTAGCATCTTCAATTATCTTTGTATTAGCTGGTCGCATGAAATGTTTTGGCTCCTCAAACTTTGTGCAACGGTTGATCTGGCGTATTTGCTCCCTTTTCCCAAATTGGCACAATTATGCCGTTTTGGCGCCTGAAATCGTGCAAATCCTCAATATCGTGATCATGACCTGCAGAAAACACGCAAAGTTGGTAAATGACCATAAAACGATATAAATATTGAATCTAAGGTAAAAAAATAAAGGTCTAAAAGCATGCAATATTGCAAATTTCATTGTCACATGAGTAGGGTTCATCGCGGTGAGCCCTATCGGTGCCTGAACAGGCGCGATTTCCTCCGAAAATTCAAATTTTTCCTGGCATTTTCATGAATAGACACTTCCTTTAAGTTGAAGAGTTGTGTCCCTTTAAACTTGTGTTTATTGAATGAAGAGTTAACACATTTAGTAGAAGGATATAATTCTTGGGAAAGATCACCAAAGAAGTATAAATATGTGGAGAAGTTCTTCACAAGAACACACATCACATTCCATACTTGCTTTCTTTCCTCCTGCTCTTTGTGCATTCTTACACACTCAAACTAAGGTTCGTCAGACTTGTTATCAGAGTGCAACCTAACCATTTAAGAGAAGTTTTATCTTGGGAGACTGTTGCAAGCAACCCGTGTGTACCATAGCAGGGCAATAAATTCTTAAGGAGAGATAGTCAAACTATCGACTCTTCTCGACTCTGTTTTTGTTCTTCTTCACTTTCTCAACCTCCGCCTAACTTCACTCCATATGCCTATATTTGGGGTCCAGTTCCCACAATCTTAAGACTTTATCTGGTTGATGTTGAGATCGTGAAAGACGAATACAAGAAGAAACAATGATGAAACTTTGGTTCGTTTCTGAGGAAGACCGAACAGTTTGGGTGCGGCAAACTTAAAATATTGGACACAGAAATGATATTGATCGGTATGTTCACTAATTGCTTACAATTATTGAGTCATGATTATAATCTTGTTTGTTGTATCATATACGTGGCTACTACTGGGTCGTTGTTTGTTTAGTCACACGATATGATTGGTTGGTCAGAAATGGAAAATAATTGTTCATAGCAATGAATTATATTTCTTGTCCCTTTCACCAAATTGCATTCTGATTGCAATACTTTACTGCTTTCTCGTCGCCTATTTTTTCCAATTATGATTTTCGTCTGTAACATCTTTTGTGATGATTTTGCAATATGAGTTTTGTGCGCTATCATATGTTAGAAATTATAATATTTGGATTTAGGAGTTTTATGCATCAAATGTGTACGTTGTTGCGATTATGACTTTGGAAATTTCAATATGGTTGATATGTGAAATTGTGAAAAGTCATGTTGTTTGTTTACGACATTTGAATGCATGTGTTTTTAGAAGCAAATTTGATACTCTTTCCTTACCAATTAATGTTGTACATATATTGGTTGTTGGTTTTTGTGCTTAACAAATCGTGGTAAATGAGTTATGTTATCCTTTTCGCAACTCATTGAAAAATGTGCTTCTAGTTTGGTTATTTTATGAGAAGTCATGTTTACAACTTGTTCGTTGTATGTTTGAATTTGTTATTCATGTTTGTATGACTTTCATAAAATGGTTGTTTCCTTTGTGGGGTGTATGGGACTGTTGGTCCATGCCTGTGTTAATTTTATGAGATGTTATAATGCATGTTTTGTTCGTTGAACTTGTTGGTTGCATTATTCTCATGAAAAACTCTACTTTCCTGTGGGGTGTGCATGTGACCTTGGTCAATGCATGTATGTAATTCAAGCATCATTTAAGTGCGTCTTGTTATGCGGAAATACTATTTCCGGCAAATGGAAAAAGACCACATTATATGTATAAGGTCTTGAATATCCGTAAATGTGGGAAGAGGACAATTCTCTAGAATTGTGGTTTGTCATATTAACTTATGGACAAATGTTTCCCTCATGTTGTTAGCACATCAGGATTCAAGTGGTTCTTGATGTTTGGTGTGTGGTTGAGTTTTTGTAACTCAAGGAAATTGTGAAATATCGGGACGATGTCTCATTGTGACGATGAACATGTAATTTTTGAATTACATGGTTGGTTTTGCATGGACCAATAGACATGGAGGGATGGATTCATGATGACTTGTTTAATGGTGGAATAATTTCATAAATGAAGTTCTATTCACCATGTAAATGTGAGTCATGCATAAATGTCCCTCATCCAAGTTGACTTCGGTCATGGTGGATAAAACCACAGGTTTCTCCTTAAGTTTATTCTCAATAAACATTGGGAATTAAAACTTAAGAGATTGAGAATTTCTTGGTTATCTTTCCATTACTTACTCTTGTAGAAAGTAAGGGTAAAGACTCTCAAGTCTTCAAAACACAAGAAATGTGGGGAGAAAGTAAGTTCGTTGAATTTTACTTTCCCCTAGGCACTTGTTGATCCAAAAAAATATGCTTCAATATTTTTGATGAGTTAGAACTTTTATAAGTTCTGTGGATGGTCCATGCACATGTGATTTGAGAATTACATGAGTGAACATTGGACTTAATAGAATTGCTTCTCGAGACTCATTTAATGGGAAATAAGAGTTTCTTATGTTCGCAATAAAACTGTGTGTCTTGCTGAATGGATTCATACAAGTCAAACTTCAGTTTTGATGGAAGGAACTTCGCTTCCTCCAAACCTACTCTCAATGACAATTGGGAAGTAAGACCAACGTTATATGAAAAGTACTTTTTTACTTGTTCATGATAACATGAAACATTGTTATGTTTGCTTTCGTTCAAAGTAAAGGAGAAGACTCAAGTCTTCAAGAAACTGACCAATCAGCCATGTGAGGAAGGAGTTTTACCTGATGTCTAATCTTTGGTTAAGACATTGTTAAAGACTCTTACTTCATGTGGGGATGATAGTTGATCCAAGAAAAGTTGCAGCACCTTGATGACATTCTTTATAAGAACGGAAAAGTGTTCTATCAAGAAAGAGTTGTTGGTTCAAGTGGTTACTTGGAACCAAGTGATTCAAGCACTGAATCAAAATTATTATCCCTTGAGGTGATCCTAATACAAGTCAAGAGAATACCAAGCTCATGAACTTCTAATTAGAAGAAAGTTAACCCTAGTCCAAGTCAAGAGAATTCAAAGGCTCATGAACTTGGGACTAGATGCATTGTTGGAAATAAGATTTCAACTCAAGAGAACACCAAGGCTCGTGATGTTGAAACCTAGTTTGAAGCAAAAATGACTAGGCAATGACTCAAGAGAATTCCAAAGGCTCATGAGGTCAGACCTAGAACAAGTGGGATAACATAAGTACTCTTTTGGTAGAGAGCAATAAGACCACTAGAGTACTGAATTTTGGAGACTTTCCCTACCTGTGGGGATAGACCCTAAAAATTCATTAGCAATGTGGGGCTTAAAATCTGGAATGAGTAGTCCATTAGTTCTGTAAACTAAGGATATTCATTCATGAGGAGATTGTTTTCTCCATTTTTGGTTGGCATTGATTTCTGCTGTCTAAACTTGATTCTTGTATTGGGTTTCTGAAACCTTGTTTACAAGATTGTTCAAAGTTGTGGACAAAGAAATAATGCATGAACAATTTGGTATGATGGAGAATCATGATTAAATTGTAGCCGACTTATGAAACACAGGCCATTGTGTTTAAGTCAAGAAGCTGCATATCTTTATGCACGAGATACATGTTGTGGACTTGCGTGTGAAGCTTAAAATCTTCCTTCCTCTCTTAATGTCATAACAAGTTGTCTCTACACGAGAAACTGCTCATGACTATAAGAAAAGGATCAGAATGTGGATTGATGCACTCAATCACATCTCTTAATGAAAGTCTCTGACGACATGTAGTATGTCTGGACCTTGCATCTAGGATATAATGCAGTGGATCTTTAGCATGGGCTGAATGGTACCGTACTTTAAAAGACATGGCTAAGAGATCTTGGACAGTGCTTGTCTAGGGGAATGGGGTAAAACCCACATCTTAAGAATCCTTGCGGTGGTAACTTAACCATACTGACTGGAGATCCCAAGAATTTGGTTCAATGTGGAAAACTAAGCTGTAAGGATTCGTCGAGCGCTTCGAGAGTGTTTAACAACACTAAGAAGTATGAGCACTTCGGATTATGTCACTTGTGACTATAACTCCAAAGCCTATTCCCGCGTAAGACATAAGTGCGACCTGCAGAACGGGTAAAGGGTGAGTTCAAGGAACTCTTAATGATTCTCAAAGTTTAAAGTTCAAATAGGGTATTGGCAGGACACTCTTGTTGAGAAGTCACCTATGAAAGTGTGAGGACTGGCCACCTCAAACTAGAAACACACTTGTGAAACTAGGCGTGTCCATGGCCACAACAGACAAATGAACAAATGATAAGAACGTGAAACGAGTGCAGGGTTATATTAGTGTGGGTACTTTTATCTTGGTATACACAAAATGCCGACCGGTTCAAGGCATCACGTCCACCGCGTGGCAAGTATATCCGAAGGTATTCCACAAGGGAAGATTCAAAGCCGAAAGCTATCTATCCTGATGCTATTATAATCCGCCGGTAAGGTGCATGTGCATCAATTCCCTTTCATGTGGGGATTGTTGGAATTTTAGTGAATGATTGAGCTTTCAATTCATTCGATGAATTGGTCAATGGGGCCCGACACGTTGGAAACAAGCATTCTGTGTAAGCGTGTATCTCGTTGTTAAAACGAATTACACTTTATGTATTAAGTCACTAAAATCGCCAAATGGTGAAAGGGTGATTAATGCATTAAGTGTGTTTGATCAATACATGAATGAGTTAAGTCATCTTAAACATGAGGATTCGTAATCCTATGTGCTAAAATTTGGGTTTAAGAGCAAAGTAATCGAAAAGAAATGAGAAAAATCGAATCTGGGAGGAAAAACTAGGAGCTCACCGCGGTGAGCCCCAATGAAAAGGGACCTCACTGCTATGAGCCCTGTTGGTGCTGAACAGACGCGATTTCCTCCGAAAATTCGAATTTTTCCCGGTCTTTTCATGAATAGACACTTCCTTTAAGTTGAATTGTGTCCCTTTCAACTTGTGTTTATTGAATGAAGAGTTAACACCTTTAGTAGAAGAATGTAACTCTTGGGAAAGATCACCAAACAAGTATAAATATGTGGAGAAGTTCTTCACAAGAACACACATCACATTCCATACTTGCTTTCTTTCCTCCTGCTCTTTGTGCATTCTTACACACTCAAACTAAGGTTCGTCATACTTGGTTATCGGAGTGCAACCTAACCATTTAAGAAAGTTTTATCCTGAGATCATTGAAGAACTCACAGACTGTAATGCAATAAAGTCTTAAGGAGATAACAACCAAGAACTCTTCTTGACCCTGTTTTTGTTCTTCTTCACTTTCTCAACCCCGCCTAACTTCACTCCATATCCCTATATTTGGGGTCCAGTTCCCACAAACTTAAGACTTTATCTGGTTCATGTTGAGATTGTGAAAGACGAAAACAAGAAGAAACAGTGATGAAACTTTGGTTCGTTTATGAGGAAGACCGAAAAGTTTGTTGGTGCGGCAAACTCAAAATATTGGACACAGAAATGATATTGATCGGTATGTTCACTAATTGCTTACAATTATTGAGTCATGATTATAATCTCGTTAGTTGTATCATATACGTGGCTACTACTTGGTCGTTGTTTGTTTAATTTTCTTCTCTTGCAAACTGCACTTTATACTTCATACAACTCTTTATTTGAGTATCATTATCTATCCGATAAGCTAAATTTCCTTTCCATCTGTCCTTCTGCACCCTTTTGTGTATTTGTATCTTTTTTATATTGTAGAAGTTGAGCATTCTTCCCTTCTTTGTCTGCTCTTACCTTGGGAATGTGAAGTTTAGCTAGGGATCCACATCCATTGCACGCAGCAATCATTGTTCTTCCAACCGAGGTATCACTAAGATGTATATCTGACTCGTGGTCTGATCATTGCTAGGTTAAATTTTATCGGTGGTTGCCAAGCTCAGTCTTGTTTTATCGCTAGTGCACTCAGTTGGGAAAGCTTCTGGATACCCTTTTTCCCCTTTCATGGTCCACTTGCTGAATTCTGTTTATATGCTAATCAATTAGTGCAGCATAAGGAATATAAACAGAATTCTGCTTATGCTAACCAATATCCATAGATCCATCTGAAATATGGATATTGTTGCATCTTCATTCTGAAGCAACACTAATTTGATGGCGTTCTAGTGTCAATAAGTAGCTTATGAAACGTTTAATCCCTGTGTTACTAGCTTACCTAAAGGCTTCTCCTGTTCCTTAAGATCCAATGTTTTTTCTTCAATCTAAGTTGTATGTATTTTGCAGGACTAAACTTGGCTTCTGGGCAGGGCACATGAACTCGAAACTTGGGCTCGTTTTGGCTTGTGAGTGGCAAAATGATACAGAACTTGATATCTTAAATAGCAGAGTTAACAGGGCAAGTGGGGAGCTAGTATATCAGGCGAAACTCTACAGCTACAAGTTCTGTATATGCCCCCGTGGCTCCCAGGTCAATAGTGTGGACATAGCAAGTTCCATACATTATGGATGCATTCCTGGTGAGTATCCGACCTTTTATATAGACTTGCTCATATAGCCACATATAGTTCTGGCTGTTCATGATGTAGAGAAGTGAGTGTGTAAACTTTATGGTTCTGTGCAGTAATTCTCTCAAATTACTATGACCTGCCTTTCAACGACATTTTAAATTGGCGCAAGTTCTCGGTCGTGTTACAGGAGAAAGATGTTTATCAGCTAAAGCAAATTCTCCAAAACATAACTCAGGAAGAATTCCTCGCACTGCACTCAAATCTAGTGAAGGTAATCACATACTTTACATTTAAATTCTTCAATCATTTTACCGATTGACGCCTAATAATAGTCTCAAGAAGTCCCAAATCCCAATAGTGTTTACATTGAATTACATGCGTCCTGTACTGTTTGCTAACAACTTAACAAAGCCGGGTCACGAAAAACATTACACACATATATATATGCACATGTAATATGACTTTTCTGAAGCTAGGATTCATTTTGTTTGTACTCCTTACTCTTCTTACTCTCTAGTCTCCGAGAACTTCTTCCTCACAACTTTAGTTCTCCTTTCCAGCTAATAATTTCATTTTTTTTTGTCTAAATACTTTGATTGTCAGGTCCAGAAGCATTTTCAATGGAACACACCTCCTATCAGACATGACGCTTTCCACATGGTCATGTATGAACTTTGGTTGTGCCGACATGTTGTCAGATACTAACTCCCACCCGCAGACCAACTTGTCTAAGCCAAGCTTGTAGATTCTTACGTACATTAACATTAGCTTCATGGCACTTGATCATGTATATCTGGGTGCAGTTCTTCTAATATCATTTGGTACTGACTACTGAGGGAAACAGCAAAGAAGTGACAGGATACTGTATATCCAGAATCACCAAAACCAGTCCTCCATTGAATTCATGTCAAAACCAACATTATGAATTTATGTTATTGGTAAAGAATGCAGGTAATTTGTTTTTCTCAGGTATAGTTGGGTACACTAGAATGGTATTTGTAGGATTTATAGCTCAAAATGAGTAACTAATCGATGGACGGTCAGGATTAAATCTTGTGAGATATGTGGCTGAGATCAATTCAGCGGTTATTATCTGTTATGGTAGTTATAAGGAGGGAAAAGGAGGAAACAGAGCACAGCAGCTAATTGATTCTTCTTCTTCCGTTTTCTGCACTCATAACTCATTCTCTGCAACACAGCAGTTGCAATATTCATCAAGAACGGTTGATCATCTGCGATTTCTGATTATTCGTTTTGATTAAAGCAATTCTGCAAGTTTCGCGTTTTATGGTGTTGTATCTTGTTTCTTCTGTAATCTATTAGATTGAAGAGTATAGATAGTCGATTGAGCTTGATCTTTACGATTGATTGTAAGCTTGTAATCACACCATTGATATCAATACATTCCGAGCTCCTTTTCCCGTGGACGTAGGCTTATTTGAGCTAAACCACGTAATTGTTGTGTTCTTTTGATTGTTTGTTGTTGATTGTTTGTATTTGGTTGAGATTGATTGTTGTAACTCAACAATTGGCGCCGTCTGTGGGAAATTAAAATCTCTGTTGTTACTCAATCAACAATGGGATCTTCAATGAGATTCGACGTAGAAAAGTTCACAGAGAAAACCGATTTCGGTTTATGGAAAGCCAAGATGGAAGCACTGTTGATCCATCAAGGTTTGGATGCTGCACTCTTAGGAGACAAAGGTTTTGAAGATGATTTTGATGCCAAGGAGAAGGCTACAATAATGGGAAGAGCTCGCAGTACAATAATCTTGTCTCTTGATGACAAGATACTCAGGGAAGTAATCAAGATCAAGACTGCCAAAGAAGTCTGGGAAAAGCTGGAAGACATGTATAATTCAAAGACTTCTGCAAACAAATTGCACCTGAGGAAAAGGCTGTTCAATTTCAGAATTAACATTGATAAATCTATTTCTCAGCAGCTAGATGATTTCAACAAGATGTGCCAGGACCTTGAAAGTGTGGATATTGAAATTTCAAATGAAGATAAGGCATTAGTTATCTTGGGAGCCTTGTCTAAGTCCTATGAGCATTTTATTGATGCACTGGTCATTCATAAGAGTACTAAACTCACTTATGAAGATGTGGATGTTGCTCTCAGGAACAAGGAATTACACAAGGGGCCTGTTAACATTGGTGATCATGCAGCTGAAAGTCTGAACATCAAAGAGAGGTGGAGTAATAAGTTTCAATCAAGGAATAAACCACCTGTGTATGCAGATACTAGAAAGACTGAAAAATTGAAACCTGCAGATGGAAATACTACTGAAAAAAGAAAATGTTTCTATTGTAAGATGCCAGGCCATCTCAAGAAACAATGCTTCAAATTTAAGAGGGACAAGAAAGCTGGGAAATTTCAAACACATGATGCAGACAACAACAATGCTCACATTGCAGAATCTTCTCAAACTTATGGTGATGCAGAAGTATTGGTTGATGCAGAAGTATTGGTTGTTTCAGAAGCTTGTTCAGTGATTAAATCAAAATCTCATGTGCATTGGGTTTTGGACTCTGGATGCTCTTTTCATATGAGCCCAAATCTAGAGTGGTTTGTAAACTACAAGGCTAGAGAATGTGGTTCTGTACTGCTGGGAGATGACTTTGAATGCAACATTGAAGGAGTTGGAGATATCAAGCTCAAAATGCATGATGGAGTTGTAAGAGTCCTCACAAATGTCAGGTATATACTTAA
Source organism: Plantago major (assembly GCA_026545765.1). NCBI lineage: Eukaryota > Viridiplantae > Streptophyta > Magnoliopsida > Lamiales > Plantaginaceae > Plantago > Plantago major. The sequence continues at coordinate 84,892,297 of CM048841.1, forward strand.
GTTAAAGAGAAATTTAATCTCTCTAGGTGTTCTTGATGGCACTGGGCATAAGTACTCATCTGAAAATGGAGTTTTAAGCATCATGAAGGCAGGTGTTATAGTAATGAAAGGTATAAAGGAGAATGGGTTGTACTACTTAGTTGGTAACACAGTTACTGGAATCTCTGCAAGCATTACTTCTAAAGATAACACACAGCTTTGGCATGCAAGAATGGGGCATCTCAGTGAAAAAGGTTTGAGAGAGCTAGCAAGACAAAACTTATTAGGAGGAGATCAAATTACTCACCTGCAGTTTTGTAAAAATTGTGTTATGGGGAAATCACACAAGGTTGGTTTTGATACTGCAAAGCACACTACACAGGCTCCACTTGATTATCTACATTCAAATCTCTGGGGGCCAACAAATACACAAACCATGAATGGAGGAAGGTATTTCTTATCCATAATTGATGATTATTCCAGGAAAGTTTGGTTGATCATATTGAAAACTAAAGATGAGACTTTCAACAAATTCAAGGAGTGGTCAGTTGAGGTGGAGAATCTCACAGGTAGAAAAATTAAGCATCTTAGAACAGATAATGGTTTGGAGTTTCTCTCAGGAGAATTTAATGATTTCTGCAAAGAGAAAGGGATCATGAGGCATAAAACCATACCAGGTACTCCACAACAAAATGGGATTGCAGAGAGGTTTAATAGAACAGTACTTGAGAGAGTGAGATGTATGTTGATTAGCTCAGGCTTGAGCAAGAGTTTTTGGGGTGAAGCTGCATCCACTGCATGCTATCTCATTAATAGAAGCCCTACTGCACCACTGAACAATAAAACTCCTGAAGAATTATGGTCAGGTACGCCTCCTTTCTATGGTCATTTGAGAGTGTTTGGTTGTCTAGCTCTAGCTCACATAAGACAAGGGAAACTAGAACCTAGAGCTCTAAGGTGTATCTTCTTGGGCTACCCCACTGGTGTGAAAGGTTACAAACTGTGGATCATTGATCAAAGAAGGTGTATTGTTAGCAGGGATGTGGTTTTTAATGAATATATCATGCCACTGAAACCTGTGGCAACCACTACTGAAATTCAGGTGGAGCACTGCAGTAATACAAGAAATCCACTTGCTAATAATGATCACTTATCTGAAAGTGAAGATACAACCCAATATGATACAAGTGTTTCTACTTCAAGGAATAAAGGTACAGGTACTACTGCAGATGATTCAAGTGTTTTATCTTCATACCAGCTTGCCAAAGATAGGGAGAGAAGGACAAACAGGGAGGTTCCTGACAAGTATGGTTATGGAAAAGTTGGAAAATCATACAGTGTTGCATATGCTCTCTCAGTTGCAGAAGATATTAATAATTCATAACCAAGCACTTATCAAGAAGCTATCAGTTGCTCTGACAGTGAAAAGTGGATCACAGCTATTCATGAGGAGCTTGCATCCCTGGAAAAGAATGATACTTGGGATATTGTTTCTATACCTAAGAACAAGAAACTTGTGGGATGCAAGTGGATTTTCAAGAGAAAGACTGAGACTGGTGTTGAGAATTCAATTAGATTCAAAGCAAGGCTTGTAGCAAGAGGCTTTACACAGAAAGAAGGTGTAGATTACACTGAAATCTTTTCACCTGTGGTAAAGCATGTCTCTATCAGGATTCTCTTGGCCATGGTGACTCAATGGGTCTTACAACTTCATCAGATGGATGTAAAAACAGCATTTCTACATAGACTGCTAGAGGAAACAATTTATATGAAAATCCCTGAAGGTGTGCATACAGAAGACAAAGAAAACAAAGCATGTTTATTGAAAAGGTCTTTGTATGGTCTGAAACAAAGCCCTCGCCAGTGGTATAAGAGGTTTGATGAATTTATGAGCTCTATACAATTTATCAGAAGCAGGTATGACAGTTGCATTTATTATTCAGATGTTTCTAGTAAAAACTGCATCTATCTGCTGCTATATGTTGATGATATCTTAATAGCTGGGAAGTCTATTGATGAAATTAGTGTGTTAAAGTCTAAATTGAGCTCAGAATTTGAAATGAAAGATCTAGGAGCTGCAAGTAGAATACTGGGAATGGAAGTCTATTTCTCTCTCAGTCTGCATATTTGACTAAGGTTCTTGCCAAATTCAATATGAACATGTCTAAGCCTGCTACTGTACCAATCAACCCTGGTACTAAACTATCTATGAGTCAGTGTCCTGCAACTCAGACTGAAATGTATGAAATGAATAGAATACCATATGCAAATGTAGTGGGAAGCATAATGTATTCAATGATCTGCTGCAGACCTGATCTTGCTTTTGCTATGAGTGTTATAAGTAGATTTATGAGTAATCCAGGTATGGTGCATTGGAATACAGTGAAAGGTGTTCTCAGATATATTAAAGGGACTATTCATTATGGTCTAAAGTTTACAGCCACTAAAGATTCAGATATGCCATTGAAAGGTTTTGTTGATGCAGATTTTGCATATAATGTGGATACTACAAAATCAGTTACTGGTTTTGTATTTACCTTGTTTGGTACAGCAATCTCATGGAAGTGTTCTCAGCAGTCTATTGTTGCATTATCTACAACTGAGGCTGAGTTTATTGCAGTAACTGAGGGAATCAAAGAGGCTATATGGTTGAATGGGCTGGTTAAAGAGTTAGGCATTAATCAAGATTGTGTATTTGTGCTGTGTGACAACCAAAGTGCTATTCAATTAGCAAAGCACCAACATTTTCATGAAAGGACTAAGCACATAGATATAAGGTTGTATTTCATAAGGGACATTATTGATGGAGGAGCTGTTAAAGTTGAGAAAGTACACACTACTGAAAATGCTGCAGATTCTTTCACAAAGCCATTGTCTGCTGCCAAGTTCAAGCATTGTGCAGAGCTGATAAATGTTGGTGAATCTGTCTGATTTTTGCATACTTATTCTATGAGGCATTCTCTAGCCATAAGGGAGCTTAAGTGGTTGTTTGTTCTACCGAGTAAAGAACAGTAAATGGAGAGATGAGCAAGGAAAACAGTTTTGAGCTAAGGTGGAGATTGTAGGATTTATAGCTCAAAATGAGTAACTAATCGATGGACGGTCAGGATTAAATCTTGTGAGATATGTGGCTGAGATCAATTCAGCGGTTATTATCTGTTATGGTAGTTATTAGGAGGGAGAAGGAGGAAGCGAGCACTGACTAATTGATTCTTCTTCTTCCGTTTTCTGCACTCATAACTCATTCTCTGCAACACAGCAGTTGCAATATTCATCAAGAACGGTTGATCATCTGCGATTTCTAATTATTCGTTTTAATTAAAGCAATTCTGCAAGTTTCGCGTTTTATGGTGTTGTATCTTGTTTCTTCTGTAATCTATTAGATTGAAGAGTATAGATAGTCGATTGAGCTTGATCTTTACGATTGATTGTAAGCTTGTAATAACACCATTGGTATCAATACATTCCGAGCTCGTTTTTCCATGGACGTAGGCTTATTTGAGCCGAACCACGTAATTGTTGTGTTCTTTTGATTGTTTGTTGTTGATTGTTTGTATTTGGTTGAGATTGATTGTTGTAACTCAACAGTATTGATCAATTTTGATACACGACAACAACATCACGTACAATTTATATACTCCGGTCAATTTTATATCAAATTTCATGTCGTGTCAACTGGAGTTTTGTTTTTTACGGTCCTAATTCAATTTTGACCAAACTAAGTCACCACGTGTCGCTCTCTCATTTATTCAGGAGTTTAAAAAATTTTAAAAATGTTAAAATGGTTTTTAAAATTCAAACAAATTATTTTTCAAGTAGAAAAATTATAAAATATTTCAAATCAAATAGAAATTAATAAAAAAATTGAAAATATTTTTTTATTGAAAATAAAACATAAACTTGCTAGATTAAACTTCCTATAGATCCAACATATCTCCCCCAATGTCAAGAACAACATGAACCCTAACTCCCAAATATGAGAAACACATGAACCCCCAGTCAATCAAAGTGAGAAATCGGTACAAACTTCTTCAATGTCGTGGTTGTCTTCCGAGCCGCGAAGTGACAGTGATGTTGAATTCAGGTATATGATTTATTTATAATATTTTTTTATTTTCAATTTTTTATTTACTTTTGACAAAAAAATATTTTTGAATTATTTTAATTTATTTATTTTTATAAAAAATTATGATTTTATATATTTTGTCTGTTTTAAAAATAATTTTTTGAATTTTGAAAACAATTTTAATCTGGCAGTTGTACATTTTATTTTCAATAAATTTTTTAGTTTTTTTATTTACTTTTAATAAAAAAATGATTTTTGATTTTTTAATTTTATTTTAAATATTTTATAATTTTTTTCTATTTAAAAATATTTTTTTGAATTTTAGAACCATTTCAATTTGGCAGATGTATGTTTTATTTTTAGTTTTTATATTTTCGAGTTTTTTAATATATTTTCAACAAAAAAATTATTTTCGATTTTTGAAAAAAATAATTTTTTATTTAATTTTAAATATTTTATATTTTTATAAATTTTTCTATTTGAAAAATACTTTTTCGAATTTTCAATACCATTTTAACATTTTTTTTAAATGCAAAGTCTAGCATAAACAAGAGAGCGACACATGGCGATTTAGTTTGGTCAAAATCGAATTAGGACGAATTATTGGTCAAAATCAGAGCTCTGATTGACACTTCATTAATTTTGACGGAAATTTGATCAGAGTATATAAATTGTACATGATGTTGTGTACCAAAATTGGTGAATACAATTCTAGTGTGCCAAAGTCTTGGAAAATGTAAGATTTTCCTAAAAGATAGGAAAGTCAAAGGTTTTTTTGTGGTTTTTTGCGGTTTTTGGATTTTAGCGGTTTGACCGGCCGAGTTTCTTAAATAACCATCGAGTCACACATTTTTCGTTATGGTTTTAAGTTGTTAGCATTGAAAGTTTCAGTTACAGTTTTAACGTATTGTGTTAATGTTTTAAGAGATGATGTGATGGTTTTAATGCGTCGGTATTGTATGTTTCAATTATAGTTTTAATCTCTTTTGTTAATTTTTTAGAGATGGTGTGATGGTTTTAAGGAGCTACGTGATAGTTTTTAGAGATGGTGTGATGGCTTGTTATAGTTTTAAGTGACAATCTAATATCATTAAACAAGTTTAAAAGTTTCAGGGATGTCATTAAAAAATCAGTAAACAAGCTTAAAATAAGTTACTTGAAACATTCAGTCATTACAATATTGAAACATTCAATCATCTAAAGGTTTTAAAACATCTATTTTCATACGAAAAAAATTACAATAAATGTTAATTCGATTTTTTTTTTATGCAAATGCAAACTGAGTTGTTAAAATAGGCTTCCTGTCTTTTGTTGTTTGTATTTGTTGCATCAATACTGCAGTAACACCTTTGAGAGACCTATCATCAAATTCGATGTAATCATCAGCACCTGCTTAAAACATTCACTAACTGGGTTAAAACCATAACAACTCTCATAAAAACTATCACATTGGTGCTTAAAAACAAAGAAGGAGCATGCAACACAAGCTAAAAACAGTAACATAGATGCTAAAAAGCATAACAATGCATTTTAAAACTGTAACAAAGCATGAATATGCTGCAACACAAGTTAAAAACAGTAACATTGATACATAAAACCATCACAGTGTCTTTTAAAACTATAACAAAACATTTGCAAAAAATCAAATCATAAATATTTCTCAGAAGCTAAAACACTAACGTTGATGCTTAAAACTACAACAATAGGTCTTAAAACTATAATATATGCGCTAAAAACAATAACAGTCACAAATATTCAACACAAGCTAAATATAGTAACATTAATGCTTAAAACCATAACAGTGCATCTTAAAACTATAGCAATGCCTCTTAAAACTATTAGGGTAAATTTTATTGTACACTAGAACCTTTTTGGCCACTTTGAAGTTACACCACAACCTTTTTTTTTCTCACTCGACACTAAAACATTAGTCAACACTTTGAGTCTACACAAAGGTTGAGTTTTTTTTCCAATCAACACCAAAACCTTGATGATAAATTACACCTACTACCAAAACCTTTTCAGCTCACCAGAAATAAATTATATACAACATTGATGATAAAAAAAAAAAAACAAAAGAAAATTTATGAAATAGATTGCTTGTATAAGAAGAAACATGCAATTACATTATTTTGATGAGAACAAGTATAATCAGAAAATTAATCGTACATAATGTTGAAAGAGAGACATAACTGAGTGAGAGAGAAAGAGAATGAAGATATCATATATGTATTTTTGTTTGCCATACATTAGATGTAAATTTCATTTTTAAATCATGTATATTGCAATGAGATCAAGGAGGTGGCAAATATTTTCATTTAATGCCCTCATCTCATCTATATTGCAAGAATTCAAGGAACCACAACTATTTTTATGATTCCCTATTATTATTCTTATAACAATTATGCAAAGTCGGCATATTTACATCAGAATGGCTATTAAATATTTAACAATCAAGAACCACATCCTGCCACGTAAGAATTTGCAACTATGGCCATGTACAATTATGTCTCTCTTTCAATATTATATACGATTAATTCTTCTGATTATACTTGTTCTCATCAAAATAATCAAAATAATGTAATTACATGTTTCTTTTTATACAAGCAATCTATTTTATACTTTTTCTTTTGTTTTTTTATCATCAAGGTTGTACATAATTTATTGAAAAGGTTTTGGTAGTTGGTGTAATTTATCATCAAGGTTTTGGTGTTGATTGGAAAAAAAAAAACTTAACATTTGTGTAGACTCAAAGTGTTGACTAACGTTTTAGTGTCGAGTGAGGAAAAAAAAAGTTGTGATGTAACTTCAAAGTGACCAAAAAGGTTCTAGTGTAAAATAAAATTTACCCAAACTATTACAAAGCACGAATATCCAACACAACCTAAAAACAATAACATTGATTCTTAAAACCATAACAGTGTCTCTTAAAACTATAACAGTGCCTTTTAAAACTATAAAAAAGCATTTGCAAAAAATCAAATCATAAATATTTCACCAGAGGCTAAATATACTAATGTTGTTGCTTAAAACTACAAAATAGGTCTTGAAACTATAACATATGCGCTAAAACAATTAAAGGCGGAAACATTCAACACAAGCTAAAACCATAACAGTGATGTTTAAAATTATAACACCAGCTCTTCAAACCATAACAAAGTACCAAATAACATGATTGCAAAATGATTCGATTTTCACTTTACGAATTTCAGATCTGGATAAAATCAACGAAAAACAAGAAGTAAAAGGTCAAATTTCAACTCTAATTGAGATTTTAACAACAAAAGGCGAAATGAATTTATATAACGAAGATGCTTAAAACTATAGTACCAGCTCTTAAAATCATAACAATGTATCTTAAAAAAATTACAAGTTCACGAAATAGCGCAATTATAAAAAAATTCACCACCCCAAAACAATTGAAATCTTCATCAACAACATCAAGTTGATTCATACAGATACATGCACACCATATAACAAATTCATGAGTGCCCTACTAATTAATTGTTCCAATCTTCTTTCAGAAATTCAAGAGTAAAAGTTGTAAACAAACATAGAAACTTATATCAACAAAAATTCAAAATGAGCTGATAGAAAATTCACCGACCATGAAGCAGAAGAAATGATTGATCAATTTATGCACTAGCGCGCTGAACATCGCCCATTAGCAAGCTATCCACCTGAAGAATGATACAAACCCGCGAATTCCCGATCCCACGCCCCTTCGCGAGCAGCAACTCTTCATCAACGACCTGAATCCCACCTAATCGGTGTCAAATTTCTCGAACAAAATGTCGTACATAGCCGAGATCTCTTCCTTGGATTGCATTTCGTACTCGTTGGACGCTAGCTTTCCGGATCGTTGTTGTAGAGAGATAGAGCGTGAGATAAATTTCTCAAACTAGGGTTTTGTAGAGATTTCTAGACAGAGAAAGATGGTTGAGTGGTATGAATTTTGTGTGAGAGTGTTGTTTATTTGTGGTATTTATATTAAAGTTACTGACCGATTTGAAGTGTTTCTATCGGTTCTTTATTTAGAAAACCGAATTTTTCTATACATTAGAAAAAAATTCCCTTTTACTATAATTACTATCCTAATTACAAAAATTTAACCTTAACAATACAGTCCAACTATAGATGATGTATGGTCTACTTGGAATCAAAACAAACAAAATGCAGCTGGAAGAAAAGTAATTCACTTTAATACATGAGTAACATTCCGCCTTCAGATACCGATAAGAGGCAAATTCCATATTTACATACCCTTTAGTAACGAAATGAGATATTAAAAATTACACAAGCATGCATAGTCCGCAGAGTATATCGTCTTACAGTGACTTCATCATTGATATTTTGGCCATAGTCCGCGGGAAATTGTTTTCTCACATTGTTAGTAGTATGAAGTATTAAGGGCATGGCATCCCTTTCTTAACCAAGCAAATCAGTCACAGTTGGCCATACCTTTCCTTACCACATTAGCCTGCAAGGATAGAACATTAAAACTCAATGTTGTATTGAAATGACTATTGGGACTCAAGATCTAACAAAGAATATCCAATGTCACTCAAACAATGGCTCAAGAAGATATTAAGTTATTTACTGTAGTCGAGAATAAGGTAGAAAATCAGGCATTCCTCCCCCGTCCCCGACTTTCAACATTTGGAAGAAAAAAGCAGTTCTACTATTGAGCCTTTGAAAATGTTAACTTTCATTAAAACAAATTGATACTATAACATAGAGTGATTAATTTAGCACAGACATAGAAGTTAGAACAAACATCAGTTAACACCAACAATCAGGATACTAATTTTTATTTTTTTTTAAAAGGAGCTCGATAAACAACAAAACCCCCAAGTGTAGTGCATACTAATTTCAAGAGTACCTGGAACCATAAGGCAAAGATGCATGGGCCGACCTCAAACACTGACATTCATAAGAGCGCTACTAGTAGAAGCTTCCAGAAGCCCGTGGGAGCCTCTGGGAAGTTTTGCCAATGGGTTCATTATCAGCCCATGACCACTTCGCAATCGAGTTTTCTGGTTTCCCAGAAAGAAAGCATCATGTTCTCTGTTCCTTGTAGAATAGCTTCGCACTGATTGAGGGATTAGAGAAGTTGATGACGGACTGTTTCTTCTCCAGAGCTTGGAGCTCAAGAAATCGGTGCCCGGTAACTTGCAGCATGCTGCTCCAGTATTCTGGGACATCTTTCCAGTTGCAAGAGCTAAATCGAATGAAATCTCATCCAAAGCCAGTTCTAAACCATGGACACGTGACTCCAAAGAATGCAGAGTATTTTGTGAGCTCCCAATGTATCTCTGCCAAGAAACAGAAAGAAGAGATTATTCTCACGATAGTTTGACACAAATGAAAGAAAAATACCCTGCAACACTTGGTGGGAGAACAGACAGAAACTTTACGGTTAAACTTTATCATGCGGAAATGAATTAATGACATAGCAGTCACTTAACAATTTTTTTTTTTTTTTAGAAGAGCAGTCACTTAACTGATTCACCGACAATTTTAATTTTTATCAGTTCACAAGTCGATAGGCAAATTACTGTTCATGATGGTGATATTTTTCCAAAGCCGACACGTATATTCTTTAATCAAATTCAAGCAATAATATCATATCACCACAGAAACATAGTCAGTCAGGTCTAACTGCCATAAAAAAGAAAATCAACAGCTGAGTAACATATTGAGGGAACACAAGAATACTAGTGTCCTTCTGAACACAGGTGAACCACAAATTTCTTTGAAATACTAAATACATACCATACCACCTCTGCAGCAAAAGGCAAATACTTATTTTGCAGACAGCTAGTGCATGAAGAATTTTGAGTACCTGAAGAAGATCTAGCAAATTGGACTGCTGATTCTCAATCTGAGAGAGTTGTTTTCGGATAAGAGACAGCTCTTCAAGTTCTTGTTGGCTCCTATAAATCTCTCCAGTTTCATTACTCATCACTACACTAGCCTCACCACATGGAACAGTGAGAGAACTGTTTTTAAATACACCATGATTCGGGTTCTCATATTTTTTGTCGAATAGAGAACGTCTAATCGCTGGCTTTGAAAGTTGTATTTTCTCCTCCCCAGTAGTTAATAATCTGCCATCTCCATCAAAATGCTTTTTTTCAGAGATCAATACCCCAGAAGAACCACCTGGAGGAGTGGAGATTTCAATTTTCCGGTCTGAAAGCTTCTTCCTATCCAATTTCCTGAACATTGCAACATCTGTTTTGTTTTCATTGCCAACCATAGGAGTCCTTTTCCTTATTTGAGGAGACCTCGAGCCTATAGGAGATTTGGTAATTGGTGGATATCGTCCATCACTTGCATTGTCTGTACCCACAGAGGGGGGAAAACAAAATACAAAACAAAGATGTTGGCGAACACAGAACATAGCGTAAAAATGCAGCCAATTACCAGTAATTAAATCAGCTATACATGCATTATGTAACATATTACATATCCATCAATTATACTACTACTCAATACTGAAAAAAGACATCCAAAGAACAAAAATGAAGCTATTACTGCTGAAGACATCCAAACATTGCAATTGAATTGAAACAAGGACTACAAATTCGAACCAAGACAATAGATTCTGTATTCAAAAAAATAAACCTCATAATTGATCGATTCGAAATCATCCCTGGCTTCGTATCATAAATTTGCATTTTTCATTCTCCAAGTCATAAATCAACTACATCCATAAGAATGACTGATATAACAGTTCTCATACCTTTGAATGATGCTGGTGATTCTGGTGGAGAAGAAACCTGATCAGGCAGATCCGGAATCTCCTTCCACGCCTCAATCATCTGATTCATCGTCTCCCTCACGGCCTTAACCTGCTCAAATCAACCCACATTCCATCAATACATACAAACATACATAAAAAAAAATCACATATAATAAAAAATCAGGATCATGACAAACTTTGTCAAACTTCTTAGCCTCAAAAGTTTTCAAGCAAGGATGCTTAAACTCAGCCAAGCCTTGTTTCTCCACTTCCACAATCTTAATCAACACCTCTGCAGCCGCTTTCCTCGCAGCCCAATCATCACTACTCAACAAATCAACCACCACCTGAACCAAATTCCTAACCAAATTACTCAACAACACGCCCCTCACTCCCACCACACTCGCCATCAACGCCAAAACCGCCGCCTTCGCCTTACAATTCTCCGATTTCGCCAACTTCTCCAACCGCGGCAGAATCCGCCTCAAGCTCACCGCATCCGGACTACTAGATCCTTCAATCACCGCCGCCAAGCACAATGCAGCACCATTCTGCGCATTCACATCCTGTTCAGTGAACAGAGACTCCACAAACGGCTTCGCAACGGAGGCAAACGGCGGAGAAGTGATCCGCGAGGCGAGTGAGAACGTGGCAGCGACACAGGCCGCCCGGACCGACGAATCGGCGTCTCGAAGGCGCCGGGAGATCGCGGTGAGGAGCTTGGAGAGGTAAGGGGAGAGAGAGTTGCCGTGGTGATCGGAGAGGACGGTGATTAGGCGTAAACAGTGGCGGCGCACCGGAGACTTGTCGGAGGAGTCAGTGGCGGAAATTGAGGAGAGAAATGGTGGTAGAGAGTCAGGAGTTAGGGTTTTGGCGATCGATTCGAGCTCAATTGCAGCGGAGGATTGAGTGTCTCTATCGGAGAGTTTGTGGAGGCACGTGAGCACTCTCTGCTTCAGGTCACGTGCCTGCGCTTGCTTCTTAGCTGCTGCCGACATTTTGTCTGTGATTGATTCTGTGTGGAATGTGGATAGTCAGTGTGGTGGCGCCGCCGTGGTGATCGGTGGCATTGCGGTGGCGATATTTATGAGAGTGAAAGGTAGATGAGATCGGTGGTTTTCCTTGCTTGTTCTATTTCTTTTCTGTTTTTGGTTTTGCCTTTTCTTTTAGCTTTTGTGGTTAGGAAAATGAGATTTGATGCAAGTTTTGGTTACTTTACGATGATTAAATATAATAATGGAAAGGAGTTAAGGTGGGCGCGTGGGATCGGGTGTCGTTATTGAATGTGTTGGTTGGATTACTATTTTGCCGCGAGAATTTATGCCTATGTGTACATGGAAGAAGTTGGTGTCATGTGTGTGTTTCCGGTTTCCCTCCTTTCCTTTACTTTACTGGGTGATCATGATTGTTGAGCAGTTGAGCATCTTTCTATCGACTACTCACCTAATAGTTTACTGTTCGCACTATATAATTCTTCATTATTGAGCTCATTATTTAACAACCATAATTGGTACTAAATGTATATTTCGATGGCATGTCGGAACTGTTATTACATCTAGATCGAGTTTCAAGTTATAGAGCATGTGTACTTTTCGGTGATTGAGGGTATAAGTTGTGAGTATACTAAAATCCACAAAACCACATGACATGTATTTTTAACTCTAATAAATTTCCTATGATTAACCGCATATTGATGGTATAAGTTGTATTGATATTAATTTTAAACTTTAGATTCTAGTAGTAGTTGGTGTGGGTGAAACAAAATGGTACTCCTATCCTTTGGCGACTTGAAAAGTTCAGCTTGGTTGATAATTTTGAGACAAGTGGTAAACAATGTCATTATTACGGCCTAGTTAAGGAATCATTCAAGCATGGTAGATTTGTAGGTGAGGTGGCTAGTAATTTCATAATGACGCTTTATCTCCTTGTCCTATTGTTGTGAATCACTGAATTGCATATTTCAAAGTTCAAATTACTGTTGATTTACAAAAAGGAAACAGTTCAAAATACTGTTGTGCCTAATCGGTTGCTAAGCTCGGATCATTAAAACAATAATTTTAAGCTGTAAAAGCCTAGCTTGAGAGTTATTTTGATTAAATTGGAGAAACTGTGGTTGTTTGGTGGAGTATATTATTGAAAGAATGAGCTATGGAAAACTTTAGTTAATGAATAATGATTGAGTTAAAGGTGCATTATAAAAAGTTAATATTCTTAATTGGATTAAAATTTTGTAAATTTGTTATATATTTTGCATGAAATGGTGTATTTAAATTATAAAGGTAATTTACAATAATTGGTTTTATTGTTGTTTGATAAGTTAGTCTCACAGCTCCCAAGATAGTTTCTACATAAATTTTCTAAAGACATGCATATGTTGTGAATAAAACTATTCATGTTGTTAATCAAAACGTCTATGTTCTCAAAATGGTGTATAAAAATACATTTTGTTAACATAAAAGACGTTCTAATTAATAACATAGATAATTCTACTGATGATATAGGTCCGTCTGTAGATAATTTATTTAGAGACCGTCTCTCTAGAGACTTTGTGTTGTTTGATTAGATTAAGGTTGTTAGGTATAATTAAAAAGGTAAAGATAGTTAAATTGGCACCCTAGTTAAATAATACTATAATATAAAGAAAAGTATAATTGTCAAATAGAGGGAAATTGTGTTAAAATTTTAGTTTGAAAACATCATGCCACACGTCAAACTTTTCTTTAGTTGATAAACAATTCATTAAAATTGGGAATAATTACATAGGGCTACCCATTTATAAGGGTGTTTCTCATATCACTACAAGAATTACAGAATGTAGACGGAAAGGCGTCATGTGACGGATCGCCAAACGGGCGACGGATTCTGTCGCCCGTTTGGCAACAGATCTGTCAAATCGCTTTCTGTAGCGACGGATAAGTTTATCCGTCGCTGAGCGTTGACCAAGATTTAAAAAAAAAAAAAAATTAGCGACGGATAGATCTATCCGTCTATATAAAAAAAAAAAAGCTCGCGCCGGATAGATCTAGATCTATCCGTCGCTAAAAGCCTAAAAAAAAAACCATATATCTCCTCCACCACTTCTCCTCCATTTCTCCTCTCCTCCTCCTCCCACCACCACCTTTCTCCTTCCACCACCACCATCCTCCACCACCACCTCCTCCACCACCATCCTCCTCCCACCACCATCTCCACCACCACCACCTCTCTCCTCCCACCACCACCGCACCACCACCATCTCCACCACCACCACCACCACCACCACCTCGCACCTCCCACCACCACCGCACCACCCCCCACACCACCACCGCCCCACCCCCCCCACCACCTCTCTCCTCCCACCACCCCCGCACCACCACCATCTCCACCACCACCACCACCACCTCTCTCCTCCCATCACCACCACCACCTTTCCTCCTCCCACCACCACCGCGCCACCACCACCTTGCCACCACCACTGCCACCACCGCACCACCTTTCTCCTCCCACCACCACCGCACTGCATTTAATACAAATTGATATTTAATATAAAAATTGAATACAAATTAATACGATATCTGAATACAAATCAATATCTCGTATCTGAATACAAATTGATATTTAATTAATCCGTATACGAATATAAAAATTCGAATACGGATTTTATTTTTAAAAAAAAAAATAGAAATGGGGCGACGGATAGAATCTATCCGTCGCCCCATTATCAATTTTTTTTTTAAAAAAAAGGTCAATCCGTCGTCCAATCCGTCGCGAATTGGACGACGGATTGTTATCCGTCGCCACAGCTCCAGGGGGGCGACGGATTTTCAATCGAGTCAGATAATACCGTCGGTCGCTATGTAGCTCAAATCGAGCTATATACTCCGATTTGAGTCATATCTGACCAATCGAAATATAAAGCTCCGATTTTAAAATTCATCTCTGATTCATTTTTTCGGCTTTCAATTTTGATGTTTAAAAGATATTTGATCTTGATTTAAAGTTGGGAAAATTTTACAAATTGCAATAGAAGTTTAGGGGTTTATTTGAGGTTTTTCGAAAAGTTATGGGTGACAATATAAAATTAGATATCCATGGACTGAATTACAATTTGTCAAAAGGTGTTAGTGTTTGGCAACTTCCAAAATTCAATAATCTAAGAGGGGCAAAATTGACTTTTCCAGGTTTTAATTCAAATTTGGTCAAGTTCGTCGACGGAATTGTAATTGTTTTACATCTAATTGGATGAAATCATAATTGTTCGACTAAGTGATACTAATGTGTAATTACGACATCTAATAAGAGGTCTGGATGTAATTTCCCCTTTAAATTGCATGAGGAACAGGCAGACACAATACTCAATCTGTCCTGTAATATTATAATTTGATTTGTAAAACCTACCATAAAATTATTTCTCATTTGATGATGTCAAAATCCATCATCCACAATTCGAGGGTGATAGTTTGAGACTTGGAGGAATACTTTCAAAAATATAGACAGAGAAGAGTGATATAGGCGCACATCGTTAGGACAACACTATGAGTGGGCATGAGTCTGAATTAGATTTAGGCTTGGATCTTGGTGAATTGAAACTTGATCCTGCTAGGCAGACTTTATTTAAGACTCGGTCGTCTCTTATTCTATTTTGACATCTTTATGATAAATTTGATACATAATATATTTATATCGTACCATCATTTAAAAATTAGAAAAAAATTATAGCTCAACCTTTGATTTCATTAATTTTTCACTATACAATAATACCCACCATAAATCTTTATCATGTCCTCATATTTTTTTTTTAAAAGATCACGTGAAGAACAAATGTATAGTTTAATTTGGTAAGTAACGCATATAATTCGCGACTCGCACAAACTATAATTATATGCCTTGATTGATGAAAGAAATGAGACGGGGAAATGCAAATTGGGTCCGAGTACTGATACCAACTGGATCGGAACTGGAATGGACTCCTTAGACGGATATCCTACTGGGCTGGATTGACATCAAGAACTTTAAAATTTCAACAAATCCGACATTCATGCCACCACATTTGGATTCATAATGACCATGTGCCAAAATACACCGAAAATGAAATGAAAAAATTCTAGCCAAACAACCTTTGACATTGAATATTACTTCATTCCTTCCAGAACAAATGACATATTTACTTTTGGGCACGGAGATTAATGTGCAGTGTAAATGATAGTGGACACAAATGCACATGGGTTGTAAATGTTACCAAAAAAGAAGTGTGATATTTGTATTGTGACATATATAAATTGAATATGTGACGTTTGTTGTGGGACGGATGGAGTATAAAAAAAGATCCAACATGAGTTGTTGTACCTCCGAGAGTATTGAGTTTATATAATGTTGTAACTCATTGAGTCATGAGTTAATATAGTGTTGTAATGCAGATGGTCTCTATTTGAATTAAAATTTTGAGAAGGGTCCCGACCTGTGATGAACCCAAGCAAAAGGAGCACTCCGAGTTCAGAGTTTGATACTAAATCAGTCCTCATGAATCAAGAATGAAATTTTAATGGGTCGAAAAATTGGAAATAAATTTTAGAGGGTTCAAACTGAAGGGAAAGAAAAATTAAAATAGGATAAAACAAAAAAATAGTCATCATGAGTCTCGAACCTACATCCTATTGCTCAAGAACTTGATTGATAACAATTAGGATATACATATTTTATGAGTATAAAATCTTGGGGAGTCAGCTGACCCAGCTTGACCCCCTTACATCCGCCACTGATATTTTGCTACATAGACATTTCAATGTCTATTGACTCATCGATGGCTAGAAGGTCTAAAATTCACTTGCATTGTACATATGGATATTGTGCATACATTAATATATGTACCTTTATTTTTAACGAATTAAAAAATATGTGTAATTCTTTAAGCAATATAAGGATCATCCGTCTAATTTAGAAAAACATACATTGCATATTAGAGAATATATACAGCTGCTTTTGGAGTTGACTAAGAAACTTCCAGTCCTCCACCCATTTTTGTTTACTCCAACATTGCCCCCACATATATTCCCATTTGCATAATTTTATGTCCTTGAACAAGCTAAGACCATAATTTCAACTATATTTCCTTCCGGTGGTCAAAGACTCTCCAAAACCCAAGTCAAGCAACTTTAGCATGATGTAGTAGACTAGTAGTATCAATTATCACTCATTTTTTATTTGGGTTAATCGTGTAAATATTCTAATTTTATTCAATAATACCTCTTAAAAAAAAAAATTCACCTCTCATTTTACTTCTATGTTACTTCTAAACAATTTTGAATGCCCGACACTATCCATTTGTTAACCGGATGGCGGATGGTCCCAACTCCCAAACAAAGTGTAGGGGCGATAAGCGCATTTGCTTTTCTGAAACATGAAAGACATAAAGAGGGGTTATTGTGGGAATAACACATACCTGAGGGGGTCCTTTTTGCAATAAAATACTACACTTTACCAATCTTCTAAAGAAAAATCAAAACGTTAAAAGGCACATAACATCTTCGTACCACCAAACACAAAAAGCTCAAGAACGACAATTAGCTCCAAAAATGGTGCTTGGGGAGAAAATCGGCCTGCAAGAAGATGTTATCCAGAAAGCCTGCAAACTGGCCATGAAAGCACACGAGAAATACCCTTCCAAACCATACGTTCACGACAAGAGTCGCAGTTCCAGGGAGGCGTTTTTCGCCTTCCCTGGATCATGGACGGTCGAGTATTGGTACGACACTAGCAGATTAAAGGCTTTTGGAGATGTTAAGGTTGACATGTCCAAGTTTCCATCTCTCAAGAGCATCGGAACAGAGGAAATAGCGTTGGTGAACGAAGTGTTTAGCAGGCGATTCGAGGTGCTCTTGATCAATTCATCACTTGTAACTGAGGTAATCTCTTATAACATTTCTTCATCCTTGAATTTGTGCTTGGTTTTCAAGAACTGTTCATGAGAAAAAAGTGGAAATTCATCTTCCGTGCTAGACTTAGACTCTCACTTGTGGTTGTTTTTGCTTCAGTGGACCAGTATAGACTTTGGCTTGCCTACTTTTGTTGGTTATTTGACTTGTCAAATGTGAGAATAAATGAACCAAATAAGCAATATTTAAGCTAATCAATCATGTGTTTGTTGGCTGGATTAGTCGTAAGTACCGGATATGAATATATGAATGAGAAATTGATGAAGAAAAATATCTGTTTCTCTGCTTTTAAGTCTGAAATTTTTGACACTAAACTGCATTAATTACAGGTGGAGAAAGCCATGCAAGAGAAAAAGCAAATTATCTTTGCAGGACACTCCTCTGGCGGTCCATTAGCTATCCTAGCAACTATTTGGTTCCTTGAGAAGTACACAAGGCCAAATCCCTCCTTGGTACCCCTTTCCTGGTGCCTAACTTTCGGATCTCCTCTTGTCGGTAACCGGACTTTCTCCCACGCTCTCAGGCGCGAAAATTGGGCTCGTTACTTCATCCACTTCGTAACCAAATATGACATTGTACCCCGTATAATGCTATCTCCTCTCCCACAAATGCAACCCATGTTTCAACCATTCCTGGACTTTTACAACCCCAAATCCCATTTGTATCAAAACGAGTTGTTTGGGAAATCCAGAGAAGCGTCAAAGTTCCTGCTATATGTAATGAGGAATGCTCTTTCTGTTACGAGCCATGCTGCGTGTTACCTCAAGGGGTGCACGAGTTTGTTACTAGAAACTGTACCTAGCATTATTGAACTTAGTCCCTACAGGCCTTTCGGGACTTACATATTTTGCACTGGGAGTGGGAAATTTATCGTTCTTGATAATTCAGACGCTGTATTGCAATTACTGTTTTTCTGTCTTCAGATGAGTCTTCAGGAAGAGAACTTGGATTTCGTTCATGGAATGTTCAAAGAACACTTGGCCTATGAGAGTGTGTTGCAGGAAGGTCTAAACATGCAAGATGTCACCTACTTGGAGAATCTAACAAAGATCCCTTTGTCCTCTGATGCTCTAACCAACGACGCAGCCGCTTTGAAGGATCTAGGCTTGGTATATTCCAAAATCCTGATAAATTCTCCATTATGTTGGTTGTTTCCAAAACAAGTTTGAGCTTGCAGTTGAGATACAATTCTTTCATGCATGGTCTACTTAGGCAAACGCCCTAAGGCTCAACCGCTCAGGAATCTAATTTCTGCAAACTAAAGATATAACTAGTTGTTTATATGCAATTATTGTAGCTAACTATTCGTATTACTTTCAGAGCACAAGAGCGAGGCTGTGTCTTCGAGCAGCTGGCGAACTAGAAGAGCAGAAACTTGCAAACCAGGAACGAGTATATTCTAACAGAGAAAGCATCAGGAAAGCATTGAACCATATACAGGAATACAAGACCTACTGTGAGATTCACAAAATTGGTTACTACGACGCCTTCAAAATACAGAAAGACAAGATCGATTTCGAAGCCAATCTCACCAGACAGGTGTTGACAGGGATATGGGACGAGGTCATTGAAATGATAAGAAGGTACGAACTTCCAGATGGATTTGAAGGCCGTAAAGAATGGATTGAACTAGGAACCATATTTAGGCGACTTGTGGAGCCGTTGGACATTGCAAACTATTATCGGCATTCAAAGAATGAGGACACAGGACCTTATATGTTGAAGGGTAGGCCGAGGCGTTATAGGTTTCCACAGAAATGGAGAGAGCATATCGAGATAATGCAGGCAGGGGCAAGCTCTGAGTCGACTTTCTGGGCTGAGGTTGAGGAGCTGAGGATGAAACCATACGACGAAGTGAAGAACAAAGTGATGAAGCTAGAGGAACAGGCATTGACATGGGTCCAAAGCGAATTGCTGGGGAAAGACGTTTTTTTCAACGAATCGACTTTTAGCAAGTGGTGGAGAACACTCCCTTACGACCATAGATCAAGATCATCCATCAGTGGTTATATGAACACAGCTATCTAGCAAACAAGAAAAGGCTCTATACTAGCAGCAATAAACCATGGAACGCCTAGTGCCCAGGCTGTACACTGTTGAATTCCTATGTCTGTGATATTGAACTCTATGTTACTCTGTAACATAACTTTTGCAGTGTAATCTATGGTGAAATGGACTATTTGAGCCGAGTAATTACAGTTTAAACTTGTGTAGTATCTTCAATTCCCCTTGTACAGTATTTTGTGATATCTGATTCTGAACTAACAAAATGCACCTCCTCTTAGCGGAATTTTATCAAACAGGTGGTGAGCTCTAGCTTGTTGATTCTACACAGGAACAGTAAAGACTAGAGAGACATGGGAATGTTGTGGAGAACCGGAAAGAGATAACTAAGCAAGTTATGGAAGAAGCCAAAATGGAATCAAATTTACCTACTTCAAAACACCTCCAGTGAATACGAAATATAGAGATTTCAAGATCAAATCTTACTTACTCGGCTGACCTGACCTTTTGATTGCATTCTGCTCTGGCGTAACACTTGAATTCTTGAAATAAGTACAATTCTAACCATACAGGAAAGGAAGCAAGAAATAATAGTATAGTTAAAACTTAAAAGTAGCAGTGAACTAAGAACGAAAACAGAGGAACCATTAAAAAAAAGAAGTGGAGCAAACTAAACTTGGGTTAAAGAGGGACCACACGCCATTGATTAAGAATTTGATTTCGGGAATAAGTGAGTATTATGTCATATACGAGACGGAAACTATGCCGACTGAGTGTAGCAAATAAAATCGCACAAATGAAATTTTATTGATTTGATGAGTGCGGGTACAATTTTCTATTACAATCCTTTGATTCTAGTCTTCTAATGCGGCGAACTTGGATCTTCAAAGTCTTCGCTTTAGGATTTTATGACTTCAAGGACGAGGAAACGATAATTCGGGAGCTTCTTGGCTTAATCTCGAATCAAATCGTGAATTTGGAGGTGTTTGAAGCGAACGATAACGAACTTCTTGAAGGATGGAAGAACTCCACGAAGAACGCTTCTAGATCGTCACAGAATTTGGCCTTTGATCTTTTGTAGAGGAAGTTTGGCCTCTGGGAAACGTTTCTTCAAGGTTTTTTAGCTTGATCTTGAATCTAACGTCGCTTTTGGCTTGAATTTGATGAAGAACTTTGTTCGGACTTCTTCATGGCTTTTGGATTTTGATCTTCGTGTAGAGGGAGTTTGGCCTTCGGAAACGTTTCTTCAAGGGCTTCTCAGCTTGATCTTGGATCGAACGTTGCTTTCGGCTTGAATTTGATGAAGAACTTTAAGAACTATGTTCGGGCTTCTTCAGAACTTTTGGATTTTGATCTTCCAATATCGTTTCTCCAAGTGTGCGAGGACTTCTTCTTGGATCAAACGAAGGTTTTTTTGCTTCAGTTGCCGGAAGAACTTCTTGAATGCTTCTTCGAACTTCAAAGTCGGATCTTGAGAGGATGAGAGGATTTGTGGGCACTTGCTCTTCACTTCTTCTCTTCTTCACTTCTCCTTCTCTTCTTCTTCACTTCTTATCTCCTCTAATTTGATGGAAGACCTCTATTTATAGATGTGGAAGAGGGGTAAGGATGGAAATCCATTTTTTAAAGTTTTTTTTTTCTTTTCTTGAATAATTGCATCACATTTATGATGTGTCGCGATCCCATTGGTCGAATTATCTTCTTCTCCATGTCTTGATTTAATTTGAAGGGTGCATTTTGACATCATCCTTTCAACGTGGCGGCGTTTGATCGGTTTTAACATTTCCGAGTATTCACATCATTTTTAATGTGAAGTAATCGAAAATACTTCATATTTTGCACGTGTCGCAATTTGATAGGCCATAAATGGAGTGTATTAAAATCGATTAATTTACCATACTATTTTGGAATAGAATTTGATAAAATTCAAATTAAATACGGTAAATTAAATTTAATGATTTTAATAATTTATTCGACACATTTTGCGTGTCTACAAATTACCCCATCGTGACGGTTCACGAATGACGTCGTGGAGACGTAAATCGGAGTGAATAAGTCATGACATGATCAATTTTGCTTACACAAATTTTGTATGTGTGAAAATTGTTCGAGATCGAAGACATTGTATCATTACTTGTGCTTGAGTAGTTGATTTTTCAAGTTTAACAATCAACTTACAAATGGCCAGGATACAAAATCTACTACATAGTACACATGTAGTGTACTATTGTGACAACTTGCTTCCTTTTCATTTCTTTTGTTGCTTCATGTCTCACAGAGCCGTAAAAAATAAAACTTCTCCTAGCAGCTAGCCCTTTCCTCCTGAATTTTGCTCCTTGCTTGTCCCCTTGGTGTGTGAATGTTGAACTATAAGTAGTAGCAAAATGCAGCCTGTTTTTGCATACCATCATCACCACCATTCACACCATTTGCTCTTTCTAATTTCTTCCATTAGCTTGAGAGCTAGCAGCTGTTGGAGTGATCAATGGGGAGCAAGGATGAGCAAGAAAGAGGGGCTACCAAAGACTAACCCGTATCGAGCAACATCTAGCAAGAACGATCTGAATCTTGTAACTCGGTGGCTTGTTCAAGGAGGCAGAGGATCCATGGAAGCTTTGTGCCGTGGCCGGGTTGGAGGAGGCGATGTCCGATTGGCCAGACGCCACTGCTGCAGCCAAGAAACAAGAGAAGCAACAATTTTCGTATGAAGTTAACTGCATAGCGCAGTCATAGGAAAATGACGTTTCCCATCAATTCAGCCGTTGGATTGCCTTGAAGATTTGACAGAAGCTCTCCAACACACGTATCTACAATGTGGACGGTGGAGATCGGATTCTAAGTACCTGAACATGTCCGAAATTGTTGTTGAAGTCTTCTGCTGCTGTTTGGGGGTGGAGGCGTAGACGAGATGTGGTGGTTTGAGAAGAAGGCGCGCTGAGCGGCGTAAAGAAGCAGGCGAGTGGCGGCTGGAGAAAGGGTGGTAGGCGGCAGAGATCACTGGCTATGGCAGAGGCGTGCTGGAGTAGCGTGTGGTGGAGCAACAGAGTTGTGGTGTTGCACGGTGGAGCTTAGCCGATTTGTGGCAGATGATGGTAGCTTGGGATACGAGAGGAAAAGGCGTGAGTGAGGAGGAGAAATGGCAGCCAGCCATGGATGAGTTTTGGTGGCTGGAGAGGAGAATTGGAGATTTGGAAGCGAAGGAGATGATTTTGGGGATTTTTAATCCCTTTTCTCCTTTTGTCTCTCCTATTCTTTTCTTTCCTTTTGCATTTTCTCTTTTTCTTTTAACTTATCTTTCCTTGT
Organism: Plantago major; assembly: GCA_026545765.1. Lineage (NCBI taxonomy): Eukaryota > Viridiplantae > Streptophyta > Magnoliopsida > Lamiales > Plantaginaceae > Plantago > Plantago major. Next base: position 84,915,308 of record CM048841.1, read on the forward strand.
ATTTTTGTTTCTTTCTTTTCTATTTATTTTGGTCCTTTCTATCTTCTAAGTTTCCCTTGTTGTTACTTGTAGAAAGGCATGGGTGATGTCCACTTTCCAAACGTCCACCCTTTCGGTATGACTTCGACTTGAACATTATGAATCGTTTTGGGAGATTTGGTGTCCATTAACAAACACGCCTCATATGTCATCTACAGAGATTTTCATAACTATATGGGGTTTGTCATGGCTCGTAGGGTTACCTGTGTTGGGTACCCTATATGACGAGGCGAATCCTGATGTTTTGAAAATTATCGATAGAGATGAAAAGGCGGTTGTGTTTGTTCCATGCTCGTGCCAATTCCTCTACCACGATTTCCACATATCAAATAAGAATGGGGATGGAGGTTGTCAACTTGAATTCCTAGCTCAGTGATCAATAACATGAAGATTTGTTGCATCAAGGGGCAGGAAGAGGCGTAACACCATACATTTCGAGACATGACCGCCTAACATTGGATGAAGACCACCACATTGAAGAGGCGTAGCACCATCCACTTCGAGACAAGACTACCCAACGTCGGATCAATGCCACCACATGAAGAGGCGTAGCACCATCCACTTTGAGACATGACCACACATCGTTGGATCAAGACCACCACATGAAGAGGCGCATCACCATCCACTTCGAGACATGACCACATATTGTCGGATCAAGACCACCACACCATCCACTTCGAGACGTGACCACACATCGTCGGATCAAGACCACCACACGAAGAGGCGTAGCACCATCCACTTCGAGACATGGACACACATCGTCGGATCAAGACCACCACATGAAGAGGCGCATCACCATCCACTTCGAGACGTGACCACACATTGTCGGATCAAGACCACCACACCATCCACTTCGAGACGTGACCACACATCGTCGGATCAAAACCACCACATGAAGAGGCGTAGCACCATCCACTTCGAGACATGGCCACACATCGTCGGATCAAGACCACCACATGAAGAGGCGCATCACCAATCAACTTCGAGATGTGACCACACATTGTCGGATCAAGACCACCACATGAAGAGGCGCATCACCATCCTTTTCGAGACGTGACCACACATCGTCGAATCAAGACCACCACATGAAGAGGTGCATCACCATCCTCTTGAGGCAAGGCTATCCAATATCGGATCAACCTGGACTATGAAGCGCAATTTGGGCATACCAATCAACCTCGATTTTGAAGCGTAGCTTGGGCATATTGATCATCTTGGAGTTTGAAGTTTAGCCTGGATATACTAGATTGGAGATTCACTCAACGATGACGAGTCAATGAAGGTTCCACAAGTAGCCACTTTGATTTATTCTTCTATTTCGCTAGAGCAAACCAACCGCTTTTACATATTTTGACTGAACTTAGAAATTTCTAAGCTGCCTACATACCTCCATAAGAGAGGATCAAGTCAAAACGTAGTTCAAAGATGTCTTTGTGATTGGGAGGGGGGTGCCGTGCACAGTTTATACTTGTGCGGGCCAGGAGTATCTATTGCTTAACCACCTTAGACTAGGTGGGGTATTTGAAGTTTAACCACTATAAAATGCCTTTAGTGAGGTAGGTTAACAGTTTAGCCATGTGTACTTCCATTGGTGGTCATCGTACACAGTTTATGCTCATGCGGGTCAGGAGCGTACTAATCTAAGCACCCCTGCTTTGTTTTGAGGGCTTCTGCATTTTTTCTTCTTCTTTTTTTTTTTTTGTTTTTTTTGTTTTTTTTTTCCGTTTCTTCCTCTTTTTACGGGTAGTATCGCTTTAAGAATTTCCCATTGATGGGGCCAATTCTCAATCCATCATCAGATTTAAGTTTGTACGAGCCGTTTGTGTACGCTTCTTTGATGACGTATGGCCCGTCCCACTTTGACGTGAACTTATTCCTTGTCTTGTGGGTCATGATGATCGGTCTTCTTACAGCGAGAACAAGATCTCCCATTTGGAAAGAGTGAGGACGAACTCTCTTGTTGAATGCTCTAGAGATGCGAGCTTGATAGCATTCGAGTCTTTGTTGGGCTTCCAGCCTTTTCTCATCCAGTGATTCTAACTCTTCCAGTCGTAGGTGAGCATTTTCTTCCTCAGTGAGCCCTTCTTGGATTGCGATCTTCAGGGATGGAATCTGTTGTTCCAGGGGAAGGACAACCTCTACTCCATAAACCAGTGCGTAAGGGGTGGCCTGGGTAGGAGTTCGATGTGTCGTCCTATAAGCCCACAATGCTTCTCCGATTCTCTCGTGCCAGTCCCTTTTCGACTTTGTTACAGGTTGCACAATGTTTTATTGAAGGCTTCTGCGAGACCATTGACTGCCGCATAGTACATCGAAGACTTCCTCTGCTTGAATTCAAATTGTTGGCACAACTTATCAATCACGATGTTGCAGAATGGCTTTCCATTGTCGGTGATTATGTAGCGTGGAAAACCGTATCGAAAGATAATGTTGGAATGTATAAATTCAGCAACGTTCTCTTCACTTCCTTAAGTGGTATTGCTTCCGCCCATTTAGAGAAATAGTCGGTTGCTGCCAAGATGTACAAATGACCGCCGGAAGATTTCGTCATTGGACCAAACACATCTAATCCCCATGCATCAAATGGCCATGAGGCGACAGTTGGGTGTAGCAACTCAGGTGGTTGATGGATAAAATTTGCATGAAATTGGCAAGGTTGACATCTTTGTGCATATTCCATGCAGTCTCGGACCATGGTGGGCCAATAGTATCCCATCCTCTTAATTCGAAAGTGCAATTTCAGACCCGACTGGTGAGCACCACAAACGCCAGAGTGTGCTTCCTCCATTGCTTGCACAGCTTCTTCGTCGCCGAGACATCGCAAAAATACCTCATTGAATGAGCGTCTATAGAGGGTGTCATTGTAGTATATGAAGCGAGCTGCTCGACGTCTAATTTATGTTCTATGGCGTAGTTCATGGGGAAACTTGCCGTATTTCAAGTAATCAACTAGAGGTTGCCGCCAGTCTTCTTTCTCGATCTCATAGACCTCCACGACATTGTTTTCTTCACCACCTTCACTATCTTCAAGTATAGGCGGAACGATCCAATTCTGACAAACGGGGATATGGACTCTCTTGTCAGGCATCACAAGAGTGGAAGCAAGTTTTGCTAGAGCGTCGGCTCGACCGTTATTTCCTCGTGGAACATGTTCGATTGACACGTCCTCTAACCATCCGATCAATTTTCTAGCATAGCAAACATATGGGGCTAGTTCAGGTTTCTTGACATCATAATCCCCTAGCACCTGGTTGACCACTAGTTTAGAGTCTCCATAGATGTTGAGATGTAATCTCTTTGCATCGACCGCCATCTCTAATCCGAGAATCAACGCCTGATATTCTGCAACATTATTTGAGCAATTTTGGGTCAAAGTGAATAAGTATGGCAGAACTTCCCCATTGGGCGAGAGAAACACAACTCCAGCTCCTGCCCCGTTTCTGTGTGAGGCTCCGTCGAAGTACATTTTCCATGGGGGGATTACTTCGATTGTCATAACGTCTTCATCAGGAAAATCTTCCGTTAACTCCCATTCCGCAGGTATCGGATGATCAGCTAGGAAGTCAGTTAAGACTTGCCCTTTGACGGCTTTTTGTGGCACGTATATGATTTCAAATTGTTGAATCTGTAAATACCACCTGGCAAGCCTATCTGAGAGTACCGACTTTGACATAACATACTTCAATGGATTAGCTCTTGAAACAAGATGAATTGTGTGGGCTTGGAAGTAATGCTTCAATTTTTGGATCACGAAGACGAGAGCCAAACAAAGCTTTTCGATGGGGGAATACTTTAGCTCATTTGGCATCATCATTCTGCTCAAATAGTAAAGTGCGTTCTCTTTCCCATTGTTGTTTTCTTGAGCCAACAATGCTCCCATGGAACGTTCTTGTGCAGCTATGTATAGAATCAAAGGGCGTCCGGGTATCGGAGCTCCTAACACTGGCGGCTTTATAAGATATGACCTGATGCATTCGAATGCATTCCTACAAGCATGATCCAAATTAAATGGAACATCTTTTCTCATGAGGTGACTAAATGGTTGACACCTTCCTGCGAGGTTGGATATGAATCTCCGGAGGTAAGCTATCTTCCCTTGCAAGCTTCTAAGCTCATGTATATCTTTTGGCTCAGGCATCTTCATGATCGCGTCAATTTTGGCTTGCTCAATTTCTATTCCTCGTTGTCGAACAATAAATCCCAGAAACTTTCCAGAGCTAACTCCAAATGCGCACTTCAAAGGGTTCATCCTCAGTTGGTACTTTCTTAATCGCTCAAAGACCTCCCTCAAGTCTTGCAAGTGATCTGTTTGCCTCCTTGATTTTACCACCAAGTCATCAACATAGCATTCGACGTTCTTGTGAAGAATGTCGTCAAATATCTTTTGCATTGCTCTTTGATAGGTGGCGCCAGCATTCTTGAGACCAAACGACATTACTTTATAACAATATATCCCTTTTGGAGTGCGAAAAGCCGTTAGTTCTTGTTCCTTTGGATCCATGCGAATTTGATTGTATCCTGAGGACCCGCCCATGAAAGATAGTGCTTCGTGACCTGTAGTGGCGTCAATCATGAGTTCTGGTATGGGCAGCGGAAATTCATCCTTGGGGCATGCGTAATTTAGGTCTCTAAAATCTACGCACACTCGAATTTGTCCATTCTTCTTTCTTACCGGGACTATTCCAAGTAGGGTATTTGACTTCACGGATGAAACCTGCTTCAATTAGCTTATTCACTTCCACTTCGATTGGCGGGACGAGCTTGCTTGACGGGAAGAGCTCCATTCTTTACCGAGAGTTGGTGCACCGCTATCTTGGGATTGAGGCCAGACATTTCTTTGTATGTCCAAGCAAACACATCCATGAAATCTGTTGGTCCAGATAACGGCAAAGTAAAAGACTAGGGGGGGGGGGTGAATAGTCTTTTAAAACTTTTGTCGATAAAAACTATTTCTCAGATATCTGAATAGATATCTGATACTTAGAATCAGAGCGCGGAAGACTTAATAAAGATAAGTGCAGAAATAGTTAAAGTGTGTGTGTGTGTTGCTGAAATGTAAATACAGAAAGGTAAATAACACAGCAAGTATAGTGGTATCTGGAGGTGGCGTAATCCTCCAACTAATCCACTTCGGTCTATCAGAGACCTAGAATTCACTAGAATAGATAATTAAGTTCACCCTACAATAAACCTATTCTAAGATTCTTAACAATTGGTTCCCAACCAAATGTTCCCCCTGAGTTGTTCCCCGGCTTTCACAGCCAAGTACTTCCTGTACTCAGAAACCTTTGAGTTATTCCCTAGCTTCCCAAGCTACGTACTTCCTATACTCAATAACCTTGGAGTTATTCCTTAGTTTCCCAAATCAAGTACTTCCTATACCCTAAACCTTGGAGTTATTCCCGATTTTTCAAACTAAGTACTTCCTGTACTCCACGCCAGTTATGGTGTTGGTGTGGGTTTGAGTTGTCAGATGCGCTTCTTTAATAACTTATTCATTATTCGATAGCTCGTGAATCAAGTATACTTAATACACTTTTCAATGTATGGTATCTTGTTCTTTTTACTGACCCAAGTCTTAGTTAAATGTTCAAGAGAATGAATCTCAGATACTTGATCTTTCGTTTCAACTCTTTCACAGATAGCTATGCTTGTTTAGGATCAGGACACTTAGAACTTCAGTGTTACTCAAGATCAAAAGCTTTGGTCGCAACAGAAAGCTTTGAGGATAAGTAAGTTTGCTTTGAGAGAGAGTAAGATGTTCAGCGTTTTTATGCAGTTCAAGGTGTGTCGTGTGTCTCTTCAAGCAGTCTAAGTGTTGATATTTATAGATGAATTTGAGTGCCGTTTGAATAGTATCCGTTAGGCTCAAATTCAAACTATTGATATCTGTGTATAATCTTAAAGGTGCTTTGTCTTCTTCTTCAGAAGCTGCCGTTGCTTTTATTCAGACATCTCTGTCCGTGCATTAAATGCATTGTACTATACTTTTTGTCCTGTAGTGCCAACGGAACTATGCTTTGTATCAGAGACTAGTGTTATCTGATTCTTTGCACGTCCTTATCTTCAATCTTCAGATACCACTTATATTGAAACAACTTTGTTTGCAATATATATATTTCTCTTTCAGAAATGTGGTTAAAGCTCAAGGTATCTGAGAATAGATATTTGTGGACACTTTCCTTGTTTTCAGATAGGTCTTTTATTTCTCAGATATCTCTTGTGACACAGTTTGTTTGAAACTATTCGTGTCTTCAAGATATCTGGCTAAGATATCTGAACAACTTCAAAGAATCTTGTGCGTTCTTCAAGTCTTCAATGTCGTTGATCTTGTTCTGCTTGGATGTCTTCTTCTTGGTCTTCTCTTCATAAAATAAAAATTACATTTTGAGACCTAACATCCTATACAAGATTAGCTAGACTATCATACTTAGTGAGTTTCCTATTTTACAATGTTCAAGTGAACCAAGAGTACTAATCACCTTTCTGAGACTAAGATAAGTCATCATGTTGCTGATCAAAATCTAAACAGATACAAAATATCTTACAAATTTCCTAACAAATTTCCCAAGAAATTTCCCAACAAATTTCCCAACAAATTTTCCCCTTTTTGATCAGTCAACGATGACTATCTTACCTATTACAAATCTGGATGAGTGAACAATCCAACACTTAATCTTTTCTTAAGATCTTTAATTTATTTAAATAAGTGCAGCAAGTAAACATCAACCAAATCACAAGGTGTGGTCTTTGCTGACAAGTTATCTTTTATAGATTACTATCTGAGAGTAAGTTCTTCAGATAAGTTACAAATAAAGATTACAGATAACTTTAATACATAATACAGTTAAGCTCGAACAAGAAAATACAACAAAAACTACGTAGTAAATCAGACAACAGAGTAACCAAGCTCCAAGTAAACATCCTAATAAACTAGTCTTCAAGTCTTCAATCTCTTCAAGTCTTCAATCAGATATCTCAGAGATCACCGCAAATTTCCTATCTCCAAACCTTTTGATGTCATCAGAATAGTCATAGAGAAGAGTTCTGACGAGTATCTTTGTGTCTCTGGCAAATCCACAGACCTCTTTGTAGGTTTTGGTAGGATTTTTCTTGACAAAATGTTTGACCCACATATACTTTCCCCACTTCCAGGCATGCTCTATTCTGATATCTGAAAGCTTGAAGTATTCGTAGATAATCTTCAGATATCTGATGTCACCCTTGTATTGCTCTTCAGTTAGATAGAACGATTCATAGGGTTCTACAACGAGTCTTGCTCTTGTGCCTGTTCCTATGATATTCAGAATTCTGTGCACATCATCTGGCTTTCCATATGGACATTCATCAGAGAGGTCCTTTCTCATGGATTCAGTTCTCTTGACAACTTCAAAATCCAACCAGGCTTTAATGTGATTGGTGTTGATCAAGGTTGGCTTATCTTTTCTCCATGCTATAAGTTGTTTATGGATTGGTTCTGGAAATCTTGAATTTACCAAGAGATGCTTAAGTTCCAGAATCCAATAGCCATTTTTCTGATTGATGCACCTGTAGACAAAGGAATCATTGTCATACTTCACATACTCTATTTTGGCTTCTTCTGGCCTGAGTGGAAGTTGACTTTGTCTTTGCTCAGCTCTCAGTCTGTTCCTTCTCTGTCTTGAATTCTCTTTGGGGTTGTTGCTTGAAGAACCACCACCCTGGATAGACTTGGTATTTCCAGAGGTGTTTTAGCTGCTAGGGGCTTTGCAGCTATGGGCTCAGTTAGGCTTTCAATTTTCCTTTTTCTGTGAAGAGGAGCTTCATCTTCATCAATTTCCTCATCATCATCAAGATTAGATCTTGTGAGAGTTTTACAGCCTTCTTCATTGCCTGGGGACTTGATTTGACCTTCTTCTTCTTCTTCAGAAGATTCATCAATCCCTTTAACTTGTCTTCTCCTTGGAGCCTTGGTACTTCTTGGAGGTTTCTGTGCCATGGCCCTTGTTATCATTTTAGTTCCTTCAGTAGGTTTCTGGGAAGCAGCTTGGCTAGAGGAGGGTTCATTGATTCTGAGTGGTGGCTGGGAAGTTTTCATGTTTCTTCTTCCTTTCTGAGCCGCACTAGATTTCTTCTTGTTTTCTTCTCCTTCTTCCCATTCCCCCTGACTTTGAGGTCCAGATTTGTACATTCTTTCCCCCTTAGTCATTGTTGGCTGACTCAGTCTCATAAAGGAATCTGAGAGAGAGTTAAAATGCCCTTGTAAATAATTATAGGCAGTGACCAACTTCTGAAGTTCGGCTTTGAGCTCCTGATTTTGCTTGATAAGTCCATTGTCCTTATCAGTGAGCTCTGCTAATGGGCCTAGGATGGCATCTGCTTTTCCAGCAGTGTAACTTGCCTCTTGGAAAGCTTTTTCAGCTAAAGACGCATCATCGTCCCTTATCATTCCTGTGTCTTTCCGAGCAATGACTATGCTAGTTGTTCTCGAGTGATGAGCTCGATGAACTTTCTCATTCGAGGGACGGAGGCAATTACTTCTTTGTTCTGTGAAGACATCTCCTTGTTCAGAGTAGCCAGTACTTGGTACCTGTTCATGTATTCATTGGAGTGAACATTTGGCAGTTTGCTGAAAATTGTAGGAGCAATCAGCTTCCTTTTTAAGTGAGAAACCGCTAGATGTTCATTGCGGTGTTCTGCCAAAGTCTTGTCTTCTTCATCATCTGAGTAATCACAAAGTTGATCTTCATCCTCTTGGACATTTTCATCGATTGTATCGAGTCCAACAACCATCTCAGAGATTGGTTTCTTTCCTTTCTGGGAGGAGGATGGTACTTCTTTTGAAGATGATGCAGCCTTAGCATCATGCTTGACTTCAGATACTTCTTCAGTATCGAGTTCTTTGGTGATATCATGCACAGATCCCGTAGCTCTTTAACCTCAGAGTAAGCAATCATTTCTTGTAAGTATTGATCTTGTAGTTGATCAAGCTTGTCTCTGGATTTAGCTATTTGATCTTCCAGTTGAAGATGGAGCGTTGTTCTTCTTCCAACAGGTTTGTCCGAGTTGAGGATCTGGTTTGAGTGTTTAATATTTTACGATCGGTTTCTTAAAGCTCAACTACTTGTTCAAGAGTAATCGCGTGTTGGGAAGATGGATGAGTAGATTTCTGAGGTGATGAAGACGGAGATTTCTGTGAAGTCTTCTCAGTTTGCTTTTCAGCAGCTGAGGCATTGTTTCTTTGTGAAATTCCTCCGGTCCACAGTGCGGGGCATCATCATCATCCTTTTGTCATTATCATCCTTTTGGTGATGGTGGGAGGTTCATCAAAGTAATTTTCATTCATTTCTTCCTCCTCATCATCTTCAGATACAAGATTGATCACCTCCGGGATAGTGATCTTCTGCCCATTAACTTCTTCTTGTTCAGAAGGTATAAATTGCAGAGTCTGGGGCAGGACTGGCTTGAATGCCATCTGTAATCTTGTCTGACCATTTGCCTGTTCAAAGGCATGTATCAAACTATGCGCCACTTCTTTGGAGAAATCCTTATGCACTAAGGTCGAATCGTAATCGCTCGGTAGGGAACATTGCATGGATATATGTCTCCAAGTCAAGAGCTCGTGCTCGATTGGTTGATCTGTGATTCTCAATATTTCAGAGAGATCAGAGCACCTTAACTTCTGCCATTTCTTGAAGCATTGAATATGCTTTGGCAGGGTGTGAGCTTTGAAGAAGTGAAGTAGGTCCCTTGTTTCTTCAATGGGAACCTTCTTTGCATCTGTTTGAGCCTGAAAGAAAGAGTTTTGAGTGAGTTTCAAAACTTTTGTAGATATCTGAATATAAGTGTAGTTTAGTTTCTGAGTTACCTGAGTATGAACATCAGGCTCAGATACTTGAACCACTGAGACAATGGGTGTCTCAGATATCTTGTTGTGAGGTGGAGACTTGGAAGTTTGGTCCTCATCAACCTTTCTTTCTTGAACCTGAGAAATAAAATGATCCAATACTTAGGAAATTGTTTGAAAGAAACTGTGCAAATATATGCTTTAATGAGTTCTGAGTTACTTACTTCCTCAATAGGAAGCTCAGAGTCATTTTTCTCAGAAACTTTCAGCTACGGTGTTCTTTCGGTGATGTTGCCTTGGGGGCTTCATCAATTTCCATTGATGCAGGGGATGTCGCAACTTTGTCCCCGTGCATTTCTACTTCTGATTGATCCTGTAAGTAGAAAGTATTGAATATTTTTAGAAGAGATATGAGATAACCCTAGTCGAAGAATACTTATCACTTGATTTGTCATATACCTTCATGCTAGAAGGCTCAAGATGTGTTCTTGAAACCTTGTTGTCTCTGGGTTTGTCTCGGCATTTCTCGCTTATCTTCTTCCATCTCAGTTGAAGCCTGTTAGAAACATTTATTTCAAAGATTAAGCACATAAACTTATAACTGAAGAAGTGTTATCTTAAGAATCCATTATTACCTGTGACACAGGCTCAGATGTCTTAAGAGGCGAGGTTGAGGAAACCTCCTTCTCAGTTTCTGAGGTAAGCTTTTCAGCTTCCTCTTGTTTCTGTGTTTCTAACTCAGCTTGTAACAAAGAAATTCTATGAGTGACAAGATTTATAAGCATAAAATTTTTCACAAGGTAAGAGTTAAACCCGGCCATTCGAAAGGCGGTTCAGTGATTGGTCTCTCGAACTTGTGACCTTTCTATACATTGGTCGTCTTGTCGGTCAAAGGGCTTTCTTTGCTTGAAGTTTCGGTACTTCACACCTTTCCCGAGTATGCAACTCAGGTTGCCTCCCCGGTTGATCATTACGAGTAGATGTCTCGGTTTGATCCTCTCGAGTTGGGAAACCCGCTTTTGCAGATTTTCTTGATATCTTGCATTCTTTGGTAAGTCGTGTTAGAACTTAGGATCCCGGATTGGTACTTGAAACAAGATCAATAGACAATGTTGCCAACAATGTTGTTCAACATTGTCTTCAACACAGCAAACAGATGGCAGCGGATGAATAAGAATGAAACTTCTATTACCAAGCCAATATATAGAAAAATATATTGGCAGCGCCGTAGGCAAAATATCTACTGACAGGAAAAGTAGATCTAATCAAGTGGGTTTAATACAATCACAAACGATTGATTAAACAACCAAAACTAGCCCTAGAAGAACCAACAATAAAAGCTATTCTAGGTCGATGTTTGAAAGAGTTATTCCAACAATGAATTCTCTTAGACAAACTCCAAAGCTAGCAGAAAATAAGAAGCCTAAACTCTTTTAATAAAATCTCGATTGATCATCAAGAAAGGCTCAATGATTGCTCGGTTGAATCCTTATATATATACTTGAGATATCGACAGCTCCCATCCAAGTCGAAAGGCAATAGGATCTCAGCAAAGGCAATTTTCCATGTTCTTGTTTTCTTCAATAATCAGCTAGAAGGAAATTCCCATATTAGTGTCTTCAACAATATATTTCCTTCTTGCTTTCTTCAACAATATTCTTGAAAGATTCTCTCTTTAGATTGCATTCCTTATGTCCAAAGCAACTCAAACTCTTTCCTTATTCCTGCAGAAATTTGAATTGATTGCTTCCAGTCCAAGTCATCAATCTAATTGGCCTGCTTGTTTCTATGTTGTCTGCTGTTGTCCGTAATGTTGTTCCAACATTGTATCGGCACTATTTCGCAATGTTGCACAACATTGAAATCCTGCAGTTCACAAACAACAACAACAAACACAAACATTGAACTGAATCATGAAAGATAAGATTAACTAATCAAGTGCAACTTGCATTTTCAATCTCCCCCTTAATCTTAGTCTTTCATCAAGCAATAGCATTCCTTTGGGCTCATTGATTCCTTTTGATTCAATAAGCATGTTTGAGCCCAACTTGAAATATCCTACAAAATATTCATAGAAAAACAACTACAAACATTGAACCGGTTATGTTACGAAGAAAGGTTGAATTACTAAACAAAGTGCACTAAATCGCACTTTCAATCTCCCCCTTAATTCTGATCTTTCTTCACACAACCTAAAACCAGTTTGTTAGTCAAATCGACAAGTAGGATTTAAACAAGTCAAGAGGAATCCTTTGTTGGGAACTGAAAGATAAAGTCCAATCGATCAATGCTGATGGACAATGTTGAGTCAACACATAACTCAACATTGCTGTAAATATGCACTTTCAAATTCCCTCTTATGTCTTTGTCTACTCAACTCCTTTGAACTCATCATGGGCATCATATCATACTTCTTTTGACAATTCCTGCACTCAGTAGTTAGTGAATAAAGACAAACTTGCGTAGAATCGCAGTATAAGTGCAGTAAACAAAGTCGTCTACAATGTTGACACAACATTGCAGTCAACACTGCACTATTCAATCTCCCCCTTTGTCTTTCTTCACAAATATAACAGGCATGAAACTACAGAACTCCCCCTCAACATTAGACAAGAGCAATATAACAAAATAAAGTATGTTAGCTTTTTGTTCAATCTCTTCTCTTCTCCCCCTTTTTTGAGAAGAAAGATATCTCTCAGATTATTCAACCAAGTTCACAGAAGGAGACAAGAAGACATGCAATGAGTTGTGGACTAGGACCTGCAATAAGAACTGTGCAATGTTGGAGAATGATGTTGAAAACATTGAGTTCAACACTGGCAGCCAAGATGATAGCAAAAGCAGGAAAAAAGTTTGGATCGGCTGGAGGGCAGTAATCAGGAATAGAGGTTGGATTAGCTGGAGAGCAGTGTTAGGATAAGAATGGATGGTCATGATGGGTGTTGTTGGGTTTGCCTTAAATGATCCTGCAAATATATATCAATGCTACAGAAACTGTGCATAACGATTAATAAAAGATTAAAGTTACAAGTAAAAAAGTTATCCGTCAAGTCATAGTAATCAGATAAACAGATAAACCCTAGGGAGGTTGACCAAAAATCTTGATCTTAAATAATGACTTGAAATGCAAGAACAGGAAAGCAAAAACCCCAAAGAAACACCTCAGACCTGAAACACCTCAGACCTACTCCCCCTCAAACCCAAAAACACACATAAAGGTCAGAAAGAGACGCACATATAAAAAGAGCAAATATAAGTCAGAAAGTACTCCAAGGACAGCCAATGTTGACCAGCATGTTGACTCAACATTGATGACAACATCGGAAAATCAGACCACTCTTAATGTAAATCAACCAGGAAACCAAGTCTCAAAATGTGCAGATTCGATTAACACCACTGATGCTGCAGGCAAAGACAGAGAGAGAAAGGAATACCAAAGAAACACACTCAACATTGCCTCAAGAAGTAAATTGAACAATTAGCATAAGTTTGAGTGGGGGTGACCATGAGACCGTGAACCATGTCAAATAATTGGAACACGTATGAATCCGCTCCAAAGCCGAAGCCTATGCGGAGTTAGGCAAACACACGTCTCATGGCATAAAATCACTCATTTGACCACATTGGGTAATTTGGTACTCAGAAAGTGAACCAGCAGCATTACGAGAATCGGCACTTTTGTGCGTGTCGGTTTCCAGTACAGGCCATCAACCCTCACGACATATGACACATTGGCCACGTCGATATCTGGATAGTATTTGAAACCTGCCCAACACGATCCTCGACGGAAACACTTCGAGCCCTTTTTATCATAATTCATTAGATTTATTAAGCATAAAGGACAGGAGGCAACATCAAGAGTGAGTCAAGGTACGAGTAAAAATAGCCAAAAAGCAGCAAAAGTGGGTTTTACATAAAGCAAACACACAAGAGACTCGATCCCTTTCAACCTTGGTTTCAAATAGCCTTTCAAACCCTAAGCATCACCACTGTAAGCTACAAAGCGAAAGCCATAGACCAAAGATGTACGTAAAGCCTGCATACACACACAACAAAAAATAAAAAATAAAGAAAATCAAAAGGCAACAAAAAACACATCACTTTTCTGCAGCCAGTGTTGACTGTGATGTTGAGTCAACACTGGTTTCAACATCGAAGATCACAAAGAGCACAAATCAAGAGATCTCCTAAGACTGAAGAATCTCTCACAATTCAAAGGCTTGGTAACAATATCTGCAAGTTGATTGGTTGTATCTAAGTGTTGTATGACTATTACTTGCAGATTGACCATATCCTTAAGAAAATTATACCTAATGTCTACGTGTTTCGTGCGTGAGTGCAAAACAGGCTTCTTAAAATTATTTATGGCACTAAGGTCATCACAGAACATCAACAAGGTATCACATTGAAGACCAAAGTCATGCATCATATTTTTCACCCATATCAATTGAGTAACACAACTCCCAGATGTTACATGTTCAGATTCAACATATGAGAGTGACACATTGTTCTGTTTCTTGAAATACCATGACATTAAATTAGAATCAAGATAAAAGCAACCTCCACTAGTGTATTTTCTATCATCTAGAACACCAGCCCAATCAGAATCACTAAATCCCACTAGATTAGTGTTTGTATCACATGCATACCATAATCTAAGATTAACAGTTCTTGATATATATATATGAAAAATCTTTTAAGAACAATCAGGTGTGGGATTTTAGGGTTAGACTGATACCTGGCACAAACACACACATAAAACATGATGTGAGGTATGCTGGTTGATAGATATAGAAGGCTGTGAGTCATTGTTACATAATGTTAGGTCAACATCATCTCCAACATCGATTCTTTGAGCATAAGACCATTAGCCATAGGAGTCTTTGGGTTCACCTATCATGCTCATCTCATGGGTACCGGATGGAATTTACCTGTGATGTTGAGCTCAATGTTGTGTCATCATTTCACAAGATTGACAATTTCTCCTTGTACACCATTTGGAGTTCTTGGTTTAGACACCTTTTAGGTTCGATGTCGCTTTCTCGAGTAGTGTCTTTAACTCGCTCAAGACTGCAACAACCTGCTTTGTTCTTGGGTACAGCGCTTTTCCGGATAGAGACATCGGAAGAGCAGCTTTGAAAGCATAATGTTGATGTCAATGTTGACTCAACATTGTTTTCATTCATCGATTGACTCTTCCGTGATAATCTGCAGATAGATCAATCGAACCATGTAGACACAAAACATTAGTAGAAACTGATTCCTCAGGGTTAGTCCAGAAAAGTGTTTCACGGTTTTGAGAATCATCATAGTCGAAAAAGACTTCTTTTGTCAATGTTGGACTATCAATGTTGGACCAACATTGTTTCTCAACATTGTTCAGAACAGCAGATAGGGCTTTGGCATGAACTTCTGGATCATCATCTTCCTGTTCGTCATCTGAAACATCACTGAGACAAGCAAGCATAGTCTTTTTCTCTTTTCGAAGAGTATTAGCACATTCATTCTGATAATGCCCCCATCCTTGACATTTAAAACATCTAACTTTACTAAGTTTACTAAGACTAGGGCTAGAGTTTGACACACCAGTTTTCTTTTTGAAATTTCTAGTTCCTTTTGAGTTGCTCGAAGAGCCTCTATTAGAATTCTTCCTGAATCTAAGTTTCTCAATTTTCCTAACCAAGTCATTGTAGGCTTCTTCAGTCATGTCATCAGAATCATCACTACTGCTTTCAGACTCAGTAACTTTAGCATTAGATTTAGAGTGAAGAGACATACTAAGGATTTTCGTACCTTTTCTTTCGTTATCAATTATCTCAAAATTTTTCAAATTGTTCATCAAGGTATGAAAATCCATAGTAGCCAGATTGTGAGTGTCTTCCAAAATAGTAACTTTAGTGTCAAATTTTGAAGAGAGAGAACGTATGGCTTTAGAAATCAGTTGCTTGTTGGAAATAGCATCACCAAGAAGTTGAACATCATTAGACAAAGTCAAAAGCTTTTCAAAATAAGAATCAATGGTTTCAGCTTCTTCCATTCTTAGATTTTCAAATTTTGACCAAAGCATTCGAAGTTTAGTTTGTTTGACACTATTATCACCTTCACAATGATTCTGAAGTAAGTCCCAAGCTTGTTTAGCTGTAGTGCAATTTTGAATGATTTTAAACATATGAGCATCAACATGTCCAAAAATGGCATTTAAAGCTTTTTCATTGTAAGAGCTTAAAAGAAAGTCACCTGCAGTGAAGCGTTCTTCAGGTATGGGAACAATATCTCCATCAGCATCAGGTCCTTCAGTAGGCCAGACAAATCCTTCTAGAACAGATCTCCAAGCTCGACCTTCAATGGACTTGATGTATGTCCTCATCCTGATTTTCCAGTAGTGGTAGTTCGATCCATCAAGCATAGGTGGCCTGTAGACACTTGAGTTTGCAACTTCCATTGTAGTAGTACCAAATCCAGACACCAGTAGTTAGGTGGCTGGCTCTGATACCACTTGTTAGAACTTAGGATCCCGGATTGGTACTTGAAACAAGATCAATAGACAATGTTGCCAACAATGTTGTTCAACATTGTCTTCAACACAGCAAACAAATAGCAGCGGATGAATATGAATGAAACTTCTATTACCAAGCCAACATATAGAAAAATATATTGGCAGCGCCGTAGGCAAAATATCTACTGACAGGAAAAGTAGATCTAATCAAGTGGGTTTAATACAATCACAGACGATTGATTAAACAACCAAAACTAGCCCTAGAAGAACCAACAGTAAAAGCTATTCTAGGTCGATGTTTGAAAGAGTTATTCCAACAATGAATACTCTTAGACAAACTCTAAAGCTAGCAGAAAACAAGAAGCCTAAACTCTTTTAGTAAAATCTCGATTGATCATCAAGAAAGGCTCAATGATTGCTCATTGAATCCTTATATATATACTTGAGATATCGGCGACTCCCATCCAAGTCGAAAGGCAATAGGATCTCAGCAAAGGCAATTTTCCATGTTCTTGTTTTCTTCAATAATCAGCTAGAAGGAAATTCCCATATTAGTGTCTTCAACAATATATTTCCTTCTTGCTTTCTTCAACAATATTCTTGAAAGATTCTCTCTTTAGATTGCATTCCTTATGTCCAAAGCAACTCAAACTCTTTCCTTATTCCTGCAGAAATTCGAATTGATTGCTTCCAGTCCAAGTCATCAATCTAATTGGCCTGCTTGTTTCTATGTTGTCTGCTGTTGTCCGTAATGTTGTTCCAACATTGTATCGGCACTATTTCGCAATGTTGCACAACATTGAAATCCTGCAGTTCACAAACAACAACAACAAACACAAACATTGAACTGAATCATGAAAGATAAGATTAACTAATCAAGTGCAACTTGCATTTTCAAGTCGAAATGGAGTTCATTTACCATTTCATCAACCACTTGTGGCTGTTGTGGTTGTTGTGGTTGTCTGGAAGCAGAAGATTGATCACTTGAACGTTCTTCCAGACTTTTAGATGTGGCGATTCCATCAGCATCTGCCAGCACTAAGATACCACTCATCAGGACTTTTTGAAGTTGTGCAAGAGAAATATTCCCTGATGAAGTGTTTGCACCAACAACCTTTGCTATAGGTTCAGCAACCTGTGGTGTAGGTTCTTCATCAGATACCTTATCACCGCCATCGCTTCAAAGAACCTTAGCCCTCTTTGTTCTTTCTAGGACTTGAGAGATGACTAGTTCATCATCTTCATCGTCAGAGCTCTCATCAGCATTGGGAACTGATTGGTCCTTTATTCCTGCGGTTTCTGCAGATAGGGCTTGGTGTTTTTCACCACTTTTGGCAGCATTTATGAGTTCATCAGCAAGGCTTTCTGCATTAGTCGCAACATTTCTGAAAGCACTTTCTCTTGCTGAGTCTACTTGTTCAGTAGTTGATAACTCTTTTTCAGCATTGATGAGTTCATCTGCCTTTATCAGTTCATCAGCAATGCCTGCATATATCTGAGAATCGACAACCTCTTTGGGTGTGTCTTCTGATTTGCCAGCAGACTTCTTTCTTGAAGTTTTGGGCTTCTTGGTCACAACCTTTTCTTCAGATACCTTTTCAGACTTTCGCTTCTTAGAACCTTTCTGAGACCCAGTAACCTTTTTCATCAAGTTTGTATACTCATATTTGTAGAGTATGTTACTGTTGGCTATTTCAGCCGTCTCTCTGAGCTCAATGCCAAGCTTTTCCAGCAAGTAGCATATCTTCAGACCATAACCTACTGTGGCCTTTGGCTCAGCTAGTCCTTTGGTAATCTTAGGCTCGAAGCCTTGAATCTTCTTCACGAACTTCAGAAAGGCGTACTTTCCCCAGTTAAAAGGGTTTTCCAGCCTTTTGTCTTGTTGATTCAGCAAGAACATCATCATCCACCGTTCTTGGCTTATCTGGTCAGCACCTCCTTGTAGACCATCAAAGCATCTGTGAAGAATGCAAGCCAGTACATCCCAGTGAACCAACAGATGTCTGGTTCGGATGTCAGCAAGCTTGAACTCAGTGGGTGTATCTGATTTTTCAAGATCACACACGTCACTGTAAAGTTCTTTAACACCTTCAAGGAGTTCATCATCCTTGGTGTTTATTTCAAAATCATTTCCAAGATTTTGAAACTCAAACAACTTACAGAAAGTTGTTAAGTCCAGAAGGATTTCCTTTCCTTGGACTGAGGTTTTAACAGACACTATTTCAGTGCCTTCAGAAACACAGGAAATTATCCTGGAGTTGTTGTAAAATTCCAACACATCGAGTGATGAAATTCCACTTGGGCGAGCAGATAGAAAACCCTTGATTTGTGCCTTTTCAAGCATGTCAAGAATCAATTTTCTGTCGGTTTGGTTCTCTATTGCAGACAGGTATTCCTCAACCATGGCACCACCCCAAATCATTCTGTGATTTGAAGTCCAATGGTCAGGATTAAAATTTCCTACCAGTCGGTTGTTCACAATAACCAACTCTGGTGCTTGCTTTTCAGCAGTACCAGTGAAGGATTGGGATTTCTGTGTTGAAGAGTTCTTGGAGGCCATCTCTTTATATAGTGTAGGGATTTGAAATTGGTGTTTGAAAGAGATTTGATTTAGTAATTCTTTGCAGAAAAACTTAATCTTGATTTGCAGAGATTGTAGAAGGTTTTGCAGAGAATCAAGAGAAGGATTTGCTATTTTTGTGCAAGATGAGTTTTCGGATTAGGCAAAAGTGATTTCCTATGCCAAAATCCTATATATATAGCAGTTGAATCCCAACAGACAAATACATACAAATTGATTTTGTGTGTACGTATCTGTGATTTGCAAGCGTGAGCAAAAGCTAGTTCGCATTAAATGCTTAGTGGGCCATGTCTGAATTTCAACAGTCCACTATTTACTGTGAATTAATTTCCACCGTACAGATCAATTGCTTAATTTCATCAAGGGTCACCATTGCTTCTTCAGCAATGATCACAATCAACAAGTGTAATTGTGTCCATTTTTGTGCAAGATGAGTTTTCGGATTAGGCAAAAGTGATTTCCTATGCCAAAATCCTATATATATAGCAATTGAATTCCAACAGACAAATACATACAAATTGATTTTGTGTGTACGTATCTGTGATTTGCAAGCAGGCATGAGCAAAAGCTAGTTCGGCATTAAATGCTTAGTGGGCCATGTCTGAATTTCAACAGTCCACTATTTACTGTGAATTAATTTCCACCGTACAGATCAATTGCTTAATTTCATCAAGGGTCACCATTGCTTCTTCAGCAATGATCACAATCAACAAGTGTAATTGTGCCCATTTAATGAATTTTGGCTATTAGCTATCTGAATCGCGTCTTTGTATGACCAAGAACACTGTTTGCATCTGAATCTGTCTTATACTTAGGATTTTTCCAAGTTTTTCATCAAGATAGAAACAATGCGAATTTCAAGAGAGTAGTTGACTGCAGATAGTTGTACTATTCTCCTTTGTGTTCTCCGTTTGCAGATTGATTCAGATATCTGAGTTCCCGTCTCAGAGATCTTAAGCTGTCTTTTTGCTCTTTAGCCTTTTTGACTTCTGGATACCCGTTCCAGTTTTCTCTTTTCTCTTTTCTGGATACCCGTTCCAGATACCTCTTCTCTGGATGCCCGTTCCAGATACCTCTTCTCTGGATGCCCGTTCCAGGTACCTGAACTTTTTCAGTTCATTGGTAGTTCCATTAGTCCAAGACTATGTCTTAAGGCTAAGAATCTACTTTCTTGTAGTGGCTTAGTGAAGATATCTGCAAGTTGGTCTTCAGTGCCAATCTTGAGTATCTCTATATTGCCCTTTTCAACATGGTCTCTGATGAAGTGATGTCTAACATCAATGTGCTTTGTTCTGGCATGAAATTTAGGATTCTGTGTAATCGCAATAGCACTTGTGTTGTCACAGAAAATGGGAGTTTTCTTCTCATCGAGTCCATAGTCTTTAAGTTGTTGTTGTATCCACAGAATTTGTGTTGCACAACAACCAGCAGCAATATATTCAGCCTCTGTGGTAGAAGTTGCAATTGAGTTTTGCTTCTTGCTAAACCATGAGATAAGTCTAGTACCCAGAAACTGACAAGTTCCTGAGGTGCTTTTCCTATCAAGCAGTGATCCAGCATAATCAGCGTCTGAGTACCCAGCTAAACTCAATCCACTTTCTTTAGGATACCACAATCCTACATCTACTGTACCTTTTACATACCTTAATATTTTCATAGCAATGTTGTAGTGTGTTTGCATTGGATTTGTCTGAAATCTAGCACATACTCCAACGGCATATTGAATATCAGGTCTACTTGCAGTGAGGTAAAGTAGTGAACCTATCAATTTCCTATACTTATGTTCTTCAACACTCTTATCTCGATTCAAGATAGGTCATTTTGGTTCCAATGCTCATAGGTATCTTAGCATTCTTTTCAGAAGGCTTAAGATTGAATTTTGTGAGCATATCTTTTGCATACTTTGTTTGACTAATGAATATTCCATCATTGAGTTGCTTGACTTGCAATCCTAGGAAATAATTCATTTCTCCCATCATGCTCATCTCAAACTTGCTTTTCATGAGATTTGCAAAGTCATTACAAAGTTGCTTGTCCTTAGATCCAAATATGATGTCATCAACATATACTTGAACTAAGAATAGTTTCCCGTCATGATTTAAGGTAAATAAAGTTTTATCAACTTCACCTTTCTTGAAACCACTTTCCAGAAGGTACTTGGCCAAAGTGTCATACCATGCTCTTGGAGCCTGTTTTAGTCCATCTGAGCTTTACGTAGTTTATAGACCATTTTACTTTCTGAGGAAACTTCAAAGCCAGGTGGTTGCTCAACATAAACTTCTTCTGCAAGTTCACCGTTTAAGAATGCACTTTTGACATCCATCTGATAAACTTTGAAATCTTTATGAGCTGCAAAGGCTAGAAAGAGTCTTATTGCATCCAATCTGGCAACTGGTGCATATGACTCGTCAAAGTCTAATCCTTCAGTCTGGGTAAATCCCTTGGCAACCAATCTTGCTTTGTTTCTGGTTATTTCACCAGATTCATTCATCTTGTTTCTGAAAACCCATTTAGTTCCAATCACAGATATTCCTTCTATAAATGGAACTAGTTTCGAGACTTTGTTTCTCTCAAATTGATCCAACTCTTCTTGCATTGCGTAGATCCGATCTTGGTCTCCTAATGCTTCTTCTATATTTTTAGGTTCAATATTCGAGATGAAACATCCAAAGAGAGAGTTAGCATTTTCAGCTATTGCTCTCCTAGTCCTAACACCCTGATTAATTGGTCCAATTATATCCTTTGCAGGATGATCTTTGATCCATCTCATCATAGGTCTAGTGCTAGTAGGATCAATATCCACGTGATCTGAATGTGAATCACTAAGATTTTGATTTGATACTTTTTCAGTATCTGAGATATCTGACATATGGGAAATGTCATGGATATCTGACACTTTTTCGATGTTAGAGATATCCGGAACATGCATTTCAGCATTCTTATTTTCAGATACCTCTTCATGATGAAGGTTCTCAGTAACCTGTTCCATTTCTGGAAAACTCATAGGAAATTCCTCATCATGTCTGTGAGTCATCTTGTTGTTACTAGGCATTTCAAGATTTTCTACGTCAGAGTCATCCTCACTTTCCATAATGATGTTTCTCCTTTCTGAGGATTCTTCTTTAGAATCCCTCAGTAATAGTTCTTTGAACTTTTCTGAGAGTTCATCATTAGGAGGTGTTTTCTTATTTCCTTCATAGAATACAACATGAATTGATTCTTCAATTTTCTTTGTTCTTTTGTTGTAAACTCTGTAGGCTTTGCTATCTGTGGGATAACCAAGAAAAACACCTTCATCTGCCTTTGGTTGAAATGTTCTCAGATAATCTTTCCCATTGTTTAAAACAAAACATCTACAACCAAATACTCTAAGATGTTTGATATTAGGGGGTCTACCAACCAAGATTTCATAGGGGGTCTTGTCATGGTGTTTGTTTATCAAACATCTGTTTTGAGTGTAGCAAGCTGTGTTTACAGCTTCAACCCAATAAATTTCACTTATTTCAGTGTCAGCTAGCATTGTCCTTGCAGCTTCTTTAAGGGTTCTGTTTTTCCTTTCTGCAACACCATTTTGTTGAGGTGTTCTTACAGAGGAAAGTTGGTGTTTTTTTTTTATTTTTTTTTTTTTTAAAGAAAAGAGCCGAAGCTCTCAGTTATTATTATATATGCCGAAGATCATGGCGGTTTGTGAGAACCCGCAAACACCAAGACTAGAATCATAGTTACATCCCAAATCAAAAATACACAAAATATTCTAGTCCTAAGAGTTAGAACTGTACTAGCTGGCCTGCTTAGTGTGCCAACAAAGCTGCCATTGAGTGTAGTACTCCAAGAGCCTGTGGAAGAGCCAATCTGCCAATAATGTGGACCAGTGGAAGTGCCAATCATAGTACGAAAGGAGCTAGTCCAGGAGCCATGAGCTGTGCCAGTCTGCCAAACGATGAGTCCAGGTGTAGTGCCAGTCATTGCGTCAAGATGCCGGCCATAGTGCCAAATTATGTTGCCGATATAGTGCAAGATGCTCCTAAGTCATGCGATCTTCGTGCCAATGCATACCCATTGCCGTGCCATCCTGCGCGCCAGTGTGCCAAAATGCCCCCACATACTTCTCCTAGTCTAGGCCGGGGCATTAGACAGCCTCACATAGGCTCTTCCTGACTTATCACTATAAGCCAGCTGTCTTGCTTTAATAGGCAAGTCTCCTGGATCATATATTTTAGAGGAACCTTCCAATAAAGCTGCACCTGCAAAGAAATCAGCCACTGTGTTGCCTTCTCTGAAGACATGTTGGAACTTTACATTGATGTCAGAACAAATTAGCCTGATTTTGGACAAGAGAATGATTAGTTTCCAGTTCTTTCTGAGGTGGCTCTTGGCTATGACCTGTAAGGCTACTTTAGAGTCAGACTCTACAATGATATTCCTCAAGCCCATCTCCTGACAAACATGGAGGCCTTGCCAGATCCCAATTAGTTCAGCATACAGAATTGAAGATCTGCCTAGGCAAGATTGATACCCCTTTAGCATCCTACCATCCTCATCCCTTATAACACCACCTGCTACAGCTCTTCTAGTTGTATGACAATAAGCTCCATCTGAATTTACTTTAACCCAATGCCTTGGAGGTTTTATCCAATATACTTTTATGATTTTTCTCAGGGGGGCTGGTGGTATAGTGATATGCCACCTCCTGGCAATAGTTGAGTCTCCTAGCAAAAAACATCTAGGGAAGGGTTTTGCTGCATTCAGTAGGAAAATCTTGTTCATAACCCTGTGAATGATCGAAGTAGATGTTATAGTGCCCCCTTTATGCTTAGCTTCATTCCTGGCCATCCATGAAAACCATCCTATTAAAACTGGTACCAATATTCTTATGTGGTGAGTATTGACATGATCTGAAGAATAGATCCAGCTTTTAAATCTTCCCATCACTGAAGCATGATCTATCAACTGTACTTGAAACAGATTAGAGAACCACCTCCACACCTTGCTAACTTGCTCATTGTATAGGAGAACATGATTAATTGTTTCCATTTCATTGCAGCATTGACATTTGGAGGATAGGATTATGCCCCTGGATTGCAAAACAACATCTACAGGTAACCATTTATGAAGAACCTTCCACCAGAAAATTGAGATTGTAGGAGGAATCCTAGAACCCCAGCAACTATGAAGAATCCTATTCTTTGCCTCCTTATGCCTGATCAGCTCCCAAGCAGACTTAGTAGTAAAAGAACCATCATGAGAGGGTTTCCAGATTAAGCTTGCTGGCAATTCCTTATTAAAAGGAATCAAAAATACCTTAGCTGCAGTGTTGATAGGAAGGGCTGCAGACAGTTTATTCCAATCCCAGTTATTTGAGTTAGTGAAATCCTGCACCAGGCAGATTTCTCTATCTCTGTTTTGTAATCCATTGAAGGATCCCATCCCTGACCAATCATCCTCCCAGAAGTAACAAGGACCTGAGCCTATCTTCCAAAAACAGTGAGCTTGTACCTCCTTGTTTACTTTAGTCAGCCTCCTCCATAATGGTGAATCCCCCTTCTGGGCTACTTTATCTCCTGGATAACCTTTCTTGCAATATTTAATCATCATACTCTTTGCCCATAGGGAATCTTGTTCCCTAAACCTAAACCATAGTTTATAGGAGAATGCTTCACACATTTCTGAGAAAGGCCTAACCCCTAATCCTCCTTCCTGTAATGGCTGACAAAGAGGTCTCCATTTAGACCAATGCAACTTTTTAGCTTCCTCTGAAGAACCCCAGAAAAACTTAGCTATATAAGAATCCAGCCATTTATACACAGTGATTGGAGGCTGGCAAACTTGGAGAATATAGACAGGCAGTGAAGATAGTACACTCTTGATTAGAGTCCACCTCCCACCCTGAGAGATCATGTGTACATTCCACCCTGCCAACTTACTTCTGACCTTGTCAATCAAAGGGCTGTAGAGTTCAATCTTCTTCCTTCCTCTAGATATGGGGGCTCCTAAGTAGAAGAAAGGCAGTTCCATTACTGCATGACCATCGGTCTTTCAATCATCTCCACTTTTGCATTCTTCCCTACATACAAACTACTCTTTGATATCCGATTTTACGGCACGAGGTTTTTCATAATGCTTTAGAAAATTCCAGATCTTCAATAAGCCAACTTTACTACCTTTAGAGAATAAGATCAAATCATCAGCAAAAGCCAAATGGCTGATAGCTAAACCTTTCTTTGTGTCAAAATACAGCTCTGGGGACCTCTTAAAAAGTTCATTCAATCCCCTGGACAAATATTCACTAGCAATTATGAAAAGAGCCGGAGAGAGTGGATCACCCTGCCTCAGACCATGCTTTGCCTTAAAAAAACCCTTAGCTTCTCCATTCACTATCACACCAAAGTGACAGTTCTCTATAGTCCCCATGATCAGTTTTATCCAATGCTGAGAAAAACCCAGAGCCTGTAAAATGGTAGCAAGAAAACTCCAGCTGAGTTTGTCATAGGCCTTCATCATGTCTATCTTCATAACCAGGTTGGAACCCCTGGTTTTCACATCAAGGGAGTTGACCAGCTCTTGAGTAAGCAAGATGTTATCAGATATGAGTCTCCCTTTCATAAATACACTCTGGTTTTCTGATATTATACAAGGTAGCACTGCACCCAACCTGTCATTGAGTAGCTTGGAGATAATCTTGTGTGAAGCATTACACAAGCTGATTGGTCTGTAGTCTGACCAACTTGAAGGAGAGGAGGACTTCGGTATCAAAGCCAAAGAGGTGGCAGTGAAGCCCAGGGGAAGAGGGGAACCCTGAAAATAGTCTTCTATTGCTTCTAATAAGTCCACCTTGATGATGTCCCAGCAAGCTTGATAAAAATGTGCTGTATATCCATCTGGACCAGCTGATGCCTCTCTTTTCAAGCCAAAGAACACTTGTTTGATTTCCTCCAAGCTAGGTGTTTCACAGAGAGCAGCATTAATCTCCTGATCCACAAAAGGAGGGAAGTTGCATAGATCAGGCTCTTCTGTAATAGCAATGTCATCTCTAAAAAGACTAGAAAAGAATGATATAGATGAATCATGTAGCCTTTCTGGATCAAAGATAACTGAAGTACCATCATTAATACTATTAATCCTCCCTTTACTTCTTTTTCTTTTCACCATGTTATGGAATAGCTTTGTATTCCTGTCCCCATCAAGTAACCACCTGCTCCCTGCCTTTTGTCTCCAGAAACTTTCTTCCATGTCTAGGGTAGTTTGAAACTCTTTTGCTGCAGCGCTGCATTTAAACTGGTTTTCTGGTGTAGGGTTCAAATGGTAATCCTCCTCAGCAGTTGTAACCTTTGCTTCTTCCTTCTCCAGCTTGAGAAAGAGATTTCCAAAAACATATTTATTCCACCAAGTGAGATGTTGTTTGAGCCTCTGTAACTTTTCCCAAAACTTCTTCAGGCCTACATTCCTAGCAGGTATGGCCCAATGGTTAGCTATCCCTGAGATGCAATCTGGGTGGATAAGTGTTGTATACCTTTGCAGGTACAAAACTCCTTTATGTACTGGTTAACAAACTCAGTACCATGGTCTGTTCTGATTGCAGATACCTTGTCATTTTTCATGACTTCAAGCTTTTTCAGCAAGTTTGGTATCTCCACCCTGGCATCAGATTTTTGTTTCAGAAAGACAACCCAAGTGAATCTTGAGAAGTCATCTACAACAACCAGACCATACTTCTTTCCTGCATAACTAGTTACAGATGATTCAAAAAGATCCATGTGTAAAAGTTGCAGTGGTCTAACACTAGAGTGTCTGATCTTGGACTTGAAAGAGATCTTAGATTGTTTCCCCATCTGACAGGCAGAACAAATACCTTCCTTTCTGAAAGATGTTCTGGGAAGGCCAACCACTAACTCTTTCTTGGCAAGTCTATTCAAAGTTTTGAAGTTCAAGTGACTCATTCTTTTGTGCCATAACCAGTGCTCTTCTGTGTGACCAGATTGACTCATCATGAGACATTCTTCAGTTGTGGCAGATGCCCAATCGGCAACATAAAGACTGCCTTTCCGCCGACCAACTAAGACTGTCTGATGTGACTCATTGTCAATTAGTTTGCAGTATTTAGCTTTGAATTTTATAGTAAAACCTCATTCGCAAAGCGGCTCATGCTAAATAGATTATATTTCAAATCCTTAACATGTAATACGTCAGTGATTGTTAAAGTCCCCAATTTGACGTTGCCAAATCCCAGAGAGGGATTTAATTCTCCTCCAGCAAATCTGATATCTGGTCCTGTGTTGCAAGCTTTGTAATCAACCAGATTTGCTTTGTCTCCTGTCATGTGCTTTCCGCATCCACTATCAAATAGCCATTGTGCTTTAGTCCAGGAGGCATTTTGCACACAACAGGAAACAGGAGATTAGGTTCTCATATCTTTGATGGAACCGTCAGAATTAAAAGTTCTTCCAGTAGGAATCCATTTTTTGAATGAATTTCTTGGAAATATGCTTTTGTCTGACAGGAACGTAAGGAGGAATTATATTTGAATGAATGTTATCATTAGTGAGAATTATTTTCTTCCTTGGTGTGTTCCTAGGTGCTCCATATGATGCTTTCAGATACCTGTCAGGTTTCTGAGTTTGCTTTTCAGCAAATTTAGCCTTCCTTGCCAGATTTCTTCTAGCCCTGGCATTCAGATTTTCAGTGGCTTGATTTAACTTCCACTTCTGATAATTGCTTTGAGCAATTCTAGCTTTCAGCCATCATTCTTTCTCCTGCTTGTACTCATGAGCAAGTTGTTTTCCGATGCCTTTGTAGCCAATACCGTTTCGAGCACTTGAAGCTATCTGAGATCTTTTCTCAGCAGCTTTGCTAGTCTCTGGTTGGTCCAATTTCTTTCCAGAAAAAGTGACATGGGAGAATTTGCCAGCTCCTGCAATTCTACCTTTTTGAGAGACATAGCACTGTGGGTGTTTACACTTTTCAGTGTTGTGTTTCCTTTTCGTAGACGGCGTCCAAGCTTTTGTTTTTGACTTGTTTTTCCCACAAAGGTTTGGTCGCAACTGCCTTTCCTTTGTCAACAATCTTTGTCTTCTCACCGATACTATAGATTGCATGGGAACCGTCTTGCTGAGTACTTACAAATGTTCTTCTCTCCTTACTCTTATTCAGAGTGATAGAACAATCTGTCTGTGTATTCAGCCCAAGTCCTTTCTTTTCTGAAGGATCTCTTAAGTAAGATTGTACTTCAGTAAGAGTGTCACTAGCTTTGGCATAAGATTGAAAAGATAATTATTTCTTCTTGAGTTCCTTGTTCTCAGAAAGAAGATCTTCATAATTCTTTCGTAATTCAGCCATTGCTTCTTTATGTGACTTTTCAGTCTCAGATATCTGAGCTTTGAGAGATGCATTTTCAGCATCCTTTCTTTCACATTCTTTAACTAATTGAGAATTTTCCTTTTCAAGAGAATTCTTTTCTTCTTCAAGATTTTCGGCTCTAGCTCGGATCATTAGAAATTCTCTTTCATAGATGTCAAGTTCTTTCCTGAGATTTTCTAGATTTTTTATTTCCTCTTCATCACTTTCATAAGTATAACAGGAATTATGTGTTACCTCATCAGCCATGAGACAGTTTTCTATGTTGGAGATGTCTGGAGCGTCAATTTCAGCAACTCCACACATTTCATTCTTCTTGAGGCCGAAGTCGATTATATCATGAGTAACTCCACATAATTCTGGTGATGGTAAGGTTGAGTCATCTGAATTGTCATCTTCAGAATCTGTCTCAACGTCTAGAGCATCTAGTTGAATTTGGATTTTCTTTCTTTCTTCAGTTAACAACGCTTTCTGGCTTCTTCTGAAGATTTTCCTATCTTTCTTGTCACCTGTCCTTAGTTTGTTGAGGGCAGGACAATCCTTCTTGAAGTGGCTAGGTTTCTGACAATAGAAACAGATATCGTTTCCAATTTCTGCTTCCTCAGTACATGATGCTTTCTGAGCTGGCTTGTTCAGCGAGCTTTGCATATTTTTGTACTGGTGATAGTTTGAGCCTAGATGCTTCTTCAGCTTCTCTTTGGCTTTCCTTCTTTCAATTTCTCGACTGATATATTTGCTCATTTGCTTTGCAGCAAGAGCATCCTCAGTTTCTTCCTTGCTTTTCTTCTTTTCAGAAGTTCCTTGAGTGACTAGAGCAACGTTTTGCAACTTTTTAGTTGTTTGTTCTCTTTGAGTTGTCTCATAATCAACAGTAGCAAGATGAGAGAAAAGTTCCACTGGAGTGATATTTGGCATTCCTTGGTTAAAATAAAAATTTGGTATGCTCCGATTGTGGTTAAGACTTGACGATAGTCTTAATCTTTTCGACCGGGAGTATCTGCTTTCCCCAAGAGCGCCATATCACTCATTAGAGTGGTAAATCTCAAATCAATTTCTTCCAGAGTTTGATGGGTCCTTGTTTGAAATTTTGAAATTTCAACTTGAGAACTTCGAACTTGTTTTCTTTGGTTTTCTGCCCGCATGATTTCTTCAATCATTGTTGTGCAACTTTCGCTTTTAGCACCTACGCTTTAATCGTATGTGCTCCGGTGTCGATCTGATAATAATATTACGAGCTTGACCATCCAGACGATTTCTCTTGGCATCTTCCGATGTCCAGAGTTCTCTGGGCTTTGGTTCGTAAATAACTTGACTAGTAGATCTCCCACTTGTTGACGCATCGGTTTGTGAAGATCCTTCGCTTTGATCTCTGTCTCTACCATTAGAAACCTCCATGACTTCTTTGAGTTGTTGAATGACTATTGGGCCATTATTTATCACTTCGATCATTTCGTCACTTATGGCTTCAAGGTGGAGCATCATGTTATTTTTCCATTTCTCGTAATTCTCTGGTTTGAGAATGGGTGCATCACTCAGAGACATACCTGCACACTTAACACACAAATTAAATAGTCCTCGAAAATGGACAAAGTTCCTTCACCTATCTGGGGATCTCGGTTCAGTGCAGAAGGCTTGTGAACCTCTTGCTCTGATACCACTTGTTGGTCCAGATAACGACAAAGTAAAAGACTAGAGGGGGGGGGGGGGTGAATAGTCTCTTAAAACTTTTGTCGATAAAAACTATTTCTCAGATATCTGAATAGATATCTGATACTTAGAATCAGAGCGCGGAAGACTTAATAAAGATAAGTGCAGAAACAGTTAAAGTGTGTGTGTGTTGCTGAAATGTAAATACAGAAAGGTAAATAACACAGCAAGTATAGTGGTATCTGGAGGTGGCGTAATCCTCCAACTAATCCACTTCGTTCTATCAGAGACCTAGAATTCACTAGAACAGATAATTGAGTTCACCCTACAATAAACCTATTCTAAGATTCTTAACAATTGGTTCCCAACCAAATGTTCCCCCTGAGTTGTTCCCCGGCTTTCACAGCCAAGTACTTCCTGTACTCAGAAACCTTTGAGTTATTCCCTAGCTTCCCAAGCTACGTACTTCCTATACTCAATAACCTTGGAGTTATTCCTTAGTTTCCCAAATCAAGTACTTCCTATACTCCGGTAACCTTGGAGTTATTCCCTGATTTTTCAAACTAAGTACTTCCTGTACTCCACGCCAGTTATGGTGTTGGTTTTGGTTTGAGTTGTCAGATGAGCTTCTTTAATAACTTATTCAGTTATTCAGATAGCTCTGTGAATCAAGTATACTTAATACACTTTTCAATGTATGGTATCTTGTTCTTTTTACTGACCCAAGTCTTAGTTAAATGTTCAAGAGAATGAATCTCAGATACTTGATCTTTCGTTTCAACTCTTTCACAGATAGCTATGCTTGTTTAGGATCAGGACACTTAGAACTTCAGTGTTACTCAAGATCAAAAGCTTTGGTCGCAACAGAAAGCTTTGAGGATAAGTAAGTTTGCTTTGAGAGAGTAAGATGTTCAGCGTTTTTATGCAGTTCAAGGTGTGTCGTGTGTCTCTTCAAGCAGTCTAAGTGTTGATATTTATAGATGAATTTGAGTGCCGTTTGAATAGTATCCGTTAGGCTCAAATTCAAACTATTGATATCTGTGTATAATCAGAATGTGCTTTGTCTTCTTCTTCAGAAGTTGCCGTTGCTTTTATTCAGACATCTCTGTCCGTGCATTAAATGCATTGTACTATACTTTTTGTCCTGTAGTGCAACAGAACTATGCTTTGTATCAGAGACTAGTGTTATCTGATTCTTTGCACGTCCTTATCTTCAATCTTCAGATACCACTTATATTGAAACAACTTTGTTTGCAATATATATATATTTCTCTTTCAGAAATGTGGTTAAAGCTCAAGGTATCTGAGAATAGATATTTGTGGACACTTTCCTTGTTTTCAGATAGGTCTTTTATTTCTCAGATATCTCTTGTGACACAGTTTGTTTGAAACTATTCGTGTCTTCAAGATATCTGGCTAAGATATCTGAACAACAGTTTCAGCAATCTTGTGCAGTTTCTTCAAGTCTTCAATGTCGTTGATCTTGTTCTGCTTGGATGTCTTCTTCTTGGTCTTCTCTTCATAAAATAACAATTACATTTTGAGACCTAACATCCTATACAAGATTAGCTAGACTATCATACTTAGTGAGTTTCCTCTTTTACAATGTTCAAGTGAACCAAGAGTACTAATCACCTTTCTGAGACTAAGATAAGTCATCATGTTGCTGATCAAAATCTAAACAGATATTTCTAACAAAATATCTAACAAATTTCCTAACAAATTTCCCAAGAAATTTCCCAACAAAATCATTTAACAGGGCAATGTAAGCAATTTCTTCATCGGCACTTAACAAAGCGCGCTTATGTACGTAGGTCGGGGATCATTTGAATCACCAAGATTGACCTCTTTTAATTCATCGATGGTGGCATTTACCCCTTCTTCAAATTCAGGGGGTGCTACTTCAGCATCTTCTTCTTCAATGACATCAAAATCCTTAAGGGTGATGTGGTACGATGATTCAACACTTTCATTTTCATCCTCAATATTATCTCGGACTCTTGTGTGGATTATCGTCACCCTTTTAACCTTGAGGGTTTCACCGTATGACCCCTTGATATCTTCGGTCCGCATCATGCGAGATGGAACTAGACTTCGCAGTTTTCCGGAGTTACTTAACTCGCTAGTTCCTGCAGTGCCTGATTTCATTGGTCCCAACCTTTGATACACAGACTTTTTAACTACCCCCAGTCTTTGACGTCCAGGTTTCCTAATTGCCCCCATTCTTTGATGTGCGGACTGTCTAATTGCCCCCAGTCTTTGATGTGCGGACGTCTAATTGGCCCCAACCTTTCAAAGACAGACTTGTGCAGTGATTTCTCACAATTTTGGGCAGAAGTACATTCGGTGAATGAGTTATCATTTCCGCTCACATAATTGCTTGTGGCTCGTTTTATGGTGATGCGGATAGGGTTAGGCCGTTGAAAACCGAGACCTTCTCGAGTTTTTCCACCACTTTGTGAGCTAGAAGATCCTGATGTATTTAATCTCAAAGGAGAGCCATTCTTAGGATCATATCCTGCCTTTATCAAAAGCTTGAAAGCATTTGGTCCAAAATGTTTATGTTCGACTTTATGTGATGAAGTCTTATGTTCATTCAAATCTTCGTGGACTGGTCGAACAAATCCCTTAAGGGGTGGTTGGACCATACTGGTGAGGCTAAGCTTTGTCAATGGTAGAGTAAGTCCACTCATCCCTTCATCTTTCGCATGTGAGACCTCACCGGGGCAGATCTGCGGAGGCAATTCTTCCTCGTTAGGATTTTTCACTTGATCTCTTAACTCGCCGCCAAACGAGTTCGACCCTTCATTTACATCCTTCATATGTGTTGTTACGGACATGTGTCCAATCCGTTAAGGGAGCCATAGAGCGTGTCCTAAAGCGCATCACGGCTTAATTAGCCAATTCAGTACTGGTCCGACCTCACATGGTCCGGCCAAAGTGAATCAACCAGTACGCTAAAGTCACTACACCCTCACAGCTAGTCCGAGCTAGCTGGGCAAAGGACTTTTAAACCTGGCTACGTCAGTACAGAGATGCCAAACAGACCGGACGAGAGAATCTCGGACGCCACCATCACATCAAGACCAAACGTATAATGTAACCATCGAGATACTCCGTGAGACTCTTGGCTCGGACATCCAGAGTCACCCAAGGGGATCAACCAAGGCAGATCCGTCCGAGGGACTAACATGGACCCAACGTGAACAAGATTACTCAAGTAGGGAAAAGGTCCAAACTACCCTCCCAGGCCCATTGATTAGTATTGGATTACTGTTCACTAATGGGCCATGGGCCAAAGGTAGCATTGGTGTCCAAATCTGAAGCGTACACTTGGCATCATCTTGTGAGCCACCTCATAAGCATATGATAACTATAAATATAGCACAAGGTCCAAGACCTTAAGGTAAGCAATATCAAGGGAGGAATCCCTAAGTCAATTCCCAAGTGTTATCATAATCCCTCATAACTATTACATTGAGAGCTTCCAACTCTCTCTTGAGTAAAGTCTCGTACCGGATTGACATAGGCAATCCGGGTAACCCATTCTAACCCCCCCCCCCCACTTAGTCCTTTCAGGTACGCAAGCTCAGACCAGTACTACGTCGGACCTCAAGTCGGAGGCGGGCCTTAGATCAGTTTGCTTATAATAGTTTAGTTAGTTAGTGTTGAGGGGTAAAACAACATTTTGGCGCCGTCTGTGGGAATCTTTACAAGAAGTTTTCGTGTTTTGAATTGAGCTGATGGCAAGGACAAGACAAACAACACAGGCTGGTGCTGTAGGAGTAGGGACCCCACCACCGCGCCCACGAGGACGCTCGCCCACCCGGGGACGCAGAGCCGCTGTAACTGGAAGGAGATATCCAAGTGAGGGACGCACGTCCAGCCCGTCCTCGGACGAAGGGGTCGTACGAGCTTCATCGGCAGAAGCTCAAGGCCCTGCAACAGGCCAACAGTTCACTATGCCCGATGGTCGCACTGTCCGCACTAGTGATCTCGGGCTAAGCGAGATGCAGTTCGATAGGTTTCTTACAATCATTCAAGGCTGCCTGGGGTCCAACAATGCTCCTCCTCAACACGCCACTCCGCCAGTGGTCACTCCTTCTCAGGCAGAGCCTGCATTATCGAGGAACAGGCAACACCCAATCCAAGAGAAGTTGGGAAACCAGCCACCTCAAGAGGATTTGCGGAACCTTCTCGACCGGCGGACGTCAGCCTCTCACGCTCGAGGTGAAGGAAGCCCAAACGGAAGGAGAGAGTATCAAGAAGGAGATAATAGACACCCAGGAGCTCCGCGACAAGCACCTCCTAGAAACAGAGATCAGGTGGCAGAAACTGTTCCAGCGGTCCGGATAGAAGAACTCCCTGCGGATGTAGATGTGCATCCGAGGACAGGAGAAATCATGACTGCCGACGAAATCTATGCTCAACAGAAGGCTTTGGAGGCCCAGATTCTGAATCTCGGATGCCTGGTAAAGGACCATGAGCAAATAACCACTAGTACACCAAATCCCTTGTGTGATGAAATCATGAGAGAAAAGGAAAGGAACAGAAACTCAGATCAAGCAATCCCGAGCTTGGAGTACTATTACGGGGATGCTTGTCCTGTTGGACACCTGACAAGGTACAACAACAAGATGGATTCCAAGGGAATGAGCGACAATACAAAAGCTCTCACGTTCTCATCTACTCTCTTCGGAACGGCTATGGATTGGTACACTGCTCTACCTAACAAGTCGATAAAGTCATATGCAGACCTTTCTTCAAAGTTCTTGGCTCGATTTGGAAAGGCAAAGAGGAGAAAGCGAACCGTAGAGCACCTGGCAGAAGTTATACAGCGGGAGCAAGAGGATCTTAGGACCTTCTTAGATCGCTTTCACGCGGAAGTTCTTCGAGTTGAGCCGCACAGTATTAAGGAACGGGTCCGTCACCTGTACGCTAATACTTTCAACTCAGAGCTCCGCAGAAAACTATCTAGTCAAGAGTTGAGGAGTGAGAAGCATTTAGATGACATCTGTGAAGAAGTGATGTACGGAGAGGAATATCGGAGGAATGTTCCAGTAAGAGCTGGTTCCAAGAAAGGAAAGGATCCGGTGAAGCAAGAGCAACGCCCGGGGAAGTTTGACTCGAAGAAGGATCACAGGGATAGAGGCTTCCACAGGGAGAGAAGTCCGCCGAGGAGATATGCGGATTATACCCGTCTCAACAGACCAAGATCCGACATCTTGGCGACTATCATCGAGAAAAAGCTGGACGTTCAATGGCCCAAGCCCTCTTACAACAACCGAAAGAATAGGGATGCAAAGGGGTATTGCAAGTTCCACAAGTGCCGTGGTAACGAGACTGATGACTGTATCCAACTAAAAATAGAGGTTGAACACTTGGTACGAGAAGGCAAGCTCAAGGAGCACATCTACACGGATGAACCCTCTAGGCACGATAGAGCGGAGCGAAGAAGGGAGGATAATGCTATAGAACTACCTCCCCGTCCGTTATCTTTGCCACCTCCGCCAGCTCACTGTCCGCCTCACACGGATAGACATCCGTATAGACACTGCGATGGCATGGATATGGAGAACCCTCCCTACAGCGGAGTAATCAACACCATTGCGGGCGGGCCATCAGGAGGTGACAGTAGGAACGCAAGAGAGCGGACATCACAAAATCTTCGGAACAACGATAGAGCGTATGCTGCTCCAGCGATTCAGGGTACAAACGCTATATTTTTCGATGATAGTGAGATTCCTCTTCCTACGGCAGGAGGAGAGGACATTGATGACCCAGATGTTCCGCTAGTGGTTTCCTTGACCATCGCAACTTATCGAGTGAACAAGATTTTAATAGACACCGGGAGTTCCTCGAATATCATTTCCAAAAGAACACTGGACCAGATGGCCCTGGGAAGAATCCAATATGAAAGGGTCCACACCTCTATACTGGGATTTGGAGGGGGAACAGTCAATTTCAGGAAGTGTTATGTTGCACGTTTCGCTTGGTACTTTCCCGGAAAGAGTTACTCAGTTGGTCCGATTTGTAGTGGTGGACCGTACTTTCGACTACAACACCATCTTTGGACGCCCGGGGCTTAATCAATTCCGAGCTATCCCCTCCACTCTCCATAACAGAATGAAATTTCCAACTCCCTTTGGAGTCGGAGAAGAGGTGGAAAACGTCCGTGAAGCCTGGGAATGTTACATAATGTCCACAAGAAGAAGGCCCGCCCGTCTTGGCGACCACCACGACTCTGGTCCGTTAGCTGCCGGCCATTAAAAAAGGAGAACCCGCAGATCGGAGTGGGGAGCCAAAAGGAGAAGTTTCCTAGAACATTGCGAATCGAGCCTCACGAGACTCTCAAGGAAATTGAGATTGTTGCCAGAAACCCGTATAAGAAAACAAGAATTGGGACCGAGATGACCGCAGAGGTAGAAATGAAGCTCATCGCTTGTCTCTGTGAAAACAACGATGTGTTCGCCTGGAGTACCGATGACTTGAAGGGGATTGACCCGAGGATCACTGTTCACCGTCTGAACATGGATCCCTCGATCAAGTACATCCGACAGAAAAGGAAAGATTTCGGACCGGTCAAGGATGCCATCATATCCGCTGAAGTGGAGCGACTCCTGAAAGCAGGGCACATTGAAGAAGTCCGTTATTCTGACTGGTTGTGCAACGTAGTCCTGGTAGAGAAGTCACCGGGCAAATGGCGGATGTGCAACGACTTCACTAGGTTGAACAAATTCTGCCCAAAGGATCCGTACCCCTTGCCGCGGATAGATCAGTTGGTTGACTCCACGTCTGGATGTGCATTGTTGAGTTTCATGGACGCATACCAAGGTTTTTACCAAATCCGAATGGCCAAAGAAGACATCAAGAAAACAGCTTTCTTCGCTGCTGGGGGTGTATATTGCTTCAAGGTAATGCCCTTCGGATTGAAAAATGCGGGAGCCACTTACCAGCATCTTGTGAATCAGATGTTCAAGGAAGAAATTGGGAAAACCATGGAAGTGTATGTGGACGACATGCTCGTCAAGAGCAAAACTGAAGAGCAACATGTGCACCATTTGAACAAGTGCTTCGCTATCCTTAAGAAGTACGGAATGAAATTGAATCCTGAGAAATGCACGTTCGGAGTAAAAGGAGGGAAGTTCCTCGGGTACATGGTTACCGAGAGAGGGATAAGCGCGAACCCAGAAAAGATCAAGGCAATCCTAGATCTGCCGCAACCAAAAACCCTCAATGAGGTACAACAACTCATAGGACGTCTGATGTCCTTAAGTCGTTTCATTTCACAATCAGCGAAGAAAAATCTCCCGTTCTTCAAAATCCTCCGGAAAGGAGAGGGCTTTGAGTGGACTGCGGAATGTTCTGAGGCTTTCGAGAAATTGAAAAAGTACCTCCATTCCCCTCCAGTGCTCTCCAAACCCGTCGAGGGAGAACCACTCTACCTCTATCTAGCTATTACGGAAGAGGCAATGAGTTCAGTGTTAGTACGAATTCAGGCTAACGATCACCTTCCAATCTACTATCTTAGCAAAGCCCTTGCTGGAGCGGAGACAAGATACGTGAAGATTGAGAAACTTTCATATGCTTTGGTTTACACCGCAAGGCGGTTAAAACCATACTTCAAGTCTCATAAAGTTGTGGTACTGACTGCGGAACCTTTGAAACAGGTCCTGGGGAAGCCCGATCAGTCTGGACGACTCTCTAAGTGGGCGATCGAGCTGAGTGAATACGACATTTGCTATCAGGCTCCGTCAGCCAAGAAAGCTCAAGTCCTCGCCGATTTCTTAGCGGAATATCCTGAGGCGGATTCAGAGAAGGGCCCTGACACACAGGCATTCGAATGTTTACTCACCAAGCAGGTTGGCCAGAAGCCAGTTCCACCGCAGTTCAACCCAGCAAACCTCGAAGACGCCCAGTTTATCAATCAGTCTCTATCTGCATCTTATGAGGAAACTCGAGTCAACCAGATGTTCCTTCTTGACGGTATGGCAAGCAAGTCCGTGCCTAACAACTCCGGACCAGAAAGCAGGGAAACAGAAGCACAAAGGTGGGAACCTCGGGAGCCTGCAGGAGATCTCCAAGCCGAAAAACATCCTTCTGATACCTGGATATTGGAAGTGGATGGTTCCTCCACTGGAAGAGTCGGAGGGATTGGAATCTTCTTTAAGAGCCCCGATGGCGCGGAACTTGACTACGCGATATCCCTGGAGTTCAAAGTTACAAACAATGAGGCTGAATATGAAGCATTGATAGTTGGACTGCGACTGGCAAAATCCCTGCAAGTTCGGAAGCTCAAAGCTTTCACGGATTCGCAGCTCGTGGAAGCTCAATTTTCGGGAACTTTTGCCACAAAAGGTCCTTCGATGATCAAGTATCTCGAGCTACTCAAGAAGGAAGCCAAGCACTTTGAGGAATTCACCCTAGAAAAGTTTGACAGAGCCTGGAACGAAAGAGCGGATGCCCTGGCAAAATACGCGTCCGCAACGGCAGCTTTGGATACAAGGAGAGTAATTTTGCTCGTTGTTACTGACTCATCCGTCATGAGTCTCAATTCCGCCGTCATGGTAACTGACACGGGCAAAAATTGGATGACTGACATCTGGAACTATCTCAAGGACGGATCTCTTCCAGCTGATCCGAAGAAATCAAGGAGCGTGCAATGTAGAGCGAACAGGTACTTTATACTGGGGGAAGATTTATACAAGAGATCATTTGCAGGGACCCATTTGCGGTGCTTGAGCCCGCAAGAATCAAAGACTGTGCTAGAGGAGATACACAGAGGGAGTTGCGGAAGTCATTCCGGGGGAAGGACTCTCGCCCAGAAAATTATACGACAAGGCTATTACTGGCCTAATATTAATAAAGATTCCGCCGACTACGCTCGGAGGTGCCCTGATTGCCAATACTATGCGAACATTCCACATCGTCTGACGCGTCCTATGATTTCGTCAATCATAGCGTGTCCATTCGACCAATGGGGCATTGACATAGTCGGACCGTTCCCGAGAGGCTCCCAGCAGCGGAGGTTCCTGATTGTGGCTGTTGAATATTTTACCAAATGGGTAGAAGCTGAGGCTGTCGCAACCATCACAGAGAGTCGAGTGCGGACCTTTATCTGGAAGAATATCATCTGCCGCTTTGGCCTGCCCAGGATTCTCGTATCGGACAATGGTGCCCAGTTCTCAGGACATAGGCTCAAGGAATGGCTGGCGTCCTTCAAAATCGAGCAACGTTTTACATCTGTTGGATACCCGCAAGCCAATGGACAAGCTGAGTCCACGAACAAAACAATATTCAAGATCCTCGAGAAGCGGTTAAGAACTTCACAAGAAAGTTAGGCGGACGACCTAGAAGGCGTGCTATGGGCTCATCGCACCACTGCACGGACCGCGACCAACGAACTCCATTCGCCTTGGTATATGGCTCGGAGGCAGTCATACCGTCCGAGATCGCCGTTGAGACTATGAGGATCCAAGAGTTCGAAGGCATTACCAATCTCGAAGCTCGAATATTCGACCTGGACATGCTCGAACAGAAAAGGACCGAGGTACTGGCGAATATCCATAGGTATCAGGCAACTGCTGCCCGAACCTACAACAGGAACGTTCGAGCGACTAACTTGCAAATCAGAGACCTAGTGCTTCGACGAGCCGACATTTTGAACATTATTGGAAAACTCAAGCCCAATTGGGAAGGACCCTACAAGATTGTCATAGCAAGAGTTAATGGGAGTTATGAATTAGAAGATGAGAACGGATATCCCCTCAAGCGTCCGTGGAATGCTAGAAACCTTCAGAAGTTCTACGCATAAAGATGGCTATGCGAACATCCGTCAGATCGTTTGGTCATCTTAGATTCTAACTACCTATTACACGAAACTCCGCCAGTTCTGTTTTTTTATGATCCTTTTGTCATTGGCCATAGAGCCCGCACGTGGTAATTGAATTTCCGGAAAATCAATACAACCTCTATCTTTTGATTTGTGATTTTTCGATTTATGCATCTGAGATTTAACGTTCATTTAACGACGAGAAGGAAAACAAGGGATTTTATTCATACAAAGACGAATTATACATAATCCTGTATGTGCAACTTACAATCTCGGATCGTTATCCGGACTTACGGACGCAATATGAAAAATGCAGAAAACGTCTCCGGGAATACGTCATCTCCCAGCAAAAATCGTTCCCCCGTCGGAAAAAGCTTCTTCCATATCAAGCGGCAAGTCTGGTTTTTGCGGAGGCAAGGAACTAGATCTACCTGCATACATGAAAATGGTTAAACGTGGTGGAATCCCTCATGATACCACCAAAACATGGCAACGCAAATCCCGTGTCCGGGGAGAACAAAGTGCAGACAGAAAGAGATTTTCGCCTAACCGGCTTTAGAGACTCAAACTCTCTTGAAATTAGGAAACCATTTCCAATTTAAGAGAGATTTGAACCACTAAAGTAGGGTTGGAAGAAAGCAGAGGAGACGGACAGATATACATTCAAACCGAGATAACTGAGATCTCTGCCCAACCGTCTTTAATGTCTCCAACTCTCTTGAAACTAGGAATCCTTTGCCAATTCAAGAGAGATTAGAGCCATTAAAGTAGGATGGGAAGAAAATAGAAGAGATCCGGCTTCGATGATTTACAAGCCATGATCCCAAAGACAAGAAGAGAAGAATTTGGGATCAGTTCACATGGTTTTGGCACTGGGGTCGTGCCTTTTTATAGAACACTCCAACCAATCAACGTCCGCCACGCAAACAGGTTGATGTCAGCAAGGGGCTTGAACTACCCGTTCAAGTCGAACAGTGTTGGGTCAGTTGAGTTATCTGACCAAACCCAAACAAGCCCATTAATAACGTCCGAAATTTGAATTTGTTAACCGCCTTACGACAATAAGTGCATCAACATAATCCGACGAAGCACGAATGAGAAAAAGGTGGCGATCTCATCCGATGAAAAATAGTTCGAATTTTATAGACAAAATTATCCGAACATTTACATACGAGAGGTACAATCTGAAAAGGTCCAAGGATAAGTACATACTTCTACGGGGCATACCCCGCCTTGTTCCCTCACCAGTTTCCGGAAGTCGAGCCTTGGGATTCCGAGCCACCACCTCGATCTTGACGAGCTTGCTGCTGCATCCGGATCCTCCTACGGATCAACTTCAGCGTCCGCTCCCTCTCTTCCTCAACTAACCTCCTAGCTATTCCCGGACATCGAGGGGGATCGCCTTCAAAATCAAGGATGATCGGGTCATCCGCAGTCCCTCGGCCTGGGTAAATTGGCGGATGCATGTTCCCACAAGCACAATTTACCCAATGTTGATATTCGTCCTCATCGGATTCAGACATCCTACAGGAGTTTGCCTCTATTGGAAAATAGAGTGGGAAAAACAAAAGAAAGAGTGGAGAAGGGTACAACAATGAAAAAGGAAGAATTATCACACCCTTATTTATAGTTTGCCTCTACGATCTCGCCACTTGTCGATCATCCGACGACTGGGAAGATGAAAAGACGCAGTAATCATGACTATTTCACTGTTTCACCTTCCTCCTTCTAGAAGAATTACGCATCCCAACGAATGAACGATCCATGGATCGGCGGGATGTTGATTTGATTTCTACATCGGACGCCATCTACAGCGATCCGTGCTCTGAAGAGGTGTGTAATTTAAGATAACTCAGCATATGAACGACAGATAAAAAGGAAGCAGAGAAGAGAGCAAGCAATAATTCGAAAGCATAGGAGGCTTAGCTCCTCGGTTAAATACGAATCAAATCAATAGTACATAGCGACATTCCGTGCCATCAAAAGATACAAATCCAACGGAAAAATTCAGCAAGTACAGAATTTCAACGGGGCATACCCCAGACTTCTCACTGAGGTGCGGCTTGGCTCAGACCAGCTTCACCAGCTTGGGGCGGATCGACAGGGGGCGTGTTGGAGACGACTTGTGCAGCAAGGGATTCAACAAGATTGAACAAGTTGAAATCCGCGGGAAAGCCAACGACCCGGGAAGGCAGGAAGAACCACTTCTGTAGGAGAGTCCGGTAATTATCGAAAGGCACAAAGCATACCTTTCGGAGGGCATCCGGAACCCACCTCGGGAGGAAGGGCCCGCCATTTTGAATCTCGATCTCACCCTCCTCGGTGACTAGTTCCGCAAACTCACCGCGGACAACTGTTCATCCGAGACACTGTCGACAGGGACCTCCACACCATTAGAATCCGCAGAAGGGATTAACCCTTTCGCCTTCCAGTCGAAGTCCGGTGGAAGTAGTCCCTTGGACTGCAGCTGCCCAATAGAAGACACGAACCCATCCAGGCGGGAGGCATCGAATTTGTCCGCCGTCAAGAACTTGAAGGAGTCAGACTCCATGAAGTCACGACCAGCCTGAAGACGGGCATATTGGAGGCCTCCGAGCAGCACATCTTTGGAATCCAGAAAAGCCTTCATTGACTTGTCGACAAAATTCTCCTGCCAGTCGAGTTCCGCCTTGATTTCTTCCCAGCGGCCCTCAGCTTATCAAACTTCACTTCTTGCTCTTTCAGTTGCATCTCCAACCGCTTCGCCCTCTCCGCCTCGTCGGCGGATGTGGCCACAGCCTTGTGCAGGTCCTCCTCAATAGTAGCGCGTTCGCCGGCCTTCCATTGCATGGCCCTGACGAAACATCCGAGCTGGGAGAGATCCGCAAGGATATAAGTTACATTTCTATCATACTAAGAGCAAGCCAAGGAGACCATGGAAAGATTACTTACCCACTGGTATAGCCCATCCAGCCCTCCGACCTGCTCAACCTCAGGGAGTCCGCAAGCATGCTCGTACTCCTTATCAAGGCCAGCTTGGTCAACAGGCAAGACAGCGGACAATTGCTGTCTCTTTGCCGCAGGGGGAGCCTCCGAGGTTGCTCCCCTCTTGCGTCCCGAGGTAATAGCATCCCGCATCAACACCTCCCATTGTGGTGCTGGAGCAGCGGAAGCCTAGGACTTTGAAGCAGTGACGCTCCGAGTGATAGGGGCTTTGCCCTTGTCGGGCACCGCCAAGGCCTGTGAATCCTCTCCAGCCTTGTTCCGCCTTTCTTCCTCCGTGGCAAACACTGTGGCATTCTTCGGATCCGACAAAGGAAGACCCACGGAAGTGTTGATGATTTTGGTCCTCTGACCAGCGGTGACCTCCAAGACTTGCTGCTCCCTCTGCAACCTT
Organism: Plantago major; assembly: GCA_026545765.1. Classification (NCBI taxonomy): domain Eukaryota; kingdom Viridiplantae; phylum Streptophyta; class Magnoliopsida; order Lamiales; family Plantaginaceae; genus Plantago; species Plantago major. The sequence goes on from CM048841.1 coordinate 84,958,456, forward strand.
TTCTTTTCACAGAGCGTCGACATGATGTAGTCGAACCAGTGAGCTGCACAATAAACCAAAGACGTCAGATACAGATATGTTAAAGAAGGACTATCAGAATTGCGAAAATACGTAATCAAAACAGAGTATCCCAAATAAGAAAGAGCACAAAGTTTCAAGTCAACAAATCCTTACTAAAGTCCGTCTTCCCTCCAACCTCCACTGCGTCTGTTAGTCCGCACAGGTAGGGATGTGGCTGACAGATTAATCCGTGGAACGGATAAGTAGGTGGGTTATGCTTTTTGTGGATCGCTGCCACCCACGGAGCCACATTCTTCGGAAGGGGGCGCCAATCCGGGATGCTCTCCCTTAGGAACTTTGTCGGCAGTCCCCATTGTTCCCGCTGTCTCTCGGACGCCCCAGGTTTCAGAGCCATCCGTACGAAAACGTACTTATCCCACCACTTCGATCCCAACGACGAAATGGAGTCCGAAATGAAGTTATAGGGTTTCCTATTCACAAAAGTATAGAAGAGGGGATTCCTGATCGAACGAAACATGAAAGAGTCTGAAGTTCTCAAAATTCTTGGTCGCCTTTCTTCTTACAAAAAACGACGAAGCAGATAAGATTACCCAAGGACTTTGGGATAACCTGACTCGGACCAATCCCAATGTGATTCAGAATATGCTTCAATTCCGTTGTAATGGGGATCTTCCACCCACAAGCAAAAGCTACCTCGTGCACACACATATACCCGGCGGGCGGGTTATAAAATGCGTATCCGGGCTCGGGAACCATGATTTCTACGGAGTCGGGGATCTCCCACTTCCGCCTCCATTCTGGAATGTCCTCCGCTTTAACCCTTGATGGAGATGTAGGAAGAAGTCCGTCTGTATTTAGTTCTCCAAATTCGTCCGCTATCATAACCGCGGACGTAGGACGGGGGAACTTGATTCGGGCAGCTTTCGCGCCACGTCCCTCAACTAATGGAAGACTGGACTGAACGGCCGCAGCAGGGTGTAATGCAATCCGCCGACTGGTGCGTCTAGTGGGACGAGCGACAGGAGATCCTTCTTCTCCTTCCTCCTCCTCCTCGTCTTCCTCTTCCTCACCATCTTCCTCCTCCTCATCGACACCTTCAGGTCTCCCAGACGTGCTTGGGTTGGACGGACATGTTTCCGCTACAACACGGTCTTCCACCCCAGCCTCGAACATCTCGACTTCATCGGCCTCCCGACCGTTGTCGCCTTCCCGCTCCACATGCAGTTCATTCGGATCCTCGGACGTCACAACACCACCTATAGTCCAAGATTGGACTAATGACCTAGTCCTAGCAAGATCACCCTGACCCGCTGCAAAGTTAGCCTGTGCTTCTGCCGCACCACGGACTCCTTGCCCAACATCAGAGTCCCTGGATAACCCAAGGCCCACAACTAGGAAATCTCCCACGGATAATGTCAAATCCACGGACCCAGTCCCAAAGTCTACTGTATCATTGTAGCCTGGTGCCTCGTGCTGGTTCTGACTATCGCTCCCGGACATTCTAGGGCAGAAGGAAACGAGTCAGAAATGATAGTAGTGATTGTCCGAGAGTTCGTTTAGGTATCTTCTTAAGTCAAAGAAAGCCTACGAAGTTCTACTTAACCAGGTTTTTCTGCATGAGGTGTAGTCTCGGCACTAGTGGCACTAACCTTGGCACACTGAAACGTGCCATCAGCACTATCGTCTACCCTACCCAGCACGCTGAGCAGGGTCAATTTACGGAAGACTGTGTGCCAATTGGCACCAACACATTACCAAATAAGCATGCATAATCAAATTTTGGTTACAGTGGGCATGACACACGAGATGAATCAACAGGACACTGGCAAAAAAATTGGCATGCAACAGTACAAAGGAGAATTGTTTCAACTAAGAACGCTGCTAAAGCCTATCACTCGCAACATCGGCAAATACGGACTCGACAATTTCATAATCGAGCAGGGCAAAAACATACGAGCAGGTAGTAAGCATATCACGAAAAGGAGAGAACTTAGGAGGAGTGAAGACGTACTTGACAAAGTTGACTGGACAAATTTGAACGGACGACTGAGCCTTGCTGCTTCTCCGAGGGTACGGATTCGAAGAAGAAATCTCGAAATTTTGCGAGTCTTACTTGCTCGGATGTGTCTTCAATTGCTCGGATTGCTTTGTGATTGCTTTGAGTTTCGATATTGCTAAAAGTGTGAAAGTGACTGATGAGCTCACTATTTATAAGGGCAATTTGGGGAAAGCCAAGAGTCACATCACTTGGATTTGAATCCCAGCCGTTGGTCCTCTCCAATCCAAGGGTTGTGCCGCTTCGCGAGTGGATGGCTGTCAGTACGTCGCATTTAATGCTTGACAGACGCGTCACATCAATCGGGCTTAGAACCCCAACCGTTGATGTCGTCCCGATCCAACGGTTGCATCACTTTACTCGGGATCTTGCCCCCGTGGCCCGGACGGACAACCTATTGGGCCTCTTTGTCTTACGGATCAGCGACCCGGGAGGACCAGTTCAACAATCGGTCCAACGGATAGCTTCCAGAGGGCTACGTCAGATCCTAACCGTACTCGGATCTATATATCTCTGATACAAATACCTTTTCCATCTACAGTCCGAGCTATTACATAACTCGGACTGTAGAAGGAAAGGGGGGGGGGGGGGAGAGATATATTGAATTCCTAAGAATACGGAACACGGATGACGGATCTCAACAAAAAGGATTTTTTCCTTTTTTCAGTTACCGATTCGGACACGCTCCACAACACACTTGTTCTTTTCATAGTTACCAACTATCTTCTACTAAGATACTTTGAAACTAGGGGGACATATGTTGTTACAGACATGTGTCCAATCCGTTAAGGGCGCCATAGAGCGTGTCCTAAAGCGAATCACGGCTTAATTAGCCAATTCAGTACTGGTCCGACCTCTCATGGTCCGGCCAAAGTGAATCAACCAGTACGCTAAAGTCACTACACCCTCACAGCTAGTCCGAGATAGCTGGGAAAAGGACTTCTAAACCTGGCTACGTCAGTACAGAGATGCCAAACGGACCGGACGAGAGAATCTCAGACGCCACCATCACATCAAGACCAAACGTATAACAGAACTACTGAGATACTTTCGTGAGACTCTTGGCTCGGACATCCAGAGTCACCCAACGGCAGATCAACCAAGCAGACAGATCTGTCCGAGGGACTAACATGGACCCAACAGGCGGAACAGTACTCAAGTAGGGAAAAGGTCCAAACTACCCTCCCAGGCCCATTGATTAGTATTGGATTACTGTTCACTAATGGGCCATGGGCCAAAGGTAGCATTGGTGTCCAAATCTGAAGCGTACACTTGGCATCATCTTGTGAGCCACCTCATAAGCATATGATAACTATAAATATAGCACAAGGTCCAAGACCTTAAGGTAAGCAATATCAAGGGAGGAATCCCTAAGTCAATTCCCAAGTGTTATCATGATCCCTCATAACTATTACATTGAGAGCGTCCAACTCTCTCTTGAGTAAAGTCTCTTACCGGATTGACATAGGCAATTCGGGTAACCCATTCTACCCCCCCCCCCCTCCCACTTAGTCCTTTCAGGTACGCAAGTTCGGACCAGTACTACGTCGGACCTCAAGTCGGAGGCGGGCCTTAGATCAGTTTGCTTGTAATAGTTTAGTTAGTTAGTGTTGAGCGGTTTTACCCCTCAACAATATGTTCCTTGTAATACTTGGAGTCAGCAAAATAAGATTCGACTTCCGTGAATGGTTTGCCATCTGCAAGCACCTTTCTCACTACTCCATTTTGGCAATATTGGAAGCATTGGTGTAAATTCGAGGGGACTACACCATTTTCATGTATCCATGGCCTTCCCAAAAGCAAATTGTTGGACGTCATGGCATCAATAACATGGAAGAGCGTCACTGATGACATATTGTCAATCATCAACTCTAATCTCACAATGCCCATTGCTCTTTGCCCTCCTTGGTTGAAGCCTTGGATCATCAGTCGACTACTAGCGAGGTCTTCTACATGTATTCCTACTTCTCTCATGGTATGCAGGGGCAAGATATTGACGGCAGAACCACCATCAATGAGTATCCTTTTCACCTTGTGCTCACGAGTAAAGCTGGACACGAACAATGGTCTGTTGTGAGGCTTAGATTCAAGTAAGAGATCTTCATCATTAAAGGAGATAGTTGTCATACAATCAACGGGTTTTGCCACTTCGGTGGAAACACATGTTTTGTTCGGGGGTTCTTCTAGTGAGGGTTGGTTAATTTTCTCCTCATGATTTTCGCCAGACGAGATGGTGTTGACATTTGCATTTTCCTCATCTAGCGAAATCTTCCCTTCCCGGGCCAATTTCATCACCTTCTCCTTCAAGACGAAATAATCTTGTATCGGGTGACTCACGAGACGGTGGTACTTGCAGTACTTTGGGTCGTCCGAACGACCTTCTTCTTCAGGTCTCTTCATTTCAGGCAACTCGATCAAATTATTCTTCAACAAGTTATCAAATATCCCAGGGACATCGGAGTCGAGGAACGGATACTGCTTTGCCATCAGCTCCTTCAGAGTCGACCTTCTTTGCTCGTCTTTTGGCGGAGCGTTGTTTGTTGGTGTATAGTTCACCTTTTCTTTGTCCTTTGTCGCCCTTGATACCTTGATCTTTGTGACGCTTGTAGTCATTGCTTCTTTACCTTTAAATGGAGGCTTACCCCCTCTCTTGGTGTCAATCCTACGCGATTCTTGCACGGGAGGATCTTCAATTCCACTTGAAGCCATACTTAATTCCATGTCATGGGCTCGAGTCGATAGTTCTTCGAATGAGCGTGGCATAATTCCTTGAAGAATGTATCGAAGACCCAATTGCATTCCTTGGATGCACATCTCGATTGCTGAAGCCTCAGACAATCGATCTTTGCAATTGAGACTCAAGTTCCTCCATCGATTGATGTAATCCATGACGGCTTCTTCTTTCCACTGGCGTGTGTTGGTGAGCTCAATCATGCTAACAGTTCTTCTTGTTCTATAGAAACGATTAATGAACTCCTGCTCCAGTTGATCCCAACTATCTATGGATCCAGCCTCCAAGTCAGTATACCAATCGAATGCATTGTTCTTTAGTGAACGAACAAATTATTTTACCAGATGGTCGCCATAGGTTCCAGCATTGTTGCATGTCTCAACAAAATGCGCCACAGGTTCCTTTGCCATCAAATTGTTGAAACTTGGGTGGTTGATATCCTGTGGGCATCCTCAAGTTATCAATCCTCCGTGTGTATGGCTTATTGTAAGTGAAAGATGATTTGGAGTTTTCATCAAGTCTCTCCTTCAGGGCACCCATGATGAATTTTTTCAATTGATTAGCTGGGATTGTCCCTTCTGGGGAGATTGACACTTCTCCTTGTTTTATATTGACTTAGCGTATGATGGTTCCTCATACACCACATGGCGTTTTCCTCCCCGCCTTGCTAGTTTCAGCTGTTTCCTTGCTTAAAATCTTCTCGGGTGTGAATTCTCGTTCCATAAGCTTTGCAATCTTGAGGTCTTGTTCTTGAGTATGCTTCATGAGGAACTCCATGGATTTTGTCAAAGCTAACACCATTTGGTCGAGTGAAAGATTACTCATTGTTGGGAGCTGAGGAGGGACCCCTCTTGTCCTTGGAGATGATGGCAAAGACCCTTCGTCATCATCGGATGTTTCTTCTCCATCTCTTTTGGTGGCAGTTGCACTTAATTAGAACTTCAAAGGCTTTGCTATCCAAGGTTTGCAGGTCTTCAGAACCCTTGGACTGCGCTTCATCTGAGGCTTGAGAAGAGTTAATTGTCTTCCTAGGAGGCATAGTGATTCACTAGAGATGAGAGGTAGAGACGTCCCACTGGGCGTGCCAAAGATCTGTAGCAAATAAAATCGCACAAATGAAATTTTATTGATTTGATGAGTGCGGGTACAATTCTCTATTACAATCCTCTGATTCTAGTTTTCTAATGCGGCGAACTTGGATCTTCAAAGTCTTCGCTTTAGAATTTTATGACTTCAAGGTCGAGGAAAAAATAATTCGGGAGCTTCTTGGCTTAATCTCGAATCAAATCGTGAATTTGGAGGTGTTTGAAGCGAACGATAACGAACTTCTTGAAGGATGGATGAACTCCACGAAGAACGCTTCTAGATCGTCACAGAATTTGGCCTTTGATCTTCTGTAGAGGAAGTTTGGCCTCCGGTAAACGTTTCTTCAAGGGCTTTTCAGCTTGATCTTGAATCTAACGTCGCTTTTGGCTTGAATTTGATGAAGAACTTCAAGAACTTTGTTCGGACATCTTCATGGCTTTTGGATTTTGATCTTCGTGTAGAGGGAGTTTGGCCTTCGGAAACATTTCTTCAAGGGCTTCTCAGCTTGATCTTGGATCGAACGTTGCTTTCGGCTTGAATTTGATGAAGAACTTCAAGAACTCTGTTCGGGCTTCTTCAGGACTTTTGGATTTTGATCTTCCTTTGCGACGGTTGATCTTCCAATATCGTTTCTCCAAGTGTGCGAGGACTTCTTCTTGGATCAAACGAAGGTTTTTTTTGCTTCAGTTGTCGGAAGAACTTTTTGAATGCTTCTTCGAACGTCAAAGTCGGATCTTGAGAGGATGAGAGGATTTGTGGGCACTTGCTCTTCACTTCTTCTCTTCTTCACTTCTCCTTCTCTTCTTCTTCTTCTTCTTCACTTCTTATCTCCTCTAATTTGATGGAAGACCTCTATTTATAGATGTGGAAGAGGGGTAAGGATGGAAATCCATTTTTTGAAGAGGGGTAAGGATGGAAATCCATTTTTTTAAAGCTTTTTTTTCTTTTCTTGAATAATTGCATCACATTTACAATGTGTCGCGATCCCATTGGTCGAATTATCTTCTTCTCCATGTCTTGATTTAATTTGAAGGGTGCATTTTGACATCATCCTTTCAACGTGGCGGCGTTTCATCGGTTTTAACATTTCCGAGTATTCACATCATTTTTAATGTGAAGTAATCGAAAATACTTCATATTTTGCACGTGTCGCAATTTGATAGGCCATAAATGGAGTGTATTAAAATCGATTAATTTACCATACTATTTTGGAATAGAATTTGGTAAAATTCCAATTAAATACGGTAAATCAAATTTAATAATTTTAATAATTTATTCGACACATTTTGCGTGTCTACAATGGGTTGATGAGATGAGCAACACTCTATTTGCAAAGAACAAGTTTGGGTTCGTAGATGGCACAATCACGACACCAGACAACAACAAAACTGAATTTGCCCTTTGGAACCGCTGCAATGCTATGGTGAAGGGGTGGCTTCACACTGCAATGGAAAAGGAGATCAAATCCAGTGTGAAGTTTGCAAAAACTGCCCGAGAAATCTGGATGGACCTCGAAGAAAGATTTGGAAAAAGAAGTGCACCAAAAGCATATGAACTGAAGAGAGCTGTAACTCATACACAACAAGAAGGACTTTCCGTATCGGCATACTACACAAAATTGAAATCACTATGGGACGAAATTCAGTTAGCCTTGCCTACTCCAAGATGTGAATGTGGTAAGTGTAGTTGTAACATTGGGAAGCAATTAGTTTCAAATCGAGAAAATGAACAATTGTATGAATTTCCTATGGGGTTGGATGATGCCTTTTCGGTCGTAAGAACTCAAAATGATTACATTATCCCAGTTCAGGTCCAAACATTTTTCAGGTACATGATTTTTAAAATGATCCCTAATTAGCAATATATATAAACAAAAATAAAAAAATTTCTTATATAATATTAGCGTAATTCACCAGTGGACCATATTTACAGAGAGACCTAAAAGTGACCGAAAGACATTGTAGCCAGGACATTGGAGTTGTACACACACATGCACACACAGACTGACATAAAATGTTCACCTACAAACTTTTATAATAATATTAATATTATTAATGTTTTTGGAGCAATTTTCTGATGTCATTATTAAAAGTAGAGGGAAGATTCACTCGGGTTTATAGAAATCCGTGTACAACTCGATGTTGAGACATATACCAAAATCAACCAAAAATTACAACAAACAAAATTAAGATCCAAAAATAGAGTGCTACGATTGTTACAGACGAAACTAGACTTTGATTCGACGTTAAAGAGTGGTCACTTGGTGGAATAGAGAACCAAGCTTGCTACTTCATAACACTATTAAGTGTTCCAAACCCCAAGTTGTGAGAAGGCTAGAGTGTCCATTCATTCCGATGATACCCAGCTTCATAACTTCTTCCTTTTGTTGAGCCTGACTTCTTCTTATGTTGCTTTCAATTCTTCTTGACAAATCCATTAGTCCAGGTTAACAACAAGCACAACCTTTTTTTGTAATGATTCTTGATTTTCTTGTACTTGTGTTAATACTATTTGCAGGGACAACTTTATCTAAACATGAATTTTCTGCCAACTCGTTCAAGAATGAGAATGAGAGGAGGCAAGAGACTGAGAACGATAGTCTTCTTTTCAAAAATAGAGGATTCAAGTTGGAGAGATTAACAAGGGGCTCTGTAGAAGAAGAATCACCGGTTTTCGACCTTGTTGATTCATTAGCTTTCTCTACCAAAAATATTATACGAAATGCTACAATAAATTGCAACACTTGAAGTTTTATTTGACCTACTCCAACAATTATTCTAAATTTAGGAGCCTATATGTGTTGTTGTGTTAACATCGACCTGATTATCCCTACAAATCTTAAAAGGGCAAATACAGATATTTGGTAATTTGTTGGTCATCGCCTCATTGGCCAAGCAAGTATCGCATCCAGCAACGGGACGCGTGGTCTGCGTGCGACATTACAAAAGCAATAAAAGCTTTAATAACAACCACATAACAGACAACTCTAAATTTCTAGCTTCTTCAACATTCACCCTCTACACATCTCAAAAACGAACCTTTTTCTGCAACCAATCCAGCTCATGGCTTCTCTTCTCAACGGGATTCCATCCTTTTATCTATCCGAAACCCCAAAAGCTTCCACCTTTAACCTCACCCCCAAATTCCCATCCCTCAGAACCCCCAATTCCAGACCCTTCAAAGCTAAAGCAGCTGACGTCAGCTACGAATCCAGCACCACCATCGACGCTCCAGGTAAGAACGACGACGACCCACTTCATAAATTCTTGAAACGTGACTATAAATGGGGTTTCAATCAAGAAATCGACTCCTTTACAATCCCCAAAGGCTTATCTGAGGAAACTATTAGGTTGATTTCTTCCAGAAAAGAGGAGCCGGATTGGATGTTGGAGTTTAGGTTGAAGTCTTATCAGAAGTTTGTTACTATGTCGGAACCTAATTGGTCCGACAATCGTTACCCGATGATCAATTTTCAGGATATTTGTTATTATTCCGAGCCTATAAAGAAGCCAACTTTGAATAGTCTAGATGAGGCTGATCCTGAGATTCTTAGGTACTTTGATAAGCTGGGAGTGCCTCTCAATGAGAGAAATAGGTTGGCTAATGTTGCTGTGGATGCGGTTTTGGATAGTGTGTCGATTGCTACGACGCATAGGAAGACTTTAGAGAAGGCTGGTGTGATCTTTTGCTCCATTTCCGAGGCTATTAGGGAGTATCCTGAATTGATTAGGAAGTATTTAGGGAGAGTTGTTCCTGCAGATGATAATTTTTATGGGGCTTTGAATTCTGCTGTATTTAGTGATGGTTCCTTTGTGTATATACCCAAGAATACCAAGTGCCCTATGCAAATATCTACGTATTTTAGGATAAATGCTATGGAGACGGGGCAATTTGAGAGAACGTTGATAGTAGCTGATGAAGGTAGTTTTGTGGAGTACTTGGAGGGTTGTACTGCTCCTATGCGTGATACCAATCAATTACATGCTGCAGTTGTGGAGTTATATTGCCATGAGGGTGCCGAGATCAAGTATTCCACAGTTCAGAATTGGTATGCTGGGGATGAGAATGGTAGAGGAGGGATTTATAATTTTGTTACAAAACGAGGTCTCTGTGCTGGCCGTCGATCTAAGATTTCGTGGACACAAGTGGAGACAGGTTCTGCTATCACGTGGAAGTATCCCAGTGTCATATTGGAGGGTGATGAGTCAGTTGGAGAATTCTATTCTGTGGCATTGACCAACAACTACCAACAGGCTGATACAGGCACAAAGATGATACACAAGGGGAAGAATACTAGAAGTAGGATTATTTCTAAAGGTATTTCGGCTGGACATTCAAGGAACTGCTACAGAGGACTTGTCCAAGTTATGTCGAACGCGGAAAATGCAAAGAATTCCTCACAATGCGATTCCATGCTCATTGGCAACAATGCTGCTGCTAATACTTATCCTTATATTCAGGTACATCCATCGAATATGGTTTATTTTTCATGCTCGTTTATTATTTGACTTGAAATAAATGATAATATATTTATTTGACTCGAAGCCTTGCATCTATATGGATCAAATTTTAGTATGTATGGTATGTGTTGTGTTCTGCTGCATGACCAGAGCTTTGTCTATCTATATACTATTTGGGCACTTGTTGGTTGTTTCTGTTTGAGATGCAAGTTTGTTTATATAGCATTCGTTATGTATCTAAATATTTCCTTTCTCCTCTGCCCTTGGTGGATAACTTGACATAAAGCTTTTAGCAAAAACTTGTCTATGTTCATCTACATTTTGTTCTGTAAGAAACTTGTATTATTATTACTGTTTTACCAATTAGTCAAGACATTGAGCATTAGCAGGCGATGCAATACTACTATTTTATGTTATTGTAGAATATAGTTGATGATAAGCAGTTGCCTGTGAATCTGTTACCTTGCATTTGATGATTAAAAGTGTGCTCTTCTTGATGATTCACTTGCCAACCTGGAGGATTTAGCTCAAGGTTAAGATTTTCCCTGAAGTTAGTGTGGGCTCATTTGTTATAATTTGTTGTTGATTGACTCACTTTAGATAATGTTGGATTTGAGAAAGGGGAAAATGTAGGTGAATGGGTGTAAATGGCAAAATCTCAGGTGGATGTCTTCTGATAGAGGGTTAGAGAAATTCACTCATAAATGAAAGAAAAGAAACAAAACCATATGCTTCGTTTTTTATAATACACACTGTATGTTATGGATTGGTCACAATTACAGTCCGAAAGCTAAGGAAACCACACCCAATTGTACATACCCTTGAAGGTTTATACGGCTAGTCGATCTAAAAGCAATATTACATTCATGATCAAGTGCTTTAGCATGATAGCAAAGTGCAACAGATTTACACACACTAGTTTTGTAGTTCCGTCCTCTGTAGCAATTACCAATATTTACATGTATGACTCCCTTACACATGTCCCTAACCAATATTTAGTTCAATATTCTTAGAAAGCTCGCTTATTCTTCCCACTGAACTCAAGGATGAGCTCCACACACCAGCTTAAGTTATCTCTATCACTGGAATGTGATTATGATGGAACAAGTGCAGCAATATAATTATAAAATATAACACCACATAGAGGGCCATTAGATAGACGAAAAGATACTTAGACCTCGGGTATTGACACTCCTGACCTGAGAGTTCAATGAGGGCCAATAGACATCGTGCCAACAAAACCCCAGGTACATAGAGGGCCAATTAGATAGACAGCAAGAAGTGATCGAGCTTTCTTGCACTTGAGTTAGAAGGCATGGCAAAGTGGTGCAGAACAATCTGCGCCATGAGATATAACTGAGTTGGGAAATACAATATCTTATTATAGACCTTTGTGATCTACATTCCAAACCTAGGTGACCGCTTTAAAACTTAAGGGATTATCCTTCAGGTAGTTGAATTGAACTATTCTATTTACAGGCAATTCTGTCTTTTACATCTTCTTTCTGTAGGCAGTTTTATATATGTGATTATTTTTTCTTCTTTTTATGTGACGAGATAAAAGTAAGGCACTAACTGAAGTTTTGGTGTTAAAAGTGATCATATTTTGTGAGAAAGGTGAAAATAGATACATAGTGTTCGCTGTCACGTCATATTTAGTAAATGATCTTTGATAAAAGCGGCTTAACTGTCCATGTTTATCCTCATATATATTTGCCTCCAAAATTTATTGGTAACATCAGTAATATCCTTAAATTTGTTAAGAAGAAGCTTGTATGTCGGTGAAAGCTCGAGTGGACTATGACAGTCCATAAGGCTCTAGTTTTCTGGTTACTTCAATTGTTTGTAAATATATATCAGGCTCCCGTAGTAATTAATTAATCTTGTCATGTGAAACAGACAAAAAACCCTACAGCGCGTATAGAACATGAAGCAACAACCTCCAAAATTGGTGAAGATCAGCTATTCTACTTTCAACAAAGAGGTATCGACTACGAGAAAGCTATGGCAGCCATGATTTCTGGGTTTTGTCGGGATGTGTTCAATGAACTCCCAGATGAGTTTGGTGCTGAGGTGAACCAGCTCATGAGCTTGAAGCTTGAAGGGTCTGTTGGTTAGGCTGCGGAAGTGGTGAAGCAACAATCATCAGGTTTACTAATGAATTTGTAGATCTTTTTTGTAAGTTTTGGCTGTAGAATGTAACATATTCTATATAAAAGTTGGACAGACTTCGCCCTGCAACACTGCAGAATGTACCATATGCTATCTTTAAATTGGTGGTCTCTCTCTGCCTTGTAAGTTTTGACCATAGAATAAAACATATTCAATATTCAAATGGGAGGGCTTTGCCCACCTATCTTCTCTAATTTTTACCTCTGTGCTCTTCCACCGTCCGAAGGCGGTGATTAGTTGGGTGCAGTTTAATGCTTTGCGTCACTGAAATTCAGCCGGCAAAGCCCATTAAAATTTTCCGGCTTCAATTGGAAAGACTGTTGGAGCCGTATTCTGAAATACTCCCTCCATTTCAGAAAAAGTGTTACATTTTGACTTTGACCGGTTAACTGTCTTCGAGTTTGACCATAAATTACTCATAAACGATAATAGTATTAAATTTTTACTATATAATTTTAATAATTTATTTATTAATATCGTTTAAGAAAGAAATTGCCAATAAATCATAAATGACCGCGTATAAGAAACGTAAATAACTTTTCTAAAATGGAAGAAGATATATAGAAGTGATATGCCGTTCCGAAAGTGCACGGTGACCTCCATGTAAACAGGCATACATGCCTCAGTAATTATTACCTTCAACCATCAAACCTTTCATATTTTTCACCCCACCATTCATAAGGTGAAAATCTTTCAAGAGTCCACACCACTGCCTTCGGTTTTTAGGAAGCTCTGCAAGGCGATTTTCGTGTGACGTTAACAAATTTATGTCAATTTGTCAATTATTTCTTGTACCATCCTCAGTTTCCAAGATTCTTCTGCAATCTGTAATCTTTGCTTGCTAGCTTTGGAGTCAAGATAAAACAGGGGAAGAACAGTCAAACTTCTGAAAAGATTAATGAGCCTGTGACCTGTGTATACGGCCTGTAAGTTCTACGTATTTTTTTGGTGCCTGATAGTGCATTGAAAGTCAAGAGCATATTAATGCCTTTCTCAAACCGGATTATTGAATGTGACATAAAAGTGTAGTGTACATATGACATTAATGGTGGGATTAAGGGGTTAATTTTAGATTGTTTTCCACATTTAATATCTTTTATTGTTTCATTATTGAGGTGTGTTTGTAATTAATTAGCTCTATAATCGTTAATGGTAGCCTACCATCCACTAATCACTAACAGCATCACTCCGTATAATCCTTATTTGAAAAAACGAACGTTGCAGTTCATGACATCAGGCCATGTTCTCGAAGAGTTTTTGGATAATTTGCACTGTTCATTCCTTTTTTAGGGTGATGGTCCCATTTAAAAAATTTACTACACAAAATGTACAAGAACTAAGGACAAAAATTATGCACTTTTGATCATTTGCACAATCTTCCAATTTCCAACATATTTGGGATTTTTCTACTCTTTTTCATAAAAGTACATGGCATGCTTTTCTTTTGTTTTCTTCTTCAAAAACCTTTTTGATGATTGGTAATTATACAATATGGTAGTAAATATTTTACTAAACTAATTTATAAATGTTCAATAATTTGACTTCTTCTGTGATTGTAACTTTGTAATTGTAAGGGAACATCGGAAAATCGGAACTAGGAGCGCGTGTTTGAAAATACGAAAAACCAAACCAACATAAACGGTCTAGTTTTCCTTTTGCTATTTTAAAGCAAATTGGTTTTCGTTTCAGTGATTTTTGGCTATTTACCCAAGACCAAAATTCTAAAAATGTACACATATTTTTATTAAATGAAAATATCATAATACTACATTATGATTATATCATATTGTTGTAATCAAATGCAAGTAACCTAAATCATCGACGATACAACTCAATATGTGAATCTTTATACATCGACATGTAGTATAAGTCTTTGTCCGGCTGATGCTTTCTAATCACTTCACTATGCATATACTGAAAAAACATACTATAGTTATATTTTTATTTCTTTTAATTTAATCCAATATGATTAGGAGCATTGTACCATGCACTATATTACATGCCTTGAGGTTTTCTTTCTTCAATCTTTTATAACTTTGCACATTATTTCTCAGTATTTTTCGAAGCGTTAAAATAAATTTTGGTAGGTAACCGGATCGGCTTTTTTTCGATTTGGTTAGGCATACTGTTTAAAAATCAAACACGTTTAACTTCTATATTCGTCTATTGTAACTAGTCAAATGTTAAAAAGATTATTTTGACCAATGGTTGAACGAGTAATTCAACGAATTGGCTATTAGAGTAGCTCGAGTCAAGAAGTTGTATATGTACGTACAAAATGCCAAGAACCAATACGTCACGGAATTGGCCTGCTAGATATTTCCGTTGCATGGTGTTTCAATTACACTCGAATATGGCAATCTAATAAAGGCCATAGCACATGGTATTACTGCTCGATTAGCAAAATTGGGCGAACAAATGTGTCTGGTTGAACCACATTGTATATCAAAACAAGAAATTCATTGCGTGAGGTTATGGCTGCAGAAATTCATTTATTTGCAGGTCCTCACACAACAACACATTGTGTGAGATTAAATGAACACCTCTACTAAGTTGAGGGATTAAAATGTAATTAATTAAGTTTTCGTTACTAAACATTACTCACTTCATTTCAGAAAAAGTGTTACATTTTACTATTCTGCGGTCAATTGTCTCCGCGTTTGACCACAATTTACTCTTAAACGATATTAATAAATAAATTATTAAAATTATATAATGAAAATTTAGTAATTAAATTTTTATTATATGATTTTATTAAATTATTTACTATTATCATTTATGAGTAATTTGTTACAAACTCAAGACAAACGACCAAAAGTTCAAATGTAACACTTTCTCTGAAATGGAGGGAGTACTACTTAATTGTTAGAAATTTCAACAGCGATGAAATTCGTGTCATGATGTTTCAGGTGCAAAACTCACACTATTTCTCTGTAATGAGATATATATATGTTCAAAAGCATTAATCTTTTAACTCACACGACTAATTAATCGACTAATTCCTTGGATTTTAAGCAGGTGAGTTCTGAAGGTTGATTCGTAATTTCAAACTTGTTCAAACTGCTCCAATGAAAGGTTATAATGTAATTTCAAAATATAGTTCACATACCTCGAAAAAATTAAAGGTGTACAAAGGCCAAAGCATTGCATTTCAAGTGAAGATACAAGAACAATCACACCCAATGTGCATTCGAGACTTTCAAGTGCAATTTAAAGACACGGATCGCCATTTTGCGGTGCATTGATACTAATTATTGACAAAGGTAAATTATGTTTCATTCTGGACCGCATGAGTATGCTACGTCGTGACTCATGATCGTTCGAAATTTATAACTCAGTAAAAGACATGAGTAAAATACAAATTAAAAAAGAGACACAGAGGAGTAGAGAACTAGAGATACATCAGGTGCTATATATGGCCTATGGCTAACTTAATTCATCTATATATACACCCGCTAGTACTCCTTGTCTCCTTCATCCTTCTCTTCTTCTCTATTATATTCAACCAACCTTCCCCTTCCTTAGGTAATTATTGTTATATCTACTTCACACAGACACAGTAGACATACTCCTTCATCCTTCGACTTCCTTCATTGCCCGCCGCTTGCTTCTTTGCTCATCAACCTTGAGCCATTTTATCTCGTAAGTGTACAAGTTTGATTCCCCCTTCTTTCCCTTCTAAACGTAATATAATCTTGCTGCCTACCTGCTTTCGATCGCTGTTCTCTAATTTGGTGGACCTGTTTCCTTGTTTGTCTCTTGACCCTGTTTTCTCTTATTTCGTTGTGCTATGTACTAGTATGTGTTATTGACTTCGAACTTCTTCTCTCACTTCCAGGTACAGGACTTTTTCGAATCGACTTGTGGTTTGATCTGGGAAGACCCGCCAGGTACTTACTTTACTTGAAAATTATATATATACAAATATAAGTACAAATGCATCAACAAAGGTTTATAATACTTTGAAATACAGGTGGTATAGAGGTTCTTGGAATCTTGTCTGCGCGAAGGTCCGACACCGAACGCTTCTCTGTTTATTCCTCTAGCCTCTCTAGGTATTGTCTACATTTCCTCAACTTTTTTAGTAGTATTGTCCTGTACATATAAACTCCAGTTAGATAGGAGTTCCACGAATTCAAGTGTTGATTTTGTCTGCCATTCAAATCCCCTATTATAATACAGGCTGTTTGTATATGTATTTTTTGTGTTTCAAATAAAAAAATTGTCATGGTATTGTTTACAATATTTGGGGAGTAGAGGATGAGTGCAAGCAGTGATATAATCTATGTCCCAATTAAAATGTATCTTGCTAGTTTACGTGGCGATCTTTGAATTGTATATTACTTTCAATTTATATGGTAAAGTGTTTAAAATTATAAGTATATATATCACGAAAGTAGATTTTGCGGTCTTTACTTTTAAAAAATTGTATTAATTAGGAGTAATGGAGTATATAGTATTTTATCATGCAAACTCGTAAGGAGTGTATGGTATTTTACTATTTTATCATGCAAACTCGTATGGTATCTTTATAGTAGGATGGAGAAAGTACGTTTTTTCTAAGTTTTTGGAAAAAGATTATGTTTTATTGTAATAACTTTTCATGACATGTGGAATTCTTTACTATATCATACCTAATTTTAAGTATCTTAAAATAGAGCAAGTCCCGTAAAAATTTAATTTTTTCTTAATAATATTAAAATCACATTACATTTTTATAAATATGGTTAGTGTGTCAGTCATCCACTTGGGTGGGAGAAACCATAACTCTTACATAAGTTTTCTTAAAATAGTCATTCGGTCTTAAATAAATTTAATACCCATATTGACATGGAAAAACTTCCTTGTAGTATAAATTCATATGATATTGTATATAGTAGAATTCATCTATATTTATTTTTCAATTATTAGATTATCGACATGGATACGAACAATGACACGCCGACTACCTCTCTTCCAAATGAACCACGAGACATCCACGTGGTTCATGAGTACCTTCCCCCCGCCCCCCCTACACCACAAACTCCTTCCTCCGAAATTGAACTCCCTACCCTTCTAGCGAGTCTAGATTACTCAGACCTTGACAATGAAATTTTGCTTCCAGCCTCACCAAACCTATCCGAGCCAGTAGGATCCCCAGAACCCACCATTCCTCCATGGGGGATACCTCATGCCATTCTAAACTGGCAACCAACCAAATACATGCTCCTAGGATTTCTTTCCATTTCTCTTATCCTAGGAGGAATTCTGTACAAGTTAGATCACCACAAAGAACACTCCCTCAGCTACTATACCTATTCATGCAGACAGAGTCTCTATGTAGGCAGAGATTACCCCAGTATTTCTGATGCACTACAGTCTAGCCCCAACTACAGTCCGATTAGGGTCTGCCTATTTATTCCACTTGGAGAGTACCCTGAGTCTGTTACCGTTGGTCATGAAAAGACCAACATTGCCTTCATAGGAGCTGGACTGGACGACACACTGATCGTTGGCCCTGGTGGATCTAGTGGGCCTACTCTCCGTAAGTAATTTTTTATGGCGTGGATCTTTTAATTCATAACTAATTTTAAGATTTTTTATAGCCCCGACTAAATATTTATCACTCTCTAAATATTACAGTGATTTATGGGTTGGGATTTTCGGCCATTGATATCACTATTAGCAGTATCGCTGGAGCGGCCGTGGAGAATTGGGGACATCATTCGGATTTCTCTAGAGTGAAGTTAGAAAGCGGAGCTACATCACTTCAAATGAGGGGTTACCAACAATTCTACCGTAGATGTCTATTCTACGGTAGAAACCATGTGATTGCTGGACATGCAATCACATTCTTTCAGAGGTGCGAGTTTTACGCCAAGAAGGCATCTCCTAGCGAAAAGATCCTAATGATCGGAGATCTTGATACTCACATCGCATCTCATATTGTGTTCATATTCCACCTATGCACATTTGGTGTTGCTGGGATGGCCGCACACAGTACACCCTCCGTGTTTCTGGGCACTTTATCGGAGGATTATGGTACATTTATTGTACTTCAGTCCCATATGGATCCCGAGATAGCTGGATATGTCGATGATGAGTCACCTGCCGTCACCTCATACTTTGCCATATTTGAGAACACTGGGCTTCATTCAGGAGGTGTGAAGTCCATAGATAGATTGCCCGACTACCAGCATGCTTCTGGATATTCGCTGAGAGATTTCTTAGAAAAAGATGGTTGGACACTAGATGTAGAGAATGAGTTAGATCTGCATTGATTATCGTATTGTAATTTAATCATCACTTGTTAGCCCTAGAAGTTTAAATCATGGATCATTTGTATTGACATGCATGCTAGCCTTTTATATTCTTCAATTATGTTATTTCTAAGTTTGCTGGCTACAGTAGTTTGGGGCTTTGGGCCGGTAATATAATTTGGGCTTGAGAAAATTTGACAAGTCGGCCTTTCTGTTTCAGATGTTATTTTAGTGTTTCTCTACACACATTTTTCGGAAGCAAATTGACATCATGTAAAATTTACTTGTGATGGAATTTCTGGTTTCTGACACCCATTTGAACCCTGCATATTCAGAGATTCTCGTGTACAATGCCTTAATTCACTGCACCATTCAACCTCATTCTCATTTCCATGTACCATACAAATTTCGTATCTGGCTATCACTGCACCATTCAACCTCATTCTCATTTCCATGTACCATACAAATTTCGTATCTGGCTATCACTGCACCATTCAACCTCATTCTCATTTCCATGTACCATACAAATTTCGCATCTGGCTATCACTGCACCATTCAACCTCATTTCCATGTACCATACAAATATCGTATCTGGCTATCACTGTTGCAGACTCCATACTCTGCTTTTTACCTCATCCATTACTCCATTCCTCCGTTTTAAACAATCTCACAAATAATTATTATTACAACTTACAATGCATCGTACTTTAAAGTACTATTGCTAAGGGATTTTGGATAGAATATGTTTTATAGCATTGTTCTTCTAAGTTAGAATTCAATGTTTCAAATTATATATACTACTCTAGCCTAGGTTCAAAACATGTTAGTAACATTTTGACCTTTTTCGATCCTTCAATTATAATTTTGAGTACCAATTAATTTTAATATTTAATGACAAAATGTTCAATAAAAAGTAAATTTCCCATATAATTTAATCGGACGTTCTATTATTGCAATTTATATAGGTTCGATTCGATGCACTATATTTCAAGCAGTAATCAACCGCGTGCGTGGCTTTATATGACGCATCCATCTTTAATATTGTTGAGTCACAACAATAATCTCAACCAAACAATAAAACAAATATCAACCGATCAACAAGAACGTAAACGATGAAAACACGGAATTTACGTGGTTCGGCCAAAATAGCCAACATCCACGGGAAACCAAGCACGTATATTGATATCAGCTGAGATTTGATTACAAGCTTATACAATCTATACAAAGATCAAGCCTAATCGATTATCTATACTCCTCAATCAATCGAAAGAGAAAACAAGATCAATCTCAACAACAAACAAGCGACAATGGAACTCGAACCAATTCTCAATGAGCAGAGCACAAAACCTGATATCTTCAACCGTCAATCGTGCGAATAACCTTCTTCAACCGCTATGCAAAATCTCAGAGCAATTGATGAAGAATCGAGAGAGAATTGTTCAGAAAACTGAATGCGAGCTAGCTTCTCTGTTTCTGATCTTTTTCCCCTCTTTATAACCGTCTCCAACTGACTTTTAAATATGAGATTTAATCTCAGCCCTTGATCTCAGAATTGATCTGGTCCGTCCAAACATCTTGAGTAAGCATCCACAGGCATGAAACTTAGTTTCAGAGATTTCTGAAACTTGGTTTCAGAGAGTTCTGAAACTTGGTTTCAGAGATCTGTCCCTGCTTACTTGATTTGAGATAAAACACAACAAACTCCACCTTAGCTCAAAATCAAGTTTACATGCTCTTTTCCCAATTTACTGTTCTTTACTCGGTAGAACAAACGACCACTTAAGCTCCCTTATGGCTAGAGAATGCCTTCCAAAAATCTTTGTGCAAAAATTCAGACAATTCCACCAACATTTATCAGATCTGCACAATGCTTGAACTTAGCAGCTGACAAAGGTTTTGTGAAAAAATCTGCAGCATTCTCTGATGTATGCACCTTTTCCACTCTTACAGTTCCTCCATCAATGATGTCCCTTATGAAGTATAACCTCACATCTATATGCTTGGTCCTTTCATGAAAATGCTGATGTTTTGCTAATTGAATGGCACTCTGATTATCACACATCACAGAAACACAACCTTGCTCAATACCCAATTCTTTAATCAAACCATTTAACCATATGGCTTCCTTGATTCCCTCCATCGCAATGAATTGAATTTCGATTGTTGTGGTAAGACTATAGATTGCTTAGAACATTTCCATGAGATGGCTGTACCAAACAAAGTAAATACAAACCCTGTGACAGATTTTCTAGTGTCAACATTAGAAGCAAAATCTGCATCAACAAATCCCTTTAATGAGGAGTCTGATCCTTTTGATGCTTTGAACCTCAGACCATAATGAATTGTCCCCTTGATATACCTGAGAACACCCTTCACTGTATTCCAATGTATCATACCTGGATTGCTCATAAATCTACTAATGATACTCATTGCAAAAGCAAGATCTGGTCTGCAGCAAATCATTGAATACATTATGCTTCCTACTGCATTTGCATAAGGAACCTTGAACATCTCCTGTATATCAGCTTGCTTCACAGGACACTGACTCACTGACAATTTAGTTCCAGGATTTACAGGCACAGATACAGGTTTAGACATATTCATATTGAACTTTGCAAGCACCTTAGTCAAATATGCAGACTGAGAGAGAAACAAGCTTCTATCATGTTCTTGTTTACTAATGTCCATACCAAGAATCCTACTAGCCTCTCCCAGATCCTTCATTTCAAACTCAGAGCTCAACTTAGCCTTTAATATACTAATTTCATCAAGAGACTTCCCAGCTATCAATATATCATCAACATATAACAGCAAATAGATGCAACTCACACTATGTATATTTGAAAAATATATGCAACTGTCATACCTGCTCCTTGTAAATGTATTGAGCTCATGAATTCATCAAACCTTTTATACCATTGATGAGGGCTTTGTTTTAAACCATATAGAGACCTTTTCAACAAACATGCCTTGTTTTCCTTGTCTTCAATATGAATGCCTTCAGGGATTTTCATATATATTGTTTCTTCTAGCAGACCATGTAAAAATGCGGTTTTGACATCCATCTGCTGTAGTTGTAAATCCCATTGAGTTACCATGGCTAAGAGAATCCTTATAGACACATGCTTTACCACAGGTGAGAAGATTTCTGTATAATCTACACCTTCCTTCTGTGTAAAGCCCCTTGCAACAAGCCTTGCCTTAAATCTGATTGAGTGAGTCATCCGCTTCAACCTTCCTTTTGAATATCCACTTACATCCCACAAGCTTCTTGTTCTTGGGTATAGTAACTATATCCTGTATCATTCTTCCGTGGAAGCTAACTCCTCATGAATGGCTGTAATCCACTTTTCACTATCAATGCAACTAATAGCTTCTTGATAAGTTCTTGGTTCTGAGTAGTTGATATCCTCAGCTACTGATAGAGCATAAGCCACATTGTATGATTTTTCCACCTGTCCATAACCATACATGTCAGGCACCTTCCTATTTAACCTCTTCTCTCTATCTTTAGCCAGTTGATAAGTGGATAACACATTGGTTTTATCTGCAGAAATCCCTGAAACTGTATCTCTAGTGGATAAATTCTCCATATCAGGTTGTTCCCTATTCTCATCCACAGGTGTATGCTTCTCATTTGCATGTAAATCACCTGTATTACTGCAATGCTCCACCTGAATTCCTGTATTGGTGTCCACAGGCTTGAGTGGCATGATAGTTTCATTAAATACCACATCCCTGCTAATGATGCACTTTCTCTGATCAATTATCCACAACTTGTACCCTTTTACACCAGTGGGGTATCCCAGAAAAATGCATCTAAGTGCTCTTGGTTCCAGCTTCCCTTGCCTCACATGAGCTAGAGCCAAACACCCAAATACCTTCAAATGACCTAGGTAAGGAGGCTTGCCTGACCACAATTCCTCAGGTGTTAAGTTGTTCAGAGGTGCTGTGGGGCTCCTATTTATGAGATAACATGCTGTAGTAGCAGCTTCTCCCCAGAAACACTTGCTTAAACCTGAGCTAATCAGCATGCATCTGATTCTCTCTAGCACAGTTCTATTGAACCTCTCAGCTACACCATTTTGCTGAGGTGTGCCTGGTATTGTCTTGTGTCTGACAATTCCCTTGCTTTTACAGAAATCATTAAATTCACTAGAGAGAAATTCTAGCCCATTATCTGTTCTGAGATGCTTGATGTTTCTCCCTGTGGTATTCTCCACCTCAATTGACCATTCTCTGAATTTATTGAAGGCTTCATCTTTAGACTTCAATATTATCAGCCACACTTTTCTTGAATAATCATCAATGATTGACATGAAATATCTTCCTCCACTCATGGTTTGTGTGTTAGTTGGCCCCCACAAGTCTGAATGCAGATAATCAAGAGGTGCTTGAGTGTTGTGCTTGGCTGTGTCAAAACCAACTTTGTGAGATTTCCCCATAATACATTGTTCACAGAACTGTAGATTAGTTATTTGATCTCCACAGAGCAGGTTTTGCTTTGATAATTCCCTGAGACCCTTCTCACTGAGATGTCCCATTCTTGCATGCCAAAGCTGAGTATTATCTTGAGCACTCACCTGTGATGATTCCCCAGAAACTGTATCACCTACCAGGTAATAGAGACCATTCTCTTTCAAGCCTTTCATTACAGTGATGCCAGACTTAGTGATGCTCAGAACACCATTATCATTGGAGTATTTGTGCCCAGTACCATCTAATGCACCAAGAGAGATCATATTCCTCTTTAGTTTAGGTATAAACCTAACATCTGTAAGCACTCTTACAACTCCATCATGCAGCTTAAGCCTTATATCACCAATGCCTTCAATGTAGCATTCCCAATCATCACCTAACAACACTGAGCCACCTCTTCTAGATTTGTAATTTATAAACCAATCAAGATTAGGGCTCATGTGAAATGAGCATCCAGAATCCAGTATCCAACGCGTATTTGATCTAGATTCCTTCACTGAACAAGCCTCAGAGACCACTAAAGCTTCAGCATCGCCATAAACCTGTGCAGACTCAGCAATATGAGCATTATGAGCCATATTGTTTTCTGTGTCATTAACCTACAATTTTCCTGCCTTCTTGTCTCTCTTATACTTGAAACACTGCTTCTTGAGATGGCCTGGCATTTTGCAATAGAAGCACTTCCTTTTTTCTGAGTTATTTCCATCTGCAGATTTGTGTTTCTCAAATCTTCTGGCATCTGCAGGCACAGGTGTCCTATTCTTAGCCTGCATCTTATTGCTCCACCTCTCCTTGATATTTAAGCTCTCAGTTGCATTGTCATTACCAGTAGAGTGTCCCTTATGCAGCTCCTTGTTCCTCAGAGCAACATCCACATCCTCATATGTCAGTTTGGTGCTCTTATGAATAACTAGAGCATCAATAAAGTGCTCATATGATTTAGGCAGGGCTCCCAAGATTACTAAGGCTTTATCCTCATCAGAAACTTCAATGCTAACACTCTCCGTCTGACACACATCTTGTTAAACTCATCAAGCTGCTGGGAAATAGACTTATCTGTGTTAATTCAAAAATTAAACAACCTTTTCCTCAGATGCAACTTGTTTGCAGAAGTTTTAGAGTTATACATATCCTCCAGCTTATCCCAGATTTCTTTAGCTGTCTTGATCTTGATTACTTCCCGGAGAATCTTGTCATCAAGGGACAATATGATTGTGCTACGAGCTCTTCCCATGATAGTAGCCTTCTCCTTGGCATCAAATCCTTCTGCAAATCCTTTGTCTCCCAAGAGTGCAGCATCTAAACCTTGATGAATCAACAGTGCTTCCATCTTTGCTTTCCATAAACCGAAATCGGTTTTCTCCGTGAACTTTTCAACATCAAACCTCATGGATGATCCCATAGCTTGATCGAAAAACAGTTGAGATTCAAATCCTTTCCCACAGACGGCGCCAATTGTTGAGTCACAACAATAATCTCAACCAAACAATAACAAATATCAACCGATCAACAAGAACGTAAACGATGAAAACACGGAATTTACGTGGTTCGGCCAAAATAGCCTACATCCACGGGAAACCAAGCACGTATATTGATATCAGCTGAGATTTGATTACAAGCTTATACAATCTATACAAAGATCAAGCCTAATCGATTATCTATACTTTTCAATCAATCGAAAGAGAAAACAAGATCAATCTCAACAACAAACAAGCGACAATGGAACTCGAACCAATTCTCAATGAGCAGAGCACGAAACCTGATATCTTCAACCGTCAATCGTGCGAATAACCTTCTTCAACCGCTATGCAAAATCTCAGAGCAATTGATGAAGAATCGAGAGAGAATTGTTCAGAAAACTGAATGCGAGCTAGCTTCTCTGTTTCTGATCTTTTTCCCCTCTTTATAACCGTCTCCAACTGACTTTTAAATATGAGATTTAATCTCAGCCCTTGATCTCAGAATTGATCTGGTCCGTCCAAACATCTTGAGTAAGCATCCACATGCATGAAACTTAGTTTCAGAGATTTCTGAAACTTGGTTTCAGAGAGTTCTGAAACTTGGTTTCTGAAACTTGGTTTCAGAGATCTATCCCTGCTTACTTGATTTGAGATAAAACACAACAAATATGATACTAGATGATATGTATACATGTCGCTTCAAACTATTGTGCTTGTGGCTTGAAATGGTTTCGTATTTAGAAGAAATCTAAAATGCCTGATTGGCGTAACACTAGACCATAATGATTAGATTATAGGCGCAGGGAAGTCCGAATCAAAATTAAGCTAAATTCTTTTAGGTATCTGCCCTAAGATATATATACTCCCTACATCCCAATACATCACAAATAAAATGTTCACTTTATCATTTTAAGTGTTTCGTGGGAGTTTTCTACTTTCGTTGCTTTGTAATTTTACGAAAGCATAGTTTATATTCTCCAATAACAATGCAACTAAATCAAACGTTCAGTTTCATAATTTTATATTCATGTAATATATATAGTGTCATAATAATAATATCCTTATTTTGCGTAAAAATATTTAAAGTGGATAGTTTATTTATAACGGTTGGATCGGAGTAGTTATTTCGATTAGCAAGATTGTGGTACATCGTAATAGGAAGTGATATTGTGTAGGAATTGAAAGTTGATTTATTAGGTCTAAATACTTTGTTTTAATTTAATACTCCGGTCTCAATTTTAACTTTCTGTATTAACTTTTTACCGTCAATTATTTTCAATTTTAATATTGAATTCATCTTAAACGATAATGGTTAAATACTTAATAAAATTATATCAAAACATTACTTCTTTAATTTTTTTAATATGATTTACATTTATAGTTTAATAATAATTTTTGGTCAAAATTCACAATTATTGACCTGAAAAATTAAAGGCGAGAAATTGAAATCTAGATATTGTCATGTCAGGTGCATCCAAAACATTTTCAATTCGTGAAAAAGTAAGTGATAAATTATTACATGAAAAGTACTTTCAATATGATTGCACAATAGTTCATGTGATTTCGATATCAATGACTTGCCTGGCAAAGTTAGCATTCACAGACACAATGACTAGTTGAAAGAGAATTTCTAGCTCCTCACGGATGAATCTGAGCCGGTTGGGAATTTAATGCCACTTGTCCAAGAATGTAAAAGTCCTATTGAGGATGATTGACTTGCAAGTGGATAGTATTTATGTAAATAGGAGTTGAAAATATATTTATTTGGTCCAAAATAGTGAAATACTCCTATTTTTGGAATACATATAATAAAATTCTTGTGAGCCAAATTTATTTTTTAGCCATCAAAACTAAGTGAGAAATTAGACAAGTAAATTCAACAAGATTGCACCATTTAAATTGACTGATTGATTGAATTTGGCCAGTTGATTTTTTTTGCCTGGTGGGGTTTGGATTTAGTCAATATGCCAATGTCGATAGACGATAGTCCATGTGATTTTGATAACAATGACACAAGCCTGGTTGTTCATGTATAAATACTACACAGTTAACTTTCACTCTAATACAACTTAAACTTTATTATTTAATGCCTAGTTTGATCGAAAGTTGATGAGCTATTTGACATAAGACTTTAATCCACCCAATTTTAACATACGTTTACACTAGAATAACTAAGGCTTATGTCGCTTATCAATGAAAACCTTCACTATTGAAATTTATGACAGTTATTAACTGTCAGACTACCATCGCTAATCATTTTTCAAAATTTCGAGCAAAGAGAAAGAGTGAGTGCCAGTCCGAAATCATCCCTGCTCGAGACTAGACTCTCTTTTGTATAAAAAGTCTCTTCATGCCGATTGTGCCATGTAAATCGGTACCCGTCAAACTCTGAGTTCTGTGAGTTGCCACTGCCAGTATTGAAGAGCTTCACGGGCAGTCCCATAAGTTGCCACTCTCCAACACAAACCCACTGCCTTTTTCATAGTTGGGCCAAGTCTTTTATTAAAGACCAAGTCTGTTTCCTTAAACTTGCATTGGGTTCCCAGCGTGTTTAGTTCTGTTTTGGGCCTGGTTAGCATTCTGAAACACTGTATTTGTGCTTAATATTGGGTCAGAATTGTTGGGTTGGATCAAATAAAATTAGTTAGCCCAATACCCACAAAATTTTGATTATACAGACCAGCTCCATTCTTGCCACATAAGCCCAGCAAACCAATAAGAAGTCTGACCGCCGTTTTGGACCCGGGCAGAGGGTCCACAACCACCCACTCCCATTGTAAACCAAACACGAAATCTGGGTTGGGCTAGCCACTAGTCTCGATCCAAATGCAGAACCAAACACGCTCAGTTCCCTGTAAATCTCCAAATCTCACTTTCTCCCTTTAGTTGAACATGCACATCCGTAAGATTATTCTTCGACTAACTATGAATCGTAACACTAGTACCCTTATCCCAAAGGAGAGCCAAGCCCCCCAAACGACCCATAGAAGCAACTAAAAATTCCAAACAAATTGAAACTTTGTTTTAACTATCCACCGCTTCAACTTGGTCCCCCTTCGGGTTTCCATGAGAAAGACTAGGTTGGTGTGATGAGTACAGAGTAACTCCCTAAGTGTACGAACTGTCCAAAGGTTCCTATTTTTTGACAGTTCCAAGAGAGACAACTCATTGGAATAGACAGGGTTACTTAGCAACCTCCGCCTCTGGTCCAAAAAGAGAATTCAAAATTTGAACATTTCATTTCTCCCACTTATCTTGTTGGCAGACCTAGCTGTATATTTCTTAATTCCATTTCTCGATCCGACTAGACCACCTCGTTTCTTAATATTGCGAACGAAGAAGACGATTGTTCTTGTTATACTCAACAATTTATATATGAATCTAGCTAGTAGCCTTGGTAGCACAACGTCTTACTTGTCCTGCAACAAAGAATTTAACACATAGCCCAATGTAGCAGAAGTTTTGGTATATTACTGACCTGTAAATTCAATAACTTTCTTAAAATCTACACAATAAGCAAGAAAACTCTGTATGAGGCTAAAGACACTAGTTACTAACCCAAGAAGTCCCAAGATGAAAAGCTGAATGTAAATCTTGAATGTGACCTTTGGCCTCACATTCCTCTATACATGCATTTAAACAAAATAATGTTAGTCTGCTGAATTCAGTTCTGGATAGAATGTAATGAAATCAGAGGAACAATTTTGAATCTTTCAAGAACCACATAAAATTGAACAAAGATAGCAGTTGCAAAGGTATGTTTGTAGACCACAAGTACATAGTTGCTCATGCCAATAGCTGTCTCGAATAAACTACCTTTTCTAGTAAGCTAGTGAATGAGCTGCTTAAACACTACAGTACAAGTAAGATCATAGTATTGCAGTACTAAACAAGCAAGATCATAAGATTGATGAAATTAATGTATACACAAGAATCTAAATAAACTAGCGAAACGAAGAGCAAAACTACAGATCAAAGCTAAAACAAACTATTAATCCTATATAATCAAATAAATGCACTTCTCCGATCGCCATCGCCATTGATTGTTGGAAAGCTTAAATCAGTAGAGGTCTGAAATAGTGGAATGGATCTTCGAAGTAAATCGTGTAATTGACGCGTGAATGGAAGAACAACGGCGTTTCACAAGAACATAGGGCTGCAAACGAGCCGAGCTTTTTTCGAGCTATTCGAGCTCGGCTCGAAAAAAGCTCGGCTTGTTCGAGCTCGAGCTCGAGCTTTAATTATAGCTCGAAAAAGTTTCGAGCTCGAGCTCGAATATTGTGGTATTCGGCTCGAAAGTTCGACGAGCTATTCGAATAGTATTTATTAATAATTATATAAATAAATAAATATATATAGTATACATACTTCACACTTTACTTTCTAACCTAGCCTAATTACTAAATATGATTTCACCATCAGATTCACCACGCCTATCTCCTTCATAGCGGCCGCGCCCCTCCAGATCGCCACCGCCACGCCTCCTCTCCACCACGGTGCCCCTCTCTCCACCACCGCGCCATCTCCTCTACTCAGAGGCCAGAGCTTCCGAGTCGCCATCTCCTCTCCACCACCGCGCCCCTCTCTCCACCACCGCGCCATCTCCACCAGAACCACCACCGTCTACCGCACTTCTATTATGCCTGGTCTTCTCTCCCCCACCAACCACCGTACCTCTTCAGCTAACCACCACACCTCTTCTCTTAGCATTTGAAGGGCCAAATTAGTAGGGTTTTTTTTTGTTCGGATAAATCTAATAATTTAATTAAATGGAAGATGTTTTTGTTTGTTCTTACTACTGTGTGACTGTGTGTTGTATGAGAATTGAGAAGCTGTGTTCATTGATTCTATGAGCCTGGGAAGTGGGAAATGTACTCTATTTTACTTGTTTTTGTTGGGATTTGATGTCTGCTGATTGCTGAATGAATGAATGAACGGACTTTAACAATTGACTGCTTTTGAATGAATGAATCGAGTCTGCAGATTGTATTCATTCTACATTCTCTGATTTTTTTTGTTGATTTATATTCTTGTAGGATTGTATGATGGATAACATGGAAAATCCCTATCCGAAATCCATCGACTCAATGATTGAAGATGATGATGATTATGGTCATATGTTAGATAATATAAACGAACCAGGCGAGGAAAATAATGTGGATGTGATAGAGTTGGATGGTGACAAGGAAACTGAAAAAGAAGCTAATGGGAATGATGGGAAAGAAACTAATACCGGGGTTGCTGCAGATGAGGTTGTAAAGGATGATGCATTCGAGAAGAAACAAAGAACAAAGTCATGTCCAGTGTGGAATGATTTTGATCTAGTTACAGATCCTGATGGTTCAAAATGGGCTCAATGCAAACATTGCAAAAAAGAAAATGAAGGCGCAAAGATCCGGAGTTACCACCTCTTTTGCGCGGCACAGTTCAACTTGTATCAAAACGAAGTTACATCTTAAGAATCAAAAGATGTTGAATTTCAAGCCACCAAAAAGCAAAGTTGAATTGTCTATGGTGACATCTGGGAAGTATGATCATGCCAAGCAAAGAGAAGCTGTAGCTCATTGGATTCTTATGAATGAGAAGCCCTTCAGTGTTGTTGAAGAAGTGGGGTACAATTTTCAAATGAGGATTAATAATTCAATGTTTGAAAAAATTTCTCGAACCACAGCTAAAAAGGACTGTTTTATAGTCTATCAAAGGGAGAAATTAAACTTGAAAAACATGTTGAAGGGCACCAACAGAGTTTCTTTGACCACTGATGTCTGGAAGTGTGACACTCAAAAGCATTCTTATATCTGCATGATTGGGCACTTCATTGATTCTGATTGGGTGTTGCAGAAACGGTTACTGAATTTTGTAAAGTTTCCTCCTCCACATTCAGGTATTCATTTATAAATCACTGATATTTTACTTAGCATGTGTAATATATTTTTACGTTCTCATTTTTTTTGTGATAACTTTTTTTATGCTCATTTTTTTCATACTGTGATCGTTTTAATCTCATATACATCTTTGTGTCATAAATGCATTTATTCATGTTTGTATATGTATATATTTGTAGGTATTGAAATAGCAAATATTTTGTGCAAATGTGTGTTGGAATGGGGCATAGAAAGTATGGCGTTCACTATTTCTGTTGATAATGCGTCGTGCAATGATGTGGCTATTAGGATAATGAAACAGTCAATTTCTAAGAGTAGGAAGTTACCTTTGGAGGGTGCTTTATTTCATGTCAGATGTTGTGCACACATATTGAATTCAATTGTGCAAGATGGTTTGTCGAAAATTGTGGATATTATTCATAAGGTGAAAGAAAGTGTCAGATATATGAATATATCGGAGACTCGTCTTAAGAAATTTGGTGACCTTGTGCATCAAATGGGACTTGGTGCTAGAAAGTTGATTCTTGATTGTACTACTCGTTGGAATTCTACATATGATATGTTAATGGCTGCCTATCGAGTTAGGGATGTGTTTCCTGTTATTGTAGAACTTGAACCAACTTTCAAAACTTGTCCTACCAAGGAAGATTGGGTTAAGGTAAAACAAGTGACCAAAGTTCTTGAAGTGTTTTATGAGGCAACACAAATGATTTCTGGATCAGATTATCCAACTTCAAACAAATTTCTTCCTGTTATTTGGAGGGTCAAAGAGGTGCTAAATGAGGGGGCAAAAGATGTTGATCAATTTGTGAGGGACATGGTTCGTAAGATGAAAGAGAAGTTTGATAAGTATTGGGGTGAGTGTAACATGTTGATGTCTATTGCTTCTGTGTTGGATCCAAGGTGCAAAATGAGGCTTGTTGAATTTTCATTCAACATTATTTACTCTGAAGCTGAAGCCAAAGCTAGTATATTCAAAGTTAAGAGCATGTTGTCTTCTCTTTTTGATGAGTATAATGCAAACCAAAATAGTTCATCAAGTTCCCAATCTAACTCTTCACATGAGACATCAAGTGGAAATGGTATGCTAATCTCAAGTGTTGATGTACCGGAGTCATCCGGGTGGTCTAGATTTCATAGTTATGTAAAGTCCGTTGAGAATGAGCCTCCTGAAAAGTCAGAGTTACAAGTTTACTTGGAAGATGGTGTGCATAGATATAATAGGTCAGATTTTGATGTTTTGGGTTGGTGGAAGGAAAATAGCAGTAAGTTCAAGATTTTGTCAAAAATGGCTTCTGATATTTTGGCTATTCCATCAATCTGATAACCGAGTCTACTTTTAGTGCTGGAAGTAGAGTGATTGACCCTTATCGTGCATCATTAGCCGCTGACACTGTGGAGATGTTAATGTGTGGAGGAGATTGGGTTCGTAAATTACATGGCGTCAAGGCACCACAAAGAAATGTAAGTTAATGTTTTTGTTAATCATAAAATAATTTTATATAATTTTGTTTAATCATTTTTAAATGTTTTATTTCTTTAATTAAACAGGCTGACGTACCTGTGGAGATTATTATTCCAATGCCAACTTAGAGATTTACTTGAAGTGAAGGTAAACTGTTCTTTTCTATTCTTTCTATTCTGTTCATTCTACTCCTTTTCTATCCCTTCTCTTCTATTCTTTCTTTTCTGTTCATTCTGCTCCTTTTCTATCCCTTCTCTCCTGTTCTTTCTTTTATGTTCATTCTGCTCCTTTTGTATCCTTTCTTCTCTGTTCTATTACTTGAACTGAAGGTGAAATGATTTGTATTTTGCTGGGCTTGTTTGTGTCGAGCTCATTGGCATTAGTTGGGTTTAATTATGCTTATGCCTTTGTGTCGAGCTTATTGGCATTAGTTGGGTTTAATTATGTTTATGCCTTAGTGTCGAGCTATTCCGTAGTAATCATGCTTGTATTTTGGCTGAAACTAGTATTGAAAAGTGTTGATAATGGTGTTATTTCAATTCAGGTTTAAGCTCGAGAACGGCAACGAGTTGCATTTTGGTGATGTCCATGGAGTTTTGTTGAGATACATGGAGCATATGAAGAATTTGAACAGTATTATGCTTGTGTAATTCAATTATGTACTCGTATAGTCGTATGTTGGACGACTTTCATTCGATGTGTTTTTTAAGACATTACGTTGGACGACTTTCATTTTAATGTGCTTTGCGATGCATTATGTACTCGTACTTTCATTTAATTGAATTTCGAGCTTTTTAGTCGAGTTGAATTCGAGCATTGTCAATTTTCGAGCTCGCGAGCCGAGCTAAATTTGAACTTTCGAGTTTTAAAGGTTTGATTACAAGACCAAATAAAGCTCACGAGCCGAGCTCGAATAACAAAATTCACTCTCGAGCTCGAGCTCAATATATGCAGCTCGATCGAACTCGAGCTTATATCAAATTTTGCTTAACGAGCCGAGCTTTACAAAAGCTCAGCTCGGCTCGGCTCGTTTGCAGCCCTACAAGAACATGCCATGGAGGCTAGCGACTAAATCGGCATTCATTAAAAAAGTGTCGGCCCAGTGTTTAGGGCTTTAGGGTATTGTTAAGAGCTGAGGCATTTGGATCAAGTGCCGTCCAAAAAATGCCATTCCAGGCCCATTTTCTGTAAGTTTGTACAAAATCAAAAGTGAATATTTTTTCCATGAATATAGGTAAACTATAAGAATACAATTAAACTGAGATATTACGGAAAGATCTCAAGCATATGATGAGACTTGAAAAAAGGTGATTATGGATATGGTATGAATACAATTAAACTGAGATATTACGGAAAGATCTCAAGCATATGATGAGACTTGAAAAAAGGTGATTATGGATATGGTACAAAAATATATGTGTATTTTGAATGAAGAGATTTCTTCTTCAATATATGATCTTCTTCCTAAAAAAAAAAGAAAAATGAAGATTTCTTCATCAATGAAATTAGTTTGTATATTTATCAATTCCGGGGAAATAATGATCATAATAGGCAGTACCAATGTACCATAAAACTTTGGATATCTAATTTTGGTAAACTATATTTATTGATTGTGTAATATAAAGCCTTAATGATACTTGCCATGTATTGAGCGGCCTGGTACTCTGGAACTCTACTATAAATATGTGAAAAATGAGATATGTTGGTTATAATAGTCTAAAGTCCAATTAACAATGGCGAAATCTTTTATCAATTCATTTCTTTGTGTTGTTGTGGTCTTCCTGCTTGTATTCCATGCAAGTGGAACGGCAATTGATGACGTATGTAACAAAACTAAAGATAGGGGTTTTTGTCAGAGAGTTCTGGGGTCTGATCCCCGTACCAGAGGAGCCAACTTTCACATGCTCGCACAAATAGCATTAGACTTGGCAAGTACCAGTGCGTCGGCTACTAAACCCAAGATCCATAACCTCTTGTTGGCGGCGAAAGATCCCAATTTTAGAGCGCGTTTTGGCATGTGCGAGAGATATTATGCTGATGCTTTGGATGTATTGAGAATTGCTAATGACGATATGAAGAGGGGGTCCTTTGATGATCTATTAATCTTTGCTAATGGTGCCCAAGATGATGCAATATCGTGCGAATATCAATTTACAAAACCGAAAACGGGGCCAGTCCTACAATCGCCACTCACTAATGACAACAACAACATGAACAACTTATGTGATATACTTGGTGCTGTTGCATTGATTCTGGAAAAGTAGTCCCTGAAATTTTTCTTGTTAGTTGAGGTTTTTCTAGCAACGATATTTATTTTAGCAACTATATTTTACGTACTTTTATTTCTCATTATTCGAATCTTTTGAGCTAAATTTAAAGATCACATTGAAGTTGCATTCAACTTGTTTTGCTTCACACTTGAAAACATGGTCGGTCCTACACTTGTTAAAATTGCGATAACCATATAATGCACTTTTGATTGAAATACATTGAATCATCGGTCTACAAGTCTAAGTCCTATACCGCGCAATAATCTTCAGTTTGGCCCATATGCTAGAATTTTACGTTTTGGCAAAATGTTTTAGTACATGCGATGCAATAAGTAACGGCAGGACAGGCCAACAGGTGTTGAAAATGAAAATTGGTAATAATAAATAGAAAACTGATCAAGCAATTTAAATCGAAAAAACAAGTGAATTAACTCATCAGGAGCTTAGCAAAACCATCAAAATACGGAGCAGATGAACATAGAACGCTTCCACCTAATTAAAAAGATGATTTACTTGAAAAGGTCTTAAAATGGGGTTCAAATAGCTTATCCAGTTTTTTTTCTTCAGAATAACTGGTTAATGGCCCGTCGATACTCGACGGGGCATGAAAAAACAATTAAAATAAGAAATGAATAAATGTATATAATAACATGTCGAAGTTGAGAAACATATAAAAATTGTAAGGTGATAAAATGCATGATGTAATCGCTTCAACATTGCATCGGAAGTAACCCCTACATGTTGAAAAGTGCATAATATAAATTAGTGAAATTGAACAAAATCATATATATAAACACGAATACTAAACGCATGACATAAAATACTAAATACATGACAACTTAAAAACATTGACACATTAAATCTCTATTTTATATTATTATCAAGTATCTACATTTATTTTTTAAATTATCATTTCAGTCATAAATTTTCGAAACCCCTAATTAGTCAATACAGTCAGTCACAAAACCCCTAAAACAACAGACGCTTCCAAGTTCCAA
Organism: Plantago major; assembly: GCA_026545765.1. Taxonomy (NCBI): domain Eukaryota; kingdom Viridiplantae; phylum Streptophyta; class Magnoliopsida; order Lamiales; family Plantaginaceae; genus Plantago; species Plantago major. The sequence goes on from CM048841.1 coordinate 84,993,778, forward strand.
CACCCAAAAAACCACAAAATCTTTAATCAATTAAGAAGATGAGCAATTCACCAAGAAGAAGAGGGAAGAATTAGGTTAGTGTTGCTTCAAGTTTTATTCACCGTCTAAAACAATCAAAGCCATCAGCCACATGTGGCTATGGATCTCGTCGCCATCTCATTGTAGGTAGCGATGTATTCGATCGCGGATTCCCGTCTCATGGCGCTACATCTCAACGCTATATAGACTTGGCGACATTTTGTTCAGCCGTTCCTGCTTAATGGTGCTTACTTTCGGCGCCATGTAGCACAACCGGCCATGAATATGGGCGCGGGTTAGCTGATGAAGGCGCTAGGGTTCGGCGCCAATATCCAGTTACGGTTTGGCGGCATCAACTCGAAAAACACCCTCTTTTTCTCGATTTTTTTCGTAAAAATAGCTTAAAACAACACATATAAGTACATAAATACCTGAATATAACCATCTTCATACCATGTTGGTTCTTCTTCACTTTCTTTGTCACTCACATTAAGATAGGGCTCTTCTTCACTTAGATTTTCGCTCATGTTTGATTTCGTCAACGTACAAACCATCAACATTGTTATTTTAATTTATTTGTATTAAAAGTGTATCTTGTTGTAATTATTCAAAATATGAAGTCTATGTAATGCAAATTTGGTTATATATGGACTTCACGTGTAATTAAGTTTTAGTTGTCCTGCGTTTAGTATTTTATTGTCTCTCTATAAAAAAAACACATAAAAGATAAAATCAACTTATAACTTGTCGAACACTTCTTTATAAATTACGTTTGTTGCCGTGTCAAATGTATTACCCTTTACGTCGCAAATTACTATGTTCAAGCCCTTCCCGGTGGTAACTCTAGAAAGAGCAACATTTAACTGATCACGGTTGAATACATGTGAGGGGAGGTAGAGGCCAACGTGTGAGAGAGAGTGTCACTTACTCTTATTTATGGTCATAGCAAGGCAGACGAATATAGGGAGCTGTCTCCAGTCAATTGATAGGGAACTACATCCCGTCGGATGGCTCATCATCATCCTCATAATGAAAACCGTTTGACATGCATTGATTCCATATATCATCTTTGCCTCAATGATATGCTTCCCAAGATTAGTAACTATAAGCCTTTTTCCGTTGCACAACTCGAAAGTTTGATCAATATTTCTCAGAAGCATTACCATACACACAAACTTTAGTATGATCCTGAGATTAGTCAATCTAGATTAATTAATGTTGTTGAAAAATTCTACAGTGAAAACATGTTCGAGACCGTTCTCAAAATTATCTTCCGTAGTAATGCTATATGCGCTCAAATATTCAATGCTATCTATTGACATCTTCGACATGAAAAATTGATTTATATCATCAAATATTTCATTTGCAGTTGCAAGAACATCTCGGTGATGAAATATACAGGGTCAAGTGATGGATCGCCTAAGTGATACAACAACGAAAGATATGTACTATCTATAATAGTTTGAATTGGATGACTCACTTCTCAAATATGTAAAACTTCGGGATCTTGATATGAACCCACAATTATTAGGTCCAGCGGTAATGCCCTCACCAACATGTGTTATCCACTCAGTAAATTCTTTCATCTCTTTAATTTTGAACGATGACGAATCAGTCTGTATAGGATTAAATTGGACGTAAACAATGATAAGTTAAATATTCCCTCCATCTCAATTTCGACTTTCCGCATTCCATTTTGGGACGTCTCACTTTCAACTTCTCATCCATTAAATGGAAAACCTCTCTCTTACTTTATTCACTATATCTCCTACTTTATTCAATATTTGTCATACTTTATTCACTCTTTTCATACTTTATCACAATCTTTCCTACTTTATTCATTTTAATCTTAAAACTTGTGGCCGGGCCTGCGGGAAGATGCACCCGCGACGGAGGGAGTATGATATAAGTATGTGGTATATAGATAAAACGGGTCATTTACCTGCAATCTCATGTTCTTTGTCAGTCGAAGCACCTCACAACAACTCATATCCTAGAGGAGCATATAGAGGCATTCACAATATTATAACTATTCCTCCGAGAACAACGGGCAAAATATGTTGGAAGTTCCCGCCGAAAACAATCACCACTCCCACCAAATGGCTCATCTGAACGACCCATCACATCCTTCAAGCTCCTATTGATCGCTTCAAACAATGTTGGTTTGTCATGAAAGCTTTATCCCAAATAATAAGCCGAGCATCCTTGAGCATTCCCGTGACCTCTGAATCATGAGCTTATTGAATGTTGAGTCCTCGTGATATGCAATGGTATTCTGAAACTTGAAATTGTAAAGGTAACAGAACCAAATACGCATTAACTTGGCATCAAAAATAAATTTACCCTGATTATAATTGTTTTGTAATTTTTTAATCTAAAAAAATGAAAGAATTTCTCACATTGATTTGAGGCCAAATTACTATAGCTAGAATTGATAATAAAAACTGGTATTTATAATATATGGATAGATCTCATCTTCACATGCCTAAAAATTGAAAATTAATTTATTATTTTATTCTTTACCTTCTCACCTCTTCTACTTTATTCACTATCTCCTACGACTATTCATTATCTTTCATACATAAGTATTTAGAGAAAAGTCGAAACCTAAATTCAAAAATAAAAAGAAATGTAGAGAGTTTATACAACTTAAAATGAATTTCGTTTTACATTAATTTTGTATTAGAAAATGTCCGAGTAATTAGAAAGCGCTCCAAGTATCATTTATGCACATGCGGATCATGTGTGTTTCAAAGTAAACCATCAACTTTAGAATATAGTAGAAAAATATACGAAAGTGCCCAGAATAACCGAAAAGTAAATGGTATATATATATATATATATATATATATATATATATATATATATATATATATATATATATATATATATATATATATATATATATATATATATATATATATATATATATGAAGCTAATCAAAATAACTGTATATTTTAGTTTGTCCAAAATGTTTGATGCTAAACTATTTAAAATGAGTATCATTTTGAACGTCTGATGCAACGTTAATTATTTATAATGTGTTTAAATGAGTCGTTTTTAATTTTTAAAATTTCATTATTTCATTTTATCTTATTCAATAAATTTATATTTTATTTTAATGAATAAAACAATTTATTTAATTGATAATAGTATTCAAGATTGGTGTCTATAAATTCGTCTTATCACGGCGAATTCAAATATATGTTGAAAATATTTTTTGGATTCTTGTAGATAAAGTTATATGAGATTAATATTTTATTTTAGTGGATGAAATAATTTATTTAATTAAAATATAATAATAATAATAACAATAATAATCTATTAAAAACACTATTCATGGTCGTGGCCACGACCCATTGGACATGATTTTTTCAGATTTTATCGTCGTTTCAATCGTGGCTCACGGATGCCACTATTCACGGCATTCACCATGACCATTGGGAATGGTCTAAGGTTGTATAAGTTCCATTAATTCTTGTAAGTTTGGATTATCTTAGTATTGTTCTTAGAGTATATAATCCACTTCATCAACATCTATCTATTATATCGAAATGTTTTAATTTTGTTGAAGATTTACACTCAAACTTAATTATTTTCATGATAAATAGGACTTAAATAAGTATAGTATTTATTACTTTTCTACTTCTTTTATGCTTGGACCATCCTCCATAATTGGAGAAACACCAATTGAAACGTAAAAAAAAAAAAAAAAAAAAAGAAATACGACAAACTGATTTCTTTATTAATACAAACAGATAATCAATATCGGGCATGAAGATGGAGATAAATGATTAATGATTTGTATATAGGTAGGTCTAATAGTGAAAGATATGGAACAAAATTTTCCATCAAATACCTGAATTTCTTTGAAAATTGAAACAAAGTGGCAAAGCTAAAATTTGTCGATTTAAGAGATTTAATCACCAAAGAAAAATCCCTATCAATTACTTGCCACTCAAAAGCTCGAATAAATTTAGTTCTTAATTTGGCTGGCAAACTTTTCGCATTTTCAGCAACCATAAGACATAAAATTTTGTCACTAAGCAATAGCATTGATCACATGATCTTAGCAATAACACTACTACGTTCCCCTATTCAGACTCTGCTTAACCGTACAATCAAAATTTCACGTAGGATGGATGGAATTTGAATGAATCTGGTGGGTTTAACTCATCAACTTTATATATTATACTATATAAGAACACCCAACTGATAATCTAAGCGCTAAAACATTAGCCTCAGTTTCTCACGTTTAACTTGACAAAACTTTATGCAACAAAATTCTCTCCCCCTACCCGGAATCTGCTCAACCCTAGAGTCAAAATGTATAATTGAAAATATAAATATCTATTATATATTAATTAAAAATATAAATATCTATTAATATAAATATAAATATCTTTTCGGAGTTTTATAGATAAATTTATATGAGACTTAATAAAAACTATATATGCAGCCAACATACAAAAAATAAACAGTGAAATATATACTGGTTGAAAATGCAACTAATTCCACAAAATTCCACGTAGGATTGAATTAATTTAATAAATGATATATTTTTCAAATTTAATTATTTCATTTTATCTTATTTAATAAATTTATATTTTATTTTAATAAATAATATAATTTATTTATTGAATAATAGTATTCAAGATTGGTGTCTATGGATTCGTCTTGTCACGGGGAATTTAAATATATGTTCAATAAAGTTTTTGAATTTTTGTAGATAAAATTATATGAGATTTAATAAAAATTATATATGCAGCCAACATACCAAAAATAAATTGTGAAATATGTATGTACCGGTTGAAAATGCAACTAATTCCACGTATGATTGAATTTACTAAATTCTCTATTTTTAAAATTTTATTATTTTATTTTATCTTATTTAATAAATTTATATTTTATTTTAATGAATAAAAAAATTATTTAATTAATAATAGTATTCAAGATTGGTTTCTATGGATTCGTCTTGTCACGACAAATTCAAATATATGTTCAAAATATTTTTCTGAATTTTATAGATAAAGTTATATGAAATTTACTAAAAACTATATACACAGTCAACATACAAAAAATAACATTAAAATATATACTGTTTAAAATACAACTAATTTAACAAAATTCCACGTAGGACTGAATGAATCTGGTGAGGTTTAGACACATGTGCTTTACATAATATATGGATGGATGGATGGATACTCCCTCCATTTCAGAGAAAGTGTTACATTTTGACTTTGACCGTTCAACTGTCTTCGAGTTTGACCACAAATTACTCATAAACGATAATAGTAAATAATTTAATAAAATCATATAATAAAAATTTAATTACTAAATTTTCATTATATAATTTTAATAATTTATTTATTAATATCGTTTAAGAGTAAATTGTGGTCAAACGCGGAGACAGTTGAACGCAAAATAGTAAAATGTAACACTTTTTCTGAAATAGAGGGAGTAATTGTTTTCATTTCGTTAATTTGTAGTAATATATATATCTACCATTTTCAGGTTTGAGGATGATTGTCTCATTGTACTTTTGAGGAATATAGACCTGTCTCCTAAACTATTTAATGACACAATGGCCTTTGTTGTTGCTCCTGGAAATAACATTATAGAGTACAAAATTAATGGGATTATTACATATACCGCTATTAGATAGAGTATTCTTATTCAAGTACAATCCAACAATAACGAAGAAGTAATAATTACAATATTTCTATTACATATAAGTCTAAAGTCAAACAATTAAATTTTATTTTGACCAAACACAACCTTTCACAAAGTTTTTAATGCAAATTGTAAATTTGACCCTAAATTTATAACAAACTTGATATTTACTCTAAAATTATATTGTATTTTACAAATGATAATATTCAACAAACTAATTAAAAATATTTTGAGAAAAGTTTTTTTTTCTTTTTGGTAATGAAAGACGTTCAGTACTTAGACTATATCGAAACTTACAATTTTATGCTTAATGAAGTTTCTGTTTTACTTTCTTTGAAAGGAGTCTTTTGACAAATGCTAAAACGGAATAATAATTGATGCTATATTATTGCAATTAGGAAAGGAGATGGAAATTTTTTGGTGTTTGAAAAATTCAGATTAGATCACATCGTATACAATATATTCCTGATGTGGTATAAAAACGGTTAAGTCCCTAAGCTTAGGTTAGGCAAAGAGAACGCACTTAGAGTCTCGGAATAGATCTTCAACCTGCAAGACGAGGTGGAGTGTTAGACCATTTTTAGCCGATCTGCCTAAGACAAACCGGTCATATGATTCAACACACCTGGTCGGACAAAGTGAAGCCGAATAGGTTAGAGAGTAGTATATTTGTGGTAGTTGACTTACTTAAATGGGAGTAAATGCCCTTGTATTTATAGGCGATGCTCCGGGGGACAGACCTCTGACCTGTCCGGCGGTTGGTCGGAGGTTGGTCGGATCAATCACACACGTATAGTCTTACGTTGTAAGGTGGCGCGTTTAGATAACGCAGTGGCCTGAGACCTTTAGGAGGTCGGCTCCCAGTCAGGTCGGCGATTTCTATCTTTCTGTCCCTTAGTGAGTAGTCCTCATAGTTAGTGCGACGGCACGTGGTCGGACCTGTTTGGGTAGGGTCAGTCCGACAAGACGGCTTTGATAGCCAGTAGAGAACACACGATTCTTATCAAGTCAAGGGGGTCGGCTTCTGTGAGCAAGCGACTCCTCGGCTTTGGTCAAGAGAGTGTGACGGATTATCTCCTAGTCTTCCTAAATCGCGAATTAGTGAGACGGGACTCATTTGTATATAACAATTCCTATTGCAATTTCTTATGCCATGATCACAAATAAGAGTAGGAGACAATCCTTAGCGAATGTTGGGCTCTACATTACAAAGACAATCTTTAATCATGGACAAATACTATGTTGATTTAATGATTTCTCCCGAGTTAGGCTCTGTTCTCTTCAATTACAATTTTCTGAATTGAATTGAACTGAACTGAATTGTAGTATAAAATATAACTAAGCAGAACTGAACTGAACTAATTTTCAGTTGAAGAGAAAGAGAGCCTAAAAGTGTTAGGTTAGATGAATACGTACGACAGAGTCCCATATACAATGATTAATTATATTTACACAGAAGTACTTATTCTTAGGTAATTTCAAACTGTCATTTTTTATTTTTTTTTTGTCTGTTATGCCATTCCCCTATCAGTAAGAGTCGAGATAGTATTTAACTCATGCTAGCTTCTATCTTCTAGAGCAAGTATTTCGTATATGGTCGACCATATGCTGCGATCGAGTTACTTACAACAAAGAGGTTAGTTTTGACTAAGTAGATTTACCCATCAACAATACGAACAATGTTGCCTGAGGCAAATGCAGATATTTATATAAGGGGTAGCAATTTTTTTTAAAGAAGTAAAACTGTATAAAATGTTTTCAAAAATAATAAATCAACATTTAATAGAAATAAAATTGAAGAGTCCATTTTATAAAATTTAAGACTAATATCGTAAATTTTCTACATTTAACAGATACGATTTTTACATTTTACCCAATGTTATCACTTATGAGATGTTACATTTATGTTTTGTACATATGTAATTTCGTATGTTGATGTGGAAATGCATACAAAATAAATTCGTAGACTTATATATTAAGAAACTGTAATTTGTACAACTAATTCATTAGATAATAGAAAGTTATAATTACTTATTTCGTAAGGAGAAATGTATATGAAGCTATCTTAAAAGAAAGAAAATAGAGAAACATATATAAAATGGGTGTACATATTAGAGTAGAGGTTAAAATTTATATTGGTGCATTGGAGTTATATGTTAGAGTTTGAAGTAGAAGTAATAGGACAAGTAAATGAAAATAATTTTAAAGTGTAGCCAAGGTTACTCGAACCTAGTAACCTTTGACCTGCAAAACAGCAAGCTCCTCAGGCCTTGCTCCATGCCATTAGGCTATAGGATACAACAGTAATTTTACACAATCATATGGTATATATCCGTTAAGTAGTAAAAGGGCAATTAGACATTTCATATTAGAAAACAATTGTTGCCCCTTGCGCTAAGGTGGGCTCGCTCCTGAATGTTGAAAAGACATGCATGTTTTTCCATCCCATATTGCTAAAAATAATAATATTCCTTAATAATCCCATCACATATTGCATTTTTAGTCCTTAATTAGAATCATATAGGAGTAATCTTTTGGACAACCTTGTCTCTTTTCTCATAGACTCGGTGAGTGGGTTTTCTAGTAAGGCTCGATTCTAACTGCAATTCATTCGATTCGATTCGATTCGATCGGTGTTCAATTCATTTCTGCTTATTTATATTTTATACTACATTCGATTCGATTCGATTTGAAAATGTAGCCTAACTCATTGCCCATCGATGCCTTTAAGAAACACATTTAGGCTAAGTCCATTTTGATCTTGGTCCCTACATGATTTCTTTTTGGCATTCTTAGTCATTAGCTAGGATCGTATCAACTTTTGGACGACCTTTTCTCTTTTCTTCTAGACTTGAGAAGTGGCCACATCGCTGCATTATAAAAACTCATCTAAGGTAATGGCAATAATAAATAGACACAAAAAATCACAGCAGTTAACAAAATAGATTCTAAGTTCTAACAGAAGACAATAGAAAAACAGAGATAGAGAAAAGAATTAGAGCTCTATTTGCAGTCAAGGTATGAACGCTTTCCATCTATTTTGTGCATTTTCTTAGTTAAATGGTGTCATATCTCCATACTTTGAAGCTTTAAGCTGATTCATGTTAGTTTTATGCAGTCTAAGCAAGCAATGACACAATCATTCTGGAGTTCGTTTGTACGCATTATTGTCGTCATCGTTGGCCTCCAATTCCATACAAGTGGAAAATCGATTCAACAAGTTTTCACTAAGGCATCAAATCATGACTTCTGTCTCAAGATTCTGATGCTCGTGCTGAATGAGCAGATTGGAAGGTGCTCACCCAAATTGCATTAGAGTTGGCTAATGCTAGTGATTCCGCAACCAGAGACCCAAGATCCACTCGCTCTATCTGTCTGCGAAAGATCCCAATTTAATAGCACGTTTTATCATGTGCGAGAGATATTATGACGATGCTTTGAATGTATTCCGACTTTCCCATCACAATATGAGGAGTGATGACTTCGAATCAGTATTAGTACATTCTCTGATGGAGCCAAAGATGATGCAATATCATGCGAGTATCAATTCACAAAACCAAAAACAGAGTCGGTCCTGAATTCACCTAATGAGTCATTTTTAGAACACCTCATCTTGTTCTTTTTACTTTGTTTTTACTAACTTTTAGTTTAGTTTTTCCTTTATTTGTATATACTTTGTCACTTGTTTCGTGTTTCGTGTGTTTCCACCTTGTATCCAGGTTTTAGCTGAAGTCGAATTTGGAGCTCAGAAAGATCTGGGCGATCGCCCGGATGTCTGTACGCAGTGGCAAAGAGCCACAATGCCAGAAATTGGGAGTGGGCGATCGCCCGCTCAGGCAGGCGACCAAATCACTATCTAAAGAAAGGTGATGGCGATCGCCTGCTGCGATCTGCTCCGTTCTGGCGTTACTTTTTCTCCATTTCTTCGTTTTAAATGCCAGATCTTTGTAAGTTTGAACACACTTTTCATTCTACACACAATTTGGAAAATAGGTCATCCATCTGATCAAGTTAGAGATTTGTTAACCATTTCGCTTGAAGATTTATTTCTGTAATTCAATACTTTTACCATTGTTATCCATTAAACCTCAGTAAGAAATCATCACCATTGACGGTTGACAACAACAACAACATGAGCCACATATGTGAGATATTTAGTTAGGTTGCCTTGTCTGCCTCCAATCAAAGTGATACGACTCCAGTATTCCTTTCCGGGGCCTGTTCCATGTGTACTCTTACGCCATCGGTGTTTACTTCTTTGTATTCTACTACTATCTTTCCTTTGATTCTCCTTATGTGTAGTCTGATACAAGTGGTGCAGTATTGTTAATTTCAATCTATATATGTAGTAGCTAGTTTCCTTGTCATTACTAGATTATGATATCAGTAGTTTTCTGTATTAACAGTATGAATGAAATGGATTTGTCTAGTTCATGTAAACATAACAGAAGTATGTACCGTAAATCGATTCAAAAAGGTTTTGTGGGAGATTTCCAATAATAAATGGTGAAATAGATATAAATGTCTCACATTGGAAATGAAAGTTGAGCTTTGGAATGTGCGTGAAGTAATAAAAGCTATGGAATTTTACAAAACGGGTGAATTTCATCCAGTACCCCTTTTAGATGTTCTAATTACACCTGGGTACCAGTTTGATCAACAATAACATGCAAGTCCTGATCGATATAAATCAATTACATGTAGGTCCACGAATTTGACTTTTTGCGAATTAAAATCAGAAAAAGTCATTTTTACCCCTGCTTAAATATCAGCTTTTAGTTTTAGCCAAACAGGCTTAACTTATTGATGATGTGTGGACTTGGATGTAATTGATTTTTTTACATATAATTTATATTTAAACCTATTATTAATTAACTTGTATATTAAGATACCTTAATTAGTGGTTGTATGTAAATGTTCAGGAGGGTCCCATTTTGATTTTTAAACATTTTGGAGGTTTAATTTCAATTTTCACCTATCAAACATATAAATATAAAAAAGGTTGAAGGATAGTTTACAATTTCTAGAACTTCATACTTGTTTTTAATACTCAATGGCATCTATTTAAAAAATGAGAACTTCTAAATTACAGTAGTGATCCCCAGGGCTCATCTAATTCTTAAAGGATAGCCCTTTCAATTTTTTAAAACCCTCAATTAAGTCCCTGTAAAATCCCAAAATTTTTAAAAACTTTGTAAAATTCCAAAATAAAATCATTCTTACACGATTAGGAGGGCATGGAGAGAGATCAGTCCAATCATGATTGCTCTTCCTATTATAAATAATACTCCCTCTATTTCAGATAAAGTGTTACAACTTTCCGTTTTCGGCGTTTCACTAAAGGTATTACAATTTCCATTTATGAAAATTAGTTAAATAATAAAACTCCCTATCTTTCACTTTTATTACAATATGCCACTCAGTTAATCTCTAATAATCAGGGGGACCACTTGTACTTTTTACTTTTTCTTAAAATTGGTGCAAATCCAAATTGTAACAATTTCTCTGAAATTGAGGGAGTAATATTTATTAATTTATTAATTTTTATTTAACTTTATTGGAAACTCCATGGATGAACTTCCATGGCAGGAAGCACGGAAGCTCCGTCGGAGCTTCCATGAACGTGAAAGTGATAAAAAAAAAATTTTTAAATTTAAAATTGAAAATTTGGGTTAATTGATACTGTATTTTTTTATTATTATTTTTTAGACAAATTTATGTTTTTTTTTGTAATTTTTAATTTTTCAATGCCTTTCCAGTTATCAATTATTTTTCAATACCTTTTTTTAAATAATTTTTCTGTTATTTATTTATTTTTGTAATTTTTTATTTTTTAAATTATTTTTCAGTTTTTTATTTATTTTTCATAATTGATAAAAATTTTAAATTATTAATTAGTTTATATTTATTATTTTTCACTCACATATCTCTAACAAATCACTTTCACCTTCCTGCAATGGATGGAGCTTCCATGGAAGTGAAAGAAAACATGTGTTAATTAATGTTATATTGTTTTTCACATTTGTTTATATTTTTATTTTATTTTTCAAAATTTTTTATTTTATAAACATTTTTATGTCATTATTTATTTTTCAATTTTTATTTAGTAATTTCTTTTTTATTTCTTAAAATCATTTTTCTATTTTTCATTTTTATCCAAAAAAAATTATTTTTATTTTATTTATTTATTTTCATATTTTTTTTAAATAAATTTTCTAATTTTTATTTATTTTTCAAAAAATATATTTTAAAAATATTTTTTTCTATTTTTTATTTATTGTGCATAATTTTTTATTCAACCTAAATTATTTTTCCATTTTTTATTTATTTTTTGGACATTATTGTGTATTAAAATCGAAAAGGGGGTAAAATAAACTAAGGACCTGTTTGTTTGTCCACTAAGGAATTTCTGGTCAACAAAAAATCAGCCTTTTGGACTTAGATGTAATTGTTGAACTAACTGGTGCTTAGATGCAATGTCCCTATCTAACAGGGGGGGTATATGTAATAACCCCTTACAAAACCCACCCCTCATATATGGCCTCATCTCAAATTAGCGCTTGTTGTTTGATGAATTAAAAAAAAAAAAAACCCTCCATTGTCCAATGGAGACCCATTAACCTCCAATTGGGGGTTGCCAATTGGAGCATTCAAGAGCTCCTACCGGAGCTCTTAAACAGTTCCAGCAGGAGCTGTAGAAGAGCTCCAAACGGAGCTCTAATCGGACTAGAGCTCCGTTTAGAGCTCTTTAAAAGCTCCAGTTGGAGCTCTTCAAATCTCCAATTGGGGCTGCTGCTAAGCAGCCCCAATTGGAGCTTCTTGGGTCTCTATTGGAGACAAAAACCCATTTCAAGCTTGAAATGGGCCACCAATGGAGACTCAATTGCTTCTTTTATTTTTATGTTTTCATGGTTAGATTTTTGTGGAGGTTGTGGTTTGTCGGAGATGATGGTGGTGGTTGGCCGGGGGAGGTGGTTGTGGAGGTTGTTGAGGGTTGAAGAAGAAGAAGAAGAAGAAGAAGAAGAAGAAGAAGAAGAAGAAGAAGAGGAGATGGAATAAAGATATTAAATTTCAATTTTTATCCACTATTTTTTTGTAATTTATGCTAAATCATGCCAATTAGTCATCCAAATCAGCAAATAATGACACATAGATACCGGAGTCAACGCCGGAGTTGGATTTTGGGTGTCGGTGTAATACTTTAAACAACGGGTACTAATATGTAATTGGAGCAAACAATAAGGGTGTTTATGAAAATGACCCTAAAAGCTATTACACTTTGTCCATATGGAAAGTGTAAGCTAAATAAATAAACTAATACACTTTGTCCCACATGGAAAAAAATAAGTGTGGAAAGATTAGTATATATATGGAAGAGCATTAATGATGTGTAAACTAATCATTAAGCAGGTGCACTTGGTTGAGTCACTGATGTGCTCAAATTAGTACTCTTTGAAAAAGCAAAAGTAACTAAATAAGATGACAGATAGTGTACTAGAAATGGAGAAATAAGGAGTACGGTAGCAATTCAGATAAATCGTATACGGGAATAAACCTATCGTTCATACGATTGTCACGATTATTTGTCCAGAAAATGCAAATTCAATTCAACCAATGCATTTTGAAAGTTTTGAACTAGAGAAATCAATTGATTGTCTGACGATTCATTCTTAACCTAATGCTTAGAGTATTTGAAACTAGCATATTGAATTTGGGGTTTTACAAAGAATGGTAACTAACCTAACACGTACGAACGATCTATGAAACCCTAATACGATTAATCATACATCGCTACCGCATTCACTACATGATTAGTTACTCATTATCGAAGCAATAACATACAAATTCATTGTCACAGACAAATTAAGCATAAAAGAGATAGATGAATTCATGCAAGTAACGTTTCAATCACAAAAGAGATGATTGCAAGAGAAAAGATAGCTAGATTGATAAATCTAACCTTCAAATCCGAATTCAATGTTAAAGTACGAAATTACAAATCGATATGATGATAATTAAAGTCAAGAAGCCAAAACTAAGGTTCGTTCTTGCTTTGAGGGTGAAAGATAAAAGATAAGATTATCCAAAACTAAGTCTAAAATCGACTAAGTACGAAAAGTCAAAATCTCGTTGAAAGGAGTTGGGATGCGTCCTGAATGATTCTGGGACGCGTCCCAAATGCAAAAATCAAGACAAAATGTTGGGATTGTACTTTCTTCATGGCATTTTGATTCGTCACCAGGTCAATCCCCAGATTAAGAAAGATGATGTGGTGTCTACGCCATCTATCAAGAACTTCTGCAAAAAAAAAAGTACCATTCCTCTCTTCTATTAATCTTGTTCATAAAGATCAGACTTAGCTTGTTTAAGATGAGTTAAACATGAAGATAAAAAGGTAAAAAGTGATTAGCCAGAAGAGATATAGGATTGTTACCATGAGAATGGATTTGATACGGTATAATTTACTTAGAACGGGGGCAAAGCAGTAAATGTCCTAGAGAAAAGGCTAGTGGGAGACCAACGGTTGTTGGGTTAAGTGGTAAGGGACTGAACACTAAGCAGGTCTTGCCTGCTCATGGATGTAAAAACACCATTGGAGAGCCGCCTCTCAAAAAGGGCCTAAGGTGTTTGAATTAATGTACGTAAGCGGATACGGTGGAAAAAAAAAAAGGGCTGGGAGGAGTAAATGAATGGGGAGTAAATGAGCAGCTAGGGTAAAAAGAAGAAGAGAGGAGTAAATGAATGGGGAGTAAATGAGCAGCTAGGGTAAAAAGAAGAAGAGGGAAAAACAGGCGGCAAATTCTCTAATTTTCCCTCCATTTGTCCACATGGCTGTCAACTTAGCCAAAACATATGGATACGGAATCTTATACGGTTCTATAGGACCAAATACGCAATTCCAGACTTTCTTAGACCACGGGCGCGCATGACAATCACTTAGAGGACCAAAAATGCAATTGACTTTAATGATTTTTGGCAAAATAGATACAGTCCCACAGTATACTGTTAACTGTATACCTACTCCTCTCGGATAAATATTCTTCCTTTTAAAATAAATAAATTTCGAATTTAAACAAAAAAATCCAAAAATCCAACCCGGTTTTGAATTGGTCGGGATTCCGATGTTTTGGATTTATGAGTTACAAAGTCTTATAAAAATCCTACTCATTTGTGAGAGTTCAAAAAGTTCATCTAGTTTCACATAAAAATTGTCTATGTTTTATATTTGTCAATTTTAATATTTTTTGCGGATCTCGATTGATGGTGGATTTTTTAAGAATTGGATCTGAATCCGAATCCGAAAACGATTTTAGTATAAGAGTCAATTTTTTAGGGTTTTCTTTACTTTCTTCATTTCCTTCTTCATGTTTCTCTCTCTATCTTCCAATCTCTTTCTCTTTCTTTCTAAAACTACCACCCAACCATCATTACCTCCGCCGTAACTCCGTTGTCCGACTACCAATACTAAATCCGATTGCATATTCTATCGGTTTCATTTTTCTGTTTTGTCAACTTTCAAAATTGTTGACCGGAGTTCGAAGCTTTCCGGTTGTCTTCTCCGGCGAATCTCCGAATACTCAACACACATAAGTCATTACCTTGTCGTTTCCTCGATTTTCAGGTCACTTATATTTTTTCCGATTCCGTTTAGTTTTTTGTATAAATGGTCTACATTTTAGTCGAAATTATCTAGTTTGTTCAGTGTTAGTTTGAATGTATATATAATGTTTCGAATGAGTATCCATGCGTTTTATATGCTTTAATTTAGTAATTTTCTATATTTTGGTAAAAATTGTCATTTTTTCTGTATAAATGGTCTATGTTTTAGTAGAAATTGTCTATGTGTTCTTTGTTGTTGGTTTATTGTGAAAAGATAGATGTGTTGTATATTGTCTAGTTTTTTGTATAAATGGTCAATGTTTTATTAGAAATTGTCTATGTTTTTTGTTCGTACTTGCTGGTTTAGTTTTTTTGTATAAATTGTCTAGTTTTTGTATAAATGGTCTATGTTTTAGTAGAAATTGTCTATTTTGTTCGTTGTTGCTGGTTTAGTTTATTTTGTATAAATTGTATATGTTTTAGTATAAATTGTCTAGTTTTTTTATATAAATGGTCTATGTTTTAGTAGAAATTAATTGTGTATGTTTTAGAAGAAATTGTCTATGTTGTTCGTTGTTAATGGTTTAGTTTTTTGTATAAATTGTCTAGTTTTTTTGTATAAATGGTCTATGTTTTAGTAGAAATTATCTATGTTGTTCGTTGTTGCTGGTTTAGTTTTTTGTATAAATTATCTATATTTTACTATAAATTGTCTAGTTTTTTGTATAAATGGTCTATGTTTTAGTAGAAATTGTCTATGCTTTTCGTTGTTGCTAGTTTAGTTTTTTGTATAAATTGTCTATATTTTGCTATAAATTGTCTAGTTTTTTTTGTCTAAATGGTCTATATATGTTTATGTATAAATTGTATATGTTTTTTGATGTTTTTGTTGTATGTATTAGATTTTCGTAAAAAAGGTAGTCGAACAAAGAAATTGATTGGTCACAAAAATTGAGACGTTGTGGAAGAAGGGGTCGATGAACAAATGAAGAGTGTGAAGAAATATATTTTGTAGATATATTAAATATTTTTGAAAAGTCATATATTTTTATAGGTTGTAAATTTTTATTTTTATTTTTGTCATTTTGTGTATTGAAATTTATTGGTTGATGAATGAAATTAAAGTTCATGTTTATTTTTTTAAACTAGTACTAACCCGTGGCGATGCCATGGTATAATTTACTTTTATTAAAAATAAATATGTGACGATTAAATAAATTAATCGAGAAAATAAGATAGTCAAAATTTCTTGTAGACAACGTTGGTCGTGGTGTCGGTCGGTAGTCATTCTTCATCCAATATTATATCATTGAGTGTTAATTTATGTTAACTATAGAGAATGTAAAAATAGGGTCATATCGTACCCAACTTGTTAATTAGTAACAGGTACATGTTTTTTTACAAAAAAATATATCCCTCAAACGGAATCAAAATAAAATACAAAATTATACAACACAATCAATAGGGTTGTTCCCAACAATCTCGCGGTGATATGTGGTCACCCCACCACACACACACACAAATATTATACAAACATAATTTCACATGTTACGGTTGTTTTTTCCAACCCACCAGTTCCCAGCAACCCCGCGGTGGTATGCGTCACCCCACCAAAGACACAAAAATTACCCGTTATGGATGAAGAAAGTAAAGAGAAGATAAAAGAGAGTTTCCCCACCAAGAGTGTAACTGCCCCCCCCCCCCCCCCCAAAATCCCGGTCCGTCATGGAGATCAAGAAAGTACAAAGAAGATCAAAGACATTTTCCTCGCCTAGAGAGTATCAACACACCACCAATTAGCTCACGTGTGTCTCTTCTATCTTCTGGAACTGAAAAGAGCACGTCTAGTACACGATTCATAGAACATTCTTAGAAGATCAGTTGAAGAAACTAAGCATAGATCCAAAGGTCCTCCTATCTGGATTCATGTGCAGGTAACATAACCTTGATACGCATTAACTTGGCATCAAAAATAAATTTACCCTATATTGTTTTGTAATTTTATAATCTAAAAAAACTGAAATCAAGAAAGTAGAGAGAAGATCGGATTGAGTTTCCCCACCTAGAGACTATTAGATCCCCAGGCTCATTATGGATCAAGAAAGTAGAGCGAAGATCGAATGGAGTTTCTATGCAGACTCCCCCCCCCCCCCTCGCGTCGGAGAAAATTGTACTTTTTACTAACTTAATCATAAAATATTGCGCTCGGGTCTAGTAATAAAGGTGTGGAACGGGTTCGAGTGTATGCTAAACCGGACCTGAACATCATTATTTCGCACGGGGTTTAATTCGGGTTGGATAGAACCAGCCCTTCCGGACAGAGACCATAGAGAAGAGAACCCTTATACCTCATCCTACCGATCAAATCTTATACATAAAGAAAAGGAACTTGAAAGTCTTCACGTATAAATGTTGTTGATAGACATGTAAAGATCAACACACCACCAATTAGCTCATGTGTATCTCTTCTATATCCTGCAACTGAAAAAAAACATGTCTAGTAACATATATACCACTATAACAATATATGCTAAAACGATCTTGGTGTGGATAATACAAATATACCAAACCAACATCATCATAAGAACACCGATAATATATGTGCTAAAACGTTACCCTCACGTTTAACTTGGCAAAGCTTAATTCTCCATCAAATACCTGAATTTCTTTGAAAAGTGAAATAAAGGGGCAAAGCTAAAATTTGTCGATTTAAGATATCTAATCACCAAATAACAATCCCTTTCAATTACTACATGTTGCCACTCAAAATCTCGAACAAATTTTGTTCTTAATTTGGTGGCCAACCTTCCGCACTTTCAGCAACCATAAGACATAAAAAAAAAAAAAAATGTCACCAAGCAATAACATTGCCCTCATGATCCCTAGAAACAACACTAATATGTCCCCCTATTCGGACTCTGCTCAACCGAATCAACATTTCACGTAGGATAGCTAGAATTTAAATGAATCTGGTGGATTTAGCCCATCAACTTTATATATTACAGTATATTCAAAGTAGTATAATAATTCAAAAAGTTTCACTAAATTTGTAATTCAATTTAAAATCTTACTAATTCAATTTGAATCTGGTACGTACATGTGTCATTGTTTCAGTAGAAGGTGCAGGGTTCGAATCCCATTGACGTAAGTTTCTCCCTTTTATTTATTATTTTTCAATATTTTCTCTGTTTTTTTCAATCACAGATTCATTGGTTTATATAAAAACCCCTAACACACGTAGTGTGTTACGTAAATGCTAGTATTTATTTATTATATATATACGTGCACAACTATTAGAGTTGTGCAATTGAGTTCTTAATTTAAGTTAAATTGAACCGATTTGTGATACATTAGACTTTAATTAAAAAAAAAAATGTTTTATTCATTCTAATTCTAAGCCCTAACGCAACTACAACAAAATCAATTCATCATTAAAAAAACTCAATTTGTCTTCTCTAATTAAATTTCAAGCCCTAAATCAACCCCAACAGAATCAATTCATCATTAAAAAATCTCAATATGTCATCTCCAATAAATTCAAAACCGTAATCGAACTCCAACAAAATCAATTCATCATTGAAGGGAAAAAAACAACGATAACCAATATTTCTTCTCCATCTTCTTTAATCAAACTGGAACAGATCAATTCGCACTATCCAAAATCTTAATTCAACTAAAAAAGACAATTTGTTATCAGAAACAACGATTGCACTTACCTTCATACACTTTTATTATTATTTGTAATTAGATGTTACAATGACACGCTCACGTTCTAGTTATATTATATAAGAACACCTAGCTGATAATCTGAGCGCTAAAGCATTAGCCTCACGTTTAACCTGGTAAAACAGCATGGAACAAAATTCTCGCCCCCCTATTCGGACTTTGCTCAACCGTAGAATCAAAATTTATAATTGAAAATCTAAATATCTATTAATTTCTTGTTAAATAGATGGGTGGAGTATTAAATATTTAATAAATGCTCTATTTTCTAAATTTCATTATTTCATTTTATCTTCTTTAATAAATATATTTTTTATTTTAGTGAATAAAATAATTTATTTAATTAATAATAATCATCTAGATTGGTGTCTATAGATTCGTCTTGTCACGGTGAATTCAAATATATGTTCACAATATTTTTCGGAGTTTTGTAGAATAAATTTATATTAGATTTAATAAAAACTATATGTACAGCCAAAATACAAAAAAATAAATAGTGGAAGATATACTGGTTGAAAATGCAACTAATTCCAAAAAAAATTCACGTAGATTGAATTTATTTAATAAATAATCTATTTTTAAATTTCCATTAATTCATTTTATCTTATTTAATAAATTTATATTTTATTTTAATGAATAAAATAATTTCTTAAAATAATACTACTCAAGATTGGTGTCTATGGATTCGTCTTGTCACGACGAATTCAAATATATGTTCAAAATATTTTTCGGATTTTTGTAGATAAAGTTATATGAAATTTAATAAAAACTATATATGTAGACAACATACCAAAAATAACAATGAAATATATACCGGTTAAAATACAACTAATTCTACAAAATTCCACGTATGATTGAATTAATCTAGTGGGGTTTAGCCCCTTGTGATATATATATATATATATATATATATATATATATATATATATATATATATATATATATATATATATATATATATATATGGATGGATATTGTGTTTTTTATTGGATAAATAGGTTGTTATTAATGTCTGCATGTTAAACATAAACAATTTGATGATAAATCTAGATAATTTGATCTAAAAATCAACATATATGGATTTGGATGAACATTGATGATCTGCGTAAGTTTTTTTTTAAAAAAAATGTGGGTTGATCCGATCGAGCTGTAAAAAATCAAATTGTCTAGTTTTTATGGTAATTGTCTATGCTTATCTGAACTTTCGGGACATGTAGGGTCTCTTGCAAGAGTCCGGTTTGCACGTAACGTATACTAGTAAGATAACACGACACCACAACATTAGTAGGGTTTCGGAATAAAACTCGTGTTACCAAAAGTTTAAAGAATCGTTTTCCACCGTTCCCTGTCATGATCCCTATTGGCTAATGGCTAGTATTTCTTCTGATTACAGATTTACAGTACTTCGCCTACTTCACTCATCAACGAAACGAACCTCTCACTTCCCAGACCATGTCTGCTACAATTCATCAGAATCTCTCCGCTTCAAGCTCCACCTTCATCGGCCAAAACAAGCTAAAGAGTTTATAATTTTAGTCGTTTCTCATTCTTGGTTTTATCTTATCTATCGTTCTTCGTCACCATAATATTGCAGATTATTTCCTATCAATTAAGATAAAACCAAGAATGAGAAAGATTTACAAAATTGGTTACCCAAATACAATGAATCGACTACGCCTGGGGCACTACCAAGCCAGGAATCCACTAAACAATGAGTAAATCGTAGGATACAACTTCAACTACTATAATCTACTTAGTATTTGGTGGAGCTAAACTGTTTTCTTATGATACAAATTACAAAGGCAATAGCTAACTTATATATAGGAGCAGTAACGTAGCTAATGGCAAAAGCCAATACCAACTATGATTCCTTTCATTACTAGAAATGTAAGTAGAATATCATTAGGACTATTAAACTAACAGGAGTTCTACTACTCACGAGACTAATTGATTAGACTAACAATTATATTCTCATCCTTCTTCAATTATGTTTCCTAGTTCCACTGCAAGTCTCCATTCTCAACAATCTCCCACCTGGAGACGAAATTAGCACACTTCTCTGCCACTTGTAACTTGTAACCACTTGAAAATCTTACGCTAACTGGTAGTGCCGAGCTTCATCTCGCTCAAGTCATAAGGCCTATTGAAGTTGAGCACAACTTCAACTTTTCTAATGTCACAACCTTAGTGAACATATCTGCAGGATTTTCACTTCCTCGAATCTTCTCAAGTCGTAAAATGTTTCTCTCGAGGAGACTACGTATGTAGTGGTATCTCAACTCGATATGTTTTGTTCTTGAATGAAACGCTGGATTCTTTGCCAAGTAAATGGCACTTTGACTATCACTATAGAGAGTATTAACTTTGTTTTCTCTTCCAAGTTCAGACAAGAAATTTTGCAGCCACACCATCTCTTTGCTTGCCTCTGTCACTGCTACATATTCAGCTTCTGCAGTGGATTGCGCCACAATTTTCTGCAACTTTGAAGACCAAGAAACTGTTGTACCACCCAAAGTAAATACATACCCTGTTGTACTCCTCTTTTTGTCAAGATCATTAGATGCTAAATCTGCATCAACATATCCTACTAACTCGACATCCTTTCCCCCAAAACATAGGGCCATCTTTGTAGTACTTCTCAAGTATCGAAAGATCCACTTTACAGCCTCCCAATGTTGCTTGCCCGGGTTGCTCATAAACCGACTAACTACTCCCACCGCATGTGCAATATCTGCTCTTGTACATACCATGGCATACATCAAGCTGCCAATTGCTGATGCGTATGGAGTATTCTGCATTTGAGCATACTCTATATTTGTAGTAGGTGAGTCTTTGTTTGACAACCTGAAATGGCTACCCAACGGAACACTGGTTGGCTTAGCGTCTTGCATATTGAACCTCTTGAGGATCTTCTCGATATAGTCAGCCTGTGAGAGATATAACTTTCCCTTCATCTTATCCCTGCTGATTCGCATACCCAAGATCTGCTCTGCATCTCCGAGATCCTTCATCTCGAAGCGCTCAGACAATTGTTGTTTAACTCTACTCACCTCTCTAGTACTAGCTCCTGCTATTAACATATCATCAACGTAGAGGAGTAAGATAATATAACTATTGTCGAACTTCTTGAAGTAGCAACAATGGTCAGATTCACTTCTCGCGAAGCCTATCTCATGCATAAATCCATCAAACTTCTTATACCATTGTCTTGGAGCTTGCTTTAAACCATACAAGCTCTTCTTTAGTTTGCAAACAAGTTTGCTGTTATCATCTGACAAATATCCTTCTGGTTGCATCATGTAGATCTCTTCTTCTAGGTCGCCGTGAAGAAATGCCGTTTTTACATCCATTTGTTCTAACCGTAAGCTTTCGGTAGCAACTATACTCAGAACCATGCGAATAGTGGTTAGTTTAACAACTGGAGTAAAAACATCAGTATAATCAATACCCTATTTCTGTTGAAATCCCTTTACAACCAATCTCGCCTTGTAACGCTTGCTGCCATCTGCTTCCTGTTTAATTCTATAAACCCACTTGTTATGCAGGGCTTTCTTTTCTTTTGGGAGTTCAACTAACTCCCAAGTGTTGTTGGATTTCAGTGAATTCATCTCATCGTCCATAGCAAGTTTCCACTTGACCACGTCCACACTGCGTGCTGCCTCTGCGTAACATTCTGGTTCACCACCATCAGTCAACAATAAATAATTAGAAGGTGAATATGGGTCTGGGGATTTGCGATCTCTTGTAGATTTTCGTAACGGCACATCTGACGATGGTTTATGACTCCTTGTTCTCCCACGTGTAGGTGTATCAACTTGAGTACTTGGTTCATTATGGGTACTCACCTGATCACTAGTTACCGTTTTGCTCTCTCCTGTAGCTGGTTCCGGAATGACATACTCGCCATTATTCTTTATTCTGCTCCCACCTGAGTTTGAGAAATCATACTCCACAAACTTAGAGACTTCGACCTGACCTTCGCTTTATCACCCTCGTATATGTCTTTTTGTACAAAATCTGCTCATTGAATACAACATCTAGGCTGCGAATAATTTTCCGGTTCTGCTCATCCCAGAATCTAAATCCAAACTCATCACCTCCATATCCAATAAACGTACACTTAATGGATTTTGCATCCAATTTGTTTCTAGCAAGAGCATTGATATGAACATAAGCCACGATCAAAAACTCGTAAATAGACAAAGTTTACCTCTTTGCCGCTCCAAGCTTCCTCTGGTATGTTGTTGTCCAAGGGAGCTGAGGGTCCTCGATTAATTAAGAAAGCTGCAGTGTTAATTGCATCTGCCCAAAACATATTTGGTAAACTACACTTCAATCTCATGCACCTAGCTCGCTCACATAGTGTCCTGTTCATTCGTTCTGCTACACCGTTCTGCTGAGGCGTTCCTCTTACCGTCTTTTCCATTCGAATTCCGTTTGTAGCACAATATTATTTAAACTCAGTTAGCTCATATTCCCCACCGTTATCAGATCTCAGACACTTGATCTTTAATCCTGTTTGAGTTTCTACTAGAGCTTTCCACTTTCCAAAGGTGTCGAAGGCATCAGATTTATTCTTCAAAAAATAAACCCATAGCTTTCTGGTGGAGTCATCTATGAAAGTCATGTAATATAATGAACCTCCCAGGGATGTCACTGGGGCTGGTCCCCATAAATCGCTATGTATCAATTCCAGTTTCTCTCTTTTCAATTCTCTGCCACCGCTTGAAAAACTTACTCTTTTCTGTTTTCCGAAGACACAATCCTCACAGAGGCCGACGTCAACTGTCTTGAGGCCTAGTAGTTTTCCCTGCGAGCATAACACTTTCATCCCTTTCTCACTCATGTGGCCAAGTCGACAATGCCACAAATCTGCATCGATTGTAGTTCTTGCAAGCGCAACACTGTTCTGGAGGTTCTAAGTCATATATAAAGTACCTTCCTTTTTACCTTGAGCTAGTGTCATAGCTCCTTTCGATATCTTCCAAGCACCGCCGCCGAAGGTTGTAACGTGCCCTTCATCGTCCATCTGTCCTATGGAGAGTAGATTTCTTTTCAATTCAGGAATGTGTCTGACATTACGCAACTCTAACACACCGTTATTTGGTGCTTGAATGCGAATATTGCCTTTTCCTTTGATCTGTAAGGGCTCGTCATCTGCCAAATAGACCTTACCGAAATTTCCAGAAGTGTATTGATCCATCTTTTCAGCATTATTACTTGAATGGAATGAAGCTCCAGAATCCAATACCCATGCTTCTGAATGACTGCTAACACTTAGCACTAGCGCATCGTGGATATGCTCGCCATAGCGTTATCGACTTATCCTCCTTCACGGAGTCGCATTGATTCCTGTAGTGACCGTACTGGTCACAATTATAGCATCTGATCGAACTCTTATCTTTCCTTGGTTTCGACCTATGCCTTGACTTTGATCGCCCTCTGTTTCTCGTCTCATTATTAGTCCTGCCTCTATTTCCGGTATTCAATATTGTTCCCGAACATCCTCCTGCTTCTTCCTCGAATTTCTTCACTCATAATGAGATCTCTCACCTCACTAAAGCTAGCTTTGCCTTTCCCGCCAAGCACTAATCAAGCTACTGTGCGCTCCAAATTTCTTCGCAATGAAGATAGTAGAATTAGGGCTTGAATTTCATCTTCAAGCTTAATCTCAACGGATTCGAGTTGGGCGATTGTCATATTAAAATCATTGAGATAATTGGCTACCGCTTTACCTTCTGCCATCTTCATGTTAAAAAGGCGTCTCATTAGATGGACCTTATTTGCTGCTGATGGTTTCTCGTACATATCTTTTAACGAATTCAAGATCCTCGGTGGTCTCTGCCTTTACCGTTTGGAGAGCAACGTTTTTGCAGAGAGTTAGGCGAACTACGCTCATCGCCTTTCTATCCAGCAACTTCCAATCTTCATCTTTCATATCTTTGGGCTTTTCTTCCAAGAGAGCTTCTTGCAAATCCTTGCCGTACAAATAGTCCTCGATTTGCATCCTCCAGAAAGTATAATCGTTCCCATCAAACTTTTCGATCGTAGCTTTAATGTCTCCCATCTTGCTATTTCCACCGTCCCAACTGAACCACGTTCTGATACCAATTAATAGGAAATAATCTGCAATATTATGGTGACGAAGAACGATAGATAAGATAAAACCAAGAATGAGAAAGACGACACAAAATTGGTTACCCAGTTCGCCAATGAATTGACTACGTCTGGGGGCACTACCAAGCCAGGAATCCACTAAACAATGAGTAAATCGTAGGATACAACTTCAACTACTATAATCTACTTAGTATTTGGTGGAGCTAAACTGTTTTCTTATGATACAAATTACAAAGGCAATAGCTAACTTATATATAGGAGCAGTAACGTAGCTAATGGCAAAAGCCAATACCAATAATGATTCCTTTGCCTACTAGAAACAGAAGTAGAATATCATTAGGACTATTAAACTAACAGGAGTTCTACTACTCACGAGACTAATTGATTAGACTAACAATTATATTCTCATCCTTCTTCAATTCTGTTTCCTAGTTCCACTGCAAGTCTCCATTCTCAACACATCAAGTACTGTTTCTCTCTTGCTCCGGTTTTCTAAATCAATTTCAGGTCAATTACTGATTCTGTGTTGCCGCTTTGTATTTCAGTACTTCCAGCGTATCGATTCCTGGTAGATTCAATGTGGTTGGGAAATGTGTTGCCTCACCAGCTCATAAGACTGGTGATCGTCGTTCTCCTAATGTATTTCGGTAATTATTAGTTAATTCTGTATATTACTCCACGGTTTAAATCTTTTTATTTTACTATTCTGTGGTAAACTGTAATTTTCATTATATCATTTTATTAAATTATTTAATGTTATATTTTAAGATTAATTTGCGGTCAAAGTCGATCGATCAAAGTCAAAATGGAAAGATTTCAATAGATGGAGGTTTGGAACGGAGGGAGTAAATGACTTGCTCTTTTGCTGTTGCTGTTTTGTTAATTTCAAAATCAATTTCGTATGGTACAGGAAGTGGTTAGCATAGCTGCATAGGAGATCACTGGTAGGGTAGTTGTTGCTGTTGCTGCAAATGATTTCCTCTTCCATGTGTATTAATTATGTGTTTGGTTTTTTAGAGCTTTTGTTTCTGAGGATAAGAACCTGAGCAAACGGAAAGAAGAAAGCGATTTCGGATTCACTGGGATAGGAAGTGGTTAGTTAGCATAGGAGATGATTGGTGGGGTAGCTGTTGCTGTTATTGCAAATGATTTCTTCTTTCATGTGTATGTGTTCGGTTTTTTTAAAGCTTTCGTTTATGAGGATAAAAACCTGAGCGTACGGAAAGAAGTTAGCAATTTCGGAATCACTGGGATAGGAAGTGGTTAGTTAGCATAGGAGATGATTGGTAGGGTAGTTGACTAGTTTTTACTGTTATTGTAAATCATTTCTTCTTCCATGTGTACTATGTGTTCTGTTTTTAAAGCTTTCGTTTATGAGGATAAGAACCTGAACATACGGAAAGAAGTTAGCAGTCTCACAATCACTGGGATAGGAAGTGGTTCGTAGCATCGGAGATGGTTGGTAGGGTAGTTGTTGCTCTTATTGCAAATGATTTCCTCTTCCATGTGTATTATTATGCGTTCGGTTTTTCAAAGCTTTCGTTTATGAGGATAAGAATCTGTGAGCACATGGAAAGAAGTTAGCAATCTCACCAGGGTAGTTACTTTTAAGAACTTGAGTGAAGGGAACCGAATCGAATGTATACATATGGGTTGTATTTCCTTATTAATCATAATGATGGGAGTTGCTGTTGTGGTTCTTGAGCTTGTTTACTTGTAGCTATTTGGTATAGAATTGATTTATATGGTCAATGTTTGATGTTTCCAACTGTTGGGGCGATTTTTTGATGTAGCTTGCAACACAGGTGTCACGCAATGAAAACATGGGTAAACTTCAGGCTGGATATCTCTTTCCTGAGGTTTGATTTTCTTCTTCTTCTGAAGTGTAGCTTTTCATCTCTACTCTGGTGTTTGGTTAAGACATAAATTTGTTCCGACTTTGAAATGGCATATTGTTTGCCATCTATTCATATTGCATCAGCTAGTCTGGTGTTTGGTTTCATCTCTAGTCTGGTGTTTGGTTAAGGTATACATTTTTACAACTTTGAAATGACATATTGTTTGCCATCCATTCATATTGCAACAGCTAAGTTTGTTGTATAATTCTGGAAAAGTACTTATGTGAAATAATTTCATTAAAATTTAGTTGTTACGAGTCTTTCTACAATGTCTTTGTCTTCTGTGTGTAATAATTTTTATATCTTACCAAACTAGTCATGGATTTCCTATTTTCAACCGTTATATGGCAGATAAATTATAATCAAATTTACCAGAGGTCATTATGAATGATTTGCCTGTCATTACATGTTTTATCCCGTACTCTGTGATATAAGTTAGAAAAACAATGAGGTTCTTAACCATTTTTCTCGTTTTCTCTTCTTTTGGAATGTAATATCCGGGTGCTTACCACTTTAATGCTCCAGAGTCTGGATGCAGAAACCTAACATATAATTTCTTTGTTTTGTATTTTTCATAATTAGATTGCCAGGAGAAGAAATGCACACATGTTGAAATATCCTGATGCCAAAGTTATCAGTCTCAGTATTGGTGACATGACCGAGCCCGTCCCAGAGGTTATTGCTTCAGCCATGTCGAAGGTATTATTGCTGTACTGTGTTGTTTATTTAATATACATTTGTTCTAGCCATTTCAAGTAAAGAGTCATCCTGTTTTTTTTAGATCAGTTGATGTGATTACTAGAATGGGGCTTTCCATTATAAAAATTTGGTATTCCGAAACTATTGTCCAGTATTTTGACTAAAGTTCCTAATGTAATCAATAGAGAGAAGGCTTTGGCACTCTGCATTTATGCTGAATGTTCCTTCAACCTTCATACTATCTGGTGTTCTGTTTTTACTTTCATGGTAATGATCCTGGCATGTTCAATTTAATATAACTCTTGTTTTCCCTTGTCAGAGATCCCTCTCACTGGCAACTGTTGATGGCTACGGCGGTTGTGGAGCTGCAAAGGTCTATAATGCTTACTATGTTATTATCTCTTACTATGTTGGCTTCTTTTATTGTATCTTATAAGTTCTATAATGCTTTGCACCTTGTTGTTATCCTTCTCCCCAAGCTCATATATCGTTTTTTTCGCTTCTATTCTTTATTCACTTGCAAGCAAGTATGTGCTGTCTTAGAAACTGTGTCTCGGATTTCGTGTCCTTGATTCCATCATGAGTCATGACATAGTTCTACTTTTAAAAAAAATTTCTCTCAGCAATTGAGAGCTGCCATTGCTTCAACTTATTACTCAGACCTTGGGATAGAGGAAGAAGATCTTTTTGTGTCCGACGGTGCAAAGAGTGACATATACTACTATTCAACTGCAATTAACTAAGGCATGTGTAACTATAATCATAAGCTCATATAAAAGTAATTGCAGTGCAAAAAACAAAATAAACTTGCATGTGTTTGATTATCTTTGCATTGCAATATTGAATCCTTCCATCTTGATGATGTTATTAATGGTTACCTCTCCACTGTGTATCCTCAATATGTTCATATATTCTATCTTCCATATTCAGGAGTGACTTTGTTAGATCACCCCTTGTTAGATTCACAAAGTCTAGATTTGTGTGTGGTGATTTATGATAGGGACAGAACCAGCAGCTAGCTCATTGTGTGAAAAGCTCTCTGTAATGATTATCTTTTGTTGAAATCTCATGAGTGATGTATAATGTAGGCTTATGTGGATTCAAGTGTTATTCTTGGGCAGACGGGGCAGTTTCAGAAAGATGTTGAGAAGTATGGAAATATTGAGTACATGAGGTGCACTCCAGAAAATGGTTTCTTTCCTGATCTGTCCACTGTTCGCCAGACCGACATCATATTTTTCTGTTCTCCAAATAATCCAACTGGTTATGCTGCATCAAGGGAGCAATTGACTCAACTTGTTCAATTTGCCAAGAAAAATGTTTCTATCATTGTTTACGACTCTGCTTATGCAATGTATGTCTCAGACGATAGTCCCCGCTCTATTATTGAGATTCCCGGAGCTAAAGAGGTTAGTTTGAGCTCATAATTTAGTTTTCACTAATCTGTTCCCCTTTTACGCTTTCCATGTTCCAAGAATGTTGTATTTTGGATGTTTTACTTTTATGTGCCTTGATGTAATGTTGGTGCTGCAGCATGTGCCAGTGTCACGTCACATTCCTTATATTTGTCGACTTGCAGGTTGCTCTTGAGGTCTCTTCATTTTCCAAGTACATATGCTGGGTTCACTGGAGTTCGTCTAGGTTGGACAGCAATAACTAAGGAGCTTCTTTATTCTGATGGATTTCCAGTAGCCAAGGACTTCAACCGCATTGTTTGTACGTGTTTCAATGGAACATCAAATATTGCTCAAGCTGAAGGACTTGGTTGTGTCTCTTCCGAAGGGATTAAGGTCGGTTCTTTTAAGCTAGTATTCAGGACACAATAATTAACAAAGAACTTACAATGCAACTATACGAAAGAAGAAAGGGGAGGGAAAATTATTGACATTCTGTTCTCTTTCTATCTTATCCTCGTCATTCTTCTTTAATGGGATATGAAGGGGAAATATAAAGTCCAAACTGCCTACTGGTCCTAGTCATCTTTTGAGATGTAGTCTAGTTTGAGAATGTCAATAACATTACCAGAATTCACTGTAAAAAGGATGCAAGTATTTCTAGCTGGACAAAGAAAAGACCTGTTCCTTGAAAGCACACGTAAACGTATCACCATTTGCAGGCTATGCATGAGGTAGTTAGATTCTACAAGGAAAACACCGAGATTATAGTCAACACGTTCAATTTATTCGGATTTAAGGTATATGGAGGAAAGAACGCCCCGTAAGTTTGGATACACTTCCCTGGGCAAAGTTCATGGGATGTGTTTGCCTAGATACTTGAGAAGACTCATGTGGTCACGACTCCTGGCAGTGGTTTTGGCCCTGGAGGTGAATGTTTCGTCAGGGTCAGTGCATTCGGACACAGGGAAAAATGTTTTGGAAGCATGTAGAAGATTCAAGCAATTGTACAAGTGAACTTATCAGCATCGCTCACTTAGTACTTTGCTTGCCTGATATGATATTCCATTGTTGAAGGGAAGTTCTGTTAGGCAGCTCCTGTGTTTGATAGAAGATTTTGAATAATTTTATTTGTATCCCGATTGTATAATTACTACTATTGTTCTCAGGTTTCGTGGTCAAGTAAAACTTCTTGGGAGATGAATCTTTGGTGGGTGATAGAGAGACGGCTTTAACATCGTTAAAATTTAAACACGATAGGTGTGGGACTGTTAAAAATGATAAATTTATGAATTTATGTGGAAGTATTAAAGAACAGTAATACTTATTTCTAAATGGTACATCTCTATGGAGTAATATCTATGTACTTGCTACATGTATCCATACAAAAGAAATGAACCAACGAGTAGCTGAGCAATGCAGATAATCTCTAATTAACAGGAGCTCTATAGTAAGCTGGAACAGTAGCAGGGAATAACATTTGTCTCACTCCCTCAGCTTTTATAATTGGCAAAATTATACCTGGTGCACCCTACAACCAAGCAAAAAAATCATCAGAATCATACGCAAACAATGCAAAATGTTATAAAATTCGATAATGAAATGGAGAAGAACTCACAATTAGCACTCTGGCCCCAAGCAAGGTTCTTTCTGGAGAAGGGAGTGGAAGTAACAGTCGGCCCACGCCATATACAGCCACACCAAAGAAACGGCAAATGAGGCTTAACGGACGTGGATTGAGACCGGATAGTAAAGAGATAGGGCCGTTAGAGAAAACGCCTCCCAGGCTCAAATAGTCAAAGCAGGCTTCCCGCATCTCCTTTCTTGCAGGGTCAGGTGAAGCGCAGAAGACTTTGTATAGTGCCTCAGCTAATGTGTTGATTGTAGATGCCACTGGCTGCAAAAAGGAGATGAATGAAATTTTAAATCCAGAGGACCGAATTATGCTTGAAAGGATGATAAATAGTGAGTGGAACATTGCCTTACCTTTCTTAAGGTATAGAAAGATTCGAGATACTTGCATAGCTTGGATGAGTCGTTTAGGTTGTGGAAATAATTGATATGTACCTGAGGAGCCACCAGAGTCTTCAAATAATTGGCCATTTCACCACTGGAAATTGAAGGTACCTTTTGTCCAGGCACATCAACCAAACACTAATTGGATAAAAGAGGATCGGAGAAGGGTCTCCTAGAATCACATGCCCATGATTAGCATGCGGAAGTTTGGAGTTTTCCAGGACAAGACCAACGAAACAGGACGGAGGAGTCTCCACCTATAAGACTACCCGCATTGGGTGACGGCTCGGTGACGCGTCACGGAATTTTGATTTTTTTTTTTTTTACATATTTAACATATTGTAAGAGTGTTTAGAAGTTGAAATTAGTAAAATTGCATTTTTTAAACTCGTTTTATAATTTATTGGGCAAGAATATATTACAACAAACCGCTGAGAATTTAAAAACTAAATGGAAATGCAACAAACACACAACACACGAATGGTCAAACAAACATATACTACACGATTGGTCAAGCTCAAGCTCCACGGTCAACGCATTCTCCAAATATGTTCCATCAAGTCCCTTTGGAGTTCTTCATGCGTGCACCTACTGTGCATTTGCCGTGAAAAGTTCATGTATTCCGGGATAGAGTTTATTGTTGATTGTGCTTGTCGGATACGAACTCCGTCAATCACATGGGGTACATTCTCACGGGTATCTTGTTCGAACTCTTCGATTTCCTTGTCATAATTTAGGTATTTGTGGCGCTCATCCTCAACTATCATGTTGTGGAGTGTGATGCAGCAATCCATAATCTTTTTGAGTGTCTCCCTGTTGTGTGCAAGGGCGAGATTTTGTACAATTGCAAATCGTGCTTGCAGTACTCCGAAAGCACGTTCCACATCTTTCCGGCAAGACTCCTGACGCTCAGAGAATTTGGCTTCTTTGTACGTTACCGGATTCGGGATGGCAGGAACAAATGTAGCCCAAGCTGGGTAGATGCCATCGGTTAGGTAGTAAGGCATGTTGTACAGATGGCCATTGACCTCAAAGTTAATCTGAGGTGCCGTGCCGTTCAGGAGATCGTCGAACACCGGTGAACGTTGCACGATCGACAAGTCATTGTATTTTCCGGAAATCCCGAAGAATGAATGCCATATCCAAGTATCTTGGGATGCTACTGCTTCTAAAACAAGAGTAGGCTTTTTGCTTCTGCCTTGAAATTGACCGTGCCACGCCTTGGGACAGTTCTTCCATGTCCAGTGCATACAATCGATACTCCCAAGCATGCCCACAAATCCTCTTGCAGCGTTGATTGCCAGAATCCTTCGAGCATCAACCTCATTGGCCCTCCGCATATATGTTGGACCAAACTCAGCCACCACAGCATCACAAAAATGCGAAAGACACTTGAGGGCCGTGCTTTCACCAAGTCGGCAATACTCACAACCGAGTCAGGTTCTATAAGCTAGCATACGAATGGTGCGGTACATTTTGTAGTGTGGTTAACCCCGGTTGGCAAGACCATCCGCTTGCACACAAAGTAATCATCTTGACGACTACACCAAAGAATCACCCGTTCGAACAACGACCTCTCCATTCTGAATCTCCGTCGAAATTTATCTGCATATGGTGGGTTAACCCCGAAGTAGTCTTCCTCCAATTGTTTGCCACGCTCTTCTCGACTTCTGTCAATGTAAGCACGCTTCTTCTTAGGCCGTGGCTCGTCTGGTTGTTGCTGTTGTTGGAATTGTTGGATCATATTTGGTACATTTTGCATTATCATGGTTTGGATTTGTGCGAAAGGATTGGATGAAGAAGAACCAAGCAAGCTTTCATCATCAGATGATGAATTGGACATGATTATCTTTGGAAAATTGAAGTAGATAGAGTGTTTTCTGTTTAGTTAAGAAAATGGAAGAAGGGATGAATGCAAGTAGTTTGTTGTGTCTGAAAATGTGTTCTATGGTTGCATTATATAGACAGGTTGTCTGAGATGTGTGACTCATTTATTAGTCATAGCTGAGTCACAATGCATTGGATTTCTCATTAATTGAAGATAAGATGTCTGAGATGTGTGACTCATTTCTTAGTCATAGCTGAGTCATAATGCATTGGAGTTCTCATTAATTGAAGATAAGATGTCTGAGATGTATGACTCATTTCTGACAAAGCAAAGATAAGATGTCTGACAAAGCAAAGATAAGATGCCTGACAAAGTAAGGATAAATCACAAGACTTACTTTCTTCCGTAATTCAAATAATTCAAACTCAAACAAGCAAACCGAAACAAGCAAACTAAAACAAGCAAACCGAAACAAGCAAACTAAAACAAGCTCTCAACTTCAGCCATTACTCGGACGGAAACAATTCCTTCTGCAGTGCATCACAAACTCCCTTATGTGTTGCGGTCAAGTTAGCATAGTTCCCCATAAGTGTCATCCACATGTCCATCTTCTTCTCCTTCATCCTACGTTCTTCCTTTTGCCGGGCAAACTCCAGCTTCTGTCTTTCCAACTCAAGGTATTGGGGATAACTTTCATTAAAGTTAACCCATCCCTCGCTCATTGCATCCATTGAGGAGTTGCCGGAACTACCACCTCTAGCCATCTTCTTTGTCTTGTCACGACCCATAGGACGTTTGCTAGGCGTGACACTGACACTGTCCTCACTGGGGCGCTTGCTCCCACTACTAGCACCTGCTGATTCCATTGGTTGGTCATCATCAACTAGAACCTCAACCCTCGGAGTTGTTGCGGCCTTCTTGTATGTTTCCTCCAAGTTCATCCTCGTTTCCCACTCTGGGTACTGTTTCATGGCATCCCACTGCTTGAATAGGTTGAATCCGGCGTTACAACCGGACTTCTCTTTGTAGAATTCTGGGTCATTTGATTACATTGGCTTCATTGTAGCCACTCTGATCGCCGACAACCCTAGTAGCACGATCCACACAAATCACCCACCAATTAATGTCATCTCTCATCCGCTTAAATCTGAGACGAAGTGAATCATGACTCCGCTTTTTTTTCCAAACCGGACATCCTCCCATCTCTCCGCACGTCCTCGAACTTCTCCTCGACTTTCTTGAACAAACTTGCATACCTCTGATTCGTGCCAATGATCGGATTTGTGCTAACGGCCATGTAACAAGAGATGAGAACCAAGTCCTCATTCGTGTTGTAGGGTGAGCCACGTCCTTCGCCTTTATTGGTCGTCCCTCCTTCTGTGTCTTTGGCTTTCCCTTTCCCACGCCTCCAGATCGGTTGAATTTCAGGTTGCGTTTCAGGAACAACTTCCGGTGCTTGCGAAAACATTGGTGTTTGTGAGATTGGAGAATGGTAATTTTGAGTGTAGGAGTCTTCGTACGAGCTTTCGAACAAAGGGCGAACAAAGCTCGGTTGGGGTTGTGGAGAGGTGTTTTTGTTAAGCTTTTTCATGCACGCTTCGTAGGCTTCGGGTGTGTTTTCTTGCATCCACCTCAGAGTTTCCGGAGTAAACAAGTTTCCGTCCATGTCGCCGGAAAATTGAAGTGGAGATGGTTGGTGTTTTGGAGTGAAGAGAGTGTTTTAAGTTTAATTAAGAGAGAAAGAGGAGTTGGAGATGGGATGATCCAAATATAGTCAAGACTGATCTCATTTTATAGATCTCGAAAAAATAAAGCCGTTGGTGATTTTTATTTATTTTTTACATTTTTTATTTTGAAAGTTATAACCGTTTGAAATTTAAACGGAATTTTCAAAAAAAATAAATAAAAAGAGTGACACATGTCATGAGTTTAAACGGAATTTAAACTCACCCGTCACTATGTGACAGGTGAGTGCGCTGACGCGCTACAATGCAGCTCGTCTAACATGTCATGATGTCAAGAACCATTTCTTAGGAACTTGTTCACATAATACTAGCAAGGAAAACGAAAAGGTTGAATTGGTAAAAAGATTTTGCAATCTGAAAAGTTTTCCCACGTGATGAATTTATAAATTAATTGTTTTGTGAAAAATTTGCCACATAAAATTTCAGGAATGTTAAACGCAGAACACTTTTTATTAAACGCAGAATAAATTTTTACATATTACATATAATACCACTATTATTATAATTTACAAAATGGTTCAATAATTTAAAAAAATTACTATTTTACCTAAAAAAACATCAAACAAGTTTATCCGAATTAATTTTATTATCCGAATGAATAAATCGAAAAAACTTAAAAAGAAAAACACAAAGGTGATTTTATTCAAAAACACTTTTATTTATAAATTTCAACTCTCTAACATACATCTTTGTCTTCGAATTTTCAAACAAACATAATTGAAGAACACGAAGGTGATTATGATCTTCAAACAAATATAATTAAAATTTAAGAGCAATGTTATAAATTAAAAAAAAAAATTAAACAAATCATACACAGTAAAACAATATTTTTAATTAATTTAAAAAAAACTCACGAAACAGACAAAATTTAATCTGGTAGATCTCAAGGCTGCCAAACGGGCCATATGGCAGCCTTGAGGGCTGCTAGAACAGCCCGTCTGGCAGCCCTCAAGGTTGTCAAATGCCTGGCAGCCCCCAAGGCTGCCGGACGGCTATTCCGGCAGCCTTGAGGGCTACCAAACGTGTTTTTGGTCCTTTTTTTTTATTTTTTTTTTGAAATTTTGGTGAAATATTAGTTAATTTAAATATACGAACGCAATAAAATAATTATAAACAATATAAATATCAAATTAAAAAAATTATACTTCTTCATTATCTGCATAATATGGTTAATGATTGTAGGACATTGATTTTTGTTGTGTTATGATACCGTAGTGTATATACGTTTATATATTTTTGAAAATGTGAAAATTTGAGAAATTTTATGAAAAATGAGACTAATTCTATATTTTTATCAGTTGAAAGGCCTTTTGCAATATATAAAAAAGTGTTCAACGTTTAGTAAAAAGTGTTCTGCGTTTAACATACCCAACTCCATAATAGGAAATGCCATATAGTTTGGAAGGAAATCAAAAACTCCATAACAGGAAGGGCCAAGTTTGGAAGGAAATCTGGAAATTTAATTAAATTTGGTGAACAATAGTACATTAAAATGCTATGATTATATATATGGTTCATGACCACTGGATTATTATACCGATTGATTCTTTCTATAATATAATGACGGCAATTAGGCAAATGTAATATTTGACTTATGTAGCGAGCTAGCGGTCTATATATGTATCACCGCTGAATCACTCACGTCACAGGAAGAAAACAATTGAGAGAAATAATGGCGAAATGTTTGAATTCGTTTTTATGCGTTCTCATAGTATTGGTTGGATTCCAGTACCATGCAAGTGGTACTGCAATTCAAGATGTATGTCGTAAAACAACGGATCAGGCTTCTGTCTCAGGGTTCTGGGGTCTGATCCCCAGGGCGTCTCAGAGATTTCAGGGGTCTTGTACAACCTTTTAAAATAGGGCTCCGATTAATAGTAACAAAAATCATTTTATCGTTTTCTCAATAGAAATCAAAAGTTAAGATTAAAAATGTGGAGTTAAATAGATTATTAATGAAATAGACAATAATGATATAATGAAGGAAATCACATTTGTATAAAGTATATTATATTAGAAAACTTTAGAGACGACCTATATTATCAATAATACCATCTGTGTTATCTATACTACTTTTAAAAAGATATGTGTTTTTGTCTCACAATTGGCGGTTGTGATACCAAAATTTGATTTTCCATTTTTGCCCTTAATTCAGCGGTTAGTGAAAGAAGCAGTTTCCTTCTCCATATTAATCCCTTTCCTTCGGCAATAAGAAAAGATAAAAACTGCCTTCTCATCCCTTCAAGTTAAGTCCCACTCATACCTTTCATAATTTCACCCTTTCATTTTCTATTTCCCCAAGCAACTATGACACGCGGAATTTCCATATTTACGACATACTGGAACGGCAATGGCATGGAAAAAGAAAAATAATACTTCATGGCTAAAGATAAAATATTGTACATATATTTTAACAATCAATATGATATACGAAGTAGGTTCTTTTAATTTATGTACACAATTAAATGCATACGCGGGTACCGCGTGTCACATTTACTAGTTAATCAAAACGTTTATGTTGTTAACGAAATAAGTCTTGTTGTAATATAAAAAAAAAAAAAACAATGTTGAGAACATGTGTTTTGATTAATTACATCGATGATATAGACTTACTCTAAAAACAAAAATGTAGAAGGTATATTATACTAGAAAAATGAAAATAAAAGGATATTTAACAAAATCTGAAATAAATAAATAATATAAAAGTAATCAGACATTACTTTTGGCTTCATTCGATTCGATTCGAACTAGTTATATTTTATATTACAATTCAGTTCAGAAAATTGCAGTTGAAGAGAACATAGCCTTATTCCAAAACAAAACAACAAAGAAAAAAAAAAAGAAGTGAAAAAATGGGACTGGCAGGTATCGAAAGTGTGACAACAACGTAACAATACATTTAGTCCAAGCAATCCGCCACTGGACCACTCCGTGTCCAATCCTTCTTTTTACATATATATATATAAAATTTTCGGGGCCCTGTGCGGTCGCGCTGTCCGCACAGGGCCTTAGCCGGCCCTGCTGATCCCCGTTCCAAAGGAGCTGACTTCCGCAAGCTCGCACAAATAGCATTGGACTTGGCCAGTACCCGTGGTTCAGCTACCAAACCTAAGATCCACTCGCTCTTTCTGTCTGTAAAAGCTGACCCCGATTTGCAAGCGCGTTATGGCATGTGTGAGACATTATGCCAATGCTTTGGATGTACTGCGATCTGCTCAAGGCAATCTGTATAGTGATAATTTTACTTCGTTGTATGATCATGCTAATGTTGCCGTAGACAATGCATTAGCGTGTGAGGAGCAATTCACAAAACCAAAAACCGGTCCGGTCCTGAAATCACCATTAACTGGTGACAACAACAACATGAGCAACCTATGTGACATACTCAGTGCTGCAGCATTGATTCAACATTAATCTTTTAATTTCAGTTTTTCTTGCTAGCCTAGCTTTCTATGTTCTTAGTTCTAATGGAGTCAACAATTAACTATTATTTGCAATAAAAATTCTATGCGCTTACAAGGGATTCATACTTTTAAATTTTAATGCTTTAGTAGTGGGCACTGAACCTAGTTGTTTAGTAGTAAATGACCCGGGGGGGGGGGAATCACATCATCAAATACATAAAAGACTGACACATACTCTCGAAAATATATACAATAAATTGAGATTGAATTAAATTGATGGATGATATTTAAATTAAATTAAAAATCTAATCATATACTCTTTAGAACCAGTCCAGTTTTGATTTTTTGCAGTCAATATAATTGAACTTTAATCGCGTATTAATCTCAATACAAATTCTAGAAAAATGTATGACTTTCCATTAGAATATGAAAAGCCACTTTTTTTTAAGTTGCTCGCGGTCAGCGATCAGACCAGCGCGCGGTCAACATTAGTTCCCCAGTTATAAAAACTCACAGACACAACATTAATCTCCCCAGTTATAAAAACTCACAGACACAATATAAATTCCCCAGTTATAAAAATTCACAGACCCAACATTAAATACCCAATTATAAAACCCACAGACACAACATAAATTCCCCAGTTATAAAAACTCACAAACACAACATTAATTCCCTCAATTATAAAAATTCACAGACACAAAATAAATTCCACTGATGCAAAAACCCACAGACACCAGATAAATCTCCCAGATAAGTACGAACTTACAGCGCGTCAGATGCAAAAACCTACAGTCACAACATAAATTCCCTCAGTTATAAAAACTCACAGATACAACATTAATTCCCCCATATAGCTTACACTAATCTAATGTGGCATTTCCTTTGTAAAGGTAAATCAGACATTTTATTAGACTTTCTCAAATCTCTAAATGTAATGGAAAATTTCCAATTGAATTATATAATGAAACTTTAGGTCTTAATTATTTATTATATAATTCAATTGAAAATTATTCCATTACGGTTTCAGATTAATTCGCGGTCAAAGTTTGATTTTGTTGACTGCAAAATGTTAAAAATGCACAACGGGGAATATGTGCTTAATTATACTCAGGAGTGGCTAAAATGGTCCGCAGGGCTTCCGATTTTCAGGGGCCCAAAATTTTAGTCCATTAGTCCGAATAGTATAATTCATATAAAAAAAACAGTGCTAAATAATAGGGAGAAACAATTTTAAACTGAATGAGTGTTTTGCAAAATAAGTGATTTATGTGTTGTATTAGAAAAATATTAATAAAAAATTTATAGTGAAAATAAATTTCATGAATGAAAAATACTCCCTCTGTTCCGGTTTCACACAACTTTTAAGAAAAAATTGAATAAAGTAGGAGAGATGGTAATAAAATAGGAAATAGATTGAATAAAGTAGAAAAAATAGTGAATAAAATATGTGAGATAGTTAATAAATTAAAATGGATATTTTTCATTAAAGGAATGAGTAATTAAATTTGGTACGGATCAAGATAGAATATGGGTAAATGAAACTGAAATGGAGGAATTACTATTTTTTATAATACTATAAATTTATTTTGGCCTCAAACTATAACTTGACAGAGGATCTCGAAATCTAGAAGATGGCTCTGATTATAGTACCAGAAATGGAACACCGCACTAAATACTGTACCCGATGCCAGAGCGACATGGGGCCCTCGATGAGATTAATTATTTATTAATCAATACTACTACATGAAAGTTACGAAAATGTTGTAGCAGAGTTGTCATGCAGTATTTATGCTGTAGGGTGATCATGAAATTCGAAATCCGAAAATTCGATTTAAAAATTTAAAAATCCAATCCAATTCGATCCGATGTATTCGGATCGGATTACGGATTATGATATTTTATATCCGAAGATTTTCGGATTAATCCGATCCGATCTGTCGGATTTTCGGATTAATCCGAATTAATTAATATATATATATATATATATATATATATATATATATATATATATATATCCCCTTATTCATCCAAACAAAATACAAAATAGAACATAGAATTCCAAACTTTTTGTATTTGTTGTTTTGGACTTGAAGTAAACTTGTGAATTTTATTTTGTTTATTT
Source organism: Plantago major (assembly GCA_026545765.1). Taxonomy (NCBI): domain Eukaryota; kingdom Viridiplantae; phylum Streptophyta; class Magnoliopsida; order Lamiales; family Plantaginaceae; genus Plantago; species Plantago major. Next base: position 85,034,019 of record CM048841.1, read on the forward strand.
TGAATGTGGAACTACTGAACTAGTATTTAATTTGGCTATGAAATGCTATTTCAGTTTTTTTTAATCAAAGTTCGGATTATTCGGATTAAATCTGATCCAATCCGATCGTTCGGATCGGATTGAGCCTTTAGTGATCCGAAACTTCGCATTGATCCGAACTTCGGATCGGATTAATCCGAATGTGCACCCCTACATATATGTACTGGTTCAGGATCGATCCTAGAGAAGTCCTATTTTATGGTATTTTTCATTTAATAAAATATTCAACCATTTTGGCATTTTTATGTTTAAGCTGTTTTATTTATTTATTTGTAACTATTACCTTCTCCATCTGGTCCAATCGAGAAGTCAAATTAAATTTGTATTTGATTTTCGACCGAACATGTATAATCTAATCCAAAAGTTCGAACAAGCATTTCAATACACCACAAGTTGCAGAGCAATAGCAAGAGCCGGCCCATAATTCTCTCATCCTCTCAAGATCCGCCTTGAAATTCGAACAAGCATTCAACAAGTTCATCCTGAAACTGAAGATAAGTCATCGTTTTGATCCAAGAAGAAGTCCCTGCACCCTTGGAATAATATTATTGGAAGCTCCATCTCCGCGAAGGAAGATCAAAAGTCTAGCAATCTTGAAGAATTTCGAGCAAAGTTCTTGAAGTTCTTCATCAAATCCAAATTAAAACAAAACTATTATTTTGATTTCAAGATCAAGCTGAGTAGCCCCTGAAGAAACTTTTCCTCAAAGGCCAAACTTCCTGAAGATTAAAGGCCAAATTCCATGACGATATAGAAGTGTTCTTCGTAGAGTTCATCGATTTTCGAAGAAGTTCGTCATCATTCATCACAATCACTCAATTTGATTCGATATTAAGCCAAGAAGCCATTGAATCCATGTTTTACCAACTTTGAAGTCACAAGATCATAGAGCGAAGACTTTGAAAATTCAAGTTTGCCACTTTATAGGATCAGAATCAGAGGATTGAAATATAGATTGTACTCAAAATTCACAAATTCAATAAATTATAATTTGTGCAAATTTATTTGCTACACATTACCCTCATTATCCCTCGCAATAATACTAATACGTCCCCTATTCTGACTCTTGCTCAACCGTAAAATTAAAATTTATAATTTAAAATCTAAATATCTATTAATTTCATTTTGGGGGAATATTAAACATTTAATAAATGCTCTATTCTTAGAAATTCATTATTTCATTTGATCTTATTTATAAATTTATATTTTATTTTAATGAATAAAATAATTTATTAATTAGTAATAATATTCAAGATTGGTGTCTATGATTCGTCTTGTCACGGTAAATTCAAATATATGTTCAACATATGTTTCGCAGTTTCTTAGATAAATTTATATGAGATTTAATGAAAACTAAACTTCATACATTAGGGTTAGCGCGCAGTTTTATGCGAAAAGTTAAAGTAATGATAAAGTATGGAAAAAGTGGACAAAAGTGTACTTTGAGTGGCAAAATGTGTAATTTATGTGTAAAGTTGAGATTGTTTATTATTTGTTAGGTGTGGGGTAGCTTCCTTTTTTAGTAATGTATGAAGTTCTGTGGAACGCCTAAAAATGACAAATGTATGAAGTTCTGTGGGACGGAGGGAGTACAAGTTAATTGAACATTTTACATTTGTGGTTTAATATTAATTCGTAGTCAAAGTTGAAAAAGTTTGACTGCAAAAGTTCAAAGTGGGAAACATGGGACGGGAGGGAGGAATTACATTATTTATGAACGTAATGTATAGATCGATGTTCATAAAACAAAAAATCAATTATGATCAAGAGGCTTAGCCACAAGGCAAAGAGCATTCTTTTTATGCATGGATATCCCAGGCAGCACATCAAGTCCAAGTAAATATAACAAATTGCTTATTCACAACCCAAGTCCCTGGAGAGAATCGAATTCTCAAAAGGCAGTCCTTTGAGTTTCCTGACTTCATACATTGAGTCCCTGTAACAAATCAAAACTCTCCAATTAGTTCGATTCCGATTTCTCAAGGCATCTATAGGTTCGAAACCTTGTTCCTAACATCGATAAACATCAAGGTTATTCGATTCATCATCCGAGACAACGAATCGATCAATATGGCTGCGAATCAAATCGTGATTCCGAGATCCGTTTACTTCTTACACCAATGACCCAGATTCCCGTATACAATATAGTCCAAATCGATCGAGGTGGAGCAAAGGAGAATCCGTGAAGCTTGTATAGCCGCCATTAATGGCGGCCAGAGCTTCACGAGTTCTGTGATTGCCCGTCCATGGCGATCTGTTCTGGGAATCGAGTCGAATCGGGGCGGAGACTTTACGATCAAGGAGATTAATCAGCAAACCCAGTTAGATGCAAAAACGATGATGAACAGATAGATATACAGAGGAAACGCAGAAGAAGAAAGAACAGAACAAACCCAGTTTATTATTTTATCAAACTTTACTCACGGAAACATATATTATACCACGTAAATAATCGTTTAATCAGGCCTAGCTCTGATACCACTGTAGGAAAACGTAAGATGTAACATGATAGTATACGCAGCGGAATTTCGAAAATTTTAATCTTACTGACAACGATTATTCAACGCGTGAATACGTATATAGCCTATAATTGTCTTACTTGCATTTACTTCAAAGAAAAGCAATTCCATTCCAGATCGAATGTAAACTTGACTTCCAATTGTTGCTCCTCTGCTTCAGCTTCCGATCTTCGAATCTCTTCAAGTTCCTCGGGAGTGATATCTTCAATTAACTCCTCCTGCTCAACTTGATTCAACACCTTGTTATGATCCAGATTGACTTGTTATTCCTCAACCTCGGTATCCACAGGGATTAATTCTACCAAGAACGCTAGGAGGTTCTTCAAACTATTTAATGAAAGATTCAACCAAGAATGAATTGATTGAGAATTATGAAGACTACTTAGTCTATATATATAATGTTTTGAGATCACTGAATCAACGTGGAAACAAACTCCTTATTATGTCAAAACTCTAAGTTTGATCCCATAAGGAAACGGAAGATAATATGATTTTGTCTGCCACAAAATCGGCCAAGAAATAAAAGAACCCAATACATAATAAACTCTTGTCCAGCCCAGTTGGCCATGCAGTTTGGTTATGGATTTGAGGTCCAGTGTTCGATTCTCATCAGGCCCAACCTGCTTATATCTTTTTGTGATCTTTGTGGACTTCATTTTCAATTGGCCCAAAACATTATATTATTAAATCTAATTTAATAATTCTCATAATAAATTATTACTAATTCAATTAATACATAATTTATCATAATACCCATCTGAGAACAATCACCATAAAGTGTGACCTTGTATATTAAGCACTAATCAAATCAAGGTCTTAGTGAAATTCCTAGACAATTTACCAAACATTATTAATATACAAGGAACGTTTGAAAGGATATACAAACCAATTGTAATGTAGGCTCGTGATGATACGGTCCTTTCATTCGCGAATACTCGAATAAGTCTAGAACTTGATATTGTGTCTGTTCCAATAACTTATTCATTTATCTCTCATTCTTATTAGTTGATCTATGATCATATTCAAACACTATTTTGAATACATCCTTTTTGCATTGGCCAATGACTAACGATCACACTAATTATGAGAACTAAAGTATTCTCTCTAAAATCTATTATGAGGAATGAATCCTATCTTGGCTCAACTACTACTCCCATATGCTTCGTGATGTGCCCAACACATGCCGTGTCTACCCCTATCTAGGAGTGCAAGCATTGGTCATGGTCAAAGCACAACACTCCGCACATGTAGTAAGTATTGACCTCAAGTCAAAGGACTACTTCATCACCCTACACACCGATACTTCCATAGACACATAAATAGAATCTATCAAATGGTTTCTCGGTTGGGTATACCAACACTCTCTAAAGTGTCCATGTGTCCATCATGAATAGCCAAGTTATTCGTAGTCGTGAGAACTACTACATTCTCTAAGAATATGATGCAGACCACATGCCAATCTTTAATATGCATCATTGATATCCCATATCTCAATGACCATCGATTGGGGCGATTTTAGGACTTATGCTTAGTCACTCAAGTTCTCACATACTTAGTGACAACATAAAGTCCATGGGAACATCTTATAGAATAATTCAAACAACCAAATAATTAATTCAATAAATGCAATGCCAAATAAATATCATATCTCATATAATAAAATAAACTGAATGTGATCAAGTACATATTAATCCTAATAATTGTTGTCTCTAGGACATACATACTTTCAATCTCCCACTTGGCCTAGAGCCAATCACCCATATGTTTAACACCCAGATTCTCATAATGTCTAACATGATTATCCAAACTTAAAGCTTTGGTGAAAGGATCAGCTACATTATCCTCAGTGGGTACACGTTCTATAGATACTTCTCCTCTAGCTACCAATTCTCTAATCACATGGTACTTCCTAGGTACATGCTTGTTCTGCCAGGATCTTGCCTTCGCTTGCATCAAGCACCTTTGTCGCAATAATAAACTTTTATTGGACTATTAGCACTTGGAACTACTCCTAGTTCCTTCAGGAACTCAGAAATCCAGACAGCCTCCTTCGCGGCTTCTGATGCAGCAATGTACTCGGATTCGGTTGTTGAATCAGCAGTGGTGGCTTGCTTGGAACTTTTCCAACTCACCGCTCCGCCGTTAAGAACAAACACATATCCAGTTTGTGACTTATAGTCATCTCAGATTCATCGAAAACTAGCATCAACGTACCCAGACGCCACTAGCTCTGGTTGTCCACCATACACCAGAAAATAATCTTTGGTTCTTCTAAGATACCTAAGAATTGTTTTTACAGCTGTCCAGTGTTTTTCACCTGGATTCTGTTGGTGTCGACAAGTAACGCTCAGTGCATAGGCCACATCTGGCCTTGTGCAATTCATGGCATACATGATAGATCCGATTGCCGATGCATATGGTATCTTCTTCATGTTTTCGATTTCCTCTTTCGTAGAAGGACGATCCTTTACTGATAGAGTAACCCCATGTCTTGCTGGCAAGAATCCTTTCTTTGATTCTTCCATTCTAAAGCGTTTCAGCACCTTGTCGAGGTAGGTGGACTGTGATAGCCCCAACATCCTGTTGGCTCTATCCCTATGGATTTTAATGCCAAGGATGTAGCAGGCTTCACCCAAATCCTTCATCAAAAAAGTTTTGGATAACCAATCTTTCACGGATCAGAAGAAAGGAATGTTATTTCCCATGATCAATATATCATCGACATAAATAACCATAAGGACAATTCCTTTATTGCTGCGTTTCATGTAAACGCATGGATCTTCCATACTTCTGACGAAGTCAAACGATTTGACAGCTTCGTCAAAGCGGATATTCCAACTCCTAGAGGCTTGCTTTAATCCATATATGGACCTATGTAGCTTGCAAACTGATTTGGGATTTGACTTGGATGTGAAGCCCTCAGGTTGTATCATATACACCTCCTCCTCGAGGTTTCCATTAAGGAAAGCGGTTTTAACATCCATTTGCCAAATCTCATAATCATGGTATGCAGCTATTGCAAGTAAAATCCGAATAGACCTGATCTTTGCAACTGGCGAAAAGGTCTCATCGTAGTCAATACCTTGTATTTGACTATAACCTTTTGCCACTAACCTAGCCTTGTAGGTTTGCACCTTGCCATCGGCATCGGTTTTCCTCTTGAAAACCCATTTGCATCCAATAGGTCTAACCCCATCAGGCAAGTCAACTAAGTTCCATACTTGGTTGTGATACATCGATTCTATTTCGGATTTCATGGCCTCTTGCCACCTCTCCGAGTCAATGTCAGACATTGCCTCGGTGTAAGTCTTAGGATCATCCCTATCCGGAATGTCTACATCATCATCCTCATGATCCTCTAAGAGTAGATTCATCCTTACTTGAGGGTTTCTTTTCCTCGTTGACCTACGGAGTACGATTTCTTGTGGTTGTTCAGGCTGTGCATTCTGATTGTGATGAGGTTCTCGTATGTCAGACTGTTCGACATCTTGAGATTGTTCAGGAACATCATCCATGATCGTGTCCTGGTGGGAAGGCGAGACGGTATCCATACTGCCTCTGCAGATTGAGTAGGAGCACTTCTCAACTGTGAAGTATTTTCCAAAACGCTCCCACTGGTTGGAAGACGTCCACCCAGTGACATACTTCCACCATATGATTCTTCTAAAGCTCCCACTGAATTGTTGTCACCTCTAATTGACAACTTTTCAACCTCAATGTTACTTTGTGGTTCTTGAGTCTCTTTGAATTCTATTATTTTACGTTCCTGTTCCTTGAAGACATACTCATCTTCTAGAAAGGACGCATTCCTAGACACAACAATTTTGTGTTCTTCAGGAAAATAGAAATAATATCCTCTGGTTTCCCTAGGATAACCAATAAAGTAACATTTTTCACTTTTAGTATCCAACTTGTCAGTGAGCATCTTCTTCACGAATGCTGGACAACCCCAGGCTCGCATGTGTGATAGAGTAGGCTTCTTGTCATGCCATAACTCATATGGCGTTTTATTGACTGACTTAGATGGAACCCTGTTCAGAATATAAATTGAATTTTGTAATGCATATCCCCATAAGAATGTTGGAAGAGTTGAGAAACTCATCATGGATCTTACCATGTCTAACAAGGTTCGATTTCTCCTCTCGGAAACTCCATTCATTTGTGGCGTTCCAGGAGGAGTCCATTGTGACTGAATCCCATTGGCCTTTAAGTAATTTATAAACTCCTTGCTTAAGTATTCTCCACCTCGATCAGATCGAAGAGCCTTAATACTTTTCTCAAGTTGTTTTTCTACCTCAGCCTTATACTCTTTGAATTTCTCGAAAGCTTCCGACTTGTGTTTCATAAGATACACATGCCCATACCTAGAGAAGTCATCAGTAAAGGTTATAAAGTAGGAAAACCTCCTAGCTTGAGTGGAAAAAGGTCCACACACATCTGTGTGAATCAACTCAAGCACCTGTTTGGCTCGGACACCTTTTCCTGAAAAAGGTTTAGTAGTCATCTTTCCTTTGAGGCATGATTCGCAATCTCCATAAGATTCAAAATCAAATGGAGTTAAATAGTCTAACTTATTCAATCTTGCAATTCTCGTCTCATTAATATGACCAAGTCTACAGTGCCATAAATAGGTGGGGTTTTTCGTATTACTTAATCTTGGCCTTTACGTTGCATATGAAATATATGTCGCTACATTCAAGCAAATATAAACCATTCCGTAGATGAGCAATCCCATCAACATAATCAGAAAGCGAAAAGGAAAACTTTCTATTACGTAAATGGAAGGAAAACCCTTCAATGTCTAACACCGGAATGGAAATAATATTTCTAGTAATACAAGGAACGAAATAACAATTATTAAGTTCTAAACTATAACCCGAGGGCAAATCTAATCTATAAGTTCCTACACGCTCAAAGAACTCTTGCTCCATTTCCCACGCCAGAGGTCGACTTCCCGGTCTAACCATCCCGCTTTCACTTAGCCCGCACATCATTCGTAATGTAAGCCACATGTCGTATCTAATACCCAGCAGTTCGTGTCATATGTAGACATGTTAATTTCAATAACATACCTTTGGTGGAGCCAGATGCACCATGCGCCAAGACTCCATCGCCTTTGCTTTCGCAATCTTCTTCCAATGCCCCTTCTGCTTACAGTAGAGGCAAACATCCTTTTGTACCTTGTCTTTCTTTTGAATTCCACTTTGAGCCTTAAGAGCAGGAAACTTTGGCCCAACCTTGGTTTTCTTCTTCTGTTTGAACCTACCTTTAGGGTTATTTCCCTTAAAGCCGCCGCAGATTGCCTAACCATGAGCACACCTTTCCTCGATAAGGATCCATAAGTCTTAAGCATATTGTGGAGTTCAGCGGTGTAGCTTCTTTAGCATTCATATTGTAGTTCACAATGAACGCGTTGCATATGAATCCGCAATGACCGTAGGATAAAGATGATAGAAACACGGTTCTCAAACTTGATACCAAAGTTGCTAGTTTTTCAATTAATCCAATCATGTTGAGAACATGTTCATCGACACTTCCTCCCTCTTGGAGCCTGCATTTGAAGATCTCTTTAAGCAGATCAAACTCAAGGCTTTTCGACTCTGAGTCAAAAAGACTTTTGAGATGTTCTAAAATCTCATAAGGCATCATTTCATAATGTTGCCTTTGCAGCTCCGTGTTCATTGCAGCAAGCATTATACATTGCGCATTCTTAGCATCATCCAAATGTTTTGGTGAGCCACCATATCATATCTGGCACGCTCTTCATGACTTCTGTACAATGGAATAGGAGTGTCCAACATATTCAATTTTCTCTCGAGAACCAAACGAACGCTATGGATCCAATCCGTAAAGTTTGGACCATCAGTGTATTTCTCCAAGATACTCCTAATGTATAAATGAGACATAGTATTTGACCTAAAAGAAGTATATATAAAACTGAAATTAATAACAAAACAATTTCTATGATCACAGACAGCGACTAAATAAACATGGACTTTTGTCATATTTAGCTCCCACTATTTTCACACACTCAACGACCCCATATGAAGAGTACGAACTCATATCAAATATAGTCATAGTGGCCAAGATCCACATTCCCACTATTACAGCCTCTGCTAGGGCTGATCACTGCAATAGTTGAATTGGTAGGTCTCTAAACCAATTGCTTTTGCAACTCTTGGTTGATCAAACCAAGTTTGGTCGACGTCCCTAGACTATTCTCACACTAGGGCGAATAGACATAGCTAAGTAAGTCACAACCATCACACGGTTCTACAATGGACCTGAGTGGGTTCTCGCCAGAGAACGGAGCAAACACTAGGTGTAAATACTTTCAACGAAAAGGTCCAAACACCACTAATTGTGAGGATGACGTCTTTCAACCAAGTTCGAGACTTAAATTTGAGCGAACATTTAATTGGGGTACATAATCGCTAAACCAAGATCCTTAACATGCATCAAGGAATGGGCGCATACCCATACATAATGCGAACTCGAAAATATATACAAATTTACAATAAATTATATATATACATTTAAAACAAGCATAATCATGCATGAGCGGACTACATTGATATATAAATTTACAATAAATCAATAACATATCAAGTAAGCATAATTATGCAAGTCTAACAACATGTTAAACAAATAAATCATATAACATAATCATACGAGTACAATCAAATTGTTGTGAGTCAAAGTTTGCTATAAATAATAATTTAAACTCTTCTAAAGATAATACATAATGCTATTAATTCAAAATATAAATCATTCGCAATTTGAAACTAATTCAGGGCCCTTTAGCATAAGTTCAAACTTACGGCTTACAATGTAAGATCGAAACTTCAGGTTAGAAAAGAAGCTCGAAAGTTTTAGTTTTAGAAAACGCTTTTAAAACTTAAATGGCAATTCAGAATATAACAAATTGCTTATTCACAACCCAAGTCCTGGAGAGAATCGAATTCTCAAAAGGCGATCCTTTGAGTTTCCCGACTTCATACATCGAGTCCTCAGAATAAATCAAAACTCTCCAATTAGTTCGATTCCGATTTCTCAAGGCATCTATAGTTCAAACCTTGTTCCTAACATCGATAAACATCAAGGTTATTCGATTCATCATCCGAGACAACGAATCGATCAATATGGTCGCGAATCAAATCGTGATTCCGAGATCCGCTTACTTCTTACACCAATGACCCATTCCGATACAATATAGTCCAAATCGATCGAGGTGGAGCAAAGGAGAATCCGTGAAGCTTGTATAGCCGCCATTAATGGCGCGAGCTTCACGAGTTCGTGATTGCCCGTCCATGGCGATCTGCTCGAATCGAATCGAAGGGCGAGACTTTACGATCAAGGAGATTAATCGAAACCAGTTAGATGCAAAAAGCGATGATGAGCAGATAGATATACAGAGGAAACGCAGAAGAAGAAAGAAATGAACAAACCCGCTTTATTATTTTATCAAACTTTACTCACGGAAACATATATTATACCACGTAAATAATCGTTTAATCAGGCCTAGCTCTGATACCACTGTAGGAAAACGTAAGATGTAACATGATAGTATACGCAGCGGAATTTCGAAAATTTTAATCTTACTGACAACGATTATTCAACGTGAACATGTATAGAGCTATAATTGTACTTACTTGGCTACTTCCAAAGAAAAGCAATTCCACCAGATCGAATGTAAACTTCACAGCTTCCAATTGTTGCTCCTCCGACTTCCGATCTTCGAATCTCTTCAAGTTCCTCGGGAGTGATATCTTCAATTAACTCCTCCTGCTCAACTTGATTCAACACCTTGTTATGATCCAGATTGACTTGTTATTCCTCAACCTCGGTATCCACAGGGATTAATTCTACCAAGAACGCTAGGAGGTTCTTCAAACTATTTAATGAGTATTCAATGTCAAGAATGAATTGATTGAGAATTATGAAGACTACTTAGTCTATATATATAATGTTTTGAGATCACTGAATCAACGTGGAAACAAACTCCTTATTATGTCAAAACTCTAAGTTTGATCCCATAAGGAAACGGAAGATAATATGATTTTGTCTGCCACAAAATCGGCCAAGAAATAAAAGAACCCAATACATAATAAACTCTTGTCCAGCCCAGTTGGCCATGCAGTTTGGTTATGGATTTGAGGTCGATGTTCGAGTCTCATCAGGCCCAACCTGCTTATATCTTTTTGTGATCTTTGTGGACTTCATTTTCAATTGGCCCAAAACATTATATTATTAAATCTAATTTAATAATTCTCATAATAAATTATTACTAATTCAATTAATACATAATTTATCATAATACACATCGGTAGAACAATCACCATAAAGTGTGACCCATAGGGCCTTGTATATTAAGCACTAATCAAATCAAGGTCTTAGTGAAATTCCTAGACAATTTACCAAACATTATTAATATACAAGGAACGTTTGAAAGGATATACAAACCACCTGTAATGTAGGGCTCGTGATGATACGGTCCTTTCATTCGCGAATACTCGAATAAGTCTAGAACTTGATATTGTGTCTGTTCCAATAACTTATTCATTTATCTCTCATTCTTATTAGTTGATCTATGATCATATTCAAACACTATTTTGAATACATCCTTTTTGCATTGGCCAATGACTAACGATCACACTAATTATGAGAACTAAAGTATTCTCTAAAATCTATTATGAGGAATGAATCCTATCGGCTCAACTACTACTCCCATACGCTTCGTGATGCCCAACACACGCCGTGGTTCACCCTATCTAGGAGTGCAAGCATTGGTCATGGTCAAAGCACAACACTCCGCACATGTAGTAAGTATTGACCTCAAGTCAAAGGACTACTTCATCACCCTACACACCGATACTTCCATAGACACATAAATAGAATCTATCAAATGGTTTCTCGGTATACCAACACTCTCTAAAGTGTCCATGTCCATCATGAATAGCCAAATTATTCAGAATCGTGAGAACTACTACATTCTCTAATATGATGACGCACTACGCCAATCTTTAATACGATCATTGATATCCCATATCTCAACGACCATCGATTAGGCGATTTAGGACTTATGCTTAGTCACCAAGTTCACATACTTAGTGACAACATAAAGTCCATGGGAACATCTTATAGAATAATTCAAACAACCAAATAATTAATTCAATAAATGCAATGCCAAATAAATATCATATCTCATATAATAAAATAAACTGAATGTGATCAAGTACATATTAATCCTAATAATTGTTGTCTCTAGGACATACATACTTTCAAAAGGTGCCATAGGTATATATGGGGATTTTTGGCATCAAATTGTAGCAAGTTGCCAATCAATGGGAGCCCTTTTGGACCAGGTTCACTAACAATTTTGCGGTCTTTGAATTTTTGAAGTTGGAAGTAGAGAGGTAGGATCAGAGGGATAGCTAACAGCACAAGACTCATTTGAGAGAGCATTATGTTCGTAACGTATTGTATTCAGGCCATTGTGTCTATGCCAGTGTCTGTAGAGGAACTATAGAGCAGTTACTGTAAATTTGATAACCAATCTTTTCTTCTTAATTTTGATGTCCTACCCGGGTTATTTAAAGCAGTTAAGAGCTGATAACCTCACTTATAGAAACGGAAGTCTTTGATAAATTAACTTAACTTATATTGAAGTTAAATCAAATCATTTACCTTATCTTCTTAATTTACGTACTTTAACAACAAATTAAAGTCATATAAGAAAAATATACTTCATTTATTTTCGTATTATAATTTTATTATTGTTTCGGGGTGTAATTGGATTGTAATATTAGGTTAAAGTTTATAAAAAAAATCAATCTATGAAGTTTTTATTGGTATGTAGGTCGTATAAAATATAAACTACATACAAAGACACTTATTTTGGTCAATGATCGAATCCGGCTATCTAGCTTATAAACTAATATCTCAGTGTTAAACAATGTCTACCAATACGTCAAGGAATTGATCGGTAGATATTTTTCATGGCATGGTCCCCTTGCTATTTCAATTATTCTAAGATATGTCAATGTATGAGGGCCACAACACATGGCATTGCCGTTCGATTATCAATTTTTGGCATTGCGTAGGTTGTTTGTACCCAAAAAGATCTCTCATCGGCCCAACCAATGAATGCAACAACAATCGTACGGCCATTGTAGCACGTGTGTCGCCCAGAATCTGAAGAAATCTAGGTGTTGCGTCAAGTCCCCTAGAGGGGGATAAGGCTAAGCATCCTCCATTTATCCAATAAAATGATGCGGGCGTAAATTCTAAAATAATAAAAAAAAGATATAAAATTGGGCCAGCAAAATGTGTCGGGATCTCAATAGGGCTGAAATGTTGATCGATCAATTCAATTGTGTCATGCTCCCACTGGGCTGCTACTGTATGAGATGGTACATCAGTAGTACCATAAAATTTTCCTATTAACTTGAAAGCGAAGCCGAACTAAAGCTTAGAGCGGAAACTGATTATTATGGACCATTGCACCAAAAGCAGGAGATAATAAGATTTCTCAATACACCAGGTTTAGGGTTCGTCTAAATACTAGAATTATCTGGAATGATCCAGTAAAGAAATATACCAATTGATAGAGCCATAGAGGAGAATCTTGTGTTTTGAGAATGGTAAATCTAGTCCTAATGTTTTGGGGTTTGGCACATGCAGTTTCACGTTTCATCGGGGTGTCAACTTTAGTTCTAAACTTTTGTCGGGGTGTCAACTTTAGTCCTAAAACTTCATTTTACCAATTATCATGGACAAATTTGTTGAGGTGGCAAAATGTTTGACTTTGAATAGAATTATATGGATTACACGTCTTTAAAGGGAAAATAAATAAGAAATAAACTCAAAGCAGTAAAGCCTCATTGATCAACCTTAACAAAACATAAACACAAGAGGTTTATTCTTTCAAAAGTCCAAACCCTTCTATCCAGCGAACTGCTAATCCTTTTTGTTACTTTTCCATTTTTTTTTTCTATAATGTTATTTTGCCTTTTTTTTAATTCCCAAATTTTAATTATATTTTACATTTTTTTTACTTACAACCAAATTTGACGGGAGTTGACATGTATGACATGCGAGCTGGTCAAAGTCAATGAAAGTGCGGTATAGTTGACAACTCTGTAAATTAGTCCATTAAAATTAAAAAATTAAAAGTTTAGGACTAAAATTGACGCCCCGATGTAAGTTAGAGACTAAAGTTGACACCCCGTCGAAACGTGAAACTACATGTGCCAAACCCCCAAAATTTTAGGACTAAATTTACCATTCTCCAGTTTTGATTGTACGAACATAATTCATAAGTTAATTTAGTTGATTAAGGTCATACTTTTGTTTGTATATACTCATTACTCCCCCCCCCCCCCCCCACACACACACACACACACACACACACATATATATATATATATACACACACACACACACACACACACACACACACACACACATGTTGATACGGAAATGTGTCCAATCCGTTAAAGGCGCCATAGAGCGTGTCCTAGAGCGCATCAAGGCTAAGATAGCCATCCAAAGCTAGTCCGACCTTCGAGTGGTCCGTCCTAAAGGAAACCATCTCAGGTCAACTAGTACTCACAAGTCAGCACACCATTTCAGCTAGGTCCGACCAAGCTAGATGGATGACTTCCTAGCCAGACAAAAGGTTACCTGGTCCTCCCAAGTACCGCAAACAGTTAGTCCTAAGATGCTAAACGGACCGGACGAGAGAATCTCGGACGCCACCAGTACAGTAAGACCAAACGTATCTGACAGAACCACTGAGATGCTTCCGTGGAACTATAAGGTCCGGACACCTAGAGTTACCCAAGGCAGAGTCATCCAATCATGCGGATCTGTCCGAGGGACTTACACGGACCCAACATGCGAACAAGATTCTCGGAGGAAAGGACCAAACTACCCCCAAATTTCATTAATTAGTATTGGATTACTATTCACTAACGGGCCATGGGCCAAAGGTAACATTGGTGTCCAAATCTGAGGCATACACTTGGCATCATCTTATGAGCTACTTCATAAGTATATGATAACTATAAATATAACACAAGGTCCAATACCTTGAGGCAAGTGGAAATCCCCTAGGAAATGGTGTTGTCTCCTAGGTCCTAAACATCCTTGATTTCATTACCTTTCCCATTACTATTGCATTGAGAGCTTTCATCTCTCCTTTGAGTAAAGCCTCCTTCCGGATTGACTTAGGCAATCCGGGTAACCCATTCTAACCCCCCCACTTAGTCCTTTCAGTACTCTTGCTCGATGACCTTCTCTCGGACTTCAAGTTGGAGGTGGATCTTAGATTAGGTTACTTGTAGTAGTAGTGTTGGTGTTTGAGGTTTTATCCTCAACATTTTGGCGCCGTGGGAATCTTTACAAAAAGATCTGTGTTTGTGTTGTGCTGATGGCTAGAACGAGACGAACAGCTCGGACTAGTGCTGCAGGCGTGGGAACACCATCACCACGCCCACGAGGACGTCCGCCCACCCGGGGACGAAGGGCTGCTGTGGCTGGAAGGAACGCTGGAAGGAGATATCCGAGCGACGGGCGGACCGCCAGCCCATCCTCGGATGAGGGAAGAGACGCCCCGCTTAGAGGAGGCCAAAGCGTCCCTGTGAATATCGTGCCTACGGACCATGGAGACGGGGTAGCACGAGCTTCTCCCAGAAGCTCAAGGCCTATCACAGTCAGCGATTTACGATGCCGATGGTCGCGTTGTCGCACAAGCGACCTCGGACTAAGAAACTTCGATTTGATAGGTTGCTCACGATTATCCAAGGATGCCTAGGTCTAACAATGCCCACCTCGCAAGCCACTCCGCGGTGGTTACTCCATTCAAGCGAGCCCGCTTGTCAAAGCAGAACGTCCGATCCAGCGAGGTTGGGAGATCGGTGTCCCATGAGGATTCTGAAACCTTCTAGAAGCGGGCCTCTTTCGCAAGTTCAGGCGAGGAAGCCGAATGGGAGGAGAGAGTACCAAGAAGGAGGTAACAGGCAGCCAGGAGGTCCGCGACAAGCTCCCATGAGGGACAGAGATCATGTAGCAGAGACCATTCCAGTTGTCCGGCTAGACGAACTCCCCGCGGATGTCGCACTCCATCCACGGACATGAGAGGTCATGACAGCGGACGAAATCTACGCCCAACAAAAAGCTTTAGAAACCCGAATCCTGAACCTTGGACGCCTGGTAAAAGACCACGAGCAGATCACTACAAGTGCACCAAACCCTCTGTGTGATGATATCATGAGGGAAAAGGAAAGAAATAGGAACTCGGACCAAGTGATTCCGAACTTGGAATACTACTACGGGGATACTTGTCCCGTGGGTCACCTGACAAGGTACAACAGCAAGATGGATTCCAAGAAATGAGTGACAATACTAAAGCCCTTACGTTCTCATCCACCCTCTTCGGCACGGCTATGGATTGGTACACCGCTTTGCCAAACAAGTCAATAAGGTCATATGCAGATCTATCTTCTAAGTTCTTAGCACGGTTCGGAAAATCAAAAAGAAGAAAACGTACTGTAGAGCACCTGGCCGAAGTCATCCAAAGGGAACAGGATGATCTTCGAACTTTCCTAGATTGCTTCAATACGGAAGTACTCCGAGTTGAGCCCCATAGTATTAAAGAACGGGTCGTCACTTGTACGCTAATACTTACAATTCCGAGCTGTGGAGGAAGCTCTCTAGTCAAGAAGTGAGGAGCGAAAAGCACTTGGATGACATCTGTGAGGAGGTGATGTACGGAGAAGAATACCGAAGGAACGTACCAGTCCGAGCAGGATCGAAGAAGGGAAAGGAACCGCAAAGACAAAAGCAACGCCAGGGGAAGTTTGACCCGAAGAAAGATCACAGAGACAAAGGCATTTACAGGGAGAGGAGTCCGCCCAGGAGATTCGCGGACTACACGCGCCTCAATAAGCCGAGATCCGACATCTTGGCCACTATTGTTGAGAAAAAGTTGGACATCCAATGGCCAAAGCCATCCCATAATCGGAGAAACAGAAATGCGAAGGGATACTGCAAATTTCACAAGAGCAAAGGCCATGAGACTGATGACTGTATCCAGTTAAAAACAGAGGTCGAACACCTGGTGAGAGAAGGCAAGTTGAAGGAGCACATATATGCGGACGAGCCCTCCAGGCACGATAGAACGGAGCGGAGGAGGGAGGATAACGCTGCTGACCCACCACCTCGCCCACTATCTTTGCCACCTCCGCTAGTAGGCTATCCGCCACACATGGAAGGACATCCGTACAGATATGGCGATGAGACGGAAATGGAGAACCCTTCGTACAGCGGAGTGATCAACACTATCGCAGGCGGACCCTCTGGAGGTGATAGCAGGAATGCAAGAGAGCGGACCGCCCAAAACCTTCGGAACAATGATAGGGCGTACGGTGCCCCCGCGATTCGAGGAACAAATGCAATATCTTTCGACGATAGCGAAATCCCCCTCCTCTGGCAGGGGCGAGGAGAGATTGACGTTCCTCTTGTAGTTTCATTGACCATCGCGACTTATCGAGTGAACAAAATTCTGGTGGATACCGGGAGTTCTTCGAATATCATCTCTAAGAGGACACTAGATCAGATGGAGTTGGGAAGAATCCGCTACGACAGAGTTCACACCTCTATACTAGGGTTTGGAGGAGGAACTGTTCGACCACTAGGAAGTGTTACGTTACACGTTTCACTCGGAACCTTCCCGGCCAGGGTAACACAGTCGGTCTGATTTGTCGTGGTTGATCGGACCTTCGACTATAACGCCATCTTTGGGCGCCCAGGACTCAACCAACTCCGGGCTATTTCATCCACCTTACACAACAGAATGAAATTTCCAACTCCCTTCGGAGTAGGAGAAGAGGTAGGAAACATCCGAGAAGCTTGGGAGTGTTACATTATGTCCACGAGAAGGGCATCTGCCCCCGTTTTGGCAGTCACGGTGACCTCCGGTCAGAGAGTTGTTCTCCCGCCCAAACAGGAGAGTCCGCAGATAGGGGTAGGATGCCAGAAGGAGAAGTTCCCTAGAACTGCACGGATCGAGCCTCACGAAACTCTCAAGGAAATCGAGATTGTTGTTGGAAGCCCGGATAAGAAGACTAGAATCGGAACAGAGATGAGCACAAAAGTGGAGATGAAACTTATTGCTTGTGTCCGAGACAACAGGGATGTATTTGCTTAGAGTACTGATGATTTGAAGGGAATAGATCCGAGAATCACTGTTCACCGTCTGAACATGGATCCCTCGATCAAATATATCCGACAGAAGAGGAAAGACTTTGGCCCAGTCAAGGACGCAATCATATCTACGGAAGTTGACCGGCTCTTGAAAGCCGGGCACATTGAAGAAGTTAGATACTCGGACTGGGTCTGTAATGTGGTACTCGTCGAGAAGGCCCCAGGAAAGTGGAGGATGTGCAATGACTTCACAAGGCTCAACAAGTTTTGTCCAAAGGATCCTTATCCCCTACCTCGCATAGACCAGTTGGTAGATTCTACCGCGGGATGTGCGCACCTAAGCTTCATGGACTCATATCAGGGCTTCTATCAAATTCGGATCGCCAAGGACGACATCAAGAAAACAGCCTTCTTCGCGGCAGGAGGAGTATACTGTTTCAAGGTGATGCCATTCGGGTTGAAAAATGCGGGAGCTACATACCAGCGGTTGGTGAATAAAATGTTCAAGGGGGAGTTGGGCAAGACTATGGAAGTCTATGTAGATGATATGCTTGTTAAAAGTAAGACTGAAGAAGAGCATATTGAGCATCTCAACAATTGCTTTTCCATTCTTCGGAAGTATGGAATGAAGTTGAACCCCGAAAAGTGTACGTTCGGGGTGAAAGGAGGAAAGTTTCTGGGATACATGGTCACAGAAAGAGGGATAAGTGCAAACCCTGAGAAGATCAAGGCAATCCTAGATTTGCCCCATCCGAAGAACCTCAACGAGGTACAACAGCTTATTGGGCGTCTAATGTCCTTAAGTCGTTTCATTTCTCGATCTGCAGAAAAGAACCTTCCGTTCTTCAAAATCCTCCGGAAGGGAGAGAGCTTTGAGTGGACCGCGGAATGTTCTGAGGCTTTTGAAAATTTGAAAAAGTACCTCCATTCCCCTCCGCTGCTCTCCAAACCCGTGGAAGGAGAACCACTCTACCTCTACCTAACAATCACGGAAGAGGCAATGAGTTCCGTAAATGATCATTTACAAATCTACTATCTTAGTAAAGCCCTTGCCGGGGCGGAGACAAGATATGTGAAGATTGAGAAATTTGCGTATGCTCTGGTTTACACCGCCCGACGGTTGAAACCATATTTTAAATCTCACAAAATAGTGGTACTAACTGCGGAACCTTTGAAACAGGTCCTAGGAAAGCCCGACCAATCAGGACGACTCTCTAAGTGGGCGATCGAGCTAAGCGAATACGACATTTGCTACCAGGCTCCGTCAGCCAAAAAGGCTCAAGTCCTCGCCGACTTCTTAGCGGATTATCCAGAGAAGGATTCAGAGAAAGTCCCTGACAAGCAGGTGCTCGAGTGCTTAATCACCAAGCATATTGTCCGAAAGCCAGTTCCGCAAAGTTCAACCCGGAAAACCTCGAGGAAGCCCAGTTCATCAATCGGCCCTTTCCTTTGTCAGATGGGGAAACTCGGGTCAACCAAATGTTTCTACTTGGTGATGTTCCCAGAAACTCCAAGGTCTTGACAACATCGAGCGGAAATCACGGAAGGGATGAACCAAGAGCGGAACCTCATTTCAGGAGATCTCCAAACCCAAAAACATCCTTCCGATATCCGGACATTGAAGTGGATGGTTCTTCCTTTGGAAGAGTGGGAGGAATTGGAATCTACCTTAAGAGCCGGATGGCGCGGAACTCGACTATGCGATTTCCTTGAGTTCAAAGTTACCAATAATGAGGTGAGTATGAGGCACTTTTAGTGGGCTGCGTCTGTGAGTCACTCCAAGCCCGGAAGGTCAAAGCTTACACGGACTCACAGCTTGTCGAGGCCCAATTTTCAGGAACTTTTGCTACAAAAGGTCCTTCGATGATCAAGTATCTTGAGCTACTCAAGAATGAGGCCAGCCACTTCGAGTAATTCACCTTGGAAAAGTTTGATAGAGCTTGGAACGAAAGAGGCGATGCACGCAAAATACGCATACCTTTCTGATGACTCTGAACCAAGGAGAGTAATCCTACTCACCATTACTGACTCATCCGTCATGATTCCCAGTTCGGCGGTCATGATACTTGACACGGGAAGAAACTGGATGACTGACATTTTTAACTATCTCAAGGACGGATCTTTGCCAGTCGATCCGAAAGAATCAAGGAGTGTGCAATGCCGAGCAAATAGATACTTTATAATGGGTGACGATTTGTACAAGAGATCTTTTTCCGGGACTCACCTGAGATGTTTGAACCCACAAGAAGCACAAACCGTCTTTGGAAGAGATACACACAGGCTGGGAGTCATTCCGGGGGGAGGACTCTCGCCCAGAAAATCATACGACAAGGCTACTATTGGCCTACCATCGGTAAAGATTCCGCCGACCACGCCCGAAGATGTCAGGATTGCCAATATTACGCAAACATCCCACATCGTCTGACAAACCCTATGATTCCGTCAATCATAGCCTGTTCGTTCAATCAGTGGGGTATCGATATTGTCGGACCATTTCGAAGTGCAATGTAAAAAATTTCTCATTGTGGCGGTAGAATATTTTACCAAGTGGGTAGAAGCGGAGGCTGTAGCGACTATCACGGAAAGTCGAGTGCGGACCTTCATTTGGAAGAACATCATTTGCCGCTTCGGCCTACCAAGAGTTCTAGTCTCGGATAACGGCGCTCAGTTCTCAGGCAGTAGGCTCAAGGAATGGCTTGCCTCCTTCAAAATCGAACAACGTTTCACATCCGTCGGATACCCACAAGCCAATGGTCAGGCTGAATCCACAAACAAGACAATAGTCAAAATCCTGGAGAAGCGTTTGAGAACTTCCCGAGAAAGCTGGGCAGACGACCTGGAAGGCGTGCTATGGGCTCATCGCACCACTGCACGGACTGCGACCAAAGAAACTCCATTCTCCTTGGTATATGGTTCGGAGGCCGTCTGAGATTGCCGTTGAGACTTTGAGGATCCAAGAGTTCGAAGGCAATGCAAACCGAGAAGCTCGGATATCCGACCTAGACTTGCTCGAACAGAAAAGGTCTGAGGCATTGGCAAATATCCATAGGTATCAGGCAACTGCTGCCCGAACCTACAACAGGAATGTTCGAGCGGCTAACTTGCAAATCGGAGACCTGGTGCTTCGACGAGCCGACATTTTGAACAATATTGGAAAACTCAAGCCCAAGTGGGAAGGACCCTACAAGATTATCGGCGCAAGAGTGAATGGCAGTTATGAATTAGAAGATGAGAACGGACATCCCCTCAAGCGTCCGTGGAATGCTAGGAACCTTCAGAAGTTCTATGCATAGAGATAACTGTGCGGATCTCCTTCAGATCGATTGGTCATTTCAGTTTCAACAAATTACTACACGGAACTTCGCCAGTTCTGTTTTTCGATCCTTTTTTCATTGGCCTTAGAGCCCACAAGTTGTAATTGAATTTCCGGCAAATCAATGCAACCTCTATCTTTCGATTTGTGATCTTTCGATCCATGCATATATGATTTAACGTTCGATTAATGACAAGGAAAGCAAGAGATTTCATTCATACAAAGACGCAATATGAAAAAGGCAGAAAACGTCTCTGAAGATACGTCATCTCCCAGTAAAGATCGTTCCCCCGTCGGAAAAAGCTTCTTCCATGTCGAGCGGCGAATCTGGTTTCCGCGGAGGCCAGGAACTCGATCTACCTGCACATAGGAAAATGGTTAAACGTGGTGGAATCCCTCATGATACCACCAAAACGTGGCATTGCAAATCCTGCGGGAAAACAAAATGCACGGACAGAAGGATTTCCACCGGCTTTAGAGACTCAAACTCTCTTGAAATTCGGAAACCATTTCCAATATAAGAGAGATTTGAACCACTAAAGTGGGGTTGGAAGAAAGTAGAGGAGACGGACGGATATACATTCAAACCGAGATCTATGCTTTTCTATGACTGATCTTCAACAATTTTCCCCTCTAGACCCACGCCACTCTCAAGCTCAGGATGAACGCCGACTTGAGAGTGGACGGGAGTCTCGAGGGGGAAACTATTCAAGAAATCATCTTCTTGCTAAGTGAATAGATATGGAAATTGGAAGTTGGATTTGCACGACCAAGGCCAAGAGGGATCCGGAGTATTTATAGAAGTAACGAACCAATAGGCGTCCGACACGTCAGAACTTCGACGTTGACAATGGGCTTAAACTATTCATTTGGGTTGAACAGTGTTGGGCCAGACGGGTTTATCCAACCAAGCCTAAACAAGCCCATCAACCACGTCCGAGTTTCTTAGTCATTTTACAAAAATATGTGCGTCAATATACTCCGACGAAGCTTGCACAAGAAAAAGATGGCGATCTCATCCGAGGAAAAATAGTTCGAATTTTATAAACAAAATTATCCGAACATTTACATAACAGAAGTACAATCTGGAAAGATCCAAGGATCAGTACATGCTTCCACAGGGCATACCCCGCCTTGTTCCTTTACCAGATCCCAGAAGTGGAGCCCTGAGATTCCGAGCCACCACCGCGAGCTTCTTGAGCTTGCTGCTGCATTCGGATCCTCCTGCGGATCATCCTCATAATCCGTTCCCTTTCTGCGACTAGCCCACCAACTATCCCCGGACACGGAGGAGGGTCCCCTTCGAAGTCGAGGATGATTGGGTCATCCGCGATCCCCTTTCCGGGATAATATGGGGGATGCTTGACCCCGCAAGCACAGTCCACCCAGTGACAGAAGCGATCAAACCTAGAATGGTTTAGTTCTCTGGCTGCAACGGACATTTGGACGGACTCTCTGGAAGGATAGGGAAATCTGATCAGGAGAAAGGGTTAAAAAAAAAAAAAGTACAACAGTAAGAAAAGGGCACTTATCCCTTTCTTATTTATAGTAGTGACAAACCCGTACGATCTCAACACATGTCACTCATCTGACGGCTTGGAAGTTGATGGGACGCAGTAATAATGACAAATTCATTGTTTCACCTTCCTCCCTTCTAGAAGAATCACGCATCCCAAAGGTCGATTGAATTTAGCAATCACGCAGATGATGCGAATTGTGAAACGATGGTTTTGACTTCTACGTCGGACGCCATCTACTGCGATCCGTGTTTTTTAAAGATGTGTTTTATGATAGTAAAGCATACGAACGATGAACGGAAGCAGATAAAGCGGAAAACAGGCAATGACTCGAACTTACGAGAAATATTGTTTTACAGACAATTAGTACGGATAAAAAATAAAGCAGCATCGTTCAAGGCATTGTTCCGTGCCACAAAGAGATGCAGATTCCAGACATTACATAAGTTTCACGGGGCATACCCCGGATTCTTCACTGAGGATTAGGCTGGCTCGGACCTGTTTCTTCAATTCGAGGCGGATCAGCAGTAGACGAGTTGGCAGCAGCTTGGACAGCAAGGGACTCCGCGAGCTCGAACAAGTTGAAGTCTTCAGCAAGACCAACTACCCGGGAAGGCATGTAATACCAGTCCTTGAGGAAGGCCAGGTAATTCTCGAACGGGACGAAGCACACCTTTTGTAAGGCATCCGGCACACACTTCGGAAGGAAGGGTTCACCATTCTTGATCTCCAATTCTCCTTCCTCAGTGACGAGTTCCGCAAACTCACAAGCGGCCAACCAATCGTCCGAGACAACATCCACGGGAACTTCCACGCCGTTAGCATCCGCAGAAGGGTTTAACCCTTCCGCCTTCCAATTGAAATCTTGAGGAAGTAGCCCCTTGGACTGTAGTTGACCGATTGCAGCGGAGAACCCATTCAGCCGAGATTCGTCGGACTTTTCTGCCATGAAGAACTTGAAAGAATCCGACCTCATGAAATCCCGGCCCGCCTCAAGAAGAGAGTATTGGAGGTCTTCAAGCAAGAAATCCTTCATGTCTCGGAAGGCTCTCATTGATTTCTGGGTGAAACCCTCCTGCCAATCCAAGTCCGCCTTGATCGCCTCCCAGCTGGTCTTCAGCTTATGGAACTTCACCTCGTGCTCCTTCAGCTGCATCTCCAACTGTTTCACTTTTTCGGCCTCATCCGCGGACCTGGCCATGGCCTTGAACAACTCGTGCTCAATGGTAGCCCGCTCACTCGCCTTCCACTGCATAGCTCGGATGAAGCACCCAAGCTGCAAAGAATCCGTATAGACATAAGTCGTACGCTTGTCATAAGTTTATAATGAAAAAACCATTAGAAGATCACGAACCTGCTGATATAGCACATTGAGGCCACCGACCCGCTCAACTTCGGGAAGTCCGCAGGCACGCTCATACTCCTTATCGAGAGCGGCCTGGTCAGACGGTAAAACGGCGGCCAGCTGCTGCCTCTTGCTTGATTGGGAGGCCTCCGCGGGAGCTCTTCTCTTCCGCCCAGACGTTATGGCATCCCGCATGAACACTTCTTGTTGAGGCCCGGATCCAGCAGCGGATGGTGGTCTGGAGGCAGTGACGCTCCGAGTAACAGGGGCTTTGCCCTTGTCAGGCACGTCGAGGGCTTGCGGATCTTCTCCCGCCTTGTTCCGCCTCTCCTCCTCTGCGGCGAACACTGTCGAATTCTTGGGATCTCCCATAGGAAGACCAGCGGACGTGTTGATGATCTTGGCCCTCTGACCAGCGGCGACCTCCAGAGATTGTTGCTCTCTCTCTGCTGCCTCTTCTTTTCAGCGAGTGTCGACATCATATAGTCGAACCAGTGAGCTACATAGCAATGTAAACATTTCAGAACGCGGACGAATAACAGAAAAACAACAGGAATATCGGAGATGAGAAAATTCATAACGAGACATTCAAAACACGGAGTCGCACAAATCATAAGTTAGACTCCTTACTGAAATCTGTCTTTCCTCCGACTTCCACGGCATCGGTCAGTCCGCATAGATATGGCGGGTGACAAATTAGTCCGTGGAGCAGGTAGGTAAGCGGATCATTCTTCTTGTGGATCTCCGCCACCTGTGGAGCAACGTTCTTGAGCGGACGCCAATCGTGATACTCTCTAAGGAATTTTGTGGGCAGCCCCATTGTTCCCTCTCTCGGACATCCACGACTTCAAAGCCATCCGCATAAAATGTACTTATCCCACCATTTCACCCCACGCGAGATGGAGTCCGAGATGAAGTTATAGGCTTTCCTATTCATAAAAGTGTAAAAAAGGGGATTCCCCGGACTAAAAGAAACATGGAAGAGCTGCCTAAAGTTCTCGAAGTTCACTGTCTGCCCCTTCTTCTTACAAAAAATTACAAAGCAAATAAGGTTACCCAGGGACTTGGGGATAACCTGACTCGGACCTATGCCAATATGGTTCAGAATGTTCTTCAGTTCTGTGGCAATTGGGATCTTCCATCCGCAGGAGAAGGCCACCTCGTGCACGCACATATACCCAGCGGGTGGGTTATAGAATGCATGCCCGGGATCAGGGATCATTATTTCTACAGACTCAGGGATTCCCCATTTTTGCCTCATTTCCGGAATCTCCTCGGGTCGGACCCTCGATGGACAAGTAGGAAGAAGCCCGTCCGCGTTTAGCTCTCCGAACTCGTCTACTATCACTACTGCGGATGCGGGACGAGGAAATTTGATCCTTGCGCCTTGGCACCACGGCCTTCAACCAACGAAAGGCTGGATTGAGCGGCAGCTACGGAGTGCAATACAACCCGACGACCAGCACCTCTCCAAGGACGGACATCGGGAGAACCTTCCTCTTCTTCCTCCCCGTCTTCACCTTCTTCCTCTCCGCCTTCTTCCTCCTGACCACCATCAGGTCTCCTAGATGTACCAGGATTGGACAGACCTGTCTCTACCACAACACGGTTCTCCACTCCGGCCTCGAACATCTCCACGTCATCAGTCTCATGCCCGCTGTCGCCTGCCCGTTCAAGTTGAAGCTCATTCGGATCTATAGGCTCTCCCACACCGCCTATAGTCCGAGATTGGACCAACGCTCTCGCCTCATTAACACCTTCTTCGACCACTGGCCCGTCCGTCGGAGGATTGACTGTTTCATGGGTTCCGTGCCTAGCGTCGGAATCTCTGGAAGATAAGACATCCACGAGATAGTCTTACGGACACGTTCACGTCCGTGGATTCACCGCCCGAATCTACTCCATCCTGGTAATCCCGCACCTCGTGAACGTTTTGACTATCGCTCCCGGACATCCCAGGGCAGAAGGAAACGGATCAGAAACGATGATTGTTATTGTCCGAGAGTTCATTTATATGTCTTATTAAGTCCAGAGGTCCGGGAAAAAGTTTAAACCCTAATATTTTCTATACACAGAAGGACAGGGGCCCCAAGACCCTGGCACACGAAGCTGTGCCACTGGCACCACAATCTGCCCCTTATGGCATGGCAATAAAAGAAACAATTTACAGGCGAACACCACAACCAATACCGATTTATCATCAAGTAAGCATGCATTGTCAAGACGGGTTGTGTCGGACGGGACGTACCAAATAAAAGTACAAGGCATCAGTGAGGAAAATTGGCATATTATAAGCGGCAATGTAAACACATCAACTACCATCTCAACCAAAGGTATCGCAAGAGCCAATTACTAAAGACAAGCACAATTACGAAGGCAAGGGAAGCTACACTAGACATGCAATGGGCGTATAGCGAATACAGGCAACTTTAACAAAGCCAAAAAATGAGGGGTACTTACTTGCTAATATTCAAACAGGAAAGTTCAACGGACGATCGAGTTTGGATAATGTTCCGAGGTTACAGATCTCAGCTGGATAGCCCAAAGTCTTACAAGTCCCAGTTGCTCGGATCGATCTTGCATTGTTTGAATAGCTTAAAGATTGCTCAGAGTTTCAATTTAGCTAAAGTGTGAAAGTGACCGATCGCCTAACTATTTATAGGGGCAAAGTGGGAAGGCCAAGCGTCACATCACTTAGGTTTAAACCGCGACCGTTGATCTGTTCAAATCCATCGGTCATGACGATTCACGAATAGATGGCTAACAGCGCATTACGTTTAGTGCCTGACAGAGGAGTCGCGTCACTTGATCTCAACCGTTGAGGCTTTCCAATCCAACGGTCGCATCGTTCCCCTCGGGATCTTACCCCATGGGCCGGACAAGCAACTCGTTGGACCCCGTTGATTTACTGTTCGGAGGTCCATCAGGACCATTTCACAAATTTGGCCCAACGGATAACCTCCTACTTGATCTTCCTCGAAAGAATTGCCGATCCTAACCGCATTTCGGACCCATATATCTCGGATACAAATACCTTTTCCCTCTACAGTCCCAGTTATGTGATAACTCGGACTGTAGACGGAAAGGGGGGGGGGGAAAGAGATATATTGAATCCTTGAGGACACGGACGACGGATCCCGACAAAAAGGATTTTTTTTTCCTTTTTTCTTTTAACTAACGATTCGGACACGCTCCACATACACGACTGATCCCTCATAGTTACCAACTATCTTCTACTAAGATACTTGGAAACTGGGGGGACATATGTTGATACGGAAATGTGTCCAATCCGTTAAGGGCGCCATAGAGCGTGTCCTAGAGCGCATCAAGGCTAAGATAGCCATCCAAAGCTAGTCCGACCTTCGAGTGGTCCGTCCTAAAGGAAACCATCTCAGGTCAACTAGTACTCACAAGTCAGCACACCATTTCAGCTAGGTCCGACCAAGCTAGATGGATGACTTCCAAGCCAGACAAAAGGTTACCTGGTCCTCCCAAGTAACGCAGTCGATCTAAGATGCTAACGGACCGACGAGAGAATCTCGACGCCACCAAGACTGATAAGACCAAACGTGTCGATGTAACCACTGAGATGCTTCCGTGGAACTCTAAGGTCCGGACACCTAGAGTTACCCAAGGCAGAGTCATCCAATCATGCGGATCTGTCCGAGGGACTTACACGGACCCAACGTGCGGAACAGTACTCTCAGAGGGAAAGGACCAAACTACCCTCCCAGCCCATTAATTAGTATTGGATTACTATTCACTAATAAGCCATGGGCCAAAGGTAGCATTGGTGTCCAAATCTGAGGCATACACTTGGCATCATCTTATGAGCTACTTCATAAGTATATGATAACTATAAATATAACACAAGGTCCAATACCTTGAGGCAAGTGGAAATCCCCTAGGAAATGGTGTTGTCTCCTAGGTCCTAAACATCCTTGATTTCATTACCTTTCCCATTACTATTGCATTGAGAGCTTTCATCTCTCCTTTGAGTAAAGCCTCCTTCCGGATTGACTTAGGCAATCTGGGTAACCCATTCTAACCCCCCCCCCCCCTAGTCCTTTCAGGTACTCTTGCTCGGACAAGCCTTATCTCGGACTTCAAGTTGGAGGTGGATCTTAGATTAGGTTACTTGTAGTAGTAGTGTTGGTGTTTGAGGTTTTATCCCTCAACAACACACACAATATCTTAAGTTTTATGTACTTATTTTCAGAGTAAATAGATCTCCCATAATGTTCCAAGTGGGTAAAGACTCCCCCCATATATGTTTGAGAGTTGACTCTTTGAAGGTTCGAACACTTGGCTTATGTAGCAACTACTATTATATTTCCGCGAAATTTTTGTGAATGACTTGAATTTAATGAATAATAGGAAAGATATGATTTTTCTATCATTTAATAATAAAATGAAGTGTTTTACAAAACTTGTTGAATATTTCATTGCCCTCATACTGTAACGTTTTTTTTAAAGAATTTTTTTATAATACCACGTAATATTTGCAACTGGAAGGTTGATTAGGGGGAGA
Organism: Plantago major; assembly: GCA_026545765.1. NCBI lineage: Eukaryota > Viridiplantae > Streptophyta > Magnoliopsida > Lamiales > Plantaginaceae > Plantago > Plantago major. Next base: position 85,062,490 of record CM048841.1, read on the forward strand.
GGAGCATTCCCAGAACAGGAACATGCAGTGGAGACAAGTGGTAAATCGGGGAGAAGGATCATCGATGAACCAGGGTTTAAGTGCACAACATACGGAAGCCAATAGGATGGCGATAGAAATGGAGAGGGTGGAGAATTACAATTTAATTCACCTGGAAAGGAACGTGTTCCGGATGCAAACCCACTACAGGCTTCCAACACTGTTTCAGATCCCGAGCAGTTTGGACGCAATCTCGCTGAGGTTTTACAGTTCGACGGTGCACCTTGCGACTGGAATGGAGCTCCAACACCTGATCTCAATCCAACCATGGGCAAGCAGTCCACTTCCAGTCGTGAGACCAGTCTCGTTAGGAAAAGAACAAGGGGAGAGTCTACTGACCGAAGTTCAACAGATTTGGGAATAAAGCATAGACCCGATGATGACGAATATAATTATATGGAATGTCAGGGGGCTGGTAATACGAGGGTGCATGCAGCGTTAAAGGCCTATACGAATCAACATATGCCCTTAATGGCGATCATATTGGACACAAGGATGTGCTATGAAAGGGCAAGCAGGATCGTTCCAACTTTGGGCTATCCAAACCGGGTTATCTTCTCCCCAGCACTTCACACACCACAAGTGGGAGGGATGTGGATTCTCTGGGATGCGATGCGAGTTGATGTTATTGTGTTGGAAGCCAATGATAGAATCGTGCATATGCTTCTGATTACTCCAAGATAGCCGCTTCCGATTACTCTAAGCGCAGTGTACAATCATCTCAATCCAAGTTGCCAACACCAGGGAACATGCCCCAATGTGGTATCATCATCATCTAGTGAAGAGGACTAGAAGAATGACAAGCCAAGTGAAGGATATCAAGGTTTCTTTTGTGTACCGCGAAAGCAACAACATAGCAGACCTTTTATCAAAGTTAGGAAGTGGTAACGTGATGGAAGATGTTTCTGTTTCTAGTAGTGTTCCTTTTAGACCTAGTTTACTAGTTTATAACTCTTGTTCTTCGTGGCTTAGTTTGTACTTAGCTAAAGACTCGTACTCCTCTCTCCGCGTTTGGTTAACAAACAAGGGCTGAACTTATGTATTAGTTAAGTAGTTAACGAAGTTTACTTTTCAAAAAACTGGAAGGTTGATTATCAATTAATTTGATGTAAATTTTTTTGTTCATTATAAATGTTCAGATCCAAATTGCAAAAGACGAATCAAAACCGGTTTTGTTCAAAGAAGATGAACTATAGAGGGTTGTGTCTGTTAGGCATGCGATTAAAATCTTGAGTTAAGAGAAAATTTAGATTTTTTTAACCATGTTTTCTTGGTTTTAGTCGCATGCCAAACAGTTAGGACATTTATTGTTTAGGAAACTTGTTTCCCAGTTTGGATTACTAATAGGATTTAGAAGTTAGTTTACTAGACCGAAAATTCATGATGTTAAAAATTGTATAGATATAATGTCACACTCAATAAAGATTTACTAGACTAATTGTAGTACCACTTTGCATTGTACTAATGTTACTACGTTTAAAATTTGACAAATTACATAATTTTACAATTAAAATTAATTTGTACACAATTTAAATTAAAATACAAATTACATAAAATTACAAGAACCAACCCTCTTAAATATCCCCTTTACATTTTAAACCCCAACTTTATCTTTCTTCCCCAAAACTCACCACAACCGCTTCTTCCAATATCACCACCACCACCGCTTCTTCCAATATCACCACCACCACCACAACAATCCGCCACCATAGTCTCCGGAGCTCCGATAAATTTTAAATTTCTATTTCTTTCAATTGACATAAGTTCGCTCCACTCCTTCAAGCTTCCATGGGGAAGCTTCCACCATATATGGGGATTTTTGGCATCAAATTGTAGCAAATTGCCAATCAATGGGATTTTTGGGTTGTTTAAATTTAGTTGGAAGTAAAGAGTTAGAATCACAGGGATAGCTAATAGCACAAGACTCATTTGAGTGAGCATTCTGTTTCTAAACTTTTGTATTCTGGTTATTGTAATTATGTCAGTGCTTTGGTGAGGAATTATAAAGCAAATACTATGGGTTAGATATTTTAGATTGCATGGTCCTTCCTATTTCAGTTAGGCTATGTTATCTTCATCTCGTCTGCAAACTCATTCAGTTAAGTTTGGCCAGATCACTTCAGATTCGATTCTTCTATAGCTTATATTTTATACTACAATTGATTCGATTCGATTCGATTACAGCAGAAGAAAGGTGCCTTACTCTCGAAGCTAGCAATCTAAAATAAGGGCCACAATATATGTGTCTGGTTTACAGTCTTTGAACCACATTTAACAACAAAACAAGAAATTAATTTATTTCAAGTCCCCACATAAATAGATTAATTATGGCTCAAACCGTGCAACAGGGCGAACTAAAGCTTAAAGCGGGAAGCGGAACTGAATTTGATGGACCATTGCACCAAAAGCTGGAGATAATAAGATTTTCCCAATTAAACAAGATTAGGGTTCGTCCGTAATGAAGGATCTAGAGAAGGAATATACGATTGATAGAGGAGAATCTTGTGTTTTGATTGTAAAACCGTAGTTCATAAGTTAATTTTTTCAATTTAGTCGAATTAAGGTCATATTTTTGTCAGTACACTCCATTTATATAGCTTAGGTTTTATATATGTACTTCTTTTCAGAGTATATACTATATTATACTGTATCTATTTATCCATCAATGATTGTTTATATTACATGACATAATAAATATTTTTTGAAAAAAATTATGAAGCGAAGGGGAATAAAATATGAGTTGCCACATAAGCCAAGCGTCTGCTCTTCCAAAAGCAAAAAGTCCCGGACACATGGGGGAGGCCTTACCCATTGGGAACATGTGGGTGGAGATCTCACTGTTTTGGTTTGAAGAAGAAGAAGACAAGAGGGACCTTTAAAGAGAAAGAACTCAATCTTCGCCCTAGAGTTAGGGAGCTCTGAAGATTAGAGAGAACTTTTTTTTTTTTTAGGACACTTGTCATCGACAATAAGGATTACTAGCTATGGCATAATAGATGTTGATAAAACTTAAACATAACATTAATTCTGATGAACAGGCTTGGCCACAAGGCAAAGAGCATTCTTTTTATGCATGGATAACCCGGGTATGACATCAAAATCAATATCTTTCTTAGTCACTCCAGGAGGGAATTCCCAGTTAAATCTGTAAAGCAGATTTGCCAGTGCAACCTCCAAAGTGGCCATTCCAAGAGAGTAACCCGGGCACCCTTGACGACCTATTCCAAAAGGAATTAGTTCCGGGTTTAGCCCTTTCATCTCTATGTCCATCTCCAAAAACCTCTCTGGCAAGAACTCATTGGGATTTTTCCAGACATCGGGATCTCTTCCAATAGCCCATGCGTTGATATAGACCATAGTTCCGCGTTCAATCTCATACCCGTTCAAGGTACAGTCTTGCAGTGTTTCCCTCGGCACTAAGAGTGGAACGGGTGGATATATTCTGAACGACTCCTTTATTACAGCCATTAAATAAGGCAGTTTATGTACATCGTCTTCGTCTATGAAACCTTTATTTCCTGCATACTCTCTTATCTCTGCCTGTACTTTCTTCATGGCATTCTGATTTGTCATTAGGTATGTCATTCCCCAAATTAAGAAAGAAGAAGTTGTATCTATGCCACCTAACAAGAGGTTCTGCACAAAAAATAGTGTCAACTAGTTCTGTTTTGGAAAGGAAATAAATTTTGCAATAAGGTAACAGGCATATAGCTAGAATTGTTACCATAAGAATCGCTTTGATGTGGTCAAATGTAAGATCAATCGAAGCTGATTCATCTTTCTTTAGTTGAAGTAACAGAGCCAGAATGTCTTTACTTGCTGATTTCTGTGATCCACTCGCAAAATTCAAGTGTTCATCGATCAATTCCTGGTAGAATGAATCCAGATTCTTGAAACATTTATCCAGTCGTGCAACCAATCCGGTGATATTATCAATCCACCCCAGTGAAGGTACATAATCCGACATGAAGAAAGCTAGAAACATGGCCTGTGCTTCACGTACAAGGTTAGTAAACCGACCCCCATCATAATTTTCGTCCCCATAACTCTTCCCAAATGCAGTTCTGCAAATAATATTGCTAGACATAGAAATTACCATCTCGCTCAAGTTGTTTACCTTGGACAAATCGAAATTCTCCTTCATCTTTGTAACCATCCTTGACACTTCTTCTTCACGAATGGGAGAATAGGATTGAACTTGCTTCAAGCTGAAAAGGTGAAGGGTGCAAAGCTTTCTCGCCTCTCTCCAGGTCTCGTTGTATGTTGAGAAGCCGATGTCTTGCGAATTGTAGGAAATCCTGTTGCTTCCTAACAGCACAGGCCTACCAGAGAATGTGATATCATAGTTTTTCATGATTTCCTTCACCAGATTTGCAGAAGAAATCACGGTAACTTTCCTAAAACCAAGTTTGAGGGACACTATGGGACCGTACTTCTGAGAAAGGCGCCACAGGTATATATGTGGATTTCTGGCATCAAACTGAAGCAAATTGCCGATCAGTGGGAGACCTTTTGGACCAGGTGGACGCAGATTTTTCGCATGTTTGAATTTTTGTAGCTGGAAGTAGAGTGTTAGGATAAGAGGGAGAGCTAAAAGAACAAAAAGGATTTGTGCCAACATTTCAGCTTGTAACTTGAGTTGTTTGAGTGAAACACAGTCTTGAGATGAAGCTTGAAACAAATTCTTTATAGGCTACACAAAGCATAAATTTCTACATCCAAAAGATGCTAACAAGTGCAAAATTTGTCCTGATCGATATTTCTCACATCATGTATTAATTAAATAACACAAGGACTGATAATTTAAAGTATAAACCGCTCCATTTGTTGCATGCGTAGCTGCTTATTAGTCTTGATTGGAGCACGTAATATCCATCAGCCGGCCTTGAGACGGTCTTGTCAAATTATCGCTGTCAAGAAGAAGAGAATTACAAACTATAGAGTATGATATGCCACGGGAAAATAGAACAGAACAGTTCTGAAGTTGAGAGTGTCGACTATATAGCTCAATTAACATTGACAGCATCACAAATCAGGTCTCTGAATAATGTTATAGCTTCATTCATTCAGATGTGCAGAAAACATACAAGAATTCGATTAACCTTGAAAGGTTCAACTTTACATGGGAAAAGATGTTCATGAAACTTGTACATAAAACCAATTTCACACGTACAGGCTTGCCCACAAGGTAAAGATCATTCTTTTTATGCATTGTTAATCCAGGCAGCACATCAAATCAATATCTTCCTTGGTCAAGCCAGGAGGTAATTCCCAATTGAATTTGTCCATTCCCAGAGAGTAACCCGGACATCCTCTTCGGCCTATTTCAAAGGGTATCAGTTCCGGATTCAGACCGTTCATCTCAATATCCATATCCAAAAATCGCTGTGGCAAGAAATTTTCAGGATTTTTCCAAACCTCAGGATCTCTTCCAATAGCCCATGCATTTATATAGACCATTGTTCCGCGTTCAATCTCATACCCGTTCAAGGTACAGGTTTCCAATGTTTCCCTGGGGAGCAAAAGTGGAACTGGTGGATATATTCTGAAGGTCTCCTTGATTACTGCCTTTAAATATGGCAGTTTAACAACATCGTCTTCGTCTATGAAACTTTTATTTCCTGCATAGTCTCGTATCTCTGCTTGTACTTTCCGCATCGCATTCTGATTTTTCATTAGGTATGTCATCCCCCAAATTAAGGTAACAGATGTGGTCTCTATTCCACCTAACAAGAGGTTCTGCACAAAAAAATGTAAATTAAGTTCTCTTCTGTTCATTTTAGTAAACAACAAAACTGGCATATTGTGATGTTGAAAGGGAATATATATTAACAAAGTGAGGTTATATGCAGTCTTATTTAAGTTACTATTGAACCTGATACTTTTAAAATCTTAAAACTAGGACTTTTTACTGGTTTGTCCAACAGTGTTCAATTTTTTGTATTCGTACAAGACTCAGTCCAGGCAGAAACATATCTAAAAACAATTGATTAACCGAGAGATTGATAGAATTCTTACCATGGCTTTGATGCGGTCAAATGAAAGATCAACAGGAGCAAACTCATCTCTTCCCAAATGCAACTCTGCAGATGACATTGCTGTTGGAAAATATGCAATGTAAACCCTAGGTTAACGCAGCGGAATTCGAAAATTTTATTGCATACTGATTTTGATCTAATGACTATATAACGTAAAACAAGCAAAACAATACTTACTTGTCGCATTAGCTTTTCAGACAGCAGCTTTAAAACTTTAAAGCACTTCTGCGAATTTGTTCGTCAAGTACTTCAAATCTGTTCGTCATGTATGAGATGTTGAATCTAATACGTCATGATTAGCTTCCTCTACCTTGGTATCCACGGGGATTTATTTTACCGAAGAACGCTAGGATGTTCTTGTTCGAAACTAGACTAAACAATTAATAAGTCAAATTGCTTGCATGTAGTACGTATTGACCTCAAGTCAAAGGACTATTACACCACCATACAAACTATTACTTCCGTAGACACGTAAATAGAATACATCAAACGGTTTCTTGGCTGGGTATACCAACACTCTCTAAAGTGTCCATGTATCCATAACGGATTACTAAGTAATTAGTAGTCGTGGGAACTACTACACCCTCAAAGGATATGATGCTGACCACATGCAATCTCCAATGCATCATCGATATCCCATTCTCGATGATCATTGATTGGGGCTATTTTAGAGCCTTGTTATGTCACTCAAGATCTCACATTCTTAGTGATAATATAAAGCTCATGGGAACACATATGTAAACAATTACAGACAAACAGATAATAATATTTACATACTGTAATTCCTATTTATAGATGATTAATAATCATAAATAAATACTGAATCGAATATGTATATTTGTACTCAATTCGATTATCTCTAGGACATATATACTTTCAATCTCCCACTTGGTCTAGAGTCAATCACTCACGTGCATCCAACACGTAGATTCTTTAAATGGTAAAATTGTCTTTCTAGACAAGGTTTGGTGAAAGAATCAGCCAATGTTTTTTCGAGAAATTACTTTATTTCTATGTTATTATCTAGCAATGGTCTCTAATCATTGATAGCGTCTCAATACGTTCTTGCTAACATCGTAAGATCTTGGTTCCTTAGCATACACAATTGCACTAGTAATCGCAATCTCTAAATTCGATTACTAACACTTGAAACTACCCATGTTCTTCTAAGAACTCATATCAACTGTGTACCAGACTAAAGTTGTTGAACCTTAATAATCTAATTATTAAATCTAATCTAATTACCAGATACGATCCAATCTAATATTGTTATTAAGATGAATAAATTTCATAGTATGTGATGACTCCAATCATCACATCTTTACGAAAGTTTACCATGCATAAACCAAGTTTATGCTAGCTCCCACTGTTCATATGAAGTGTTGTTTTCATGAGTCATGTCTAATCGCATAATAAATACACGGTGTACATAGTCGTTCTATACGACAATCCTCATATGTACTTGTGTATACTTCAATAGGACAATCCAATATTGAGAGTATACATACGTAACTCAGCATTATATTCTCTATAGAATATTTAATAAGCAACACAACACAACACATTCCTATACTAGTGAACATGCGAGTTATAATATCATATTAAGTTCATCCAGTGAAACCGTAATATCGAGATACTATATAACTCATAGTCAAGTCTTCACAATGAAAGTCTTGATTATCCAATACTCTTATTTTAATGTTGATGTAAAACTATATTTAATGATTTATATGTGTCAAACATATATACAACCATTTAAATAGTCACCATTCATAATCCTTCAAAAGATGTATGAATTTCCTTTACTTTTAAACAAGTCGAACTATTTGACTTATTCCTTCAAGTAATATTTGCAACTCCTAAAGGCTTACATGAGTCCACAATGGACTTACTATATTTTCATACGTACAAATGCTTTCATTTTGAAGCATTAATGTCTACAAATGTGTCAAACAAATTTTATGTAAAGTTTCTACATATAGAAATCTATCAGACCATCATCAAATGAATCATGTGATTATCGTATGTAAATAGTGCAAGTAAAATCTTAATGGAGTTATCTACAATACTGGTAAATAATTCTATAGCTTATGTTCCAAACATAACCACACAATTTAGCCACTAGTTTGTATATGTAAATATCTAATTTCAAGTTTTCCTTGAAAACTTATGTATGCATCAAATGCAATAATATATTCAAGTTCTAGAACTTGAATAATCCATTTAGTCCATCTTTAAGATTTTATGGATTTAGACCACCTTTGCAAGTCCATATCAAATATCGTCTTGGGATAGGTTCGCAGTCTTATTCTTCTAGAAATGTCTCCAAAATCATGATCCTCCAAGAGGAAACCATACAAGTAAATTGTCACCATTATTTGCACAACCTATGGATTTCATGAATTTGTGTTCATATAATCGTATTAAGATGTACATTCTAAATGTTATGAGGTTCTCAAATATTGTACTAATCAATCAATGAGAATATCCAAGGGTTGCAATCAAATGATTTCCTTGAGAGAGAGAGATCGTACAATCTCTAAATTGCATGCATTATTTATGTGAGGGTATCCTATTCTAAAGAGGTATCCTTAGAATGCTCCCACTAGCTCAGGCATATGACCAAGTAATATGCTTCCACTAGCTAATAGATTCTTCGACTCTCCCACTGATTCTCTGTCATGATTATTCGACAAGTGATGAACCTCAATGGTAAATATATGGTATTAAAACTATTTCAGGTTCTATATCCTTTGTCATTCCAAGAATACTTTTACTATGGAACAATTAACCATATGTTCCAAAGAGATTAGAAATCTCGTCCATAAATTCATCCATTCTTAATCCATAATCCTACTTTACAATCATGTCCTTAATTACATTTGTAGGGCAACCCTATTTCAAAATATGTAATATGAAGACAGCTTAAACCATAACTATTATGGTTACTCTAAGACTGATCAAGCAGGGATTATACTGATAATTAATCGAGTTTATTTTCGCCTGTTTTCAAAGAAATAAAATATGCAGCAAAGTCATATGGGTCTTTTCCATGTCATACATAGTTATTCCATTCTAATGGAACCCATAGTCCAAATAGGTTTAGGTTCGTCCAACCAAATAGAATCCATGCCTCTTATAACAATCCACGAATCAAATTCAAGTATTACTCTCATTGACCAAGTCTAGGAGGGTAATACCTTCTCAAATTATTTTATGGTTCATATCATTTCTAAAGGATATACATTGGTCATCTTTCCAGTGATGAGATCCACAATCCATATGTTTTAAAACAGATGGTGTTAAGTAATCCAATTTTACTTAACTATGCAGTTCTTTGTCTCACGGATTTAACCAAATTAATAAAACCATAGAAGTTTGGAAATCTGATTTGTTATATGAGGTCTTCTAATTGTGTGTTTCAGAAAGTTATGTCTATCGTCAGGAACTTCTAATCCACAATCTTAAAGACGTCTACATTTACGCTATCAGTCCAACTAATAGCAAGTAAGTCCACTACCCTCTTAACAAGTTTGAAAATTATGCTCCTTGATAATTGAAGTACATGTCTAACAGCTTCAATTTAGTATCAATATATTATATTGAACTAACTTTCTTAAAGTGGATATCCTATATCCAATACACAATTAGTACTTTCCTATAAATATAGGCACTTGCTTTATTTCGAGGACTTTAAAACTTTGCATGATAAATTTATCGTGTTACTATAATCACGGTAATTTTTGTGTAAATGTAAGATTCTGGAAGATTTTTTTTATCATTTATTGGGTGTGGGACTATTAAAAATGACTAATCTATGAACTCATACAAATTGAAGTCAAAGCCATATGGTGTTTTTGGTTATCAACTTGAGTTGAGATTTTAAACTCAAACTGAGTTTTATCAAGCATATGGAACATCTCAAATTATTAGCAAAAAACAAATATCTAATTTTTTAAGAAACCCGCAACTCTAATTAGTAAAACTTAATAAGACCAAGCCAAATAACCACAAATTTGAAATGGCTGTTGCGAATCTATCATATTAATATTTATAATCCAGTATAAATAGGATAACAATGAACGACATAGAAATGAGTACTACTTGATAACAACATGTCGATGAAGCCAAAATATCGTAGGTCTACTATGTACTTGAAGAGCTGGAGGCTGGAGCTCACCTAATTGAGCACACAACCAAGAAAAATTACATTAGACTTTCCACCAATCACTTAAATTACACACACATAAACACGATCACCAACAATTAAGTTGTGCAAACCTGTTATCTTCGAGGTCAATTTCATGCCGCGAAGCTACTTATTCACTTCTCAACTCCGTCTAGATCGACATTCCCTCTACACAATCCAGAACAATACAATTAAATTTATTAATTAATTCCAGACTTTAAAGGATATATAAACTATACATATAATAACAATTATCATCATCACCTTGCAAAACATCATTGAGATTTCCCGATAGAGACATTCTCTCCTCAATCTGAACTTTCTCCTCAATATCTTTCTTCAATAAATTCAAAACCGATAAATACATTTCAGTTTATAAAAATAATAAAGGGCTAGAGCTTTGAAGAAGAAATTAATCGAGATGGCGAATCCAAATTGTATAAAACAAACTACCGAACATTGTAAGTAAACTGCTAATATAATAAGAAGAACAAGTACAATCCCAGCTGGAGTGACTAACCTCTGACAGGATCATCGAATTCCAAAGAAATAGCCACATACACCAGCAAACGCCTAAATTGCCTAATTGACAAAATCAACATTAGCTGAACAAATCCATCAATTAGATAAGCATTGATGAAACAAAACACATGCTTATTTCTAGAACTATTTCACCTACATGCTTAACAATTCAGATGCAAATACTAATTGAGTTTTTATACAAGTTTACCTGTTGACGACCCTAAACTCGACAATGAGTTTATAATTTCCAAAATTCATGAATCAATTTGAACAAATGGAGCAATGCAAATTATGCAATCACTTCTTTGAATTAATATATGGTTAGTCGAGGATAAAGAAGGCGGAGAGAAGCATATGATGCTGCGCGGATGAGCGGTTTTGCGGTGGCGGGGCAGAGGGGCTGTGCGGTGGAGGGAATAGAGAGAGGCGGCGATATCAAGAGCTAGATTACGGCTGGAAATAAGAGAGAGAGAGAGTGTTAAATGAATTCCCTTTGGCAGCAAAACTGTTCTATTTTAGGTGAATTATTTTAGGTCCGTCTATTTTTTGCATTGTTGAATTGACACAAACACGATTGATTTGGTACCATAGTTAGCTTGTTTACTGAATAAATCTAATTAAATGTTGGAAATATTGGCATGTCAATATTCTTATATGTAATTGTTTGTAATTATTTAATATCAAATAATTCAAAAACATCCCCACAATCATTCTTGCTTCAAGTCCTATAGCTAGATTTTTGAATAAAAACCTTAGCTTATATATATATATATACATATATATATATATATATATATATATATATATATATATATATATTAAAGTCATTCTGATTTACGTGGAAATGTTGAATGTTTTAAAAAGGGCTCTTGCCTCTCCATTTCCACGTAAATGACTTTAATATATATATAGATATATATATATATATATATATATATATATATATATATATATATTAAAGTCATTCTGATTTACGTGGAAATGGAGAGGCAAGAGCCCTTTTAAAACATTCATTACTGACATCAGAGCACTAAGAGGCAAGAGCCCTTTAGGAAATGGAGATTCGCGGACAATTTACCAATTTAGTACACTTGGAGCCTATGACAATGGTGTACACTAAGATTGAAATGGGAATTTAGAATGATATACAATTTAGCCTCTGTTATTTTCAACTTAAAATTCATTCAATTCAGTTCTGCTTAGTTATATTTTATACTACAATTCAGTTCAGTTCAGTTCAATTCAGTTCAGTTGAAAAGAACAGAGCCTTATACCAAAATCTCCTATTCAATTTATGAATTTACAGCTAGTACTGGGCTAGAATTTGTGTAAACTAGTATTAACCCGTGGCGATGCCATGGTATAATTTACTTTTAATAATAAAATAGAAATATGAGGATTGAATAAATTAATCGAGAAAATAAGATAGTCAAAATTCCTTATAGACAACGTTAGTCGTGGTGTCATTCGATAGTCATTCTTCATCCAATATTATATTATGTTAACTATAGAAAATGTAAAAATAGGGTCCTACCATACCCGACTTGTTAATTAGTAACAGATACATGTTTTTTTACAAAAAAATCTATCCGTCAAACGGAACCAAAATAAAATACAAAAGTATACAACACAATCAATAGGGTTGTTCCCAACAATCTCGCGGTGATATGTGGTCACCCAACCCCCCCCCCCCCAAAAAAAATATTATACAAACGTAATTTCACATGTTACGGTTGTTTTTTCTAACCCCTCGGTGGTATGCGTCACCCCACCAAAGACACAAAAATTATTATTCTACGAACATAATTTCACGCGGTACGGTTGTCCCCCAACCCCAGCCCGTCATGGATGAAGAAAGTAAAGAGAAGATAAAAGAGAGTTTCCCCAGTTAGTCATGGAGATCAAGAAAGTACAAAGAAGATCGAAGACATTTTCCCCGCCTAGAGAGTATCAGCTGATCTCCGCCCTCCCCCGGCTCGTTATGAAGATCAGGAAAGTATAGAGAAGATCTAAAAGAGTTTCCCCACCTAAAGAGTATTAAATACCCTGCACTTTGAAAAATGTAGTTTGTATGCATCGAATCGAACATCATTATTTGACGGGTTGAAATTGGATAGAACCAGTAGTCCTTCCAGCAAGAGATCGTAGAGAAGAGAAACCTCATACCTCATCCTACCGATCGAATCGTATACATAAAGAAAAGGAAATTGAAAGACTTCACATGTAAAATGTTGTTGATAGACATATAAAGATCAACACATCGCCAATTAGCTCACGTGTGTCTCTTTTATCTTCTGGAACTAAAAAGAGCACGTCTAGTACACGATATATGGAACATTCTTAGAAGATCAATTGCACTACAAAAAAATAGGGACAATCCGACGGAAAGGGACAACGGATTTTATCCGTCGCCCCAGTAGCGACGAATCGAAGGGTAGCGACGGATACACATAGCGACGGATAAAACTAATCCGTCGCTACAGAGCGACGGATAATTTTATCCGTCGCTAATTTTGTTGACCATAATAAAAAGAAAATAAAAAAATTTTAGCGACGGATAGATCTATCTGTCGCCAAATGACCGGAAAATTAAAAAAAATAGAAAAGTTAGCGACGGACAGATCTAGATCTATCCGTCGCTAAAAGCCTAAAAAACATTAATATATCTCCACCACCTCCCGTCCTCCACCACCACCTCCTCTCCTCCACCACCACCTCTCCTCCCTTTCTCCTCTCCTCCTCCACCACCGCCACCTCTCTTCCTCCACCACCACCTCCTCTTCCTCCCACCACCACCGCACCACACCCACCTCCTCTTCCTCCCACCACAACCGCACCACACCCTCCACCACCTTCTTTCCTCCTCCACCACCTTCTTTCCTCCCACCACCACCGCACCACACCCACCACCACTGCCACCACCACCTTTCTCCTCCCACCACACTGCCACCACCTCCCACCACCACCGCTCTTCCTCCTCCACTCCACCATCCGCCTCTCACCACCACACCCATCTCTCCACACCACCACTGCCTCCGGATCTCATCGCCACCCCCGCCACTGGATCTCCACCGTCCACCTCCGGATCTTCGATTTATCTTTTTGTACATTCTCGGTATTTTAGTTTGTACATTTTAGGTATTTATCTTTTATCTTTTTGTACATTTTCGGTATTTTAGTTTGTATTGTATTATTGTATAATGAATTTGTATTATTGTCATTGTATAAAATTTTCGATTTATTGTATAATTGTATTGAATATTGTAGTTTCAATTTGAATATCAACCGAATTATTGTCCGATTTGAATATTGTAGTTTCGATAAATCAATATCTCATATACGAATACAAATTGGATACGAATTAATCTGTATACGAATATAAAAATCGAATACGGATTTTTTGTTTTTTTTTTAAAATAGCTTTTCAGCGACGGATAGATTCTACCCGTCGCCCCAATCTATCCGTCGCCAATAATCAATTTTAAAAAAAATTAAAAAAAATTCAAAAATGATAATCCGTCGTCCAATCCATCGCAAATTGGACGACGGATTATTTATCCGTCGCCACAGCTCCAGTGGGGCGACGGAATTTCTATCCGTCGCCCGATCCGTCGCCAGAGCTGGGGCGACAGATCGCTGGTCTGTAGCGTGTTGAAGGGACTATGTCAATCATAGATCCAAATGTCCTATCTGGATTCATGCCCATTAAGAAAATTAGTGTGTGGGTGACAATTTTGATTGAATTATGGAATTTAGAAGATTTGATTGATCACATTTATAAATAGTTACAAAGGTTGAATATCATTGGCAGAATTATGTAACCAAAATTAGATTAAAATTGTAAAGGTAACAGAACCAAATACACATTAACTTGGCATCAAAAATAAATTTACCCTAATTATAATTGTTTTGTAATTTTTTAATCTAAAACAATGAAAATAATTTCTCACATTGATTTGAGGCCAAAGTACTATAGCTAGAATTGATAATAAAAACTGGTATTTATAATATATGGATAGATCTCATCTTCACATGCCTAAAAACTGAAAATTGATTTATTACTTTATTCTTTACCTTCTCATCTTTTCTACTTTATTCACTATCTTCTACGAATATTCATTATCTTTCATACATAAGTATTTAGAGAAAAGTCGAAATCTAAATTCAAAAATAAAAAGAAACGTAGAGAGTTAATACAACTTAAAATGAATTTCTTTTTACATTAATTTTGTATTAGAAAATGTCCGAGTAATTATAAAGCGCTCCAAGTATCATTTACGCACATGCGGATCATGTGTGCTTCAAAGTAAACCATCAACTTTAAAATATAGTAGAAAAATATACAAAAATGCCCAGAATAACCGAAAGTGCACAAATGGTATGGTCGTATGGATATATATATATATATGAGGCTAATAAAAAATAATTGTATATTTTAGTTTGTCCAGAATATTTGATGCTAAACCATTTAAAATGAGTATCATTTTGAACGTTTGATGCAACGTTAATTATTTATAATGTGTTAAATGAGTCGTTTTTAATTTTTAAAATTTTATTATTTCATTTTATCTTATTCAATAAATTTATATTTTATTTTAATGACTAAAACAATTTATTTAATTGATAATAGTATTCAATATTGGTGTCTATAGATTCGTCTTATCACGGCGAATTCAAATATATATTGAAAATATTTTTTGAATTTTTGTAGATAAAGTTATATGAGATTAATATTTTATTTTAGTGGATGAAATGATTTATTTAATAAAATAATAATAATAATAATAACAATAATCTATTAAAAAAACTGTTCATGGTCGTGGCCACGACCCATTGGACATGAATTTTTTAGATTTTATCGTCGTTTTAGTCGTGGCTCACGGATGCCACTATTCACGGCCATCACCATGAACATTGGGAATGGTCTAAGGTTGTATAAGTTCCATTCTTGTAAGATTTGATTATATTAGTATTGTTTTTAGAGTATATAATCCACTTCATCAACATCTATCTATTCTAACGAAATGTTTTAATTTTGTTGAAGATGTACACTCAAACTTAATTATTTTCATGATAACTATATATGACTTAAATAAGTATATTATTTAGTACTTTTCTACTTCTTTTATGCTTGGACCATCCTCCATAATTGGAGAAACACCAATTGAAACGTAAAAAAAAAAAAAAACAGAAAAAAATACGACAAACTGATTTTTCTTTATTAATACAAGCAGATAATCAATATCGGGTATGAAGATGGAGATAAATGATTAATAATTTTTATTTAGGTAGGTTTAATAGTGAAATATATGGAACAAAATTTTCCATCAAATACCTGAATTTCTTTGAAAATTGAAACAAATGAGCAAAGCTAAAATTTGTCGATTTAAGAAATTTAATCACCAAAGAAAAATACCTATCAATTACTACATGTTGCCACTCAAAAGCTCGAATAAATTTAGTTCTTAATTTGCCTGGCAAACCTTCCGCATTTACAGCAACCATAAGACATAAAATTTTGTCACTAAGCAATAACATTGATCACATGATCTTAGCAACAACACTACTACGTACGTTTCCCTATTCAGACTCTGCTTAACCGTACAATCAAAATTTCACATAGGATGGATGGAATTTGAATGAATCTGGTGGGTTTAGCTCATCAACTTTATATATTATATTATATAAGAACACCCAATTGATAATCTAAGCACTAAAACATTAGCCTCAGTTTCTCACGTCTAACCTGACAAAACTTTATGCAACAAAAGTCTCTGCCCCTACTCAGAATCTGCTTAACCGTAGAATCAAAATGTATAATTGAAAATATAAATATCTATTATATATTAATTGAAAATATATATATATATCTATTAATATAAACATAAATATTTTTTGGAGTTTTATAGATAAATTTATATGAGACTTAATAAAAACTATATATGCAGCCAACATACAAAAAATAAACAGTGAAATATATACTGATTGAAAATGCAACTAATTCCACAAAATTTCACGTAGGATTGAATTAATTTAATAAATGCTATATTTTTTAAATTTAATTATTCCATTTTATCTTATTTAATAAATTTATATTTTATTTAACATTGGTGTCTATGGATTCGTCTTGTCACGTGGAATTTAAATATATGTTCAATAAAGTTTTCAGATTTTAATTAAATGTTGGAAATATTGGCATGTCAATATTCTTACCTTCTATGTAATTGTTTGTAATTATTTAATACCAAATAATTCAAAAAAATCCCACAATCATTCTTGCTTCAAGTCCTATAGCTAGATTTTTGAATAAAAACCTAGCTTTTATATATATATATATATATATATATATATATATATATATATATATATATATATATATATATATATATATATATATATTAAAGTCATTCTGATTTACGTGGAAATGGAAAGGCAAGAGCCCTTTTTAAAACATTCATTACAGATACTGTAGCACTAAGAGGCAAGAGCCCTTTAGGAAATGGAGATTCGCGGACAATTTACCAATTTAGTACACTTGGAGCCTATGACAATGGTGTACAGTAAGATTGAAATGGGAATTTAGAATGATATACAATTTATACCAAAATCTCCTATTCGATTTATGAATTTACAGCTAGTACTGGGCTAGAATTTGTGTAAATAGCTAGGTTTAGGGTTCTTGTTCTTTACCAATTTATACACGTACATTTTCAGTCAATTTTGAGGTGAAAATTAATAAATTCTGCTTTTTTTTATGCTTCCATGTATTTCCTGACATAATCATAGCTTTAAGAGATGGAGATCGATTCACGGAAATAATGAGAAGTTCCATTTAACAGACCTGGAATCTTTTACCAGAAACAAGACTTGATATCATACATGCTGAATTGCTGATACACATTTTACTGAAACTGAACCATGATGAGTAGAACATTAGCTATACACAGGTTTGGCCACAAGGCAAAGAGCTTCCTTCTTATGCATTGTGAAGCCAGGATACGTATCAAAATCAACGTCGTCTTTGGTCATTCCAGGAGGCAATTCCCAGTTAAATTTGTAGAGAAGATTGGCCATCGTGAGCTCCACAGTGGCCATTCCCATTGAGTAACCTGGACAGCCTCTACGACCTACTCCAAATGGAATCAATTCAGGGTTCAGACCTTTCAACTCTATATCTGTACCCAAAAACCTCTCTGGCAAGAAATCGTTTGGATTCTTCCACACATCCGGATCTCTTCCAATTGCCATTGCATTCATATAGACCATAGTTCCGCGTTCAATCTCATACCCGTTCAAGGTACACTTTTGAAGTGTTTCTCTGGGTATTAAAAGTGGGACTGGTGGATAAATTCTGAAGATCTCTTTTAGTACTGCCCTGAAATAAGGCAGTTTAGGAACATCATCTTCCGTTATGCAATCTCTTTTGCCTGCATAGTCCCTTATCTCGGCTTGAACTTTGTCCATTGCATGTTGGTTGGTCATCAGGTATGTCATTCCCCATATGATGAAGCAAGAAGCCGTGTCTATCCCACCTAAAAGGACATTCTGTAGAAAGGCAAAAATCAGATGGAATCGTGTTATCTCCTGTTAGACAAGATCTAATTATGCAGAATTCAGATGAGATGAGTACTGCAATATCTATTTGTGCAAAAATTATATAGAAGTGTATTAATTTACCATGAGAACGGCTTTAATGCGATCCATGGTAAGATCAACTGAGACTAGTCCACTTCGCTGGAGCTCGAGTAAGAGATCAATCATGTCACCGTTCATCGTTTTTGGCCTATTAGCATAATCCAAGTGTTCATCAATCAGTTCTTGATAAAACGAATCCAACTCCTGGAAACTCTTCTCCAGCTTTGCATACATTCCTGACAGTTTGTCAAACCATCCCATATACGGGAAATAATCTGACACGAACAGGCCCACAAGCATTGCAGTCGCTCCATGAACAACGCTAGAAAACCTGTCCTTTTCGTAATTTTCTTCCCCGTAACTTTTCCCGAATGCAACTCTGCAAATCATGTTGCTACTCATGGAAATCATCATCTGGCTCAAATTGCTCAACTTAGACGAAGCTGAATTCTCTTCTATCTTCTTAATCATTAGAGAGACTTCGTCTTCACGAATGGGACGGAAAGCTTGGACATGTTTTAGACTGAAAAGGTGAAGTGTACAGATCTTTCTCATCTCTCTCCACGGCTCATCGTAAGTTGAAAGTGCTATATCCTGGCAATTATAGGAGAGCTTCCGAGTTCCTTGTTGCACTGGCCTCCCTGAAAACGTGATGTCATGGGATTTCATGATTTCTTTCACCAGATTTGCAGAAGATATCACAATGACAGGCCTGAACCCAAGCCTGAGTGACATTATGGGTCCGTACTTCTGAGAAAGGCGCCATAGATATGTATGCGGGCTTTTGGCATCAAACTGAAGCAAATTGCCAATCAATGGGAGCCCTTTCGGACCAGGTGGACGAATCTTTTTCGCGTCTTTGAATTTTTGTCTGGTAAAGTAGAGAGTTAGGATCAGAGGGAGAGCTAATAAAGCAACAATGATTTGAGCTAACATTTTGTTCGTAAATTTCAACTCCGACTTGAGGTTCAGTGTGTTTATGCCGGCCAATGTTTGCTCATGGAGGGGAACTATAAAGCAAATACTACGTATAGGTGAGGGAATTAGTCAATCACATATTTTCCATTGCAAGAACCAAGACTCCAAGCTAAGGTAGCTATATCAATTACCCTCAGGTCTGGCAATCTGTAAGAGCCACAACATTAGACTTTTGAGAAAACCAAGGACTTTTCTTATTCATTGACGTTTTTGTCAATTGGCCAGGCTGAAAATTTTGATATAAATGCCGTTCTTCCATACCACATATAGTATACTGTCACGATCCTATAAATTGTCAAAATTAGCTTGACAAATGAGTCTGATTGGAGGGACGGAGCCACAGGGTCGAATCCGTGGGGCTCGAGTATGAGGGCGATGCATATATTCCTCTATATACTATTAAGTTGAACCCTCATTCCACGCCAAATCTGGGTTTGAATCTCCACAGAGACAATCTCCGGCCCATATTAAATTTCCACTTGAATGCCTCCCAAAGAGGTTGAAATCGGACACGAGTGCGGGGAGTATTAGACTATTAATATAAATGACTAGATTCCACACCTCTCTACAAGTTCGAGCTTTTAGATGGGATTGAATTCTATCTATACATCGTACAAATATTGCGTATACATTTTGGTGATGTCCAGATGAAATCGCATACATTTTGGTTATGTCCAGATCAAGAACATGTGCCAATTTATTTTGCCAGATCGATACACCCTGGATCGGAGTCATCGGGCCACCTTTAACAAAATATGGGGAAATTCTTTTATCTCCAGGCCACCACACCACACATCAAGTTTGGGTTGCAGAAGCAATTACAAGAATAGTTATTTCTGTTTTAACAGAAATATCTTTTCAACAGCATCTGGAATCGGTAATTCTTCAGCGATTCAGTATAAATTCGATTCCTTTTCACATACTTAGGAGAGTGCTAGCTAGCTGTTATCAGAACCAGATTAGAAACGGAGAGTAAAGCTTCGACAGCAGTTTTGTGTGGAATTTCAAATTGTTCATCTGGTAAAAGGTTGATTCTTCTCCGTGCAGTAGGCTGATGCTGGAGAGCTGTGAATTTGCACATCTTGTTTATCGATTTTGTTCAATTGCGCTTCTGGTAAACCATGTATATATATAAATGGGACAGCATCTATTACAAGTTGAACTGTGTCAAAGGTTATGCATAATTCCTGATTACAACAACTGAAGATTTTATCTGTCCCTTATTACCTCACACCATTCATAACCAACACCCACACGAGAACATACTATAATCACAAGACGGAATAGAAAGTAAACGATCATCAATATGCAGATGGAAGTCCACCTTTTCTTGGGTCGCTAACACCTACGAGGAGACCAGATTTTGGACCTTCCAGATGTTGTACAACGAACTGGCACAGTGTTCAATTCGGATGTAGCCTTTTGCAACTTGTGGCCCTTATTTCTCAAGTCATCCAAAAATTGTCTTGGAAATTTCGTCAGGCCATCAGTATTGTAGTCCTCGTAATATAGTACATTGGGGTGCAGCTGCAGCATGAAATCCGTCTTTACATTAGCTTACTACTACTATACTGCAGCAAAAAATAAGGTGATGGCAAGTGGAAGAAAATCTCACTATGTGAAATAATCTTGGAGCCATCGTAGCAGCCAGCGGACTCACGTTTCTGGCAAAGTAATAAATCAGGATCTGCGTCACCGCATCAGGTATTAACATTCCTCCAGCTCCACCTAAGACAGCCATTATGCGTCCACCCTGTGAGTTAAATTTCAGAAATCAACAAACCAACACTAGATTAAAAGTATATTGGTTTGCCAGATTATCAAATCCATGATGATGCAGAGAAAATTGATGATCGCGGGCATCTCTAACGACATCAAGAATAAACTAAATAGGAATGAAATTGTGATGAATCTTAAATGTGAATTTCACCTTGAGGAGAATTGTAAGCGCCATGGATGACAAAGGCCTTTTGAATGGCTTAATAAAATTTGCAGGTGCGGGAGGTAATTCAGCAACCGGATATGAAGGGTAGGAAAAATCATACAAGTGATTGTTGAGAATTAATCCTGTCCCTGGTGACAGAGACTTTGATCCACCATAGCTGTTTAGGCTTGTTGTCATCGAAACAACATTACGGTGTCTATCTATAACGACTATATGAGTGGTTCCCTGATCATGTTGCTGCCTCCACCTGCATTGGTGAACTTATTTATGTTGTACAGAATGATTAAAGATCTCAAGGATAAACACAGACTAACTTTCAGTTTCATTCAACATCTGCTCAAACTTGTTTTCACTGAGAGGTCACATAGATGACTTGCTTCCATAGTAGGAAGGAGCGAATGTTTGGTTGTCCTTTATGCGAGATCTGAAAAAATTTGTGAGGTTTCTGGAAATCATAGTATTGATGGTTTTCTCATTGTTAACGAAACCAGGATCTCCAAGATCCATCCTCATAGCAAGTGCAAACTTCAGTGCCTCGACAAATCGATGCATTGCTAGTGAGATAGGAACTTTATTGTTATCGGTGTAGGATGAGAGGATATTTTGAATCTGTGAGAAGCAGCAGTAAAACACATTCAGAAAACACATACTTTCACCCAAAATACTAACCATGATCATCACTGCTCCAACTGCAGCAGGAGGTGGTGCAGTAACAATATCATAACCGGAACTTCGTGCAAATAAAGGTCTTCTTATCTTAACTTCATAATGCTGTAAGTCCTCATACGTGACTATGCCGCCTGCTTTACTAATATCACCAGCCAATGCTTTCCCTAGCGATCCGCTATAGAAGATACTCATCCCGTGCTTTGAAATTAAGCCCAGTGTGGTTGCAAGTTTCCTAACCTTGAAGAACTTGCCTTCTGATAAGAATGTTCCATTCGGTACGAATGTCATCCTAAGTTCTTCATCAGCCATGATGTGCTCTTTTCTGTGAACCAGTTTACGGTGTAGAGATTTAGAGACTCTAATACCTCGACCAGCAAGATCCTTGGCCGGCTTTACAAGCTGTGCCCATGGAAGCTTTCCGTGCATCTGATGGGCTTTGTAGAGACCTGCAAGCTGTCCTGGAACAGCTATGGACTTGGGCCCGGTTATATACTGAGTTGGATTGTTACCATACATACCCTGGAGTACTCTTACAACATTATTGAGTGCAAAGATTTGGTATAACAGCATCAAAATAAACATGTAAATCATTTTTCAGCACATTTAGATTAATTCTCAGACCTCAGTGTTTGCCTAAATCAATCTCTTCAAACATAGGCTCTGCTAAAGAAAATTTAATTTCAGAAATTTGGTAAATTGATTAACTAAATTATGACAGTGAATGATTAACTAACCGGAAATTTGATTTTAAATGTAGGTGTTTAGCAAATTAATTGATAAGCTAACTGGTATTTTGTAAAATGACATAAAAGGACATTACTCTTATTTTTATTTTCTTTAATGTTTCTCATCGTTAGTCTATAGTTTTCTAAATAATAGTACATCACATTTTGTCCAATTATTATAATATATATTCAATGTACTTTACATCGCCACTTTAATAACATCATCAAAATTATCAAAAGTTAAAAAAATATTCGTTGAACATTTTAACTTAGTAATGAAAAAAATCAGTAATTGATGTGTACTACATGTATGCATTTTAAAGATATGCGGATGCATTAATCCTTATGCTAGTTGCAAACAAGTACACAAAATGTATAACAAATGATCCAACAATATAAAATATAAGTCGAGAATAATAAATAATAAAAACGGGTAGTTTTTCTTTCTTTTATTTTTTCTAATTTAGGTTAGGGATATTTTCGGAATGAAAAAGATAAGAAGGAGCTTTTTAAAAAAAAAGAAGCTAACTTAGGTAGCTTTAACCAAACAATGAAGAAGTTCACAGCGTTTAATGCTTTTTATTAGTCAATGGTCAAAAAAAAGCTCATCGAAATTTTGAAAAACAGAGCATAGTAGATTGTACAAGCGTTCAGTAAATCAACTTACAGTGCTTGCTCTTGCAGGTGCCATCTCTCTCATGTCAATCACGAGTGCCTTTTCATTAGAAGAGCGAACGAGTATAAACCCTCCTCCACCAAGACCGCTTGCCATTGGGTCTTTAACGCCCAGGCACAGAGTAGTTGCCACAGCAGCATCAACAGCATGTCCACCTTGACGGAGTATATTCCTTCCAATCCTAGAGCATATTGTCTCGCCTGTGGCCACAATTGTTGGTTGTAGAGACCACAATTGTTGGCTGTAGAGAGTGGGTGTATGAAGACGGTGAATAGAACAGAATGTAATAAATAATCTGCTGAGCACAGGGTTGACCCTCGGTCTTAAGCCTTTGATTGCCCCGCTCTGGTGCCTACGGTTTACTTAGCAATCAGTCTCCCAAGATAGAACAGTAGAGAGTTAGTATTCTAGCACTGAATCGCTAATTCGTCAAACTTGGCAGTATAGAAAGTTCAGCGTTTTAGAGAGTAAGAGAGAAGAAAGAATGATTGGATTTCTGTGTGTTGAAAATTCGAATCTGGAGTCTATTTATAATTTCGAAGAGTTGCAGTCTGAATAGACGTAGTTTTTCGCGAACAGGTCCCTGCAGAAATAAAAATTCAAACGGACACACCTATTTGAATTTTCCCGTCTAGTTACATTCCTCAGCGAATGGACATATCCGTTCGCTTAAGCCCAAACCAAACAGACGCATCTATTTGAATTTTCCCTGCTTACATCCTCAAATGAATGGACATATCCGTCGCTTAATAATAAACCAAACAGACGATCGTCATTGGGCTTGCATTTATATTGGACTTAAACAAACACAATATGTTTCTGGCCCAAAAAGATTACAATCAACTCAAACCCGCGAACCCACGACCCGTGCCGGCTCCTGGCGAAGCCGGGCGCGTATGGTCAAGTGAGGAGCCATCCGGATAGCTCATACCCCTTCCAAAACCATGGTTGCCCCTTGGGGCCCAAACTATTAAGCAAATCTTGGACTTATAACCAGTTCTCAATTTTAGTCATGTACATTTAATGCACCAACCAACACACTATGAGTTTCAATTACTCTTTCACCTTTCAATGAATTTTAGTAATTCTTTATCAAGTGCAATCTACTATTAGATTATTCACGTTCAAAGGAAATATCATTTTCAACATGTGGGGCCCCTTTAGTTTAGGTGCAAAAAACATGAACTAGCTCATTGTAGACTAGAATTCTAACAACAATACTGTTCCGTCCCTCAGCTACCACGTGTGTGGTGACTGGAGCTACTTTATGATATGAAATAGAGAACAAAAGTTGTAAAAAAAGAATCGTGAGACCACGTCCTGGCCCATGTAGAACTGCAAACAAAAACATTCATGTCATCAATATGCCATTGATTTAAACAAAATTTGCATATAAACATAGGAAAATGTTCATGAATGTTCATGAGCTAGCATCACCAATTTGAAACAACATATGAACATACCATGGAGAAACATTTTCTTGACAGAAACAGAGTAAAAGTGAATCATCAACACGAAGGCTTTCTCAAGTAGCCCAATGAAATTGAATTGTTAAACTACAATGACTAGCTTTATTTACTGAAAAATTCCTGTAACAAAGAATCAAAGATGACAACAATGAAGCACTTAACCAAATTGTCCATTCAATCAGTAAGACAGTAGTAAAATTACATTTCCCATCTAGTTTTAACAAAAGATAAGCATAAAGTCATGTCTTGTTCACCAATTTCTCCCATTGCTACGCAAAAGGAATTGGCAAGTTCAATGCAATCAACTTATTTTTGAAATTTCTCCAGTTCAAGACTAGATGAAGGCCAAAAAAATTAATTATGAAAGTGCAGCTGTTTAAATCATTGTTGTAGCAACATTGATATGACTGTTGCAGCAACAATGGCTCTAACAGTTTCAGTCCAGAAAATCTGCACTTTAAAGGATTTAATTAATAATTGCCTTTTTCACTAACGATAACCTAGTTCCACGTTTTTTATTGCTTCAGAGAAGAAGCAACTTATATTCAAGAAAGCCATGGAGTCTTAGAAGACAAGATACAAGGGACTCTTAGAAGTCAATATCTTATGGACTCTTAGAAGATTGAATGATTTGGACTCTTGAAGATAAGGATAAAGATGAAGACTTGATTCTGCGTATCTACATCAGATTAAAACATTACAAATACCAGATCAAGTGATGAAGAAGAAAACGGATTTTACAGATTTGAGATTCACAATCAATAGTTGTAATCTTCTCATATTTTTACTAGTCTTTGAAGTGTCTAGTTTAGGTGCTTTGGAATAATTCATTCCGACTAGTTCTAGTGTTTGATCTTTTCTCATTGAAGAGTTTAAACCTAGTTTTTTTTTAAATCTCATTTATTAGTGGATATTTTTTTTTATAGCGCAAGAGGTATATTTATATACCTGCTAGAAATCATCTTGTTTGTTGTGTTTGTTTATTTAATTTGTTTTGTTTAAAAGTGTGTTTGTCATTGTGAGACTCCTTTGTGGAATATTATTATTCACGTTTGTGTACAAGATAGTAACAAAGTTCAGGTCCTTTATTTCTTTCAATTGGCATCAAGAGCCAGGCACCTAATTTATAGGTGTGTTGAACATTGTTACTTCTTGAAATGAATTCTTTCAATCCAAATGCGGATAAGTTGCCCATTTTATATGGTTCAAATTATTCCTATTGAAAAATGAGACTAAGAACACATCAAATCAATTGATATTTGTGCTTGGAAAACTGTGGTGGATGGTTACAAGATTCCACAATCAGCACCTAATGCTAATGGTGATGTGATAATCAAACCAGAAAGTCAATGGACAGATGATGAAAGGAACTCCTACAATGAGAAAGCTCTCAATGCAATATTCAGTTACATTGATATGCACATGTGTAGAATTATTCAAAACTGTGAAACGGCAAAGGATGCTTGGGAAACCTTACAAAGTCATTGTGAGGGTCTGAGTAATGATGGGTTTTGAAATGTTTTGAAATGTCAATACAGAGCATTGCACCAGAATGATTGAGAATGTTGTCAAATGCTCTCAATCAATACTGCAACACAACACTTGACACCGTTCCTCGTAAGATAGTGATCTTAATGCATGGATGTTGATGACAATGAATCGGAAGAGCTACCGTAATCGGACAATGTCGAAGATCCAAAGAAGATTCGCAAATTACACCCCCTTTCCCAAGTGATTGGTGAAGTGAGTGATGGCATGCAATTGAGGAGGAAAGCAAGAGTCAACTACAAAGAAATGGTAAGCAACACTGATACAAATTTTCGATGCTTGCATGGTTCTCTTGATCTTCATCCAGATTACCCCTTTGAGGAAGAATCTAGCCAAGAGCAATTGGTTGAAGAACTTCAGAAAATGTATGAAGGCATACTGCAGAAACACAGAGACATGAAGAAAGTCCTCAGACCTTTAGAGAAGGAAAATCAAAATCTCAAGGAGACTGTTGTTCGTCTAGAAGTGATGTTAACAAAGAAAGATGCTGAGATACACACTTTGACCAACAAAGTAGATGCCACAGAAGCAATATTTGCAAGATGGAACTCAGGTACTTCTAATCTCGGTAATGTACTTGAACAAGGTAATGATGGTACTACTGGTCTTGGCTATTCAAACTCACTTACTACTACTCTTGAGACTGAAAAAGATAAACATACAACTAAGTCGTTTGAATTTTTGAAAGATGCTCCTAAATTTGTGAAAGAAGGTAGCAATAAGAGGAAAATCAAGAAAACGTTTGTGTGTCAGTTTTGCTTCAAAACAGGACATAAGAAACCATTTTGTTTTCGATATCTAAAAGGAAAGGCACTTGACACAGAAAAGACAGTCAATGTTGGTGGCACTGTTGCTACAACAATGAAATCAACATCAACTAAACAGATTTCAAACAAGAGTAAAAGTAAGAAAGTTTGGGTACCAAAAACTACTCTGAGATGTAATGTTGTGTTGTCTGCATTAAGTGCAAAGCAAAAGACCATGTGGTATTTTGATAGTGGTTGTTCGAGAGCCATGACAGGTACATTCCAAATGAGTATGATTGGAGAGCTTAATTTCTTCCTTGGATTGCAAATCAAGCAAAGCAAGTCTGGTTTGTTCCTGTCTCAGGAGAAGTATGCACGTAATTTAGTCAAGAGATTTGGTCTGGATGGTTCCAAGACAAGTTCTTCTCCTATGTCCTCCACATTGAAACTCCGCAAATGTGATGTTGCAGTCACAGTTGATACAACAGTGGATGCAACAGTGGATCCAACACTATACAGATCCATGAGAGGCAATCTTCTGTACTTATCTGCCATTCGACCAGATATAATGTTCTATGTATATGTGTGTGCCAGGTATCAATCAAATCCCCGAACTACTCACCTATCTGCAGTTAAACGCATCCTTAAATACATATCCGGAACTGCTAGTTTAGGCTTATGGTACACAAAGGAAACTGACACTAATCTCATTGGGTTCTGTGATTCTGACTGGGCGGGAGATGTAGATGATCGAAAATCCACTAGTGGTGGATGTTTTTACTTAGTGAAAAATTTGGTATAATGGTATAGCAAGAAACAGAATTGTGTTTCCTTGTCCACCGCCGAAGTCCGAGTATGTTGTCATGTAGTCAGTGTACCTTTCGGTTAATCTGGTTAAAAAATATGTTGCATGATTATGGTCTTACGAGTGACACTTTACTTATGTTTTGTGATAACCTTAGTGCCATCAACATATCTAAGAACCCGGTTCAACACTCATGCACTAAGCATATAGACATTAGGCATCACTTCCTTAGTGACTTAGTAAATCTCCAAGTTGTAGACATTCAGCATATAGATACCACAAATCAACTTGCAGACATATTCACAAAACCCTTAGATACTGAGAGATTCTTCAGTCTAAGAAGGGCTATTGGTCTGTGCATTCATTAGGTACATCGTATCGCCATCGTTATCTTAACATCACGGATCAACAAAGGTTGCATATGCTTGTGATGTGTGTCTTCTTGCGCATCTTGTCTTTTTTCTTGTGTTTTGTGTTTGTCTAAGTCCATGCATTTGTTATGACACAGTTTATCGTCGTCTCTTCTCTTTCAATGTCTTGAGAACCTTGTTTTCTTTGTCTTCCTGACTAACTCCTCTAATCTTGTCATATTGTGAAAGCAACTAAAAAGAGCCCAATGGTGGCCACAAAAGAGCCCAATGATGGCCAACCAAGAAGAGCCCAATGGGGGCCAATGTTTTTTTGAGTGATGCTATGAGTTGCATACGACTTATATATGTCCCTCGATTCTCTAAGCCTACATTGAATCATTTTAGCACTCTGTTCTGTTTAAGCTATTCTACCATATGCTAAAAGTCGCGTGTCTGCCTTCACTCCGCATAAGCTTAGGCTTTGGATGGGATTCATGCGCGTTCCAATTATTTGACATGGTTCGCCGACTTTTAGTCACCCCTGAATAGCTACGAATAGAGGCCTCAACCAGTTGCTTTGTTTTAATTTTAATTTACAAAGAGGAGTACAGATGGGAGCTTGGTTACATATCTTTCTTGATGTTGTTTTGGGGTGTTGTGCTGATAGTATATTTGGTCATGATAGATACTGCATGTTTTAAGAGTTTTTAGGAGTTTGCCTTAAGGGGGAGATTTATTTGGTCCGTGTTGTTCTTCCTGTGGGAAAGGGTGTTGGAGTAACTGTTGGTCCAACAGTGAGTCTTGGGAATCTGTTCAGTTCGACCTCTAAAATGATACCAAGAGTTTTCTTAAGTTTAATTATCTATTATGACTTGGTATTTTTGAGAGTTTATGTCTTTTAGAACTTTTGGATACTTGTTTCTCTCCAAGTGCTATAATTCTTGACTTATCAGGTGACACCTAAGTGTCTTTGTTCAGATCATGTGTTTTTTTTCAGGATTCTTTTAGCTTTGGATACTTGAAGCAGTTTTATCCAGATTCCCTGGATATCATCCAGAACAGCTGTGACTGGCAATGTTACTCTCACAGTGGCTGCAATACCAGTGTTACCGCGGCCACTCAATCAAGCTGACCAAATGCTTATGGATCAGGTTCTGCACATTGATGATCCGATTAAGGAGCTTATGGAGGAACGTCGGACTCTAGTTTCTCTCCTTTCCTCACAACAAGGGGGAGATTAGTTTTTTTGAAGAAGAAGGAAGGAGTGAAGGAGTGAATCTTTTGTGTTTTAGTGTCTTAGTTTTTGTCTTAAAAAAAAATGTCTTCTTTTATTGTCTGTGTTGTGGTCTTTCTTTTTAATTAATGTGAAGTATTTTTGTTTATTGTTATGTTCCTTCTGTCTAACATGTCACTAGGTGTTGTGAAGAAAGGCATTAAGGGGGAGAATGAAAGTGCAGCTGTTTAAATCATTGTTGTAGCAACATTGATATGACTGTTGCAGCAACAATGGCTCTAACAGTTTCAGTCCAGAAAATCTGCACTTTGAAGGATTTAATTAATAATTGCCTTTTTCACTAACGATAACCTAGTTCCGCGTTTTTTATTGTTTGGCTTCAGATAAGATGCAACTTATATTCAAGAAAGCCATGGAGTCTTAGAAGACAAGATACAAGGAACTCTTAGAAGTCAATATCTTATGGACTCTTAGAAGATTGAATGATTTGGACTCTTGAAGATAAGGATAAAGATGAAGACTTGATTCTGCGTATCTACATCAGATTAAAACATTATAAATACCAGATCAAGTGATGAAGAAGAAAACGGATTTTACAGATTTGAGATTCACAATCAATAGTTGTAATCTTCTCATATTTTTACTAGTCTTTGAAGTGTCTAGTTTAGGTGCTTTGGAATAATTCATTCCGACTAGTGCTAGTGTTTGATCTTTTCTCATTGAAGAGTTTAAACCTAGTTTTGTAAATCCTCATTATTATAGTGGATATTTCGCCTATGGCACAGTAGGTATATTTATATACCTACTAGAAATCATCTTGTTTGCTGTGTTCGTTTATTTAATTCCGTTATGTTCTGAGTGTGTTTGTCACTGTGACACTCACTGTGATAGCAACATTGTTATTCACAGTTGTGTAACAGTATAGTAACAAAGTTTAGGTAATTTATTTCTTTCAAATTACATAAGAGGTTTTCAGATCATTGGAACAATTCATTTGATAATCCTATGCTAGTTAAGTAGCTGCTTAACAAGTTTTATTATTAATTCTGTTCAGAAAACCTCAGGCATTTTGTTCCTGAGGTTTTCAAGCTTGATGAACACAAATCTACGGAAGTGTATGTCTTGTAATGGGGTATTAACCATCTACAGAACATACTGACAAATGACCTGTCAAAACACCTTGAGCACCCATACAAGTGACTTGGTCAATTGCCAAAGTCACAAGACTCACAACAACTCAAACCACTTTCCAAGGATGAAACCAGAATGATCATTACAATCTTGACTAATAATTATGTTGGGTAAACTGCAAGTTACAACAACATTTCCACTAGATTAATTTTTCCACAAATGTCAAATCTTGTATACAGGAACATGCAATTACATGTGCATATACACACATGATTAATGTTTCTCGGAGCATTTGGCAAGGAAGTTGTGATGAAGTTTATAAATCAAAAGAATAGAACCAGCAATACCATTGCTCATTAATTAAGAATCATGACATTAGTAAATTTATTTACATGGCAAAAAGATTGAGATACCCTGCTTCTAGTTCATATGTGCAAACTCAAAAATTCCAATCACTTGGAAGCCTCCGTTTCTACAGTCGAGAGTCAAAAGGACACTTGAGCAAAAGGTCAAGACTAATTCTACCCCCCTCGGCAGCAAAGAGAGACTCCATGTTACAAACTTCAGCAACTCAGTCAGCTTGGATGATCCTTTGGCGCTTCTGATTAGGTTGGTGTTGTGCAGGCACTGGTGTGGGAGATAATGAGATATCGCAGTCAAGGGGTGATTGAGGAGATCCCAATGTCGATTGGTGTGCCGCAGGCACTGGCGTGGGAGATAACGAGGTATTGCGGTCAAGGGGCGATTGAGGGGATCCCAATTTCGGTACATGGAAACTCAGGTCCTCACGTGTTTTCCTCTTGCGGGAGGGTGCTGTTTTCTCAGCACACTTCTCGCCACTGAGTATGAAATCTCGCAGTCTCTGAACATCAGCAAGTTTCACAGGCTTCACGAGAAACTCTTCAGCTCCACCCTCAAGACATCTGAAAGTTAGACAAGCTACGATTAATACCAATTCGCACCAAGACTTGTACACTCTTCGTGGATTCTAACCTATCAAGTTCTTATTGGGAATCCTTCCTACATTTTACAAAATACATGTGCACTATGGACAAACAGCAACAAAACAGATTGCGATGGTTTGATTCAATCTAATTCAAGTAAAAGGATTCCATCTAATGTAAGCTAAAATAACACATCATCAAGACAGCAGTGTCATGGGTTTTGATCGTTAGCAGAGGCAAAACTGAGGCTATCAATGATGTATGGTATGAAACATAATCTTAACCGGAGAGAATTTGTACCTGTCAATGTTAGACAGCACGTTCTCTGAGGACATAACCACCACTGGAATTTCACGCAATTTCGATGAACCCTGCTGCATAAGAACCAATAAATACTTTAATCTCTAATACAATGATCGAAAAGTCATTCAAACAAGGGGAAAGCCCAACTAAGGTTTGGAATTCTACAAATCTACAACCAGTTTTTTGCTAAAAGTGTACAAGATGAGCAGCTCTCTACATATTAGAACCAAACACCAAATCCAGTAAAAGCATATATGACTGATCTATTAAAACCAATCTTGACCTGATCTCTTGCACACTTTATTAAAGTCATTCACAGGGGCATTAAACAATCAAAACATAACAGCAATACTATAGTTTCCAATTCTACAAATCAACAATCAGGTATATTTGCTACAATCTGTGCAAGACTATATGAGCAGCCCTCTATTCATTAAAACCAAACACCAAATCCAGTAAAATCATAAATAACTAGATACATTTAAGCCTTATTCAAGAACTGTACACATAGGATCTGGAAATGTTCTACTACAGTTTCATCAAGATTCCAAACTCTATAGTATTAACTACTCTTACTTCAACATTTAAAATCATATCCAAAATAAAACCATAAATTAAGAGAACACAAAACACAAACCTTGATCTTTTTTAGAAGTTCATATCCAGTCATTCCAGGCATTGAGTAGTCTGTTATAATCATATTTACCTTCAAATCCTGCATTTCAAATTCATATCAGTACAGAGATTCACAACCAAACCCAGAGAAGAACAAATGAAACCAAAAAAACAAAAGATAAACTCTTACATCTAAGCAAACAGAGTCTTTATCCCCATCCAATCCCAAATACTGCAAAGCCCTTGTCCCACTCTCCACTGCTGTCACTGCAATATAACAAGAGAGCAACAACAACAAAAATCCCAAACCATTTAGCTACATAACAACTCAACTCAAGAAGAAGAAAAAAGAGGTGAATTAAGCAAAAAGATTGTACCACCTTTACAGCTGGAAATCTTCAACAAACGCTCAATGACCTTCCTGTCCACAAGACTATCATCCACAGCAAGAACATGCAACTCACGGTTATCTTCCACAGCCATAAAGTTCAGTTTTTTAAGGTTAAGTTTCAAGAGAAGTGTTGTGTTACAGCTTACATATACAAGTTAGAAGCAGTGATGTAGGAATAAGTTGATTGAAGGTGTTGTGGAAGTATATATATGTAGTTGAGTTAATAGGAAGAAGGGAAATAGAAGGGGCGGTGGAAATGAAGAGGTTTGTTGTCTGTCTGTCCGTCTGTGTGTGAGATGGAAATTAAGAAAGAAGATCACAGAGAGAGAAAACCAAATCTTGCTGTTTCTTTATGGAAACGAAAAGGGATGGGACCCTAATCGGAGACAAACAGATCTTTGCAAATCCAATCCGCATTACAACGACCTCACCAATCCATTGCTACCTCCATTTTAATGGAATACAACTTCCCGCATTTCATTTTCATATGTTTAATTTCAACTCATTGTCTCTTTAATTGATAAATATTCTCTTAATTTATTCAATTTATCTCATACTTTATTCATTATCTTTCGTAGTTTATTCAATTTTTTCTATTTTATTACCATATCTACTAATTTATTCATTTTATTTTGTTAAAATTTGTGTTCGGATTTGCGAGTAATCAAATTCGGGATGGAGTGATTATTTTACTACATTGCACTATTTACTAGGGGCATTGTTATGCTGCTGAATCAAATCAAACCAAACAGGCAGACAGACAGACAATCGGAGAGTATCGCATTTCATCTGACAGGGTCAATTTCTTGAAAATCTTATTTTTCCTTTTTTTTTTACCTTATTTTTCCTTTTTCAAATGATACATTTTCGCATTTGGTGTGATTAATGTTATACGGTTACTGTGTCTGTTGTGTGTAATGTTTGGTGAATTTGTGTTTGCGGAAGGGTAAAAGTAA
This sequence comes from Plantago major, assembly GCA_026545765.1. NCBI lineage: Eukaryota > Viridiplantae > Streptophyta > Magnoliopsida > Lamiales > Plantaginaceae > Plantago > Plantago major. The sequence goes on from CM048841.1 coordinate 85,096,398, forward strand.
AGTTAAAGGAAATGAAATTAAAAGCGTCCGTGTGGTCAGGTCTGGTCTGGTCTGGTCAAGTCAAGTCAGGTCATTCATTCACTCACCTGCACTAGCTTTGACTAGCACCTAGTATTGGCTAATTCACTACTCTAGGTGATCTTATCTTATCCGGACTTACAGATGTTACCATGTAAAACTCATACTCCTAGTACAATTTAGTTGGCTGGAAAAAAAATTAAAATGGAACTTATGCGAGACGAAATAATATTAATCTGTGCATTTTTATTTATGATATATATATATACACCAACCCTTTTAAAAAAACTATCTAATTTCTCGTTAACACCTAGACCTGGCACTCGGGTCATTCGGGTCGGGTCAGAATGATCGGGTCAACAATTTGTTTCGGGTCGACGTCGGATCGGATGATGTTCGGGTCATTTTCGGATCGCTTCGGATTCGGGTCAATCGAATTTGGGTCCTTTTCGGATTGTTTTGGATCGAATATTTTTAGATTTGGGTCCGTCCGGATTAAAATATTTCAGATTGTTTCGGATCGGGTCTATTTGGATATGGATGTCATTCGGATCCGGATATTTACGATTATAAATCTTCATGTCATTTTGAATTGGATTATTTTATAAAAGTTCGATTTGAATATGCGTCTTCACTTCGATTATAATAGTTTGTTTCATTTTGGCTCGGTTTTAGATCAAGTATCATTTTTTAATCGATCCTAATCTTAGTATTTATTTATGTAAATATTTTTATGAATAATCAAAGAAGTCAAAATATCAGAGCATGAATTACAATGAGGCAGGAAATAAAAGTAAAAATAAATGGGTAACTCGAAAAAATAAAAAATACATGGATCGATGATTAGTTATAATTGTTATATTGTAACAAGTGATGAAGGGTTCCTTAATGACGTTTTTTGTTAAGGGTCATACCGAATCGAATACTTATGGGTCAAATTTAATTCTGGTCATTTCAGATCAGATGATTTCGGGTCAAATATAATTCGGGTCATTTCGGATCGGATGTTTTCGGGTCAAATCTAATTCGGGTCATTTCGGATCGGATGATTTCGGGTGAAATATTTCGGATCGGATGATTTCGGATATGCCAGGTCAATTCGTGTAATGGGTCATTTTCGAATATGACCAATTTCGAGTCAATTCAGATTCGGATCGGGTCTCGGGTCATGTTCGGATTGTTAGGCCGTGATAGTTTCGAGTTCGGATCGGATTTCGGGTTTGGGTGAAGACTGCCGGGTCTATTAACACCCCTACTATTGTTCGTATTTTTTTTATCTTCAAAGTATATCTTCTATCATGAAACTTACTTGAGAATATTTAATGAGACATCATTTAAAAGTCAAGATTGAAATTATTATATCTAATAACCATGTTAATTCGATTGAAATTATTATATCTAATAACCATGTTAATTCACAAACTATTGTGCGACACTATCTAAAGTTGATTTAATTATAATGTTGCTAATAAAAACATTTATATTCTTTAATAAAAAGGCTACTTATTGACAAAACACATTTTTTGTCTACGAAAAATACTATAAGTGTTTGATTGGCAAGCAACTAAAATCAACAAAACTTGGTTAAAAACACCTAAAAACATCTATTTTAATCTGGTTTTCATTATTTTAATCGCTTGCCAAACGGCCCGAGTAAACACGATGGATAATAATCTAATATTTGTCTGTCTTTTTCTATTTATATATTAGACCGTCTATCAAAAAAACCTTCTTTAGATTTTGAGGGTTTAAGGTTTAAATTTCCTTCGGGCGAATTACATAAGGTACCCCTTAAATTCAAGCCAATTATAGATTCAACCCCCGATCTCAAACAATTACATCCAAGTCCAAAATCTATATTTTGAGTTGACCAACATAAATTTAAATGGAAAAGAAAATGAATTGGACTCAATTGCAATTTATAAGTTTCATTTTACTACACATTATACCCAAATAATTTTATATCCTACAAAAATAGTCCAAAAATTTTTAAATAGCCCCAATAATTTCATAACTAACATAATAGTCCACAAAACAATTTTTTCCGAATACACCCTCATCCCGATCACCTCGCCAAATGGGAGCTCCGTGAAGCTCGAGCTTCAGCTTGCCATGGAACTCGATCTGGAGCTTCCTGCTCCAGATCCGGCTTCCATGGCGGAAGCACAGTGCTTCCGCCATGGAAGCTTTGTTGACCCGTCCGACCATTGTTCCCTGTCCGAGTTTCGCCATTGAAGATCTCTTCCGCTTCCGGGAAAGAAGATGGTGTTGTGAGTTGTGGCGGTGGGTGGTGGTTGGGGAAGATGGTGGTTGGAAGTGGTGGGGAAGAATGAGGTGGTGGAGTGGTGGGGAAGAAGAAGGGTAGAAATTTTAATAAGTAAATTTTTTGGGGTCTTTTTAATAAGAAATTGAAAGTGTCTGGGGTATTTTGGAATAAATAAAATTAATGTAATTATTGAATTATAAAGAAAAGATAAAATATGTGAAAAAGTTGACTTTTGAGTTTGGATGTAATTTTCAAATTAGGCCTTTGTTAATTTTGGACGAATCTGTAATAAACGTCAATCTAGGGGTGAAGGTGAAAAGGGGCATATTTAAGGGGTGATTTTTGTAATTTCCCCATTTCCATAATATAATCTTTTAAATTGTGTTATTTATAATAAAAAAACATACATTTAAAACAATAAAAAGAACCAAGTGGGTAAATTATTTAAAATGTTTGGACCCATTCAATAAAACGTGGTAATAACTTAGTGTTGTTAAACAATTCGAGTCAAGTCGAGACAAATACTCCATTACTCGGCTCAGATCATTTTGTTATATAAAATATCCTAAATTTAAAATCTAGTTCCAGTGACTTGTAAATAACTTGAGGTCGAACTTAGTCATAAATATATAATATACTCTCCGCCCCGCTATAAAATAAATCTATTCTTTTTATGAACATCTCATTAATATAGTCGCTGTCCTAGTATAGTAAAAATGTAAACCCCACAACCTATTATACTTTTATCATTCTTTCTTATTATCTCTCATAATTTATTCATTATTTATCATTTCTCTCTAAACAACAAATAATAAACTATTATCTTTTTTAAAAACAGTGCCGGAAAGAATGGCACCTAAAGAAGCGGGGCAGAGGGAGTAAAATATGTTAAAATAATTAAAAATAAATTAACTAAAATAACACACATTATCGAGTTGAGTTAGGCCAGCTTCTCAAGTGAACAAGCACACCAAAAAGATCAAACTCCACTATCATATTACATTTTCCACCAATGGTTAAACCTCAAACCCAGTGACATGACATCTCTAGGGTGGCATCATAATTAGAGACGACAATCTGGTGTTGTCTGGTAGTTTAGATGGGCCTGCATAGGGCATGATGAATAATTGCAAGGGTTGGGCCTCAAATGATTTTCTTGTTAAAGCCCAACTCAGAATGTCTAAATATTTTTGTGGCAAATTCTACCTCACTCCCGGATGCTACAAAATTTTATAATCGTTTGTTCTTTCATCTTTCTTACTTTTTCTATATCCCTTACTTTTTACCATCTACTTTTTTTTTTTATTATATTTCCTTAAAATTTTGACAAAGTTAAATGGTAAAGCTTCTAAAAGACGGAGGGAGTATATTTGTTACTTTTAGTTGTTTTACATAATTTTCTTTAGTAAGTCTAATGAAAACATCTTTATCGAGTGATTAAAAAATACCGACAAACATTATAGTCCTAACCAAAAGCATTACAAGTTTATATTAATATAACATCAGCATTAAATGACATAAAAAATTCTCATAAAATATTACTTCAAACATTATATTTATATATTATAACATTAGTTGGTATTTCACTAATGATGTTATTTTTCAACATTCTGTGAACTTAAATCAAATTCTACAAACATTTTTATCTTATGTTTATCCACTAAACGTGTACTCCATTCAAAAAGAAAGAAAAACACACCAAATCAAGCCACTAGAACCCTTCCTCACAAGTGACAACTTGAAAATGTTAGATCCGATTATTATACTTAGGCTATGTTCTTTTCGTCTGAACTGAACTGATCTGGACTGAACTGAATTGAATTGAATTGTAGTATAAAAACAACTAAGCAGAACTGAACTGAATGAATCTGAACTGAAATTAATGAGTTTTCAGATGAAGAGAACTGAGCCTTGAACTCTGTTTTCTTCTGAACATAACTGAACGGATCTGAAATGAATTATAGTATAAAAAAATCTAAACATAACTAAACTGAACCGAATGAATCTGAATTGAATTTAATTGAAATTAATGAGTTTTAGATAAATAGAACAAGCCTTAATTTGGAAATTTTGTAGAAAATGAAAAATTCATGTAAAATGTGCAAGACCCCAAACAAAAAGTACAAGTTCATATATAATTGCCGTGACAATATTTGGCAGGGCAGATCTAACTCAATCTTTTGCTTTTGGTGGACCTTCACAAGGGAATTCTCCCATGTTATACTTATTCTAAGCCAAACAATATGATCTTAACAAATCTTAGTATTAAAATTTGCCTGATTGATTTGATTTGATGAGGAATAGAGAAAGGGATCTCGCTACAATCGGATCAAATATCACGCACACTATCACATCCACACCACCTGATTCACTATTAAAATCAAATTTCATCAGTACCTTATGCGTAGGAACATGATCAAGTTGACTCGGTCGTCATCAAGTCATTTTACCTGGTTGAGTGTCAATTGGGTTAATCTAGATCAACTCAGAGTGCGTATATAACTTTTTTTTTTTATGTTAGTTTCGTATAACCGAGTCAACTCATGTAAAATCAGGAGAGGTAGTCAGATCCAAGATCAACCAAGTCCCACTTTTACCTCCACCCCAAAGAAATTTTTTCACTGAAAAAGTAGCCGATAGATCATAGTATGATACTAGTTGCTAAATAGTAAAAAAGGGGGCTTTGCAACATTTATAAGCTGCAACGCCATTCTAGCTATAAGTATAATATTTGTCGGTCCATTTTAGCCTCATTATAAAGATGGTTCTTTAGATATGTTACCAGTTATACTTTACATAACTGAGTAGGAACATAATTATGGAGAGTTATAAGGGTGGGCAAGTGGAGGAAGCTGGAGTTAGAAACATAAGGTGCGGAGATTGAATTCTTCTGAAGACGAAAGTGGTGTATTTTCTCGAGAATACACTACTATTAGCCTTGAATGGATGGATTTGCAATCAGTTCACGAGACATTTCTCACAGAATCATGTTCGGTAAGATTATATGTAAATTAGACGATGTAATGTATAATATTGTATAGATGTACCTAAAAAGCAGAAACGAAAAACTGATCTAGATGATAATAAATAGGGGTGAGCGGATATTGATATTTATAAAAATTCAACCCGACCCACCTACTTGCGGTTCGGGTGATGACAATGGCGGGCGGATAGGCGGGTGAAAATAGACAAAAGAAAAAACATAAATTTGAAATGTAAAATGAATCTATAAATCCCCAAGTAGTAATGATCATAAACAAAGTTTCAAATCCAAATTAAATCATACAGCAATAGTGGATATCCAAATAAAATAGGCAATGACGTTGAATTCTGCTACATTGGAGTCTAGTTTGAAGTTTATTTACAATGATGTAGTAGAAAGGAGAAAGCAAAAAACATTTTCATTACATACTACAACTACGAACTATTCTTTTATTACTAACGGCGAGCGGGGCGGGTGGGTGGCGGGTGGCACCCGCCCAACCCGCCACCCGCCCGCCAATGACGGGTTGAAAATTTTTCAACCCACGAAAAAATTTAAAAAAAAAAATTTGACGGATGTGGGTGAGACGCGGGCGATTTATGCGGGTGGATCGGTCGGGCGGATTTTTTGCTCACCCTAATAATAAAGGTAGTGTTAAATAAAGTTTTGGATTCAAATGTAATTTCCAAAAGATAAACAGTTCTACTGTTTGTTATTGAGGCACTACAATATCACAATAATGACTTGGCTTCCACTGATTGGTTGTCGGTGGGCCCAAGGTACACACAATTTATCTACTTATTAAACAGCCTGAGTCAGCATTCTGCAAATATAGTTTAAGTACAAAAAAGACACTGTAGATAGAGATTAGAGCTTAATCCAAAATATCTAATCCACAACGAAAAGGAAATTAAGTTAAATAATCAAGCTACTATTCATAAACAAGGAAACAGATAAGAGACATTAGGACAATAATAATTCATTCATCTGCTAGGCTAGCTCACTCATCACAGTTGACTCTTTTCTGCTCTCTTCATCAACTCCAACACAGATCAAGGCTCTTCAAAATGGCTTCCAGTCGATGGATCAGGCCTGAGGTTTTACTTTAACCTACTCTGTTTCTTGTAATTATGTTTTTTTTTTGTTTCATTAAATAAGGTTTAGTACTAATCCATGTGTAATTATGGGCTTCTGAGTGTTTGTTTGTCTGAAATGGAAATATAGGTGTATCCACTTTTTGCAGCTATGGGGATTGCTGTAGGGATCTGTGGTTTTCAGTTGGTTCGCAACATGTGTATCAATCCTGAAGTCAGGTATACAGTATAACTTTTCTCCAGTAGTACTATATTTTTGGTTCTGTATCCAAGTTTTGAGGAGTAATTGTACCTTCCAAGATGATAAAAATGTAATCTTGAAATGGTGTGTTTCTTGTACAAAGATGTTGTTCAAGAACCTAAGTACATATGGCTAATCATATCTTTCAAGTCTCTAATAAACTACTTGTCCTGAGAAAGGTTTGACAAATACTAGTATGTAGGTGATGCTAGTTCTTGGCTATGCTGGGGTTTATTTGTTTGGTTCCGAACTTCCGATCCATTCGATTTTGTTGCTAAAAATCATTTGTGTATTTATTTTCTTGACTATGATTTCTAATTCTGTAATGTTTACTAGTGTAGAGATTAAAGGGTTGCAAACTATACTCATGCCAACACGGGTGCAAACTTTATTTTCGAGAATCTATCCATAATAACTCTAGAGTTAAACGTGGGTCGGATAGTTAGAATTTTGCTTGATGGGTGTTATGCTATGAACTCAGTGCTATTGCAATAACAAAATGTGAGGCTCAAAGTCTCAAACCATGACAGTGATTGTGAATTTTTCGGCATTCACATTAACGGATTGATTGCGAGTTTGAGACTTACCTACCTCTAATGTTATTAACAGGGTGAACAAGCAAGGTAGAGCTGCAGGAATATTGGAGAATTTTGCGGAGGGACAGAAGTACTCGGAGCATGCTCTTAGGAAATTTGTTCGCAACAAGCGACCTGAGATCATGCCTAACCTCAACAGCTTCTTCACTGACCCACAAAAGAACTGAGTGCTGTGTTACTCCTTCATTGACGTCAAGAAGGGGGCAATAACAGGCAGTGCTTGTGGAGTTTGGTCATTCTTCTTCTTTGTAACATAAGCAATAACTATGTATTTGTCTGTGCTTGCCTGTGAGTGTGAACTTTGTTGTATTCTGTTAACAAAGTGATGTTGTCAAGACGAAACTCTGTGTTGATCAATGCTGTTGTCTTATTTTGATGGTTGTTGATACATCCCTGGCTTTGATGAGAGCGTGTAGCACATCATTAGTCCCTCGGACTCTTCTTCGTGGTTTGGATCGGGCTATTCCATGTTCCTAGGACTAGGAGCGTGCCTAGAACTAAAGCAGACGCTGCAACTGCAGCCAAAGCTAACAAAATCATCCACCACAACCACATTTCATCTTCTCTGTACCTATGCTACTCAGACTAAACACCAGTAACCGACACGAGTGTGTAACCGGATGTCTGACCCGGCTATATCATGAGAAAATGTTGATTTTTGAATTTTGCGCTAAAATGAAGGGTCTGATTGTCAAACTCATGTCGGCACGTCAAGTGTCCGACACGGTATGCAAGAGGAATCTAAGAGTCTGGGTAAAATAGCTTTGCACCATAGTTAATCTAACGCAAAGAGAATATCAACGCTGAAGATATCTCTATTATCCGCATAACAAGATCACATAACTCGAGGCCGAACCATCATAACATGATGTCTGGCTTAACCGCTTTTCTTGAGCTATATGTAATTTACAAATAATATGGAGGCTGTAGATGAAATTCTAGGTATGATTGAGGGTATGTGGATGTAAAATGCCATACAAAAAATAAAAAGAAAGAAAGGAAATACTAGTCTTTCATCTTCTATTATCATCCACATCAACATTTTGAACTGATAATGTATGGTGTGGCTGCTGCTAGTATAGGCCTGCCATGGCCTTCCAAACTACCTGCAAACACCACCAATTATCCTCAAAAATCCCACTTCTTCATCTCAACAAACTCCACATTCCCTTCAAGAAGTCATCAAATCATCAAGCACCATATGTACAGAGCAATTTCTCCTCTCGATGAGCAATTTGCAACGTCAACCTCACCGGATAATACTTTCGGCATCTCAGCATTGCTGGAAAGAGCAGTGCTGTTAGATTTGGACCCGGCAACAGCGAAAGTAGCGATAGCATTTCTGGGGCCGTTCCTGTCTGCATTCGGTTTTCTGTTCATAGCGAGGATAGTTATGTCATGGTACCCAAACCTGCCTGTTGGAAAGTTCCCGTATGTGGTTGCTTACGCACCAACTGAGCCGCTTCTGGTTCAGACCAGGAAGGTGATACGGCCTCTTGGCGGTGTCGATGTTACGCCTGTGGTTTGGTTTGCTTTGATCAGCTTTGCCAATGAAATTTTAGTAGGTCCACAGGGCCTTCTGGTTCTTCTTTCTCAGCAGAAAGTTTAGTATCAGGTTTATTCTGCCCTGTTTTTCGAGTTGTATGGCAGATTGGAGTTGCTCAGTCTAGCTTTGTTACTTAACTTCCTGGTTGTTGGAGGAAATAATATACTTGTTCTTCAATTCTACCGCAATTTTTTACTTCAATACATCTTTTTGAGTGCTATAAGAATAATCTGCCGTACATGTTTCTGTCATTGTTCTGTAATGCAAGTTCTTCAGATATTAGTTTTACTTGTTCAAGCTCATGGAGTTTATACTGGGATTCGGCTATCTATGCTTGCAATCAAGTAAAACCAAATGTCCCTTGTAGATGTATTGTATCAGCCAGGGACTAGTTATGTTTCTGGAGCGTAAGCACTCCAGTTCTGCAGTCATTTACAGATTCTGCAAGAACTGCTCCATTCGTGCAGAGAATTGACAATTCTGTAGCAGAGAGAGCAGTTCTCAATTGATGCAGTAGCAGAGTACACAGATAAAACAAGATGTACAGCAGAGGAGAAAAACATTATATTATCCAAATATTCCACCAAGGTTTTGCCATTTGTTCTAAACTTCTAATACTATATAACCCTCGCAGGTCACATCTCACATCTATAACATTTTTACGGAAGTGATACTAGGATAAATTTTCCATTGCCAGACTTATCAAAGATGTTTATAGAAGACACCAAGATCAGTTTCCACTGATGTACGTATGTGCTTTCCTTGCTCACTTGCTGAAGCTAGACAAGGGACAGGAACAAGTGCGTGAAAAACTGTGTGTGTTGTATAAATAGGCATGTATGCAGCTTATCCAGCATCTGGATCCAGCATTAATTATTGACACCAGAAACAACTACTAGGAAAGAAAATTGAATAAATTTTGAATTCACAATGATGACGCTGCAAATACTAGTCATGGGGACAATCTCTCAATTTTCCATGATTTACTTCCGTCATTTTCCACAGGGGAGTAACGTAACCTGCCAATGTTGTAAAGAAAAATGTTCAGTAGAATCATCATAATGCTGAAATGTAGGGAATATGGGATGAACAAAATTACTAACAAGCTGGAATTCAACAAACTGCAGCTTTGCATAACTTGTATTAGACTGCAAAAATGTACTTATGCTATACATGAAATGGCAGGAAAAAAGCAGATTTCACAACGAGCTATTTACACAAACATGTGATATAAGTACCGAGGAATAATGAACACGCATATTGCGATCCTTCAGGCAATGATCAGCACATATTTGAACAAATGGAAGAAGTATGTACGTACATAAAACCTACATGTTACCGGTAGTTCCCTCATATTTCCTACTTCTGTCTGTCATTCACCAAACCAGTAAATTGTATTTATGGAGAATGCAGGTGTGTCTTTGTTTCAAGTTTAAAGATAGCCGAATTAATAGTTTTGCAGTCATCTTTCTTAATACAAAAAGCTCAAATCTTGAATGAGTACCCATAATAATATATTACAAGCAGAACATGAGAATTTTGATGTAAATGTCAGATGATACTGGCACACAGGTAAATAAGAATATAGTACTCTAGAATGCACCCAAATGATACCAAGAATTTATACAAAATCAACATACAGTTATTAACATTCAATAACAGCAAGAATTCACCATGTAAAACTTCCAGAATATCTCACCTGTCATGCAAGCGAGATGGTTGTCCTTGCCAGAATTCAAAAAGCTCTGGTTTGAGTCTGTATCCTCCCCAGTATATAGGTTTTGGGATCAGTCTTCTACAAGTCCAAATACGGCGTTTTAGTTACATAAAAAAGGTTGGAAATTGAACATCATATTATTGATTTATCTAATTTTAGATGAAAACACAAATTTATTTATGCATGTAGGTAGATCAAAGTCCAGCACTCCCATCTACAATAGCTGTGCCGATTTTACAACATACCAGAAAACGAGATAGGGGCCCAAAGGGTTTGCACAGATAAATCTAGAAATGCATGGTGCACACCAGATAACAAGGTTACCATATACAGTTGCCATTGCCAACATAACAATAACAAGAAATCAGACTTCATTAATGTGAGGCTAAAACTACGCATTTGAATGGTCGGACATGAATAACTAACCCATCAGAGTATTGAGCCTCTAGTTGTTCTTGTTGTTGGTAGAGAAATCCCCTCCCAGGAATTACAGAGCTCTGAAAGGATAAAAGGAAGATTTTGGCAATTTTTAATAGTTTACCACAGAAATGAACAAGAAGTAGAGATCAGAATCCACGTACCTGTTTGCTAACTATTGCTCCGATCTGGCTTCCTCTAGGACGACTGTGGAAGTATTGTTCAGATTCTTCTTCTGGAACCTTTTCCACCGGCCCTTCAATTCTTACCTAAGACAACAATTGATAACTATCATCATCTAGTTGTATGGACATTTGAGATGTGCACATCAATAGATTGAGAATAGTTATTTCTGATGATGGTTATTACAATGGATGATACCGGTGACACGTAATACATAAGCCACAAGTGATTGTCGAATTCATAACGTAAAATGGAATTTGGAAATTACTTATTCCAGTTATACAACTTACCCCAACTTACTTAGAGATTAAAACATTAATTCTATTATCTATTACAAAGTACTCCCTTCGTCCCGGAGGACTTCATTCATTAGGGTTCGTGCGGAATTTTAGGTGAAAAAGTAGAATAAATGATAAAACATGAAAAGGTGGCAAACAGTGTACTTTTACTCTTTTAGTGGCAAAATGTGTTATTTTGGTGTAAAAGTAACATTTTTTTAATTATTGTTATGTGTGTTGTAGTTTTCAATTTTTATAAAGTTCTATGGGTCACCTAAAACGGAAAATATATAAAGTTCAGCGGGATGGAGGGAGTCTTAACTAATCTTCCCTGTTTAGGCCCACTTCATTGTTTAATATAAAAGCAAAGCTCCATCATACTCCTGGAGAAAAACTTATCAACATTGAAATTGGTATGTTTTCAAGATTTCAACTTTCCCAGAAAAGCTGTGTAAACACGAAAAATTTATATAATTCTGAAGATCTCACAACCTTCTGTTTTTTCTACACGTATCCTGATACCATCACCCATAACAAACCTAAAACTTCACAAACTTCAAACTCATCAGAACTGCGATTGTTTGGAAGATCAAGTCTAGCATCACATATTTTCAAAGTTTTCACCAGAACTATAAGAACTCAAAACTGGCATGAAGTGATTTATGAGTTACATCACTCCAAAGGGAAACCATGCAACTCTGAAAGGAAATGAAGTTATAGCTGTTGAATAGTAAGTGATTAAAATTTAAAAAGGCATACTTAGTTCCTTTCTGAGCACTGTGATAGTATTTGAGAACATAAAATCACCTGACGATTTAAAGCATCCCAATGGAACATGAGTGCCGCATAAGGATTTTCTGATATTTGATGAGCCTTTTGACTCTCATAATTTGTGTACCTGATTAGAAGATAAGAGGTAAGGCTTAAAATTACCAAGTTATTCAGGTAATCAGCATAACCAAGAGCGTATTCAGCGCTACTGACCAGACAAAACCATCTTTGTCAAATCCTTTTAGTAACACCATTCTTGATGAGCTGTTACAAATATGAATAATCACAAATTAACCAGAGATATTAGAAGATAAGAAATTACTTCCTGATATAAATGAATTGATACCCAAGCATGGAGATGGTCAGTAAACTAATTAAACAAACAAAGATAACTTACAGTGCATGCTACATGGAAGCAGATAAAAATATAAGTCTCGTGGGAGACGGTCTACTAGAAATATTTAAAAAAAAAAAAAAAAAAGACAAACTAGGGTTATCAACGAGAACTTAAGGTGTTTACTTAAGAACATTGATGTTTTTCATAATAAAAAAATGCACTTCTGTTAACAACATAAGCGTTCTACTTATGCATATCACTGTTTTTCTTAACACAATCATTATGTCTATTTTTAAATTTAACTATAGACGATCTCCCATAAGACTTTGTGAAGAAAAGAAGAAAAGAAAAAGAACTCCATGCAGGAGGCAAAAGGTACAAACTGAGTACTTGTTTCCTGTAGCCTAATTGCAACATGACGTACAAAATCATCTTGTTTGATAGGGTATATAGCCGTAAAAAGAGAATTAAATTTCTGGACTAACACCCACTACAAAATAAAGTGCTAGCTTTACAACAATTGTTATGTGGGAAGGGGGATATATATGGCGCTTTTTAATTTGATTCCACGGTGGAATATAGATGTAGCATATCTGAAAGTGGGGAGCAGACACATTACTCAGGTTGATAGCAACTTACGGTTTCCCATCCTTCCCAGTTGTAGAAAGGGCCATCGCATTTGGTTCTTTCACGCCTGATGCCATGGCATCATCAAACCAATTTTGGAACTACAGTATTAAAAATTGCTTCAGCTTTGTATGGTAAAACAGACCGTATATGACTGGTAAACGAAAACATCCTTAAAATTCCATTTAAGTGAACTATACCTGAGCAAAAGGATCAGCCTGCGCTTGGTCCTCAGTAAACTCAGGAGAAATGTAGTTCTCTCTAAGAGAAGATATGTCAACTCGTGGGGGCCTTCCAATCCGCACACACATAGAAGTCCCGGGGTATGCTGGAAGGTCGAGCTTGAATCTTTCAGCAATAGGCAGTGGAACAAATCTGCCTCCTAGAAAGTGATGTGGACCAGAAAATCTTTTGGCGCATAACTTAGGAGCAGTTAAGGAAACCTATAATAGGTGCATTCTCTTTGTGTTACAAAACAGGAAGAAATGAGCTGGTTATTTTTCAGATGATTACAAGATGAAATATAAACCTTATGTAAATACGTACCAGCATGTCTGGTTTAATGCCTTCACCACTAAGATCACCTTCTTCAACATGCCATCCAGATGGAATATCAACAGATACTATGACAGGTGATTTATAGCGCTTTTCAGTTGGACTTCCAAGAGCTACCAGTCTTTGTATGAGATCATCAAATGGAGGTCTAGGGCTACCTGGACAAGGTGATATCATTATAAAGGGATTAATAAAAGCTGCAGCTATGACACAGATCTAAATCTTTTGCTGGCAAATAACTTGGACTAAGTGGCCTTACTCAAACCTTTGCAGAAGTGCATTAACCTTCAACCAAACTTTATTTGACTGACAAACAACAGTTATAAGCAATCGGACAATGGAGTTATTAAAACGCTCTCAAATAGTGACTCAGAGATGCATATAGTTCTAGATATTTATACTTGATAATTTGATCCTTTTACATCACCATGTTCGAGTGCCAAACAACCTAGCCTACATGGATACATAATACCTCAGGGAGTAGTCTTTCTGTCATTCAGACAAGGTTTTAACATCTGGTTGGAATTGGAATGCCTATATGAATCTTAAAAAGGATTTTTTTTTTTTTTTTTTTAATTTGGTGAATAGTTGCACTAGTGAGTACCAGTTTTGTTGAGGGTTTCAGTAAACTAGGTTTCTAAAGATGGAATGCATGGTATAGTGGTCATCCACCAAATAAGAACCAGGTACGGCACTTTCAGTTCAGTCAATACAAGTTCAGCCAGATGAACCTCAATTCCACAAGAATGTTCGATGATTTCAATTCAATGGCAATTTTATCACAAATCTTGGTCAGATACTGAGATAAGTACTTGATGACAACTCAAAATTCCTAGCACCCCATCTATAGCCGCAGAACTAGGGAAATGCATAAAGTGGAGTTTCAGGGAGTAGTATTTAGAGAAATTATTTCGTTACAGAAATGATTGTTATAGAAATTATAGCAAATCATTTCAAACCAGTTCCCAGTTTGATGCACCTACAACCAGTAAATTGTTACAGAAGAATAACCATTTTAATCGCACGTTCTCTCTCTGATAATCTACAGACTAGTAGTATCCACCCATATTTATCCAAAGTTGAACGAATTACAAAATCATAAGGAGAGTTGATTTACCATGAAATGAAAATCCAAACATTGCATCCACTACGATGTCAAAACTTGTTGACAGATCTACAGGGAGATCTTCCACTGACATGAAAGGAATTGACAGTGCCTCTAACTGCAAAAATGCCATCCGTGAGCAACACTGCTAGGTTTTATATCCATCCAAATTCTGGCCATATTATATACCTGTGTTACCAGCCCACTATAAAGTGGTTTCGCAGTACGTTTTGGATAACACATAAACGGTTTATATCCAAAGTGATGCAAGTGACGAGCAGCTACAAGACCATCACCACCATTATTCCCTGGGCCACATATAGCAAGTACACGAATAAATTCCGTAGGCTTATACACCTGCAGAAGAATAGCAAGCAAAGTCAAGGTTTAATCTTAGATAAGCAACACATCTCGAAATTAAAAAAAAAAAAAAAAAATCTTAATTTCCCTGTACCATGGCAAGGTAACGTCTGTGTCAGGGTCATTCTTTGTCTGGAGGGATAAGGGCTTGGATTGGGGTTATAAGGTTGACTGCACCAACGAACGATTGATTGTACTGTTCTGATTGTTTCGTTATATGATATGATTGTATATTCAGTTTTGTTATGATTTTCTTATTGATATGTTAATTGTAACTGTCACACACGAACACCACTAAAATTTTTGTCTCACACTCTTTTGTTTTCCTTCCTTTTGGATTCCGAGAAAGTTGGAGTACCGAGTCGGGTAGACATTCAGCAACTAGAGTGAGAGTTGGGATTTAAACTGGGATTTTTTTTGTAACTTTAGCCGCTGCTTTTGAAATTAGTCTCTGTCACAAGTCAACTGTTAGAATTTTAGCTTCTCAAAACTTTTAGATTGTCTTTTCGTCTTCGTTTTAACGCCTCTGTCTTTTTAAAAACTAGTGTAATTTTCGGGGCGTTACATCCCGTTAGCACACTATGTCAAACGAACCACTACTTGGTACATACATATTGCCAAAATCTCAATTGACATTGTCGTAGTTATTATCTAAGCCAACATACAATCGGAACAATGGAAATCCGCAATAAATCAGTCAAGCAGGTTGCGTCTTTGTAAGCACATACTAGTCCTAATCAACCAATTGAGTTCATAATGATTAAAACACATCACTTACCTCAGCAATTGAAGCTGCCACACTCAAACCAGCCAACTCCTGCATTCACAATTTTCCAAAACTTCAAAAGCAGAAATGCAAAAGGAACCAAAAATCCGACGAATACAAAAACTAATGACTCACCATTAACTGATCAACGCTAAAACCTAGCGGACCCATAAGAATTTCATCGATTTCAGCAGCTTCTCGCTGATTTAAGTACGATATGCTCTCAGCCTCTTGAACGATTTTCTCCATTGCTTTCACTCCGACACCAGTGACAGAACTCGAAAAACAGTAATTCCTCGAATTTGAAAACCTAGAAAACTGAATCAAATGACAATTGGAAATTAGCAATAGCGAGTGATGTACAGAGCAGTTGGAAATCTAGAAGCAGAGTTACTTACAGGGAAAAGTGAGGGTGGATTGAAGATTTGGTTATTGTAATTTTGATTCTTGGGAAAATTGAGTTTGTTGTTTGGGAGTGATGAAGAAGAAGATGATGAGAGCTGGGTGAGCAGGCATTTCATGGTCCTGCTTTTCCGTAGCAATGGCAGAATCATTTTTATACATTGCCACAATAAATTTTCTTTCGAGTACTCATTATTTTAACAAAGCCTCATGACAAAACAAAATAACTTATCTACATACGACCTATGTTATCAATAAAACTATTCATATTATTAATGAAACAAATTTTATTGTAATATGAAAAAATATCAATGTTAATAATATATGTGTTTTGATTAATAACATGGATAATTTTCTTGACAATATAGGTCCGTTTTTAGATAAATTATCTAGAGACGGTCTTCCAGGAAATTTACTCAATTATGAGTGAAAAAAAAAGAAAAAACATTGCTTTATGAAAGATTTTGGCTTGCAATTTTTCAGTAAATAAGGAGAAAGAAAATAAATCGATAATAATAAGAATAAGTCTCCTGAGAGACAGTCCCTAGATAATTTATCTACCTATATTGTCAATAAAATCATCCATGTTATTAATCAAAACACCTATATTCTCAACATTGGTGTTTTTTCATATTACAACAAGATTTGTTTCATTAACAACATAGACGTTTTGATTAATAATATGGATGATTTTATTAATAACATAAGTCGTCACTAAATAAGTTATTTAAAGACCGTCTTTCATTAGAATTTTTGCTCATAAATTACCAACAACTATGATAGTTTTTATATGATATTCTAATGGTATAGATATTAATTCTTTTGTTAAATAGAACGTTCTTAGACAAAAAGTTGGAGTTTTAAATTATAGTTGGCAAATTAACAAACACAAATTTTTTCATTATATTTGGTCTGATTGATTGGGGCACTCACTTTACTTTCTTATTTGATCAAGTATTAGTACTACATATATATAAAAAAAGACAATAAAGAGGTTAAAAGTGACAAAAAAAAAAAAAATCAATTAAAAAGTTTGTGAATAAATGACATGTCACATAAACACATTATTAATCCTGACATGTGGTAATTATAATTAAAGGGAATTTATATTTGTTCCTCTTCCATGAATCATGGCTAACCAGACGACTCGTTAAAACTCCATTCATGACGGACAATATTAGATGACGTCTGACAAACTATATCGAATGACGGAAAATTCAACCATGTTCTTAACCACAGACTCCACAGTGATATCACTCTCACTGTGGCAATAGAACCCACAATACGGATCTCACTAATATGGTGAGAGGGTGAGACCACGGGGACCATGATCTAAAAAATCTCAAAAGAGTGTTTGGCTACATATTTGAATTGAGAAAACTCAATTCAAATTGAGTTTTTGTGTAGTTTTTATACACAAAAATGCAACTGGAATTGAAAAAACTCAATTCAAACGTGTAACCAAATAGATTTTCAAGATGGATCCTAGTTATCACAAAGGTCAATATTTGCTATAGTTTCTCTCGAATGACCCAACTACGCAAACAACGGTAACCTAGTTTGTGAAAGCTAAGTTACCGAGACACTCAATACCAGTTCCGATTTTTTTTTAACAATTTTTTGTCTTATACTTTCCATAATGGGCTTATAGTTTGGCAATTGATTGAGTATGATAAACTTCTATACTACTACATCACGAGCACCATTTAACTCCGAAAATAATGACCCAGTTGCCACTTTGTAGTTTACCCCTGCTCAAAACCAAGAACTAGTCCCTGTCAAAATGCCCCTATCCTTACTTTTGCTATGCTGGAGTAGAAAATACCATCACAATATTAAGGCAATAACCATATACTCCATGTCTCCATCCATTGGCAACATGATCAATTACCAAATGACTAAGAGGTTTGTAATTCAGGAAGAGAAACAGAGAAACAAAAGAGAAGGTGGAAGATTGTTGCTGAAGAAGTTTGAACTTTGAAAGAAAGCACAAGGACTTTTATTCCACACATTATTCTATAGTCTGCCTTCTCTTGCATGTGTTTTCTACAAACTGTTTGTTGCAAACCTATTAGTGAAAACACAGCATCATAAAGTTCAATAATCGAACATTGCAGATGATGCTTTGGCCCTCTAGTGCTAACTTGAACTGCAGGCCTTTCATAGCTTCGATGGAGACTTGTACCAACCCCATGCGTCACTAGATATATACTGTGTGACCTGCTTCACATTCAAGTAATTGTCGATTCCCCTGCAAAAAAAACGCAAGCAGAGTGCACTATGATTAGCAACTGTTTATTTCAAATTCAATACAAAAGATATCTCATCAAATTGGGAAAGATTGTTATTTACCATTCGCCAAGTTCACGCCCAAAACCACTGCGCTTTTTACCTCCCCAAGGAGCTTGGGAGAAGCAAGGCTGTGAGCAGTTCACCCAGACAATTCCGCACTGAAATGCCTGCAAGGTTGAAAATGCAAAATTATAGAGATGAAAATTAAAATACTTTTACCATTATTTACAAACAAATTTGCTTGGTGAGGTTAATTAATGGTACTGCTTACATCATCCAAATGAAAATGTTCTTACCTTAGTCATGCGCTCACACCTATCCAGATCATCTGATAATACAGCAGCACCCAATCCGTAACTGTATGACATAGAGCCGATTTAGAAATTCTTATTCAATATAACAAGAGAAGAAATCTAAATTATAAGTATAGGAAGGGGTCATGTTTCTCGACAACCTGGAGTGTTTTTAGTTACCATACACTCCCTGAAGTTCGATTAAACTACCTAAGGAGACTTAATGTAAACTTTCTGTATAGGTAAGTTCTAAAACTTCAGGGAGGATCAGCAAACGGGCCAAAGCTAAGGCATGGCAGCAGTAATAATGATGGCTTAAGGTGAAGTGAATTAGCATCATGTGTATTAAATGTTAACTCACTGGGTATCGTTTGCCAACTCAATGGCTTCACTTTCAGTGGAAAATGTTTTAACACAGAGAACTGGTCCAAATACTTCCTCTCTCCAGATTTGCATGTTGGTCTTCACATCTGTTATAATGGTTGGTTCAATAAAGAACCCTTTCTTCAAATGCTGCATCGTCAATCACAAATTAGTTGCCAACATCAGAAGCTGATTCAAGTGGAGCCATGCTAGGATGATGGATCTGGGAGAATTCTACCTGAGGTCGAGAACCCCCAGACAAAATGGTTGCACCTTCCTCTTTAGCTGTTGAGATGAATTTCATCACCTTCTCATACTGTGGCAAAACAATATTCATGAAATTAGTGCCACAATGTTTAACTTTTGATACCAGCAAAGCTACCTATAATTGTAATAATGAATGAAGAAGGAACACTGGGCATGTTGAGTGCAACATAGATTTAGAACCCTGTAGTTCCCTAATATTACAGATTACTCCCTCTATTTACGAAAGCTCATCTACGAGCTTTGAAGAATAATATTTTAGGGGCAGTAGATGTAAGCTTTGCATACGTTAAGTAGCTACATGTAATTCCGTGTGACGGATGCAATTATATACTGCTATTATCTTGGACACTATAGAAAAATTCTAGATATTTTTCTTGTTCAGACTTCATAGTATTGGTTTCCCAGTCTCTTGTTTCATGGTTATTACTTGTTTGTTGTTGTCCTCTTCTTCTTTCAAGAAACCCTTGATCTAATGCCAAGTAGTAATATGTGACTATGCACAATAATTTGTACTCTTAATAAAATAAGCTTTCTTACCTGTCCTTGGCTAACTACAGGGCCAAGCCTGCAACCTTCTTCCAAGGGCTCTGAAATTTTAATGTTCTCACACCACTTTTTGAGCTTGTCTAGGAATACTTCTGCAATGCTTTCCTGAACAATTTCTCATACATTAAGTTGAAATTTCTCAAAACATTGAAAGCACAGAGTTTACATGAAGAACTTCAAGACAATCCGACATGTAATGTACGAGAACTTACAAATGAAATTTTCAAATGCCACATTTACATCACCTTGATGGGAAAAGGCAAAAAAAAAAAAGAAAGAGGCTTGTACACCGAAGAAATTACAACTTCCCACACAGTAAAAGTATCAAAATTCTAATGAACCAAAGCCTAGTACTAAAGGAGCAGGTTCACAGCTGCGAAGATACAAACTTCCCCTCTGACAACCAAGCCCTCTTTCGGCATCCAAGGGAAAGAAATGATTAAGACTATAATTCTTTGTCAACTTTATATAAACACCGTCACAGGCATAGTGCAATATAGCAAGTAGAATCATCGAATTCCATATATGGGGATATAACATAAAGTGCAATACGAATACGACTATCTTACATCCAGAGTAAGTTTACAAATAATCTGTCTTCCTTTATACTTACATGGACCAGCAGACGCGAAGTAGCACTGCATATCTGACCATTTGTCCAAAAGCATCCGAAGAGAGTCCATTCAGCAGCTGTGCACATGAAGACAACAAATTACATCCCGACCACTCATCAGTATGACAGGCAACAATGAGGTTATCTTCTTGAGTGTTAGTTCTTCACAAATAATCTGTGCGTCCTATCCACTAAGTATGTGAGCTGTTGTCAAATATGATTCCATATACTTGTCAAAATAACAGGAGACAACAACAAGGCTATTTTCTTCAACTACTAGTTCTTCACAAGAACTCTGCACCCTATCCACCCGGATACTGGCTACTAACAAATATTTCACCAATTATATTATTGTATAAGTCTAATAAAATGCGCAAATAATAGAAGAGATTCCATGAAAAGATGTATTATGCTAGAAATTAAAAAAAAAAAAAAAAAAACTATCAAACCTTTATCAAGATCAACATCCTCAAACACAACTATTGGACTTTTTCCACCAAGCTCAAGCGTAATTGGCTGCAATGATTTTTTTAAAGAGTTAAAAGTAAAGAAAATGGAAAATTAAAGAAACTCACAAGACACAAATAACTATGTTCCTTAAACATACTTTAACAACTTGGGCTGCAGCAGTCATAACTTTACTTCCAGTAGCGCTACTCCCAGTAAATGCTATCTATTTATCAAATATAAAATAACAGTGAGCATTTCATAGAATATTCATCCCTATACAGATATATGATGATATGCCTGAATTTTTTACCTTATCTACATCGGGGTGAGATGCCAATGGACTACCAGCTTCTGGCCCCAGTCCAGTCAAAATATTAAGAACACCAGGTGGAAGACCAACTTCTTTGCAAATTTCACCGAACTCCAAACAAGTGCTACAGTTAGAATATGGAAGGGTTAGATGAACAACAGAAAGCATAAAAATCCATTAGTAATGGAACATTTCAAAAGAGCTTACAGAGAAGCCAATTCAGAGGGTTTAAGTATTGCAGTACATCCAGCTGCCAGAGCAGGGGCAACTTTCCATGTCGCCATTAACATAGGGTAATTCCTGCGAATAAGCAAGAAGAATTTTCAACGGAATTACTATTGGTGCTAAGCTGATTCTGGAAAGATCACACCAAAATCTGGATAGTTAAGCATGAATTTAACTAAGAAACACATCATGGAAAATAATCACAGAACTATGAAGTTAAATGTGGTGTTTTACAGTATTATCTATCATGCAAGACTCTCCAGTGATAATTTGTTAGGTCACCGCTGCCTGTAAATCAAAATCTTCGCCATCACATGATAGAACTGCATTGATGCAACTTTCATACTAAGACAAGGTTACCCGCACTAAATCGACAAAGGTATTCCTGTTTGACGACAAACAGTATTTAGCATCCTGCTGTTTTTATTACGAGCTTAGTCTCTTCCATGGTGCATTAAAATCTAGCCATAGCTGACACCAAGTACTGTGTTATCAAATCGGATTAAAGTGAAAGATCAGGAATATGGTCAGGGCCCAAAATGAAGTGGCAGTGGAAGATCTCTCCCTCATGCAAGTTTCACGGGCAGGAAATTTTACAACAGCATACTGTTTGATTATTAAATGCCCCGCAAACTACAGATTCTAGTATAGTCCGGAAGTGGCAGCTTAGATCATTGAGCTACCAAGAATATGCAGTTTGATTAAGTCAAAGTTTAATGTGAATACTGCAATTTGGCAGAACCAGGCGTACAAACTGAAATAAAGTGATTACTTGATTATGTATGGTGAAGTACCTTGTGAAACTAACAGAAGCAAAAGATGAAAAGAAGACTACCTCATCTTGTACTGATAGTACTTAGTGAGGCTTTCCTTAGATCTAGTTACCAAAAAAGAACCAATCAGAACATAATCATTTTTCCTTTCTGATGTTTTATAGTCACAAGTGTAACCTAAACATAGGATTGGGATACGAAACAATTATAGAACCCGTACAATACGCGTACTTATTTCTTTTTGGAGAAAGGAGTGTGTATAGGAATAATGTTCAAGTTCATTTCTTTTCAGTTTTGTGGTACAATTAAATGAATCTCAAACATACTGAATAAACATATCCTACCATGGCGTAATCAAACCAACCACCCCAAGGGGTTCCCTTAAAACATGACAATTAAATGTTTCCATCGGAAGGGCAACTGGAGTTTTTTGCCTTGAATCCAATGCTTCGGCAATATCAGCATAGTACTCAAAACACCCAGCAACATCATCCTGAATCAGAAAATAGAGTGAGTTATTATGTGATACAGAGATAGCCAGAAAATGGGAACATAGGTACCGATACGTACGATGTCCCAAGCAGCTTCTTCCAATGGTTTTCCACAATCAAGTGCTTCAAGTTTTGCTAGCTCGGGCTTCTTTTCTGTGACCTATATATCAGAGATAATTAATCACGGATCTACAAAAATTGCAAGCTAGTCCCCCCCCCCCAAAAAAAATATTGAACTACATGTACGCTGTACGCATGGATATGCATATATGCATTCAAACAGAATCAGGCTGCGGTGGTGTTTCCAAATAACAGCATATAGGCCGTAAATGTTACTACAATATGTAAGAGATTATGCTGCGGAATGCAGTGGTGTTTCCAAAAAAATGGCATATATGCTGGACTTCGTAAATGATACTAAAAAATACAAGACACAATTCTACGGAGCATGGAATAATCTAAACACGGATGCGGCAAATGATTGAAACACAAACATTAGCCCTCATCCAGAACACAATATCAATCAGCTACCAGACACAAAATGCAGGTTAGGTGACAATAAAAGAGTCCCAAATGACAAATAACTGAATAGACCTTTGCAGCAATGGCTCGTAAGTATTTGGCACGATGAGCCCCAGTAGCCGAAGACCATTCATTATCTCCCTTTCGGAGAAAGGCTTTCCTGGCAGCTTCGACAGCAACATTAACATCCTCAGCAGTGGCAGCAGGAATATCACCTGCAAACATTCATCACCAGAAATCAAATCTTCTTCTAAGCTTCAGAAAATCTAAGATCCAGTCAAAACAATCAACCAACACATAGACCTAGCTTTGGAGTAAATTAAATCATTCGCCCCTAATCCAGTTGCTTTACACATTTATCAACGATTCAAGTTGTCAAATTAGTTGTGGTGATTGATCAAGGCACATAAGATATTCAACATTGAAACAAGAAACTACAAGATAGTGAAAAGGAAGACAAAGTAGGAAATGATCGGTGAGAAGATGATAGGATTGAGACCTATAGTTTGTTCAGTAGCGGGATTAATGACAGGAAGGCGATTTCGCTTGACAGGCTCTTTCCATTCACCGCCGATGAAGAGTTGGCGAGTTGGAATTGGTGTTGAGGAAGCCATTGTTAGTCTGCTTGAGCTGTATGCTAGCCCTTTTTTTATCTACTGAGCTATAGAGTTGACAAAGAAAGGATCTTGGAAATGGATTCGTATTGGTATGAGGAAAGTTAATGGATTTATTACCATACAAAATTGAGAGATGAAATCGTGCACAAGTCCAAAAGATGAGTCATATCACATGATTCACATCGGGTTACTTAACAACATAAAATTGAAAATGGTATATTACCTTATCATTATCATAATTTCTTTTCAGAATACTCATATTTATGATTTCATGTGTTAGTTGTTAATGATGCAGGACAGGAGTAAAAGAAAAATGAGATCTACCTGACGAATTTTAAAAGTTCAAAGTAATTGTTATATGTGTAAAAATTCCACCCGCACACTTTATCCTTACTCGTTAATACATCAATGCATTAGTATAGTAGCATTTAATACTTTTAATCTCACTGAAATTTTGGGACTTTACAAAATTATACTTATGTTATTTTTACGAAAATACATATGTCAAAGAAATTATAAGAACCATACTTTCGTCCATGTACATGTCAAATGTGTCATGTCTTATTGTCTTGTAAACGTTGTAATTAATGACCAATTGAAAAGTTACATTTGTGTGCATCAAATAAGACTCTATATTATCATGAAAGATACACAATTGATTTGTGGAGTCAACATATCATCATTTAAAAAGTAGTCAATGTGGGCCATATAATGGAACATAAATCAATTATACTAGACATTGCATATGGCGTTTCACCAAATCTGCTCAAACTTTGTTGTTTAGCATCTTGGACTAAGCCAACTCTTCGATGGAATTGTTAATACATCTCTAATAACTATTTTGACAAGTTGGCCCATAGTGTCGAAACATTACTCCAACCGCTAAGTTCACAAGCAACCCTAACAACTCGAAGTTTTAACCTTCTTCTCCTCTATCTTGTGTGGGTTTTCTTTGTGGACGCTGGATTGGTAAAGTCTCTATATGGTTTTGGTGGTGCACTTGTGGGAAAGTCAACTTGCATTGTAGAATGTGTGTTCCTAGATGTAGGTTGCTTGTTGAAAATCTATAGATGTTAGACAAGCTGGTAATAGAAAAGATCAATACGTTTGAAGTGTAGTAACCCAAGAAAAATTAAGTTGAAAATGACATTTATGTTGAAAATATTTAGAAACTGAAGAATTTAGGGGGTGGGTTGGGAGGCCCGCACGAGAGAGTTCTGCGAAGTAAGCAGCGTCAACACCCGGCCAGCCTATAACCCCTCCAAAAATTACTGCACTTAGTATGTATAGTGCTGCGTCCAGTTCTCACTGTCCGCTTTGTTTTCCTTACTCATTAGTTTAAGGCAAGTTCTCCAGATATACCTCCTCTCTTACTTATTCACCTCTCCTCACTCTACAAAACACTCTTTATTGATGTGGGACAAAACATAATTTTGTTGGAATTGAATCTACCAGGTTGTGATTTTTCATGCATCTTCGGCACATTATATCTTGAACATCAGTAACCGATCTAGCATGTCGGTTATATCATCGCGTAGCTTGTGACATGTGCTTTGCTGTGATGTATTACACTTGTGACACCAAATTATGGATGCTCGGTATTATCGACTCAAATGTAGTAGGTTATTATGGATGCTTAATATAATTGACTCGAAAGGAGTGGGTTGAAGTGTGTCACTGTGTCAGCGTATTGAGAAAAATGTATTACTCGGAGAACTTTGAGCAATTATTCACGTGAGAATTTAGTCTTGGTTTTGGGCGTTCTTGATATCATTCCGAAGCTTGTGAGACGAACTTCGTAATGATATACTACACTTGAGAATTCCAATTTCCGTTGAGAATGATAATTATTAGCTTGAAAGCGTGCTAATCACAATCATTTCAGTCGACAAAGTTTAGTCGGAATTATTCGCCACTTGCGAAGTGGTGTGAGTCAGTTCTGTAATCTAAGGCCAAGAGCAATTCACCCCTCCGTTGGCTTCTTTTCTCATGGCAATAAATATTGAGCTCAAGTTTCAGTTTAGATACTGCCAAGTGCCAACAATCTCCTCCTACTCTTCTCTTTTTCTTGCTGTACACATAGAGTCGAGAGTTCTAGCTACGAAAGGTTCGAAGGCGATAGAACTTCCATTCGGATGGGTGTTTGTACCTTGAAACTCCTTCATCCCAATATCCTTTGAAGCAAGAGAGTCGGGCAAATAAGAGTTGAGGGGCACATGGTTTGTTGTGGACTCGTCCATGATTCAAACCGAAGTTCCCAAATCAATCCACAAGTTTATTCGGCAAGTGATTTGAGTTTGTGTTTATATTTTCCTTTCGTAAAAACCGATTTGGCAAGGAACAAACCTTAATAGAACAGAACACCATAGCTAACAACTTTCTCTAAAAACTTATAAGTTGCTCGACTACTCGTCTTGCATCTCGACTCACTTGCAGTCATGCATCAATCAATCTACACCCTGCTGTTATATTATATGCAATGTTTCTGATTTTCATTCCAATAATTTCTTGGTAAAGGTACATGTGGTATAAGATTTTGACAATTACAAGATGGTTCATTTGTCTCCGCAGCTCTCATCACAGCTAACTCTATATATAATAAGCTTACAATATATCATCAGAAGTACAGTTATCCATTGTTTGGAAAAAAAATGGAAAATAGAGGGACGTATTCGACGACAAAATCATGTACTGGAAACTTGTTTGATCAGCTTCTGTTAATGGTAGCTCTGAACTGAAATCTTGGCTTGAGCACCTCCTTGAATGTATATAAAGCTGCACTCAGAACCAGGTGCCATTACTTTAATCCATTCTGGAAGTCCATAAAGGACGTTCCCTTGCAGTGGAGTCAGACCCCATACGGATCCTGATAGGTTCTGAACGTGCAACTTCAAATCCGAAATGGGCTTCTGAGATACGTTCTTTATCACCACCTTGTGACGATAGTAAGTTACTTTCCCGACAGTCCATGTGTTAGTTATGCTGTGTAGAAATTGAACTGGTGTAGCTGCAAGAAATAGTGAAACTCCCAGCATTAATACTACTAGATCTTAATGTTTCATACATGTAACGATTTAGAAGTTCACTTGTTATATTGCTCACCTGAATTTGGGGTAGGAGATGGTGTTTGTGGTGCATGGTAAGGACCTGAAGGTCTTGGCGATCCATGGCCATAAGAACCTGAAACCGAATAATTTGATCATGTATTGATCCTATACATCATAGCAACATTAAACTGATAAAACTGTTTTGTTCAGCTTACCTGCAGAGTTTCCTGGGAGGGACTGCAATTTGCAGAAAAGTCCTACGAGAGGGGCAGTGCCAGACATTGTTGGCTCAGTTTGTTCGTAATTGGACCTATCATCTGTAAATTCGTCTTTCTCATTTGGACCTCCAACAAGGCCTCCATGTAAAACATTTGGATTCGCCTCGGGACGTTTGTACCATGTCTCAAATCCTTCTGCGCACCCAACAAAAGAACGGAGAAGAGAAATGGAGGCAATAGATGAGCCTCGATGATGAACGTGCACTGGGTAGTTTTGCCCATATCCGATCATATAGCTCAGAGACTTGGGATTCTTTCCAAGGATGTAATCAGCCTGCATAGATTGATTTCACCAATTTAGACGAAAACACATTAGGATCTTAATCCCACAAGAACTAAAAAATTGCAGCTTGATTTAGCTACACAGTATGAGTTTAAACCTGTGACTTCGCGAAATTGAGGAGATCATGTGATTGGAGTTGAGCATTTGGGCATTTGACGACGCTCTTCGACTTGGATAGATAATCAGAGTAAACAGAAAGGAGAAACGCAGCAGAGGAAGCATACTGCAAATTGTTCCAGTCGTGTAGATAAAGAAGGCCACCTGTAGAAAGAGACGATCATCATTAAACATTCCCATTCCTTTCAGAAACAGGAATGGAAGATCGAGGTTTTGTACTAACCAGGAGTCATGGGTGCATTGTAACCATCATTCTTTTGCATACAAGCACAAGTGAAATAATCAGCTTTGGCTTTGTATTGTTGTAGCACGGATGTGTATGCTCCACCGGCTCCATCCAGCAAAACCTTCACAAACATTTGTTCATCAGTTGGGTAACGATAACAAAAAATTCATTGCTCACGTGTAAGATAGAACATCTTTCAGATATATCAATGCAGTATGTGACTTACTTTGGAGAGAAGAATTTGAACACCAGCATACTTGTTGTCCCATGAAAACTCTTTCACTGCCCATCCAGTTCCTCCCAATGAGACACAGTTATCGACTACATACTTCAAGTAATATTCATCATTTGTTGCACGGTATAGCCATGTGGCAGCCCATAGCAGCTCATCCTAACATACAAAATCAGAGCAAACTTAATATTTGATTAGCAAAAACACAAGACAAGAGGTAATATAATTCAAGAAGAAGAGAACATACCGAATAACCAGATGATTGGTAGAACTGCTTGGCAGATTCAATCGAATCATCAAATTCGCCCCTGAATCTATCCGCAAATGAAAAAAGCTGGAACGACAGATAAGTTAGAACGGTCATGTCTTACGAAAACATGCATGTTAGCATTACTTTTACATTGCAGAATTGATGCTATTTCCAAACCTGTTTTGCGTGCAGCAATAGAAGACTAGAGTAAGCAGAGTTATAAGGCTTGAAAGCAAGAGAAGCTGCAGCCAAGGCTGCAGCAGTTTCTCCAGCTAGGTCTGATCCCGGATTTTCATAGTCTAGCTTGTATGCTGTCCTTGACGTTGTCATGTCCTCAGCTCGTTCCCAACAGTAGTGATCAGACGCTCCATCTCCAACCTAAATGTCCCCATCATAAAAAACCATGAAGGAAATTAAATAAAAGAAAATTTATTTAGGTGTGCCTAAAATGTTGACTCATAGATATTGAACAAGTCATTCATATGAATCATATTATATCATACATTGTTCAACAAACACTTGAACTTAATTTTCCTAAAACCACCATGTTTCTTGTTAAGTATGAGTAGGAGAGAAATTTAACGCATTGGTGTATTAAGGAACTTATGTTCCTAAAAACTGGTGAATGTGTACCTGTCCATAAAGAACATTTGGTTGAGGATGTGCTTTGATGAAGTAATCAGTTCCCCATTTGATGGCATCCAAAGTGTGTCCCATTTGACCCTGGCTCACCAACTCCCTTCCGAAATCGACTGCGGCCCAAGACAGCATTGTCATCGTATACGCCATCGGCATCCCGAATTTCACATGGTCCCCTGCATCATAGTATCCTCCTACCAAGTTCACCTGTTCATGCAACCGTAGAGAACATATTGTAACTACTGAAATATCCCACATCGCTTGTAATGAAGAAAAAAATTAAAAAAAGAGCCGTACCCCTTGTTCATAACCATCATGGAGGCCAGAGTCGCCGCGCCATTTAACACGTTGGTTAACGGGCAATTTACCAGACCTTTGTGCCTCGAAGAACAGCAAGCTCTTCTCAAGGGCTTCACTGTAGTTGAATGCGGAAACTAAGGTTGCTTCCAATGCAATGAGGCCAACTAATAAGCTTAGAATGGCATTTTGTGATGAAGCTGAAGGCGCCATTTCTTGGTGCTGTGTGTCAATGGAATTTGGAAGGTTCGAGAGAAGGCTGCTTGGTTATTTGAAGTGTTTCCAAATGCTCCATATTTATAGTTCATTACTTGTTATGAAGATGATGGAAATAATTGGTTTGGTAGAGAAAATTGTAATTAGTGGGAGAAGAGCAAAAGGCTAAGTTAGTGCCTCCACGTTGATGATAATTGGCAAATGATTAATTGAATTTGGCTTTCAACGCTATTAGATTAGATTGAGCTCTCCACGTTGTGTTAATTCAATGTTACAATATTTAGGGTAGAGAGCAAGTGAGACCAACTAAACATTTTTATTTATAAAAAAGTCAAATATTTTTACATATAGTTCGACTGTATTTAGCAAATTTACCAATCTGAATTTTGTATTCTTAACTCTCTGTCTGATTTAGTATTACATGACTTCTGTCTGATTGATTTGTATTGCTTGTCTACTAATATAATTGGATTGTATTACATGACTCTACTAATACGGTTGGACTGTATTACTTAATGGACTGTATTATATGACTCTATCAATACAGTTGATTATAGCATTTGACCTTTATTTGAAAATACCAAAATATTGTAGGCCTTTTTTGCAAACTTGGGTGCAAAATTGGTCTATGGCACCAATTTTCCCCAATATTTATCTATGTTTTTTGTTTAATGGAGCTAACTTATGCATGTTTATTGGGCTGATGGTGTGCTGGTCTCATGTTAAGCCCAGTTTATTGTAATTTTCAAGCCCAAGCCACATTTTATTGGTGTTTGGAATTAAACCAAACTGTGTTGCTCAAATTGACTAAATTTACTCTCAGAAATTCTTATTCAACTTTAATCATATGGAGTATATTACTAAACTCTATTTAAATCACAATAAAATAACATAAACTTCAAAACTCAACTACAGTTCCGTATACACCGAGTTGAGTCAAATTGAGTTTTGAGTTTAATAGGAGTGCCAAACACTTTGATAAATGACCTAGAAACAATTGAAGATCAGAAGAAGATGTAGTAAATACAGAGTTCTAAGCCAAAACATAGCAATGTGCAGTTTTATTCTAGCTAGGTCATTGTGTACATAAAAATGTACACTCCAAACAATCATCCCAAATTCCAATCAACAAAGAATTCCTACAGGGAAAACATGAGATGTGGATTGGATAAAACTAGCTTGTAACTTGCTACTGTTTGTTATATTTTGACCACCACGTATTGATTTTCCTCTCGATAGATGAAAAGTACTTGCACCTCGCGTTTAGTTAGTAATGAATAAATTCATTGAACAAGCCGAATGTATGTCACATTAACTATTAATAGGTCTAGTTTACGCAGGAACCTACCTGGCCCCAAAAGTAGGAATGTGACTCAGCAGCCATCAAAACCTCAGGAACACCAAAAAGAAGGGCGAAAAGGAAGAAAGAAACAACAGGAGTCTCCGGTTAGAGAAAATTATGGTACTTCTCAGTAGGGCTGCAAACGAGCCGAACTTTTTTCGAGCCGAGGCTTGTTCGAGCTTTATTTATAGCTCGAAACTTTAGGCTCGAAAAAAGCTCGGTTTGTTCGAGCTTTATTTATAGCTCGAAAAAGTTTCGAGTTCGAGCTCGAATATTGGGGTATTCGACTCGAAAGCTCGACGAGCTATTCGAATAGTATTTATTAGTAATAATTATATAAATAAATATATATAGTAAATATACTAAGCCTAGTTGCCAAAAATTATTTCACCAGCTCCCAGATTTATCGCCTCTTCACTCTTCAGTCTTCTCTCACGCCCAATCCAATCTCCACCACCGCCCACCTCTACACCTCTTCTAACGCCCATCCCACCACCACCACCACACCTCTTCTACCACCACCACGCCTCCAGAGTCCAAATCGACACCCACCACCACCACGCCTCTAAGCTAATTCGCCACCCACCACCACCAGGCCACCGCACCAGCCACCACGCCTCTACGGCAGTTCTTCTCTCCCCCACCAGGCCACCACCACCACACCTCTGATACGTCAGTTCTCTCTCCCCCACCTGCCACCTCACCCTATCTAGTTGACCAGTGACCACCACACCTATTCAGAATATTTCATTTAATTGAATTCGAACTTTTTAATCGAGCTAAATTCGAGCTTTTTTAAATGTTTGATTAAAGGAAAAAATAAAGCTCGTGAGCCGAGCTCGAATTACAAAATTTACTCTCGAGCCGAGCTCAATATATGCAGCTCGATCGAGCTCGAGCTTAGATCAAATTTTGCTTATGAGCTCATTTCGTTTGACCCTACTTCTCAGTCGAAAAAGGAAATTCTAAGTCAAAAGTTGTACAGATGACCGTTAGAGATGTTTTTTATTGTATAATAACTATCACAACTCTCAAGATTTCGCAACATGAATGAGCAGGCTAACTCTGGTAAGCCTTAGAGATTAGCCCGGTCAGTCAGACCTCCATTAGGGCAAGCATCATAGAAAGTGCATCTAGAATTCTTATGGTAGCAGTAGTAGACTTGTAAACGAAATTTCGGAACTTACACTTGCGAGTGCAAAAAACTTGCAAGTGGTCGAACCGAATATGGGACATGAAAGCCAGTTAAAGAACAGGAACTTGGCAAATTTAAGCTAAGGCAGAACATAGTGAAAATTAGTATAGGAGGAATAAGACTTGTCATCCACCCTCCATACTTAACAACTAACAAATGATGGGAAAATGGAATAGCTTTATGAACAAGTTGCATCATCGTTACAAATGTCACGATCCACAGTTTCACATCAATTATTTGCAGGCATGTTCCCTCTCCCACTTTTGGCAACCAAATTTTTTAGGTATAAAGCTAATGTTGGCCCTGTTTTGCACATACATTTCCCGGGGGATACTAGTTATTACTATGGTACAATTCCCATTACATGAATTATTCGTTATTGCATGAAAATTGTACAACCAGTTTCACTGTTTGGAATCGGATAGGTTTCTAAAACTGTCCATTACTTCAGATATGGAGACAGACCAGATCCGTGGATAATCATGCCATTTTCTAGCCCTCACTAATCATCCGCAATTATGCCATGCCCATAACTTAAACTCTCTGTTACCGACGTTCCAATGCTTCTGTTAAGGGTTCAAGTATTCCTTAACGGTAGGCACAGTTCATCGGATAAGCAAACCACTAGTTATTGGTTCCCAAACTAGCCATAAGTCATCAAGGATATAACTCAGCTTTCCTATGGAGTCGAGGATCAATAGTGTTGCAACACACTGTAGAAATCTTAGCACTAGAAAGAAAAGAGCAGAGGACAGTTCCAGGGAAAAAAGAAAAAAAAATCTATTAATTTTAATCGCTAGCCAAACAGTCACTAAATATCAAAACCTGGTGGATAAGAGACAAAGGCTACATTTCAAACTTTCCATTTCAATGAAACTTTTTTGATCGTTGGTAATAAAAATGAATTCGTGAGCAGCGAACTTCTTTAACCAAATTTGGAAAAAGAAGCTAGTCGCTTTTTTAAGAAGGAGCTTATCTTTTCGTTCAAAATATATAACTGCTATTTAACCTAAATTAGAATAAAGAAAATAAGAAACTCTTTAAAATGCATACATGTATGATCCTTTGTCATACATTTTGTGTACTTTTTTGCAACTAGCATAAGGATTAATGTATCCGTACCTCTTTAAAATGCATACATGTAGTACACATCAAATACTGATTTTTTTCATTACTAAGTTAAAATGCTCAACGATTATTTCTTTCAACTTCTGATAATTTTGATGATGTTATTAAAGTGGCGATGTAAAGTATATTAAATATATATTATAATTATTGGACAAAATATGATATATTATTATTTAAAAAACTATAGACTAATAATACGATAAGAAAGATTAAAGACAAGAAAAATAAGAGTAATGCCCTTTTTATGCGTTTACAAAATCTGAAATTTAAACTTAATTTAATAAACACTACATTATAACAAATTTATTGAAAAGCTTAATTAAACTTTCCAATTCTGTCAATTTAGCTTTTCTAGTTTTCTTTATGAGCCAAAATAACCTAGTGTATAGCAATTAAAATTACGGGTCATAATGTGTTATATTAAATGGCTAGTGATAATGTCAGACCAAAAGTTATTAATGCTAGAGTAATTTGCCTTGCAACAGTAATTTTTTGCTCTGGCATTATCACTAGCCATGTTTAAAACGTCATTTATCAATATAGCATGACGGTGTTTACTGAATCCAAAAGAGTTGCTTACGCAATAAAAACACAAGATAAATGGATTATGTTAGGCACCTATAACAAGATGAATGATGGGCCATTTCAATAAATCAGAGCACTTCTGTTTCCACTAACTTATGTTTCATCTCCAAGCTCATTTTATATATGCGTTCTCCTCCTCATTCCATGCACTCAACTTCCTAAAATGAGGCCATGTAATCAGACTTGTAGTTCGAGCAATGTTTCGCACTCATTTCCCAACAGCCTGTGTCTAACACAAGCAACTTTTGAAACTTTCCAACCTAGCCTTCCTTCAGTTCCTTCACTATCACCATTACCACTCCATCTCTTTGACGTTAACCACCGATGCCTGGCCACTCTCAAGAGCCAAAACTCCTACACATCATCACTAGTTCTCGCTGGAAATGTTCTGTTCACTGGCTCTTCAAATAAAGAAATTCGACTATGGGACCATAATATGACTCCCAGGCCTATCCAGAACCATGCAAGTCAATGTGAAAGTAACATGGTAGTGGCAGGAAAGGGTGCAGTGAAGGCCATTGTAGTGTCAACCGACAGAATCTTCACTGCTCATCAAGACCAGAAAATACGAGTGTGGAAAATTGATAATGCCAACGAATGTCAGCATAAATTTACCAAGTTAGCCACACTTCCCACTCTAAGTGACCGTGCCTGCAAGTTTTTGGTGCCCAATAACCAAATTCATATCCGGAGGCACAAGAAGTGTACATGGGTTCACCATGTCGATACAGTTTCAGCACTCGCCTTGTCAACTGACGAGTCCCTGCTTTATTCGGTTTCTTGGGACCGGACTCTTAAAATCTGGAGTGCAACAGATTTCAGGTGCCTGGAATCTATAGCTAATGCACATGATGATGCAATAAATGACATCACAATATCCAATGATGACTACATATACACGGGATCGTCAGACAAAAAAGTGAAAGTGTGGAAGCAGCAGCCAGGTGAAATGAAGCATTTGCTAGTGGATACACTGGAGAAACACAATCATGGGGTAAATGCACTAAAACTAAGCACAGATGGAGGTGTCATGTATTCTGGTGATTGTGACGGATCAATTCTGGTTTGGATGAAGGTCCCAAATGGTGAGAGCATGGTGGTGGTGGGGGCTCTAAGGGGGCACACCAAATCCATATTGTGTTTAGCAGTTGGGCCAGATTTTTTGTGTAGTGGTTCAGCTGATAATACTGTGAGAGTTTGGAGATGGGCCGGTAATACGTTTTCTTGCTTAGCAGTTCTTGAAGGGCATACAGGGCCTGTCAAATGTATTACCCTGGCACCAGATTCAACTTCCAGTCCATCAAATACTATATCAGCCTATATCCTATATAGTGCTAGTCTGGATCGTGACATGAAGGTCTGGCAGATTTTCCTATCCAGGGCCTTCACAATCTCACATGACAGTGGAATGTGAAATGCCAAGTGACAAAGTTCAATTGCATGTAATTTTTTTCTTATGTAATGAGAGAAGAGTAATAACGGGTTCTCGGTTGGTTTGATGCTTCTAATTTTGCATTTCTAAGAATTGGATAAGTACAATAGAAAGTTTTTTAATTATAGTACTATACAATACAGTATAACTGCTAATTATGGATTGGCTGGTGTGATAGCAACTCCAAGTTATTCCTGGAGAACTAAATTTATCAAAAGTAGATCCTCTCCATCCACCATTTCTTCCCCTCTTTACGAGATGCTAATTCTAATCTAGCACTATAAAACCTGTTAAAAATAATATTTTGAAAGAAATTAAGCAGGCTGGATGACTCTAAAACACATGAGCTATGATGATTAGATAATACTTAATGGTTAGTTTATGTTCCCATAAAATTGATGGTGAAAAAGGTTATATAATACTGAAACAAGAAGTTCACTAGGGTAGAGATCTACAAAGCACATAAATGGATATTTGCTATGATAATGCTCCAAAACACATACATCCACCAACTTCCTTCACTAAAACAGCTTACCAATTGCCAGGTTTAACTTGATTTGCTGTCATAAAGTTGTTTTCACGCCTTAAGAATATAACAGGTAACCTTTAGAAAACTAAGAAAATTACGGAGGCGAACCTATAGAGGCCCGCGGGAAGCAAGAAAGAAAGCAGTAATTTGTAGAGTGGTCCGAAAATGATAGTGCAAGTAAAAGAAAGAAAGGAAAAAATCTACTAGGGTTTATATATCCATACCAAATCAGTATCAGTGATGTATCCTACTTCCCCCGTCCCATGACAAGCTTCCCATTTCCATTTTTGGTAATCTTACCTTATACCCCTCAAGTCAACTAACACCCACATAAAACACTTATATTTACAACTTTTCCAACCCACTATCTCTACTTTATTCATTCTTTATTATTTCTTCATTTAAATAATACTCAACTTTCCACTTTAACAACCCACTATCACTTTTTATTTATTATTTATTATTTTTCTATTCAAGTCAACCACTGTCCTTATTTTGTTGACCAATAAAGCAAACGGGAAGCTATTCCCGGGACGGATGAAGTAATATTTACAAAGAAAAGAAAAACAGAAACAAGGCAAAGTGTTGTTATTCCCTTTCCGGGGGTGGCTCCATATTTAATACATTTCCTGCACATGAAAGCCAAGTATCCTGGTGTCTCCGTGCTTCATATGTAGAGATAAATTTGCTAATTAGTACTATAGTATATTCCGGGAAAAGTGTGTAACACACATCACCATGTAAGCCAAGGTTAGTCAAATAGCCACTAATACGTTTTACAGGAACAGAAAGAAAGAAAGAAAGAAACAGGAGTAACTAGCCACCGACGTTTCCTAAATTGACAGAGTAAGACACATAACATGGTCCACAAAGCATGACCAACTATTCTATTTGCATAATATGGACATGGACAGGTGAGAAGGAAGCCTCTTGTATAATGGATTTTACATGCGGAATGAACCCATGGGGTTACAGTCATGAATTGCATCAACACTTCAAAGAAATTACACAAAGAAGAAAAGTAATCTGTCAGAAGACCCGAAACAACCTTTTTTGCATCTAATTAAACACTAAACCTACTTTATTCTATTTCTTAGCAATGTATAAGCCAAAAGCGGTAATAGTTTTTTTATAAAATGCACATCATATCATACATTCTACAGAAAGAAGCCGAGTGACAATGCTCACAAAATGATGATAATAGATTAATGAAATTGCACAGATGAGACGACAGGAAAATGAATTATAAGCAGATCGGTTTGTTTGAGAGTCAAAGAGCAACTCAGCAAATTACAGATCATCTGAACATACATAGCAAACAACGGTTTGATATTTAATGTACACACAGAAATGTAACTTGTGAAAACAAACTAACCGTTCATCTATCTACAGTGGCACCTTTGATGGAGTACCTGGTGCACGAGGATATTTTCTCGGGGTGGGACCATTTTTATGACATACTATTGCAGTTCGTTGTCCATATTTACTGTGGGATTCCACTGGATGAAGCAGAGACCAGTATTAGTAAGCTACATAAGTTTTCAACTCTTGCATATATAGCTTAGATTGGTGTGGAAATTTCAAGTCAGCAATATGCAATATGGCTGACCTTATCTTTAATTAAATACGGTGAAGAAGAGCATAATGAGGAGCCCAAAGACTCATTGGCTGTTCTAAGAGAACAGAAACTTTTCGTAATCGATCAAACTTAAGTCTGAGATTGATGTTTATTTCAAATGAAACAGCATATGATTGAAAGTGTGGTTTAGGTGACAATAGAAGGAGGTAGGGATTAGATACAAACAAGCAACACTAAAAATATATTAACATGAACCAATGACCGAATGCTTATATCAATCAACTAACTGATGGCCATGCATAAGAAGTAGTAGACAACATTAGATCAAAGAAGACATACCAAAACATGTTTGCAATAGAGAAGCACCCATCAACCGGATAGCCCTGTCAGCTCTTGATACTTCCTCCTGGCATGAATGCATGATGTCAATAAGGATTTCATATGTGGAATAAAATAATTGCAGAATAAAGCTACATAATTATATCATATAATTAGCTTGCATGCATGTACTTAGCAACAATATACCGACACAGTAGGCTCTTATAACACAAGGTTTAGGAAAAGTAAAACTTAATAACTTTTCTAAAGGTTTACTTCGTAGATGCATACCTCAGGATCATGACCCTTCGCCGCTACAAACAAACCACCAACACGAACTAGAGGAAGACAGTACTCAGCTATATGCAAAAGAAATTAATATGTCAAGCAGTGCTACTGCCAAATTGAAGCGCTTGTTAAAAAGAATCAATCACTTATATTACCCAAAACTCTCATTTCTGCAACTGCTCGAGCAACTGCGATGTCAAAACCCTCTCTGAAGTCAAGATTTTGCCCTACAACCTGCACTATATAGAGGTTAGTGTTTAAATACCTCCATATTAAGGGCAAAAAAAGTAGAAGAGTAAATTTATAAAAAGGGAAAAATTGAAGTGCAGCATAAAATGTAATATTAAAATATTCTTTTAATCATCCAAAAGGCAAGGACTTGTCAAAACATCTAATAGAAGTAAACAAGTCCTTCCAGGAGATAAAATTACTAGGGCTGTTTCATAAATCATAAAAGATAATAGGCTGGCATGCAGATATATGAACCAAAAAGTATTTTACACTATGTGACAGGGATGTATGTTCTCCACATATTTTGTTTTCTACTCAAGCTTAAGTTTGACATTGAAGTTTAGCATACAACAAGCATGACAAAGCAAAAATCAATTCCACAGAGCTCAGTCACTTGTTGAATATTCAATATTACCGATATGTAAGAAGCACTGGAGGATCAACCAATACAGACGTATAATCATCACTGCAACATTATTAAGATATTGAAAGGACATATCTAACAATTTAGTGTATCAAACTTTTTTACCATTATCTACCATGTTCTCGGGAAATATGATAAAATTGGCAAAGGTTTGAGGCTTTATATAAGTCGTGCGCCCAGAGTTTTGTGGCTATCAGCATATTTTATTATGCTGTAGTTGCGACTTCATGATTCAGACAGAAACATACTTTGCACATCATGAGAACACTAGCACATTAACAACTTTTTACATAAAGGAGCACGAGTGACCGATCAAAAGGATGTACTACTTTGCAGTCATGTACAAATACTAGTTTCACAAGTCATAAGTTCCCAATTGCTATCCACCAAGTAGAGTAGAGAAATGCTAAAATTCAATGCCTCGAGTAGGGACTAAGAAATGCTGAATGGATTTTACGGTCCTTCACATAGCTGTGAAATCTTTTATTGACTAATCTATGGTTGAATACTTTGAAGATTGAATATTTGCAAATTGCAAGCATGAACTGCAAACTTAATTGTGAACAGCAAACAATCAGATTAAGTAATGAGCAACTATATAAAGCCGAGTACATGATTAAGGCTCATAGTTCTGTAGTGAGTTATTGAACTTATAAAGTGAACTACAAACCAGAAGCGCAAGAAATGCAAAAACATAGGGATTACATTTCAAAATGGGCATCTGTACCTCAGCTCGATCTCGAAGAACTTGCACGTTTTGCAAGCCAACGAGGTCAATGACATGTTCTAGAAAGATACAACGCTTATTCATCGACTCCAGTAGAGTCACCTTCCAACCTAAACCATGAAATTCGATCAGAGCAAATAACAGCAAATACAGAAGCAACATGAAGATCAAAATCAGTTAGTATTACTGGGACAGGCAATCGCGAGGATAATTCCAGGAAGCCCTGCACCACTTCCTACATCAACAACACGCAAATCATCGAAAGAAGTCCCACAATTTGACAGATACAGGTCGCGGATTGGATCCATTATCGCCAATGAATCCTCGACATGCCGTTCCATCACCTCATTTTCCTCTTTCACTGCCGTCAGGTTCATTTTCTGCATATCCAGATAGTTAGAAGGACAAATCAACAGCAGGTAAAAAATAATTAGAGTTCAATTGCGTGCATAACCTGGTTCCATTCGAGGAGGGAGTCTATATAATGACGCGTCTGGAGTTTTTGGGCCGAGGTTAAGGTTTGAAAGTGCGGGACATTGGAGGCAGAGGCGAATGCGGAGGAGTTAGAGGTAGCGGCGGTTCTGGTGGAGGAAGTATGGTTGAATTTGAGGAACGATGGTGGTACTCCCGCAAAGTGTTTGATGAAATTCCCCAATGAGAGTGAAGAGTAATGAGTGACGACTCGTGTGCTAATGTTTGGGAACATGCTGTATTTGGCGCCAGACTTGTGCCAAATGGTTAATTTATACTCACTCCTCCATAGGTTTAAATCTTACATGAATACTGTATGATATTTAAAAAAATAATAATAATAAAGTAGGAGAAATGTTCATAAAGTAGGAAAATTAATGAATTAAGTATGACAAATAGTTAATAAAGTAGGAGAGATAGTGTATAAAGTAGAAGAGAGATTTTCCATTTAAGGGATGAGAAGATAAAGTTGGGACGGACCAAAATGGAATGCGGGAAGATGAAACCGCGACCGGAGGGAATAGTTTATAGGGTCCTAATTTATAACTACATAATCCATAATCATTCGTTTCGATTTCAACCTCTCACTCATTTTTTTCTTATTTTATTCAATATATATCATAATTTATAATTATCTGTTGTGTTTTTATTCATTTAGTACAAATAATTTTAATTATTTATATATTGTAGTTTAAATTCGTGTCGAAATGGACGAAAAAGTCAGGATTTTTGGAAGTATATGATCTAATTATTAAAAAACAATCATTAAATGGGGTTTATTGTATGGATCAATTTGGAGCGGCTAGGGATGAAGGCGCAGGTGGACAGGCTGTAGGAGCAGCAGTAGCGGAGAATGGGCTGGAGTACTCATCTAGTCT
Organism: Plantago major; assembly: GCA_026545765.1. Classification (NCBI taxonomy): domain Eukaryota; kingdom Viridiplantae; phylum Streptophyta; class Magnoliopsida; order Lamiales; family Plantaginaceae; genus Plantago; species Plantago major. The sequence continues at coordinate 85,137,134 of CM048841.1, forward strand.
ATTGCCAGCGGAGGGCGTGGTCAGGATCAATGTGGATGCAGCATTTTCGGAAGATGGTTCACGTGTTGGGATTGGATACAGAGTTTATATCCATGATGGCTTGTTCGCTCGATGTAAGGAGACGTGTAGAAATATGGTAGGTATCTGCGGGTATGGAAGTAGAGAAGAATAAAAACAGAGTCGAGAAGAGTCGATAGTTTGACTATCTCTCCTTAAGACTTTATTGCATGCACATGGCATTCTTTATGACGATCTAGGATAAAACTTCTTAAATGGTTAGGTTGACTCAGATAAAAGTCGTGAACCTTAATTTGAGTGTGTAGGAATGCACAAAGAGCAGGAGGAAAGAAAGCAAGTATGGAATGTGTGTATTCTTGTGGAGAACTTTTTCACATATTTATACTTGTTTGGTGATCTTTCCCAAGAGTTATATCCTTCTACTAAAGGTGTTAACTCTTCATTCAATAGACACAGGGGCACAATTCTTCAACTTAAAGGAAGTGTCTATTCATCAAAAGACCAGGAAAAATTTGAATTTTCGGAGGAAGTTGCGCCTGTTCAGGCACCAACAGGGCTCACCGCGGTGAGCTCCCAGTTTTACCTCCCGGATTCGATTTTTCTCCTTTCTTTTCGATAACTTTGCTCTTAAACTCGAATTTTAACACATAGGATTACGAATCCTCATGTTTAAGATGACTTAATTCATTCATGTATTGATCAAACACACTTAATGCATTTATCACCCTTTCACCACTTAGTGATTTTAGTGACTTAATACTTAAAGTTTAATTCGTTTTAACAACGAAATACACGCTTACACGGAATGCTTGTTTCCGACCACTACAAAAATGCAGTGCATGGCGGCGGATAGATCCGCTCTGGATCATCTATCCGTCGCCCGGCTACGGCGGATCGGGCGACGGATAGCAATTCCGTCGCCTCGCTGGAGCTGTGGCGACGGATAATAATCCGTCGTCCAATTCGCGATGGATTGGACGACGGTTTGACCCTTTTTTTAAAAAAAAATTGATAATGGGGCGACGGATAGATTCTATCCGTCGCCCCATTTCTATTTTTTAAAAATAAAATAAAATCCGTATTCGAATTTTTATATTCGTATATGGATTAATTCGTATCCAATTTGTATTCGTATACGGATTAATTTGTATTTGAATTTTTATATTCATATCCAATTTGTATTCGTACGGTGCGGTGGTGGTGGGAGGAGAAAGGTGGTGCGGTGGTGGCAGTGGTGGTGGCAGGGTGGTGGTGGGAGGAGGAAAGGTGGTGGCAGGGTGGTGGTGGTGGTGGAGGAGATGGTGGTGGTGGCAGGGTGGTGGTGGGAGGAGAGAGGTGGTGGTGGTGGAGATGGTGGTGGTGCGGTGGTGGTGGGAGAAGAGAGGTGGTGGTGGTGGTGGTGGAGATGGTGGTGGAGGAGGAGGAGAGGAGAAATGGAGGAGAGGTGGTGGAGGAGATGGTGGTGGTGGAGGATGGTGGTGGACGGAAAGGAGGTGGTGGGAGGAGAAAGGTGGTGGTGGGAGGAGGAGGAGAGGAGAAATGGAGAAGTGGTGGAGGAAAGGAGGTGGTGGAGGAGATATATTATTTTTTTTAGGCTTTTAGCGACGGATCTAGATCTATCCGTTGCTAACGTTTTTTATTTTTTTTATTTTCCGGTTATATAGCGACGGATAGATCTACTATCCGTCGCTAAAAATAGCGACAGATAGATCTATCCGTCGCTAAATTTTTATTTTTTTTTAAATTTTGGTCAACGCTCTGTAGCGACGGATAAAATTATCCGTCTCCCTGTAGCGACGGATAAGTTTTATCCGTCGCCAAACGGGGCGACGGATTCTAATTAGCGATCCGTCGCCCCTTTCCGTCCCGTTACAACAGAATTCTTGTAGTAGACGTGTTGGGCCCAATTGACCAATTCATCGAATAAATTGAAAGCTCAATCATTCACTAAAATTTCAACAAGACGTTGGATCATCCGTTGACTCCGCAAAGCGTTGAGGCCTATGCTATTCGTGCGGCGGTTCATTGGGCGGTTTTACAAGGATGGGAGAGAGTAGCCATGTTTACAGATTGTCTTTCTTTAGTTAAATCTTTTAATTCATTAGACTTTGATTTTTCAGTTGTTGGTCCTATTTTGACAGACATTAAATCATTGGTTAGCTCGTTTACTTTCTTTAATTTAGAACTTGTGCCGCGTGGTGAGAACTCGCTAGCTCATAAGCGGTACGGTAATTTTTTTTGGGATTCATGTACTGTTTCTTCTTTCATTGGTGTTATGAATCATTCTAGTTTGTTGCTAAAAAAAAAAAAAAAAAGAATGGATCAATTTGGAATTAGGTGTTGAGATATGCGGGTATTAGCATCACACGCATGAGTCACTTATGTCTTTCTAATGCATTTGATATGTGAATGTGTTATAAACTTATAGTATGTATATTCATATGATGTCCGTTTGATATTCCTGACCAGTTAACCATTTTATTGTAGTTGTCAAAGATGTGGTCGACATTAGCTTGAGTCTATTTGTGAATGACACAAGCATGGTTTAAACCAATTTCACGAATTCCCAGTCAACATTGTCAATCCATTGTTATTATTATTGTGATATGTGGTAACGTGACACACGGTACCCCTTTATTAGAATGTTTGAATAAAGTATTTTTTACAATATTACACCTTAAAAGCGTAACATAAAATATTTTTCAGATATTAACCTCATCACTAAGTACTACTTCGATATCAATATGGAGTGGCGTAACGAGATTGTGGCTAGTACATGCATGTGCTTGGAACTGAGAATCAATGAGAGTGAAGTTTGTATGGCAAGTTAAAAATTCCTCCATATGAGTTCAAACATGTAAACTTTTATAATTGGATTCGAGTTTTAACGGTAGGACTATCCATAAACAACAATTGGAGATTAGTTACCATGACACATTTCATGTTAAGGCGGATTAAATTTCAAACAGCATAAGATTAACTTTACAATTACTATAGTTTTAACTCTCAAATGTAGAATCGGATAAAACGCCACGACAATCCCTAGAGGCTACAAAACATTGTAAATACATTAAATTTGTGGAACTGGCCACCATAGCCCTTTAATATGAATTTTCTTTTCTTTTTCATGGTGGATTTCACCTTTTAGTAAGTCTAACAACTGGATTTTGTGGTGTAGGTGCTAACCAATTGTTGAACGTTACCACCATACTTTCAACTTTCAATTACGAGAATTAGCATATGCCCAACACCACGGGCACCTTTTCAATCTTTCCCAAAATACTGCTCGTAATATATTATTCTTTAAAGAACTTTTATTATTTGAAATTTAAGTATGTTAACTTCATTTGAAATTCTTGAATTAGGCTGAATTGTAATATAAAATATAAGCTATGAAGCTGAATGAGTTATAAGTTGAAAAAAAGCTTCTTGGTAGGCTGAATTGTAGTATAAAATATAAGCTAAGTAAAATTAGTGAAGCTAAAGGCCCGAATGAGTTTTCAGTTGAAGAGAACAGAGCCTAAATGGTCTTCGTCAATAATTAATATTTTCTCCAAATATTAAATTCACTAGAAACAAAACTGCTTGATAGTTCTTTCTTCAATTTGGTGGTCTGCCAAGTTCTAAATAATACGATGTCTTATGTAAAGACACCCCCTAACATTGTAGGCCCAGCTAAAGTTGACTTGGTAAAGTCTCCATTTATAATCACCCCGATTGAACAAGTTGGATCCTTACTTAACTCAAAGGTTAAGCCCAAAGGTCAGCCTCATAATAAATAACCCAACCAAGAATCTCTATGGAACATATCATCACACACCGGTTATAGACCCATATACAAGAAGAGTCCTATATATAATAGAATTAGAAAATAAACTTTAAGCGTTAAAAGCGATTATCGTTTTACGAAACGACTTACGATGGTTTTTCGCGGATCTTTTAACCCCGATTTACTAAAAACGGGTCAAGTAAAAACTAGACAATATAATGTAAATTTAATACTCCCTCCATCCCGAAGAACTTCATACATTAGGGTTAACGCGCAGTTTTATGCGAAAAAGTTAAAGTAATGATAGAATATAGAAGAATTGGGAAAAAGTGTAATTTTAATGGCAAATGTGTAATTTGAGTGTAAAGTTAAGATTGTTTATTATTTGTTGGGTGTGGGAGTATCTTCCTTTTTTAGTAATGTATGAAGTTCTGTGGGACGGCTAAATGGCAAATGGATGAAGTTCTGCGGGATGGAGGGAGTATCATATAAAAACTAGAGAATTACTTTCATAAACTAGACAATATAAAACAATTATGTTACATTGAGTGAGTAAATTTCTAGACAAGTAATAAAACTAGACAATTCATTTACAAAATTAGACAATTCAGTTACAAAACTAGACAATATGTTGTAAAAACTAGACACTAATTTTTCTTCGATTGCTTTAGTTTCTTCAAAGCATTCTTCTTCAAATCATCCAATCAACCCTCTTCAAAATCATCATGTTGACGGTCTCTTAGATCCCGGAGAAGCTTTTTCATCAGCAACTTTCTATGTTTCTAGCTTTTTCAACTTACATAAAAATTGGACAATACATACTAAAAACTAGACAGTTCAACACAAATGCATAGACAATTTCTACTAAAATATAGGACATTTATACAAAAAAAACTAGACAATTTATACTAAAACCGGAACATAGGACATTTATAAAAAAAACTAGTTAATTTCTACTAAAACATTGAACATTTTTACGTACTAAGAAACCAGACAATTTATACTAAAATATAGACAATTACTAAAACATAGACAATTACTAAACCAGTAACACATAACAACAAAGAATTTATGCTAAAACATAAACCATAAATAAAAAAAAATTAAACCATTCAAAATGGACCAGCAACATATAACATAAAAACATAGACCATTTATAAAAAAAAAACTAGATAACACTTGGGATCTTGGTAAACTTCTTGAAAATTTACCAGCTGAAATTGTTCTTGAAATCCTTGGAATTGCAGTACAAGATCAAAACACTGAAGACTCTTTCTGGCAACACTCTGATCATGGGAAATTTTCTGTTAAATATGCTTATCATTTCCTTTTAAACTTAAAGGAATCACCACTTTTTCCAACTTTCCCTTGGTCGAAAATCTGAGCTTTGAATCTTCAACCCCGAATAAAAAAAAATTATTGGCTTATCACACTCGACAGACTTCCCACAGCTGTTAGACTGCAAAAGCAAGGGATAATCCCTTCGAATTTTTGTTCTCTTTGCAAGAAACACCACAACAATGACACCTCTTTTTAATTGTCGACTACACTCTGATTAACAAAGGTTTACATAATTTCAAACACCACGTTCCATGAAATCCTTTTCCAGATGCCTACAAACACTAATTTACAACTTAAACTAATAATTTCCTCCTGGATAATCTGGAAAATGAGAAACAACAAGATTTTCAATAATGAAAATCCAATGATACATTTTCACACCTGAATGATAAATATGCTCAAAGAGCGTGATTTGTTGTAAACAAAAAATCAAAAGAAAAACACCACTTATTTGCAAATGGAAACCTTCCGGTCTATACTACGAACATAGATGGCTCTTGTCTGACTAATGGTCATGCGGGAACTAGAGCTATTATCATAAATAAACATGGAAATTTTGTGAAAGCTAGTGTCAGTTTTTTAGGCATAACATACTGTTGGTCCAGATAACGGCAAAGTAAAAGACAGGGGGGGGGGGTGAATAGTCTTTTAAAATTTTTGTCGATAAACACGATTTCTCAGATATCTGTGAAGATTTCTGATGCTTAATTCGAGCGGAAAACTTTTACGTGATAAGTGCCGTGCTTTCGACAAGATAGGTGTAAATACTTTGCAAGGTAAATTAAGCAAGTAATAAGATCTGAAAGTAAATAACAAGTCTTTTTATAGTGGTATCTGAAGGTGGCGTAATCCTTGACTAATCCACTTGGCCTTTCTCGACCTAGAATCCACTAAGACGGATAAATGAGGTGACCTTACAAGTATCTTCTCTTGATTCCTAAATACACTAGGTTCTGACCAAGTGTTCCCCTGAGTTATTCTGACTTTCACAACCAAGTACTTCTGTACTCGAAACCTTTTGAGCTATTCCTTAGTTTCCCAAACTAAGTACTTCTATCTTTCGATAACCTTGGAGTTATTCCTTAGTTTTCCAAACTAAGTACTTCACATACTCCACGCCCGATTAAGGTGTTGGTTAAGGTAGTTTGTCAAGTGAGCTTCTTTAATAACTTGTTGAGTTATGAGATAGCTCTATGAATCAAGTATACTTAATACACTTTGCAATGTATGGTATCTTGTTCTTTCTTGACCAAGTCTATGATAAGTGTTCAAGAGAATGAATCTCGGATATGAAATCTTAGTTGACTCTTTCACAAATAACAATGCTTGATAAGGATCGGGACACTTAGAACTTTTGTGCTACTTAGAATCAAGAGCTTTGGTGCATGAGAAAGCTTGAAGGTAAGTAGTGTGCTTGAGAGAACTTGTGAGAGTAATCAATGTTAGTTCGTGTTCTAAGTTACATGTGTTCTAAGGTGTGTTCTCAAGCGATCTAAGTGTTGATATTTATAGATGAATTTGAGTGCCGTTTGAATAGTATCCGTTGAGCAAATCAAATTCAAACTATTGATATCTGAGTATAATCTTGTAATCGTTTGTCTTCTTCTTCAGAAGCTACCGTTTTTGTTCAGACATCTCTGTCCGCGCATTTAATGCATTGTACTATACTTTTGTCCTGTAGTGCCAACGGAACTATGCATGGTATCAGAGATCTTTATACTATCAGATTTCTCTGATGATGTGCACGTCCTTTTCAAGAGTTTATCACAACTCCAGATATCACTTGTTGAAACAACTTGTTATAATATATTTCTTTTCAAAAACATAGATTATGTCCAAGGTATCTGAATGTAGATATCTGTGGGAACTTTCCTCGTCTCAGAAACCTTTTATTTCTCAGATATCTTTTGCAACACTGTTTATTTAAAAACGCTTGTGTCTTCAAGATATCTGGTCATAGGTATCTGGAAACCTTTGTCTTCAGCAATCTTGTGCAGTCTTCAAATCTTCAAATCCGTTGAACTTTTCCTGCTGGATGCCTTCTTCTTGTTCTTCTTTTTAGAAAATAAAAATTACATTCAGAGACATAACATCCTATACAAGATTAGCTAGACTATCATACTTAGTGAGTTTCCTCTTTTACAATGTTCAAGTGAACCAAGAGTACTAACCACCTTTCTGAGCTAAGATAAGTCATTAGGTTGCTGATCAAAATCTAAACAGATATTCCTAACAATTTTCCCCAATTTTGATCAGTCAACGATGACTATCTGACCTATTACAAATCTGGATGAGAAAACAATCTACCACTTAATAATTTCTTAAGATCTTTCAAATCATATAATTAAGTGCAGAAAGTAAACATCAACCAAATCACAAGGTGTGATCTTTGCTGACAAGATATCTTTTATAGATTGATATATGAGAGTAGGTTCATCAGATATGTTGCAAAGAAGGTTCATAGATAACTTTAATAAAATACAATTTAGTGCAGTCAACAAGATACGAAATACATAGTAAATTAGGACAACATGAGTAACCAAGCTCAAAGTAGACATCCTAATAAACTAGTCTTCAAATCTTCATCAGCTCCAAGGATCAATTTGCAAACTCCCTATCTCCAAATCTTTTGATATCATCTGAGTAGTCAAAGAGTAAGGTTCTGACCAACATCTCAGTGTCTCTGGCATAACCACATACTTCTTTGTATGATTTGATGGGATTTTTCTTGGCAAAGTGTTTGACCCATAAATACTTTCCCCATTTCCAGGCATGCTAATTCTGATATCTGATAGCTTGAAGTAATCATATATGATCCTCAGATATCTGATGTCACCCTTGTATTGATCTTCAGTCATGTAGAATGACTCAAAGGGTTCCTGACAAGTCTTGGCCTTGTACTGTTCGGTGAGGTTTGGGACTCTGTGCATCATCGGGTTTTCCATAAGGACATTCATCATTAAGGTCCTTCCTCATGGCTTCAACTCTCTTGACAACTTCAAAATCCAAGCTTTGACATGATTGGTATTGATCAAGATTATCTTTTCTCCATGCCATAAGTTGTTGATGGATGGAGTCTTTGGAAATACTTTTTTCATTTACAAGCAAGTGCTTGAGTTCGATATCGATATCCATTCCTCGATGAATACACTGTAAGAGGAGGAGTTGTTGTCGATCTTCACATACTCGATTACGGCTTCTTACAGTGCAGTGGAAGTTGACCTTTTCTTCTTTCAGCTATCAATCTATTCCTCCTTTGTCTTGAGTTTTCCCTTGGATTGCTTGAAGAATCATCCTGGATTGACTTGGTATTTCCAGAGGATGTTTTAGCTGTCAAAGGCTTTGCAGCTATGGACTCAGTTAGGCTATCAATTTTTCTTTTTCTATGAAGAGGAGCTTCATCTTCATCAGTTTCTTCATCATCATCAAGATCAATTCTTGTGAGAATTTTGCAGCCTTCTTCATTGCCCTGGGATTTGATTTGGCCTTCTTCTTCTTCTTCTTCAGAAGATTCATCAATCCCTCTCACTTGTCTTCTCCTTGGAGGTTTCTGTGCCATGGCCCTTGTTACCATTGAAGTTCCTTCAGTTGGTTTATGGGAAGTAGCTACTATTTGCAAAGCAGCTTGACTTGAGGAGGGCTCATTGATTCTGAGTGGTGGCTGGGAAGTTTTCTTGTTTCTTCTTCCTCTCTGGCGGCTGACTTCTGATTTCTTCTTATATCCTTCTCCTTCTTCCCATTCCCTCGACTTTGAGGTCGATTTGTCTGATCCTTCCCCTTAGTCATTGTTGGTGACTAAGCCTCATAAAGGATTACGAGAGAGACTCAAAATGTCCTTATGGCGATTATAAGCGGTGACCAACCGAAGTTCGACTTTGAGCTCTGATTTTGTTTGATAAGTCCATTTTCCTTGTCGGTGAGCTCGCGATGGGCCTTGAATGGCATATGCTTTTCAATGACATAGCTAGCTTCTTCAAAAGCTTTTGACTAAGTTTTGGTCATCATCCCTAACCATGCCTAAGTCTTCTCACGAACAATGACGGTGGTTGTCCTCTAAGTGATGAGCTCAGTGAATGTCTTCATTTCTGCAGGGACTGATGCAGTGGCGGCTTTATCTTAAGAAAAAAAAACTCCCTTTTCAATTTGGCCAGTACTTGATATCTGTTCAAGTAGTCATTGGAGTTGACATTTGGCAGCTTGCTGAATATTTCAGGAGCAATTAGCTTCCTTTTCAAATGAGAAACCGCTAAGTGTTCATTGCGGTGCTCTGCCAATTTCGTCTCTTCTTTATCATCTGAGTCATCAGCCCAGTGATCTTCATCCTCTTGGATATTTTCAAGATTTTCTAGCCCAGCAACCATCTCAGAGATGGGCTTCTTTCCTTTCAGAGAGGAGGATGGTATATCTTTTGATGGTGATGCAGCCTTAGCATCATGCTTTTCTTCAGACACTTCTTCATTTTCTAGCTCCTAAGCAATGGCATTTACAGCATCCTGGAGCTCTTTGACTTCAGAGTAAGCTACCATTTCTTGTAAATATTGATCTTGAAGCTGATTAAGCTTATCTCTGGATTTAGCTAGCTCTTCTTCCAGTTGAAGATGGAGCTGTTGTTCTTCTTCCAACAGTTGTGTGAGTTGAGCAGCTATGGCTTGTGTATCTGATATTTTCTGAGTGGTGTTCTCAGAGTGCTCAACTACTTGTTTAGTAGAGTCCTTGTATTGGGGAGATGGATGAGTAGATTTCTGAGGAGATGGAGGAGGGGATTGCTGTGATGTCCTCTTAGTGTGCTTTTCAGCAGCTGAGGTATTATTTCCTTGTGGAATCCCTCCATCCCACAGTGCAGGGGCATCATCATCATCTTTCTTATCCTCATCCTTGTGATGGTCAGAAGGAGGATCTTCATAATTGTTCTCACCAGTCTCCTTCTCTTCGTCATCTTCAGAGACCAGATTGATCACTTCTGGAATAGTGATCATTTGCCCATTTACCTCCTCTTGTTCAGAGTGTATGCATTGTAATATCTGGGGCAAAGTAGGCTTGAATGCCATCTGCATTCTGGTCTGACTATCTGCCTTCTTAAAAGCTTCTATGAGCTTGTGTGCAGCTTCTTTGTTAAAGTCCTTATGCATCAGAGTAGCAAAGGAGTACTGCTCTGTTGGGAATACAGCATGGACATAATTCTCCAAGTCAAAAGCTCTGACTCTTCTCAATTGGTGATCAGTCACCTTTGTTAATTCAGTCAGATCTGAGCTTCTGAGCTTGTGCCACTTTCTGAACCACTTGAGATGTTTCTTTAGTGTGTGGTTCTTGAAGAATGTAAGCATATCTTCTGTTGAGAATGCAGAAGCCTTTTGCACACTAGTTTGAGCCTGAAAGAAAGAGTTTTGAGTTAGATTCAAAACTTGTGTAGATATCTGAGTATTTGTGTAGTTAGGTTTCCGAGTTACCTGAATGATTACATCAGGCTCAGAGACTTGTACTACTGAGGTGGGGGTTCCTCAGATATCTTGTTGTGAGGTGGGGACTTGGTAGTCTGGTCCTCATCAACCTTTCTTTCTGCTTGAACCTGAGATTAGAAACATAACACTTAGGAAATTTTATCAAGAAATTTTTTATTGACAAGTCGAGAGGTCGATTACCTCTGTTGGAGGCTCGGATCGTGTCTTTAGGAGACTTGTGGGTCTGGAATCTTTTCTTGTGATGAAGGCCTTGATGCCTCAACAATTTCCATATGTTGTGAGGATTGAGTGGGCAACTCCTCAACAACTTCTACTTCTTTTTGAATCTGTTAAGTAGAATGTGTTAGTTTGAGAAAAATGATCAGAGATTTATTTATTGAAGAATATAGATATCTGAATGAAATACCTTCTCTACAGAAGGTTCAGATACTCGTTCTTTAAAGACCTTGGAAGTCTCTGGATTCCTCTCTGAAGAGATAGACTTTTCAGTCTCTTCATTTTTCTTCTCAGTTGGAGCCTATTAGAAACAAACACTTATTAGTCAAGTGTATAAAGCACATATCTGAGTTAAATATTAAGGAACTATTTTCTACCTGTGAGACAGGCTCCTGTTCCTTAAGTGGTGAGGCTATGGAAGCCTCCTTATCAGATTCTGAGGTAAACTTTGCAGCTTCCTCTTGTTGTTGTGTTTCTAAATCAGCCTTTAACAAAGAAATTATAATAAGTAACAAGATTTAGACATATGTTATCACAAGTAAAGAGTTAAACCATTGACCACAGAGCTTTGTCGGTTGGTCTCTGGAACTTGAAGTTTCCATCATTGGTCTTGTTGTTCTTGGATCACTTCTTTGTTGGAAGTTTGTACTTGCCAGACCTTTCACAGTATCTGACTTCAGTTGCCTCCTGATTGATCATTACGAGTAGATGTCTCGGTTTGATCCATCTCATTGAGTTGGGGAACTGCTCTTTTGAGATTTTCTTGATAATGAAACATCTTTGGTATCTGTAACTTTCAGTACCATTTATTGATATCCACATCATTTGTGGTTGTTGTGCTTGAGGCAATTTGTTGAGTGTTGAGGCGATGGCGGTATCCTCGATACTAAGCTATCACTCATGAGCATCTTCAATATGCTTGATCTTTCTTGCTCGATGGTGTAATTTGTCCGATGACCTTGGACAAAGTTGCTTCTCCAATGACCTTTGAAGCAGTGCTTATTGAACTTTGTGGTGTAGGTTCTTCAGATACCTCTACACTAGTTACTTTTTCAGTAACCTTAGCCCTTTTTGATTTCTCTAGGACTTGAGAGATGATTAAATTATCATCTTCATTGTCAGAGCTCTCACCAGCATTAGGAACTGATTGGTCCATAATCCCTACGGTTTCTGCAGATAGGGCTTGGTATCTATCACTACATTCTTTAGCAGTATTGATAAGTTCATCAGCAAGGCTTTCGGCAGTAGTTTTGACATTTCTGAAAGCACTTTCTCTTGATCAGTCTATTTGTTAAGTAGTCGATACCTCTTTTGCAGCATTGATGAGTTCATCAGTAGTGGCTGCAGGTATCTAGGAATCGATACCCTCAATGAGTGTGTCCTCTGAATTTCCAGCAGACTTCTTTCGTGAAGTTCTAGACTTTTTGGTCGCAACCTTTCCCTTAGATACCTCTTCAGTCTTTCGCTTCTTGGAACCTTTCTGAGAGCTGGTAACCTTTTTCATCAAGTTCGTATACTTATATTTGTAGAGTAGGTTACTGTTGGCTATGTCAGCCTTCTCTCTGAGCTCAATGCCAAGCTTCTCCAGCAAGTAGCATATCTTTAGACCATAACTCACTGTGGCATTTGGCTCAGCAAGTCCCTTAGCGATTTAATGCTCAAAGCCTTGAATCTTCTTCACAAACTTCATAAATGCGTACTTACCCCAATTGAAAGGGTTTTCCAGCCTTTTGTCTTATTGTTGCAACAAGAACATCATCATCCAGCGTTCTTGGCTTATTTGGTCAGCACCTCCTTGTAGACCATCAAAGCATCTGTGAAGAATGCATGCCAAAACATCGATGAACCAGCGGATATGCGGTTACGATGGCAAGCTTGAAATCGGTGGGTGTATCTTGTTTGTCGATGTCACACACACCTTTGTACTGTTGTTTTACACCTTCAAGGAGATCTTCATCCTTGGTGTCTATTTCAAAATCCTTTCCAAGATTTTGAAGATCAAACAACTTCTGAGCGTTGTTAAGTCGAAAGGATTTCCTTTCCTTGGACCTTAGTTTTGATAGACACTATTAGGTGCCTTGAAACACGGGATATAATCACAGGTTATTATAAATTCTAACACATCCGTGAAGAAATTCCACTTGGAAGAGGCGATAGAAAACCTTGATTTGTACCTTTTCAAGCATGTCGAGAATCGGTTTCCTATCTTGGTTTTCAACTTGATCGTGAGGTATTCCTCAATCATAGCACCACCCAAATCATCCTGTGATTTGAAGTCAATAATCGGGATTAAAGTCTCCTACTAACGATTGTTTACTATAACCAACTCTAGTGCTTGCTTTTCGATACCGGTGGTAGAAGATTGCGATTTACGTGGGTGAGCGTTTAGGAGCCATCTCTTTATATAGTGCAAGTGTTTGAAAGTTTGAAAGAGATTTGGGTGAGAGATTAGTGATTCTTTGCAGAAAAAACTAACAGAGATTTGCAGAGGTTGAAGAATGGTTTTTGCAATTCTTGTGCAAGTCTGAGTGTTGGATTAGGCGAAAGTGATTTCTTTTGCCAAAATCCTATATATATAGCAATTGTAATTTAAACAAACGTATACATACAAATTGGTTTTGTATATACGTATCTGTGAATTGCAGTAAGGCGTGGGTAAAAGTCTGTTCGGCATTAAATGCATAGAGGGCCACGTCTGAATTTCAACAGTCCATTATTTACAAAGAATTTATCTCCGCCGTGAAGATCAATTTCCCATTACATCAAGGGTCACCATTTCTTCTTCAGCAATGATCACAATCAACAATTGTAATTGTGCCCATTTAATGAATTTTGGCTATTAGCTATCTGAATCACGTTTCTGTGTGAATGAGAGTACTGTTTAAATCTGAGTCTATCTTATACTTGATGTCTTTTCACAGTTTTACACAAAGATAGAAATAATACAAATTTCAAGGTAATAGTTGAATGTAGACAGTTGTACTACTCTCTTTTGTGTTCCCCCTCACTGAGTGATCTAGATATCTGAGTACCCGTCTCAGAAATCTTCAAATAGCTATTTTACCCTTTAGCCTTTGGTTTCTGGATACCCGTTCCAGATTCCTCTTATCTGGATCCCCGTTCTAGATTCCTCTTCTCTGGATACCCGTTCCAGATTCCTCTTTTCTCTCCTTTGATATCTTAACTTTTTCAGTTCTTTGGTAGCTCCATTAGTCCAAGACTATGTCTTAAGGCTGAGAATCTACTTTCTTGTAATGGCTTAGTGAAGATATCTGCAAGTTGGTCTTCAGTGCCAATCTTGAGTATCTCTATATTGCCTTTTTTCAACATTGTCTCTGATGAAGTGGTGTCTAACATCAATGTGCTTTGTCCTTGCATGAAACTTAGGATTCTGAGTTATGGCAATAACACTTGTGTTGTCACAGAAAATGGGAGTTTTCTCTTCATTGAGTCCATAGTCTCTGAGTTATTGTTGTATCCACAATATTTGTGAAGCACAACACCCAGCAACAATATATTCAGCCTCTGTGGTAGATGTGGCAATTGAATTTTGTTTCTTGCTGAACCAAGATATCAATCTAGCACCAACAAATTGACAAGTTCCTGAGGTGCTTTTTCTATCAAGCAATGATCCAGCATAGTCGACATCTGAATAGCTAACCAAACTCAATCCACTATCTTTTGGATACCACAATCCAACTTCTACAGTACCTTTTACATACCTCAATATTTTTCATAGCAATGTTGTAGTGCGATTGCATTGGATTTGTTTGAAATCTACTTTACCTCCATTTGCATATTGAATATCGGTCTACTTGCGGTGAGGTCTGAGAGACCGATCAATTGTCTATACTTGTGTTCTTCAACACTCTTGTCAGATTCAGTATAGGTCATTTTGGTTCCAATGCTCATAGGTATCTTAGCATTCTTTTCAGAAGGCTTTAGATTAAACTTGTTGAGCATGTCCTTTGCATACTTTGTCAGATTAATGAATATTCCATCATTGAGTTGCTTGACTTGCAGCCCTAGGAAGTAATTCAATTCTCCCATCATGCTCATCTCAAATTTACATTTCATGAGTTCAGCAAAGTCTTCAGAAAGTTGCTTGTCTTTAGATCCAAATATAATGTCATCAACATATACTTGAACTAAAAGTAGTTTCCCATCATGGTTTAATGTGAAGAGTGTTTTATCAACATCTCCTTTCTTAAAATCATTTTCTAGTAGGTATCTGACCAATGTATCATACCATGCTCTTGGAGCTTGTTTGACCCATCTCTGAGCTTTCTGAAGTTTATAGACCATCCTACTTTCTGAGGAAACTTTAAAACCTGGTGGTTGCTCAACATAGACTTCCTCAGCAAGTTCACCATTTAGGAATGCACTCTTGACATCCATCTTATAAACTGTAAAGTCATTATGAGCTGTAAAGGCTAGAAAGAGTCATATTGCATCCAATCTTGCAACTGGTGCATAAGATTCATCAAAATCTAGTCCTTGATGCAGGTGAATCCTTGGCAACCAACTAGCTTTGTTTACGGTTATTTCACGGACTCATTCATTTGTTTACGAAACCCACTTGGTTCGATTCGGATATTAAAATCGACAAATGGAACCAGTTTCCAGACTTTTGTTTCTCTCAAATTGATCCAACTCTTCTTGCATTGCAGAAATCCATGCTTGATCCTTTAATGCTTCTTCTATAGTTTTTGGTTCAATATTTGAGATGAAACATCCATAGAGACAATTTGCATTTTCAGCGATTGCTCTTCTAGTTCTAACTCCTTGGTCTAATGGACCGATCACATCCTTTGCAGGATGATTTCTTATCCATTTCATAATGGGCTTTGAACTAGTAGGATCAATAACATTTTGATTTGAATGTGAATCAATGTGATCTTGATGAGATACTTGTACAGTATCTGAGATATCTGACACATGTGAAATGCCATGGATATCTGACACTCTTTCAGTGTTAGGGATATCTGGATCTTGCATTTCAACAATCTCATTTTCAGACACATCTACATGATGAAGGTTCTCATTAACCTGTTCCATTTCTGGAATTCTCATAGGAAATTCTTCATCATGTCTTAGAGTCATCTGGTTGTTACTAAGCAATGGTTGCTTTTCATCGTCAGATTCATCCCCTAATTGAATAATAGAATTGTTTCCTTTTGAGGATCCTTTTTCAGAATATTTAATCATCAGTTCTTTGAACCTATCTGAGAGATCATCATTCAAGAGTATTTTCTTGTTTCCTTCATAGAATACTACATGAACAGATTCCTCAATCTTTTGCGTTCTTTTGTTGTAGATTCTATAGGCTTTGCTATTCAGAGAATAACCAAGAAATACTCCTTCATCTGCCTTTGGTTGAAATGTTCTCAAGTATTCTTTTCCATTGTTAAGAACGAAACACCTGCAACCAAACACCCTTAGATGTTTGACACTAGGGGGTCTACCAATGAAAAGCTCGTAAGGAGTTTGGTCATGGTGTTTGTTAATCAAACATCTATTTTGAGTGTAGCGGTTGTGTTTCAACCCGATGAGATTTCACTTATTTGAGTGTCGTGAGCATTGTTCTTCTTGCTGCTTCTTTTAGGGTCCTATTCTTCCTTTTAGCAACACCATTTTGTTGTGGTGTTCTTACGGAAGATAGTTGATGCTGTATACCTTTGCAGGTACAAAATTCTTTAAGGAAAGTTTTTTTTGCACTAGTAACTTTTGCCCGTTTTTGAACTTACCCCACAAACTTTTTTTTTTTTTTGCATTTCACACCAAAACTTTTAGTAATATTTTGACGTTACACCAAAATTGGCGTCCGTTAAGTTTTATTTTAAATCACACCAAAATCTTTTCAAAAATTTGCCGCTACCAAAACCTTTTTTTGTTTTTTAAATCACACCAGAACCTTTCTTGATTGATTTGAGTAATCAAAATATATGTTCGCATGAATTGTTTGGGGTTGCTAGTCTAGTGATGGTTGGAATATGCATCGTATTTACCATGACTTTTGCCTTCTGCAATCAAATTCTTCATATAATTTGTTGGTTCAGTGTAGTGATTTAAGGAACTACATATGTACCCCGTGCCAATTGCGTATCTTCCTGTGTTTGGATCTAAAAAATGACACAAAGCTACTTATATATATGTGGAACGAGCATATATATTTTGTGCCTTCATTTTTATAATTTTATTGAAGCAACTAATTGAGGGATGGAATGTAAAGAGAGTTCGAACACTTAATTTTATAAATAGAATGTATGCCAATTAATATACTAATAAATTTTATCATTTTTTATCCGTGTACTATGGAATTTCACATTCGCCAGTATCTTATTGTTATATCTATCATAAAAGAAACTTATTGTTATATTTAGCAAACAAATGAAGAAAGTATGTTTACTAGACAAAATACACTAGTGTATCATGTTTATGGAGAGAGTGATAAGAGTTTATCATTCTCTATTCTCTTAGGGATAGGATATGGTTTGGTATGTAGCTTATGTGGTTGTAAAGTAAAGTGTCGTTGTTGGTTTGTGACTCGGATTGTAATCATTATTTTTCGGAACACTTCTTGTGTTCTTTTTGTTGGAATAAAATTTAAAAAATTTCAAAATGAATAAATTATTACTATATAGAAAGGTTCTGGTGGCGAAGACAAGTTTTTTCAAAGGTTTTGGTGTAATTTAAAAATAAGTTAACGGTAACTTAACGACCATCCAACCTTTGTGTAATGTTAAATTTTTTATAAATTTTTTGGTGTGAAATACAAAAAAAAAAAAGAGGTTGTGGAGTAAGCAAATTTTTTTTTTCTCAAATTCTTTTATGTACTGGTTCACAAACTTCGGTATTACCATAGTGCGATACGATTCTGAGATACCTTGTCATTTTCATGACTTCAAGCTTATCCGACAAGTTGGGTATCTGATCCTTGCATCATTTGTGTTTGAGAAAGACTGACCCAGTGAATCTTGGTAATCATCAACATGACGGACCATACTTCTTTCTGCATAGCTGATTCGGAGGATTCAAAAGATCCATATGTAACATTTGCGATGGCCTTTCCTTTGGAATGTCTAGTTTTAGACTTGAAAGATGTTTTGGATTGTTTTCCATTTGGCAAGTTGAGCAAATACCATCTTTTCTATATGCCATTTTGGGTAAACGACCTGACTCTTTCTTGGCTAGCTTGTTGAATTTTGAAATTCAAGTGACTCATTCTTTTATGCCATAGCCAATTTTCTTGATGTGGCGATTGACTCACCATGAGACATTCTTGATTGTGGCGGATGCTGATCGACAACATAAAGATTTCCTTCGCCTTGCAACCAAGTATGCGCTTTGACTCATTGTCGATCACTTTGCATAGTTTTGACTTGATCTTGACGGTGTACCCTTTGTCTACTAGTTGACTCATGCTTAGGAGATTATATTTCAATCCCTTTACATGTAGTACTTGAGATTGTAAGGGCTCCAAACTTGATTGCGAATCCTATGGTTGGATTTTCATCTCCTCCGAAACACGATAATTGGTCCATTAATGCACTTTACGTAGACAATCAGTTCTTGTGTCTCTGTCATGTGCTTCCCATCCACTATCAAAATGCCATTTCGGATTAGTCTTTAGAGTGTTACGCACAAAAGGAAGCAGGAGATTAGGTTCTCATACCAACAATGGAACCATACGGACTAAAGAATCTTCGGTAGGAATCCATTTTTAATGAATTTCTTGGGAACATTCTTTTGTCTAACGAGAACATAAGGAGGAATTCTAGTTAAATGATTAGTATCATTGTTATTAAGAACTATTTTCTTCCTTGGTGTGTTCCTTGGTGCTTTCGAGATACTGTCGGTTTACGAGTGCCTTCTCGACAAACTTAGCTTTTCTGGCGATTTCTTCTAGCCACGGCATTGATTTTCGTGGCTTGATTCATCTTCCGCCGATAATTCTTGTGAGCAATTCTAGCCTTTAACCATCGTTCTTGCTCTTGTTTGTCTTGTGAGCAAGTTGTTTCCGATAACTTTATAGCTTGATACCATTTCGAGCACAGTGTCTGCGAGATCTTTCCTTAGCAGCTTTGCTAGTCTCTGGGTAGTCTATTTTCTTTCCAGAAAACATGACATAGGAGAATTTGTCAGCTCCTGCAATTTTTCCTTTCGAGACATAACGCGTGGGTGATGCACTTTTCGGTGTTGTGTTTCTTTTGAAACATTCTAACATTTTCCTTGGGACTTGTTTTTCCCACAAAGGTTTGAGTCATTGCCTTTCCTTTGTCGACAACCTTAGCTTCGACCGATCTGTGGGTTGTTTGGGAATCACCTTGTTGAGCAACGACAAATGTTAAGTCTTTCATTACTCTTATTTAGAGTGGTAGAAGCATGCGTGTGTGTCCATTGAGTCCTCTCTTTTCTGAAGGATCTCTTAAATAAGATTGTACTCCAGTAAGAGTGTCACTAGCTTTGGCATAAGATTGAAAAGATAGTTCTTTCTTTTTAAGCTCTTCATTCTCATAAAGAAGATCTTCATATTTCTTTTGAAGTTTGTGATGCTTCTTTATGTGACTTTTAGGTCTCGGATATCGAGCCTTGAGAAATGCATTTTCAGCATCCTTTTTCTCAGATATCTTGAGTATTTGTGAATTTTCCTTTACAAGAGAATTATTTTCTTCTTCAAGGATCTCTGCTCTAGCTCGGACCATCAGAAATTCTCTTTCGTAGAGATCAAGTTCTCTTCTGAGATGTTCCAGGTCTTTAATTCCTTCCTCATCACTTTCATAAGTATAACAGGAAGTATGTGTTACCTCATCATCCATTAGACAAGGTTCAATGTTGGAGATATCTGGAAAGATTTCTTCAGCCATTCCACACACTTCTTTCTTCTTTTGACCAAAGTCGATTACTTCATGAAACACATGATTTCTGGAGAAGGCAGTGTGGAATCATCTGAATCTTCAACCTCAGAATCAGACTCAATATCTAGAGCATCCAGTTGGAGTTGAATGTTTTTCCTTTCTTCAGTGAGCATAGCTTTCTGACTTCTCTTGAAGATTCTTCTATCTTTCTTGTCACCTGTCTTTAGTTTGTTGAAGGCGGGACAATCCTTCTTGAAATGACCAGGTTTCTAACAATAGAAACAGATATCATTTCCAATTTACCTTCCTCGACTTGATGCTTTACGGCGGCTTGACATTGAGCTTTGCATATATTTGTACTGGTGATAGTTTGAGCCTAGATGCTTTTTCAACTTCTCTTTGGCTTTTCTTCTCTCAATCTCTCGACTAACATATTTTCTCATTTGCTTTACAGCAAGAGCATCCTCAGTCACCTCCTTGCCTTCTTTCTTTTTAGAAGTTCCTTGAGCAACTAGAGCAACGATACGCAACTTTTGGTTGTTTGTTCTCTTTGAGTTGTCTCATAGTCAGCGATGTGAGTGAGAGAAAAGTTCCTTTGGAGTGATATCGCATTCCTTGGTTAAAGTAGAAAAACTTTGTGTGCTCGGTTATGATTTAGACTTCTCACAATAGTCTTAATCTTTTACATTGGGTATATCTATTACTTTCACCAAGTGCATCCATGACACTCATAAGTGTTGTAAATCGAATCTAGTTCTTGAGAGTCTCTGGGACCTTGTTTAAAGTTTTGAAATTTGAGCTTCAAAACTTGAACTTATTTTCGCCGTTTTCTCGGTCAAGCTGATTTCTTCAATCGGTTGCGAGCCACTTTGCCGTTTTACCCCACATTTACCTTGTATGTATTTGAGTAGAACATATGATGATATTACGGGCCTGACCATGCAGTCGATTTCTCTTGGCATCTTCCGATGTCCAGAGCTCTCTGGGCTTTGGTTCGTAAATAACTTGACTGGCAGGTCTTCCACTGGTTGATGTATCTGTATGTGAAGACCCATCGCTTTGTTCTCTGTCTCTACCATTTGAAACTTCTATGACTTGCTTGAGTTGTTTAATGACTATTGGACCATTCTTTATCACGTCGATCATTTCGTCACTGATGGCTTCTAGGTGGAGCATCATGTTGTTCTTCCATTTCTCGTAATTCTCTGGCTTGAGAATTGGGGCGTCACTTAAAGACATCCTGCAGCAAACACACTAAACAAACAAATCAAGTGTAGGTGAAAAGCAGTTAGTGGGCACTTATCTGGTGTTGATACGGACATGTGTCCAATCCGTTAAGGGCGCCATAGAGCGTGTCCTAGAGCGCATCGAGGATGAAATAGCCAATTCAGTACTAGTCCGACCTAAGGGAAACCATTCCTGGTTAACTAGTACTTACAAGTCAACACACCTTCTCAGCTAGGTCGAGCCAAGCTAGGTGTCGACTTACGAACGACAAAAGGTCACATGGTCCTTCCAAGTACCACAATTTGTCGATCCTAGGATGCCAAGCGGGCGAGGGACGAGAGAATCTGACGCCACCATCACATTAAGACCAACGTATATCGCAGAACCTTTGAGATACTTGGTGAGACTCTTGGCTCGGACATCGAGTTACCAGGCGATCAACCAAGCCGAGATGCAGAGGACTAACATGGACAACCGGTGAGCAGTACTCTCAGATGGAAAAGGTCCAAACTACCTTCCCAGACCCACTAATCGGTATTGGACTACTGTTCACTATTGGGCTATGGGCCAAAGGTAGCATTGGTGTCCAAATCTGAATCATACACTTGGCATCATCTTATGAACCTCTTCATAAGTACATGATAACTATAAATATAGCACAAGGTCCAAGACCTTAAGGTAAGTTTTCTGGGCATGATAACCTTCCTCGTAACTATTACATTGAGAGCTTCCAACTCTCTCTTGAGTAAAGTCTCTTACCGGATTGACATATGCAATCCGGGTAACCCATTCTAACCCCCACTTAGTCCTTTCGGTACTCTAGCTCGGACGGTCTTGCCGGACTTCAAGTAGGCGGATCTGGATTAGGTTACTTGTAATAGTTTAGTTAGTGTTAGATGTTTTACTCCTCAACTTTTTGGGCGAGTGCATGGGAATCTTCTGAAAAGTCTCTTCGCTCTCCAAAGTAATGGCAAGTCGAAGAAAGTCACTAATCTTGCAACTCTTTGCGATAAGGGATCCGCTCAAAGCTCAAGTAGGCCTCCTCTTTGGGAGAAGCGGCGGCTAGGAGCTCTCGGTGATCGAAGAGAGTGTCGAGCAAAGGCCACACCGCCGATGTCGCTCCTCGGAGGATGAAAGAGTTCGACCTCTGGGGTGAGAATCGAGGACTCGGAGCTATGATCCAAGGCATGGCAGGATATGTTTCTCAGCCAGGAACACATGGTCCCCCACAAGGAAGGAACTTCACTCCTCCAAATGGCCAGATCATTTGTTCAAATAAGTTGGGGATGAATGAGAACCAGTTGGGCCTCTTGCTCACTTCTATTTGAGGTGGCTTTGGATCGAACAATTTCCAACCTAATCCGTCATTGGCATTTCCAAGGCAACTAGATCCAACTCAATCTAGGAACAAACATCACCTTGGAACAATACCAAGGATTGAGGATCTTAGGGAGCTCCTAAACAGAAGGACAACGACATCACAAGGAGGTGAGGTTTGGACCACGTCCTCGGAGCAGGTTCTCACCGCTCTCTCGGAGTTGGTTCTTACCGCTCACTCGGAGCTGGTCCACACCGCTCTCTCGGAAGCTGGTTCTCACCACTCTCTCGGAGCTGGTCCAAACCGCTCTCTCGGAAGCTGGTTCTCACCACTCTCTCGGAGCTGGTCCAAACTGCTCTCTCGGTGCAGGTCCTCACCGCTCTCTCGGAGCTGGTCCAGACCACTCTCGGAGAAGGTTCTCACCGCTCTCTCGGAGCTGGTCCTGACCACTCTCGGAGCTGGTTCTTACTGCTCACTCGGAGCTGATCCAAACTGCTCTCTCGGAGCAGATTCTCACCATGACCTCGGACATGGTTCTCACCTCGTCCTCGGAGCATATCTGCCATAAGGACCGTCTCTAATGCCAAAGTGGATAGGACAAGTCTCCTACCACTGAAAAGCAACTAAGACATGTTCACTACCACCAAGTGGCTAGGACAAGCTGAAATGAGGTCAACCTCAAAAACTTGATACTAGGGAGTGCTTTCTAAGGTTGGGGTTCGTTTATTTCGAATCCCGATCTCCAACCTCATTGAATTCTTTTACAATGGAGTACCGGAAAAATGCTCTACATTTTCCGGGGAAGGAGTAAGTACTCTAACTTATCCTGAAACTATCATCTACCATTCATTCATTCATGCATTCATCCATTCATGCATTCATTTATTCATCATGCATGCATGCATCATTTATCAATGCTTCTTTTACTATAAAGGCGTGCATAAATCGCCAATGATATGTTCCCGATTAATAAGGGGGTTCGATACGCACGAAATTACATAAGCCCGACCGTCTCGGCACCAAGATCCGGACCATCCATCCCCTCGGGTGTTTTGGCTCCATGACTTGGACCTCTCTCACCCTCTTGGGTGCCTAGGAAGGTTTAGACCTGCACACACCTTCCTGGTGTAGATGGGATCTATTATGCGGATTACTCATTCGCTCGAATGTTTTGACTCCCGTCCGTTTGGACGTCCTCTCTCGGACCATCCAAAAACACATGTTGTTTTGGAGATCACAAGCCATCGCTCTTACTAATGGATAAGTTGTCCAAGGACATCATACGTGAAGGTCGACAATTTTTGCGGACATCAAGTCCAAAGCTTCAAGCTACAAAGATAGATAAGAAGATGTTTACAAACAAACAAGCTTCAAGCTATTTCACTCATTTCTGGTATGAAATGAAAAGGATGGAATTGAAGCCGTGTGTTATATCCTATACATATCCAATCAAGCTGATAGCTTCCGACAAGCAACAACAACATCACCCTGTAAGAATAAAAAGCTATGCTAAAAGCAAAAGAGTTAACATAACTCTGGGCCGGCGATAACAAGCTCAGGGCAGCTTCAGACTCTGACAGCTATAAGCACCTCGGACTGCCAAACTTTGAACTTTAATGGCATAGAAACTCGAATAGCACCGACTCAGCTCGATGGCCCGGAAAGCTCGAGCTTGACAAGCGGAGAGCTACGGATAAAAGAGCTTGACTAGAATAAGCGGATCCAGCGACAATCCATACTAAGAAATTGGTGGACCCGATTGATCTGAAAAATGACAATGAATTTTATTCATACATGAAACAAAGTATACGTAACACTGTCTTTGCAATCTACAAAACTTGGATCTTTATCTGGATCTACAACTATGATACATAAACTGTAAAGAAGGTCTGCGGAATCGTCATCTTCCGTCGAGACTATTCCTCCGTCAGGAAAGCTTTCTACGAGGCATACCCCACCTTGTCCTTTCAGTGGATTTCCGAGGTTGAACCTTGAGACTCCGAGCCACCGTCTTGATTCCGACAAGCTTGCTGCTGCATTCGGATCCTCCTACGGATCATCTTCAGCGTCCGCTCTCTCTCCTCCTCAGCTCGCCTCCCCTTCTGGATCAAGAACGATTGGGTCATCCGCCGTGCCTTTACCGGAATAAATTGGCGGGTGCATGCTTCCACAAGCACAATTTATCAATCAAGCGGTCATCATACTTGGGGTCGTCCGGTCTTCCAAGATCGACGTTCCCAAGTCGACGCTTCTTGCTCGCATCCGGTGAGCTTGCCTGGCTAAACTTGCGACTTCTCGGCGATTTCGACATCCTACGTATAGGAGTCCGACTTTCTTTGAAAATAAACTTCCAAAAAAGGAAAGCGAGAGAGGTAAGCGGTGAGAAAGGAAGAATTACCATACCACTTATTTATAGTAGCGGCGGATCTTTACGATCCGCCACATGTCGATCATTGACGGCTCGGAAGATGAAAGGGCGCGATAATTATGACTATTTCACTGTTTCACCTTCCTCCTTCTAGAAGATTACGCATCCCCACAAAATAATTTGGTATAGCAAAGACGAACGGTCCGAGGATCAGAAGGATAATGGTTTGATTGTCTTGCATCAGACGCCATCCAAAGCGATCCGTGTTTGTAAGAGATGTGTATTTATGATAACTCAGCATGTGAACGACGAATAGAAGGAAACAAAGAGGAAAGCAAGTAATGATTTAAAAACACGGGAAGCATTGCCCTGCAGATAGTTATTACGAATGAAAGAGAGTAAATATTGTACATGGCGACAATCCGTGCCATCAAAAGATAATAATTCTAAATATTACAAATTTCTCACGGGGCATACCCCGGACACCTCAACAGAGGCGGTTGGCTCGGACCCGGCTTCTTGGTGTGGCGGATTGGAGGAAGACGAGGTTGGCGTGTAACGCGTCTTTGCGAGAAGATTGACAATTCGAGCGAGTTGAAATCGCGTCATGGCCAAGCGACACGAGCAAGCATAAAGTACCAGTCCTTTAGGAAAGCCCTGTAGTTATCAAAAGGTACGAAACATACCTTTCGGAGGGCATCCGGGACACACTTCGGGAGAAAGGGTCCGTCATTCCTGACGTCAATCTCACCATCCTCGGTGACCAGCTCCGCAAACTCACACACGACCAACCGTTCATCCGGCACATTGTCCACGGGGACCTCCACTCCATTAGCATCCGCGCCTTCCAGTCAAAGTTCTGCGGAGGTAATCCCTTGGACTGCAATTGGCCGATAGCGGATGAATACCCATCCAAGCGAGAAGCGTCGGACTTGTCCGCCATGAAAAACTTGAAGGAGTCCGACTTCACAAAGTCTCGGGCAGCCTCAAGGCAGGCAAATTGGAGGTCCTCCAGGAGTGAGTCCTACGATTCCAGGAAAGCCTTCATCGACTTACCGATAAAGTTCTCCTGCCACTCCAGATCCGACCTAAGAGTCGCCATGCTAACCTTCAGCTTCGCTATGGTAGTGTCCTCCTGCTTCAAGTGGGTTTCCGCCCGCTTAGCTTTCTCTGCCTCGTCCGCCGCTGAGGCTACCGCCTTGTGGAGGTCCTCTTCGATGGTGGCCCGCTCCCTAGCCTTCCACTGCATAGCCTTGATCATGCATCCGAGCTACCGGAAGTCCGCATAGACAAAAGTTATATTTCTATCATAAAAAGCTGAAAGCATGGAAAAGAAAACATTGATAAGCTGCTTACCCTCTGATGCAACTCATGGAGCTCTCGACCCGCTCGACCTCGAAGTCGCGACTCCGTTCATATTCCGCATCGAGCATTTCGGTCATGATGGCGAATAAGCGGAACAATGTTGCCTCTTGGCTGCAAGAGAAACATCCGGTGCCGCCTCTTCTTCCCGAGGTGATGGCATCCGCCAGCACATCCAGCGGAGTGCGGATCTTTGCAGCAGTGGTTAGGAGGCGATGAATGCTGCGAGTTGCGGACCTTTGCCCTTGTCGGGCACCACGAGGCTGCGGATCTTCTCCGACCTTGTTGCCTCTCTTCTTCGCGGCCGAATCTTGCCGCATTTTAATTACGCCATGGGGGACCCGGACGTGTTGATGATCTTGGTCCTCTGACCAGCGGCGACTTCCAGAGCTTGTTGTTCCCTCTGCAACCTCTTCTTCTCACGGAGCGTCGACATGATGTAATCAAACCAGTTAGCTGCACAACAAAATAAAAGTGTCAGATGCGGACATATAAAGGAAGAATTACCGGAATTTCGGAGATGAATGATGAGACAGAGCACTCCAAAGAAAGAAAAGCACAAATCCTAAGTTAAAAATCCTTACTGAAGTCCGTCTTTCCTCCAACTTCCACGGCGTCGGTCAGTCCGCATAAGTAAAGGCGTGACGGATCAATCGTGGAGCAGATGCGTGGGTGGGTCATTCTTCTTATGGATCTCGCCAGACCCACGTTCTTGGAAGAAGCGCAAGTCAGGATGCTCTCCTTAGGAACTTTGTTGGCATCCCCATTGCTCGGCGCCTCTAGGACATCCAGTTTTGATGCCATCGCACTTTAAAATGTACCTATCCACCACTTGACCCCAAAGATGAAATGGAGTCGAGATGAAGTTGTAGGGTTTTCTATTTACAAAAGTATAGAAAAGTTCCCGGATGAGCAAGCGTGAAAGAATTTGCTAAAGTTTTCAAAATTCTTTGGCGCCTTCTTCTTACAAAAATCACGAAACAAATAAGGTTACCAGGACTTTGGGATAACGACTCGGACAATACTGATATGGTTGAAGATGTGCTTGATTCGGACCTGATAGGGATCTTCCATCCACAAGCAAAGGCCACTTCATGCGCACATGTACGGCCGGATTGTAGAATGCATGCCCGGGCTCGGAAACCATAATTTCAACGGAATCGGGAATCTCCCACCTCCGCCTCCACTCGGGAATGTCCTCAAGCTTAACCTTCGACGGACAAGTAGGAAGAAGTCCGTCTGCGTTTAATTCTCCAAATTCATCCGTTATCACTACTGCGGACGCATGACGAGGGAATTTGATTCTATAATTGGGAAAGCGAGTCACATCACTTGGATTCAAACTGACCGTTGATCTTTTAATCGAATGGTTGTGCGGTTCTAAATGGTGGCTAACGACATCACATTTAATGCTCATCGAGGCGTCACATCAATTGGGTTTAAAATCCCAACCGTTGAAACTTTCAATCCAGTCGCATCGCTTTACAGGATCTTTCCCGTGGGCGAGACGAGCAACTCATTGGGCCTTTTGAATAGCATTCGCCGGCCGGGTGGACCATTCCACATATTCGGTCAGCGGATAACTTCTATACACTCTTCCGAGAGGACTTCGTGAGATCCTACGTACTCGGATCTATATATCTCGGATACAAATACCTTTTCCATCTGACGAGCTATTACACTTTCGATGTAGAAGGAAAAAAAAGGGAGAGATATATTGAATTCCTAAGAACACGGACGGATCCCAACAAAAGGATTTTTCCTTTTTTGATTAACGATCGGACACGCTCCTGACATTTGTTCTCTTCATAGTTACCAACTATCTTCTAAGATACTTGGAAACTAGGGGACATATGTTGATCTGGACATGTTTCCAATCCGTTAAGTGTGCCGTAGGCGTGTCTAGAGTGCATTGAAATTTGAAATAGCCAATTGATTACTAGTCAGAGCCTTCATGAGGTCCGACTGAGGAAACCATTCTGGTTAACTAGTACTTACAATCGACACACCTTCTCGACTAGGTCCGACCAAGCTAGGTGTACGACTTGAACGACAAAAGGTCACATGGTCCTTCAAGTACCACCATTGTCGATCTAGGATGTCAAGCGGAGGTCGAGAGAATCTGACGCCACCATCACATTAAGACAGCGTATATATCCAGAACCTTTGAGATACTTCCGTGAGACTCTTGGCTCGGACATCCAGAGTTACCCAACGGCAGATCAACCAAGCAGACAGATCTGTCGAGGGACTAACACGGACCCAACAGGCGGAACAGTACTCTCAGAGGGAAAAGGTCCAAAATACCCTCCCAGGCCCACTAATCGGTATTGGACTACTGTTCACTATTGGGCTTGGGCCAATGGTAGCATTGGTGTCCAAATCTGAATCATACACTTGACATCATCTTATGAACCTCTTCATAAGTACATGATAACTATAAATATAGCACAAGGTCCAAGACCTTAAGGTAAGTGTTTCAGGGCATGATAACCTTCCTCGTAACTATTACATTGAGAGCTTCCAACTCTCTCTTGAGTAAAGTCTCTTACCGGATTGACATATGCAATCCGGGTAACCCATTCTAACCCCCCCCCCCCCACTTAGTCCTTTCAGGTACTCTAGCTCTCGGACTTCAAGTAGGAGGCGGATCCTGGATTAGGTTACTTGTAATAGTTTAGTTAGTGTTCGAGGTTTTACCCCTCAACATATAGGTTCAGTGCAGAAGGCTTACCTCCCGCTCTGATACCACTTGTTGGTCCAGATAACGGCAAAGTAAACGACTAGAGGGGGGGGGGGGGGTGAATAGTCTTTTAAAACTTTTGCCGATAAACACGGTTTCTCAGATATCTGTGAAGATTTTTTATGCTTAATTTCAGAGAGCGGAAGACTTTTCTGTGATAAGTGCACGTGCTCAGCAAGATAGGTGTAAATACTTTGCAAGGTAAATTAAGCAGGTAATAAGATGCATAAAGTAAATAACACAAGTATTTTTATAGTGGTATCTGAAGGTGGCGTAATCCTTCAACTAATCCACTTCGGCCTTTCTCAGACCTAGAATCCACTAAGACAGATAAATGAGGTAACCTTACAAGTATCTTCTATTGATTCCTAAATACACTAGGTTCCCAACCAAGTGTTCCCCACAGTTATTCCCGACTTTCCTGAAGTACTTCATACTTTCGAAACCTTTGAGCTATTCCTTAGTTTCCCAAACTAAGTACTTCTATCTTTCGAACCTTGGAGTTATTCCTTAGTTTCCCAAACTAAGTACTTCCTGTACTCCACGCCGATTAAGGTGTTGGTTAAGGTAGTTTGTCAGGTGAGCTTCTTTAATAACTTGTTCAGTTATGTAGATAGCTCTATGAATCAAGTATACTTAATACACTTTGCAATGTATGGTATCTTGTTCTTTCTTTCTTGACCAATCTATGATAAGTGTTCAAGAGAATGAATCTCGGATATGAAATCTTAGTTCAACTCTTTCACAAATAACAATGCTTATTAAGGATCGGGACACTTAGAACTTACATGCTACTTAGAATCGAGAGCTTTGGTGTGACGAAAGCTTGAAGGTAAGTAGTGTGCTTGAGAGAACTTGTGAGAGTAATCAATGTTAATTCAGGTGTTCTAAGTTCTGTGTGTTCTAAGGTGTGTTCTCAAGCAGTCTAAGTGTTGATATTTATAGATGAATTTGAGTGCCGTTTGAATAGTATCAGATTGAAATCAAATTCAAACTATTGATATCTGAGTATAATCTTGTAATCGTTTGTCTTCTTCTTGAAGCTACGTTTTTATTCGAGACATCTACATCCGCATTTAATGCATTGTACTATACTTTTGTCTGTAGTGCGGCGGAACTATGCATAGTATCGAGATCTTTATACTATCAGTTTCTACGATCTTTGTGCGATCCTTTTCAAAGTTTATCACAACTCCATATATCACTTGTTGAAACAACTTGTTATAATATACTATTTGAAACATAGATTATGTCGAAGGTATCGGTGTAGATATCTATGGGCACTTTCCTCGTCTCGAAACCTTTTATTTCTCGATATCTTTTGCAACCTTTGTTTATTTAAAAGCTTGTGTCTTGAAGATGTCTGGTCATAAATATCTGAAACCTTTGTCTTCAACAATCTTATCTGTCTTCAAATCTTCAAATCAGTTGAACTTTTCTGCTTTGGATGCCTTCTTCTTGGTCTTCTTTTTAGAAAATAAAAATTACATTCAGTCTAACATCCTATCTGAGATTAGCTAGACTATCATATTTAGTGAGTTTCCTATTTTACGATTCAAGTGAACCAAAGTACTAACCTTACTAAATTTAAGATAAGTCGTTAGGTTCTTGATCAAAATTTAAACATATATTCCTAACACATACCACAACAGTGAATTCGCCTTAAAATGGTCTAAAATTATGCAAGATGGACGAAATAAATTACATTTATGTACATTGATTCAAAATTTCTTCTATCTTGTATAAATAGGCGGGGATCTTTACTCTTACATGACAAATCATCAGTGAAGAAATTAACGAATGGTAGAAATCATGGTGCAAGTGAAGATGTCTGTTGTCTGTCGAGAAGAAAATATGGTAGATTGCCTAGCAAAAGAAGCTAGTGGCCCAAGAAGGCACATTTGTAATAACTTAGCTTGCCTTAATTTTATTTATGATATTTCTTTCTGTGGAACTTTTGGATGTATAGCTAAAGACTCCTGTAGCTCCATTAGACTTATCTAAATATTAATGAATTTCCATTTTCAAAAAAACAAAAAATTGAAAGCATTCCAACACCTTGCGCAGGTTGTCACATTATGGAATCAAAATTAGAAGGTGTACATCACCAAAACTGGATATCTGTAATACGTTATCTTGCTTTAAATATTTGTACAATATGCCTTGTACGTTACATAGAAGGTACACACAGGGTAGAAAAAACCCTCTACAAGATGTAACGACCGAGCGAATTGCCCTCCTTTTCAAACACTCGATTCCTTCAAAAACGAAACTAACAAACGTCAAACATTTCTCTCTCACATCCCATTTTTACACTGAGTTAATTTTTTTTTAGGAAAATACACTGACTGACTGAGTCCACCGAGATTCTTTCTTCTCCACCCCAAAATTGATATCAAATCCCAACAGTAAACCCTATCTAATCTCCAGAGAACTTCAATAGACCAAATCCTTTTCACACCCTCATCTTCTTCTTCCTTTCTCTTTCCCCCAAATGAACTCAATCAACCATCAACCCTAGCTCACCTCACCAATCCACCATGGTCGGAAATGGCAAGCCACGCCGCTGGCGAATCTCCTTCCACAGATCTCCCAAACCAGCTCCTCACCCACCGCCGGAGTTTCTCTGCCCAATTTCAAAGTCTCTCATGGCCGATCCCGTGGTAGTTTCCTCCGGCCACACCTTCGAGCGTCTCTCAATACAAGTTTGCTCAGTTTGAACTTCGTTCCTACACTTTCCGACGGGTCCAAGCCGGGCTTTTCCACTGTGATTCCGAATCTAACACTCAAAACTGCTATTCTGAGCTGGTGCTCCAAGTCCGGGTCGACCCGACCCAACCCGCCTATGTACTCGGATGTGGAAACGGCCGTCCGTTCTATGATGGATACTGTATCGGAGAAAACTGGGGCTAAGCCTTCTCCTGGTATGTTCTCTCATTCGTTGACAGAGTTGAATTCGAGGAATTTGTGCTCTACTTCGAGCTCGGAAGAGTCTGTGATTGCTAATGGCACTCCGCTTTTACCTTTTGCCACTCGTCCTGCTTGCTTCTCCTACTCCTCTTCCCCTTCCCCTTCAACCTCTTCCGATTTCATCTCCGACGATGTCAATAAGGTTTTGTCCTCTTCTTCTATATCGTCAGAGGATGAGAGCTTTGTTAATAGGATGACGAGTTTGGATGTTTACGAGCAAGAGCAGGCTGTGATTCAGTTGAGAAAAACTACGAAAGCTGATGAAGAAGCTAGGTTAGTGCTCTGTACGGAGAGACTTCTGTTAGCTTTGAAGCCATTGTTGGGCTCTCGTTATGTGGCAGTTCAGACAAATGCCACGGCAGCGCTGGTGAATCTGTCTCTTGAGAAAGGGAACAAGGTGAAGATAGTGAGGGCTGGAATTGTTCCGGTTTTAATTGATGTTCTGAAGAACGGGTTTGGGGAGTCTAGGGAACACGTTGCAGGTGCTATTTTCAGCTTGGTTCTTGAAGATCAGAATAAAACTGCAATTGGTGTGCTCGGTGCTCTTCAGCCGTTGCTACACGAGCTGAGATCCGGTACGAGGCGGAGCCGCCAGGATGCGGCTTTGGCCCTTTACCATCTGACGTTGGTGCAGAGTAATAGGGTGAAGATAATGAGGTTAGGTGCTGTTGGTGTTTTATTGGGGCTGTTGAATGATTCGGAAGTGGCGGCGCGTGTGGTTTTGGTTGTGTGTAATCTAGCGGCGTGTGATGAAGGACGGTCGGCGTTGCTGGATGCAAATGCGGTGGAGCATTTGGTTAGGGTGTTGAGGTGTGAGAGTGAGCTGGATAGTGAGTCTACTCAGGAGAATTGTGTTGCGGCGCTACATGCACTGAGTCATGGGAGTTTGCGGTTTAAGGGGTTGGCGAGGGAGGTGGGGGCGGTAGAGGTGTTGAGGGAGGTGGTGGAGAAAGGGAGCGACAGGGCGAGGGAGAAAGCGAGGCGGATATTGGAGGGGTTGAGGGGGCAGGAGGAGTTGAGGGATGGGGATGAGGTGGATTGGGAGGCGGTTATGGAAGGTGGGGTGACTCGGGCGAGGTACCGAGTTAACAAGGGTAATGGACTCAACTCGACCGAGTTCTGAATTTGGTAAATATGAGTTGTGTAATTATTTAGATTTGTTATTTATTTGTATTTTGGTGGCTTGATGTTAATATATTGGCTGTTTATTGTTTAAAGTTGTGAAAGTAATATGTTGTCTTCTTTTTGTTAACTTTGTTTCCTTTCAAGAATAGGATGAGGCCTAACAATCTCCCTTTTTGAAAGTAAAAGATGTGGTATTTGTGCATTTAGGGTTATCTTGTCTACATGGTTAGGGAGCCACTGGCCGTGGCGGCCGAAAGGAGAATAGAAGTAGGAAACGATGAACCGTTTGTTTTTTCATTGTTCTAAGTTCTCTAATCTTTCTGAGGAGTGGAAGCTATCAAATTTCTATTTCAACTTCTCTCACAGTCCGAAGATGAAATGCTCTTTTATCCAGTTATGTTGGCCACTTGGCTAGTTCAGAAAATTATACATGGAAAAGAAGAATCAGATAAACCTAATGTGGATGCATCTGAAGCTTCGCCTTCTGGAACTGACAGATAAAATGGAGGCGAGGTTTTATTTGTTTAAAATAGGTGAAGCAGGTGCATGATAATGTCTTGAGAGATGCACATGGAAATTAGAGAAGCACATGTAATTTTCAACATGGTGCATCAGACTACATTGGAAGGGGGTTATTAGACCCTACATAGATATGCACTGTTTGTGGCGTGGGTTTAGCGTGAAATTAAATTCTTCTGGTGAGAGTGTGAGCAAGTAGAAGTGTAATATCTAATTCCATTGGAAGGATAAGGAGTATAATATTGTTGAGTGTTGAATGCTTGCTTAGTTTAATTAGCAAGTCAGAGTTGCATATTGTACTTCTGTATTGATGCAATGCGGCTTTTATTGGTTCCTTCACTACTAGACTTACCTCACTCACCACTCGTATAAAATAAAAATCAGATTCGTGAAGAAAATCCAGTAGTTTGTCAATAGAAGGCAGCGGATTATTCTATGTTATTCAGGTTCAATTATTATTAGTATCATTAGACTGAGGTATCACTGTCATTTTTCCTTTTTGGACGACTTTGGCAAGCTTTATTTGGTTGCATACGGAAAATTCTTATTTCCATGACCCTTCTAGGTGAACACAGAAACAAATAAAGTTGGGACGAAAAGCAAACATTGCGCCTTGGGGCTTCTCTGGAGAAAGAGGTTCATGAGCAAGTGGCATGCATATTTGGGGTCATCCACTTGTGACTTCTTTTCTCTCTTCTGCCAACATCGTAAATAATTTTGATACTATAATGACCCCAAATAATCAGAATCCCCTTACGTGCACCCAATATCCATTTGTGTGTCAATAATGACACTGAGGGTTCAGCGTTAGCTCGATTGAATTCGTTGCATATATCGGCTAGTGTGAACAAAATTAGACTTTGAGGTGTTATTCTGAGGACATCGCATAAAAAAGTTAGTATGGTTGACTCGACAATGTATAAGAATATTATTTAGAATCACAATTAGTATCATTTAACATTGGATGAAACTACTAGTCAAAACGCTTAGTATCATTTTGCTTGAACTTTTAGAATTTTGTTTAATCATAAATTACCTTAGATCATATCGATTTTTTTTTTTTTTTTTTTTTTGTAATAAAAGTCCGTCTTTAGACTTTATCAATGAGAAAACATTAGTTATAGTTGTAGGGAAGTATTGATTCTTTTCCCAGTTGTTATGAGGTAGGGCACACTTCTTGTTGCAAATTGCAAGGCTTGGACTCTCAAAGCATTGGCCTTGATACTAGATTCATAGAATGTGATCAGGACATGATACCAGACCTTACATGGATGAGATGTAATGAAATGTGAGAGCAAATGTTACTAGACATGATTAAAAGGCCTTCATTGTGAATACATGTAATAAAATTGCTGTGAAATAGAAGTTTAACTGGCAGCCAACAAAATCCCTATTAATAAGGTTGTAACAGTCTAATTCAGGTTTAATGACATCAAAGGACAAAACTTGCATTGAGACAAATGCGTTTCATCATTCCATTCACCCTTCTCTCGCCACCACAACCACCGCCGTGCGCCACCGTGCTCCCACATTGCCATCATTTTAACAGAATTTAACCAACATATTGTTCGAATTCAAGAACATTTTGTATTGTGTTTTGGATTTTGTATCTAAAAAAGGAATAGTCCGCTGTAACAATGGCGGACAAAGCGGACAACATAGTGGGAAAACTCCTCGCAAAACGGATCAATTATGCCGATCAGGTTGTCAAGCTTGCGGATGATGTCAGTTCTTTCCGGCAAGATTGCCTTGAGATCAAGGCTAAGACCGAAAAACTCGCAAATCTTCTCCGCCAGGCTGCACGTTCATCAGCTGATCTCTATGAACGCCCAACGAGACGAATCATGGATGATACAGAGCAAGTCCTGGACAAAGCTCTGACCCTCGTCTTCAAATGCCGGGCCAATGGTTTCAGACGTATATTCACCATCATACCCAACGGTTCTTTTCGAAAAATCTCCCAACAGCTGGAGAATTCGATTGGAGACGTGTCCTGGCTGCTTCGTGTCTCAACTCCTGCTGATGACCGGGACGATGATTACCTTGGTTTGCCCCCGATTGCAGCGAGCAGGCGATTTTGTGCTTGATTTGGGAACAGATAGCGGTTTTATGTTCCGGTTCGTTGGAGGAACGGTCGGATGCTGCTGCGTCGCTCGTGTCGCTGGCACGCGACAACGACAGGTATGGGAAATTGATTATTGAGGAAGGCGGGGTGGCACCGTTATTGAAGTTGGCAAAGGAGGGGAGGATGGAAGGGCAGGAGAACGCTGCCAGGGCGATTGGTTTGCTCAGGAGGGATCCTGAGTGTGGTACAGTTTGTGAATGGTGGTGTCTGTCAGGTTTTTGCTAAGATTCTTAAGGAAGGGCATATGAAGGTACAGGTTGTGGTGGCTTGGGCCGTGTCCGAATTGGCAGCGCATCATCGCAAGTGTCAGGATCATTTTGCGCAGAATAATACAATCCGGTTGCTCGTGAGTCATCTAGCTTTTGAGACCATTCAGGAGCACAGTAAGTATGCTATAGCTAGTAAACAGGCCATTTCTATTCATACAGTTGTGATGGCAAATTCTAGCTCGAATAAGGCCGGTGATGGTAGTAATAGGAGTGACGATGAGTATCAGAATCAAACGAGGCATCCTATGGGGAGCGAATCCACTAGCCAAATGCACAATGTGATCACCAATACTATGGCGAAGAAATCAAATGCACCTCCTAAAGAGAACGCACAGTCACAGGGTAGTCATGG
The DNA here is from genome assembly GCA_026545765.1 of Plantago major. Lineage (NCBI taxonomy): Eukaryota > Viridiplantae > Streptophyta > Magnoliopsida > Lamiales > Plantaginaceae > Plantago > Plantago major. The sequence continues at coordinate 85,173,173 of CM048841.1, forward strand.
GAAAGGTGGTCAAAAGAACACGAAGGGTAACCAGAACCACGATCACCATCACAATCAGCATAAGCATCACGTTGCCTATGCTGGCAGTAGCATTAAGGAAGAGAATATGAGGATCCTGCCACCAAGGCAGAGATGAAGGCAATGGCTGCTAGATCTCTCGATACCTTTGTGCCGGAGCGTAACCATTTGCGGAGTATAACTGAATCAAGAGCGCTGTTATGCTTCGCAGTTCTATTAGAAAAGGGTCAGAGGAAGTAAAGTACAATTCTGCGATGGCACTGATGGAAATCACTGCTGTAGCGAACAGGATCAGGAGTTGAGAAGATCGGCTTTTAAGCCAACTTCACCACCTGCCAAAGCTGTGGTGGACCAGTTTCTTAGAATCATCACGCAGCGGATTGTGAACTGCTTATTCCAAGTATTAGGTCTGTTGGGAATCTGGCCAGAACTTTCCGTCGAACTGAGACAAGATTTATTCCTCCATTAGTGGCGTTGCTTGAGGATAGGGGCGGAAGTTTCATCTGAGGCAATAGCTCTGAACAAGTTCACCCACCCTGATGACAATTTTCTATCTGACACTCACAGCAGGGCGATAATAAGCGAAGGAGGTATTAAGCACTTGTCTCCATTGGTTTACTTTGGTGAGCTAATGGTACAGGTTCCTTGCTTTGTGTTAATGTGCTACATCGCGATAAATGTTCCCGATAATGAAGTATTGTCCCAGGAAAATGTGCCGATCGCTGTAGAATGGGCTACGAAGCAAGCACATCTGATGCAGGACGAAAACATCCACGCTATAGCTTAGGCGAAAAATAGACTGGAATTGTATCAACCCAGAAACACAAACGCATACCATTGATCTTGTGGAAGTGTATAGTTTTGCTTTGGTTTGTAGATGACAAAGTTTGGCTAGTCTGGAGTTACCAATGCTGTCAATGGTTTTGGGATGTAGATATATAGATGCATGACTTGCTTTTAGATTCATCTAGTGTGTAGCAGACATAGGATATTTAGCATCTGTATTATATCAATTAATTCTGTTTATATGAGAATCATCAATCTTTGGCCAAATATATCAAGTCATTCATGCACTCTCTAATCTTTTACGTGATTAAGAAATTGTTAGCTAGTATTTCTTGCTAACCCTGTTTATCACGTTGAAGCTGATTTATGGTCTGCTCACCAGTTCAGAATCTATATATATATATATATATATATATATATATATATATATATACACACACACACACACACAAAGTCTCATAAGAAACGGTTTTTAGTTAATTTATCTAGAAACGGAACTGTTTTGCAATTTACCATTAAACATGTATATTTAACCTATTTTCGCGTATCCTCACGCGGATCCGGGTCAGTACCACTTTATCGCGAGTCAGGTTTATAAGGCTCTTTTCTTTCTTCCTTTTTAGACAGTTTCTTCACATCCTCTTCTCTCCCATTTTACATCATACATTTGCTCTTTATAAGTGTTTTGTTATAGTTATCGTTGCGCGATTTCGTTTGTTTTTCAATTTTTTGTGTTCTAGGGTTTTGTTCAAGTTCTTTTTTTTTTTTGCAATTTTTTTTGTTGTCTGAGGCGTAATCATGCTTGCATATGAATTGACCAATGTTTTCATTCAAAATCCGACCTCAATCATCAACTCAGATATGAAAAAATAAGGTATACAATGTTTTTAAATTCTTTCTATATGACTATGTTCTCAACCATATTGCCCATGTTCTCTGGAATATGTCTTATGTTTTCATTTATAACCTGACAGTCATTTTATGCTCTGTTTTTTGCAATATTACCTTGAGTTTTGGTTTTTATTGTATTTTCCTATGATCTAACGTATATGCACTATCTTCTCACCAATATACTCTATGTTCGCAGCAATATCCACTATGTTTACGTATATGAATATCTTTTTTTTTTTTTTTTTTTTTTTTGCAGTGTAATCCATATTCTCTACCACTTGGCCTATAGGACTGAGAATATGTAATTGTTTTTTGTTAACATCTGATTTTTCTATATGCCACGTTCTTATAATATTTTGATGAGAACATATATGAATTGCCTGATAACATGGGATATATGGTTGAGAACATAGAAAAAAATGATTGGTAACATATGTTTTTTTATTATTTTGTTTTATGTATATAGGTGTTGTTTTAGAGAAGAAGTGTAGGGCTAATAAGGGCAAGATATTCAAGTCTAATGATGTGAGTTTGAGAGTGTGGCATGGGAAGAGGGGGCATGACACATGTTGTGTCTATTAAGTTTAAAGAGGACAAAGATGAGGAGGAGCATGTTGTTCTTAAAAAAAAGACTACCATATGGCAGCCTAAAAAAATTATATGGTTGATTTATGGGCGAGTTTAAATCTGCGGATGAGCGGTGGAGAAAATGCTTTGGAAAGAAGAGAGGAAGAAATAGCGTAGCATATGTTTTTCTTTGTGTCAATATAATCTTGTCTTTTGGTATCATAGATTAGTATGTTGAAAACATGGATGTAATAGTTAGGAACATATCAAGTATCTAAGCAATATAGAACATGGTTGTAAATGTATAGAACATGGATGAATATGTTGAGATCATGAATGAATATATTGAGATCATGGATGAATAAATAACATTGAAATACAATACCTTTGAAATATTCAAACTCCATGTAGAGAACATGTACATAAGATTTTAGGTTAATGAGCATCAATTACTACCACGACAATCATGGGGTATTAACATAGGTCATTTGGTTGAGAATATAAGTGGTTTGGTAAACAATATTAGTCCATGTTCTAAATATAATCGTCTATGGTATCAACATATTCATCCATGAACTCAACAATTTGTAAAGATCATGAACTCGACATATTTAAAACCATAAAAATGATCAAAAACAAGATTATATTCAAATAGAACCTAGATCATTCACAACATATAAAATCATGATACAAAAACAAGATTATATTCAAAATAGAACCTATATAATTGATTAGATGTTGTACTACTATTCATACATACGTAAAAAAGGAACATATAACGCTATTTCTTACATCTTTTCCAAACCTCTTCTTGATCTCTATCTACTTAATTTGGGTTCATTATCTCTTTTGCTCATCATTGCATTTAACTCAACATTTCTCTTCTTCTTGATGCTCTTGTCTCCCTCTCCTTTATCTTTTCATCAACACTTTTGTCGTATAACTTCATCAACCTGAAGGATAGTTATGAGTTTGTTACTTGAATAACTTTTCTTCTTCTTCTCCTTCTCCTCCTCCTCCTCCTCCTCCTCCTCCTGGCCATGCGATCCTTATGAAAACATGATTACACCTTGTGAATGCATAAACAACAACAACATCAATGAGCAACTATTTCATAACAAACATAGTAGATATTGTTAAGAACATAGGGTATATTAGTGAGAAGATAGCACATATACGTAGAAACATAGGAAATATAGTAAAAAATAAAATTCAACATAATATTGTGAAAACAGCAACAAAGCTTGTCGAGTTTTGAATGAAAACATAGGACACAAAACGACTGTCAGGTTTTGAATGAAAACATAGGACATATTCTAGAGAACATAGGTAATATTTTGAGAACATAGCACATACATGAAAGAACATATAGAAACGTTGTATACAATTTTTTTTCCAGATATGAGTTGATGATTGAGGTCAGATTTTGAATCAAAACACCGTCCGATCCTTATTCAAGCATGATTACACCTTGTGAATACAACAACAACAACAACAACAACAACAATAATGGGTGACTATTTCCTAGCAAACATAATAGATATTGTTGAAAACATAGGGTATATTGATGAGAAGATAGTACATATACGTAAAAACATAGGAAATACATTAAAAATACAGAATTTAAAATAATATGTCGAAAAACAGGCCACAAAACGACTATCATATTTTGAATGAAAACATAGGACATATTCTAGAGAACATTGGTGATATTATTGAGAACACAGCACATACAGGAAAGAACATATAAAACGTTGTGTACATTTTATTTCCAGATTTGAGTTGATGATTGAGGTCGGATCTTGATAGATTACACTGTCCGATCCTTATGCAAGCATGATTACACCTTGTGAATGCATAAACAACAACAACAACAACATTAATGGGCAACTATTTCATAGCAAACATAGTAGATATTGTTAAGAACATAAAGTATATTGGTGAGAATATAGTAAATATCGTAAAACATAGAAATACGATAAAAATATAATTCAAATAACATGTCGAAAAACATATCACAAAATGACTGTAAAGTTTTGAATGAAAACATAGGACATTTTCCAGAGAACATAGGTAATATTCTTGAAAACATAGCATCTGAAATTAACATAAAAGCGTTGTATACCTTATTTTCAGATCTGAGTTGATGATTGAGGTCAGATCTTGAATAAATACACTGTCTGATTCTTATGCAAGTATGATTACACCTTGTGAATGCATAAACAACAATAACATCAATGAGTTACCATCAAAACACGAAAATATATATAGATGAAAAGTTCTAGATCTACAATTTTTCGAACTTGATTTTTTCAGATCTATATGGATTAAAAGTTATTTTATCATTCGAAACATGAATCAACTATGTATCAGTTTGTAATCAATCATAATATCAACTATATAGCTTGATTTCTCGATCAAATCGGTTGAAAACATTGAAAAAAATCACAAATTCGTTCGAATCATGTCTAACCTTTTTTGTCGTTCATTTTTTCTGCAGATTCCTGAAGAAATAGCAACTAACATTGCCGATCGATCGATTGTAGCATTTTTCCGGTGAATTCACGGTTGAATCGAGCTTTTTCTCTTGAGAATTTAGAGAGAGAGTAGTGAGAGAAAGAAGCACATATGTAAATGGCGATTTGTGATTATTTCTACTAGTTTTTAGCATTTATATACCGACCCGTATCATAGACGGTCCGACCCACCTTCTTACCCTAGGGTTGGGGTGTTTTTGGCAAGTGGTTTTTTATTGGGGTTAATATGTAATAAATAGAAACTATGTTTCTGTGTCTTTATCTAGAGTGTGTTTCTTATATATACATATATATATATATATATATATATATATATATATATATATATATATATATAGTAGAACTTCAGTCACAGCGTGGCATGTGAAGCGTTATATAGATCAACTTAGAGAAAATTGATTGTGGCAAATATATCCTAACCATGTCCATTGTATGTCCATGTGGCTTGTTTATCGTCATTACAAATCATAACCTTGGAAACTATTCCCTCTTGAAAGGTATTGGACATTTTAGACCGTCGTTCGATTTCAGGGATATTCTCGGTATTACAACATACTTTCCCCAGTGCTCGCACCGATAATTCTTTTTACGAGCTCATTTACTAATGTAATATCTTCTTGCTATATACATACTTGTCTCGTTAGATGTTTCTTCCACGTTTATTTACACTTCCTTAAGAACAAAGTTTTTGGATTTTATATATGAAGAGAAGGATATGATAAAGAGGTAAGTTGAATTTGTTTTTAAGTTGTTGTGTTCAACATCCTCTCATGATCTGAAGTGGCTTCATCAAATTACGGTAAGAATTTGTATAAAACGCTATGCGTGTTTTCATATTCTATACTGACGTTATGTTTCCTTATACTACCTCGTTTTCCATGTCATCAAAATTTGTGATTAAGACACATACGAGACCTTCATGGCTCTTATTAATAGTTGTAATTTTTACTTACGACTCTTATTAACATGATACGACTCGTTTTAGAAGTAACAATTGAATCAAACCCCTCATAGTGATAACACCATGTTTAAGCTAGTGAATCAGTTACCATTAACCGACTATGTGTGATCCACATTTATAGTTTGTGCTAATTATGATAATCATATACAAAGCTAAAGTCAATAAATTATGAGTAAGTCTTCTGAGAGACGGTCTCTAGATAATTTGTTTAGAGACAGACCTATATTGTCGAGAAAATCATCAATGTTATTAATCAAAACACATATGTTCTCAACATTGGTGTTTTTTCATATTACATGAAGACTTATTTCGTTAATAATATAGATGTTTTGATTAATAACATGGATGATTTTATTGATAACAAATACCATCTCTAGATAAGTTATATAGAGATCGTCTCTCATGAGACTTTGTGATAAATTATACACGGTACTTAGAAATTAAACACTACAATAAAATTTGCAGATAGACTAAAATCCACTAAATTGGTCAGACAAATTGCTCATCGAAATAAAGAGTAGAAAACTTGGGTAAAGACCATGATTCTATCCGTTTTCACATAACTATGCTAAAATTCAGTTTCAAATCCACTCCCAAACAGTCAATATTTCATTCACAAGTCACAACAGATCTATATGACCATTGTGCAAAAAATGCACTACTCTCTAAGAAAAGAAAGGGGAATCAAATTTGCTATCTTGACACACATATGAAATCTGAAGAAAACTTGCTAGCTAGATTGATGCTTATATACTTTCTTGGTTAATCAATTCTTTCAAGAATCAAGAAATCTTAATAAGGGGTAATGCTGAGTTGAATGGGGTATACGATGAGATAAAAAATTGCATAAAAAATAGGAAGCACATTCCTCCAGCACTATCGTCATATATGCAAACCATCGACAAATTCAATTCTCATAAAATTCAAGTTTCCAGATCGATCTACATATACTATTGGCAAATTCAATTCTCATAAAAGTCGAGCTTCAGATTTACTCGTTCGAATTGATTACACTGAATTACACACACCATTGTTGTGTCGAGACTGAGAGCATTTCATTGAACAGATTGCTCAAGAAAATTGAATCTTTGCGTTGCCAAGTCCATTATTTATGGAAGAAATAGAGCTGGTGCTCCTTCAACTCACCGAGTCCGATCTCCAACATCTCCTGAAAAACCTTCTTCTCTGCCGTCCAATCAACGACTCGCTAAGTTTATTGAGTTACCGAAACTCAGGCGCTCCAATTCAACTCACCGAGTATCCTTGTCCACCGGTACTCTGTTGTCCAATTGGCTCATGGACCAATTTGTCTCCAAATCTCACATAATTAATATCTACATGATGCAGGGAGCAAGACAAATAAATTCATAAACTTAATTTACCAAGAAAGTATGTCAGAAAGATGAAGCAGTCGGTGGATCCAAGTAGATGAGAATCGTGAATTGGAAAGAGACGGGATAAAATGAGCTTCCATCGAGGTTTAAGATATGTCGATCGGTATTTGACGATTTAGATTTTATGGCGTTTAATACACGCGCCTAATTGGTGAGAGTGGTCTTTTCCTCTGTTCTCTTCAATTGTACCGTGATTTATGAAATTGAACTTCAATTGTAGTTTTCCCACGCACCCAGATTATTATACTACTTTAATTTAGTAAAATAATACATTTTCAATTTCTAGCGTAGTAGTAATAAATGCTTGACGTGTATTATCGATTCCTATTTGCTTTTTTCCCAAAGTGTATTTTAATTGATTGTTAGAATTTTAAATTTGACATGTTGTATGTGGAACATTTTATGTAGTTAAGATGTAGTCTGTGATATAACTATCATGATTTATTTTAGTATGTTCAATCCATATGTAATTTTTATTTAATCCCATATATATTTATCTACAAAACTCGAAAATTATTTTGAACATATATATAGATTCACCACATGACGAATAATCCATGAACCAACCTTGAATATTTTATTAATGGGAAAATTACACCTAACTTCGATAAACACACTTAATTCATCAGGGGCCATAACATTTATCAATATGATTGGTCCCTAAACAATTATATATTGATCGAAAAATGGATCTTTAGGGACGAATATGTAATTGTTAAGGGACCAATCATATTGTTGAAATGTCGGGGTCCGATGTTATTACAAAATTTATTAGAGGATCAAATGTAATTAAATTATTTATTTATTAAATTAAACATTATGCGGAGTTTGTTAAATGATATAAATTGAAATAATAAAAGTTTAAAAATAGAGAATTTATGCGATACTTAATACTCCTCCATTTATCAAATAAATCAATATTTATTTAGAGTCCGATTACAATGGACACTTAAAAATTAGCAATAAAATAACGTATTGGATCAAATAAAACTATCATCTTGTCGACATTTACGTGAATTCTCACACGTTTTCTACTTTTTACTCATTATTTATTCAAATATTACCTTCTACTCTTATATACTCTACTCACTATATGGAACATTTTGAATATAAATTTCAATTTATGTATGTTGATGAATTTTTTATGATTGATATTAACTTTATTAGATTATTCATGCATTAATATTTTAAGGATGATTAAGATAAGTAGAGTCTGTAAAAGATCTTTAGGTGTTGCATAGCGGTATGACTTAGTTTGCTGATCTTGGTATCATATTAACTAATTTTGATGCTACGGTTGAGTACGTAGAGTCTACATAGGGGTGGTATAGATGTTGTTGTTAGGGATCAACGGGGCCAATGTTATTGCTTGGCATCAAAATTTGGGTCTTATGATTTTTTCTAGAAGGTGCGGAAGGTTTAACCGGTAAATTAATAACTGAATTGGTTCAAAATTCCGAGTAGCAACATGTAGTAATTAATTAAAGGGGATTTCTCTTTTGTGCTTAAATCTCTTAAATCAACATATTATAGATTTGCGTCTTTCTTTTTTACATTATAGAAGAAACCGATGCATTTGATGTAGAATTTTGTCCATTAGTAGTCGCTATGCTCTAATTTTATTTTTGATTTTTTCATGATCAATGTTTCGAAGCATTTTTTAATTACATATTTAATTTCAAACAACAACACTTAGATGTTGAAATTTTTCCTATATTCTCAACTGTTACTTTTATTTGTGAAACGCGACGCATGATTGTAAGCTTTTTTTTATTTGATAAACATGCATATATAGTTCTTCTTGCTTGGAATTGGTTACATTTGAAAACTCATGATGGATAACAAATCGTCTAAATCGAATAAACGTTTACGTTCTCAAGGTCAGACTTCACGAGATGGAATAAATTTGAATGATAGTGGAAAGGTTTAAAACTATACTATTTTGAAAATATATTATACATGTATTAGTTGTTTATGAAATAGGTACTCAGTTCATATAATTGTTCTATCATCCGTGCATACAATAAAATCTTCGCATTTATTTCAATAGATGAAAAATAGACAAGGAAGTCAATAAACGAAAAGGTACTTATTGATCTAAGATAGGTGGCTAAAATGATCACAAAATTGGCTTGCTCTAGCCCAACGAAGGACAAACTCCAAAAATGCGCCAAATGTTACATATATGAGTATATCGATATTTAGATAACTATTGTGAGTAAGATGCCAATTTGTTATTCAACGGAAATTCTTAGCTTTCCGAATATAAGATAGGAAGAATGAAGGTCATCAACGCATTCTTAGCAGGACGTCATTATTATAATTCATTGTTGATTTTACAGGAGATATTATACTTGGAGGACTTTATGCTCCGTTTTGAGAGCTAGAGGAGATATAGTTCTCCCAATGACTTCCATCGGTATCATATCATTGATGCTTTCAATGGTCGAGCCTTCAATCAAGATTCGATATACCATTGAAGATCAATTTAGATTCGGTATGCAATAAGATTAAGCGTAATTCTGATGCAACCTGTCTACTCAAGGAAACGAATGTTATTATATGGGATGGGGCTACAGTGGCCAATATGCATTGTTTTGAAGCAATTGATAGGAGTTTGGGGGATTTTATGCATCGACCAGCCACACCATCCGGGGGTTTGGTTATTATATTTGGTGGAAACTTCAGATACTGTCAGTGGTTCTGTGAGGGCCTAGATCTGACATTGTTAATGCAACAATATGCTTATCTAAAATTTGGAATTCGTGTGAGGTCCTCAGACTTACAAAGAACATGTGCCTGCAGGTAACTAATTTTGATTTTGGTAATTTGTATCCTTCTTTATATTCTGTTAAGTGTGTTTTGAGTTTTTTAAGCTAATAAGTTAACAACTGAGATTCATGAGACGATAGAATCCGCAAAGTGTATACTACGGGTTGGTGATGGAGTTGTCGGCGGTGATAATGATAGTGAGGTTGATATCAAGATGCCAGAGGACATTCTTTTTCAAGAAGTAAGTGATCCTATTCTAACCATTGTCCAAAGCACATATATGTACTTACTTGAGCAGTAAGATTATGCCTGATTCTGATGTAACCTGTCTACTCAAAGAAACAAAGCTTATTATATGGGACGAGGCTACAATGATCAATACGCATTGTTTTGAAGCGTGTGATAGGAGTTTGAGAAATGTTATGCATCGACTAGCCACACTGATTGATTGGTTTGATTAAAATTTGGCGAACCTTTAGCGAATACTACCAGTGGTTCCGCGAGGGTCTCGATATGTCATTGTCTATACTCACAATTGACCGATGGATAACTTGCCATATATGAAATTATGTATATTGTCGATGGTCAAAATGACGAAGTGTTCTTCTTATAAATCTACGGAGGGGCCACAAAAACCTTTTTTTTGAGAACGATGTGCTATGGTTTGAGGGCCAGAAAAGATATTGTACTTCCAGTTGCGTTAAGTGGGATTGCATCACTCCTTTATAAAGGTTTAGAATACCATTGCAAATCAAAACCCATTATGAAATAGATAAGAAATCATCCTGCAAAGGATGTGATCGGTCCGTTAAACCAAGGAGTTAGAACTAGAAGAGCAATCGCTGAAAATGCAAATTGTCTCTATGGATGTTTCATCTCAAATATTGAACCTAAAACTATAGAAGAAGCATTGAAAGATCAAGATTGGATCTCTGCAATGCAAGAAGAATTGGATCAATTTGAGAGAAACAAAGTCTGGAAAATGGTTCCATTTGTTGACGGAATATCTGTAATTGGAACCAAGTGGGTTTTCAGAAACAAAATGAATGAGTTTGGTGAAATAACCAAAAACAAAGCAAGGCTGGTTGCCAAGGGATTCACCCAGACTGAAGGACTAGATTTTGATGAATCTTATGCACCAGTTGCAAGATTAGATGCAATAAGACTATTTCTAGCCTTTGCAGCTCATAATGACTTTACAGTTTATCAAATGGATGTGAAGAGTGCATTCCTAAATGGTGAACTTGCTGAGGAAGTCTATGTTGAGCAACCACCAGGCTTTGAAGTTTCCTCAGAAAGTAGGATAGTCTATAAGCTTCAGAAAGCTCTGTATGGACTGAAACAAGCTCCAAGAGCATGGTATGATACATTGGCCAATTACCTACTAGAAAGTGGTTTCAAGAAAGGAGGTGTTGATAAAACACTCTTCACATTGAACCATGATGGGAAACTACTTTTAGTTCAAGTATATGTTGATGACATTATTTGGATCTAAAGACAAGCAACTTTGTGAAGACTTTGCTGAACTCATGAAATGCAAATTTGAGATGAGCATGATGGGAGAATTGAATTACTTCCTAGGGCTACAAGTCAAGCAACTCAATGCTGGAATATTCATTAGTCAAACAAAGTATGCAAAGAACATGCTCAACAAGTTTAATCTAAAGCCTTCTGAAAAGAATGCTAAGATACCTATGAGCATTGGAACCAAAATGACCTATATTGAACTTGACAAGAGTGTTGAAGAACACAAGTATAGGAAATTGATTGGGTCTCTATTGTACCTCACTGCAAGTAGACCTGATATTCAATATGCAGTTGGAGTGTGTGCTAGATTTCAGACAAATCCAATGCAATCACATTACAACATTGCTATGAAAATATTAAGGTATGTAAAGGGTACTGTAGAAGTTGGATTGTGGTATCCAAAAGACAGTGGATTGAGTTTGGTTGGCTATTCAGATGCTGACTATGCTGGATAATTGCTTGATAGAAAAAGCACCTCAGGAACTTGTCAATTTCTTGGTGCCAGATTGATATCATGGTTCAGCAAGAAACAAAACTCAATTGCTACATCTACCACAGAGGCTAAATATATTGTTGCTGGGTGTTGTGCTTCACAAATATTGTGGATACAACAACAACTCAGAGACTATGGACTCAATGAAGAGAAAACTCCTATTTTCTATGACAACACAAGTGCTATTGCCATAACTCAGAATCCTAAGTTCCATGCAAGAACAAAGCACATTGATGTTAGACACCACTTCATTAGAGACCATGTTGAAAAAGGCAATATAGAGATACTCAAGATTGGCACTGAAGACCAACTTGCAGATATCTTCACTAAGCCACTACAAGAAAATAGATTCTTAGCCTTAATACATAGTCTTGGACTAATGGAGCTACCAAAGAACTGAAAAAGTTCAGATATCTGAAGAAGATATCAAATGAGGGAAAAGAGGAATCTGGAACGGGTATCCAGAAAACAAGGTATCTGGAACGAGTATCCAGAAAAGAGGAATCTGGAACGGGTATCCAGAAACTAAAGGCTAAAGGGTAAAATGGCTATTTGAAGATTTTTGAGACAGGCACTCAGATATCTAGATCACTCAGTGAGGGGGAACACAAAAGAGAATAGTACAACTGTCTGCAGTCAACTACTCTCTTGAAATTTGTATCATTTCTATCTTTGTGTAAAACTTGGATGAATCTTGAGTGTGATAGACTTCAGATGCAAACAGTGTTCTAAGTCACACAGAAATGTGATTCAGATAGCAAATCGCCAAAATTCATTAATTGGGCACAATTACAATTGCTGATTGTGATCATTGCTGAAGAAGCAATATTGACTCTTGATGAAATGGACGTTTGATCTTAATGGAAGAGATTATTTCTCCAGTAAATAGTGGATCAGAAAACTCGACGTGGGCCACTAAGCATTTAATATCAAACAAACTTTTACCCACGCTATCTGCAAGTACTACGATACTTACACACAAAATTAATTTGTATGTATATGTCTGTGAGATTACATTGCTATATATATAGGATTTTGGCAAAAGAATTCACTTTCTTAATCCAACATTCGAGACTTGCACAAGAATAGCAAAATATTTCTTCAACTTCTACGCAAATCTCTTTCCTCAATTAGTTTTTCGCAAAGAATCACTAATCTCTCACCCTAATCTCTTCGGACTTTCGAAAACTTACACTATATAAAGAGATGGCTCCAAAACGTGCTTCTACCCAGAAATCCCAATCTACTACCACTGGTACTGCTGAAAAGCAAGCACCCAAGTTGGTAGTTGTAAACAATCGGTTGGTAGGAGACTTTAATCCTGGTCATTGGACTTCAAATCACGGATGATTTGGGGTGGTGCCATGATTGAGGAATACCTCACCGCAATTGAAAACCAAGCCGATAGGAAGCTAATTCTTGACATGCTTGAAAAGACACAAATCAAGGGTTTCCTGTCTGCTACTCCCAGTAGAGTTTCTTCACTAGATGTGTTAGAATTCTACAACAACTCCAGGATTATTTCCTATGAAACAGTGTCTATCAAAACAAAGGTCCAAGGAAAGGAAATCCTTGTGGACTTAACAACTTCAGAAAGTTGTTTGAACTTCAAAATCTTGGAAAGGATTTTGAAATAAACACCAAGGATGATGATCTCCTTGAAGGTGTAAAGAAGTCAGACCGACGTGTGTGATCTTGAAAACCGGATACACCCACCGATTTCAAACTTGTCGACATCGAACCGGACCTGTTGGTTCATCGGGATGTGTTGGCATGCATTCTTCACAGATGCTTTGATGGTCTAAAGGAGGTGCTGACCAGATAAGCCAAGAACGCTGGATGATGATGTTCTTGTTGCAACAACAAGTCAAAAGGCTGGAAAACCCTTTCAACTGGGGAAAGTACGCCGTTTGTGAAGAAGATTCAAGGCTTTGAGCCCAAAATCGTTAAGGGACTTGCTGAGCCAAAAGCCACAGTAAGCTATGGATTGAAAATATGCTACTTACTAGAGTGCCTTGGCATTGAGTTCAGAGAGACGGCAAACATAGCCAACAATAACCTACTCTACAAATATGAGTATACGAACATGATGAAAAAGTTTACTGGATCTCAGAAAGGTTCCAAGAAGCGAAAAACTGAAAAGGTATCTGAGGGAAAAGTTGCGACCAAAAAGCCCAGAACATCACGAAAGAAGTCTGCTGTCAAATCAGAAGACACACCCAATGTGGTTGTCGACTCGGATATCTGCCGCCATTACTTATGAACTCATCAATGCTGCTAAGGAGAGCCTTGCTGATGAACTCATCAATGTTGCTAATAAGTGTAGTGGCAGGTACCAAGCCCTATCTGCAGAAACCGCAGGGATTATGGACCAATCAGTTCCTAATGCTGATGAGAGCTCTAATGATGATGATGATGAGTTAGTTATCTCTCAAGTCCTACAGAAATCAAAGAGGGCTAAGGTTACTGAAAAAGTAACAAGTGTAGGTATCTGAAGAAGAACCTACACCACAGGTTGCTGAACAAGCACCTATTTCAAAGGTTGCTGAAGAAGCAACTGTGTCCAAAGTCACTGGACAAAACACACCATCAGAGCAAGTAACACTTAAGCTTATTGAAGATGCTCGATGAGTGGCAACTTAGTTAGAGGATACCCAACCTCAACACTCAAAACTGCCTCATCTGCATCCGGATAGCCCATACCACCTTCTTCAATCACCTTCTTCATCACAACAACCACAACACAAACACAATGATAGTGGATGATGTTGAGATGATACTGAGTTCTGACATGAGATACCAACATCTTCCTTGTCAAGAAAACTCGTAAAAGAACAGTTCCTCAACTAAATATGAGGGATCAAACTGAGGCATCCGCCGTAATGATCAACTAGGGGAGGCAACTGAGTTGCACACTCAGGAAAGGTCTGAAGTACCTGAAACTTCAAACAAAGAAGCTGAAATGGAACAACAAGACCAACGCATGGAAGAATCACAAGTTCCAGAGACCAATCAGCCTGACATTGCTCAGGTAGCTGAATGATTTAACTCTCTACTTGTGATATTTTTGTATTTGTTAAATCTTGTTATTTAATGAAATTTCTTTGTTACAGACTGAATTAGAAACACAAGAACAAGAGGAAGCTGGAAAGCTTGCCTCAGAATCTAAGAAGGAGGCATCCATAGCCTCACCACTTAAGAAACGGGAGCCTGTCTCACAGGTAGAAGATAGTTAACATCTCGGATATGTGCTTTACTAATACTATAAAGTGTTTGTTTCTAATAGGCTCCAACTGAGAAGAAAAATGAAGAGACTGAAAAGTCTATCTCTTCAGATAAGAATCCAGAGACTTCCAAGGTCTCTGAGGAACAAGTATCTGAACCTTCTGTAGAGAAGGTATTTTATTAAGATACCTATATTCTTCAAAGAGCAAATCTCTGATCATTTTTCTCAAACTAACACGTTCTACTTAACAGGTTCAAAAAGAAGTAGAAGTTGCTGGGGAATTGGCCGCTCAATCCCCACAACAAATGGAAATTGATGAGGCATCAAAACCTTCATCACAAGAAAAACTTCCAGAGACTGCACAAGTCTCTGAGAGACAAGTATCTGAGCCTCCAACAGTGGAGGTAATTGACCTCTCAGATATCTGATTTGCCAATAAAATTTTCTTGATAATATTTTCTAAGTGTTATGTTTCTAATCTCGTGTTCAAGGAAAGAAAGATAACTGAGGATCAGACTTCCCAGTCTCCTCCTCATATCCAGATATCTGAGACACCTGGAACCTCAGTAGTCAAGTCATCTGAGCCTGTCACACAGGTAACTCAGACACCTTTCTACTCTAAAGCCCAGATATCTACTATAGTTTTGAAATTAATTCATAACACTATCTTTCAAGCTTAAACAAGTGCCACTAAGGTCCCTGTTGATGAGAAAGAGGACCTGCTTCCTTTCTTCAAGGAACACACTTTGCTAAAGCATCTGAAATGCTTCAAGAAATGGCAAAATCTTCGATGCTCCGATCTATCTGAGATCTTAAATGTGACTGATCACCACACCAGGAGAGCACGAGCCCTTGACTTGGAAAACTACGTCCATGCAATGTTCCCCACTGAACAATATTCTTTCGGAACATTGATGGATAAGGATTTTGTCAAGGAAGTGGCCAGAAAGTTGATCCAAGCTTTCAACCAAGCAGATGGTCAGACCAGAATGTAGATGGCATTCAAGCCTACTTTGCCCTGCACTTCTACCGTATACCCTCCAATAAGGGAAGTTAATGGGCAACGGTCACTATTCCGAAGTGATCAACCTGGTCTCTGAAGATGAAGAAGAGAAGGAGACTGATGAGAATAATTATGAAGATCCTCCTTCTGACCATCACAAGGATGAGGATGACAAAAAGGATGATGATGATGCCCCGCACTGGGATGGAGGGATTCCACAAGGAAACAATGCCTCAGCTGCTGAAAAGCACACAGAGAGGACATCACAACAATCCCCTCCTCCATCTCCTCAGAAATCTACCCATCCATCTTCCCAACAAAAGGACACTATTGAACAAGTAGTTGAGCACTCTGAGAAAAACACTCAGAAAATAGTGGATGCACAAACCAGAGTTGCTCAACTCAAACAATTGTTGGAAGAAGAACAACAACTAAATCTTCAACTGGAAGAAAAGATAGTTGAATCCAGAGTCAAGCTAGATAAACTTGAAGAACAAACACGCAAAGAGATGCAAGCTTACTCTGAGATTAAAGAGCTCCAGGACGCTGTTGATTATATTGCTAAGGAGCTAGATGCTGAACAAGTATCTGAAGAAAAGCATGATGCTAAGGCTGCATCTTCACCAAAGAAACCATCCTCCAAAGGTAAGAAACCCATATCTGAGATGGTTGCCGCCTTCAAGAACCTTGATGAAGAAATGCAAGAGGATGAAGATCACTGGGCTGATGACTCAGATGATGAAGAAGATAAGACTTTGGCAGAACACCGCAATGAACACTTAGCGGTTTCTCATCTGAAAAGGAAGCTAATTGCTCCTGAAGTATTCAACAAACTGCCAAATGTCCACTCCCAAGAATACATGAATAGATACCAAGTTTTGGCACATCTTAAAAAGGAGTTGTCTTCACAGAACAAAGACGTAATTGCCTCCGTCCCCTCAGAATTGAAGAAATTCACTGAACTCATCACTCAGAGAACAACCAATATGGTCCTTGCTCAGAAGGATCTGGGAATGGTAAGGGAGGATGATGTGTCATTAGCTGAAAAAGCTTTTCATGGGGCAAGTTACACTGCTGGAAAAGCAGATGCCATACTAGGCCCATTGGCAGAGCTCACTGATAAGGAAAATGGACTTATCAAACAAAATCATGAGCTCAAGGCTGAACTTCAGAAGTTGGTTACTGCCTACAATTACTTGCAAGGGAATTTTGAGTCTCTCTCAGAATCCTTTGTGGTACTTAGTCAGTCAACAATGACTAAGGGGGGAAGGATTTGGACCTCAAGGTCAGGGGGGAGGAAAGAAGAAATCTAGAGTTGGTGCTGCTCAGAAGGAAGAGGAAACGAGAAAACTTCCCAGCCACCACTCAGAATATGTTGGTCCAGATAACGGCAAAGTAAAAGACTAGAGGGGGGTGAATAGTCTTTTAAAACTTTGTCGATAATAAATATTTCTCGATATCCGAATGGATATCCGATACTTAGAATCAGAGGAAGACTTAATAGAGATAAATGTAGAAACAAGCAATAAGTGTGTGTGTGTCAAGTATAAATACGTAAAAGTAAATGACACGAAGTATAGTGGTATCTGGAGGTGGCGTAATCCTCCAACTAATCCACTTCGTCTATCGAGACCTAGAATTCACTAGAATGATAATTGAGATAACCTTACAAAATCCTATTCTAAGATTCTCAACAATTGGTTCCCAACCAAAAGTTCCCCGAGTTGTTCCTAGCTTCTTCACCAAGTACTTCCTATACTCGTAAACCTTTGAGTTGTTCCCTAGCTTCCTAAGCTAAGTACTTCCTATACTCAAAACCTTGAGTTATTCCTTAGTTTCCCAAATCAAGTACTTCCTATACCCAAAGAACCTTGAGTTATTCCCGATTTTTCAAACTAAATACTTCCTGCATCTCACGCGGTTTTGGTGTTGGTTTCGTTTGAGTTGTCGATGAGCGCCTTAATAACTTTTCGCTTATTCAGATAGCTCTGAACTAAGTTACTTAATACACTTTACAGTATGGTATCTAGTTCGATTTTTGACCAAGTCTTATGATATCTGCTCAAGAGAATGAATCTCAGATAGTCGATCTTTGATTCAACTCCTTCACAGATAGCTTTGCTTGTTTAGGATCGTGACACTTAGAACTTCATGTTTACTCAAGATCACAAGCTTTAGTCGCAATGTAAAGCTTTGATAATAAGTAAGAAGCTTTGAGAGAGTAAGATCGAGATCGTAAGTTTCAGTATTCAAGGTTCCGAGTTCGTGTTCAATGTGTGTGTCTCTCAAGTCGCCTAAGTGTTGATATTTATAGATGAATTTGAGTGCCGCTTTGGATAGTATCCGTTAGCTTAAATTCAAACTATCGATATCTGTGTGTATAGTATCAGAGTTTTGTCTTCTTCTCGGAAGTTGCCGCTTTTTACTCGACATCTCCGTCCAGTGCATTAAATGCATTGTACTATACTTTTGTCCAGAGTGTCAACGGAATTATGCTTTATGTAGACTAGACTTGTTGTCGATTCTTTGCATATCCTTATCTTCATTCTTGAGATACCACTTGTTATTTATTGAAACAACTTTGTTTGCAATATATGTTTCTTTTCGTAAACGAGTTTACGCCAAGGTATCCGAGAATAGATATTTGTGGACACTTTCCTTGTCTTCAGATATGTATCTCATTTCTCGATATCTCTTGTGACACGTTTGTTTGAAATCTGTTTGCTACAAGATATCCGCTAAGATATCTGAATAACGATTTAGTAATCTTGTGCGCTTTTCAAGTCTTCAATAGTTGTTGAGTCATTGGATGTCTTCTTCTTGGTCTTCTCTTCATAAAATAAAAAATTACAATTTGAGACCTAACATCCTATACAAGATTAGCTAGACTATCATACTTAGTGGTTTCCTCATTTACAATGTTCAAGTGAACCAAGAGTACTAATCACCTTTCTGAGACTAAGATAAGTCATCATGTTGTCAACAAAATCTAAATGAGATATTCTAACAAAATATCTAACAAATTTCCCCATTTTGATCACCAACGATGACTATCTTCCCTATTACAAATCTGGATGAGGAAACAATCCACCACTTAATCATTTCTTAAGATCTTTCAAATCATATAATTAAGTGCGTAAAGTAGACATCAACCAAATCACAAGGTGTGATCTTTACGACAAGTTATCTTTTATAGAATACTATCCGAGAGTAAGTTCTTCGATAAGTCGCAACTAAAGATTACAGATAACTTAAATACATGATACGCTTAAGCTCAAGAAGATACAAAGAAAAAATTACATAGTAAATTAGGACAACAGAGTAACCAAGCTCCAAGTAAACATCCTAAAGAACTAGTCTTCAAGTCTTCAATCTTCAAGTCTTCAACAAAATTTCTATGGATCACCGCAAAATTTCCTATCTCCAAACCTTTTGATGTCATCGAATAATCATAGAGAAGAGTTCGAAGCATCTCTGTCTCCGCAAATCCACAGACTTCTTTGTAGGTTTTGGTAGGATTTTCTTTGAAAATGCTTGACCCATAGTACTTTCCCCACTTCCAGCATGCTCTATTCTCGATATCCGAAAGCTTGAAGTATCCATAGATAATCTTCAGATATCCGATGTCACCCTTGTATTGATCTTCCGTCGAGAACGACTCATGGTTCCACAGAAGTCTTGGTCTTGTGCTCTTCTCGTGATATTCGAATTTTGTGCACATCATCCGGCTTTCCATATGGACAATCATCGAGAGGTCCTTCTTCACGGCTTCAGCTTCTCTTGACAACTTCAAAATCCAACCATGCTTTGATGTGATTGGTGTTGATCAAGGTAGTTTATTCTTTCTCCATGCCATAAGTCGCTTGAGGATTGGTTCGAAATCTTGAATTTACCAATAGATGCTTCAGCCCGTAATCCAATAGCCATTTTTCCGATTGATGCACCAGAGAGAGGAATCATTGTCATACTTCACATACTCAATTTGGCTTCTTCCGCCCGAGTGGAAGTTGACTTTGTCTTTGTTCACTCTCACTGCTCTTTTCCGTCTTGAATTCTCTTTGGGTTGTTGCTTGAAGAACTACCACCGGATAGACTTGGTATTTCCAGAGGGTGTTTTAGTGCTAGGGCTTTGCAGCTATGGGCTCGATTAGCTTTCAAGTTTCCTTTTTCGTGAAGAGGAGCTTCATCTTCATCGCCTCTTCATCATCTTCATCAAGATCAATTCTTGTGAGATCTTTGCAGCCTTCTTCATTGCCTCAGGACTTGATTTGACCTTCTTCTTCTTCTTCTTCGTAAGATTCATCAATCCTCTAACTTGTCTTCTCCTTGGAGCCTTGGTACTCCTTGGAGGTTTCGTGCATGGCCCTTGTTATCATTTTGGTTCCTTCAAGAGGGTTTCGGGAAGCAACTGGCTTGAGGAGGATTCATAGATTCCGAGTGGTGGTCGGGAAGTTTTTCTTCTTCCTTTCCGAGCAAAGACTACCTGATTTCTTCTTGTTTTCATCTCCTTCTTCCCATTCCCCGACTTTGAGGTCCAGATTTGTACTTTCTTTCCCCTTAGTCATTGTTGACTACCTCATAAAGGAATCGAGAGAGAGTCAAAATGCCCTTGTAAATAGTTGTAGCAAGGACCAACTTCAAGTTCGGCTTTGAGCTCCTGATTTTGCTTGATAAGTCCATTGTCCTTATCGCTGAGCTCGCTTAATGGGCCTAGGATGGCATCTGCTTCCAAGCAGTGTAACTTGCCTCTTGAAAAGCTTTTTCATAAAGACACATCATCGCCCTTGTCATTCCTAGATATTTCTGAGCAATGATCATGCTAGTTGTTCTCTGAGTGATGAGCTCAGTGAACTTTCTCATTTCAGAGGGGACTGAGGCAATTACTTCCTTGTTTTGTGAAGACATCTCCTTATTCAGAGTAGCTAGTACTTGGTACCTGCTCATGTACTCTTGAGAGTGGACGTTTGGCAGTTTTTTGAAGATTGTAGGAGCAATCAACTTTCTTTTTAAGTGAGAAACCGCTAGATGTTCATGGCGGTGTCCGCCAAGGTCTTGTCTTCTTCATCATCCGAGGATTAGCCCAAAGGATCTTCATCCTCTCGACATTTTCATCAATTGTATCAAGTCCAGCAACCATCTCAGAGATTGGTTTCTTTCCTTTCTGGGAGGAGGATGGTACTTCTTTCGAAGATGATGCAGCCTTAGCATCATGCTTGACTTCAGATACTTCTTCAGTATCGAGTTCTTTGGCGATCTCGTGCACAGCATCCCGTAGCTCGTTAACCGCAGAGTAAGCATTCATTTCTTTGAGGTATTGATCTTCTAGTTGATCGCCTTTCTCGATTGAGCTATTTGATCTTCCAGTTGAAGATGGAGCTGTTGTTCTTCTTCCAACAGTTGTCTGAGTTGAGCACTTCTGGTCTGAGTGTTTATTATTTTCTGATTGGTTTCTTCAGAAAGCTCAACTACTTGTTCAGTAGTAACTGCGTGTTGGTGAGAAGATGGATGAGTAGATTTCTGAGGTGATGAAGACGGAGATTTCTGTGAAGTCTTCTCAGTTTGCTTTTCAGCAGCTGAGGCATTGTTTCTCTGTGAAATTCCTCCCGTGCAGGAGCATCATCATCATCCTTTTTATCATTATCATCCTTTTGGTGATGATTAGTGGGAGGTTCATCAAAGAAATTTTCATTCATTTCTTCCTCCTCATCATCTTCAGATACAAGATTGATCACTTCCGGGATAGTGATCTTCTGCCCATTAACTTCTTCTTGTTCAGAAGGTATGAATTGCAGAGTCTGGGGCAGAACTGGCTTGAATGCCATCTGTAATCTTGTCTGATCATCTGCCTGTTCAAAGGCATGTATCAAACTATGCGCCACTTCTCTGGAAAAGTCCTTGTGTAGTAGTCGCAATCGTGTGTTTTGTAGCGAACATTGCTTGACATATGTTTCTGTGTCAAGAGCTCGTGCCGTCTGGTTGGTTGATCAGTTATTCTCAATATTTCAGAGAGATCAGAGCACCTTAACTTCTGCCATTTCTTGAAGCATTGAATGTTCTTTGGCAAAGTGTGAGCTTTGAAGAAGTGAAGTAGGTCCCTTGTTTCTTCAATGGGATCCTTCTTTGCATCTGTTTGAGCCTGAAAGAAAGAGTTTTGATTGAGTTTCAAAACTTTGGTAGATATCTGAGTAGAAGTGTAGTTTAGTTTCTGAGTTACCTGAGTATGAACATCGCTCGATACTTGTTCTATTGGTGTCTCAGATATCTTGTGGTGAGGTGGAGACTTGGAAGTCCGGTCCTCATCAACCTTTCTTTCTTGAACGAGAATTAGCATTATCACAATACTAAGGAATTTTATCAAGAAGAACTTTAAGTGACAAGTCGATATCCGAGAGGTCAATTACCTCCATGGAGGCTCAGATACTTGTCTCTCGAGACTTGTGCGCTTCGAGTCTTTCTTGTGATGAAGTCATTGATGCCTCATCAATTTCCATATGTGTGGGATGTCGCAACTCGTCCCTTGCACTTCTACTCGATCGAGCCTGTAAGTAGATAGTATTGAATAATTTAGAAGAAGTTTTAAGATAACCCAGGCTGAAGAGTACTTATCACTGATTTTCATATACCTTCAAGTTGCTCAGTGATGAGTTCTTTAGAAACCTTGTTTTCGGTTTGTCTCGCATTTCGCCTTATCTTCTTCCATCTCAATTGGAGCTCGTTAGAAACATTTATCATTAATGAGCATACAAACATTTTTATGAAAAGTTAGTTCTCTTTAAGAATCATTTACCTGTGGCACAGGCTCAGATTTCTCAAGAGTTGAGGTTGAAGGAACCTCTTTTTCAGTATCTGAGGTAAGCTTTTCAGCTTCCTCTTGTTTTTCCGTTTCTAACTCAGCCTGTAACAAAGAAATTCTTATAAGGTAATAAGATTTATAAGTACAAAATTTTTCACAAGGTAAGAGTTAAACCAGTCATTTACCCGAGCGCTTCAGTCGATTGGTCTCTCGGAACTTGTGACCTTTCTATACATTGGTCGCCTTGTCCCGATTCAGCTTCTTTGTTTGAAGTTTCGGTACTTCACACCTTCCTCGAGTATGCAACTCATTGCCTCCCCCGTTGATCATTCCGAGTAGATGTCTCGCTTTGATCCCTCTCATCGAGTCAGGGAACCCGCCAATTCAGTGATTTTCTTCAAAGATAATTGTATTCCGGTATTTCAAAATGGAGTTCATTTACCATTTCATCAACCACTTGTGGTCATGTGTTGTGGTTGTTGTGGTTGTCCGGAAGCGTAAGATTGATCATTGAATGTTCTTCCGCATTCTTAGATGTGGCATTTCCATCAAGATCCGTCAATACTAAGATACCACTCATCGTGGCTTTGTGAAGTTGCAAGAGAGTTATTCTCGATGATGTGTTTGCACCAACAACCTTTGTTATAGTCTCAAAGAACTCGTGGTGTAGGTTCTTCTTCGATACCTTATCACCGCCACTTTTTCAAGAACCTTAGCCCTCTTTGTTCTTTCTAGGACTTGAGAGATGACTAGTTCATCATCTTCATCGCCGAGCTCTCATCAAGATTGGAACCGATTGGTCCATTATTACCGGGTTTCGCAGATGGGGTTTGGTGTTTTTCACCACTTTTGGCAAGATTCATGAGTTCATCGCCAAGGCTTTTCGCATTAGTCGCAACATTTCAAAAGCACTTTCTCTTCCGAGTCTACTTGTTCAAGAGTGATAACTCTTTTGCAAAGATTAATGAGTTCATCCGCCATGTTTGTAGATTTCGAGAATTGACAACCTCTTTGGGTGTGTCTTCGATTTGCCAGACTTCTTTCTTGAAGTTCGGCTTCTTGGTCGCAACCTTTTCTTGATATCTTTTGATTTTCTCTTCTTAGGACCTTTCGAGACCCAAGAACCTTTTTCATCGATTTGTATACTCATATTTGTAGAGTAAGTTATTTGGCTATTTCAAATTGCCTCTCGAGCTCAATGCCAAGCTTTTCCAAAGTAGCATATCTTCGCACCATATCCCATCGTGGCCTTTGGCTCAGCTAGTCCTTTAACAATCTTAGGCTCAAGCCTTCAATCTTCGTCACAAATTTCACGAAGGCGCATTTCCCAGCTTGAAAGGGTTTTCCTTTTTTGTTTTGTTGATTCAAAGAAGAACATCATGATCCATCGTTCTTGGCTTATCCGTCAAGACCTCCTTGTAGACCATCAAAGCATCTGTGAAGAATGCAAGCCAATACATCCCAAAGTGAACTAACAGATGTCCGGTTCGGATGTCGAAGCTTGAACTCAAGGTGTATCCGATTTCTCAAGATCACACATCATCAGAAAGTTCTTTAACACCTTCAAGGAGTTCCTCATCCTTGGTGTTTATTTCAAAATCCTTTCCAAGATTTTGAACCTCAAACAACTTAGAAAGTTGTTAAGTCCGTATGATTTCCTTCTCGATCGAGGTTTTGATGGACACTATTTCAAAGGCCTTCAGACACAGAAATAATCTCGAGTTGTTGTAAAATTCCAACACATCAAGTGATGAAATTCCACTAGGGCGAGCAGATAGAAAACCCTTGATTTGTGCCTTTTCAAGCATGTCAAGAATCAATTTTCTATCACTTTGGTTTTCTATTGCAGCAGTGAGGTATTCCTCAACCATGGCACCTCCCAAATCATTCGTGACTTGAAGTCCAATGGTCGATTGAAAGCTCCTACCAATGATTGTTAATAATAACCAACTCGGTGCTTGCTTTTCAAATAGCAGTGGAGGATTGGGATTTCGTAGAAGTGTTCTCGAGGCCATCTCTTTATATATTAAGGATTTGAAGCTTGTGTTTGAAAGAGATTCGATTGAGTGATTCTTTTGAAAAACTTAATCAAGAAATGCGTAGATTTTAGAGAAGTTGAGAGGATTAGAGAAGGTTTTTTTTTGCTTTTGTAAGTTGAAATTTGGATTAGGCAAAAGTGATTTCATTTGCCAAAATCCTATATATATAGCAAGTGAATCTCAATGCATAAATACATACAAATTGATTTTGTGTATACGATCTGATTTGCAAACAGGCGTGAGCAAAAGCTAGTTCGGCATTAAATGCTTAGTGGGCCATGTCTGAATGTCAACAGTCCACTTATTTACTGTGAATTAATTTCTGCCGTTAAGATCAAGCGCTTGAATTCATCAAGGGTCACCATTGCTTCTCCAGCAACGATCACAATCAACAAGTGTAATTGTGCCCATTTAATGAATTTTGGCTATTAGCTATCTGAATCACAATTCTGTTTGAGCAAGGACACTGTTCGCATCTGAATCTGTCTTATACTTAGGATTCTCCCAAGTTTTTCATCAAGATAGAAATAGTGCGAGATTCAAGAGAGTAGTCGATCACGATAGTTATACTATTCTCTTTGTGTTTCCTGCTCATAGAGTGATTCAGATGTCCGAGTTCCGCCTCGTAAATCTTAAGCTATCTTTTTTTTAGCCTTTTGACTTCGGGTTCCTTTCCAGATACCTCTTCTCCGGATGCCTGCTCCAGACCTCTTTCTCTTTCGGATACCTGCTCCAGATACCTCTTCTCTGGATGCCTGCTCCAGATACGAACTTTTCAGTTCATTGGTAGTTCCATTAGTCCAAGACTATGTCTTAAGGCTAAGAATCTACTTTCTTGTAGTGGCTTAGTGAAGATATCTGCAAGTTGGTCTTCAGTTCCAATCTTGAGTATCTCTATATTGCCTTTTTCAACATGGTCTATGATGAGTGATGTCTAACATCAATGTGCTTTGTTCTGGCATGAAATTTAGGATTCTGTGTAATCGCAATAGCACTTGTGTTGTCACAGAAAATGGGAGTTTTCTTCTCATCGAGTCCATAGTCTTTAAGTTGTTGTTGTATCCACAGAATTTGTGTTGCACAACAACCAAAGAATATATTCACCTCTGTGGAAGAAGTTGCAAAAGAGTTTTGCTTCTTGCTAAATCAGGAGATAAGTCTAGTGCCCAGAAACTGACAAGTTCCTGAGGTGCTTTTCCTATCAAGCAATGATCCAAAGATAATCAAAGATCCGAGTACCCAAATAAACTCAAGCCACTTTCTTTAGGATACCACAATCCTACATCTACTGTACCCTTCACATACCTTAGTATTTTCATAGCAATGTTGTAGTGTGTTTGCATTGGATTTGTCTGAAATCTAGCACATACTCCAACGGCATATTGAATATCAGGTCTACTTGCAGTGAGGTAGAGTAGTGAACCTATCAATTTCCTATACTTATGTTCTTCAACACTCTTATCTGATTCAGTATAGGTCATTTTGGTTCCAATGCTCATAGGTATCTTAGCATTCTTTCAGAAGGCTTAAGATTGAATTTTGTGAGCATGTCTTTCGTGATACTTTGTTCGACTAATGAATATTCCATCATTGAGTTGCTTGACTTGCAATCCTAGGAAATAATTCATTTCTCCCATCATGCTCATCTCAAACTTGTTTTTCATGAGATTTTAAGTCATCACAAAGTTGTTTGTCCTTAGATCCAAATATGATGTCATCAACATATACTTGAACTAAGAGTAGTTTCCCATCATGATTTAAGGTAAATAAAGTTTTATCAACTTCACCTTTCTTGAAACCACTTTCCGTAAGGTATATGGCCAAAGTGTCATACCATGCTCTTGGAGCTGTTTCACCCATCAGAGCTTCTCGTAGTTTATAGACCATTCTACTTCTCGAGGAAACTTCAAAGCCGTGGTTGCTCAACATACACTTCTTCCGCAAGTTCACCGCTTAGGAATGCGCTTTTGACATCCATCCGATAAACTTTGAAATTTTTATGAGCAAAGGCTAGAAAGAGTCTTATTGCATCCAATCGCAACGGTGCATATGACTCATCAAAATCTAAGCCTTCACCGAGTGAATCCTTGGCAACCAATCTTGCTTTGTTTCGGTTATTTCACCGGCTTATTCATTTTGTTTCGAAAACCCACTTAGTTCCAATCACGATATTCCTTCTATAAATGGAACTAGTTTCGACTTTGTTTCTCTCAAATTGATCCAACTCTTCTTGCATTACGAGATCCGCCTTGGTCTCCTAATGCTTCTTCTATACCTTTAGGTTCGATATTCGAGATGAAACATCCAAAGAGAGAATCAAGATTTTCACTATTGCTTCCTAGTCCTAACACCTTGATTAATTGGTCCAATTATATCCTTTGTAGGATGATCTTTGATCCATTTCATCAAAGGTTTGGTGCTAGTAGGATCAATATCCAAGTGATCCGAATGTGAATCACTAAGATTTTGATTGATACTTTTTCAAGATTCGAGATATCCGATATATGGAAAATGTCATGGATATCGACACTTTTTCAATGTTAGAGATATCCGAGACATGCATTTCAAAGATTCTTATTTTCAGATACCTCTTCATGATGAAGGTTCTCAAGAACTGCTCTATTTCGGAAAACTCATAGGAATTCCTCATCATGTTTGTGAGTCATCTTGTTGTTACTAGGCTTTTCAAGCTTTTCTACGCCGAGTCATCCTCACTTTCCATAGCGATGTTTTTCTTTTCGAGGGTTCTTCTTTAGTATCCTCAAGAATAGTTCTTTGAATTTTTCGAGAGTTCATCAAGAGGGAGGTGTTTTCTTACTTCCTTCATAGAATACAACATGAACCGATTCTTCAATTTTCTTTGTTCTTTTGTTGTAAACTCAGTAAGCTTTCTTTGTTGTGGAATAGCCAAGAAAACACCTTCATCCGCCTTTGGTTGAAATGTTCTCGATAATCTTTCCCATTGTTTAGAACAATACATCTACAACCAAATACTCTCGGATGTTTGATATTTAGGGTCTACCAACCAAGATTTCATAGGGGTCCCGCCATGGTGTTTGTTTATCAAGCATCTGCTCGAGTGTAGCAGTCGTGTTTACGCTTCAACCCAATATATTTCACTTATCTCAAAGTCGCCTAGCATTGTCCTTGCAGCCTTCTTTAAGGGTTCTGTTTTCCTTTCTCGCAACACCATTTCGTTGAGGTGTTCTTAGAGGAAAGTTGGTGTTGTATACCTTTGCAGTAAAACTCCTTTATGTACGATTGACAAACTCAGACCATGATCCGCTCGATTGCAGATACCTTTTCATTTTTCATGATTTCAAGCTTTTTCAAAGAAGTTTGGTATCTCCACCCTAGCATCGATTTGTTTCGTAAAGACAACCCAAGTGAATCTTGAGAAGTCATCTACAACAACTGCATCATATTTCTTTCCTGCATAACTAGTTACGATGATTCAAAAGATCCATATGTAAAAGTCGCAGTGGTCTAACACTAGAGTGTCCGATTTTGGACTTGAAAGAGATCTTAGATTGTTTCCCATCCGACAAAAGTAATGTATACTATCCTTTCTCGAAAGATGTTTTGGGAAGACCAACCACTAACTCTTTCTTGGCAAGTCTATTCGAGTTTTGAAATTCAAGTGACTCATTCTTTGTGCCATAACCAAGGTGCTCTTCAGGTGACCAGATTGACTTCACCATGAGACATTCTTCATTGGTATATGCCCAATGGGCAACATAAAGACGCCTTTCCGCCGACCAACTAAGACCGCTTTGACTCATTGTCAATTAGTTTGCAGATTTAGCTTTGAATTTTATAGTAAAACCCTTCTGCAAACCTGCTCATGCTAAATAGATTGCATTTCAAATCCTTAACATGTAATACGCTGATTGTTAAAGTTCCCAATTTGACGCTACAAATCCTGAGAGGGATTTAATTCTCCTCCAGCAAATCTGATATCTGGTCCTGTGTTGCAAGCTTTGTAGTCAACCAGATTTGCTTTGTCTCCTGTCATGTGCTTTCCGCATCCACTATCAAATAGCCATTGTGCTTTAGTCCAGGAAGCATTCTGCACACAATGTAAAACAGTGAGATTAGGCTCTCATATCTTTGATGGAACCGCCGAATTAAAAGTTCTTCCAAAGAGGAATCCATTTTTGAATGAATTTCTTTGAAATATGCTTTTGTCTGACAGGAACATAAGGAGGAATTCTTTTTGAATGAAGGTTATCATTAGTAAGAATTATTTTCTTCCTTGGTGTGTCCCTAGGTGCTCCATATGATGCTTTCAGATACCTGTTAGGTTTCTGAGTTTGCTTTTCAGCAAACTTAGCCTTCCTTGCCAGATTTCTTCTAGCCCTGGCATTCAGATTTTCAGTGGCTTGATTTAACTTCCACTTCTGATAATTGCTTTGAGCAATTCTAGCCTTCAGCCATCGTTCTTGCTCCTGCTTGTACTCATGAGCAAGTTGTTTTCCGATGCCTTTGTAGACAATACCGTTTCGAGCACTTGAAGCTATCTGAGATCTTTTCTCAGCAGCTTTGCTAGTCTCTGGTTGATCCAATTTCTTTCCAGAAAAAGTGACATGGGAGAATTTGCCAGCTCCTGCAATTCTACATTTTTGAGAGATATAGCACTGTGGGTGTTTACACTTTTCAGTGTTGTGTTTCTTTTCAGAGACGTACCCAACAGTTTTGTTTTTGACTTGTTTTTCCCACAAAGATTTAGTCGCAACTGCCTTTCCTTTGTCAACTCTTTGTCTTTTCACCGATACTATAGATTGCATGGGAACCGTCTTGCTGAGTACTTACAAATGTTCTCTTTTCTTTACTCTTGTTCAGAGTAATAGAGCAATCTGTCTGAGTATTCAGCCCAAGTCCTTTCTTTTTCAAGGATCTCTTAAGTAAGATTGTACTTCAGTAAGAGTGTCACTAGCTTTGGCATAAGATTGAAAAGATAGTTCTTTCTTCTTGAGTTCCTTGTTTTCAGAAAGAAGATTTTCATAATTCTTTAGTAACTCAGCCATTGCTTCTTCATGTGACTTTTCGCCTCAGATATCCGAGCTTTGAGAAATGCATTTTCAAAGATCCTTTCTCTCGATTCTTTAACTAATTGAGAATTTTCCTTTTCAAGAGAATTCTTTTCTTCTTCAAGGTTTTCGGCTCTAGCTCGGATCATTAGAAATTCTCTTTCATAGATGTTAAGTTCTTTTCTGAGATTTTCTAGATTTTTTATTTCCTCTTCATCACTTTCATAAGTGTAGTCAGAAGTATGTGTTACCTCATCAGCCATAAGACAGTTTTCTATGTTGAGATGTCCGTCCACAATTTCAAAGAACTCCACACATTTCATTCTTCTTGAGGTCAAGTCGATTATATCATGAGTAACTCCACATAGTTCGGTGATGGTAGGTTGAATCATCCGAATTGTCATCTTTAACTGCTTCAACGCCTAGAGCATCCATTGAATTTGGATTTTCTTTCTTTCTTCAGTTAACAAAGCTTTCTGGCTTCTTCTGAAGATTCTTCTATCTTTCTTGTCGCATGTCCTTAGTTTGTTGAGGGCAGGACAATCCTTCTTGAAGTGGCCAGGTTTCTGACAATAGAAACAGATATCTTTTCCAATTTCTGCTTCCTCAGTACATGATGCTTTCTGAGCTGGCTTGTTCAGCGAGCTCTGCATATTTTTGTATTGGTGATAGTTTGAGCCTAGATGCTTTTTCAGCTTCTCTTTGGCTTTTCTTCTCTCAATTTCTCGACTGACAAATTTACTCATTTGCTTTGCAGCAAGAGCATCCTCAGTCTCCTCCTTGCTTTTCTTCTTTCGTAAGTTCCTTATTAACTAGAGCAACATTCTGCAACTTTTCAGTTGTTTGTTCTCTCTGAGTTGTCTCATAGTCAACGGTAGCAAGATGAGAGAAAAGTTCCACTGGAGTGATATTTGGCATGCCTTGGTTGAAATAAAAGAATTTAGTATGCTCCCAGTTGTGGTTAAGACTTCTGACAATAGTCTTAATCTTTTCTGACTGAGAGTATCTATTGCTTTCCCAAGTGTCGCCATATCACTCATAAGAGTGGTAAATCAAATCAAGTTCTTCCAGAGTTTCATGGGACCTTGTTTGAAATTTTGAAATTTCAACTTTAGAACTTCGAACTTGTTTTCCTTGGTTTTCGGCCCGCCGCATTTCTTCAATCATTGCCAGCGACTTTCGCCATTTTAGCACCCCACGCCATAATCGTATGTGCTCGTGTCGATCCGATAATGATGTTACGAGCTTGACCATCCAGACGATTCCTCTTGGCATCTTCCGATGTCCAGAGTTCTCGGGCTTTGTTCGTAAATAACGTGACCAAGAGATCTTCCACTAGTCGACGATCGCTTGTGAAGACCTTCGCTTTGATCTTCGTTCTTCCACTTGAAACCTCCATGACTTGCTTAAGTTGTTGAATGACTATCGGGCCATTCTTTATTACTTTGATCATCTCGCCACTTATGGCTTCAAGGTGGAGCATCATGTTATTTTTCCATTTCTCGTAGTTCTCCGGTTTGAGAACGGGTGCATCACTCGAGACATACCGCACACTTAACACACAAATTAAATAGTCCTCAAAAGTGAACAACGCTCCTTCACCTATCTGGGATTCGGGTTCAAGCGTATCGGTGAACCTCCCGCTCGATACCACTTGTTGGTCCAGATAACGCAAAGTAAAAGACTAGAGGGGTGAATAGTCTTTAAAACTTTTGTCGATAATAAATATTTCTCGATATTCAATAGATATCCGATACTTAGAATCGAAAGGAAGACTTAATAGAGATAAATGTAGAAAGCTTAATAAGTGTGTGTGTGTCAAGTATAAATACGTAAAAGTAAATGACACAAGAAGTATAGTGGTATCCGGAGGTGGCGTAATCCTCCAACTAATCCACTTCGGTCTATCGAGACCTAGAATTCACTAGAATGTATAATTGAGATAACCTTACAAAATCCTATTCTAAGATTCTCAACAATCGGTTCCCAACCAAAAGTTCCCCCGAGTTGTTCCCTAGCTTCTTCACCAAGTACTTCCTATACTCGTAAACCTTTGAGTTGTTCAGCTTCCTAAGCTAAGTACTTCCTATACTAAAAACCTTGAGTTATTCCTTAGTTTTCCAAATCAAGTACTTCCTATACCCAAAGAACCTTGGAGTTATTCCCGATTTTTCAAACTAAGTACTTCCCATCTCCACGCCCGTTTTGGTGTTGGTTTTTGAGTTGTCGATGAGCGCCTTAATAACTTTTCGCTTATTCAGATAGCTCGTGAACTGTTACTTAATACACTTTACAACGTATGGTATCTAGTTCGATTTTATCGACCTAAGTCTTATGATATCTGCTCAAGAGAATAAATCTTTATAGTCGATCTTTTGATTCAACTCCTTCACAGATAGCTTTGCTTGTTTAGGATCAGGACACTTAGAATATGTATCTCTGTCCGTGCATTAAATGCATTGTACTATACTTTTGTCTCAGAGTGTCAACGAATTATGCTTTCAGACGTAGACTAGACTTGTTTTCTGATTCTTTGCATATCCTTATCTTCATTCTTCAGATACCACTTGTTATTTATTGAAACAACTTTTTTTGCAATATATGTTTCTTTTTCAGAAAAGAGTTTAACTCTCAAGGTATCTTATAATATATATCTGTGGAAAATTACCTTGTCTTCAGATATGTATCTCATTTCCCGTGATATCTCTTGTGAGATGCTTTGTTTGAAATCGTTGCGTCACAAGATATCCGCTAAGATATCTGAATAACAGATTTAGTAATCTTGTGCAGTTTTCTTCAAGTCTTCAATAGTTGTTGAGCTTTCTGCTTGGATGTCTTCTTCTTGGTCTTCTCTTCATAAAATAAAAATTACAATTTGAGACCTAACATCCTATACAAGATTAGCTAGACTATCATACTTAGTGGGTTTCCTCTTTTACAATGTTCAAGTGAACCAAGAGTACTAATCACCTTTCTGAGACTAAGATAAGTCATCATGTTGCTGAACAGAATCTAAACAGATATTCTAACAAAATATCTAATGTAATAAATGAGCCTCATCGATCAAGTCGCTTTGGTAAATAGTAGCTACTTCAACAGCCCAACCCAAGAAACAACAATGGTAACAAGGGCCATGGCAAAAAGACCTCCAAGGAGTACTAAGGCTCCAAGGAGAAGACAAGTAAAAGGGATTGAAGAGTCTTCTGAAGAAGAAGAAGAGGAGGAGGAGGAGGAGGAGGAGGAGGAGGAGGAGGAGGAGGAGGAGGAGAAGGAGGAGGAGGAGGCCAAATCAAATCCCAGTGCAATGAAGAAGGCTGCAAAATTTTCACAAGAATTGATCTTGATGATGATGATGAAGAGAATGATGAAGATGAAGCTCCTCTTCACAGAAAAAGAAAAAGGGTTGATACCTATCTGAGCCCATAGCTGCAAAGCCTTTGGCAGCTAAAACACCCTATGGAAATACCAAGTCAATCCAGGGTGGTTCTTCAAGCAATCCCCCAAGGGAAAATTCAAGACAAAGGAGGAACAGGTTGAGAGCTGAACAAAGAAAACTTCAACTACCACTCAGGCCTGAAGAAGCCAAGATTTAGTATGTGAAGACCAACAATGACTCCTCTGCCTACAGGTGCATTAATCAGAAGAATGGCTACTGGATTCTGGAAATCAAGCACTTATTGGTAAATGAAAGATTTCCAGAACCAATCCATAAACAGCTCATGGCATGGAGAAAAGACAAGCCAATCTTGATTAACACCAACCACAAAGCCTGGATGAATTTTGAAGTATTCAAGAGAATAGAATCCATGAAGAAGGACCTCTCTGATGAATGTCCTTATGGAAAGCCAGATGATGTGCACAGAATTCCCAACATCACTGGAACAGGAACAAGAGCAAGACTTTCTGTGGAACCCTATGAGTCCTTCTACTTGACTGAAGATCAATACAAGGGTGACATCAGATATCTGAAGATCATATATGAATACTTCAAGCTATCAGATATCAGAATCGAGCATGCCTGGAAGTGGGAAAAGTATCTGTGGGTCAAACAGTTTGCCAAGAAAAATCCCACCAAAACCTACAAGGAAGTTTGTGGATTTGCCAGAAACACTGAGATGATAGTCAGGACTCTGCTCTTTGACTACTCAGATGATATCAAAAGGTTTGGGGATAGGGAATTTGCAAATTGATCCATAGATCTGCTGATTGAAGACTTGAAGATTTAAAGACTTGAAGACTAGTTTATTAGGATGTCTACTTGGAGCTTGGTTACTCCTGTTGTCCTAATTTAAACTATGTATTTTGTATCTTGCTGACTGAGCTAAAATGTTGTTTTATCTTGTAAAAGTTATCTGTGAACTCTCTTTGTAACATATCTGATGAACCTACTCTCAGATATCAATCTATAAAAGATAACTTGTCAGCAAAGATCACACCTTGTGATTTGGTTGATGTTTACTTTCTGCACTTATTTGAAAGAATTGAAAGATCTTATGAATTGATTAAGTGGTGGATTGTTTCCTCATCCAGATTTGTAATAGGTCAGATAGTCATCGTTGACTGATCAAAATGGGGGAAATTTGTTAGGAATATCTGTTTAGATTTTGATCAGCAATCTAATGACTTATCTTAGCTGTTTAGGAAAATCACTAAGTATGATAGTCTAGCAAATCTTGTATAGGATGTTAGGTCTCTGAATGTAATTTTTATTTTCTGAAGAAGACCAAGAAGAAGGCATCCAGTAGGAGAAGTTCAACTATAAAATGAAGTTTTAAAGACTGCACAAGATTGCTGAAGACAAAGGTTATCAGATACCGATGTCCAGATATCTTGAAGAAACTAGTGTTTCAATAAATAAGTGTTGCAAAAGATATCTGAGAATACAAAGAACGAGGAAAAGTGCCCACAGATATCTACACTCAGAAACCTTGGATAAAGATTATGTTTCCGGGAAACAATATATTTTTAACAAGTGATATCTGGAGTTGTGATAGTCTCTGCAAAAGGACGTGCAAAGCTTCAGAAAGCATGCATAGTTTCGTTGGCACTACAGGACAAAGTATAGTATGATTAAAATTAAACAAAAAAAATGTCTGAACAAAAACGGTAGTCTCTGAAGAAGAAGACAAACGTGCAACAATACTATACTCAGATATCAATAGTTTGAATTTGATTTAAGCCTAATGGATACTATTCAAACGGTACTCAAATTCATCTATAAATATCAACACTTAGATTGCTTGAGCACACACACACAGAACTTACCCAAGAACACTGAATACTCACACAAGCTCTCTCAAGCATACTACTTACCTTCAAGCTTTCTGTTGCGACCAAAGCTCTTGATTCTAAGTAGCACAAAAGTTCTAAGTGTCCTGATCCTTAACAAGCATTGTTATTTGTGAAGGAGTTGAATTAAGATTTCATATCTGAGATTCATTCTCTTGAACACTTATCATAGACTTGGGTCAGTAAAGAACAAGATACCATACATTGAAAAGTTTATTAAGTATACTTGATTCATAGAGCTATCTGCATAACTGAACAAGTTATTAAAGAAGCTCACCTGACAAACTACCTTAACCAACACCTTAATCGGCGTGGAGTACAGGAAGTACTTAGTTTGGGAAACTAAGGAATAACTCCAAGGTTATCGAAAGATAGGAAGTACTTAGTTTGGGAAACTAAGGAATAGCTCAAAAGGTTTCGAGTATGAAGTACTCAATGAGAAAGCCGGGGAATAACTAAGGGGGAACACTTGGTTGGGAACCTATTGTATTTAGGAATCGAGAGAAGATACTTGTAAGGTTACCTCAATTGTCTGTCTTAGTGGATTCTAGGTCTGAGAAAGGCCGAAGTGGATTAGTTGAAGGATTACGCCACCTTCAGATACCACTATAAAGACTTGTGTTATTTACTTTCTGCAATTTATTACTTGCTTTATTTACCTTGCTAAGTTTTTACACATATCTTGCTGAGCACGTGCACTTATCACATAAAGTCTTCCGCTCTCTGAAAATAAGTATCAGATATCTTCACAGATATCTGAGAAATTGTGTTTATCGACAAAAGTTTGAAAAAGACTATTCACCCCCTCCCCCTAGTCTTTTACTTTGTCGTTATCTGGACCAACAGTATGCAAGAAAAGAGAAGGAATAAAGGATGGAGAAATGCATGTTCATAGAAATAGGATTATTAAGAACTAAGGAATAAAAAGGAAATGAGAGAAATAAAATGTGAAGAAATTAAGTAAAAAAGGAGATAAAGTAAGATATTAATGTAAGAAAAGGTAGTAAAAAGAATAGAAGAAAATGAGGAAAAGGACAGTAGGAGAACAAAAATGCAACTAGAAAATGTTTAACTTTACTCAATGAGACTATCACATTGCCACTGTGACACATTAGAATATGATCTTAATGTTTCAGATATACCATATAGACATTATGAAATTTTCAGGGTGGGCTTGAGCCCATCTAAGCCCAAGCATAGGTCCGCCCTTGGATATACTAGTGTATCTGCTCAGGCAGATGAATATGATTATGAACCAAGGAGAAAAATTCGAAAACTACTTGGAGATGCCAATCTTAAAGCCTCTGAGATAAATAATTCTGCTAACCACGTCATAACGCAGCAGGAGCGTTGCCAATTCTGTTTCGGAAGTCCATCTCTACCCAAGCATTTAGTCGTTTCCATTGCAAACTTTACATACCTATCACTACCTTAACGCCAGTCTGTCATTTCGGGACATTGTGGAATTTTAACCTTGCAGGTAACTAATCAGTGTTGGAATTTTAGTGAATGATTGAGCTTTCAATTCATTCGATGAATTGGTCAATAGGGCCCAACACGTCGGAAACAAGCATTCCGTGTAAGCGTGTATCTCGTTGTTAAAACGAATTACACTTTATGTATTAAGTCACTAAAATCGCCAAGTGGTGAAAGGGAGATTAATGTATTAAGTGTGTTTGATCAATACATAAATGAGTTAAGTCATCTTAAACATGAGGCTTCGTAATCCTATGTGCTAAAATTCGGGTTAAAGAGCTAAGTAATCGAAAAGAAAGAAGAAAAATTCAAAGAAAAAGCTGAAAACACTGTAGCTCACCGCGGTGAGCTCATTTTTCACTGTTGCTCACCGCGGTCTACTTAAGCCAAAACTTTGTTTCGGTTCCGAGACCGCGGTGAGGTAGGGCTCACCGCAGTGAGCCCTGTTTGCGTCTGAACAGGCGCGATTTTCTCAGAAATTCGAATTTTTCCTTGTCTTTTCATGAATGGAAACTTTCCTTGAGTTGAATAATTGTGTCCCTTTCAACTAGTGTCTATTGAATGAAGAGTTAACAAACTAAGGTTCCATACTTGCTTTCTTTCCTCCTGCTCTTTGTGCAGTCTTACACACTCAAACTAAGGTTCGTCAGACTTGGCTATCGGAGTGCAACCTAGCCATTTAAGAGATGTTTTATCCAGAAGATCAAGCAACCGTGTGCACCAAGGGACAATAAAGTCTTAAGGAGAGATAGTCAACCATCGACTCTTCTCGCTTTCTTCTTATCTATTTCCATACCCACATATACCTACCATATTTCCTACAATCTTAAGACTTTATCTGTTATTGAAAGTACCTGAAGATGTCAACATCATTGAATGACGCTGCTGGTGGAAGAAACTTCAAAAACTGGAGGCAAAAGATGAAAGGGGCTTTCGATGCTTAGTCGCACAGAGACATTCTCTGTAAGATTTACATTTTGAATTGTCTTTCAGATTCTCTTTACTCTATTTACTGTATTGTCTCTTCCACCAAATCCCTTCGGGAATTGTTGGAAAAGAAGTATAGTTCTGAAGTTGCTGGCATGAAGAAATTCATGGTAGCAAAATTTCTGAAATTCAAAATGGTGGACTCCAAACCTGTGGGGTTAAGTTGAAGAATTCCAAATGATTTTGCATGACATGGCATCTGAGAACTTGAAACCCAATGAATCCTTCTTGGTGGCTACTTTAATTGAGAAATTACATCCTTCTTGGGATGAATTTTCAAGTTACTTGAAGCTTAAATCCAAGGAGATGAAGTTGGAAAACCTTATTATCAAACTCCAGATTCTGGAGGATAATAGGAAGGCTTTGAACAAAGGTAAACAACCCCTTGATGCAAAGGCGCACTTGGTTGAGACCAAGGGTACACCTTCTACGGTGGATAGGACTTTAGAATTCTCCGCAGTTGTGCTTGAAGCAAACTTGGTGGAAAATTCTGGAGCCGGGTGGTTAGACACCGGAGCTACTCGCCACATATGCTCTGATAAAAGTGTCTTCTCGAACTACACTCCGATGAGCGACAAGAGACTGATCATGGGAAACCATGCAAGCTCTGAAGTGGCCGGTGTTGGAAGCGTGGTCCTCCAAATGACTTCTGAGAAGACGCTTGTTCTCAAAGAAGTATTTCATGTCCCGGACATGAAGAAGGACTTGGTTTCAGGATCACTCTTGGTGAAGGCTGGCTTTAAGTTAGTCTTTGAATCTGGGAAGTTTGTAATCACCAAGTTTGGTGAATTTTGTTGGAAGAGGTTACGTCGCAGATGGGTTCTTCAAGTTGAATGTAAACTCTGTGATGCATAAGTCAATAAATGGGAAGAATGTTTCTTCTTACCTTGTTGAGCAACCTGATTTATGGCATTATAGATTAGGACATGTCAACTACAACTCGTTACAAACTCTTACGAGACTCGAGTTGTTGCCTGGTATCAACTTTAACAACCATCAGAAATGTGGGGTGTGTGTTGAAGCAAAACTCAAAAAGTCTCCCTTTCCCTCTGTGGAAAGAAGTATTTCCCCTCTCGAATTAATCCATATTGACTTATGTGATTTGAAATTCATGCAAACAAGATGATGAAAGAAATACATTGTGACATTCATAGATGATTGTATAAGGTATTGTTATGTGTATTTGCTGAGAAGCAAAGATGAGGCCTTAGAGGCTTTCAAAAAGTACAAAACTGAAGTTGAGAACCAACTTACTGCGCGTATCAAGTCAATACGTAGTGATCGTGGTGGGGAATATGGAGCTCCATTTGAAGAATGGTGTGCTCTAGATGGTATCATTCATCAAACAACAACCCCCTACTCTCCTTAATCGATTGGAATTGATGAACGCAAAAACAGGACATTGAAGGAGATGATGAATGCTATGTTGTTGAATTCTAGACTTCCTCAGAATTTGTGGGGTGAGGCCATTCTAATGGCTAATAAGATTCTTAACAGAATTCCCCGGAAGAAAAGCAACAAAACTCCATATGAACTATGGAGAGGACACCCCCCCCCCCCCCCCATCTTACAAGATGTTCAAAGTGTGGGGTTGCTTGGCAAATGTGGAAGTACCCAAGACAAAGCAGGTTAAGATTGGTCCCAAAACTATAGATTATATTGCATTTTCCTAGGATATGCAAATAATAGTAATGCTTATCGATTCTTAGTCCATCGGTCTGAGATATGTGATGTACATGTTGGAACAATCATAGAATCAAGGAATGTTGAATTCTTTGAAGACACGTTTCCTAGGAAGGAAAAGAAGGACTTGGCTTTCTTTAAAAGTCAAGTTGGTGAACTTGGTGAGAATGCAAATTCTGGACCAAATGAACTCGATGGATCAAATGTGCGGTCTTCCTCTTCTAGCATTTTACCTAGTTCAATCCAAGAGATAACCAAGGCTCATGTTCTTGAATCTAGTGACTTCCCTCAATCTGGCTCACCAACTCAAGAGAATACAAAGGCTCATGATGTTGCCAGAGGAAGAAATCGATCTAGTAGTTCAATGCAAGAGAATTCCAAGGCTCATGACATTGAACCAAGACGTAGCAAAAGGGCTAGAAAGAAGAAAGAATTTGGTCCTGATTTTCTGACCTTCTTGGT
This sequence comes from Plantago major, assembly GCA_026545765.1. Lineage (NCBI taxonomy): Eukaryota > Viridiplantae > Streptophyta > Magnoliopsida > Lamiales > Plantaginaceae > Plantago > Plantago major. The sequence goes on from CM048841.1 coordinate 85,213,107, forward strand.
GGAAAATGACCCGAAGACAATCAAGCAAGCATTGTCAACTCCTGAGGCTCCTCTTTGGAAGGAAGCCATAGAGAGTGAATTTGGGTCCATCCTGCAAAATCACACATGGGTATTGGCTAACCCCCCTCCAGGGATTAAGCCTTTAGGGTGCAAGTGGATTCTGAAGCGAAAGCTTAAGACGGATGGAACAATTGACAAGTACAAGGCCAGATTGGTGGTATAGGGGTACTGTCAAAAGGAAGGTCTAGACTACTTCGACACATACGCTCATGTGTCTTGATTAACTTCCATAAGAGTATTTATAGCCATTTCTGCTTTGCATGACTTAGAAATACATCAAATGAATGTTAAAATGGCTTTCCTCAATGGTGAATTGGAGGAAGAAATTTACATGGAACAACCTGAAGGGTATGTAGTTCCAGGACAAGAGGGCAAAGTTTTCCGCCTTGTAAAATCATTGTACGGGCTGAAACAGCTCCTAAACAATGGCATGATAAATTTGACAACTCGTTATTGTCAAAAGGATTCTCAATAAATGAATGTTACAAGTGAATTTACGTGAAAGGGGATTCCAATTCCTTCGTGATGATTTGTCTGTATGTGGATGACTTGCTCATCACAGGTAGTAGTCACAAGTTAATCCTTGAGACTAAATCCATGTTGAAAAATCTTTTTGACATGAAGGACATGGGAATCACTGATGTGATTCTAGGAATTAAGATTTCCAAGACTTCTGATGGTTTGGTACTTTCGCAATCTCATTACATTGAAAATGTATTGAAGAGATTTGAAGTTCATGGTTTATCACCATTGAAAGCACCAATGGATATGAGCAAGAACATTTCTAAGCATCGGGGTTCTCCTGTGTGTCAAGATAGGTATGCGCAAGTTATTGGCTGCCCAATGTACATTGCTAACTGTACACATCCTGACATTGCTTATGCTGTCAACAAGTTGGCAAGGTTCACACGCAATCCAGGATTCGACCATTGGACAGCGTTGGAAAGGATATTGAGATATCTAAAACGCACGCTTAAGTATGGTCTGCATTACTCCAGATATCCTGATGTGTTAGAAGGGTTTTTTTATGCTAATTAGATATCTAATATTAAGAACTGCAAGTACACTAGTGTGTATGTTTTTACTATTCGTGGTGGAGCAGTGTCTTGGATATACTCCAAATAAACTCTGATTTTCAGTTCTACCATGGAATCTAAGTTTATTGTTTTAGACAAAGCTGGAGAAGAAGCGGAGTGGCTCCTTGAGTTTTTGGAAGATATTCCTTGTTGGGATAAACCCGTGCCTTCAGAAACGATTAACTGTGACAGTGAATCTGCACTTGGAAGAGCACGAAGTAACATGTACAATGGCAAGTCTAGACACATACGTCGTAGATATAAGACCATTAGAGAATTGCTCTCAACGGATGTTATTTCTTTGGATTATGTGAAATCTAAAGACAATATTGTTGATCCGTTAACGAAAGGCCTTTCAGGGGGAGCAAACTCTGTTTCTGTATAGGGGAATGGGGCTAAAACCCATGTCTTAAAGAATCCTTGTGGTGGTAACCCAACCATACTGACTAGAGATCCCAAGAATTTGGTTCAATGTGGAAAACTAAGCTGTAAGGATTCGTCGAGCGCTTCGAGGGTGTTTTTGCAACACTAAGAAGTATGAGCACTTCGGATTATGTCACTTTTGACTATAACTCCAAAGCCTATTCCCACGTAAGACATAAGTGCTACCTACAGAACGGGTAAATGGTGAGTTCATGGAACTCTTAATGATTCTCAAAGTTTGAAGTTTAAATGGGGTATTGGCAGGATACTCTTGTTGAGAAGTCACCTATGCAAGTGTGAGGACTGGCCGCCTCAAACTAGAAACACACTTGTGAAACCAGGCGTGTCCATGGCCACAACGGACAAATTATAAGAACCTGAAACGAGTGTAGGGTTATATTAGTGTGGGTACTTTTGTCTTGGTATACACAAGACGCCGATCGGTTCAAGGCATCACGTCCACCGTGTGACAAGTATATCCGAAGGTATTCCACTAGGGAAGATTCAAAGCCGAAAGCTATCTATCCTGATGCTATTATAATCCGCCGGTAAGGTGCATGTGCATCAATTCCCTTTCATGTGGGGATTGTTGGAATTTTAGTGAATGATTGAACTTTCAATTTATTCGATGAATTGGTCAATGGGGCCCAACACGTCGAAAACAAGCATTCCGTGTAAGCGTATATCTCATTGTTAAAACGAAATACACTTTATGTATTAAGTCACTAAAATTGCCAAGTAGTGAAAGCGTGATTAATGCATTAAGTGTGTTTGATCAATATATGAATGACTTAAGTCATCTTAAACATGAAGATTCGTAATTCTATGTGCTAAAATTCGGGTTAAAGAGCAAAGTAATCGAAAAGAAAGAAGAAAAATTCAAATTCTGGAGAAAAAGTTGAAAATACCGTAGCTCACCGCGGTGAGCTCATTTTTCACTGTAGCTCACCGCGGTCTACTTAAGCCGAAACTTTATTTCGGTTCCGAGACCGCGGTGAGGTAGGGCTTGCGTCTGAACAGGCGTGGTTTTCTCAGAAATTCGAAATTTTACATGTCTTTTCATGAATGGACACTTCCCTTGAGTTGAATAATTGTGTTCCTCTCAACTTGTGTCTATTGAATGAAGAGTTAGCACCTTTAGTGGAAGGATATAACTCTTGGGAAAGATCACCAAACAAGTATAAATATGTGAAGAAGTTCTCCACAAGAACACATATCACATTCCATACTTGCTTTCTTTCCTCCTGCTCTTTGTGCATTCTTACACACTCAAACTAAGTTTCGTCAGACTTGGCTATCGGAGTGCAACCTAGCCATTTAAGAGAGGTTTTATCCTGGGAGACTGCCGTGTACACCGTAGCGGGGAAATAAAGTCTTAAGGAGAGATAGTCAAACTAGCGACTCTTCTCGCTTTCTTTCTTCTCTACTTCCATACCCACAGATACCTACCATATTTCCTACAATCAGTTCTGATATCATCCATGTTACCACCTTGTTTTCTGTTAATGCAACTTGCTTTTGGGCTTCTATTGCTGTTTGTATGATATGACTGGTTTAAGTTGTTGCTCTAGATATTCTCTATGTTAACAGCTTGTTTTATGTTGATGTGACTATAATTTGGGATTGTGTTGAGGTTCTTATGGTATAACTTGTTTACATTCTTGCTCTAGATATCATCTATGTTAACAGATTGTTTTCTGTTAATGTGACTGGTTTAAGTTCTTGCTCTAGATGTCATCTATGCTAATAGCTTGTTGTCTATTAATGTGACTTGAGTATGGGATTGTATTGATGTTCGCATGATATGACTGATTTAAGTTCTTGTTCTACATGTCATCTGTCCTGTCCTAATGTTTTCTGTTAATGTGAATTGAGTTGGGGATTTAATTGGCCTGGCTGTGGTTCGTACGATAAGACTTGGTTATTTACCCTTTTTATTATGACTGCTGATATATTCAATCCATGATCTTGCTTCTGTTATGTGTTGAAAGTCACTATGTCGGAATCAGAATCACTATGTTGTAATGATAATTTCAATTGTGTTGATTCCTTTTAGACTGTTTCCAGATTCCAGTAGCATATAATCTTAGTGCTAGAATTTTCATCTTAAGATCTATGTTAACAGCTTGTTTTCTGTTAATGTGACTTGCGTTTGTGATTGTATCCGTATGGTATGACCAAGTTAATTGACCTTTTTTATGTTAACCACAGATATCGCCAATTCTTGATTTAGTTTCTGTTATTGTGTGCTGAATATCACTTCGTTGCAATGAGAATTTCAATTGTGTTAATTCCTTTAGGCTGTATCCACTACCATAGCCATATAACCTTAGAATGTACTGGTAATTTTCATCTTAATAGATCTATGTTACCTGATTTTGCTTCTGTCATGTACTGAAAATCACTATTGTTGCAATGATAAATTTAATTGTGATTTCTTTTTACTATTTCCTCTAGCAAGTAACCTTGAAATGCACTCTGATAATTTTCATCTTGATACACCATAAGAAGCGCTTTTTCGGTTGTAGTTGCAGAGACATTGACATGATTCTGTAATTTTACTTTCCTGAAGAGCCACATGACATCCACATAGTTCAGTAGTTCATGCTAAGTAGTAAAGATGTGTTCTACCTAGCTCACTTTTTTATGCAACACCTGCTGTTTTTTTAAGGTCATTAAAACTTATCTTGAATTTTCACCTTTGCAGCATGAACTGTCCACAAGAACCGTTGATGATAATGTCTGGGATGAATTTCGCAACTTCAAGAAGTGCCTGATAATGATGTTCGCAAAGCAAGAAAAGGATGTGGTGTTCTTGGAGACAGTGATGGGTTTGGGGCAGCAGAAACGCCACTGCATGGTGGAGTGTATTCCTTTACCTCGTAAAATTGCAAAGCAGGCTCCTGTTTTCTTCAAGAAGGCAATTGATGAAGCTGAAGATGAGTGGAGTCAACACAATGCCAAGAAGTTGATCGACACGAGTGCAAAGGGTCTTAGGGCTTCAATCCCGGAAAACTTCCCATATTTCCACGTTGAATTCGGGCTTAACAGAGGATTCGTTCATGTGATTGACAATGAGAGAGAGTTTTAAAGTAACTTTGGGATGAATGTAATTAGAGGTATGCTGCATACACCTGCTGAGGACATGCATCGGCATCAGAGGCAAGAGTCTGTGGAATTGCAGCGGAAAGCTGTTGCATCTTTTTCACAAGGATGGGAGCCGTTCGATTGGTCAAAACAGCTGGGCTAGTTCTGATGGCATTTTATATTACCAGAGAACTTGTTATGTTAGAATATGCGAGGAGCCGTTCTATATGGTATTCTGCTCTTTCATTATCACTAGCCATTTATCAACTCAATATATAAAATGTCGTTTGATCGAAATGCAGAGGCTTATCATCAGCAATCCTGCTAGAGGAGGAACATTTATCCTCTCTTTTACTGTACAAACTGAAACTAATTACTGCAAATCTTGCAGGTGAAAATTTTGGATAGAAAACTCATATATTTAATTAAAATCTTTTTACATCGAATTTTCTACCAACTTTGACAATAAATAATCGCTGCGTAATTAAATACCACTATATATTACACCAAATAACATAAATGAGTCATTTTTCTAGTGAGACTGCCAAAAGAAAAACTAAGGCCATCTCCAACCATCAAACTCTATCAAACTCTATCAAACTGACACGTCATCATTCCACTAACTATAAACTCTATCAAACTATTCATCTCCAACCCCCAAACTCTATCATACTCACTTTTTCATTTTTTTTTTCTCATTTCTTCTAAAACTACACTATTCTTTTTTCATTTCTTTCAAAACTTTATAATTCATACTTCATAATATTTGTTTTAAATTTCGAAAATAAAAAATACAATACTTAATAAAAATATAACACTACTTTAGATAAAAGAGTACATTACATAAAATTAAAACACTACATGAAATTATCGTTTGTATATTTTCAACATTTTTAATTATCGTTTATGTGTTTTCATTTTTATAATTTGTAACCCTTTATTTTCTTGAAGTGCATTTATTTTATGTAAGTTCTTTTTTTAGTGAATTCGAATATATTAAATATATGAAACGTAAAAAAATATATTACAAATGAAATCGGAAAGAAAATAAAATGTGAAATAGAAAGAAAAAAGGAGGAAAAAAAACAAATAAAATAAAATAAAGGAGAAACGAACAAAAGCAAAATCAAAAAATTAAAAAAAAAAAAGGAAAATGGATGGATTAAGTTTGTTAGCATCAAATGAGTTTGATGGATTTTCCATCAAACTCATGGTTGGACCTCCAATCAAACGTTTGATGGAGTTTCAAACACTCCATTAAGCGGGCGTTGGAGAAGGCCTAAATGAGTATACTTATGGTGAACCATTTGGAATATTCTACTAAATCAAACTTGACATGATTATTCGCAGAGGGTGCGTCTCAATTAAAGGCATTGATGGAAATATTTATTTGTGTGACAAGATTTTGCTAAAAATCACATGTCACGGTCGGAAAGTCATGGTGCTTGTTTTGCATTTCCAACTTTTATGCCAATGATACTCGGTATGTGTTAGTAGTATATTTTAGCTCCTTCACACTATATTACTTGTCCCAATCCATAGTTTTCAGGAACAAAATTAATTGTGACATTTATATCATATGAAAGTATCAAATAAATGATATTTCATCATGTATTTTAAAAGAACTATCATCAATTCTACAAAAATCTGACCAAAAGAAAACAGCTTTATGTACCAAGAGTCCCATCACTAAATTATTGAAAAGAGCTGATGTAGGAAAAGTTTAAATTGGCAGCTGTGGTTGACTGGAGCATTCATTTGGTTGCGATGATGCATCCACTTAATAGTGTTCTTCAGGAATTACCTCGGACTAAAAACTGAATGGACATATACTTTGAACGATAAAAGCAAACATACTGTTTGTTTCGCGCTAAGTTATAGTATAACTGTGTGTTTGTGTTTGGTATGGATTAAGTTCGAAATGAAAAATAACTGAACGAGTTGAGGTTTAAAAGTATTGACATTTAAAGCCGAACTAAATTTATATAGTTTGACTATAAATACAAAATAGGTTAGAGTGTCAAACTTGGCCACTATAATTAACATAGAGTAAAAGAATTTGCAGAGTACTTGGAAGTATATAAAAACCTTGAATAGCATGCAGGGGGTTGGTCTGGGAGTGGGCAAATGTAATGTTTAATTATCACTTAGATCGCATTCGAACAGAAAATTTCGGCCAACCATGTGATAGATTATCGATAGATAGATAGATAGATAGATATGCCTCAAATTTTTGTTCGTAACAATTAACACTAGATTAAAACTATAAATCTCTCAACCAACATTTTAATTTAATTATGCATCCTTAGAGATAACTATCATTCGTGCGGCAGCTTAATTAATACTACAATACAGTATATTGGAATCACATATAAAAACACCGCAGAGTTTTGGACTATTCAACTTGAACTTCGGCTCGTGCTTTCATATAGTAATTTTTTCCTAATTGGATCGATTCTTACTTTACCATTTATTATTGTATTCACATAATCCAGTGGCGCAGCAATAGGTTTGATCCTTAATATTAGAGAGTTAATGCAAGGTTTTGAAGCCACTAACATGACCTTAGCTTTGCATGCCGAGAAGAGAAGGCGAGAAACCAATCAAGCTGCGGATGTTGTAGTTAGATTCGAACTCACACGAGCAATTTTTGCTTTCACAACCCAGTCTTTCCCTAGAAACTCGATTAGGTTTTGTGACCGGAATGACTTAGTCGTTTTATTGTTCAAGACATTTATAGTTCATTTTGTCGTCGTGTTATTTATGTTATGGTTGTTGTTTCGAACGTTTGTACCTTAGACGTTTCATAATCTAATACTCCAAAATTCTAGTTGACTACAAGATTTTAATTAGTGCTTCATTTCTTCTGAACGCATCACAACCTGGGGAATTTTGTTCACTTCCGTAATTCCATCCCGACATCCATTATTGATTTTGCTCCAAACCTTAATTTGTTGATACCTCTAATTATTTTCAAGAATCACCCTGTGGAGTATGAGATATTTTGGCAGCAATGAATGAAGTACGAGTTTGTTTTGTGTGTCATGTCATTCTATTAGAGGAAAAACTATATGGTAGTTCATCTAGTTCTGACTTTATGTACTGTCCTGGACATCCCTCCATACCCAAATGCTGTGACCTTTGGGTGCAGTTTATCCAATGTGATCATCGTGTGTAATGGTATGTATCTAGTAACATCCCATATCTTACTTGGTGTGGTCTTTTTTTTTTTTTTTTTTTCCCTTCCTTCAAGAATTACAAAATTTTGTGATAGTCATATGTTAGAATATCACACGTCACTTGTGATAAGATCATACAAACAACATATAAGTTGCATAGCCTTCTCCCCTTAATAAGGTATTTTAAGGGGATGATGGCCCAATTTTTTATGGTATCAGAGCAGACCCAAGTTGATGATGGGTGCCCGGACAAATGATAATTTCGACTTGTTCAAAGATGGTAATGTGACAATGAAATGTGCGATATAGCATACTTTTAGACCCTCGTTTTTTGCCCTATATATAATATTTGTGTTGTTTTATGGTCATTTACCAACTTTGCATGTTTTATGCAGGTCATGATCGCGGTTTTGAGGATTTGCACGATTTCAGGCACCAAAACGGCATAATTGTGCCAAATCGAGAGAAGGAAGCAAATACACCGGATCAACCATTGCACGGAGTTCGAGGAGTCAAAACATGTCATGCGACCAACCGATGCGAAGATAATTGAAGATGGAACAACTTTGTAGAATACTACTTTTTGAGGAAACGGAGTTACGAAGCCCGAAATTGAAGAACGAAGAAAACAAATTCGAAGCTGCAAAAATCGAAGATGGCGGCCACCAGGGAACCGCAGAAGGGCCCACTGCAGCCACCTGGTGGCCGCAGTCATGCTCCTTCTCCTGGGTTGTTCTGTTAGCCCGTCAGTCTGAGGCCCGCCTTCCTAAACCCTCCTTATTGAAGAATGGCGGTTTAGAGGTCGAAATTTCACCTATAAATAAGACCTCAGAGGTCTCAGATTTCACACCGCTCACAAGACAGCTCTCCACGGGAGAGATCAGTCATCGGAGAAGTGAAACCCCAACTCACCGGGCCAGCACCCGTAAGGAGCAAACACTGTGAGCAAAGACGAAAACATCAAGATAATCAGAGACTAAGCTTTTTCTTCCTTTCTTCGTAGATTTAAATTACTGTTCTTCAATTACTATGAGTAGCTAATTTCCTTATGTAAAGGCGAAACGTCGTAACTCTGCTTTTGCTACTTCTTTACATACCGTGATATGTTAATGGAATAATTATTTGACATAAACCGTGGTTATACAAATCTATACATCCTTCGTGGTGTGATGTTTTGCTGAGTGACACAGTAGTTTCATTGAACTGAGTAGGGGTACTCGTGCCGACTGCGCCTTAGCACCATAGTATTATGCCCTGCTGTCGTTAGAGGTAACTGCGTAGGATTTTAACTAGGAAGTTGGGAGTAGCATAGAAGAGGGAGGTTGAGAAACATTTACACCTGTCAACTATTGATTTACAAACAAAACAATTTAGGGTTTATTGCGAACTGATCTTTCTGTCTGAGATAAGAAACTGTTTATTTTTTTGCATTCAAATTTGCTTGTTCCTATGCTAAGTGTCCGTGGAGAACGACATCCCGAGTCAACTTTCCGCTATAAAATGTGAATTTGAGGACTTCCGACTTATAAATTTAATCTTGATTGTATTTGGAGATTACAGGTTCTACAACGGAAAACGAGATCTCTGAGTGCACATCAGATGGCTATTATGATTCCACGTGTAGAGCCGAGTAACCGCGACCTACTCGTGAGGGGCCGTGTTAGAATATCATACATCACTTATGAGAAGATCATGCAAGCAACATATAAGTTGAATAATCTTATCCCCTTAATAAGTATTTTTTCCTATATGTTCAATAAACCTGCACTATGCTGCTACAAATATTATATGTTCAATAAGCATATTTAAACATGTAATTCTTATATTTAAACATGGGATGTTCTAACAAAACTTGCTTTTCCAAAATACAATATTTTATATACAGAGAGAATCATAGTCATAGATTAACAACTTGCCCGGTACATTCATATGTATTACAAGTTGCGATACTACATGCATACTTTCATTTCCTAAAGAAGTCTTCCCAATTTAACTATTTCGGTCAACCAAATTCAACCTTAACTACAAATAAATGTTAAAATATTACTGCAATATGAGTAAGCACTCCAAGTATACACCCCAAACATACAAATCAAAGTTTCTTTTGTGACTACTTGGTGACGAGTGACGACATAAGTAGCGTACTATCTTTGTTGATACTAATGTCAAATTTATACAAAACGTTGACAGTCCTATTGGACTCCCAGTAGAACGAAGCTGGAGAGTTCAAAATCCTGTGAAAAGTTGCATGATACGATAATGTTTTCCTACCTTTATGAAATTGATGCAATTATATTAATCCACACCACGTATTGGTCCAACATGTATTGCATGTACTCAATATTTGCTTCTAAATATACTTTTTAAAGGTGTTTGTTAAATATGTTAGTCATGAAATACATATATATGGCGAACTTTTCTAAATTTTAAAACTCTTTTCGACTGAGAGAGCAGTTACATTGTTAGGTTTACAATCAAAATCTGGTGAAATTTGTTGACCTTAAACTGCGAGATTTTATTCGATTATATCTAGTAACGGAGGAGATCTAATGGATTTAGTGTTTCAATTCTGAACCAAACCACATATCTTTTGTCGTTATTGTTTACAAATCTCTGATTGATTGTGGTGATTACAAACTTGTGTCGTATTTCAATTGAAGACTCTATTAGAAGAAGGTTAACGTTTGAGAACCTGTTTGTTGATATTAATGTCAATTTTCTTCAAAACGTTAACCGTCCTATTGGACTTCCAGTAGACAATACGAACCTGGAGCATTCAAAATCTTGTGAAAATCTGCATGATATGATAATGTTTTCCTAGTTTTATGAATTTGATGCAGTTATAATCCACACCACGTACTGTTCCAACATGCAATCAACATTTGATCTTGAATATACATTTTAAAGGTGTTCGTTAAATATGTTAGTCTTGGAATACATATACGTGGCAAACTTTTCTAAATTTGAAAACTCTTTCTGACTGAGAGAGCAGTTACATTGTTAGGTTAGGTTTACAGTCAAAATCTAATGAAGCTGTTGACCGTAGACTGCGTGATTATATTCGATCGTGTATCTTGTAATAAAGGAGATCTAGTGGATTTAGTGCGGATCACATTCCATTTCAAACCAAACCACGTAACCGTCTTGTCGTTTTATTGCTTATTAATCGTTGCTTAATTGTGGTGATTACGAACTTGTCTTGTATTCAGTCGAAGATTCTATAAAGAAGGTTAACGTTTGAGAACCTCGATAAGGATGAAAAATCTAGCTACCAACCATGTTGACAAGTGACAACTTATTGGTACAAATGGAGTGGTAAAATGGGAAGAACTTTAAATGCCTATAGGTGGTGATTGAGTAAGAATGAGCTGTACATTGGGAATCTATACTTTACATGGGCAGTTTGGGGAAACAACAAGGCAAGAAGCAGGGTTCCTCCTCTATAAAACCCGGTTCACGCCACTCTCACTAGTCACTACTACAACTCTACTAGAGCTACTTCACTTGCTTAGCATTCTCCAATGGCTGCAAAGTTGCTTCCCTTGCTGCTTCTTTATCTTTTCTTCATCTCTCAGGTAACTTTTGCAACTTATTTACTCATTTTTTAGCTCAATTTTAGGCCTGTTTGGTTGAAGTTAGTAATTAACTTAATTCTGTTTTCTTGTAACACAGGTCTCGTCTGATTTGGAGTCCAATGAAGAACCTAAGGTTCACTTCTCTCTATGTGATCCAAACATCATTCTCTATATCTTGCCTGTTGAGTGTTCATAGAGTTTTACTACTTGTTTAATCCATGTAAAAAAATGGTTCAAGGTGGCAATGTTGTTGTTGATTTGTTTTATCTCCATGTTTTTTAACTTTTTTGTTGTAAAAAAGGCTGACAATTAATTAATTATTACTAATTGTTTTCTTTCGTTTTACACCTTTCAGATGTTCAATGGCCGAGCTGCTGACAGAAACCTGGTGCAAACCATAGGTCTGTAAATTCGCATATACAACACACACTTTAAATTTCACTCAAAATTTAGTCATACAAAAATGTCTACAAAATATTTCATCATTTTAAAACCCATTTCTCACCTACAGATGTACTTGAAAGTTGGAACCGCAGATTAAAAACTCATAACGATAATTTATGAAGTACAAAATGTTTAAATTAGCTTTTTTGTTCATTTCATACTAACGATCTAAAACATCAAGACTTTTTAATACTTTTTATTCCGTTTAGTTGAGATTTTAAATCATGCGTCAAACTATTTGAATTTTGCGTATCAATTTTTGTCGGAAGTGTCCCTTTTTCCAGCAAAATTTGGTTGGTCCTGCTAATAAAGTTACAAGCTTGAGCTCATGAAATATTTAAAACATTCATTCAAAAAAATAAAAAAATTAGTACATTCCATTAAGGAAAAACTTGACATTATTATTATTCTCAGACTCAATTAAGAGCATTGATGATTCTCCACCAATCTTTCATCGTACACGGTGATGCTACACACACAATTGGAAATTTTTATTTATTAGAGGTGTTATTGCTCACAACCACATGTCACCGTCTATATGGATTCCTAACTCATTTTGTGTCACGTTTCATGTTTACGATTTTAAAATTAAACGGTATTCTATAACTGATCACTATGTGTCACGTTTCATGTTCATGATTCTAAAATTAGATGTACGGTATATTTAATACACTAAGTTAATTTTTGAACGTACCGCGTGAATTTGCACAACAAAAAATAGGTATAAAGTGAGGTAGAGTATCCATGTCGATACATTTGCACATTGTTGAACTAAATTACTATATCGATGGGACGTTAACTTAATTCGTTGATGTAACATTTCAGGACACCTGGTATCCAAGTATTTGAACAACCATGACGTTACTGGATCACTCTCTCTCGGTCTTGCTCCCGCTCCAAGCCCAAAGCTGCACCCGGACTGTGGTGGGCTATGCACGAACCGATGCAGCCAGCATTCGAGGCAGAATTTGTGTATGAGAGCATGTGGAACTTGCTGCGTTAGGTGCAAGTGTGTGCCACCAGGGACCTTTGGCAACAGGGAGCTGTGTGGAAAATGTTACACAGACATGACTACTCACCACAATAAGACCAAGTGTCCTTAGGAATTTGGGCCCAGTCTCATTCAGCTGGGTCATTTCTATATTGGCCCAGTACTAAAAGCTTGCTAGTATTATGGTACCATAGATGTCGTGTAATAGTTAACTTAAGCGTGGCTGCTACTAGTTGGGTTTGAATGTGCTTTGTCAGTTTGCAATTATTATTATTATTATTAATATATAAAATGGATTAATTATCATATTTTGATATTTAGGTGTGATAAATATGGTTGCTTTTTTGTGGGGTGAGAATATATTTGACCATGCTAGTTGCCAACTACTCTTACTCTTCCACTGCCAGTGTAGTAAAATCATAATGTACAATTAATTGAATTAATTGTGAAAGTCAGGAGTAGTATATGCATAAGGTGTGGGTCATACACACCAAGTGAGTAACTCTTAGATACCCTCTAGATATTAATTTCCCGACGTGATATGTTGATATTCTTACACCGTTATTTTTAAATTTTAACGACGTAACTTATTTGAAACTTTTTGTTTCGTGAGATTTGTGGAAATTATTACTTTTACTAAATATCAAAATCACACCTTACAACATCAATGTAATAGTAGATCCATTTTGTTTAGTGTCTGGGACGACGGAGACTCCTTAATTTTAACTTAAAAATGAATTGAGACGAATGAAACTTACCTCACCATTTATAGTCGACTACTAAAACGATTAGGCCTAATTCATTCCATGGACCACGGCCAAGGCTTATATGAGCCTAATAATAGCCCATAACCAAATTAACTGAAATTGATCATGTGAATTTTCACGCGCTTAAAAATGATTTAAATTAAATTAGGGTTTAAGTGCAACTATTCTAGAGTTTCGAAAAAGTTGGGTGTGAGAAACGTTGAAAAATGTAATGTAAAGTTGGGTTTTGATTCATGTGAAATTGTACTTGTGATATGAATCCAGTATGCAATTGTATTTTCTTTCATAATATGATGATCGATGTACTATACTGTATGTGTTGGTTCATGTTCCATGTCAAGTTATAGTGGTTGTGTTGCGTGTTTTCAGTGCTTTGAATATGTCATGATTAATTATACGTGTGTTTGGATCTTGCACGAAAAGAAGGGTTTCATGTTGCATATATTCATTGAAGAAGATGGAATGTGTTGAAATATGACCGATCAAGTTCGAATGTGTTGTTGCTATCTGGCTATCTGCTTGTCTTTGCCCATCAAAGTTCAAACCCCATTTTTCATGCCAGTATTGTATTACTCGGATTCATGTTCACATGATTAATGATGTACTCCATCATCAAAAAACTTTATACATTTAATATTTTAATCGTCACACATAACTTAAAACATTACTGAAAAATGAAACTACTCACATCAACATTTAATAAACAATCTTAAACTGGCATACAACAACTATTGACAGTAAAAGTATACTTTTCGTACCATTTTTATCATTCATAGTTTGTTTTAACTATTCATATAAAACTACGCGTACTCTAATGTATGAAGTTATCCAGAACGAATGAACTATTGGTGTTGCAAAGCCCATTAGTTCCTTATACTCCATCCTCTTTTTAAAGATTGATCATTACATTTTTTTTCAGTCAATCATAATCAAATTTGACCATTATGTACTTTAAAACTAAAAAAAAATGTAAAAAGAATTTATAAAGTCTCTAGACACACAATCTATGTTGTCTTTGAGTTTATAAGAGCTTTAGCGTTTGAGAGATAGAATCTGACAAGATAATAGAGTTGATAGTTGGACTATCTCTACTTAAGACAATATTGCCCCCGTTATGGCTTCAACGATAAAGCTACTTAAGACGACTCAGGAGCACTCCTCAAGTCGAATCTAACGAACTTACTTTGAATTGGTAAAGAGTGCAAAACAGAGCAAGAAGGGAGAAAGATAAGTATTTGCTTGAAAGGATATGTGAGTCTGATCACATATTTTTACTTCGTTTGATCACATACTTATACTTCGCTTGAATATTTTCCTAGATATTAATACCCCTTAGAAAGTGTGCTAACTTTTCATCTAATATATACACAAATTAGATGGATACCAACCACATTTGAAGGGAGCCAATCATTCATGGAAGACAAGTTGAAAAATTCGCTGAAAAACAAATGGTTGTGACCATTCCAGAGCTCGCCTCGGTCGGTTAACATTCTGGAGAAGCCAACCGCCGTGGGCTCCATCCAGAGTGAAGCTCACCATGGTGAGTAACCACTTTCAGCGGCCTCCCAGTCCCGGCTTCATTTATGCGACATGTCTTTCGATTTGTTTGCTCTTTTAACTTGAGTTTTTGCACAATGGTACAAACATCCATGTGTTCTGAATGCCTTTCCTTCACGTATCGATCATCACATTACGTGCATTAATCACCCTTTTACAAATGTGAATTTAATGAATAATGCGTCTAGTGACATCCATTAATAAAATGGGGATACACGTGTAGGAAACCTTATTTCCAATGTGGTTGTGCCCATATGACCAATATATCGAATGACTTGAAAGCTAATTCGTTTCACTGAAACTCCCAACAATCTCTAAATAACTTATTTATATAACGACTTATGTATTTTGATATGTACAAATAAGTCTGACCTGGATTGACGGATTAAGGCGACTTAAGTACGTTCTAATATTTAATGTCCTACCCCGAATCCCAAAGGAGGTCCGAACCCGGGTTTCAAATGAGTCCGACTCCACCAAAGTCAAGAGTCAATCTCTAATACTTCAACGTTTGGGCTCCTAACCTTTGGACTACAATCCAAAGCCATCTACTTAATTGGGCCAAGTCCATTAAGAGCCCATGAGCCCAAGCTTGGATGAATCTGGACCGTACACTTGTCACTCATCCAAGGGAACACTTCAAAGAGCCTTCACCTATATATAGGAGCTCATCCACTCTTCATAAAAGGGGGGGAATGAACTTCTCCATACTTCACTCTCTAAGTTTAGAGGTCCGAGCCCGAGCTCGATCAGCCTCTAAACCACGTTGAGTCCGAAGCCCGATCCTCTTCCGGCCTTCCCCTCTCTCTCGGACTCCCAAAGTACCGACGGACCCTTCCAAGTACCGACGGACTTCTACTGGACTCGGCAATCGACGGACCCTTCCAAGTACCGACGGACTTCTACACTCGGAACATCATAACACAATAAGAGATCGACTATCGACTCTTACGATACTTGTACTAAACACTATCAATAAAAATTACCATGTTACTCCCGTGGATGTAGGGACATTGGCCGAACCACGTAATCCTTGTGTCATTGTCATATTATCATGTTTTTATTCGATCCGCTCTATCACGATTTATATGATGGTCTAAACACAACGACTTAAAGCGAATCGAACGGTCCTACGACTTAGTACGATTTACCTCGACCTTAACCTTGGCATTTTGACTTAACCGGATTTACCCTACATCATATTTTAAAAAATAATTGATTTTATTAATAAAACATTTATATTGTTATCAAAAGTGTTTTGTTTCATTGGAAGAAAAACACCAATTTTTACAAAACTATTTCAACGGTTCATGAGCCCGACCGGACATCTGACTCACGGTTTTTCATAATGGTCAAGTGTCAAATCACCCTCACAAGACCCCACACGCTTAGTGGGACCAGTCATGCCCACATTGCTCCGCTTCCGTACCCACACTTCCCACAACAATTTGCAAAACACTCCTCGCACTTTACACACCTTACAAATCCCACCCCAAGTGCATAATCATCTCATAATCCATTCATACCAACCAAGAAAACTCCAAGCTATATAATCAATACTCAATCAACAATCAAACCTGCAATTGATCAAAAAAATCCTAATTTTCAGAACCCACAAAAGCTCAATCCGGTAAACCTGCCTACTTATCATTTTTGGATTCTACTGAATTCTTCTATCGAACTCTGTTTTGTTTTCTATTATCGATTACGCAATCAGTTATCGATATCTACCCTTCTGGAAACCAAACAAACAAAACCAGCACTTGTTTATCTGGAGGATTTTTGTGTATTTCTTTATTTATTTCTTCTACTGTTAATATTATTATTATTATCAATAGGACCACGCATGTTGGTTGTTTTATGTTCTCAAGAAGAATCAATCCTTCTCTTATCCAAGCCTCCTTGATTCAGAAAAAAAAATCCTTTCTTTCTGTCAGTTTTAGTGTGTGTAGGCATAAAGAGTCAAAACTAGAGAAGGGTTTTGTGTATTGTTTAATTTTCTGTTCGGGGTATTTGAAATGTCTCCGAAGCGGCAGCATGGAGAAGGCTCTTCTTTCGATGAAAAGCCTCCTCGGAGATTTCCTACTTTTGAAAGGTACTGTAAAATTCACCTTCTGTTTAATGTGTCTGTGTGTTTTTTTGAAATTTATGTCATTGATTCTTAGCCTAATTTACATGTGGGGATTAGTTGTTCTTTAGCTTCTGGTTTTTTGCTGGTTCAAATTGATAAATGGAAGGTCTTGTTTGTTTTGTACCTTCAATTTTGATGCTTAGCTGCTTGGACTCATGTGGATAATAGATAATCTTGTCTTGCAACTTGTAAGCGTATATGTTGAGTTGTTATGTGAGATGGCAATAGGTACTTAGCTGGCTGGCTTGTAAGTTGCTCTGGTTTCACTGGTTATATTGAATATCAAGCCACCATGGGAAGTGGGAACCATGAATATCCAGCTACCGTAGGAGCAGTGTTCTAAGATCTCCACCGGCTAAATCACCAAAGTTACGAGCGTGAATTTCTCTGAACAAGGGCCTACACGCACTTGATCGATCGATGGATATATGCTTTGATCATTTCTGTAGATAGAACATAGCTAGTTAGGAAAAAATCTTACAAAAACAGAGATATATTCTTGTGTCAATGCTGAAACTTGAAAGTTCTCTTTATGTAAGAAAGGGAGAGTCTCAGCTCATTACACTGCCACTTCTCCCACTGGGTTTATTTTGGATGTGTTTCCCCGAGCATATATATACCGGAGAAATAGAAATTACTCAAATCAGGCCTTGAGTTGGCTGGTTTTTTTGTATTGTAGTCAAGTTTGAGATGTTTCTCCTTCGAATATAGTTATGTTTGTGTTAATAGAAGAATTTTGAGAGCCCAATAAGTTTAACTGGGTTTGGATTGGAAATTTTTGCTAAGCATCTCAAAGTAGAATTACATGAGTAGCCAAGCCCACTCTAGAAAAAACCAACCGTCTTTCTCACACCCTCACTTGAGTGTATAGCTGTGTCTCCCCTTCATAGGAAAACCTTGGTACTAATTTTCTACCATTTGCCGCTCTTTCATTTAATGCATTCACGACAAATTTGACAAAGAATATGATATTTTTATTTTTCGGTGGTTATAATATTTGACCGGTAGATGATCAGATGAGTACGCTGATTGTGCACCTTTGGGTAGTCAGCAATGGAGTCTTTAACAAGGGAGATTTGTTGTGTTCTAGTCTCAATTCCATTGTTAACTATCCAATACAATCAATGTGTTCTACCGACCAAAGGCTAACCCCCAGAAGATACAAAGATTATCTTCTTTGCCAATGAAGACATTAAATGATATAATAGCATCAATGGTAGAAATAAGTGGTTCTCTATCGGAAAAAGAAAAGTGGGTCTTGAGTCAGTTTGATCTTTTTAACCTTTTGTATCCTAGTCTAGTTGGAGATGTTGGTCCTCCTGTGTGTAATTCCATTTGTGTTAATAAATAATTTGCAACCCAACACTTTGAGATGATTTAGTTTCGATGTGCATGTTTGGGCCCTTCCATAATGTTAGGGTGATGCCGATGCGTAATAACTGGAACTTTTCTTTCCTGGAATATACAGTTTCTGTGCATGTTGTGGGGGTATGCTTTACTGATACTTTTGTTTGTACTTCTAATAGTGTAGTGCAGGATGTAATGTCATTGCAAAGATTGCAGAATCTCGTGCAGCCGGTTCTCGAGCCTCTAATTCGTCGAGTTGTAAGTCTATGGTCTTTCTGGTAAAGATTTCGGAGTAACTGATTTTTATGCTTTCAGGATTAAATATTTTCATGTTTACTGTATGTATTTTCTGTTTTAGTTCTTTTATCATATCTCCCCTCTGCCCTCGAAATTTATAGTGCAGACTGAAGTATTGATTTAAGGCGGCACTGAGTGCCCAGAACCTGATTCAAAAAGGCTCAAGGCAAAGTGTGCTTTATGGTCATAAGTTAACAAAATTTTCCAGTTTCAAGCATCAATATTCAGTAGACTAGATGATAAAGTTCTGCATGCATGTCAATAGAACTGACTATGTGAAAGAGGACAGAAAGACAAGATATGGAGAGGGAAAACAGTATTTCTACTACAGCTATGTAATGGAACCATAGTTATTGAGCACCAGGTTTCCTGGTATATGCTTAAGTGTACAACTTTTTTAGAACTTTCTATTTCCGCTTATATCTACTCTAGATTTACTCAGAGAACCGTTCCTTGGGTTGATCTATGAACAAAGTGTGAAATTATGAATCTCACTTTTATTGTGGGTTTGTGTTTAGCATTCCATTTGGACATTGTGGGGATTAATTTCATACTTATATCTGTATCCCTGTATAAATTTCTTTATATATGTGAGATTTTTTTAATGAAACGCATGGATTTGATTTGACTACTCCAATAGCTAAAATAATGTGTGGCTGAGCTTATTAAAGTTGTTTAATGTGGTTGGCAGGTAAAGGAGGAAGTGGACACAGCTTTAAGAAAATATATACTGGATACTGAGAGGTGTGGGATGAATTTTTCAAATAAACACGGTTACTTTTGAGGAATACTAATTACTATCTCCTGTTTATTTATCATATGATCTCGTTGTATATTCAGGACTTGTGGGAAAGATGTACGCCCTTCTGAGTCTAGGAGTTTGAAGTTAAAGTTTTTAAGTGCTATATCTCTTCCAGTATTTACTGGGACTCGTATTGAGGGAGAAGGTAGCACCACTTTGGAGGTTGCTTTGGTTGATATTTTAACTGAGCAAGTTGTTTCTGATGAGCTTGAATCATCCGCAAAAGTGGAGATTGTAGTACTTGAAGGAGATTTTGATACCAATGAGGTTAACTGGAAACCTGAAGAGTTCAAAAACAATATAGTGAGAGAGCGGGCAGGCAAGAAGCCTCTCTTAACTGGGGATGTGATAGTGACTCTAAAAGATGGCATTGGTGTGGTAGAAAACGTCTTATTTACGGATAATTCCAGTTGGACGAGAAGTCGGAAGTTCAGGTTAGGGGTAAGACTTGTAGAAAATCTTGAAGTTAGAATAAGAGAGGCGAGATCAGAAGCGTTTGTTGTCAGGGATCATCGCGGAGAATGTGAGTTCTTTGTTGGTTCTTCATACATGTCTTATTGTCATTTATTCTTGACAACTCTCTTTAATTACCCATGGGGCTTGCTGAATTGGTTTGCACTGGACATCTCTTTCCTTAGTAGATTGAAATGCTATCACTCTGAACCATTTAAAGTGAGTTTTATATGGCATATATATTTTTGATGTTTGCTTCTGATCCATAAGTAGCATGAAATTAACTTAATTGGTCCAATGATCCTTTATATGTTTCTCCTTTTCAGAGACCCCTGCATATCATCAACTTCGGCCCACCAACATCTTGCAATCTCTCTTACTTCCATCTTTGTTATCCCAAGTTTAAACATCACATTAATTTCAACTGAGAGAATGTGGGTGCAAGCACTTAAGTAGGTGGTGGTGTGGTTTTGCTAATGTTCATTCCAAACTGAATTTTCCTAATGTTTAGTCCAAACTGGATTTTCTTAAAAATTGACAAGTTTCAAACTGTATAAAACCATAGTTGCTATAAGAAAAAATCGCCCATGATGGGTCCTCATTTACCCTGTTTGCTTCACGAGGTTTACACTGTCTGGTAAACTCGTTACTATTAGTGGTTAAAGTTCAAGCCGGTTGATGTACTTTTTGGTTCAGATCTCAAAATTACCCCTGTTATGTCACTATTACTTCTGACGATGATAACCTCTTTCAATAAATCCTTTATGCGGCAAGTACACCATTTAGTATATATGCAATGTAGGCTTTATTTCTCTTATTTACATCTTAGCACATCCACAATAGATACTCTTAAAAGGAGGTTAACGAAGAAAGTTCTACAAAGAAATGTGACTGATTTAACAATATTTATTTACATATTTTAATTTCTCTTACACAAGTGTACAAGAAGCACCACCCACCATCTCTCTCTGATGAGGTATGGAGGCTTGAGAAGATTGGCAAAGATGGAGCTTTTCACAAACGCTTGGCAAAAGAAAGAGTCAATACTGTGCAGGACTTCCTTGTGCTACTTTCCTTGAGCCCCTCAAGGCTTCGTCATGTAAGAATGAATATGTTTACTTATTTTTGTTGTATTATGAATTGAGTACATACCAATTCAAGTCTGTCAGTTGAACACAGTACACTTATTTGTACGAGGGATTTGCATGGACAGCATTTATCGGATACCAGCGGCTTGGGATCAGCTTAGGATTGTGCTGGTTTCAGTATGTTATCTCTTTTTTGCAATGTCTCTCGGAGACTTTGAAGTTGGTGTAGACATGTTAAAAGTTATATCTGAAGATAGTTATCTTCCATATCAAATCAGTGATCAAGTGGACAACTATGTTTTCGATAAGATTGGGTTGCTGTAGTTTTGTCATAAATACTTTCATTTCAAATATGGTCATCTCCTTGTAAGTCTGTCCATTGTTCTGTGCAGATCTAACTCCATGTATTGAAAATCCTGCAGATCCTTGGGCCTGGTATGTCTGCGAAAATGTGGGAAGTCACGGCAGACCATGCCCGGACATGTGTTCTCGGCAATAAATTATACTTTTATGATCGTTTGAGAACTCGGCAAAAGAACGGTGTGGTCTTCAATGCAGCAGGACAGGTGAAGGGGATGTTTTCAAACGATCAGTATATACCCACCGAAAAGCTTTCTGAAGCAGAAAAGGCATGTTTGTTTTTATTTAAACCTTCACTTCCTATTTTTGTTTACACCCCCTCCCCACAAGGGGGGAAAAAAAAAAAACGATGCTTTCCAGTGAACACCGTGATGGAAGGCCAACATTATTTCTTGAACGAAAGGGGGGCACCATTTGTAATTAGGTCTACATGTGGGGATCTGAATGTGAACCATTTTCTTTTTCCTGGGCAATGTGGAATTATATCATATGTATTATGCGTTTATGCTAGACTGCTAGTTGAGAACTTCAGATAAAGTATTGATGCAAGACTAACTCAAATCCAGCTTTATTCAGTCTAATGCTCATGGGTTGGTCATCTCTGCATATGGAGATCGTCAAAATGTAATTGCTTTTGATGATGACTCCACCCTTGGCATCCCAACCTCGTTGGATGATCAATCTTCCTCAGAATTGCAGTCACAGGCTTCACAACATCAAGATCCGAGTACTCCGACCAAGATTGGGAGATTCCCTTTCTCACAACTGGAAGCGTCTACTCCCAGTTACATACAATATGGCCTTGATGATTACTTCCCCAGTTTTGACCTCATGGATTTAACGTATGATCAACCATTGAATTATTCCAGTAACATCCCGGAGATTTACGACACTGGTTCAGTGACTCAAGCTTTCAGTGCAAATGCGCACTTGCAGTTCTTTGAAAGTGAAGATTTGGATTTCTCAGACGATTTGCAGAATGTTACAAACTCTTATGCCCCCTTTCCAGGCAATGATGTTGTTAATGCCCCAAAGCAGCGGTGGAACATTTTAGTCATTGTGCTCAAGTGGCGCGTCCTGATAAAAAGGATAGTGAAAAGAACTCGCAGTAGAGAAATACCAGGTTACTGTTGAACGTTCTTGTATGATGGAATGAACGTGAAATAAACCTTGAAGTGATCTGTCTGAGCGGGTAAAGGATGCAGCTAATAATTGTCAAGAATATTTTGGTGCGCGGTTGTTCTTGAAGATGTATATACAGCTGTTACCTGCAAAGCCGACAGATCCCTCAGGCAATTGATAAACGGGGAAACATGGTACTATGAAACTGTATAGCATAGTTCCGTTCGGTGGTTTGATGTTGATGCTTCATTCATGTACAAATTTATTTTGCTGTGATTTGGTGAGTTGATCACCAGTGTGATGTGGTTAATTAGTCAAGACCACTGGCTGTGATGATATTATGAATGCCTGCTACAGTGCTACCCTAGTTCCATTGAATTGATCGATTTAAATAATCTAGACCTGGTTTATGAAGTTCTACCCAACATAAGTTGATTGAATACACTGATGAGGTAGCTGCAATTTGAAACTATTAAGGTAGCTAATTTAGAGCCAATTAACTAATGAGTTAGCTGCTATTTCATTTGGATAAGAGTTTTTTTTATATAAGGTGACTTATTATAGCTTCTTTTTTAAGCTGTCTTGTAAAGTAACTGAAAAAAGAAAATGATAAATAAGGTCAATTTCATGCGAAACTATTTTATTTTCTGGGGAATTCGCCAGCATGTCCTGGCCTTTTGCATAACACAATTCAATGAAGTACATAAGAGAACCTGTATTCTCTGTATATTCAAGACGTATATCATTATATTACATAAAATGCTGCTGTATGTGCAGTATATTAAGAAGAATATTTCTATCTCTGCTATTTCTGATGAAAATATGTATATTACTGTAAGATCTGTGCTGGAGCTGCTCAAACGTAAATAGTAATGTCGCTGACAATTTCTTGGCTGATAATTGGATTACATCTACATTTTGCAAACCTTGCTGTCTTCACACATTTCTTTCTGCAAAAAACAAGCAGGACAACATCCACAGTCTTGTCAATGTCGACAGATGATCGAAATTAATGTTGTGAACTTGTGATCATGCAAAAACAAGAACTTTGCCATTGACGTAGGGCTGGTGAAAAACCAAATAACAGATTTTGCAGGAGAGATGTGCCTCTTTCCTAATCTTTCTTCTAGCATGCAAAAAATAGTGCATAGAGCAACTGAAATGTGCATGAAAACATAAAATGAGCATGGAGTATGAAATGCAAAATAAAGTGCACACCTTCTTCCTGCGTGCCTCCAGAACCTCTTCAAGAGGTGGCCTGCCTGTAACATTACAAATATCTGGTATAAATGAAATACATAGTTGAGACGTATACTAGCAAAAAACCTTCCACGAAAGAGTCTAATACCTGTAACTTGAAGACGATATTTAGCCCAAACACCATAAACGGCATCAGCAATGGTTGCAATCTGTCAATGTTATGTTCTCCAAATCGTCAACAATTAAGAAAATTAAGGACAAATAATGTTTTCTACTTGAGGAACATTTTCTCATAAGCAGACTTACAGGTTCATATTTGGTGATAGCATACACCCATCCCAAGCCAACTGCCTCATAAAGTTTTCTGAATACCTGCACGGACCAGTTAATTTATTCATTACTAGCAGATATATATGCTATCTAATACAAGTAGCCAAAGCCCTATCACTTCCCTAGGAAGATGGCAGCGTTGTTGCCTCTAAACATCAAATTATAGATCTGAAGCAGGAACTCCTACATATATTCTGGAACACTTGAATAAACAGGCATTACCGCATTACATTGTATCGGTAACTACTGATGTTTACTGGAAACTGGAAATTTGTATTACTTGGAGAATTAGCCATACATTCTTCAAAGACAGACAACTGAGTGATTGGTCAGGCAGACAATTGACTTGTAACATGTTACTTGCACAGAAAAGTTAAAACATTGTCAAATTAAAAAGCCTGGAGAGGATCTTTGGAACTTTATGAAGCAAACCACCTCGTATGATTCTATCACGGGAAGCTACAAAAAGCAGCTTCACCTATACATTGTTTATGATTTAAGTGTACTATGGATAATGAACATACAATACTTGCAGAGGACGGAAATTTTTGCTCAACTAAGATATGAACAAATCAATGGAAGCTTAACAGAGATACATGGATACTTGATATTGAAAATCTAGAAACAATACGCATCTGGAGTAGAAATTCAATACGGAATCTACCTCGATATCTCTAACTACAGTCCCATCTGACTGAATTGCATGAATTCTTCCCATAGCCTACATTAGATGAAATCAAATTTCATTTACCAGCACCAAAGAACCTCTAAAGTTCAAACATTTATAATTAAGTAGACAGCATTCATTTAAATTCTCAACATACGGAAGGATGCACCCAAGTTCTAGTAATCAATCACAGTACTAATCGAATACGAACGCATACAGTTTCATAATCGAGGCCTTGATTCTCCTCGGGACTATAATCATCGGAACTTATGTCGACAAATTTGATAGTTCCATAAGTTTTGTTCCTTTCCCTTAGCATGTCAACCTACCAAATTCAATTCCCAAAAATCAAATCAATAGCTCATTAAGCACTGCCCTAGAAATGAAATTCCTAAAATCAAATCAATTCACCTCCTTCATACAAAGTGGACAATCTCCATCATAAAGCATCTTAATCTTCCAATTCTCCGGCGATGATGGATCCTCATTTCCGGTCTTCTTCTGCGCCACAGGATCTGTAGCTGTTCCACTTATAGCTCGAATTTGGTATCCCAATTTCACTCCTGTAAATTAACACCCCCAAAAAAGTTCTTGATTGAGAAAGAATGAAATGCGAGACAATACCGCACTTACAAATGCTTACCCGTTGGTTGCTGAATGTGTTTGGTTGATCTGGTAAAAGGGGTATTTGAAACAGAGACAGCACTGTACGATGTTCGGAGATAACTGGAAACGGAACACAAGGAATTGGTGTTTAGCTGTTTTCCGAGGGAGATTGCGCCTCTGAAAGCCATGGTTACTTGTTGAATGATTTGAATGTGGTAATGAAGGGGATACAAATGGAGAAACCATAGCTGAAGTTCTGCAACTCTGTTTTGTGATACGTGGCTAAACCACGTTCATCGAAAATGTCTGTGTTCAAAAAAGCGGGGTGGCAAGACGCTTGTGCTGTTGTGCAGACGTTTTAGCCACGGGTGTTTTTAAAAAAAAAAAAACCGACCCCACCGCACGCCATGTAACTGCATCCATCGATTATGATTTTGGACAAAAATAGTCACGGTTTAAATAGTTTTCAATCCGCCAAGGTGCCAACCGGCCGCTTAGTCTATGTTCTCTTTATTTGAAAAACAATTAATTTCAGTTCAGATCAGTTCATTTCATATTTGCTTTGTTTTTTGTTATACTACAAATAAGTTTTTATTTTCATATGTTACAAAACCGCCAATCCGTACGCTATCCGCTGGCATTAAGTGTTAACGAGCCGTCATGAATTGAGAAAAAACACACTCACCATGGTTAGCGATTAGGACAACCGTGTAGGCAGGGGTTAAAATTTTGAAAAATAACCGCATGTACCGTCCACATACACCTCTAGTTTTAACAAAGAAGTTGGATGGATTACACATTTGAGAATAACCCTCAGTCTGTTATTGTTGTAGCTTACACCTGTGATCGTATTGGACGGTGAATTTGTCCCAATTTTTTTTAATGCCTTCTGAGTCTGAGCCTGTCGCAACTTGTTGCGGTTTAACTTGACTTCCGTGGTTTGGAGTTTACCCAGTGCGCATCCAAAGGGTAACGACTGCGGGTTCCCAACGTCGTCAAAAAAGAAAGAAAAGAAAAAATTGTCCCAATTTTAGTTCACAAGTTGTCACGGTAGATACAAGACCAAACGAGCTGAGTGGTAAACATGTAGGATCAAATGGATATTTACGGTAAAAATGGAACATTAAGAGTAGAAACTATAGGGGCCATAACCGAATATCAGAAAGTCCTGGGAACAGCCTGAAAAAGAAACTATTCCTCAATCTCCATCGCTTTGGAACAGAGCTCATCCGAGAAAAGTCTCTCTCTCTCTCTCTCAACTAAAGAAAAATGGCGTTTCTACTAAAGAAAACTTCTCTTTCAGCTCTCCGATTGCAATCACAGGTACATTTATATTCTATACATATAATTGCGTTGTTATTTTTCCAATTTTGGTTTAAATTTGCATATCTGACTGACAATTCGATGGGGCTTCTAATAGCTGAAAGCCGATGATTCGATGATGCTATCAAGGCGTGGATTTCATGTCGAGCCTGGTACCCGTGAGAAAGCTGTGAGTATTTCTAACGCTCTACCAAATTATTTTTGTGTCTGGATTTGTGATTTAGGCTTAGGTCTTTTCTGGATCTTCTATTGTGGAATATTTATATCTGGCCAGAATGATTTCAATGTTCATTTCGCTTTAGGCGTGATGGTAGAATTTCGTAAATAGATTATAATTAAGCTTACGATTTACGATTGATTGAGTTTCAACTACTTAAGAGTAATTTATCAAGGATTTTTGGAAATGGCTTAGGAATTATATTGACGTATCTGGCTATCTGCTTATGATATCATGTCACAGGATATGTCAAGAGTACTTTTCCTATAAAAAAAAGCTTTAATCGTCGATTGAGAATTACAACTTTGAAGCTGAATTTGAGTTTTAGTTGATAAGTGAACTTCTAGATTGTGGCTGGATCATTTCTGTGGTTGAAGAGACCGCTGCTTAAGATACACTCTCCAACTCTCACCTGAAATTTGAAGAAAGTAACAAATGGTAAATGTAAAACTATGGAACTGAAAGAAAGAGTTAGAGTAGCTCCTCTAAGATGGGAAACCACATGAGGAATCCTCCACTGTTGACAGCTCTCTAAGGAACTGATCTAGTTTAAACTTTAAATGTTAATTTTTCTGAAATACAAACATATTTGCAGTATTGATGTATACCTATGAACCTTTATAATTAACATGTTTTGTTTTTGTATATTTGTGAATCTGTGTTAAGTTATTTGGATTTTTACATCTCTTTCACCAACATTTTAGATAATATCGTTATGTCTTTCCAGCTCCTAGCAGAGGACTCATCTCTAAAACGGTTCAAATCATACAAGCAAAGTGTGCGAACCCTCAAGAAAGTCGGAGATATTGTTACCGTCGTAGTTGTAGCTGGTATGCTCTTTTTTCCTACCCCCTCTCCCTCTCCCTCTCTTATAATTTCTGAATATCAAGTTACTAAACTAATAGCTGACTTTGAAGACCAACCTCCTAGAAAGGAATTTATGATAAAGTTGCTTTCGTCATGTTTCATATATTCTTTACATTGGCTAGAGTGGATGCAACAAAGGTCTACAGGATGCCTGTACTAATTAAATACCCATACATGGATAGATATTAATATTAATTGTAAGTCGCTGATTCATGTAGTTTAGTCTTCGAACTGTGGTTAGAAAAAGAATACCACTAGGTTTTATTTATTTAGTGAAAATACGATGGAATGAACTCATTACCTCTTAGTTACGGGCCTAAGCATTACTGAGAACGTTAACCTCATGAGCAAAGTAGTGGGCGCTAGTGATTTCAGAGTTTTAACACTTTCTGCGAGTATCCTTGGAATACTTGTAAGACTGGCATATAAAGTTGCAGGGTATGTTTGCATATAGAGCTTCAGCATGCGTACTGTTGATTTTTAGAGAGGTGGCTGGCCACTATTATATATAGAAGCCAGTAGTTAGTGGATGCACTTCCATATTATCTGCGCTTACTGAATTATGGGTGCGAATCTAGATGTAATTGAACTGGGTGATAGATGTATCTCATCACCTTAATTCTTAACTATAGTATATCTCCAAAAAATTAGAAAATGGTTGATAGATAAAGATGCGCCTCCAGCCATATAATTCTGGATATCCAAAAAAATGTCATGGCAGTTCATCTTCTTACGTCCATAACGTCCCTTAATTATTTTACCAACCCCCCCAACCCACCCCACCCCATCACACATATACATGAAGGAACAGAGAACAAAGTGAACTGATTTTTTAAGGGACGTTTTCATAAAATGATGACATTTTTGTCCAGTATACAGTGATGTTCTATGTGCCTAGCTTGCTGTCATTTTTGTCAAGTAGTGGGAATCACTTACCATATATTTTACGACGCTTACTGCCATTTCTATTGATGTGGTATCATGTCAATTTGTCAAATGTTAATTCTTTCCCTATCATCTCGTAGCAATTAATATAATCAGAACTACCTTGTGTACATGGTGCTCCCCAAATTATATGGGATAACTATACGATAATTGAATGTCAAATTTAACAACTCCCTGTTATTCATATTTGTACCCCATGCATAGCTTCGTGTTTGATAATAGTTGATGTTAGATGAGTACCCCATAGAATTCTCAAATCATTTACACTTGCTGATAATAGTTGATGTTAGATGATTAATGTGGTAAACATCCGGGCGTGCTGGTTTCTTTTTATCGATGTGTAGGCACTCACTGTTTGAGCATTGTGGCTATGTGGTAGTACTTACTTTGACAAGTTAAGGGTGATGCACTAGCGCTCTTGTTATATGCAACAAAATTTAGGTTGGAGCTATATTGCAAAATGCAAACATTGGGAGGTTCCTTGAATTAATCAATGGAAAAGAGACCAGTGAAAGCAAAATTTTCATTCATTTCCCACCTTGCTTGATCACCCTGATGTGCCTAATACATGAGACTGGAGCTTCATTCCAATTGTCTCTTGCCGCTTTGTTTCCATCCAAAAAGTGTCTTTAGTGTGGTCCCTTGGGCCATTTATTCAGCCTTTTGTTGACAAAAATCTCAACTCATTCATACAAGTGTAAAATCAGTCTACTGTATGGTTTTTCAAACACACCCTGGAATTTGTGATGTCTCGAGTGATCTAATTATGGTTTTTCTTCTAAATCTTGATTTGATGTTACATTTACAGAATTTTTTTCGTTCATGCAAACTGAGAAATTATGCTGTGTTTCTTTCTTTTAATGTATGGTAAGATAAGTATCAATTCACCGTCATCTCCCCTCTTAAGGTCCTGGAAACAGTCATCATAGTACCCTTGGCCTGATACTGCTATGTTATTTTGCTCCTTCAAACACTCCACTATGTTATCCCAGTGCACAGAATAATTAAAGTCGTGTTGGTCTACTGTCCTGAACATGGTTACGGATGTAAGATAAATCCTAAAGATTCCAGGTGGCTGGGTCTTCGTGGCATAGTATTTGTATGTATTATGATGTCTTTTGTGATTCCTTGTCATTGCCCTTTGTTACACACTCTCTTTATTTTACAAGCGTTTGCTGTGCATTTTTAGTAGTGTCATTTGTCAGTACATCCTGATACAAACTGTTGAGCTGAGTTGTGTTTTGTATTGAATCAAAATTTAAAATGTTTCATTTTGTACTCAGGATGCTGCTATGAGATATATGTCAGAGCAACGACGAGGGAAGAAGCCCGTAAAGAAGAGAACTAGAGTGTCTAATAGTGGCTATTATGCATGCGCACATAAATCCCCTTCCGGTTGATTCAGGAACAAAACAATCGAGAGAATAGAAGTGTTTAATATTTCGCAAGCAGAAGTTGAACTGAAATAAATCTTCATCTCTTCACATAATGGATGAAACCTTGTATTGCCAGATTTAGTACCATGTTCTTTTACGGGTTTTTTCTCGCCCTAAATCTCTGGTCGCATCTGCAATTTTCTAATGGAAGATTTGATGCTTAATGATGCTGGGTAACTATCAGAGGATTATTGTTGTAGCTTGTAGAATGTGGACATAGACGAAGAGAGAGAGAGAGAGATAAAGTCCTTGGCAGAATGGAATGATGAGAGGGAGATTTTAGAACAACAATAAGCTGGAAGCAGCTGAAATTGGGGACTGAACAGCTCAATTTTCATTCAGTGCTCAAAATCATAAACTAATAACGATGCCATAATCTAAAAGGAAACTGAGAGAAACAAGAAACCCCAAAATCTATATATATAAGAGCTTACTTAGACAAGTTCAGTTAAAATATTGAGCCGGAAAAGCTCCCATCACATACAAACATGCTACTACAAAATGGTAAGGTATGTGCATTAGATACTGACCTTAGTCTACACATGCATTTCATTATAAACATGCTACAAAATGGTAAAGGGATGTGCATTTGAAACCGACTTTAGTTGACAGAAACCTAGAAGTAAGTACATTACGACTACTTTCTCTATTCTTTTTTTATCTTTTTTCGGGAGGGGGTGGCTACACTGGAATGATCAATGATGCATGGAAACAAAAACTCCAAACAACATTTTGCCATCAGATACATCATTTTGCCAGTGCTTAACCTGTAATTCTCCTTTCTTTGAGTGCAATTCCTTCAAGAATTCCATCAGTGGAGAAAGTCCCATGGAACTGCTGCGGATCAACTGGCCCTGGCAGCTCAAATGATATTGAGAAAGGCCCTGGCGGACAAAGATTCTGCGATTTCATCTCAAATACTTGGGAGTATCTGCTTATCGTTCTTTCACCAGTGACTGTGACCCCTTTGATTAGCACAGTACCGTTGGATTCAACTTCACAACTAAATTCTCCTGTGGCAGGCCAATTTCTAAAGATATTAATCAACAATAATGGAATAAATTGAAATTTAACAATTAAACCATAACTAAGAAACACAGATTGATATATAGGACTTACTGTCGTCCCGCTTTACCCCAGGAAGAGCTACCCGGAAAAGATACGCGTCCTCTGACTCCCCAATATCCATTAGTCCTACAACTGGTCCGATATGTCCTCTTGCAGCACTTCCAGTCACCGCGAATCCATTTTTTATACTGCCAACAACATTGCCCCATTCTTTTTTTGTAGGCAAATAAGGAACAAATATTATTCCCTGATCCTGATCCTGCGAGGAACCACAACTCGCAGGTGACTGCCCAATAGAAATAAAGGGTTCAGGAGAAGCAGTTTGCACAACATTACAGAGTGGTATTGCATCATCATCATCATCATCATTCGATTTTGGGGCCACTGGCATCTTCACATCACAGGAGTCCTTCATATCGGCAACTTCATGCAATACTGCACTCTGTCTATCTAGCTGAAATTCTTTTAGACCTGTAAGTCTCTTAAACCTTTCTATATGGTGCGGCGCTATATGACCTACTTCTGGATTGTCAAGGAACACGATGCTTTGAATTGTGTCGCCTGGATTTGTAGTCTGTGTAGGCTGATGTATCTCTGGAGGAAAGAGATTGTTAAATCGAGGATAAGGTGTGGAACGGCCTTCAAGTGGGAATGGGAGATTTCCACGGATGAACTCTAGCAATAAAGGTCGACTCACGAGTACAGATTGTGGAGCCTTTCTGAGTATGTAGTAGTAGACACTTTCCAAAACTGACGTCTTTATCCATGACTTTTCCAAATCGTCTGCATTGTACGATGGAAGATTTTCAGCGTATCTTTGCCAAGCTGACTTAAAGGGCTGTTCTTTCTTAAGACGAGGACCAAAATATGTTCCCACGATGAAAGATAGCAGAAAATACTGATCATTTGTCAATAGGCCACCATAGTTGCCTTCCATTGAACCTGCTAAAAAGTGGAATTTTACCTTTTAGTACAACAGAATATTATGCAGTTCTTTCCATGTTGTAGTTAAGACAGAAAAACTTGCATCGATAAAGTTATAAGCTTGTGATGCATTTAGATGTCACACCATCCCTTCACGCAAACACAAATTAAAGTTGGTCAGTCGTATGGCTGCTTGGTCAATTTAAATCCATCAAATACGTTGAGTTCGTGCACACTGCACATTGTGATTCAACTAAATATTAGTAATACTCCCAGACAATCACAGTTAATTAACTTTTTACATGTCATATTTTTGAAAAGCAGAAGTTTGAGGAAGCTCCAGAACTTTTTGTAATCAACTCTTACAAAATGTTTTCTTTTAGCTCAAACCTTGAAATAATTATCAAACAGCTGTAAGATCAGGTAGATATTAGAGAAATTAAGATTGTGAACATGGCTAATTAAAACACTTGCAGACATCCTATTTTCGTCAATCATGACAATTCTTATCTTACGACACATGGCCATTGAACTACTAACAAAATTGTAGCGGTTTCTTTCTTTACGTGGACAGGAATTCAATGCATTGCACCCACAAAGAAACTGATTATAACAGCCCCGACACGGGCCATTTAAATTCTTGTTAAAGATTCCAAGGCTGAGAGAGAACCCTGCTTGCTTCAGGGTGAACTTTTTCCGGAAATGAGTTGGCACAGCACAACTAGTCAGCTATAAGAAGTGGTGGTTGGTAGTTCGTTTCATTGGTTTTTGAGTTTGTTTAGATGCTAAGTTTGTAACAACCGCGGGTATACCCGATCTCTAATAGAATACAGAATCTAACATAATTCGCGGGGGATCCAACATGGCCTCCCACATTCCATATTCTAAGTGTGTGTGGTGGTTACACCTAGCATCATACAAACGGGCTCGATCGACTTGACAACAATCGCAATACATATCCGTTAACAGCTACTGCTTACTTTTCTCTCAATGATTTAAATTCTATAAAAACGCAAAAACTGATCATTTGACAGTACCCACCATTCACAATTTCCCTACCTACTATTCCAACATCTAAATTCTAAACTAATATTCCAAGTCCAACAGACCAACATCTTACACTTAAATTTAATACTGCTTTTTTTTCTTCTTTAATTGAAGTGCGGTTACATCATTAGACACTACTTAGCCAACTTGGGAAAATATCCCAAATGGAGCTAGGAGTACTACTTAGCTATAAATAAAATCAACAGAATCCCAAATCTACAAAGAAATTAACACAAAAAAAGATCGATTATTTGTTATATAGTTGCAAACTTGCATGTATGCCAATTATTGAAATGAAAACATGAAAATTTATACATACATACTACTACAAGCGTCTAATTCATCAATCAACCAATATTCAGAGTGTACAGAACAAATCAAATTAAGCAAGGGTTTGAAGTGAGAAATCAAGTCATGACTAACCTGCGCAGATGTTTCAATTCAAGAAGTTGATCCAGAATTATTGCACTTTGAACACTTGTTTTCTTTTTCTTTTTTGTATTAAGCAGAGTTTCACAAGCGTTAAGGGAATTAATATAATTTTGGAGAGAAGTTTCTTTTGCTGTAAATGGAGAACAATTAATAATTAACAATTGGTTTTAAGTAGAGCATGCACTGCCCCAAAGTGCCACCTAACCCCATAGTGAATCAAGTAGAGTCAAAATCACTTGTACTATCTTTGTCTTCGGGAATCTCTCTACATTACACGTATGCTTCACATGTATTTATAAGTATTAAAGTAAAATTAGTGTTTTGTGGTGAAAATCATTTTTTAATTAAGAAAGCAGTATATTTTATTATTATATTCGGAAGAGGTTCGGTCGATATATATATTGCAATTTGCAAGTCCAATACGGACCCTGGGAATGAGCGATAGTTGTTCAAAGTTAGAAGGTTGATTACTTGAGCATTAATTAGAATGGCATTATCCTACATTGGAAGTGAGAAATTTATTACTAATAGCTAGTTTAGTTTATAAATTACTAGTAGCATATTCTTTGTGTTTAAGTGTGTTGCTAACTAAAACTTAGTACGTGTGCACGTGAAATTGGCACGAATATCGTTCAGTCACACGCCTTGGTTCCGTAAAACTAAGAACGTCAAAGTATAAAGTCAACTCGTGCTTGGTTCCTGATGAAGCATGGATTTGGCTTGACATGTTAGAATGTGCACATGGATGTCGTGCAATCACAATCCCGGTATCCACATCTTCATTTCAAAATTAACGATACTAAATTTTTCGAGTAGACTCGTGCTTGATTCTAGATTGAGTTTAAATTTAGCTTGACTTGTTAGAATAACGAGTTTAAATTCAAACTTAGAGTGATATTGAGGCGAATTGTAGGATTAAACGGAATTTAGTTCTTTAAGGTTTATTAGTGTGTAATTATAACTTGTTATTTCAGCTTTGTGGAATTTGGGAGAAAAGTTTGCATGTATGCTCTTCTAAATTCATATTCAATATGATTTATCCCTTGAATGATGAAGTCTAAATTACAACTTTGAAACATAAATGGATCAAAACATACATATAAGTGCACACTTTATGGTGTAAAATCTACACTACTTTGAAATTCACCGAGTCAAAATTGCATTATATTGTAATCCTTCCATATTCCATTAGATTAATCTTGTCTAACTTTTTTTTAATTTTTTAAAAAAATATAAATAAATAATGATAGTTAACATGTTAAAAAGTAAAAGAAATAAATGAAAAGTAATGAAAAATAATGCATGAGATAATGATAGAGTACTGTAATAAGAATAGTGGATTGTGACTTGTGAGATTTAATTATTTACTATTTTTTGTATGTAACAATACTAAACGAACATTTATTAAAAAAGAAAGTGAGACAACAATAGCCGGACGGAATGAGTATAAACGATATCGTACATGACATGATATTCCATAAATGCCCCTCGTGTGGACAGTCGGCAAGCTGCAGCTACTAGTGGCAACAGTGACGAACACGCGACGCGGTAAACGTTATAAACTACTACTACTAGTCCACTAATAGCTGACCTGTAAAACCACTCAAAACCCCTCAAAATCAAAAACAGAGGAGAGAGAGAGAGAAATAGAAAAAGGTGGTTGTACAAGAATCTTTGTTGCATTAATTTCTGTGGGCTGTGCTGGTGAAAGTTGGAATAAACTCAGCATCTCAATACAACTTTCTGTTTGGTCTTTTGTTTGTTTCAGAAAAAGGAAAAATGGCAAGTTTTGCAGGTACTACACAGAAGTGTAAAGCGTGTGAAAAGACTGTTTACTTGGTGGATCAGCTCACTGCTGACAACAAGGTCTATCACAAAGCTTGTTTCAGATGCCATCACTGCAAAGGAACCCTCAAGGTTTCTCCTTTTCTTTCATTCTTTCTGTGATTGTTCCCTTTTGGCTCCTTTTCTTTGTTGGATTTCTTATTTACTGTTTTAATTTGATATAGAAGCAATTTGATTTGGGAGTTGGTTTAATTTTAGTTTGATTGGTGATGGAATCTCAGTAACCTCAAATGTGGTTTGCCCTGTTAAAAAGTTTAAATTTTGATTCAAGATTCATCACTGAAACTGTTGATTAGCTTAGCTTAGCTGGTTATGGATCATATGGTTATTGGATTTATTGATCATATGGTTATTGAAATTCATCACTGAAACTGTTGATTAGCTAGGATGGTTCTTGATCATATATGGTTATTGGATTTATCAATCTTGTTCAATGGCAATATAGATAAAACTCTGCTAGTTTAGTTCCCAGGTCGAAAGGTACACTCGATGAGTTGCTGTATGATCAATGGGTAGTAATAAGTGTTTGGGGCATCTTGGCAGTGAAATTTGTTAAAATTTAGACTTGGAATCAAATGGCTTCAGTTTCGTAAGGCACTTCCAGAAATAGGAGATTCTGTGGAATTTCAACCATCAACAATCTTCATGAAAGGACTAGTCTTGGTGGTTAATTCTGGTGCATTTAGTAATCTGTTGAACGTATATTCCTATTCTAGAATCCTTCTTGCTTCCGGCTTCCTATGTGCTGATGCTGTACTTTGCTACATCATGTCTCCATTAGCAGCATTTGAGTGGACTATACTTGCTATGAAGTTGCATATGAGAGTCATAAACCCTTTTACTCGTTACTTTATTTGCTGTGTAATATTACAAGAACAAATGGACATCTAAAATGCAAAATACAATTGTCATCTCAGCAGAAACTTCAGTTCATTCCTAGCCAGACAAGGACTCAATTGGTTTTGTAGTTGTATTGATATAGGCATATATTGAGAAGAGAATCTCACTGGCTATAGGTATTCTACTTCAGCAACATAAAGTTTATCCCCAAAGATTATACTTTGTATTCCAATTGTCGGTGTATATCGTACGTGAGAAACAGATGCATAGGCTTGCTGACTTCCCAATGTGTTACTGTGGATATCCTCAATTTAGCTCTTTGTTGACTCTGTATTCGTGTCAACGGTTGAAGAACAAGTCTACCATGTTTATTTCTCCAGAGCATTATGTGTTCCTTTCTTTTCTGAAAAGTTTCCTTGGCAATATAAGCGCATCGGCACATTGCAAATCTTGAATAAAGGCTTATTTCTTGTAACTTGTTGGCACTATCCCCTAGATAGACTGTGATAAGATTGTGGCGCTGAGTCCCTTCTACTTTCTCATTCTCTCATTTTGTTAGCTTTATCTGAATGGTTTTGTCCAATACAATTCTCTAACTGTTTCTGGGGCCTTACATGTCGCCGTTGTTGCTGCAGCTAAGTAATTACAATTCATATGAAGGAGTTTTATACTGTAAACCTCACTTTGATCAACTCTTCAAGATGACTGGCAGTTTGGACAAGAGTTTTGAAGGTCAGAAGCCCAAAAAAAATTGTTAGTCTCATTCTATGGAAAACTTGGGTTTTTCGCTTATTTGTTTCTGTCTCATGAACAGGGATTCCAAAATCTGCTAGAGCAGACAGGTCTATAGAACCTGGCCCTACAAATAGCAAAATATCAAGTATGTTTGCTGGAACTCAAGATCACTGTGTTGCTTGCACCAAAAAGGTCTACCCCATTGAGAAGGTACTTCTTTGTCAAACGGGTAACTGAGACAAAGTTCATGTTAATCGTAAGATTGGCTTAAATTCATGAAGATGTGTAGTGTTTTATGTAACTCGTGAAAATGCTGCTGCATTATTTTATTGTGTGACATGTAAGTAAAAAAATTGTATTGCAAAATCCTTCGAAACTCGAGACCTTTTTCTGGTGAGTTTGAAACAAAAAAGAAGGAAGAAAAAGAAATAAGAGCCTTTATTTGGGAAGAGGGGGAAAATTAGTGCAGTAAAAATTACCAGGATGGATTTGGTGAGTTGAATGCTGAACAAGTTCTTTTTATGCTATCATCTTTGCAGTCAAAATTAATGTGTCTATCTTACTTTTGACAATGACTGGCTTATATATAGGTTGCAGTTGATGGTAGTTCATACCATAGGGCTTGTTTCAAGTGCAGCCATGGGGGATGCATGATAAGCCCATCAAACTATGTGGCTCACGAGCATAAACTTTACTGTAGGCACCATCATTCTCAACTCTTCAAGGAAAAAGGCAACTTCAGCCAGCTAGGCAAAGCGGAGAATGGAGCAGCCTAACTGGTGTATAAGCAAAGTTGAAAACGTATGGAAAATGCAATATCAAGTCGTGGGGCTTGGTTCCCTAATCCAGAGCCGGTCTTTGGTGAAAACATAAACTCCAGATACAGTGTCTTTGAAGAACAATAAAGTTTTACAGGAGCACTTTTGTTTGCCTTTTGATATTCTCTTTTGTTTTTTCTTGCGAGTGTTTGTAATAATAACTACCGGGAGCAGAGTGAGTTTTTGTGGGCTTATTGTTTGAAGCTTCACTGAGGTAGTTGTGTAGAGATTGTGTTTCTGTACCCAGTACACTTCATGTGATTCCATGACTGGAACTTGAAGAATGATCATAATGGATTTTATCATGTCATGACTGTATAGCACAAGAGAGGAATTTTATAATGTGCTCATTTGAGTCGCAGGGTCATATGGGGATAATGATCCACATATCGAATCGAGCCCTGACTCGTGAGGTAAACAAGCACAAACAAAATTCGAGCTCATTCGATTAACAATTGAGCAAGTCGAGCTCAAGCCTTAACGATCCACATTACTCATTTAGTCTCGACTCTCGTAACAGCTCCAGGTATAAATACCTGCTCTGCTTTCTAACCGTCGAGCTTCTAATTTCCCGCCATTCATATTCTTGAAATGTCAGCAAGATCACTCTCCCAATTGCTAAAGAATCGTCCTCCTCTAACACTCATCAACCAAATCCACGCCCAAATCATCACTAAATCCCTCACACCACCATACTTGGTCGATTCACTCATCCACTCCTACCTTCACGCCAACAATCTAGACTCTGCGAGAGCGATTTTCGACAACTATCCTCACCCTCCACCGCCGACTCTCCTATGGAATCTCATCATCCGTGCCCACACTAAACTCCTAAACCCCACAGAGCCCATCAATCTCTTTCGCCACATGTTCAAGACTCCAGCTTTGCCTGATGAGTATACCTTCACTTGCCTCATCTCTTCCTGTGCTCACCAAAATTTGATCTTTTTTGGGGAGACTCTTCATGGGATGGTGGTGAAATGTGGGTGGTTGGCCAGATTGTGCGTGGAGAACTCTTTGATTAATTTCTTTGCTGTTTTGGGGAAGGTGGATGATGCGTGCAAGGTGTTTGGTGAAATGCCTGTGAGGGATGTGTATTCCTGGACTAGTTTGCTTTCTGCTTATGCTAAGAATGGAATGATGGGGGAGGCAAGGGAGGTTTTCTTGGAGATGCCGGTTAGGGGTGATGTGTAGTGGACGGTGATGATTTCGGGTTTTGTTGGGTGTGGGATGTATGCGGAGGTGATTAGGTGTTTTCGTGATATGTTGCTTGAAGTGACCCCGAATGAAGCGGTTATTGTTTGTACTCTGTTGCTTGTGCGCATCTTGGATCACTGGGGCAAGGGGATTGGATTCGTAGTTATATAGACAGAAGTTTGTATTCAAGAGAAGTCGAATATCTCGACTGCACTCATTGATATGTATGCCAAGTGTGGGAAGATAGATCGTGCTTATGATATTTTTAACAAAATCCAACGACCAGATGTTTGCAATTTTACTAGTATGATATCCGGGTTGTCAGTTCATGGGCTTGGTGAGGATGCTATACAAATGTTTCAGTGAATGTTGGCCGAAAAATTGAAGCCGAATGACCACCATTTTAGCGGTTCTGAATGGGTGTAGCCATTCTGGTCTTGTGCATCAGGGTTCTTTGATTTTTTATAATATGGAGACTTTGTGGGGAATTACTCCGAATATCAAGCATTATGGTTGTTAGTTGTTACATTGATATCCTGGGACGTGCTGGGTATTTGGCGAAGGCATTTGGAATACTCAAAAGTATGCCCCTTGAACATGATATAGCTGTATGGAGGTCCTTAATTAGTGCTTGCAGAGTTCACCGCAATGTTAGCTTCGCAGAGCGAATAATAAATTATCTAGAGCATCTTAATTTTAACAGTGAATCATCTAGAGTAGCTAATGTGCTGCTGGCAAAATTTTATGCTTCGCTTGGAAAATGGGAAAGAGTTGCACTAGTCAGGAAGAACGGGTAACCAAAAGAACCACTCTGATATAGGATGTAGTTGGATCGAGATAAATGGGATTGTTCATGAATTTCGAGTAATGGAGGCCCTTCATCCGGAGATAATAGACATCCGAGCTAAACTGAGTGAGATATTGGAAAGGGTGTGCTTAGCTGGTTATGCTGCTGATACAGCACAAGTTTCATTTGATATAGGCGAGGAAGATAAAGAGCAAGCAGTTGCTTGGCATAGTGAAAAGCTAGCTGTTGCATTTGGTATCATGAGCACGGAGCCTGGCACTTCTATCCGGATAGTGAAAAACTTGAGAACTTGCGAGGACTGCCACACTGTTCTGAAGGCCATATCTAATATTTATGACAGAGAAATTATTGTAAGAGATCGTGCTCGTTTCCACACTTCTAAAAAGGGAAAGTGTTCGTGTAAGGACTATTGGTAATTTGATTATATCCATCAACTAACTTGGACAAGCTCAGCTCCTTTATAAGTTGTGACGCAGCATGTTCGGCTTTGACCATTTACATGTCAAGTTTATCATCCGAGTTGAACAGTGAACACGATCTGTGGTGACTATGCACTATAATTGTTCCAATATTTGTGTCGTACAAATACTCCGATTTCCATCTCAGGATGCATATGGAGCTTCTTTGCAGGTAAGTCCGTTTCCCTCCATGTCTGCAGTCCCAAACTTTGTTTGTTCGTGTGCGAGACATGTCCAAGTGTCCGGATTTGTTATCACTATATGTCTGTGTGAATCTAAGCAATGCCTTTGGGCCTTCTGAAGTTCCCCTGTCCATTTATCATAGTGCAATTGATCTCTTATTGACATTTGACATGCAACCTAAAAGGTCCATTTCCTTTTATGTTTGTTCAGATAGCTGTCAATATTACCAGAAATCAAAGTACTTACAAATTAATACTCAAGCTAATTTTCTGAACAACTTTCATGTATGCTCCAATAATTTCACCCAGTTCCGATAGTTTTTCATGGACAAAGATCAGTTCCATGTCGTAGTCACTGAGTTGGGTCTGCATAATGGTCCCCTGGTGCATGTAATACTGGTCCTGGAGTTCTTTGTAGTATTAGAGAAGACATCTTCTGCTTCAAGGTCAAGACTATCCCAGTAAAACTGTGATATGCTCCATTTCAATTCTTAAACCAAAAGTTTTGTCTGAGAATGTTGCTTTTATACATGTTGGATCTTTAACTTTATGTTCTGAATGGATAACAAAAGAGGTGTTATTTATACACTTACTTAAACTTTCCATATCATGAGCCATGAAAGGAAAATAAGCATTAGGCCAACAGATTACTTGCTATAGCTAGAAAATAACCTGCTTTCAGAGACTGATGGACAGAGTGTGATTTGTGTCTACTAACTGAAGTATATGCTTAAGGATCACTTTGAAGTTTCCTTTTAGTGAACAAAATCTTGTGAAAGCCTCTTTCCACTTATCTCATGTTTCTAAAAAGAGTCTAATGATTATGGTTTGTTGAGAGTTCTTTTGCATATCACGGCAAAGATATTGCCAGTTACAGATATTTCCCTAAGCGTTCTGAAATCGAAAATCCCAGCTACAGATATTTCCGCGGTCTTGATTCTTGAAATACTAAGGGGTAGCGGCAAGACAAGCATGAAATGCAGGGGTTGCGAAAATGATCTGGGATGGCACTCACTCGCGCCCCTATCTCCGCGACTCCGCCCATGCTAAGGGTGTATTTTCTAAAGATCATGGTGAGATTTTTGCTGTTAAATGTCATAATCAAAGACTCCTACTACTAGATAATAAGAGCCAAAAAACAAGACAGCTCTTTTATCATTATTTTCCAAGCAAAGCTTGCGTGTGTATGCTTGTCCGTATGCTTTCATAAAATCTTTTATATTACTACTATTTGAGTTTTAATAATGGTGTACCTATTATTATGACTTATTTATTGATTTTATTCTTTTTTCTTCCATTTAGTTATTTATTTTTTGCTTTCCTTGCACTCTTTCCAGATGCATAAATTCGGCCTGTTCTTTCTCTCTGGAACATTATTACTAGTGTAGGTTGGCAATGGCAGGCCCTCCTCCTATTATATTTATTACTACTACTCTTTAAGACATTGAACTAGACATAAAATCATCTCTCTTTGACTACACATGCTAACAAGTAATGTTTTTTATTCCTTAATTTAAATTAAGTACTGATTTCATATTCGTTTTCAGGATTTGTGCATCATTAAACTCCAAACACAGATGACTGTACCAACCTTTTTTTTTTCCAACCTGATGAGCAAGAAAGGAACCTAGTTCTCTCTTAAATCATGTTGCTTAGAAATTGCAGTGGATTCC
Organism: Plantago major; assembly: GCA_026545765.1. NCBI lineage: Eukaryota > Viridiplantae > Streptophyta > Magnoliopsida > Lamiales > Plantaginaceae > Plantago > Plantago major. Next base: position 85,255,484 of record CM048841.1, read on the forward strand.
TTTTTTTGAAGGAAAGAGTGATGATTATTTCGACGGGTTATTGACTAGTTATGATATGATAAAAGATTACTAGTTTCTTGGTATGTATTATTGACAATTGATCAATAAATTGTTAAAGTGAACCTTTCATCAATTGCTTTGGATATAGTATGTATTAAGACATTAATCCTACCAACCAACTCCATTAGATCCACAAACTTAGAATAATATTCTAAATCTCAAAATTGTATCTAAAGATTCTCCTTTTTTATGGTCCAAATCAGAAAAATTCATTTATAATTGTCTTGTTTAAGGATAATATTCTGTTAATGCTCTCTGCTTTTCTTTCTTTTTATTCCATGGCAAGTAAAGAATGAGAAAGGAAAAGTCACCTAATACTTTTCTAGAACTGATTTTGATTCACTTTGGAAGGATCCGAGATGGTTCGTGGCCGTGGGCTCAAGATATGATTCCTTGTTCACCCATTCCACTATAACAAAGATGCCTATATGATTTGGAGCCCGTCGTTACTACCATTTAGGTGCGTATTAGGTAAACTTCTGATACGTGTGACAATGCAAGTCAAATAAACCGCATTTAATGTGACATATAAATACATAAAACTCAATGGGTAAATATAACACAAATACGAACTCAGACGGAGTTCGAATATGTAACCAAACGGCTACACTTCTATTTTAATGAAGTGACCCTTAGGAGTTGATGGATGATATGATTGCTGAAAGTCAAAAATGCTAATCTAACCATGATTACTAAGTATAGTTTGAATTGAATTGAATTGGACCTCATCTCATGCTAGGTTGTGTGACCCTCTAATTATTTCTATCATTAAGAGACTGCATTGTATAATCATTCCACCTTCTAACTCCAACGTTGGCATCTGTGAGAGAGTGCATCTTTATGTCGCAAAGTTATACTAGTATATGCATCTTCATATTGTTTGAAATAGTGGGTGGACCTTTCCCTACGCATTGCTTAGATTTGGGTTATCATTAAAGTGTGGCTTTTGTGTGTTAATCTATGATCACTAGTTGCATTCGAATTTTAGGTCCTTCAAATGAATTAACAATCATAAATAAAGATGATTTTTCTTTAAAATGAATCATGTGAGTGTTTGCAAGTGAATAAGTTGGTGGAATAAAGTAGGCTAAGAGTTAATTGAATAATTGTTATGATTAATCAATTTTATTAGCTTACGAATAGAGTTTGAGGAACTGGTTAAGTTTAGGCTGGGGCGGACCTGGGGCAGGGGCGTTTGCCCCTCTAAAATTTGGAAGAAAAAAATTATAGGTAATATTTTTAAAAATTTTGGATTCCCCCATAGATGTTGAAATCCTGCAGGTCATTGAACTTTAGGTTAACCACTAATGATGGATGATACACTGAAAAGTTTTTCGGTGAGCGCACGCGTGGGGAGAAAATTGGACAATATATACATCTAAAAGTACCATAATTCGGAATGGTCACAAATTAATGTACGTTTTTCGGAAATGTCACAACTTAAGTTTCTTTTTTTTTTTTTTTGATTTTTTCCCTATGAAAAAGCATACTCTTTTCCATTTTAAAAAGATTCCCCCCTAAAATTTGGAAAAAAAAAAATTTATAGGTAATATTTTTAAAATTTTGGACCCCCCCCCCCGGTGTTGAAATCCTGGGTTCGCCCCTGGGTTTAGGTTAACCACTAATGATGGATGATACACTGAAAAGTTTTTCGGTGAGAGCACGCGTGGGGAGAAAATTGGACAATATATACATCTAAAGGTACCATAATTCAGAATGGTCACAAATTAATGTACGTTTTTTTGAAAATGTCACAACTTAAGTTTCTTTTTTTTTTCGAATTTTTCCCTGTGAAAAAGCATACTCTTTTCCATTTTAAAATGATTCCCCCCTAAAATTTGGAAAAAAAAAATTATAGGTAATATTTTTGAAAATTTTGGATTCCCCCCACCCCTGATGTTGAAATCCTGGGTTCGCCCTTGGATTTAGGTTAACCACTAATGATGGATGATACACTGAAAAGTTTTTCTGTGAGAGCACGCGTGGGGAGAAAATTGGACAATATATACATCTAAAGGTACCATAATTCGGAATGGTCACAAATTAAGGTAAAAACATTTATAGGTAATATTTTCGAAACTTTTGGTCCTCCCCCCCCTCCCCGATGTTGAAATCCTGGGTTCGCCCCTGGGTTTTAGGTTAACCACTAATGATGGATGATACACTGAAAAGTTTTTCGGTGAGCGCACGCATGGGGAGAAAATTGGACAATATATACATCTAAAGGTACCATAATTCGGAATGGTCACAAATTAAGGTACGTTTTTCAGAAATGTCACAACTTAAGTTTCTTTCTTTTTTCGAATTTTTCCCTGTGAAAAAGCATACTCTTTTCCATTTTAAAAAGATTATGTGTTGCAGTGTTAGTCTCGGGGCGTTAGTAAAATTGCTCTGCCTATGTCAATTCCGTATATATAAATAATAAATCCGACCCTATATGATTATACAACCAATCTATGTTGATTCAATTCGTTTGGAAGCCAATTACAAACAGTACATAACTTTGATTATTTCGAATATGTATGTGTGTGTAAAATTAGATGTCACTCTCATGAATATGAAAGCATAGTATTTGCGGATCTAACCATTTCTTCTGAATTTTTTTCAAATTCGATAAATATTGGTTAATCCCATATTTCATTCGAGTTCTATGATTCAGAGTATCATTTCCTTTTGTCCAATTTGATGCCTTTGAATTCCATGTTCGAAATTGTGGTCGGATCGATTCATTAAAAAGAATCGATTCAATACTACCCTGTGCATGGTAACAATGTTGAGAATATGTAAAGCCGGTTTGAAAACTCAGACGATGTGTCGCATATCTTTATTTGGTACAATGAGTTGTACATATGGTGGGTGTTATATGGCGGCCTTAGAACCATTCCAGTAGTATTTTAGTACATAATCGTCTAATCTGTCACCAAAGAAAAGGCCTTCCTTTCGTGCTGCCCATAGACACGTTCTGTTGCAGTTGGTCTTTCTCTCGTAAACTACAATACTTGTATGTAGTTTAGCCCATGTAAACTCGCAAGTGAACTTTGTTCTAAGGAAAAGGTCCTCGCAAAAAGTCCAGTATAAATGTTGGTTCTTCCAGATTGTAGCTTTCATATCATCATCCTTTGAAAAGCAGTGCAGCGCCAGGGGATCACGACTATGGTGCGGGAGCTCGTTTGTTACAAAAACTTCATGTGGTGCCGTTAGAGAACAATTTGCGAGATTTTCATGGGCTAATGGTTGTACTTCCGAGTCACTACTAGTCACAACGAAAAAGAAGAAGAACAAGAACGAGAACAATAAGAAGTAGGCCACGTTTTCCATTTTCATATCTTCCATGATTGTGTTATGTGAGCTCTTCAATCATCATTCATCAAACCCATACCATAAGAATTATATATAGAGTTTCATGTCATTCAATAAATCAACAAAAATAGAATGTCATGACAATTTTTAGACCAAGAATGATGAACGGTTAATTTAGTGGAGAAATGTGTAAAATAAAGTAGGAACATATGAAATATCCACATTTTTTAAAAAACTTTAATACAACCTGTTTTGTTTAGCAGTATATATTCCCCCTTTTCTTTTTTTCTTTTTTTTTTAATTTAGTCATGATAAATATTGAATAGCTTTTCACATTCTTGTGGAAAACAAATACATTCTTTCATTTTTCAGTAAATTCATGATAACGTTGCATAATTTCTCACGAAAAATTGAATCTGAAATGGAAGGGAGTGTACAGTTATGTGCACAGTGTTTAAATTACATGGAATACACAATTATATATGTAAGTTGGAATTAATGCGAGATATTAATATCATTACTATCTATAAAGTACATAACTACAATCTATATATTCACTTGTTAGTGTGTTAGGATATATCTCATATTACTTGTGAAAAAAATCATGCAAAAAATATATAAGCTCGATAATCTTCCCCATTAACAAGGTATTTTTAAAGAGATGGTGACTCAACTTAATATGGTATCAAAAGGAGACCAAAGTTGATGATGGGTGCTCCAACCGATAATAACTCCGGCTTTGTTGGAAGATATATGGCTATTATGATCCACGTGTAGAGGCGATTAACTGCGGCCTGCTTTTGAGGGAGCGTGTTAAAATATGTCACATCACTTGTGAGATGATAATGCAAACAACATACAAGTTGGATAACTTCCGTCAATAATGTAGTTTAATAGGATGATGTCTCAACTTAATACAATATAATACTCACTCTGTCCCGGGTTCAACTTTCCGATGGTCCGGACACAAGTTTTAAGAGAAGAGTGAATAAAGTAGTAGGGGTGGTGAAAAGGTAGAAAATGAATAAAGTATGATGGATAGTAAATAAAGTACGAGAGAGATTTCCCATTTAAGAGATGAAAACTTGAAATCGGGACATCTCAAAATAGAATGCGAGAAGTTGAAATCTGGACGGAGTGAGTGTACAACTTCTGTGCTATCCACGAGCCCATGACTTACTGTAACGACCCAACAACTAATTGATTGAGCCCCGACCCTTTGAGTTCGCACGGTTATTCATGGGCAGCTTTCCGGGATATATGATGGCCCCACTGTACCAACACAAGTCCTTTCTCGCGCACATTGTCCTCACTCGTGCGTGAACTGGACGACTTTCCGGTTGGTCACCCATACTAAGATTGCTACAGAGCAAAGCACGCTTAACTTTATACTAGTTCTTGTGGTTGGTTTCCGAAAAGAAAGGTGCGTTTTGTTGGTATAAATAGCGTTATCGATTCCTTTAAATTCTTTAAATTTGACTTGAAACTTTAGGGTGTTACAATTACGATTTCGGATATAAAAATGAAAAACCTCTACATTTTAATAGAGACCCAGCTGGAGGATGTATCACTTTAGGTGGTAAGTGAAGTTTAAAAATCCTGGTAAGCTATTTAATTTATGACCAGTTAAGTTTTTAGTTGAAGTATTATGAGTCAACTAACTCATTGAAGTATTGGTTGTACAGTGGGAGATCATGTACTGAAATCAAATCTCCTTTCCAAAATTCCAGTAATTACTGGCTAGTTTTAGTGACCTATCACAATTCAATTCTGATCTCATCTCAAATCAACATGACCCTAATGCCTATAAAGGAGAGCATGTAATGTAATGTAATGTAACAGGTGTTCTTCCAATCAATGAAGAAATAAGAGGCACTAGCTATAGTATCAATCAATCAGGTCACTGTAAATTTATTGCTGCTTTTCCCCCTGTTTCTTCTCTTAATTTGCAGAATCATTAATGCCCCTTAATAGCACATTAAATTCTGCTTTGACTATTTTTTTAACAAGTTGTATTGTGACAGAATAGAGAATATCTTGTTGCCATGGTCATGTGACCATATTTTCCCCAGCTAATCTTGTGAACACCATAAATTAGTGCATAAACACCACAAAATGTGACATTGTAGGAGTATTAAAAACAATTAGTAGTAAATTAAAGTAAGAAACCTCTGTATGTCAGAGATGAGTAGTAAACTAACCAGTTCTTGAAATATAATTGGACAGATTAAAATAGAATTAGTTGCATCCATCCAGAAGTGTACAAGTGAGTGAGGAGATAATTAAAATTTTAACAACAATTTTTACTACATGTTGCCTCCACTCCAGTCTGTCAAGGTTTTCTCTAGAGCCTTTGGCTCTTGATTTTTCCTCTGGCTCTGGCTTTTGATTTTATCAAAAGACAGATGAGATTCATTCTGCAGAAATTACGCTGCTGCTTATACTAGTAGTACAAAATAAGAAAAACTACTACTCCTAGCTAGAGAGTGATCATCAATAGTACTTTGTTTGTGGTTAAGATTGTGCATGATTCCACTTAACATGTTCTCTACAACTGGATCTGCATTACAAACACAAAAACCCACGTTCTGAATGTGACACCATTTGATGTTCCTTCTTTTTTTCTAACTCTTCCAGTACTTTGCAGAATCTAAATCTAAAAGACAACCAAAGAAAAAAGAAAAAGAAAAATAAATTATTCAGCTGGCAGCTTCAGAGATGCTCTTTAATGATGGTTGCCATGCTCTTGATTTAGATGCAGCAGCAGCTGCTGCAGCTGAGTTAACTGGTGTGTTATTTCTTGATCTATGCCTTTCATTCTTCTTCACCTGGTTCAGTTAAAAAAACAATACCATCAGTTATGACAATTTTTGGACAGTTTGGCATACGAATTAATAACAACCTATCAGACTTCAGACTATATAGATTGAAATTAAGAAAACCAGGTAATCGATTAAAATCAATAAAACCAGGCTATTGATTAAAATCAAGAAAATCAGGTTAAAATAGAAATATAAATATGTGTTTTAACCAAATTTACGCTATTGAAGTATTGATTTACGCTATTATAATCGACTGCCAAACGGTCCCTAACAAACGAAATAAACAAAGTTGTTTAGTTCTATATCAAACACGAATAACCGTACCACAGTAAATTCGAGGTTAATTGTTTGTCAAAATGTATATTAATATTGGAAAGATGTGCTGTCTTCCTTTAATTTCTACTTCTGCAACTCTTTTTGTACCAAAGGAAAAAAGAAACTTGAAAAGGAGTTGAAGAATTGTACAGCAAAAGAAAAATAAAACCCAGTATAGGGAAGATAAAAAGTGAAACTGGTTTGTGCAGCAATTAAAAAACAGGGGAATCTCAGCTTTAGTTTGCCACTCACAAGAAAAGAAATGATAAAAAACAATCTTTTTGTGAGAAAAGGAGATAGTCACCTGGTTGGAGTTTTCTTCCTCAGTTTTCTTCAGCAGTGCTTCATAATATGCTATCTCTTTATCTGTCATCTTGCACTTCTCATCATACCCTGTTTGCTGCTGTTGCTTCATCCTTGCTTGCTTCTTTGACCAAAGCCCCTTCATCACCTCTGCAAGTTCACAACCAATTTTACTCCCAATTCCACAAAAAAGACTAATAAGACACAAAGAATTTTTTTTTTTTTTAATTTCTCTGGTATCCTCAACATTCGACTAAGACACCAACCGTTAATCAAATAACATGATTTTGTGACACAGAGAACATGAATTCACTAACCTTGTGTAGTGACAAGTCTGTAAGCATGGCCAAGAAGGAGAGTATCAGTGGGCTTAAGAAGCTTGATCCTTGTGACCCTGAGAGGAGTGTTGGTGCTGGTGTTATTGACAGCAGGTGTGCCTTTCTTGTCAGCGGTGGCTGAGGAAGAAGAATACAAGGTGGTTGTGAGAAGAAGAGCAACAAAATGACCAGGGTTCATCTTCATGATTTCACTTGCAGAAACAGAGGCGTAGTGCTTATCAACTCTGCCTTTTGGGTGTTGGATCAGTAGTGTGGCGTTGTCAATGGCTTGGCAATTTCCCATTTTTCTTTATCGGATTTGGACTAGTGTTTCTGTTCTTGGTTCTGGTGTTGTTGAAATGGTGAAGAAATGGAGGAGAAGAGAGAAATGAGGAAGGTGGAGAAGAAGATAGAGGTGAATAATGAGCAGGGTCTTTATAGCCACACCCACCACCTTTATTCTCTGTGTGACCTCACAACCCCTATTATGTGACCAAATCTCCCTAGACTATTAATTATTCTATTCCGGAAGAAACTTTCCGTTTACATTCGTAATCAACATAATAAGGGAAATCGAAAGGTTGAATATTACTCAAGTGCAAAATAATAATAATTAATAATAAATGATATTGGATTGATAAAGTGGATATTTTATGTAACGCTCCATAGTTTCCAATTAAATTTCAGATTGGTTATTAAGAACCTTATGCATACCAACAAGGTGCACCTTTCTTTTCGGAAATCCTCCAATAAGAACTTCAAAGTTATGCGCTCTTATTCGGTTCAAGTAGCGACAAAAAGACGTGAAATGGCGTATGTTGGTATAGTGAGGCAAAGATATCACTCGGAGAAATTGCTCACGAAGAATCGCTACGTAAACGACGTACCGATCAATTTAATGACGATCATTACAATTTAAATGAGAAAAGAGATTGATTGGTAAAGTTGTAAATATGATTGATTATTAGAGCATTAGTTAAGTGGTCCAAGGGTACAATTATTAAAATGGAAATTATAAGCTTTGAATGTGACTATTAAAATGGCAAAATGTGATCTTGTTCTTGGACGGAGTGAGTGGTAGCTCACAAAATAAGAAAATGGAATTATGTTAACGAATTCGTCTCGGATTCAAATTCTTATTCAACTAAAATTGATGGAAAATTGAGCTATATAAACAAAACCAAATAATTTATAAATAAATTCAAATGAAATTACAGTAAATTGAATAAAATATTTTAATATATTTTTTATTTAAAATTTAAGAAGTTAAAATTGAGACGAAGTAAAAGCAATTGATGCTCGTGATGGGGACCAAGTGAGTGCAACTTAAAGAAACAAACAAAACTAGAGCATATGCTAGAAATTTGTTTTATTTTGGTACTTAGTTAAGTTAAGTCAATGTCGTATAGGACCACTTAATACTTGTAAATTAATTTCTTTGACTATTTTTTATTTGATTTGTGATACCCACACCATTTGAAATAAATCTTTACATTTTACTATTATTTTAGGTCATTGCTTCGACTTTAATCAAGAATTCTTTAACTATAATAAGAATAATTTAATAAAATCATATAATGAAAATTTAATAATTAAATTTTCATTATATGATTTTATTAAATTATTTACTATTATATAATTAAGAAATAAAATGTCAAATCGATTAATATCAGAAAATGGAAAGATTTCTTTAATTTTAAGTATTTTCATTATATGATTTTATTAAATTATTTACTATTATAGTTTAAGCGTAATTCGGGGTCAAAGTCGAAGGTAGTTGACCGGTTAAAGTTAAAATGAAAATATTTATTTGGAACGGATGGAATATTGTATAGCAGTTGTTTCTTGACACCCTTGTTTATTTATCTTCTGGACAACTTTGTGATTAGTATTAGCAACTACTTCTGCTTGATCTTTTTGGTAGTATAAATAAACTAAAGTACCGTACCACTAATAAGGTAGTTGGATTGGTACGCTACAAGTTTAACTCTCTTCGATGTAAATTACTTTCAACGATGGTAGACCACGACTCACCTTCTTGACACTTGCGGAAGAATAAACAGTGATTTTCCTTTATTCTGCGCAATTTTACCATGTCTTAACTCTTACGGTTTTAAACAATACTCCCTTCATTTCAGAAAAATTGTTACATTTTGACTTTGACCGGTCAACTGTCTTCGAGTTTGATCACAAATTACTCATAAACGATAATAGTAAATAATTTAATAAAATCATATAATAAAAATTTAAGAATAATATGATCAAAATATTTTCATTTATTATTTCCTTTTTCTTATCTTTCATTTTTTAATCAATAAAAAAAATGAAACTCACCCGTCTAGGTTGTTAGGCGTGTGAAACTATGTTAAAAATTTGGTGTAAAAAATCGTGGGGTATATAAACTGAATGTGTGATTAATTTTATAGTTACAAATTTTGTTGTAGCAATATTTAGTACCATTTTTAAATTTGGTACGATATGAATTATAATTTTTTATTGATATGGAACGTTGCAAACTAAACCAGCTGGTGTGCAATGGTGTTTGGAATTAATGATGACCATGTGTGCATACTCATCATATCTTCCTCGATGCATTTATTCTAACAATACGATCCCAACGTTATTTTCCTATGAAAACTTATTAATTTGAGTTCAATTCAGTTTAGTTCAAATTCATTTAGTTCAGTTCAGTTTAATTCTGCTTAATTCATTTTTATACTACAATTCAGTTCAGTTCAGTTCGATTCAGTTCAGTTTTATTCTGTTCAAACGAAAATAACAGAGCCTAACTCATCTTCCACAAAAATTATTTTATTGACCTATTGGAAATGGAATTATACCTTCTCCCATGTGTTATTGAAGGAGTCACCCTCGTTTGTAATTCGACTGGAAATTTGGAACTTGAGTCGAAATTTACTTTCGACTGTTTGGGATAGAATTTACGTTCCATTTTAATTGAGTCGAACTTTACTTTCGTATTTGGCCATTCCATTATAATTGAGATAATATTGCTATTTTATAATCGAATACAACTCAATTAACTCAAAACCTACAAAAACACATAGAAAATTTTAATTTTATACCAAATACAAAATTTCACAACTCAATTAAATTTTAGTTACTATTCATCAATTATACCTCAATTAAAGTTCTGTGCCAAACAGCCAGACTCCCAACCCCATTTTTACTTCTTTATATTTAGTTTTTTCTAATTTCTTTTCGTTTTATATATTCTTTTATCCCTTCTTTCTTTTGTTCTTTTATTCTTTTATTTTATTCCATTTTTAATTTTTTTTTTTTTTTTGTTTAAAATGAAATGAAGAATGAAGTTTAAAAGAAAATGAGAAGAGAAAATTAATGAAAAATAAGATGAATTTGGTTCTCCACTGTTATGGTAGAGAAGAGAGTTACTGCAATAACTATAATACGAATATTTTAACTGTTGGAGATGGTATTATAGAATTTTTTTTTACCTCTAAATTTATCTATATGACTTGATCTATGTTTAACCTCATCTTCGCTTTTATGGAATAAAACTGGTAGATGGTAGTAGTACGCACTAGACAATATTGTATATAGATACAAACCGATGAAGGAAAGTTGCATCTTTCTTCACCGTGCCAAATTTCTTATTTACGTCATGTACTTTTTCTCTTGCTTTTTCCTTCTGCTTTACATTTGTAGTTTTACATCAATTTGTTATACACTACACCCTCCCTAATGGTGTCACCCTTTTTTTTATTATCTAGAAAATTCAGGATCTATTACAGCTTTACAGGGCCTGTTGATTAGGTACAAATTGAACATTTCAAATGCGACCTATTTGTTGACTTCATTTTACTTCATAATATATGAGCCTTCTCTAAACATTAATCTTTTAAAAGTTTGTAAAAGTAAAGAAACGAACATGGCTGCAGCGTGAATAACGAGTATTAACTTCACCTCGATTAATTAGGGATCCAATTTGACTCGATCGATAAATACATATTCATGTTACAACTCACTCAAACTCGTTTTTCTCGTTTCACTAACAAACCAGTCGAACTAATCTATCTCGAAGCGAGTTATGTACTCTCTAAAAATTGAGTGAGCTGAGTAAAGACCACCAGTTAAAAGTGACTCCTGAATGTCTTTGTTCATTCCTTAACTTGGAAACGAAGGAAGATGTCATCATACCTTCGGTGAGATTGATGTAATTGAAGCGATGATTAATTTGCAGAGGTAGTAGTACTTGTAACTTGTAAGAATAAGATAGATGAGCGTGATACATAACATTTCCAGTAATGAATACAAGTATTTTTATCTCTTGCCAAAAACAATATAGGAAGATAAGATGAGAGAAGAGGCGTGAAATTCCATAGAATTTGGGAACACACATGCTATAAGTGCTTGTCGCGTGTGGAGCTTTGCATACTCATGTGTTCACCTTACCTTTTTCACTTATTTATTCATCATCCTTTTATCTCAATTCTCACACCATAATTTATTTAAATTATAACCAGTGGCCAGATTTTGTCCATTTATCACTTTGTAAAAATATCATACCGTATCATATTTTTAGTAGTAACATAACATACATCCCCTCTTGATTTTTCTGACTTAATTTTAATTTTGTTTCCTGAAATGGAACACAGACTAGCAGTAACCCCACTAATATTTCCTTTTCGTAAATCTATGGGTTGGCTTCCTCCTTCACTTCCCAAATTTCTTTTAATAATCGGACTGCATGGAAGCCCTCCTTAATTCATGATTAAGTTTCGCATTTAGAGTTGTTACATAATTGGGGTTAAACAAGTCAAACTGTAAATTTGAAAGTTCATCAAAGCTTGAGCTCGTGATAGATTTATACACAGTGACACATGCATAAACTTGACAAGGTCCAAAATCTACACCTATATACATATTCATGGTTTTATAGGAAAACAACTACTCGTTTCCTCAAATTAAAATTATGTCATGATGCTACAATATGTTTTTCCTTTTTCATTTGGATATCGTTTACATTTGAGTAAAAATAGGGAGGGATTCCATCTTGTTGTGAACAAATTAGGTTCGAATCAACCATGGGTGTATAGATGGTTTTGGAGCTCATAAATAAAGTGGCTGGGTGAAATAAAATGTGAACATTAGCAATTTGAGGTGACAAGATCCTGAACATATTGGAATCTTGTCGGTTGGATTAGAATGACGATGTGGAAGATCGCAAGAGGGCTTACCCTCGATAGACCCCTAAGCCTCGAGGGCTAAAGTACACTCGGGTCTGAAAATGTCATCTTAGATTTTGACCCAACGGGAGGACCAATGTCGTGGAAGCTTGGCCGCGAGGACTTATGTCATGTTCCTTTATTTGTATTTTGAAGCCTTGGACCTAAAAACCTCTTTTCAATTTTAGCGACTCGATGAGAATGTACTGCCCCTGTAGTCCATAGACCCGATCTTGAGAAGGTCTGGCCTGTTCGAGGGACAACTCTTGATTCATTATCGAGTTTATGACACATCAACACCTTATCATATCATTATAATACATTACGCTTTACATGTTGTAAATGTGAGTATTTTTTTATAGTGTTAATCTTGGTGTGTCAGGAACACGCAAGATACACACTGATATGCAGAACAGTTCTCAGTGTTTTTATCTGGTATTGCGAGAACACCGGATTCGGCAGAATTCTGTTGTGCGAAAAAACCTATTGTACAGCAGATTTCTGATTAGGTTTTGTCTTTATTCACTTTATTTCCTTTCCTAATTGGTTCCACAATTTTAGTTAGTGTTGTGCAGGTATATTTAGGTTGAACGAGATTGGATATTACAAGGAGATCTTGGATATATTCAAGAAAGAAGATATTGCTTAGAACTAGGAGAAGAAGTAGATTAGGACTCAAACTGCAAGCTATGAAGATCATGGCAAATCAGATGTGATCTTGACGTTTTTTTGATGATATATATACATCAAGAGCTCATCAAGATAGATACGTGAAGCAAGCAAGAAAACCTTGAGTTTATATCTCGTAGATTCGCGTATTTGTCATCCAGTTTTCTGAGTTGTGTCTAGATAGAATTCTATGTTTATTTCAGAGATTGATAGGTAGATTGGTAGAGGTAACTCTTCACGATTAATTACTCAGTTGTTTTGCATATAGATATATTCGTTAGAATGGATCTAGAGTAGTTCTTTTATATTCATTATCAACCAACGTACAGTGGATACTTTTCGCCTTGAGGCTCAGTGGATAGTAATATAATCGGCTAGAAACTTATATCTTGTCTTGTTTATTTCCGCTGTCTATTCTGTCTTAAGATCGAGTATAAGTTTCTTAGGGTTGTCAAAGGTTAGTGTCTTGATAACACTGAAAACTGTTTTACACAGATTTCGGCGTTCTCAATACACTGAACTTACTGTCATAGTTAGTTTAGTATTGAATCCCGGTCCAGTTACTATTTCACATGTACCGTTTCAAATATTTGATTTAAACCAATAGACATATACTCCTATAGGTTAGTAAGTAGCAAAAAAGCAAGGCATGATAGATAAAAGTGATGGATGATTGATTGTTGGAGGATGATAGAAAGCAAACAAAAGGATAGCAAGCAAGCAGATCAAGTGGTTTCCTCTCAAGCCTCAAAAACACAACAACAAAATCAAGAAATGGGTCCATTTTTCCCCTGTAAGGTTTTTGTGTCTTCAGATCAGAATCAGACGAATGACAATTCATCCCATTTCGTCACACTACCACTATCTTCTGTTCTCTCGTGTTATGACTATACTAAACTATAACTATATATTATTCTTTTAATTATCGATATTATTATAGAATCTTATTATGAGTTTGTATAGATTATTATTCATTCAATTCACTGTATAGTACTGCCTTTATGTACCTGTTTTCTCCAACTTCACTTTAGTCATTCTGTCTTTTTCTCAGCCCAAAGCTGCCATACACACCTCCTCCATCCGTTTTCTTCAAAATGTTTCTTTTTTTGCAGGGTAAGGGATACAATCATTTTCAACAGAAACTTAATTAATCAAATATGGGGTAAGATCTCACGTTGTAAGTACGAGAGTGAGTATATAATATGGTGCAAAGTAAATTTATCAGTTTGTGTATGCACCAAATCAATTATGCGAGTCCAGAAGGAAAAAAAGGATAGGAACTCGATGGATTAGTATTGGAATCGTATTAGTCGAGTTGTTTATTTTACCAAATGTCAATTCTGGTATAGTGATTGACTAACAACTTCCCCAAGCATAGAAAAGATCGTTTTCACTTCTTGTTCTGTTTGTTCATACTTTATCTGAATTATTATTCTTGTTTGCAATATCAAATAATGATATGCTCAACTTATTTTGTCCACCTAATAATTTATGGAATTCAAAATACGCATTCACGTACACCTTTTCCTGGTAATGTTTACTTTTAATTTTTTCGAGAGATGGAAAAGTACGTCTTTCTTCGTGACATTTCGTTTTCACTTCTAAAAGTATTTTCCAATAATACTATTAGAAATGCACAGAGCCACTGCTAGTAGAGTCGTACACACTGCAATCTATAAAACCAGGATCGCATTTCACGGAAAATCGTTTAATAGTATGCAGGTTTTAAATCATTAATTGGATCGATCTAATTTGGAAGGAACTTGAACTCAATATAATAAGTAAACTATCATAAATTTGTATTTTTGGCTGAATAATCATCAGGATTCCCCGTCACCTAACGTGCTTCACCGGTTAACCTCTATTGTTCATCGAATGTCACGAAGGGGCGGAAGATCTTGCCCCTACCATTGATCCCACCATTAGGGTCTAACAAAAGCTCGCATAAATTTTATCTCCGATTTATGAATTTTGAATTCAGAATACTATTTATTCGAAAATTGAGTGGTGTAATCGAAAACAACTACATTTTCCTGTGAATGTCAATAAATAAGATGGGCGAATAATCTTTGTTTGGTTCTTTGGAGGTAGCGTAAGGTGAAAACAATATGGGCAAGTATGACAAAACGTATAAATGTTTGATGATAATGTTCACTATCTCTGAAAGACCCATCTTATTTCTACCTCTGCCATCCCACTCAAGTCTCACTCACTGCACCATTCTATCTACTACTGGTAGCACTGGAAATTAAAACACAGTAGTTTATTTCTCAGTTTCTCTTCAACAGCTCAACTCAAATGATATGTATGTTATGTTGTACTGACTCAATTCAAAGGATATGTATGTTATGTACATTTGCAATTGCCCAGAATCAAACAGCTTGTTGGCACACCTTTAGATGTAAGCCCGTAAGCTCCCTACTCCTGTTTCCGTATTTTAGTGATGGCATTAGCCCGAATAATAGTTACTATTGTTGTGGTTAAGTCATTCTACTTAACACTTCGACAGGCAAAGTTATTAGAATCACCTTGTTTTGACAAGAAAAACAAGTGATAATCAAAGGGAGCAGTAATTCAGCTGTTTCAATGTATAAACAACTAGTTCCCATTATATTCCAGAAACATCAGTAAACATGCAATCCAACAAGCTGGTAGAAATATTCTGAGATAAATGTTTATGCGCACTTTTCACGAGATCCACACCACAGATATCACATCTAAATTAATGCCATAATGCTAGAGTGACCTGATGGTGAAGAAAGTAATTACAGAAATCCACTCCCTCTCAGGGATCTCAGAGCTATCTCAAGACAACTGCAGCATTTCTGAGGGCCAAGTATTGCTGGACATGGTCGTTGGGAAGTGATCTTATAACCTTGAACACTTCAGTATTGGCATACCGGAGCTTTGTTCTAGGATCAAAATAAGGTGCCTGCATTAGAACTAGTGTTTAGTCCTTGAGTTCAATTTTCATGAACGAAAATACAAAATCGCTACATCACTTCCACATGGACCTTAAACGGTCCAGATAGAATACACAGTCTATTCGACATCTCATCTTAGCAAGATATAAAGTAATGGGTTAAAACAAGTAACAGTCAGTCATGTGAAGCACAATGAGCCCAAAAACAAATGTCATGCCTCTGGAAACACGAAAGCTGATAAGGTAGAGCAAGAACTTAATTCCAATATTTCTCTAACATAACAATCATCATCATCAGCCTCATCAAGATTCCTATGAGGATAGTGTCATTCAACTACATTGTTCTCTAAAGAGCAAAAACATCTTATATTCAGACATAGCACTCCGCTTAGTAGGTAACTGATCACAGAGAAAGGCACGGGACACAAATCACAATAACAAACTCTATTCAAGATTTTAAATGGCAATTCAGTTCAGTAATGTTTCGTCTCAATTTTCTAAGGCTCAGTTTAGCTGTCACCTTATCTAGTAAATGAGCTTATTTCACCGTTTGACCAAAACAATACAGCTTATCATGTTCCTTCTTTATTAGGGGACTGATTGGTTGTGTGCAATTTAATGGTTGACCGCACATGAGGAGGTGATTGGTAGCGTGCATTTCGACCCAAACGCATTTTGCTAGGCCTGCGTGATTTCACCGGGCTGCCATTCTAAACACACCTTGATGTGCGATTTATACTGCCTAGGGACCCTGGCGCAATTCGGAATGGCGCCTGGATGTGCAATTTGAACATGACCTGAATTGCCAAGCGCACACAACCAATCAGGCTCCAAGCATCGCGTTTCGTGGTCAACGCGCAATTCAACAACTTAAAAGCTTGACCGAGCCGTTGACGTGCTATTTAAAAACATTGACCGCACTTGTCTGCAATTCAGAACCAATCAGTCCCTAGGTAGTGATTGGTTTCGAAATGAGCATCCCATCGGTCAATGTTTTTAAATAGCACGGCACCAACCCGTACAAGATTGTAAGTTGTTGAATTGCACATTGACCATGAAACGCGATGATCAGTAGTCCATTTTCGATGTGCAATTAGGATGTTCATGTCTTGTATGTAATGCACATTTAAGTGATATTGGGAATTACACAGGGGTCCTTACTCCTCAGCCATTTGAAATGGCACAAGAGAGTGCAATTGAGATGGCAGCCCGGTCGAAATGCATGGGCCTTGTGCGTTTCAAATCAATTGCACACTACCAATTACCTAGTAATGTGCGGTCAACCTTTAAATTGAACATCAATACACACGACCAATCACTACCTCCCTTATCAGCTAGTACTTGTTTACAAACACTTCCCTTCAAATCATCCACCTTATCTTATCAACTCCCAAAATCAACCACCTTATCCCATAGCTCATCAGATGCCAATTAAACCTTATAAATCCAATTCAGTCAATCTAATCAGCTAGTCTTTTGCTAAAACATTGCCTATAATGCATCATATTAACAATAATCAAAGATGTAATGTACCCACCTCATATCCAGTTACATCGCAAATTCGTCTGCACGGATGAATCGGTGGTGGCGATTCAATGTTGACATCTGCAAAGTACACATTCATCGTAAATTACATTACATGAATAAAGGATCAGAGTTTCAGAAGAATAAAGGATCAGAAGCTCACAATTAGGTTGATCAGGAGAACAATTGTGATAATTCTCAGCTTGGATAATCTGCTTGAGATGCTTCCACCTGGGTCTGGGTTGACCCTTTGGATACTTGTCATACATTTGGATCTTCTTAAACTTCATGTGAGTAGGCAATACCAGTTCCGCTTCAATCACTTCTGCCTCCATCTGCAACAAGATCGAATTTTTAACAGCTGCTCATATTATCAATTCACACAAGCAAAATTTGGATTCTATGTTAGGGTTTCTGCATTGAAAATTCCACTTTACCTTTTCGCTGAAACTCCAGAAATCACGAATTATGCTGAGAAGCGGTGTGTTTCAAATTGGGCTTTGCCTGTATTGGACCAGACAAGTGGGTCGTTATAAGCCCAATCTCAAATTGGGCTTTACTTGATCCAGCTGGAGCATCCAAGTTGTTGTTAAACAAGACGAGCCGAGTATCTCATTACTCGAGCTGTTATCGAGCCCGAGCTCGGCTCGGCTCGGCTCGTTAACAAAACAATTCAAGCTCAAATAAAAAAAGAGTAAGTATACTAAAAGGCAAGACTTTCCTATAGATTAAAAAAAAACAAGTTTTTAATGAAAAGCACGGTTGAACCGGAAACAGGCTGTTCGGTTCTCAAAATAAGCCAGAAGCCGGTTGCATATATATACCCACAAACCAAGCCAGAAACATAAAATAGAAACAGAAACAGAAACACACCAAATTGGATCTGCTCCGCCAGAAACATCCACTCCGCTCCGCCATCTCCGTCAACACCGTACCTTCAATCATCCACTCCACCATCTCCGTCGAGAATCATCTCCGCTGGATTTCTACGCGATTTCACCGGAGTTCTTCAAATTCATCATGAATCAGGTAATTCGATTGAAATAGCTTCGTGGTTTTTGTTGTTATTCATCTATTGTATGGATTCATGTCGCTTTTTTTTCATTAAAATCTCAATTGGAAGTGAAATTTGACCTTTTATTTTTCGTTTTTCGCTGATTTTACGATCTGATATTTTCAAATCTGAAATCCGTACAGTGAAAATCGAATTATTTCGCGCATATGTTATATGGTGCTTTTTTTATGGTTTTAAGTGACATTGTTATAGTTTTACGAGCTGGTGTTATAGTTTTAAGCATCTCCGTTATATGTATTCATTTAGCTTCTTCTTTTTTTCCGTTAAAATCTCAACTGAAAGTGAAATATTACCTTTTATTTTTCGTTTTTCATTGATTTTGCGATCTGATATTTCCAGATCTGAAACTAGATATGAAATTCGTACAGTGAAAATCGAATCATTTTGCAATCATGTTACTTGGTGTTTTGTTATGGTTTTAATAGCTGGTTTTATAGTTTTAAGCATCATTGTTATGTTTTTAGCTTGTGTTGAATGTTTCTGTCCGTTATTGTTTTAACGCATATGTTATAGTTTTGAGACCTATTATTGTGGTTTTAAGTAGCAATATTAGTGTTTTTAGCTTCTGATGAAATATTTATGATATTATTTTTTGCAGATGCTTTGTTATAGTTTTAAAAGGCACTGTTATGAATTGAATTATCAATGTTACTGTTTTTAGCTTGTGTTGCATGTTTCTGTTTTGTTATAATTTTAATAGACGTTATAATTTTAAGATGCACTATTGTCGTTTTAAGCATTAATGTTACTATTTTTAGCTTGTGTTTAATATTTATGCATGTTATTATTTTAGCGCATATGTTATAGTTTTAAGACATACTATTGTAGTTTTAAGCAACAACATTAGTCTTTTTAACTTCTGGTAAAATATTTATGATTTGATTGTTTGCAAATGTTTTGTTATAGTTTTAAGAGGCATTGTTATAGCTTTACAGTGAACTGCTTATTACTATTTTTAGCTCGTGTTGCATATTCCTGCTTTGTTATTGTTTTAATAGGCACTAATATGGTTTTAAGCATCAATGTTACTATTTTTAACTTATTTTGCATGTTCCTTTTTTGTTTTAAGCACCAATGTGATAGTTTTAATGAGAGTTGTTATAGTTTTAACCCAGCTATTGAATGTTTTAAGCAGGTACTGATGATGACATCGAGTTTGATGATAGGTCTATCAAATATGTTATTGCAGTATTGAAGCAATAAGCACAATCAACAAAAGGCATGAAGCGAAGTTCACCAACAAGTTTAATAAAAAAAAATCTATTTTAACAACTCAGTTTGCATTTGCATCAAAAACACCGAATGAACATTTATTCTAATTTTTTTCCTATGAGAATAGATGTTTTAGAACATTTGGATGACTGAATGTTTCAATATTGTAATGACAGATGTTTCAAGGAGGTTATTTTAAGCTTATTTATTGATATTTTAATGGCAACCCTGAAACTTTTAAACTTGTTTAATGGTAATTTAATGATATTAGATTGTCACTTAAAACTATAACATACCATCTTAAAAACTATCATGTACCATCCCACTATCTTTTAAAAAATTAATAAAAGAGCTTAAAATTATAATTGAAACATACAATACTGACGCATTAAAACCATTACATCATCTCTTAAAACATGAACAAAATACGTTAAAACTGTAACTAAAACTTTCAATGATAACAACTTAAAACCATACTATAATCAATTAAAAGCATAACGAAAAAAGTGTGTCTCGGCGATTTTTTAAGAAACTCGGCCGGTCAGACCGCTAAAACTCAAAAACCACGAAAAACCACAAAAAAAAATTGACTTTCATATTTTTTTTAGGAAAATCTTACATTTTCCAAGACTTTGGCATAAAAAAAAGTAGGCTCGAGCTTGACTCATTTGGTTCGAGCTTTAGTCAGATCGAGCCCGTTAACAAAAAATATATATTTAAACGAGTTTTGTTGAGTATCAATGAGCCGAGCCCTACTCAGCTTGATAACAAAACGAGCACAAAGTTAGGTCCGAGCTCGGCTCAAACACCTTACTGAACGAACAAGTCGATCCCTCTCAATAAGGCTCGACCCGTGTGACAACTCTAATCACAATTTCAAATTGTAGTGCCATTTGGATTTTGGATCTTAAGTTTGAGTTTGATTTTGTGTTATCTTGAGTAGATCGTTATCGTCCTCCAATTCTAACATAATTTTGATGGTTGCAAACAATGTCCGGTAGACTCAAGTCCGGTCAGATCGAAAGGGAACAAATTGCCATCCCTAAATCCTAGGCAAGTAGTCTGATAATCATCCCTCAGGATGCTACAACAATATTCTATTCATCTGATTCTGCTGTAGCTTTTCAAATCTAGTTAGGCTCTGCTCTTTTCAACTAAAATTTACTGAACTGAACTGAATTGTAGTATAAAATATAACTAAGCAAACTAAACTGAACTGAATGGAACTAAATGAGTTTTAAGTTGAAAAGAACAGAGCCTTAATGGTAGTGGGAAATCTGAAACCTGTCTTCTTTTAAAGAATCTGATACATATTCTGAAACCGAGATTCTAGTCCATGAGACAAACAACATTTAGACAGCATCTAAAAGGCGAAACCCAAGTTAAGGTAACAAAAGTTACTACTTGGCTTATCCATATATTAGCATTAAGTAAATTTACAGCAAAAACGGACAGAAACTGATGAATAATCTAAGTCATCTTTGAAATGGTGAGGCCATTGATATATATCCTAGTACCACTTAAAGAAATGCACAACTAAAGTTGAAACAATAAGTAGTTACTTATATAGTTTCTCAGAACTGATCACAGCAAAACTCCAATTCTCTTTCACACGTCACAGGTTACACCGATGGGAAATATTTGTTCAGATTGAACGGAAGGGAGTAGAATTCCTCACTTCTCGTGTCTGCCTTGAACGAACGGAACTTGTCCCACCAGTGCTTGCCTCTATCTTTCCGGATCTGGCCATCTTTCTTGTGTAAGGTGTTGTCCAAGAAAAATGCAAGTATACCAGCCACGAAAGCTTCTGATGAGAAAGGCACATTGACAATGTCGTTGAACTGGCAAGAAAAGAACCAAATTAGTTCAAGGGAAACAAAACAACAAGGAGCACGCAAGGAAAGAGATTTAGCATTGTGTCAAGTAGAGAAGATAAGTTACAAACATCTTTAGAAATGCCTAGTCTTTGCTATTTTTGCTAGAATGATAGACGCCACATTACATAAGCTGTTGCAAAGTCGTTAGTAGATTCAAAGAGTTGTATAATTTACACGTACCCATCTGCCAGATGTGTGGACAGGACCATATCCTTGGATAGCAGTGTACTCGTTAAAGTACTGGGGCACTGATAAGCCGAGAAATATAGAGAAGCCTAATATGAATTTGTTCCGGAAACTGTTGAGGTGACAGAATTGAAGGAAACTTAGACCGCCAGCACCTGCATATTGATTGAACATGAATTTACATACCATATGTGAACTGAAAAGATTTTAGATATTTTAAGATCATATATACGAACCAACATAGCCGAAGAAGAGGCAGAACAAAGCGCCAAAAATGGGTGCTGGAATTGACGCAAATACTGCTCCGAATTTCCCTGAAAAATATCATTGTTATTAGGAGCAAGATCCACATGGGTTGAGATATGATGTTTGTTTGACAAGGCATTAAAGACGAACAAGTTTACCTAGAACAGAAAAGAAAAGCATGAAACCAGCAGATATCTGAACCACTCTCCGACTGCCCACACGAGTAAGCGCTAACAAGCCAGCATTCTCGCTGCAGAATGAGGGAAATAGTTTTTGGATTAGGACTTGAATAATTTTTGCACAAAAACTACACAGAAACTATAGTCTTACATAGAAACAGATGACCCCGTTCCAGTTCCAAACAATCCGGATAGCAAGATAGCAACACCCTGACATCATTGCACATCAGTAAAGAACAAAGTCATATTTCTGGCAGTAGTAGAGCTACTCAGATAACTCAGTGATAAGAAATTATCTTTGATCTAAATGAACAAAAAGCCCTCCAGACAAGAGAAGTTATTTTCTCGGTGAGCCTTAAATGAGCCAGAAATTTAGAATTCGAGAAAATCTGAATCGATTAGTCTACACTTGATATATTCTACATTCTAGAATATCATGGACCACCAGATGAGTAACGGTGATGAATATGTTCATTGAGTTATAACCATAACTAATTTTTCATTCACTGTACTCTTTTGTACAACATCAGTTTGAAAGCTATATGGTAATATCAATAAATGTTGCACGACTATTTGTACTTTTTATAATAAACATGTAAAGCATCAGATGAAATTTAGCTTCAGCGCACAGTTTGGCTCGTTTGTCAGTGCTTATATAGCAAGCTTCAGGGGGTATGTACCTGCCAACCAACACCACGGCTAAGAATAGACGGCGGCAAGGGCGTCGCACTTGCAAACCTTGAAACAACAATAAATCCTCCAGTCGACTGCATAGTTTGATACCATGTGAAGACAAAAATAAAGCACAATTAATCAACATTGATCACTACTAGAAGTCTAGAACACAATGAACATACATTTGTTAACGCGTGCGTACCTCTACAAGAGCTACAAAGCTGGCCATCATCATGGCAAAGGCTTCACCTGCATCAAATGAAGGTGCTCCCCACTGAAAGGGATAGGGAACTCTTATCCTGCATGTACAATTGCATATTATCATCCACTACGACTAGTTCCATAATGCACTTTGAATGGAAAATAAAAACGTATACCAAATAACTAACTCACATTATGTGACTGGATAAACTAGCTACCTAGTATGTATATTGGACACTCAGGTCTGTCTCAGATTGAATGTAAAAGTTCAATTCTAAAATGAACTTATATGGATCCACATGTCGTGAGCTATGTGGTATATAGGTCTACATCCCTCGACCAAATAAAAGAAGCACAGTAGCGCAGACAGTTTACCGCTTCTGGTTAAACAACTCTAAAATATTCTTTACAAATTAAAAACAAAAATAAGTATCATGAAACACAAAGACCAACTCACCATGGAGCACCACCAATAAGTCCAGAGCGATCAGTTCTGCAGCTTATTTGGGTCTTATGTGGCGTTCCATTGTAGGCTCCACCCACAGTAAGGAGATGGGCATATATCCACACAATAACAATCGTGAATAGAACTGCAAAGCGATCAAAGATATTTTTTCCTGGTTTTACAAGGTGGACCAAGTACTGCAGAGACCAGAGATAAATTATATCAGACATACAAATCCTACAAATTCAGTAACGTGAAACCAAGACTGCAATTGTTACAGAATACTACATCAAATTTCTTCAACAAGATCATTTTGTGAAATCAGTCAGAATTGAATAATTAATAGTAACATACAAAAGTGAAGATGCACATATGACCTGGGAGAAGACAACCAAAAGGATGAGCTGTGGCAACCCAATTTCGATACATTTGGCAACCTAAACAGCCAACAGCAAAAATCAGCTTCAGAAAGCACAGTGTAACTCTCTTTTGTGAATAGGGAATACCAGGAGATCTAGTTAAGGCTTACCCCGGGAAATCCGAATTCATAAAGCCCAAAACCGACCAGACTAACCAATGGAACAGCTGAAAGTGGACTCAGAAACCTGCATGCACACAACACATTAAGATATTGTAACAGTTACCCAGTATCAATCAAACTTGTATAGTATATGACCACAAGAAGAGAGTATGTCTAACCTTGCAACATTACGCCAAAGCCCACTGAAACCTAAGACTATCTGAATGGTTGAGGCAACGATATATGCACCTTGTGTGGCCCGCATTATCTTATGAAACCTCTGCATAGTCATTTACAACAAACACATTAAAGTTATAATTTACCCGATATAACAATAGAAAATGCGTGTAATCAATAATGTCTATTATACTCTCCCCTCTTGTAGGCAGCAGTCACATATCATGTTTATGAATTTAGCACTTTCTCGTTTTCAATTTAATTTATTACATGAAATATGAAACATCAAAAATGGGTTGAGCAACTATCCCGAACTCAATATAGTAGTAATAGGCAAAACCTCTTCCTTAATAACGCCTTCGTTAGGGTAGAAGATGTGCCTACATATTGAGTGAGGCATAATTCTTCACTGCATTAGGTGCCGTCTTTCAACAGTTACTTGGCATTATGGATAATAGGATATACATTAATCTTATTGACTGTGTTATGCCCTACTTCAATATCATGAAAATTTAGATATAGAAGATAGCAGCAGGATAAAGATTACAAACCGCTATAGGATCTGGGTCACTCCATCTACCAGACAGGATAATTGAAATTGTGGGAGCAACAAAGGTGAATGAACCTCCAATAACAACAGGCAATCGAGTTCCAAACCATGTCTGTAATAGGGTGTTCAACCCAGCAACGAAGAGTAAAGTCTGGATAACTTCTGCCTTCTCTCTCTGAAGAAGAAATCCACAATATAATTTAAGTAAAGGATAGCTAAATAATTTGAAAATGGAAAATGCACTGCATGAGTACATATGAGTAATTAAGCGTCTCACGTTTCCTCCTCCCATTTGAGGAACCAGGGCGGTGGGTATGATCACAGTTGTGCCAAGCATTACCAAATAATGCTGAAACCCTAGCAGAATGGCCTCAGCTGCAAAAAGAAATCACATACTGTCAAACAGAACTCATACCTCAGCAGACTCCTACATTTCTGTTGGCATCTGTAGAAACTATGAAATAAAACAAATTTTAATACCCAAAAGCCTCCATGTCTAACAGAGAAGACATGATTTTGTTTTTCTCATAGATGACACCTCACTTCCGAAGTTCCCAAGCGATATGTTATAAAAGGGTGTTTTCACATAACGATGCAGTAATAAACAAGAAGCCAAAGCCAACACGGATACTTTTTAAAAGAGGAATATAGGCAGGTAGAAAAGGAAAATAAGGATTTTGCTGCCATTTTAGCCCTAAAATCATAGCCCCACTAAATTAACATTAAGTTCCATAAATTCCCAGTGAGGTAGTCATATGAAGAATAAGTAAACTGAATTTCAATTAAAGGAGAGTGGATTCACATTGAACCACACTATATTCTGCTGTAAAGCAAACAGTAACACAATCTTCCCCAAAGCAAAAAAAGTAGGGATAAAAACAGAACACCAAAAGAATCTACATCAATGAAATTTAGGCAATTACAAGAATCCAACACTCAATATACTTAGGTTGAACGATTCCACCCAAACATTCTGCTACCCACCACTTCTACCAACAGAGACACAGAATATACTCAGATGCATACACATAACAACTTTATAACTCAAACTTGAAGAATATACTGGCAAACAGTAGACCCAAATCAACAAAAACAGTATCAATGAGGCGAAAAACAGCAATCTTACGCCATGGAGGAGGACTAGTAATGCAATACGAAACATTTGGGAGCTGATCTTTGGGTGGGTGTGGAGTGGGCTCATCTGATTTGGGTGCACCTCCACCTGCCATTACTTGTTTACTTGTTTCCTTTCAGTCTCTCTGAAACAGAAATCCCAGATCAGAAACCTCTGAGCAAGAAGAAGAAGACAATCCAAGAAACTGAAAGAAAAGAATACAGCAGCAACCTTAACTGCACAATGAGATTCAAATAGAAAACCCAAATAGGAAAAGGACAAAGTACCACCTCCTACTGCTACCCAAACGTAATAAATAACACTAAAAACCAACGAAAATGAAACTGCAGCTGAAGAAAAAGGTGGATATGTGTCAATGTGAGTATTCAACAAGTGTAATAAATTGCCCCCTACCACATATCCCAGAAAGAAACAAGAAAGTCACCTAACGGTGAAAGTAGCAAGAACAAGAAGCAGCAAAAATGAAGTGATGTGAGTGAGAAGTCAAGCTTAAGGGAGTAAAATTTCAAGAACCCACCTCAGGAAAAAGGAAAAAGGAGGCAACTTTAGTTCATAGATGGGAGGTGATGGTGTGTACTGGATTGGTATGGCTTCTTTTGGGCACAGAGGCAAGAAAAAGGCAAAAAGTGTGTGCCAAAATGTGAAGTTGGGAAAAGATAAAAGAACTGTACTATATGAACCTTTTCCTACGGGAAATTATTGTTTAATAGTACAGAATTGAACAGAATCTCTCAGAAAATGTTGTTTAATTGTTTGTTTTAAGAACTTTGTGTATTTTTGTATTGTGCTCTGTTACTTGTGCAATTAATCACCAACACATATGCGCTCTTGATAAGATAGCAGTAGTAACTCACTCTAACTAAGTTCAATTAACAAATTCCATGCACTCTGTCGGAAATCTGTGAATTCTTTATTGTCACTCATGCATTCATCAACTTCTTTTACGGTTGCCAGATTTGAAATTTTCACACTGGTACAGTTTTTATTAGATTGCTAACTCCGGATCCGTCCCCGAAACTCTATACATTAGGATTTTGACGTCTAGTTTTAAGTGAAAAAATAAAATAAAAAGTTTTGTAATTGTAGTCGTAAAATATGTAATTTGTACGTAGATTTAAAATTACTTATGATTTAGATTTCCTTTATAATTATATATGAAGTTTTGTGGTATATTTAAAAATGAAAAATGTATCGTACCCAACGTGTGTGAAACTACACGGCAAGGACAAGAAGATAACAACAATAGTCCAGATTGTAATTAACTGGACACTTGACCAGAGAATAGGGAATAATGTCCAGAAATTGTGGTATGATGAAAGACTAATTAGCCCTATGAATGACAGTGAAAACTTTTTCACTTCTCCAATGAAATTAATTAGTGTAGTACTGATAGTCTAATACTTGGATTATGGAAAATAATGGTTACGATGAAATGGGCAGTGAAGTTCAACAATGAGAATGATTAAACGAGTGTGATTGATTGACAATTGATAATCAAATGGTACTCTGTAGTAATACTTAATAGTTAATACTACCTACTATACATTCAAAAGGAATATTTTTGGAGGCCCAAATGTGAGAGAACTTAGGATACCAACAAATTTACACCGACATATTTTTCTATCTTCTCTTTAATTAATGTTCTACAACTTGAACCCCTCTGTCAATTAATTGATGATTCAAAATTCTCTGTTTGTTTCTTGAACTTCTACAATCATAGTTCTAGAATGTATATAAAGATATGTAATACCATTACTTCTCATAATTGATCGCTTTTTCTCGAATTGGATTATGGTTTGTATTAGTGTAAATTGATCTTGTTTAATTTAATTGGAGGACATGTAAAAGGGAGATTGATGTTTTTTTAATGATAAATTAATTTTGTTGTGATTCAATTAGGTTCTTGGAATTTAATTGGAGAATACAAGTTGAGTTTTTTTATAATGATAAATTGATTTTGTTAGAGTGGAATTAGTGCTTGTAATTTAATTAGAGAAGATATGTTGGTTTTTTTTGTAATTAAAGTTTAATTTACATATATATTACAAATGAGTCCAATTTAACTTAAACTAAGGCTCTGTTATCTTCAACTGGAAACTCATTCAGTTCGGTTCAGTTCTGCTTAGTTATATTTTATACTACAATTGATTCGATTCGATTCGAAATTTCAGTTGAAGAAGCAGGCTAAGAAATCTTTCAATTCGATAATAGTTACTTATATATATATAAAAAATATATAAAAAAATAATACTCCCTCCATTTCAGAAAAAGTGTTACAACTTTCCGTTTTCTGCGTTTCACTAAAAGTATTACAATTTCCATTTATGAAAACTAGTTAAATACTAATCATATTTAGCCACAAAGTTAAACAAAACCCTAATTACTTACTATATCTGCTTATTCTATCTCCCACCCCTAAAATTCTACAGACTTCTATCCATTCTACCCTAGCCGACGCCTGTCTCTTCGACTTCTACCATCGTTCATCTCTTCCGACTGCTACCATCGATCTTCATCTCGTCAAATCCATCTTTTCAAGAATCGACCTATATTTCCGATGGAGAAGCTCAGTCGATTTCCAAAAAACACAGGTTTGATTTGATCTAATTTCGATTTCTCGATTTATCGATTTTCAATTTCCGATTTGATAAAAAAAAAACACAATCAATTTCCGATTTTCTGGTATGGAATTTTCGATTTGATTTGATCTCCAGATCTCTAGAACTCGAGTTGATCTACAAAGCTCGATTTCTCCACCCGAGTTGCTCGCTTTACTGATGATCTACAGACCTTGAGAAAGAGAAAAAGAGCAGGTCTCAACAGATCAGCCTAAACCACCAATGGACTCAACAGATCAGATGTTGTTAATTATTGTAATTAGATGTTGTTAATTACTCCAAATATTCCATAAAAAAATCTTTTGGTGAGGGCACTTTCTTTTCTTAAAATTGGTGAAAAACTAAATTGTAACACTAAATGTGAAATGGAGAGAATAATAATAATAATAATAATAATAATAATAATAATAATAATAATAATAATAATAATAATAATAATGTAATACTATGACATCTACCGTGACATTGTTTAGTAAGGCTTGCAACTTATTCATGATCGACCGAACATATTGAATATCAAGACATGAAATGAGACGGAACAAGAATGAGTGATTACATTCGAAACAATACCTTATTGTGACATAAATAGACCTCAACCAAACCATTGGTAGAAATAAAGATGGCATATCATATATATGTGTGTACTGCTACGAGAGGGATTGAAAGAGATTGAGGAATTGCCTAGTTGCTTTCGACCTTTTTTCCCTACATTACCAAATGTTTTGGACCACTGACAATAACTCTTTCTTTATCAATTTTCTTACCCTAATTTATATGTAGAATCAAGGCTAGATCATTCTTTTTACATATTACTTGCCTTTTCCTTTTCCCCTTTTCACTTGCTTTATTTTCTATGGCACTGAAAAGATTTCTGATAAGATGAAGTATGTTTTGTGTTATGTTGTTTTTACTACTATTACATTGTATAATTTCCATTCTGTTTTCTGGTGGAGCAATTTACTTGTAAAACCTTAGTTTGAACAGAAGACCAAAAATACAAATGAACAGACAAATCTGTAGAGATATCTACAGCTACAGGATCTTATGTTATGAGACACAAATCAAGACAACAACTAAGTTGTCTTAGAACTATCAAATGGCATCAATCTAGGAATGTAGGTATAATCAATACTACAACTAAAAATCCAAGGTGTATGCAGGACCTACAGCAACTGCAAATGGGCACAACGCAATACACGAGGATTATGTAGAATGTCGTGGGACAGATCTACAGACGAAAGGATTGTAACGAAACTAAAATTAACGACATGAATTGGAAGGAACGAAGTGCAGAAATGCAATGGTTACACTTCCGTGGGCCTTTTCCAACTCGACTCAAGGACTCCTTCGAAACTCTATGTTTGTCATAACATGATAAGCAAAACACTCCGCGCCACTCACGTTCTCTCAGATCTGAAAATGACTATCAACTAATGCTAGTCTTCTCAGAACTTTGGTTGAGTAGCAGAATCTAAGAGTCAGCTCGATTCCCACGTTGTTCGCCTATCTGTAACAGAATGACCTGCTTCGTGGTTTATATCTCTTTCCTCTAGTACTTAGCTGGGACTGAGAAAGCCCCCAAAATGTGCACCTAATATGGTATACAGATTCAATTAGGGATCTACATGCAGGAACTCAAATCTGTCCGTTATTTCAAAACCGAAAGGAACAATAGGAGGATTATGTTCTTTAAGTTGGTCTGCAGCTCACTCTCGAGGCTTAAACACCTACACTGTCTACCTACACATTTGCAACGCAGCCAAAAGTAGCTAACAGAAACTTTTTTTCACTCAATCCATGGAGACGATAACATGTCGATAGAACATTGAAAAAAGTAACCGCGTAAACAGCTCATCTCATCAAACCAAACTCTTGCTTAGTCAAGTAACCACACTCTCCGTACATGTCAAGGAGAGCATCACAAAAATATTGGAGTCCATGCCATGCCATGCCGGTAAATACATACATATCCAATAGCCTGCTTTCCCAGTTCAGTGCGGGTATTTGCAGTGCATATTATTCACAATCAAGCCAAGAGAACGTTGTCAATGTGCTCAGTACTTTTTCGCTACTTTAGCTGAAATTCGAATCTGCAAGAAATTGAGTCACCTTACTCGTCATCATCCATCCTAGTAAATTAACTTGCGAACCTCCTCCTTCCCCTCACCACAATCAAGGCACCTTTTATAATGACATTCAACGGAACATGATCCGGGTTCTCAATCTCATCAAACACCCTCCTAGCACCACCAAGCACTTTACACTTGCCATGCATGCACGAATACATCCACAAGTGACAAGTGAACTCTCCAGAAGAACATTCCCCAAAAACTCATCCTTGAAAACAAGCCCATGAACCTACCCCTTTCATCCCTCTATGGGCATCCGTTTCTTGCGGTGATAATGGCATTCCTCGAATAGTTGGCATTTCGTCGAACAGTTGACGGGCATACTTGAAAGTTCAAACACCCACATGATTTGAATCACCCTGCTGAGAAGGGACACCGTCAGGTTGGGATTGAATGGGACAAACTTCCATAGTGCTTCCGGACTTGGAAAAAAAAGGCCTGCTACGCCTCCTCCATTGTCGTCGGAAATTAAAGATCAGAATTCGGACGGGATACCAAAACATACCATCAGACTTGGATTGGTTTTAGTATGTTTTGGGCCGGGATTATGTCTATCTCATATGTTTTGGGTCATTAAGCCCATGTGTATTAGCCTGTTTCGGTCCAGTACTGTCTATTTCATCTACCTCCAAAACCATATTAACCCAGCTCCACCCTACTTATCGTGACCCGACCTCGAAAAAGGCTCGTTTTATGAACGAGTCGAACCAAGCTCAAGCTCGATCACAACTCGAGGAGTAAGATATTCGGCTCTACTCGACTCGTATTAACAGCAGCACGTGCCATTTGAACAGTGTGAGTATTAATTGAAAAAACGAAAAATCCACTCAAATTACACATTTTATTATTAAATGACTTAGACTTATCGGCTCAAACTTGACTTATCGGCTCAAATTAAATGACATTCTTTAGAATCACTCACAAACATCAATCAATTACAATCTTGATAGTCGTCCAAGCATCATGATTCAAAATTCTCTTCAATTCAAAAGATTAGAAGCATCATATGCCATGATTTTTTCTTAAACCAACGATTCAACATAGATTCAAATATAGTTCTTGTTATGACTTTTGAAATCAACGAGAATCAACATTATCTGGAAAATATATAGTGACAGGCCGAGACAACTCTACTTGAGAGTTACATAACATTATTCAGGAACAATCATTGTGGATTAAGATCCTTTTAATTTTGAATTTTTACAAGCATCTTTGTTGAGGAACAATTCTTATACGCAAACAGGTATCATGTTGATAGAACATATCTTAGTGAGTTTTTGCATCATAACATAGGTTGTACACAATCTAGCATCTTACTTGAAACGCCTCATTGTGGTCATGACAACCTGGCCCAATCTACAATAGTACTCTGACGACCTTGCTAATCAGGGTCCAAACACGATAGTAAGTCAACTTGACAGGAAGATTAAAGAGGGGAAGACCAGATACAAGACGATCCATATGTGGAGATAATTAGGCGACCATAATGGGTCCATCACTCCATCCATGGTCTATCTCTTTTATAAGAACCACCTATCATGGATCATTGGTTATCAATGTGCCGAGGCGTCCATCTCTCGCCCTTGATCTTGAATAGCCGATGAGTTCATCTTTTATTGATAGCATAGGACAATCCAAGGTCCATCTCCTGCCCTTGGACCTTGACCAATTAAGGAGTTCATCTCTCTTGGATAGTCTGGTACAAGCCTATGTCCATCTTTAGCTCACTGGACCTTTACCAGCTAGTGAGCTCACCTCTTATTGATAGTCCAAGATAAGCCAAGGTCCATATATATTCCGCCCTTATACCTTGACAAACCAATGAGTTCATATATCATATTGATTGTCCAGCACAAGTCAAGGTCCACCTACTCCCTGGGCCTTGACCAGTCAAGGAGTTCATCTATCACCAATGATCTAGCACAAACTAAGGTTCATCTCTTACCCACGGTGCTCAAGAAGCCAATGCACCCAACTTTCATGATGTCACTACAAAAAAATAGGCTTTTAGCGACGGATTTATCCGTCGCTAAAAGCCTCCCGATTCGTCGCTAAATCTATAGCGACGGATAGCTTCCCCGTCTCAATTTTGCTCGTCTCTAGGTTTTTTGCGACGGATAATTTATCCGTCGCTAATTAGCGACGGATAAAGTGTTGACCGTCTGAAACAAACAGCAACACTATTTAGCGATGGATAACTATCCGTCGCTAAATAGTATTTTTTTGTTTTTTTTTTATTTGTAATACGAATATTTCGACAATTTTATACGAATATTCAATACGGATAAATTGATAATTTTATTCAATTCGGATAAACCAACAATTATATACGAAT
Source organism: Plantago major (assembly GCA_026545765.1). NCBI lineage: Eukaryota > Viridiplantae > Streptophyta > Magnoliopsida > Lamiales > Plantaginaceae > Plantago > Plantago major. The sequence goes on from CM048841.1 coordinate 85,288,481, forward strand.
ATTCAATACGGATAAACCGACAATTGTATACGATTATTCAATACGAATAAACTGATAATTTTATTCAATACGGATAAACCGACAATTTCATACAATATTCGATAATACAATATACAACATTTAATAATGATTAATACAAATAAGAAATTACAATAATACAATATACAATCTGGATCTTGTTGGATCTTGGATGACGTCGGATCTGGTCGGAGATGGTGGTGGACGGAGAGATCTCGTGGTGGTGGGAGAGAGTGAGATCGGAGCGTCATTTTCTTCTTTATCGGAGATGGTGGTGGACGTATCTCGTGGTGGTGGTGTGGTTTGGTGGGCTGACAGTGGATATGTCGTGGTGGTGTTCTTTTACTGCGAGAGGGGCTGAGCGTGGTGGTGGGGCAGAGGCGGTGGTGGAAGGCCGGATCCGTGAGTGGTGGTGGAGATCGAGGCGGGTGGAGTGGTGGGAGAGGCAGTGGTGGTGGAAGGCGAGTGTGGGGTGGAGGTGGTGGAGTGGTGGTGGAGGTGGTGGAGTGGTGGTGGGAGAGAAGGAGAGAGGAAGGGTTAGTGAGTGATGGGAGGGAGAGAGTATAAATTAGGGTTTATGCGTAGTTTAGCGACGGATACCATATTCGTCGCTATTCAGGGACGGATAAATCTACCCGTCGCTAAGTTTTAAGTTTTTTTTTTTTTTGTCAACGAATTTAGAGACGGATAGATTTATCCGTCGCTAAATAGAGACGGATAGATTTATCCGTCTCTATTTAGCGTCGGATAAATCTATCCGTCGCTAAATTTAGAGACGGAAAAATTTCCGTCTCTAAGCCTAGTGATTCGTCGTTATTTAGTGACGGATAAATTCCGTTGCTAAATTTCGTCTCTAAAACCGGAAATTTTTGTAGTGTGTGCTTGGCTCAAGTCCTTGGCCAAGCCATGGAAATGTTATATGCTAGCGCTATGTACCTCGACACTAATGGTCTCCAAGTGGAACAAACACATAAGCAGAGAGATAATTGATGTGACAATGAAATGTGTGATATAGCATGCTTTTAGACCCTCGTTTTTTTGCCTTAGATTCAATATTTATATCGTTTTATGGTCAATTACCAACTTCGTGTGTATTTTGTAGGTCACGATTGCATTTTTGAGTAATTGAATGATTTCAGGCGCCAAAACGACATAATTGTGCGAAATCGAGAAAGTTAAGTAAATACGCCGGATTGACCGTTGCACGAAGTTCGAGGAGTTAAAACATGTCATACGACCAACCAAAACAAAGGTAATTGAAGATGCTACAACTTTGTAGAAGACATGTTCAAAAGTGCAAAACCGAGGAAAGTAAGGAAGCATGACAATTCTACTTGGAGCTAGAGAAGTCCGATGAGGTTGTGCCACCTACCGTTGTGAAGATCTCGAATCCACATGAAATGCTGAAGAAGGACACTTTTCAAGATAACAAGGTTGTGAGGCTCGGAATCGAAGAACGAAGAAAACATGTATATATAATTTGGGAGAAATCGACCAAGGAGTACTGTTTTGGCTGTACACGGAGTTCTAGAAGTCCAATTCAGGCTCATGAGATATCGATAGAAAGCTTATTGAAAATTCTAAAACTTTGCTGCCTATCACTTTCCAATACAACGAAATTTAGAGGTCCGAAATCAGCCCGGAAAAGAAAAATAGCTAACACTTGGACCATACAGCCTTTTTTCCGGTCCGTCAGGCCTCTGCCCGCCTTTTAACCTTTCTTGCTAGCCAAGGATGTCTAGAACATTATAAATAAGACCTCTGGGATCTCATAATCCATCATCTCTTACAAAAAAAACCCTGGACGCCAGGCCACCAGTCCTCGGGGAAGTAAACCTCAAAAGCAGCTCTCTTGAGAGAGAACCAACAATCGAAGAACAGCTTCAAAAGGAGGAAACCCTAGCAACTGCACAAAGACATGCAAGACTAAGCTTTTCTTTTCCTTTTCTTCTCAGATTTCGATTTCTTCTTCTTCTGTTGGGGAATTCGATTTCTTCTTTTTTATGTTCTAGAGATTTTCGATTCCAGCATACTGTATAATACTATGAGTAGTGATGTGACAATGAAATGTGCAATATAGCATGCTTTTAGACCCTCGTTTTTTTTGCCTTAGATGCAATATTTGTATCATTTCATGGTCAATTAATTACCAACTTTGCGTGTTTTCTGTAGGTCATGATCGCGTTTTTGAGGGTTTGTACGATTTCAGGCACCAAAACGGCATAACTGTGCCAAATCGGGACAAGAAAGCGAATACGCCTGATTGAACATTGCACGGAGTTTGATGAGTCAAAACATGTCATGCGACCAACCAATGTGAAGATAATTGAATATGCAACAACTTTGTAGAAGACCATTTTTTTAGAAAACGAAGTTACGAAGCCCGAAATCGAAGAACGAAGAAAACAGATTCCAATTTGCAAAAATCGACGATGGAGCTCCACAGGGGACCGCATAAGGCCCTACTGCGGTCCACAAGCGACTGTAGTCATACCTCTGTTTTTCTCCTGGGCTGTTTTCTGGCCTGTCAGGCTAGAGCCGCCTTCCTAAACCTCCCTTATTGAACAATAGCGGTTGGAGCACGGAATTTTCAGTATAAATAAGACCTCATGGGTCTCATAATTCTACACAACTCACAAAGTAGCTCTCTTGGGAGAGATCCAGTCATCGGGAAAGTGAAACCCCAAAACCGCTGGCCGTCAGGCACCCAGAAGGAGGAAACCCTAGAAGCAGCAACACGAAGACATCAAAGACTAAGCTTCTTCTTCCTTTATTATCTAGATTTTCGATTTATGTTCTTAGATTACTATGAGTAGATAACTTTCTTTTGTAAAGGCGAACCGCCGTAACTCTGTTTTTGCTACTTCTTTATATACCGTGAAATATTAATGAATTAGTTTTAAAATGTAATTCGTGCTTGTTCTTTATTCGTCCGACTCTTTATGTGGGAAATCCTTACTAACTACGACTTGGTAATGGATTTTACATTATCCTGCGTGATTTGTCTGAAAATGTAATGAGATAGTGTGTTGAGTGACACAACACATTGTTGGTAAGTGAAGGTGTCTGGATTAACTACGACTTAATCCTTTTGGCATGTGTTCTTTGCTGTTTATAAGCAGTTAGTACGTTGTTTGATTCTAAGTAGTTGGGAGTAGCATAGCAGAGGGATGTTGGGGAACCTTTACGCCTTTCCATCATTGATTTACAAACAGAGCAATTTAGGGTTTACTGCAATTCAATTATTCTGTCTGAGATCAAACTGTTTACTTTTATGCATTCAATCACAAACGTTTTTTGCTTGTTCCTATGCTAAGTGTCCGTGGAGAACGACATCCCGAGTCAACTTTCTGCCATAAAATGTGGATTTGAGGACTTCCGACTTATAAATTTAATCTTGATTGTATTTAGGGATTACAAGTTCTACGAAGGAAAACGAAATCTCTGAGTGCAAATCAAGTAGCTAACTTTCTTTTGTAAAGGTGAACCGCCGAAACTTTGTTGTGCTACTTCTCTATATGTCGTGTTATATTAATGGAATAGTTCTTAGACATAAATAGTGGTTTTACAACTATATACATCCTTCGTGGTGTGATGTTCTGCTAAATGACATAGTAGTTTCATTGAACTGGGTAGG